>CM061547.1:180427264-181899764 GCA_030864215.1 Capsicum pubescens | reverse complement strand
TATACCTGTACACTACATAATATGACATAATAATGCAGAAAGATGCACTGAAAGGCCATAAGGTTCAATACTGAATATGATTTGAATGATATAAGATTTGTGCGGGGTAATAGAATACCCAAAACAAAATTGAACACACTGAAGTCTGAAACATGATAGTCTAGAAAGCCTCTAACTGACTGAACTATCTGAGTAAAGAGTTGATGGGACATGTCCCCAACTAACTCTAACTAATAAACTTATTAATGAGATAATGGGGAAATAATCATGTCCTCAAAAGATAAGGACTCACTTCTAACTCTGTCTGTGGATATCTAGAATCTACTCTTGCTCTGGAGCTCGTGTCTCTAAACCTATGGTATAAGACACCATAGCGCAAATGCATTAGTACTTTGAATGTACTAGTATGTATGTGAGGTAGGCTGAATGCATGGGGTTCATATGCAAGAACAATAATAATAACTGACTAACTATCATGAGTGTTAGAATACATGCATGAGACATAAAAACTGACACTAATACTGTGATAACATGATTACTGAATCTGAATATAACTGATAACATGAGTGACTATATATGACAGTCCTAAATCTGATGGAACTATCTGAGTTCCATACTGTATCTGAATTGACTGTATCTGACAGTCCTAAAATCTGAAGAACTATCTGAGTTCTATTACTGAGACTGATTGACTGTATCTGATAGTCCTGATTCTATAACATGAAACTGTGGGAAGTAGTTATCTAACCGACATGCCCCTGATATGCCATTATGGCTGAGTTGGGGTCCAATCTATAACCCCCATTGGGAGGGTGTTAATACTGCGCCACTGGTAAGGACAAGCTATGGGCGACCTTCATCTGATAGTGTCCCCTATACATGAATAGTAGGGCCCTTATCTGACAGAGTTTATCCACCTCATCAACCCTAATTGGATAGTGTAAATTTCCCAACCTATGTTGTCTACATAGTTCTGGTATGCAAGGATGACTTCTAAGGATCATACCCTCATGTGATAGTGTTTGTCCCCATCCTTGGGTTCACTCGGTGCTAATTTCTACTCCCATCTGAATAGACACTGAACATGATTTATTGAATTGAACATGGGCTAAGTTACTGAATTTCGTTGATTGACGGAATATTACTGATATCTAACAATTGACTGAGTTAATGAGATCATGGAGATTTCTTGAGTCATAAGACTGTCCGAAGTCTAAGGATTCATATCTTGACTAAAAGTAACGTGAAAACATGACATTGGCTCTAGGCACACAGCTAATGTTTTGGGTACGAGTACCCCCAAGACTCAATGGAACGAAACTGACCAAGCATAACTTACTTAAACATATAACTAACATCATAATCCATAATACATTTATAGAAGCATTTCATCAAAACATGTGATAGGCATAACTTGTACATACATGGGGATTTCAAGGTATTATGCTAGTTAGGCACTTTTCCTTCATATAGACATTTAATCAAACATATTGAAGGCATGGTACATGTAAACATCATTGTACAATAATTAAACATCATGGTTTAATTCTAATTTCATCATTCAAGGGTTTAGTCATAGGTTTGCATTAATCTATATCTATAATAATTTAACCCACATAGAATTTATCACCCAATATGGAGTAGAATTCAATTTCTCATTATCCACATGAACAAGAGCAGACCAATCATGAAATTCATTAGAAAATTTATAAACTTGAATTTAGAAAAGGTATTCTTGGACTTCATGGACGATAAAAGTCCATGAATGAATACTATGCATACCTTAGTTCGTGATTTTGTGAGGATTGATAGTGAAACCTTCTTGAATTTGAATCCCCAATAGAAACCCTTGCTTGTTCTTGAGAGAAAATGGCATATTTTGGGTGAAGAATGGCTAAATCATGTGTTATTGGGTTTAAATAGGGGTATAAAATTGACCCTTTTAACCCTTGGACGTGTCTTGTAATTTCAGTAAAATTTTCCCAAACTGGGCCCCTAGCGCAATGCGGTGCTATTACGCCGTGTTATTGGAATTTGATAATTGGGAAATTGTGGGATGGCGTGACGTGGACTCATCACGTTCCCCTTCCTCTGTGACCTGGAACTTTGGCGCAATGCGGGGAAAATCACGCTGAGACACTGGAAAATGGACAATTCTGAATTTGGGCCCTGGCGCGATGCGCCATAATCGTGGACCCCTACTAAAAATTTTCAAATGTCATTTCCTCTTGTGGAATGGTGCACCACTGATTAATATGGCATTGTTTTACAATGGAAAATTGAAATAATCGTAACTTCTGACCCGATTATCGGATTTGGGTAAATCTTATATCGATGTAAATCTTATTGAATTTCCCACATAATAAAAAGTAAAAATCTTAAAAATTCCTCATGGAATAATAATCATTCAATTTAGAAGCTAATACTAGAGATTCTTGAGATGAAATTAGCTAGGAAAAAGTATGGGGCATTACAATATCTCTCCCTTGAGAATATTCATCCTCGAATGAGACTGACTGAGAGGGGAGAAAAAACAACTGATGTACATACTGAACATGAATAACTGGAACATGATCTCATGACTGACATGACTGACAAGCTGAATATATAAAACTGAACATGCATATCTGATGCATGTGTAACTGATTCATGAATGCATGACTGAGTGTTCTGAACAACTAAGGTTCTCACAATGAGAATGCATGTCTGATGCATAATTACATAACTGAACTGATACATGAGTGCATGACTGAATATGCAATGGTACTTGATACAAAGTTTATAATGGGAACATAAGCATGAAACTGAATACCAAGTTTTGATGAACACTGAACATGAAACTGAGTAAGCTTTAGGATAATTGTTACCTTGAGCTTGATCAGAGTTGGTGGAGAAGAGGTGAGGATACTCGGTACGCATGTCTTCCTCTGCTTCCCAAGTAGCTTCCTCGATGGAATGATTTCGCTAAAGAACCTTAATTAGAGGGACTTCTTTATTCCTCAATCTACGAGTCTGATAGTTTAAGATTTTGACTAGAATCTCTTCATAGGAGAGAGTGTTCTGAACATCAATGCTCTGAATAAGGACTACCACTGATGGGTCACCTATTCACTTCTTGAGCAAAGAGACATGAAAGACTAGATGAACTCATGAAAGACTAGATGAACTGAGGCTAGATCTAAAGGCAATTCAAGCTCATAGGCTACCTTGCCAAAGCGACTGAGAATCTTGAAGGGACCAACATATCGGGGACTGAGCTTTCCCTTCTTGCCAAATCTCTTCATTCCCTTCATGCGAGAGATCTTTAGATAGACATGATCACCAATCTCAAACTTGAGATATTTTCTATGAACATCTGCATAAGACTTCTGTCGGCTCTGAACAACTCGGAGTCTTTCTCTAATCAACTAGACTTTTTCTAAGGCGTCGAATACCAAGTCAGGACCTATGACTGAGGCCTCACTAACTTTGAACCAACCAATTGGATATCTACATCTCCTACCATAGAGAGATTCGAATAGAGCCATCTAAATAATGGAATGATAGTTATTGTTGTATGCAAACTCAATCAAAGGTAAGTGGTCATCCCAACTTTCCTTTAAATCGATTGCACACGCCCTTAGCATATCTTCTAACATCTAAATAGTCCTTTCTTCTTGACCATCTGTCTGAGGATGAAAGGTTGTACAAAGATGAACTTGGGTATCAAGACCCTTTTGGAATGCTTTCCAAAAATAAGAAGTGAACTGTGTACCTCTGTCTGAGATAATAGACAATGGAACACCGTGCAATCTGACCAACTCCTTGATGTAGAGTTTGGCATAATCCTAGACTGAATAAGAGGTATGAACAAGAAGAAAATGAGATGATTTGGTCATTCTATCTACAATGACCCAGACTGAATCATGTTTATGATGAGTTCGAGGCAAACCCTTCACAAAGTCCATGTTCACAATTTCCCACTTCCAAGTATGAATACTAAACTCCTGTATGGACCCATTAGGCTTCTAATGCCCTATCTTAACCTGCTGATATGTAGATCACTTAGCCACAAACTCTTCAACATCTCTCTTCATCCCTAGATGAATAGAGTAGCGTGCACCATGCGCTTCTGCAAGAATTTGCTGCCTTAAGTCATCTACACCTGGAACACAGAGACGACCCTGACAACGAAGCACACCATCTCCCCCTTGGGAGAAAACCTCTACTTTCTAATCCTGGACTGACACTTTCAACTTGACAAGGCTGGGATCTCTGTCTTGCTTTTCTTTTACCTCAAAAACTAGAGATGATTCTGAACTACTCTGAACCCATATATCACCCTTTTTTGTATCGACTAAGTGAACGCTTAGTATGGAAAGCTGATGGACTTCCTGAGCTAACTTCTTCTTACTGTCCTCAACATGAGAAACATTACCCATGGATATTCTACTGAGAGCATCAGCCACTACATTGGCCTTTCCCGAATGATAAAGGACACTCATGTCATAATCTTTCAAGAGCTCTAACCATCTTCTCCGATGAAGATTGAGATTTTTCTAAGAAAATTCATACTGAATACTTTTATGATCAGTGAACACATCTACATGAACACCATATAGATAATGCCTTCAAATCTTCAAGGCAAAGACTATGGCTACTAACTCAACATCATGAGTAGGATAATTCTTCTCATGGGGATTAAGCTGTCTGGAGGCGTAGGCTATGACCTTACCATGCTGCATGAGGAAACAACCCAAACCTACTCTAGATGCATCACAATACACTACAAAACCATATGGACTATCTGGAAGAGCTAATACCGGATCTGAGGTGAGTCGAGTCTTCAACTCCTAAAAACTCTTCTCGCAAGGATCTGACCACTGAAACTTGACTTTCTTCTGAGTCAATCTAGTCATAGGGGATGCAATAGAATAAAAACCCTCAAAAACGTCGGTAATAGCCATCCAAACCCAAGAAAATTCTGATATCTGATGGAGAGACAGGTCTGGGCCAATTTCTTACTGCTTCGGTCTTTTGAGGATCAACTCCAATGCAATCACCGAAAATGATATGACCAAGGAATGCTACTGTACTTAGCCAAAATTTTCACTTAATGAATTTGGCGAGTAGCTGATGATTTTTAAGAGTCTAAAGTACTGTTCTGAGATGGTTTGCATGATCACGCTTACTGCAGGAATAGACCAGAATATCATCTATGAAGACTATGACGAACATGTCCAAGTACTGCTTGAACACATGTTTTATCAAGTCCATAAAAGTTGTTAGGGCATTGGTAAGACCAAAGAACATAACTAAGAATTCGAAATGACCATACCAAGTACGTAAAGCTATTTTTGGAATGTCACATTCTCTAACTCTGAGCTAATGATAGCCGGATATGAGGTCTATCTTAGAAAAATAATTAGCACCCTGAAGTTGATCAAACAAGTTATCGATTCTGGGAAGAGGATACTTGTTCTTGATCGTGACCTTATTGAGTTGACGGTAGTCTACACACATCCTAAGAGAACCATCTTTCTTGTGCACAAATAATATTGGAGTGCCCCACGGAGAAATATTGGGCCTAATAAATCCCTTATCTAAGAAATCCTTCAATTGTTTCTTCAATTCTCTGAGTTCTGCTGGTACTATTCTGTATCGCAAAATAGATATAGGATAAGTATCTGGAAGAAGATCAATGCCGAAGTTTGTTTCCCTTTCGGGAGGAATTCCTGGAAGATCTTCGAGAAAGCCATCTGAATATTCATTCACTACTGGGAATGATTCAAGACTAGGAGTTTCAGAACTAGTATCCTTAACTCGAACAAGATGATAGACATATCCTTTAGATATCATTTTCAGTGCCCAAAGGTAGGAAACAAGCTGACCTCTGAAAGAGGATACACTACCTTCCACTCTAGGATGGGTTCATTCAGAAACTAAAACTGGACTATTCTATTTCTATAGTCGACTATGGCATATTAGTAATGAAGCCAATCCATGTCGAGAATGACATCAAAATCAGTCATCTCTAATTCGACTAAGTATGCTGAAGTGACTTTCTGAGATATCATAACCGGACAGTTCCTGTATACCCACCGGGCTATGATAGCTTTACCTACTGGGGTAGAGACTGAAAAGGGTTCTGCTAGAATTTTGAGACTAATTCTGAAATTGCCTGTTATATAAGGAGTAACAAAAGACAAAGAAGCTCCTTGATCTAGAAAAGTGTAAACATGCACATGAAAGATCTGTAATGTACCAGTACATACATTAGGAGAATTTTCCTGATCTGGTCGGGATTGAAGAGCATAGAGATGATTTGGGCATTACCCACTAGTAGCACTGGTGGTGGCACCCTGCTGATTCGGGCGATCAAACTGAGGTGAGGAGTACAGATGACTCTGATAACCTAACTGAGGGTAGTTTCTGACTCTGTGGCCTGGCTTACCACAACCAAAATAGACACCTCTACCATCTCAGCAAGGACCCTTGTGGTTCTTACCATAAGTCTGACAAAGGGGATTAGTTCGGGCATTTCTAACACTTCCCTGAGACCTAGAGCCTGGCGCTCTATCTATGTTACCATCCCTGAACTTAGGAAATGAGAACTGGCTGAAGAAGGGGCTAAAATTGATGACTTAGGATGAAACTGGGAATGGTTTCCTCCTGATTTAATCTAAGCGAAGTTAAAGCTACCTATCTTTGCTCTCTTATTCTGCTTCTCCCTCTACTTAATCTTCTGCTCCTCTATCTGTTGAGCATGAGTCATAACACTAGATAAAGTCTTGTTACTGTTCAGTATGGCATATCTACACTTGTTTACCACGCTCTCATTTACCCCCGAAGCAAACTTACTCATATTGGCTCTATTGTAAACAAACAAATGAGGGGCATATCTGTCTAATTGAGTAAACTTAAGAGAATACTCATTCACCGTCATATTGCACTGCCTGAGGTTGATGAATTCTTGCAGCTTAGCCTCTCTAAGCTATTGATATAGGAAAGACAACGGAATCCACAAAACAAACACAAAATCAGTCCACTAGTTTGAAGAACCCATGGACTTATTTGGTGACCACTCTCGGATTCACTACAACAACAAGAATGAAATATAAGGGTGTGTTTCAACCCCAAAATAAACACCAAACTAGAATTAAAAATAAGAAGGTGAAGAACAAGATGAACTTAACAACGGGAATAACAACAACAACATAAACAGGTACAATACGAGATACAAATATTACAAGATTGCAAGAATAGAAAAGATCGATAGAGTGACATACACTATCTCATGAACTAAGAACCTAAGTGTATTCAAGCACCTAGACCCTTAATACAATGATAATAGGAACACCTACTCTATTCGGTGATCACAAGTGAGACCTCAACCTCCTCTAGCACCCAACGTTCTAATCAAGACTGCAACACTAGTGATTCCACCCTAGTATCACCCTAGTTACAAGTTTTGGATTTGTGCCTCAAGGAGAAAGAACTTGTCTTTCAATGTTATACAACATTCATTATCATCAAAGTCTAATGAATGAAACCCTAAAAGGTTCTATTTATAGATATTACAAAAATAGTGTGAAATGTCCATAATACCCCTCAAAGTGAAGTGCCCATCAAATGCAAGAAGTAGGCTGATTTTGGTATGTTTAGGCCCTCTTTTACACTTCACTTGTGTACTTCCTTGGACGATTCATTACGTACTCATTCACATTCATCCTCGTGGTCGTACATGTATCATCCTCCCCTTCTTGAAAAGGATTCGACCTCTAATCCGTACCTCACAAAATCAAGAGAAGACAACAAGCACACATCCTCAAGATATGAGGGGTTAGGGTTAGAAAAATACACAATCACATTCCATGCCAAGGGGGGATAAACTTGGAGTATATCCACGGATCCTTTGTGTTGAATATAAAAAGCTTAGTACAAAAGACACAAAGGAAGCGGTCATCATCCATAAAAAGTGATAAGGAAGAACTTTGTATTCCTTCATTAGCACCCACAACCAAGCATTACTTGTCGCCTTGACCAAGCATTAAGTGGGGAGTGTAGAGATTTCCACATTCCAAAAGGGTGTCGGGATCAAATGGAAGAATTATCCAAGGGCCTAAGCCGAGGCTATCCCTTTCTTCCCCTAGAATGTCACTCCCACATTTACACACAAAAATATTTTCATACACATAGTCTCTATGAACAAAACTAATTGCAATGCTTTTACCACACAAGATGTTCAAAGAGTCATATGCATTATCAAGACCAATTCTATAGACATCATCACTAACTTGAGAATTTTTAAACATATGCTCAAGTAGTGCACTACATTTTAGAGTAAATTGATCATCATGCACACCAAGAGTACTACCAGGAGTACTCATTTCTGAGACTACACATTCCTTGCCCATAAGAGTACTCTTATCTTCCAAGAAGAGATTTCCATCTTTAGGAAGAATGTTGTCACACCATAGTGGATTAGCATATCGGCTATAGCCTTCAAGGAAAGCTATACCATCATTTTCATCACTAGGTTCATTAGGAGTGTTTATAAACATTAAACCTAAATAGAGCATGATCTATCTCACGGACAGATTTGGAACTAGCAAGTTCTTCGCTCTCTATAATTTCACTATCAAGTACATAAGATGTTTCAATCTCCTCTTTACCTTGGTATGGGTCGGGGTAGCCCACCTCTTCCTTCAGGAAGCTCTCGTCACAAGGTGTTTGGACAAGGAAAGTTGGATTTTGTGGTATAAGTTTAGGTAGCAATTGGCGTAGCGTTTCAACATGCCATTTCATTTCTTCAATATAGTCGGTGATGAGGTCAAACGTGGCATCCAGATTTGTGGTAGCCATGGTACCTAAAAGAAAAGACAAGAACTAACAACGAAACAAACAAACTTGTTAGCTCAAAAATGTCTCACCACACGCTCACTCTCGATTTTTACCTCACACTTGGTTTCACAAGTGTTGAAAGCTGGCTTGTACTTTGTGAGTGACTGAGTGATGAGTCTATCCTTGCCCGAAATAGATTTTTGTTTGAGTTGACTCAAAAGAAAATTTGTTTACGGACTTGAACCAACAAGACACAACGTATTCAGAAAAAAGAAAAGCACACAACAAACGCTTAACACGAATGAACGAACACAAAGACAAACTAACAATCTAGTAGATGAGTACTAGTTTACCAATTAGTAATGGAACCAACGAAATTGAAACTAAGGAACAACAAAAGGAAACTAAGAAATCTGAAATTTGAGCCAAAATTTGATGCGTGAACACGTAATTGGTTGCGGTTTCTAACAATTTTTGTTGTCCAATTTCAAGTCTTGGTCAATTTACAATTTAGGAATTGGTGGAATTTGTTTTAAGGAGGGAAATTCAAACAAGTCTTGGAGACTTTTCAAATTCAAGTTTTCAATACTTGACTTTTATAGTACTTTTCCTTAAAACATGGACCCTTGTTTCATGGGAAAGTGGTTGAGAAGTGATGTAAAGTCTTTAGTGTGTAGGAAAAGTCTTTGAGTCACAAGTACTACTCCTTGAAACTTAAATCTATGTATTGCAAGACTAACACAATACACACTCTTTTTTCCTCAACTTCTAAGATCAACAACCACTTTTTTTTTCAACAATATATGGATATGGTGAAGAACACCAAGAACACCAAGAACACAAACTTTGAGTCTTGAAGTTCTATGGCTCAAGTTGGACCTCCCAAACAACAACAACAACTTTCCACGCTTAAATTCCACAACACAATCTCCACAATAAACATTCAAAACTTGAACCAATAATACATCACATGTTCAAGTCTTGAACCCGCAACAACAATACTTACAACAATCGGCCAAGTCCAAGTTCACAATAACAACATCAACAACAAAGGCTCAAATCAAGATATAGACTCAAAGTGTTAGTGAAGAACAATACTAACACTAGAAACACTTAATACAAGTAAAAATCTTGACCAAGATACAACAAGAACACAATTTTCGATGAAGAACACAAAGTGGACAGATTGCTATTTTCTGGAAATTTCAGTTTTCAGCTTTTTTTTTTTTGTAGTTTTCAAGTGTCAAGCCCAAGATTGATCTTGTTAGAACAAAATAAACGATGTCTCTGATACCAAATGATACAGGAAAGACAACGGAAGCCACAAAACAAACACCAAATCAGTCCACTAGTTTGAAGAACCCGTGGACTTATTTGGTGACCACTCTCGGATTCACTACAATAACAAGAAGAATGAAATATAAGGGTGTGTTTCAACCCCAAAACAGACACCAAACTAGATTTAACAACAAGAAAGTGAAGAAAAAGATGAACTTAACAATGGGAATAACAACAACAACATAAACGGGTACAATACGAGATACAAACATTACAAGATTGCAAGAATAGAAAAGATAGATAGAGTGACATACACTATCTCATGAACTAAGAACCTAAGTGTATTCAAGAACCTACACCCTTAATACAATGATAATAGGAACACCTACTCTCTTCGGTGATCACAAGTGAGACCTCAACCTCTTCTGGCACCCAACGTTCTAAACAAGGATGCAACACTAGTGATTCTACCCTAGTATCACCCTAGTTACAAGTTTCGGATTTGTGCCTCAAGGAGATAGAACTTGTCTTTCAATGTTATACGACATTCATTATCATCATAGTCTAATGAATGAAACCCTAAAAGGCTCTATTTATAGATATTACAAAAATAGTATGAAATGTCCATAATACCCCTCAAGGGTGAGATGCCCATCAAGTGCAAGAAGTGGGCTGATTTTGGTGTGTTTAGGCCCTCTTTTACACTTCACTAGTGCACTTCCTTGTACGGATTCATTACGCACTCATTCACGATCATCCTCGTGGTCGTACTTGTATCATCCTCCCCTTCTTGAAAAGGATTCGACCTCTAATCCGTACCTCGCAAAATCAAGAGAAGACAACAAGCACACATCCTCAAGATATGAGGGGTTAGGGTTAGAAAAATACACACATCACATTCCATGCCGAGGGGGGGATAAACTTGGAGTATATCCACGGGTCCTTTGTGTTGAATATAAAAAGCTTAGTACAAAAGACACAAAGGAAGCGGTCATCATCCATAAAAAGTGATAAGGAAGAACTTTGTCTTCCTTCATTAGCACCCACAACCAAACATTGCTTGTCATCTTGACCAAGCATTAAGTTGGGAGTGTAGAGATTTCCACATTCCCAGAGGGTGCCGGGATCAAATGGAAGAATTATCCAAGGGCCTACGCCGAGGCTATCCCTTTCTTCCCCTAGAATTTCACTCCCACATTTACACACAAAAATATTTTCATACACATAGTCTCTATGAACAAAACTAATTGCAATGCTTTTACCACACAAGATGTTCAAAGAGTCATGTGCATTATCAAGACCAATTCTATAGACATCATCTCTGACTTGAGAATTTTTAAACATATGCTCAAGTAGTGAACTACATTTAAGAGTAAATTAATCATCATGCAAACCAAGAGTACTACCAAGAGTACTCATTTCCGAGACTACACATTCCTTGCCCATAAGAGTACTCTCATCTTCCAAGAAGAGATTTCCATCTTTAGGAAGAATGTTGTCATACCATAGTGGATTAGCATATCGGCTATAGCCTTCAAGGAAAGCTATACCATCATTTTCATCACTAGGTTCATTTGGAGTGTTTATATCTTCTTCAAACAAAACATTAAACCTAAAGAGAGAATGATCTATCTCACGGACAGATTTGGAAGAACTAGCAAGTTCTTCGCTCTCTATAATTTCACTATCATGTACCAAAGATGTTTCAATCTCCTCTTTACCTTGGTATGGATCGGGGTAACCCACCTCTTCCTTCGGGATGATCTCGTCATAAGGTGTTTGGACAAGGAAAGTTGGATTTTATGGGATAAGTTTAGGTAGCAATTGGCGTAGCCTTTCCACATGACATTTCATTTCTTCAATATAGTCGGTGATGCGGTCAAACGTGGCATCCAGATTTGTGGCAGCCATGGTACCTAAAAGAAAAGAGAAGAACGAACAATGAAACAAACAAACTTGTTAGCTCAAAAATATCTCACCACACTCTCAATCTCGATTTTTACCTCACACTTGATTTCACAAGTGTTGAAATAGATTTTTGTTTGAGTTGACTCAAAAGAAAATTTGTTTACGGACTTGAACAAACAAGACACAACGAATTCAGAAAAATGAAAAGCACACAACAAACGCTAAACACAAATGAACGAACACAAAGACTAACTAACAATCTGGTATATGAGTACTAGTTTACCAATTAGTAATGGAACCAACGAAATTGAAACTAAGGAACAACAAAAGGAAACTAAGAAATCTGAAATTTGAGCCAAAATTTGATGCATGAACAGTAACTTGATGAATTGGCAGCCACATAATTGGTTGCGGTTTCTAACAATTTTTTTTGTCCAATTTCAAGTCATGGTCAATTTACAATTTAGGAATTGGTGGAATTTATTTTAAGGAGGGAAATTCAAACAAGTCTTGGAGCCTTTTCAAATTCAAGTTTTCAATACTTGACTTTTATAGTAATTTTCCTAAAAACATGGACCTTTGTTTCATTGGAAAGTGGTTGAGAAGTGATGTAAAGTCTTTAGTGTGTAGGAAAAGTCTTTGAGTCACAAGTACTACACCTTGAAACTTAAATCTATGTCTTGCAAGACAAATACAATACACACTATTTTTTCTTCAACTTCTAAGATCAACAACCACCTTTTTTTTTAACAATACATGGATATGGTGAAGAACACCAAGAATACAAACTTTGAGTCTTGAAGTTCTATGGTTCAAGTTGGACCTCCCAAACAACAACAACAACTTTCCAAGATTAAATTCCACAACACAATCTCCACAATACACATTCAAAACTTGAACCAACAATACATCACACGTTCAAGTCTTGAACCCGCAACAACAATACTTACAACAATCGGCCAAGTCCAAGTTCACAATAACAACATCAACAACAAAGGCTCAAATCAAGATATAGACTCAAAGTGTTAGTGAAGAACAATACTAACACTAGAAACACTTAATACAAGTAAAAATCTCGGCCAAGATACAACAAGAACACAATTTTCGGCCAAGAACACAAAGTGGACAGATTGCTATTTTCTGGAAATTTCAGTTTTCAGTTTTTTTTTTTTGTAGTTTTCAAGTGTCAAGCCCAAGATTGATCTTGTTAGAACAAAATAAACGATGTCTATGATACCAAATGATACGGGAAAGACAACGGAATCCACAAAACAAACACCAAATCAGTCGACTAGTTTGACGAACCCGTGGACTTATTTGGTGACCACTCTTGGATTCACTACAACAACAAGAAGAATGAAATATAAGGGTGTGTTTCAACCCCAAAATAGACACCAAACTAGATATAACAACAAGAAGGTGAAGGACAAGATAAAATTAACAATGGGAATAACAACAACAACATAAACGGGTACAATACGAGATACAAACATTACAAGATTGCAAGAATAGAAAAGATAGATAGAGTGACCTACACTATCTCATGAACTAAGAACCTAAGTGTATTCAAGAACCTAGACCCTTAATACAATGATAATAGGAACACCTACTCTCTTCGGTGATCACAAGTGAGACCTCAACCTCCTCTAGCACCCAACGTTCTAAGCAAGAATGCAACACTAGTGATTCCACCCTAGTATCACCCTAGTTACAAGTTTTGGATTTATTCCTCAAGGAGAGAGAACTTGTCTTTCAATGTTATACAATATTCATTATCATCAAAGTCTAATGAATGAAACCCTAAAAGGTTCTATTTATAGATATTACAAAAATAGTATGAAATGTCCATAATACACCTCAATGGTGAGGTTCCCATCAAGTGCAAGAAGTGGGCTGATTTTGGTGTGTTTAGGCCCTCTTTTACACTTCACTTGTGCACTTTCTTGGACGGATTGATTACGAACTCATTCACGTTCATCCTCGTGGTCGTACATGTATCATCCTCCCTTTCTTGAAAAGGATTCAACCTCTAATCCATACCTCGAAAAAATCAAGAGAAGACAACAAGCACACATCCTCAATATTTAAGGGGTTAGGGTTAGAAAAATACACACATCACATTCCATGTCGAGGGGGGCATAAACTTGGAGTTTATCCACGGGTCCTTTGTGTTGAATATAAAAAGCTTAGTACAAAAGACACAAAGGAAGCGGTCATCATCCATAAAAAGTGATAAGGAAGAACGTTGTCTTCCTTCATTAGCCCCCACAACCAAACATTGCTTGTCATCTTGACCAAGCATTAAGTGGGGAGTGTAGAGATTTACACATTCCAAGAGGTTTCTAGGATTAAATGGAAGAATTATCCAAGGGCCTACGCCGAGGCTATCCCTTTCTTCCCCTAGAATGTCACTCCCATATTTACACACAAAAATATTTTCTTACACATAGTCTCTATGAAAAAAACTAATTGCAATGCTTTTACCACACAAGATGTTCAAAGAGTCATGTTCATTATCAAGACCAATTTTATAGACATCATCACTAACTTGAGAATTTTTAAACATATGTTCAAGTAGTGAACTACATTTAAGAGTAAATTTGTCATCATGCACACCAAGAGTACTACCAAGAGTACTCATTTCCAAGACTATACATTCCTTGCCCATAAGAGTACTCTCATCTTCCAAGAAGAGATTTCCATCTTTAGGAAGAATGTTGTCACACCATAGTTGATTAGCATATCGGCTATAGCCTTCAAGGAAATCTATACCATCATTTTCATCACTAGGTTCATTAGGAGTGCTTATATCATCTTCAAAGAAAACATTAAACCTAAAGAGAGCATGATCTATCTCACGGACAGATTTGGAACTAGCAAGTGCTTCGCTCTCTATAAGTTCACTACCAAGTACCAAAGATGTTTCAATCTCCTCTTTACCTTGGTATGGGTCGGGGTATCCCACCTCTTCCTTCGGGAAGCTCTCGTAACAAAGTGTTTGGACAAGGGAAGTTGGATTTTGTGGGATAAGTTTAGGTAGCAATTGGCATAGCCTTTCCACGTGCCATTTCATTTCTTCAATATAGTCAGTGATGCGGTCAAATGTGGCATCGAGATTTGAGGCAGCCATGGTACCTAAAAGAAAAGACAAGAATGAACAACGAAACAAACAAACACACTCTCACTCTCAATTTTTACCTCACACTTGGTTTCACAAGTGTTGAAATCCATCTTGTACTTCGTGAGTGACTGAGTGATGAGTCTATCCTTGCACGAAATAGATTTTTGTTTGAGTTGACTCAAAAGAAAATTTGTTTACGGACTTGAACCAATAAGACACAACGAATTCAGAAAAAAAAAGCACGCAACAAACGTTTTACACGTATGAACGAACACAAAGACTAACTAACAATCTAGTAGATGAATACTAGTTTACCAATTAGTAATGGAACCAACGAAATTGAAACTAAGGAACAACAAAAGGAAATTAAGAAATCTGAAATTTGAGCCAAAATTTGATGCGTGAACAGTAACTTGATGACATGGTAGCCACGTAATTGGTTCAAGTTTCTAACAATTTTTGTTGTCCAATTTCAAGTCATGGTCAATTTGTGGTTTCTAACAATTTTTGTTGTCCAATTTCAAGTCTTGGTCAATTTACAATTTAGGAATTGGTGGAATTTGTTTTAAGGAGGGAAATTCAAACAAGTTTTGGAGCCTTTTCAAATTCAAGTTTTCAATACTTGACTTTTATAGTACTTTTCCTTAAAACATGGACCCTTGTTTCATGGGAAAGTGGTTGAGAAGTGATGTAAAGTCTTTAGTATGTAGGAAAAGTCTTTGAGTCATAAGTACTACACCTTGAAACTTAAATCTACGTATTGCAAGACTAACACAATACACACTCTTTTTTCTTCAACTTCTAAGATCAACAACTACTTTTTTTTTCAACAATATATGGATATGGGGAAGAACACCAAGAACACCAAGAACACAAACTTTGAGTCTTGAAGTTCTATGGTTCAAGTTGGACCTACCAAAAAACAACAACAACTTTTCAAGCTTAAATTCCACAACACAATCTCCACAATACACGTTCAAAACTTGAACCAACAATACATCACACGTTCAAGTCTTGAACCCGCAACAACAATACTAACAACAATCGTCCAAGTCCTAGTTCACAATAACATCATCAACAACAAAGGCTCAAATCAAGATATAGACTCAACTAACACTAGAAACACTTAAGACAAGAAAAAATCTCGGCCAAGATACAACAAGAACACAATTTTCGGCCAATAACACAAAGTGGACAGATTGCTATTTTCTGGAAATTTCAGTTTTCAGTTTTTTTTTTTTGTAGTTTTCAAGTGTCAAGCCCAAGATTGATCTTGTTAGAACAAAATCAACGATGTCTCTGATACCAAATGATACAGGAAAGACAACGGAAGCCACAAAACAAACACCCAATCAGTCCACTAGTTTGAAGAACCCGTGGACTTATTTTGTGACCACTCTCGGATTCACTACAATAACAAGAAGAATGAAATATAAGGGTGTGTTTCAACCCCAAAACAAACACTAAACTAGATTTAACAACAAGAAGGTGAAGAACAAGATGAACTTAACAATGGGAATAACAACAACAATATAAACAGGTACAATACGAGATACAAACGTTACAAGATTGCAAGAATAGAAAAGATAGATAGAGTGACATACACTATCTCATGAACTAAGAACCTAAGTGTATTCAAGCACCTAGACCCTTAATACAATGATAATAGGAACACCTACTCTCTTCGGTGAGCACAAGTGAGACCTCAGCCTCCTTTAGCACCTAAAGTTCTAAGCAAGAATGGAACACTAGTGATTCCACCCTAGTATCACCCAAGTTACAAGTTTCGGATTTATGCCTCAAGGGTAGAGGACTTTTCTTTCAATGTTATACAACATTCATTATCATCAAAGTCTAATGAATGAAACCCTAAAAGGTTCTATTTATAGATATTCCAAAAATAGTATGAAATGTCCATAATACCCCTCAAGGGTGAGGTGCCCATCAAGTGCAAGAAGTGGGATGATTTTGGTGTGTTTAGTCCCTCTTTTACACTTCACTTGTGCACTTCTTTGGACAGATTCATTACGCACTCATTCACGTCCATCCTCATGGTCATACTTATATCATCTCTTGGGGAAAGAATCTATCTTAGAATACAGTGACAAACTCCTCCCACTCTATAGGACCTGTATCATCTGACCTCTCTAACTTCTACTATTTGAACCAAGTATGAGCCACATCCTGCAACTGATATGCAGCTAGCTCAGCACTCTCAACAATAGTCACCCCATGATATTTGTCACCTTCTGAACATTATTAATGAATTCTTGAGGGTTCTCATCTCTCTTAGACCCGAGGAAGGACGGAGGATTCATTCGGGTGAAGTCTTGAATCCTAGCTGCAGCTAAATTAGCCACTGGGTCGGCTGGAATGATTGTTGGCCATTTATTTTAAGTGGCAACTTACTGAGCAAGAGTAGTGAATGTGATCCTAAACTCCGTATGAGAAACATGATCGCCCAAAGGATCTTCGAGCTGAGAGGCTGACTTATTTATATTTCTTCTTTTAGGAGGCATGTTCTGTAGAAGATGGGAGAATTAGACTAAGAGATTGACTTGAGATTATGCTCTCTGGAACGACATGAATATCGAAAGAAGGGAAACTATTCCTAAAACATCTTATAGCCTCTTTCATATAAATATGGCACGCAATACACCCATGTACAAGACTCTACTAGATACGGCTTTCAAACTTCCTAGGACTCTATTGAACTTTAGGCTCTGATACCAAGTTTGTAACGCCCCAAATCTGGTACTCGAAACTCTACACGGTGCTCATGTCCCCAAAGGACCACAAGCTAACCCATTACTGATATATGTACCTGTACACTGTATAATATGACATAATAATGTGGAAACATGCACTGTAAGGCCATAAGGTTCAATACTGAACATGATTTGAATGATATAACATCTGTGTGGGGTAATAGAATACCTAAAACAAAATTGACAATATTGAAGTCTGAAATATCATAGTCTAGAAAGCCTCTAACTGACTGAATTGTCTGAGTAAGGAGTTGATGGGACATGTCCCTAACTAACTCCAACTAATAAACTGATTAATGAGATAATAAGGAAATAATCATGTCCTAGAAAGATGAGGACTCACTTCTAACTCTGACTACGTATCTGGAATCTACTGTTGCTCTGGATCTCATGTCTCTGAACCTATGGTATAAGATAGCATAGCGTAAATACGTCAGTACTTTGAATGTACTAGTATGCATGTGAGGTAGGCTGAATGCATGGGTTTCATATGCATGAATAATAATAATAACTGACTAACTATCATGAGCATGAGAATACATGCATGAGACATAAAAAATGACACTAATATTGTTATAACATGATTACTGAATCTGAATATAACTGATAACATGAGTGACTGTATCTGATAGTTCTGAATCTAATGTAACTATCTAAGTTCCCACTGTATCTGAGTTGACTGTATCTCACAGTCCTGAAATCTGAAAAACTATATGATGAATAACTATAAGTAAAATAATATATGTAAATTTGAACCTTATTAATAGTTAAACCTCTCACCCCAAAAGTGGTCCAAAATCTTCAAGTGTTATCTAGCATCAAAAGTTGTAGACTATAGTAAAAATTAATTAGAAAATCCTTGGGACACATTAACCAAGAATCCAAAATCTATTTTAAAGAACCCCAACTCTAACAGCTAGAAGATTCTCTTTCTCTTTGAGTGATATTGTTGCTTTCCTAGATGACTAAAATTATCTTTAGATGTAATAGATTATAAACAGCAACTAAAAATAAGGATGAAAGCCATACAATATACGAAAGCATAATGAAAACAAATTAAAGATAAGAATAACACACTTATGTAGTAGGTATTGCCATATTTTTTAGGTGAAATATAACACCTTAAGTGACCATTAACCATCAGTTAAAACATTTGAAAAAAATTATATTCACAGGAGAAAAAAGTTATTTTGAAAAGTTTATCTTGCAATTCTTGTTAATTCTGTGACTTTAAGATCAAATAACTTTGTGATGTAGGCTTCACAATACACATACTTTATTGCAAAATTTTAAAATCACTGGTTTGAAAACATCTAATTTGCAGTAAAGTTAAGCATGAACAAATAGGTCATGTGCTCAAAGTCCCATTTTGATGTATCAATCTTTCTGGGGATGATCCATATTCTGATACTTACAAAATCAGTGTTCCTCGGGGTGTAAACCTGCATGTTTGTAACAGCCCAAATCGGGTACCCGGAATGCTACACGATTCCCATGACCCAAAAGGACCACAAGTTAACCCATGACTGATATTTGTACCTGAACACTACATAATATACTGTATAAATGCAAAAATAAAGGTTGAAAGTCCATAAGGTTCAAAACTGCAACATAGCAGATAAAACTTAACATATGAATAGGGTATGAAATACCCAAAACAATTGAAATAAACTGTCTGAACATGATAGTCTGAAATCCTTTAAACTGTCTGAATAAGGAGTTGATGGGACATGTCCCCAACTAACTCTGATTACTAAAATAAACTAAGTAATGAAATAACAAAGTAATGATAATGTCCTCGAAGGATGAGGACTCACTGCTGACTCTGACTACTGGAACTGGAATGTTACTGATGCTCTGGAGCTCGTGCTTCTAAACCTATGGTATAAAACACCATAGCGCAATTACATCAGTACGATTAAATGTACTGGTATGCATATGAGATAGGTTGAATACAATGGTTCATATGAATGAATAATATTAATTGACTGAATAATATGAACGTGAGAATACATGCATGACCACATAATTGTAACTGAGATTATGATAGGACTGAATACTACGTTCTGACTACTGAGTCTACTAATAATCATGGATTTACTAATGTCTGGGTATGTGAATACTGGGATACTGAATAACTGAGTCTATTGATATTGATATCTGAGTCACTAATAAGTAAGAAACTGATACTATATTACTGAATATTAAGGGACTGATACTATGTTACTGATACATGAATAACTATTTTTGACAGTTCTGGTTATGAAGAACTGGTCTGGTTGACTGTACTTGTCAGTTATGTATCTGGATATATATATTTATATAACATGAGTTACTGATAACTGATACAGCTGATATTAAGTGACTGTATCTAACAGTCTATATTCTAATAAAAATAGCTGAGTTACGTACTGTACTGTGTTGACTGTATCTGACAGTCCTGAATCTAAAGAACTATCTGAGTTCTTTTACAGAGACTGAAAATAAAATTGTGGGAGGTAATTATCTAATCGACATGCCCCATAACTAATTTGGTGAGGTCTAGCCTGTAACCCCGGCTGGAAGGGTATCAATATCGTGCCACAGGTAAAGATAAGTTGTGAGTATACCCTCTCTGACAGGGAGCTCTTCCATCAACCCCTCCTAGTAGGTAACCCAAATAAGATGTATAAATCCCTAAATGCATAGGGTGCATCTCAACCTACACTGGCTACGTAGTTCTAGAACACAAGGATTGCTTCTAAGGATTACACCCTCCACTGAATAATAGGGAGTCCCTATCCTTGGGTTCACTTGGTGCTGAATCCTACTCCCAATTGAATAGATACTGAACTGATTAACTGAACTGAACTGATACTAATGATATTGTTTAGCGGAGCTAAACTGAGTTCTCTAAGTTCTGTTAACTGACGAAATACTACTGAGATCTAAGGACTGACTGAGAGTACTAAAGTTACTGAGATTTACTGTGAATACTGAGATTACCGAGATTAATGTGTACTGAGATCACTGAGATTACTGAACTATTGAGATTACTGATATTTTTGAGATTTTTGGGTTTTCCTGAGTCACATGACTGACTGAGTTCTATGGATCATGGCTTGACTGAGAGTATCATGAAAACTGACACTGGCTCTAGGAACACAGCTAAATTGCTGGGTACAAGTACCCCTAAGATTCAATAGCATGAAACTGACAAAGCATGACTTTCTTGAATACATGATGACATCAACAATCCATAATATAATAAGTTGGAGAATTCATAAAGTACAAGTTATAAAGCACCACAATGGCCACACATATATCCATGATTCATTGACTAAGACATTTCATCAAACACTTGACATGCATAAACTTGTACATGAATGGGGGTTTCATATTATTATACTAGTATGGCCCTTTTCCTTCACATAGGCATTTAACCAAACACATAGGGAGCATGCTTTGGTTATAAATCATCAACACATCTAATAATCATAGATACATCAATCAACTTGTAAATTGAAGGGGTTTATCTTAATTATTATGAAAATCTTCATATACTAAAGTCAATCATTGGAATATGTGATTTAAAACATGAATCAAAACCCCACAACATCATGAATATGAATTTCAATTCTATTTAAATCATAAACATTCATAAATACATAAATCTTAGATTTTGAAAAGAGATTCTTGAGCTTCATGGGTGAAAGAGACCCATGAATCAACACATGACATACCTGGGCTATGAGTTTCTTGAAGTTCTTGGACTTGAAGAACTTGAATCTCTTAGTTTCTTGAAGAAGGATTAGGATCTTGTTCTTAGGGATTATCTTTGAGAGAAAACCCTAATTTTTTATATTGTATATGGATAACGAAATTATGAGCCTTGGTATGATATAATTAGGGGTTAAAACGGGTGGGAAAATACCCAAATACCCTTTTAAAACGACATAAAATAACTGACCAAACTAGGCGACGGTGAATGGTCCGTCGGTATTGACCGTCGCACCAAGGTAGAATAGGGGCTTACTACCTCTGCTGCGATGGCATGGGCGATGGTCCATCGCTAGCTCGACAGTTCATTAGCCTGAGCCGTCGCTCTTAGGTAAAATATGGTCTCACTGCCGCTGCTGCAATAGTTTGGGCGATGGTTCGTCGCTAGTTCAACGGTCCGTTGGCCTTTACTGTCGCACCTGGGCAGTTTTGACTGCTTTTTATATTTCGGCCATAACTTTCTCTTCCAATGTTAGATTTGGATGAAATGGGTATCGATGAAAAGCTTATTCAATTTTTCACTCAACAAAAAGTAAAAATCTTAAAAATTCCACATGTAAAAAAGTGGATTCATCTTTCAAAGTAAGTTTCTAACATTCTTGGGATGATTTTAAGATAGGTAGAAGTATGGGGTATTACAATGTTGGTATGCATATTAACTTCCAAGAAATATCAAAACAAAAATACAAGCAACAGAGGAGATCAAACGCTGCAAAAAAACAAAAGGCTTGATATAACCAAGCAGGATGAAAATATTCAAGTTCACAACACTAATTTTAAATGTAGTAGGTTTATAAAACTAATTCAAAGGGCAACACTGGAAAACGGGTGGACAGGAGCAACTACAAAACCAATACTATCAAGCAGGATCAAAGTAGAAGTCATTCCTTATGTTTTCACATAGAACACTTGTAGGAATTGTGTTGGAAACATTTTCTATGTTTTCAAGCTCTTTTTTTTTATCTAAGTACTTTAAGTAAAGCAAATTACTAAACCCACAGTATATGAACATACACACAAACCCACAACCATTCCTGTTTGTATTAAGTAAATCACAAAAAGTATCAATAGATTATAAATATCTTGAAAATAGGCAAAATGCACACTATACATAGGCAGAATGTGTGCTCTTTATTTTATATTAGATTTAGCACTATAGAAGCATAGAATTCAAGATAGGGCAAAGCTATGTCATGTGTCACCTAATGACATATAACTAAAGAACCAAATTATATAAGCAATAAGAAATCATGTTCATTCTATAAGCATTGACATCTATAGGCCCTAAGGGTACACTAAACGTTCAAATATGATTTGGATTTAATTTATTGAAATAACATGTAATCATATAACACCCTTGATTTTTGTTCCTGAAAGATTTCTAAACTTTTATCCTCACTGTCCCAACTATGACTCTTTATACGAGTTGTAAGGAGTCTTGACGGTCCCTATGGACCCAATCATAGCCTGGCCAACATATTTTCCTAAAGTTTTTGCTATGACTACACTAGGAATTATGAGTCATAATGACTCAAAATGAGTCGTATGGTGTCTTTCATAGACTAACTAGTATGATTCCCAATAGTTTCTGGTTTGACAATGACTATACCATGCGAGTCATAATGTCTCAGTACGATTCGTATGGTACGACTCATAGCCAAGTTAGTGTTGGTGATCATGGACACTATCCATACTGCGAGTGGGACCTTACGAGTCATAAAGTTACCATACAAGTTGTAAGGTCAATAGTAACGAGTGGGCAGTCAATTTTTAGTCTTTTTATTAAGGGCATTCTGGTCAATTCCTCTTTTCTCTTACTTAGACCCCACATCCATAAAGCACTTAATGAGGGTTATTTCTTATTCATAACATAATCAAAACACTCTCAAACTCTCTAGAATCTCTAAGGTTAAGATACTTAGGGTTTTTAAGAAATTGGTCATCTAAGGGCTCAAGGGTTGATTTCTCTCCATAACTGTTGGTATTTCAAGCATGTTACTCTTCCCTAATTCTTATTTTATGAAAATCATATGTTTTACATTATTTAATTAGATGTCTTTGAAAGTGGGTTTTGATGTGGTTGATGGTTTTGGAATGACTGGTCTTAGAATTGGTTTCTCGTGATTTTTATGAGTTGTTCTTAGCTTTAATTGAATTTTTTGAACCAATGGGGTAAATGGATATAGGACTTGGAATGGGGTTTGAGATATTCCCCCAAATTAAAGTTTAGAAATTGGAATTGGTTTTGAATAATTGTGTTCCTTCAACCCACTTGTGTAAAAAGTTTTGAATGTTGAAATTGTCACTTGATTTGACTTACTCGCCTATGTTATTGAATTGCACAAGTGGTTAAACGATGAACATGGATTTTTAAAGCCTTGTTATCCCTTATTTGATTAAAAGAACAAAGGAGGTCGATGTATTCCCCCAAGTTAATGTGATTGTTATGGCATAGTGATAAGCTTGCAAGTATAAGGGTATGACGATACCAATTGTGTGCCTTAACGATTGATTCATTGGTTAATAAATGGGTTATGTGAAAAATATTTTAAATTGGGCTTAATAAAGGTTACGTAGCTATGTTGTGAAGGTGTGGGTCTTGGATGACTTATACTGGAAACTTGTATTTTCCAACATGAGGTTCGGTCTTGATGACATATGTGCATGGTTCACACTATTGATATATGTAATTCCCCGATCCTGGTGCTCGGAATGCTACACGGTGCTCATGGCCCTGAAGAACCACAAGCTAACCCATGACTGATATATGTACATGTACACTGCATAATATGACATAACAATATAGAAACATCCATTGAAAGGCCATACGGTTCAATACTGAACATGATTTGAATGATATAACATCTGTGTGGGGTAATAGAATACCCAAAACAAAACTGAACATACTGAAGTATGAAACACGATAGTCTAGAAAGCCTTTAACTGACTGAACTATCTAAGGAGTTGATGGGACATGTCCCCATCTAACTCCAACTAATAAACTGATTAATGAGATAATATGGAAATAATCATTTCCTCGAAAGATGAGGACTCACTACTAACTTTGTTTGCGGATATCTAGAATCTACTGTTGCTACGGAGCTCATGTCTCTAAACCTATGGTATAAGACACCCTAGCGCAAATGTGTCAGTACTTTGAATGTACTGGTATGCATATGAGGTAGGCTGAATACATGGGGTTCATATGCATGAACAATAATAATAACTGACTAACTCTCATGAGCGTGAGAATACATGCATGAGACATAACAACTGCCACTAATATTTTGATAACATAATTACTGAATATGAATATAATTGATAACATGAGTGACTGTATCTGACAGTCCTGAATCTGAAGGAACTATCTGAGTTCAATTACTGAGACTGATTGACTATATCTGATAGTCTTGATTCTGTAACATAAAATTATGGAAAGTAGTTATCTAACTGACATGCCCCTGATACACTATTACGGTTGAGTTAGGGTCCAATCTGTAACCCCAATTGGAAGGGTGTAAATATCGCTCCACTAGTAAGGACAAGCTGTGGGCGACCCTCATCTGATAGTTTCCCCTATATGAGAACGGTGGGGACCTTATCTAACAATGTTTATCCACCTCATCAACCCTCATCGGAAAGTATTGATGTCTCAACCTATGTTGGCTACATAGTTCTGGAATGCAAGGATGACTTCTAAGAATCACACTCTCATCTAATAGTATGTGTTCCCATCCTTGGGTTCACTCGGTGTTAATTCCTACTCCTATATGAATAGACTCTGAACATGATTTACTGAACTGAACATGGGCTGAATTACTGAATTCCGTTGACTGACGGAATGCTACTAATATCTGAAAACTGACTGAGTTCATGAGATCATGGAGATTTCCTGAGTCATAAGACTGTCTAAAGTCTAAGAATTCATAGCTTGATTGAGAGTAACATGAAAACATGACACTGGATCTAGGCACACAGCTAATATTTTGGGTACAAGTACCCCAAGGATTCGATGGAAGGAAACTGACCCAGCATAACTTACATGAACATATAACTAACACCATAGTCCATACCATATTTATAGAAGCATTTCATCAAATGTGTGATAGGCATAAACTTGTACATACATGGGGATTTCATGGTATCGTGCTATTTAGGCTCTTTTTCTTCCTTTAGTAATTTAATCAAACAAATTATAGGCATTGTACATGTAAACATCATTGTACAATAAATAAACATTATGGTTCAATTCTAATTTCATCATTCAATGGTTTAGTCATAGGTTTGCATGAATCTATATCTTTAATAATTTAACCCACATAGAATTTATCACCCAATATGGAGTAGAATTCAATTTCTCATTATCCACATGAACAAGAGCATCCCAATCATGAAATTCATAAGAAAAACCATAAACTTGAATTTAGAAAAAGGGATTCTTGGGTTTCAAGGATGAAAGGAGTCCATGAATGAACACTATGCATACCTTAGTTCATAATTTTGCGAGGATTGACGGTGAAACCTTCTTGAATTTGTATCCCCAATAGAAACCTTAGATTGTTTGTGAGAGAAACTAGTATATTTTGGCTGAAGAATAGCTAAATCACGTGTTATTGGGTTTAAATAGGGGTAGGAAATTGACCCTTTTAACCCTTGGATGCGTCTTTTAAAATTGTAAAAATTTCCCAAAATAGACCTTTAGCGCAATGTGGCGCTATCTCGATGTGTCACTGGATTTTGACAATTGGGAAATTGAGGGGTGGTGCAATGTAGGTTCATTGCGTTGCCACTTCCTTTGTGACCTAGAACTTTGGTGCGATGCGGGAGAAATTGCGCTAAGACACTGGAAAATGGATAATTCTGAATTTGGGCCCTGATGCGATGAGCCATAATCGCGGAACCCTACTGGAATTTCACAAATTCTATTTTCTTTTGTGGCACAGTACACCACTGACTAATATGGAGTTGTTTTACAATGGGAACTTGAAATAGTCGTAACTTCTAACCCGATTATCAGATTTGTACGAATCTTATATCGATGGAGAGATTATTGAATTTTCCACATGACAAAAAGTGAAAATCTTGAAAAATTCCTCATGGAATAACCATAATTCAATTTAGAAGCAAATACTAGACATTCTTAAGATGAAATTAGCTAGGAAAAAGTGTGGGGTATTATAATATCTCCCTCTTGAGAACATTCGTCCTTGAATGAGACTGGCTGAGAGGGGAGAAAAGAAAACTAACATACATACTGAACATGAATAACTGGAACATGATATCATGACTTACATGACTGACAAGCTGAACATATAAAACTGAACATGCATATCTGATGCATGTGTAACTGATTCATGAATGCATGACTGAGTGCTCTAAAGAACTAAGTTTCTCACAATGATAATGCATGTCTGATGCATAATTACATGATTAAACTGATACATGAGTGCAAGACTGAATATTCAATGGTACTTGATACCAAGTTAATAATGGAAACATGAGCATGAAACTGCATACCAAGTTTGTGATGAATACTGAACATGAAACTGAGTAAACTTAAGGAGAACTATTACCTTGAGCTTGAACTAAGTTGGCGAAGAAGAGGTGAGGATACTTGGTACGCATGTCTGCCTCTGCTTCTCACGTAGCTCCCTCGACAGACTGATATCGTCAAAGAACCTTAACTAGAGGGACTTCTTTGTTCCTCAATATACAAGTCTGATAGTCTAAGATTTTGACTAGAATCTTTTCACAAGAGAGAATGTTCTGAACATCAATGCTCTGAATAGGGACTACAACTGATGGGTCACCTATGCACTTCTTGAGAAAAGAGACATGAAAGACTGGATGAAATGAGGCTAGATCTAAAGGCAATTCAGGCTCATAGGCTACCTTGCCAAAGCGACTGAAAATCTTAAAGGGACCAACATATCAGGGACTGAGCTTTCCCTTCTTGCCAAATCTCTTCACTCCCTTTATGGGAGAGATCTTTAGATAGACATGATCACCAATCTCAAACTCGAGATCTTTTCTACAAATATCTACATAAGACTTCTGTCAGCTTTGAGCAGCCCGGAGTCTTTCTCTAATCAACTGGACTTTTTCTAAGGCGTTGAATACCAAGTCAGGACCTATGACTGAGGCCTCACTAACTTCGAACCAACCAATTGGAGATCTACATCTCCTACCACAGAGAACTTTGAATGGAGCCATCAAAACACTGGAATGATAGTTGTTGTTGTATGCAAACTCAATCAAAGATAAGTGGTCATCCCAACTTCCCTTGAAATCAATTGCACACACCCTTATTATACCTTCTAACATCTAAATGGTCTTTTCTACTTGACCATCTGTCTGAGGATGAAAGGTTGTACTAAGATGAACTTGGGTACCAAGACCCTTTTAAAATACTTTCCAGAAATGAAAGGTGAATTGGCTACCTCTATCTGATAAATGGACAACATAACATCATGCAATCTGACCAACTCCTTGATGTAGAGTTTGGCGTAATCCTCGGTTGAATAAGAGGTATGAACTGGAAGAAAATAAGTTGATTTGGTCATTCTATCTACAATGACCCAGACTGAATCATGTTGATGACGAGTTCGAGGCAAACCTGTCATGAAGTCCATGTTTACAACTTCCCATGTCTAAGTAGGAATACTGAACTCCTGTATGGACCCACTAGGCTTCTGATGCTCTATCTTAACCTGCTGACATATAGAGCACTTAGCCATAAACTCTGCAACGTCTCTCTTTATCCCACTTCACCAATAGATTTCCCACAAGTCATGATACATCTTTGTGGCCCCTGGATGAATAGAGTAGCGCACACCATGCACTTCTACAAGAATTTACTGCCTTAAGTCATCTACATCTGGAACATAGAGACAACCCAATCAACGAAGGACACCATCGCCCCATTGGGAGAAAACCTCTACTTTATGATCTTGTACTGACTCTTTTAACTTGACAAGGTTGGGATCTCTATCTTGCTTTTTTTCACCTTGGAAACAAGAGATAATTCTGAACCCATTTATCACCCTCTTTTGTATCGACTAAGCGAACGCCTAATCTGGCAAGCTGATGGACTTCTTGAGCTAACTTCTTCTTACTTTCCTCAACATGAGAAACACTACCCATGGATAGTCTACTGAGAGCGTCGGCCACTACGTTAGCCTTGCTCGGATGATTAAGAACACTCATATCATAATCTTTCAAGAGCTCTAACCACCTTCTCAGATGAAGATTGATATCTTTATAAGAAAAAACATACTAAAGACTTTTATGATCAGTGAACACATCTACATGAACACCATGTAGATAATGCCTCTAAATCTTCAAGGCAAAGACTGCGACTGCTAACTCAAGATCATGAGTAGGATAATTCTTCTCATGGGGCTTAAGTTGTCTAGAGGCGCAGGCTATGACCTTACCATACTTCATGAGGACACAACCTAAACCTACTCTGGATGCATTACAATTCACTATGAAAGCATCTGGACCTTCTGGTAAAACTAATACTGGAGCTGAGGTAAGTCGAGTCTTCAACTCTTAAAAAATCTTCTCGCAAGGTTCTGACCACTGAAACTTGACTTTCTTATGAGTCAATCTAGATATAGATGATATAAGAAAATACCTTAACAAACCATCAATAACGTCCAGCCAAACCCAAAAAACTCCTGATATCTGATTGAGAGATAGGTCTGGGCCAGTTTCTAACTGCTTCGTTCTTTTGCGGATCAACTTTAGCGCCAACACCAAAAATGACATGACCCAGGAATGCTACTTACCTTAGCCAAAATTTGCACTTATAGAATTTAGTGAATAATTGATGATCTCTAAGAGTCTGAAGTACTGTTTTGAGATGGTCTGCATGATCACGCTCACTGCGGGAATAGACCAGAATATCATCTATGAAGACTATGACGAACATGTTCAAGTACTGCTTGAACACACGGTTCATCAAGTCCATAAAAGTCGTTGGGGTATTGGTAAGACCAAAGGACATAATTAAGAATTCGAAATGACCATACCGAGTACGAAAATTTATTTTTGAAATGTCACATTCTTTAACTCTGAGCTGATGATAGCTGAATCTGAGGTCTGTCTTAGAGAAATAAATGGCACCCTAAAGTTTATCAAATAAGTCATCGATTCTGGAAAGAGAATACGTGCTCTTGATCGTGACTTTATTGAGTTGACGGTAGTGTACACACATCCTAAGAGAATCGTCTTTGTTGTGCACGAATAATATTGGAGCGCCTCACGGGGAAACACTGGACCTGATGAATCCCTTATCTAAGAGATCCTTCAATTGTTCTTTCAGTTCTTTGAGTTCTGCTGGTGCCATTTTGTATGAAGGAATAGATATAGGCTGAGTATCTGGAAGAAGATCAATGCTGAAGTCTATTTCCCTTTCAGGAGAAATTCCTGGAAGATCTTTGGGAAAGATATCTAAATATTCACTTACAACTGGAAATGATTCAAGGCTGGGAGTTTCGGAACTAGTGTCCTTTACTCAAACAAGATAATAGACACAACCCTTAGATATCATTTTTCGTGCTTAAAGGTAGGAAATATGTTAACCTCTGAATGTTGAAGTACTAACCTTCCACTCAAGGATGGGTTCATTCGGAAACTGAAACTTGACTATTCTATTTCTGCAGTCGACCGTGGCATAGCAGGAATAAAGCCAATCCATGTCGAGAATGATATCAAAATTAGTCATCTCTAATTTGACTAAGTCTGCTGAAGTGACTTTCTAAAATATCATAACCAGGCAATTCCTGTATACCTGCTGAGCTATGATGGTTTTACCCACTGGGGTAGAGACTGAGAAGGGATCTTCAAGGATTTCGGGACTGATTTCAAAATCAACTGCTATATAGGGAGTAATAAAAGACAAAGAATCTCCTGGATCTAGCATAGAATAAACATGCATATGAAAGATCTATAACGTACTAGTAACTATGTCAGAAGAATTTTCCTAATTCTGTCGGGACTGAAGAGCATAGAGATGATTTGGATATTGCCTACTAGTAGTACTGGTGGTGGCACCCTACTGATTCAGGAGACCGGACTGAGCTGCGGAGTAGAGATGACTTTGATAACCTAACTGAGGGCAGTCTCTGACTCTGTGGCCTAACTTTCCATAACTGAAACAGACATCGCTACCATCTCTGCATGCACCCTTGTGGTTCTTACCACAAGTCTGACAAAGGGGATCAGTTCAGGCATTGCTAACACTTCCCTGAGACCTAGAGCCTAGCACTCTATCTTTGTTACCCTCCCTGAACTTAGGAACTGGAGAACTGGCTGAAGAAGGGTCTAGAACTGATGACTTAGGAAAAAATTGGGAATGGTTTCCTCCTTCTAATTTAGGCTAAGCGAAGTTAAAACTAGCTGTCTTTGCTCTCTTATTCTGCTTCTCCCTCTGCTTAATCTTATACTCCTCTATCTTCTGGGCATGATTCATAAGTCTGGCTAAAGTTATGTCACTGTTCAGCATGGAAGATCTGCACTTATTTACCACGCAATCGTTTACCCCTGAAGTGAACTTACTCATGTTGGCTCTGTTGTCTGCAACCACATGAGGGGCGTATCTAGATAATTAAGTAAACTTAAGAGAATACTCTTTCAACGTCATATTTCCCTGCCTGAGGTTGATGAATTATAGCACCTTAGCCTCTCTAAGCTCTTGGGGAAAGAATCTATCTAAGAATACAGTGACAAACTTCTCCCACTCTATAGGACGTACATCATCTAACCTCTCTGACTTCTACTGTTTGAACAGAGAATGAGCCACATCTTGCAACTGATATGCAGTTAGCTTAGCACTCTCAACAGTAGTCACCCCCATGATGTCTATCACCTTTTTAACCTGATTAATGAATTCCTGAAGGCCCTTATCTACCTTAGACCCGAGGAAGGATGGAGGATTCATTCAGGTGAAGTCCCAAATCCTAGCTGCGGCTGAATTGGCTACTGGGTTGGCTGGAATGACTGTTTTCCATTTATTTTGAACGACAATTGACTGAGAAAGAGTAGTGAATGCGGCCCTGAACTCCGCATGAGCAATATAATTGCCCAAATGATCTTTGGGCTGAGGGGATGACTGATTTTCATTTCTTCTTTTAGGAGGCATGTTCTATCGAAGAAAGGGAAAAATAGATTAGACTGAGAGATTGACTTGAGATTATGCTCATTGGAACGATATGAATATCGAAAGAAGGAAATTGTTTCTAAAACATTTTATATCCTCTGGCATATAAATGTAGCTCACAACACACCCATGTACAAAACACTACTAAATGCGGTTTTTAGGCTTCATTGGACTCTATTGAACCTTAGGATTTGATACCAAGTTTGTAATGCCCCGATCCTAGTGTTCGGAATGCTACATAGTGCTCATGATCCTGAAGGACCACAAGCTAACCCATGACTAATTTTTGTACCTGTACACCACATAATATGACATAACAATGCGGAAACATGCACTGAAAGGCCATAAGGTCCAATACTAAACATGATCTGAATGATATAATATTTGTGTGGGGTAATATAATACCCAACACAACTGAACATACTGAAGTCTAAAACATGATAGTCTAGAAAGCCTCCAACTGACTGAATTGTCTGAGTAAAGAGTTATGGGACATGTCCCCAACTAACTCCATCTAACAAACTAATTAATGAGATAATAGGGAAATAATCATGTCCTCTAAAGATGAGGACTCACTTCTAACTCTGTCTGCGGAAATATGGAATCTACTATTGCTCTAGAGCTCGTGTCTCTAAACCTATGGTATAACACCATAACAAAAATACATCAGTACTTTGAATGTACTAGTATGTATGTGAGGTAGGCTGAATGCATGGGGTTTATATGCATGAACAATAATAATAACTGACTAACTATCATGAGCGTGAGAATACATGCATGAGACATAACAACTGACACTAATACTGTGATAACATGATTACTGAATCTGAATATAACTGATAATATGAGTGACTGTATCTGACAGTCCAAAATATAATGGAACTATCTGAGTTCCATACTGCATCTGAGTTGACTGTATCTGAAAGTCCTAAAATCTGAAGAACTATCTGAGTTCTATTACTGAGACTGATTGACTGTATCTACAAGTTCTGATTCTATAACATAAAATTATGGGAAATACTTAGCTAACCAACATGCCCCTGATATACCATTATGGCTAAGTTAGGATCCAATCTATAACCCTAATTAGAAGGGTGTCAATACTGCGCCACTGGTAAGGACTAACTGTGGGCGACCCTCATATGATAGTGTCCCCTATACAAGAATAGTGGGACCCTTATATGACAGTGCTTATCTACCTCATCAACCCTCATCGAATAGTGTTGATGTCTGAACCTATGCTGGCTACATAGTTCTTGAATGCAAGGATGACTTCTAAGGATCACACCTTCATCTGATAGTGTGTGTCCCTATCCTTGGGTTCACTTGGTGCTAATTTTTACTCCCATCTGAATAGACACTGAACATGATTTACTGAACTGAACATAGGCTGAGTTACTAAATTCCGTTGACTGATGGAATACTACTGATATCTAACAACTGACAGAGTTTATGAGATCATGGAGATTTCTTGGGTCATAAGACTATCAGTCTAAGGATTCATAGCTTGACTGAGAGTAATGTGAAAACATGTCATTGGCTCGAGGCACACAGCTAATATTTCAGGTATGATAACCCCTAGGACTCAATAGAAGGAAACTGACCAAGCATAACTTACTTGAACATGTAACTAACACCATAGTCCATACCACATTTATAGAAGCATTTCATAAAATGTGTGAAAGGCATAAACTTGTACATACATGGGGATTTCATGGTATCATGTTATTTAGGTACTTTTCCTTCATTTAGGCATTTAATCAAATAGATTGTAGGCATAGTACATGTAAACATCATTATACAATAAATAAACATTATGGTTCAATTCTAATTTAATCATTCAAGGGTTTAGTCATAGGTTTGCATGAATCTATATCTATAATAATTTAACCCACATAGAATTTAACACCCAACATGAAGTAGAATTCAATTTCTCATTATCCACATGAACAAGAGCAGAACAATCATTAAATTCATAAGAAAATCCATAAACTTGAATTTAGAAAAAGGGATTCTTGGGCTTCATGGATGAAAGGAGTCCATGAATGAACACTATGCATACCTGAGTTCATGATTTCGTGAGGATTGACGATGAAACCTTCTTGAATTTGAATCCCCAATAGAAACCCTATCTTGTTCTTGAGAGAAACTTGAGACAAAATAGTATATTTTGGGTGAAGAATAGCTAAATCACGTGTTATTAGGTTTAAATAGGGGTAGGAAATTGACCCTTTTAACCCTTGGAAGCGTCTTTTAAAATTGTAAAAGTATCCTGAACTGGACCTTTAGCGCGACACAGTGCTATCGCGCCGTGTCACTAGATTTTGACAATTGGGAAATTTAGGGATGGCGCAATGCAGGGCCATCACGTTGTCACTTCCTTTGTGACCTGGAACTTTCGCGACGCAGGGAAAATCATGCTGAGACACTGGGAAACAAACAATTCTGAATTTGGGCCCTGGCGCGACGTGCCATAATCACGAACCTCTAATAGAATTTTGCCAAATGCCATTTCCTCTTGTGGCACGGCGTGACACTGACTAATATGTCGTTGTTTTACAACGGGAACTTGAAATAGTTGTAACTTCTGACCCGGTTATCGAATTTGGGTGAATCTTATATCGATGGAACACTTATTAAATTTCCCATATGACAAAAAGTGAAAATCTTGAAAATTTCTCATGGAATAACCATCATTTAATTTAGAAGATAATACTAGACATTCTTGAGATGAAATTAGCTAGGAAAAAGTACTAGGTATTACAATATATTTATATCTTGGAGTGACGTTGGGTTGGGGAATTTCCTAGTCTTTCTTGATACCTCTGATTCATGTGGCTAACATGTACTGGGGCCCTTTCAGCAGGAGGAGCTGAACCTATATATCTCGTGGGTGCCTGTTTATGATGGTAGAGCTAAATAGTCTAGAATAATATTTTGAATCATGCTAAGACTTGTTTCCTATCCTGGAATATTATTTATATATGTATATGATGATGTTCTCATGGTTTTGAATTGGATTTGACTTGGCATTGTTTTATCCCCTATCCTTGAGTTACATGCAAGTTCTCAACCCACTAACTATCTTTGGATGTTGTATCCCCATGCGATGTAGGCATCGAAGATACTTCTACTTTTCCTGTGCAGTGTTAGGTAGATAAGCTCGGTTTGTCGGTCATTGGTGGTGAAGTGGTAAGCTTTCATTCTCTAGAAGACTTTAGCATTTCATTAATTTTCTTTTATAGACTAAAATTAAGGAGTTCACATTAACATTAACATTATCATTGTCATTGTCATTATCATAGTCGATGGCATATCCTAACTTAGGTTGGTTTTCGGTTTTGTTAGAGGCTTTGTGGATATTGTTGTGGTTAGGTATTATTGGCTGACATTTCATAGACTTTGAGTTTTCTTATTTACTCTATATTTTTATATATTTAGAATTCAATCATTGTTAGATGTGTTATGTTTCCATTTGGATAGACTAAGGGGTGGTCTCCAGTTCTCAGTGGACTTGAGATACTCATCACGGCCAGGCCCTAGTTTGGGTTATGGCAAAGTTGGTATCAGAGCCTAGGTTCAGGGTCAATTGGGTGTCCATAAAGCCATGTCAAGTAGAGTCTCTTTATGGGTGTGTAGCGCGCCATACATATAAGGGAGAGGATATGATGCATTTAGGATTTTTTTCCTTTCTTGTGATCTACTTTAGAGTTGCAGAGTCTTGGGTGTTGAAATTTCCTCTAATTCCCTTTTGTTCTCTTTTAAGATCATGCCTCCCAGAAGATCTGATGCGCATGGAAACTCCTCTGTCCCACTTGAGGACAATGTGGATGGGACTCTTCCTGCTCAAGGAGTTCAAACCTGGTCTAGGTTCATTGCATCTGATCGCCCTAGTGGAGTTTCACTAGTCTCCACTGATCCTTCTTCTACTAGTACCACTTCTGCTTGGTAACCTCCAGGAGACATTACTAATGTTGATTTCGTTGTTCCATTTATTTGCTGACCCTGTTGGTGACCTTTCAGTCAAGTTAGTCAGGTCCTGTTAGTATTGCTATGAGGTTTTCTAAGGCCATTAAAGTTGGCTAGTTTTAAGGCTGAATCCTATGACCTTTACTGGTTCTAAAGTTGAAGAGGATCCGCAAGGGTTCGTAGACGAGATGGAGAAGATTCTTCATATGATTAATGTTTCTGACTTTGAGGGTGTAGAGTTCATTTTATATCTCTGAAGAATGTGACATATCAGTGGTATGAGGAGTGGGATCAGTCAAGGGGTGAGGATGCGCAGCTAGCATTATGGGAGGATTTCTATGGTGCTTTTCTTAATTGCTTCTTTCCTCAGGAGTTGAGGGAGAAAAAAGCTGAGGAGTTCCTGAATTTAAAGCAAGGCAAGATATTTGTGAAAGAGTATGCCTTGAAGTTTCATCAGTTGTCCCATTATGCTCCTAAGCTAGTATCTAGTATGAGGGCTAAGAGTGTGAAGTTTGCTTCGAGCTTGTATCGAGACTTGGTATTAAAGTATAAGGCTATCGTTCTGAATAATGACATGGATATCTCTAGGCTTGTGGTGTATCTATAGCAGGTGGAAGGTGAAAATATGAAACAAGCCTAAATTGGGGAGAGGCAAAGTTAGAAGATTTGATATTTAGATTAGGGAACAATGGTCTAAGAAGAATTGGTGGAATTTTGGTTCTTATTCTACGGCTAGTGCTCCATATCCTAATCCATCTGGTGAATATCGATGATGCACCATGGAAACAAAACATTTTAGATGCTTAAAACAAAGAATTTATGCTTAGACTTGGGTTATTTTGGTGGATATGATGTGGTTTTGTGGTTGTTACAGGTGAAAAAGGTAAATAATAGTCTTGGAATGAAATTTGAAGAAAAACCACTGAAAAAATAAAGTTTCCAGATGATATGATTCATCATAATAGTCGTCAACACATTATATATCTCATATGACTGACTCGTAAGGACAACAATAACAAAAGCCAAGCATAAAAGCTAAGTGAAGGAAAGATACGACTGGAGCATACGAATCGTAAGATGAGGCTATGATTCCAAAGAAACAGTCATCAAGAGAATAGAAACTAAAGTTTGATTCAGAGGTGAAGTCACATGAGAATATGATTTGGAAGATCTGACTACGACTTGTATTAACCAACCATAAGCAGACCTGTGTCCAGAGCTTGGAAAGATTAATGCCCAAGTAGTGATGAGTGAAGACTATCAGTAGTATGGTCCAGGTACGACTTGAGTGGAAGAGTCGTAAGGATAATAGAAATATTGAAGCCTAGGAGATCATCTACTTTAAAGCATAAGACTAGAATAGTATGACTCGTAAGAATACCTTATGAGTGGACGACGTGAGTCGTGCCTTGTGCTGACTTACTTTTCCTATTCTATTTTAATTAGGATTTCTGGGTTGTTTTGAGATACTATAAAAACCTTAGGGTTATTTCTTTATTATTTTACATTCTTTGATAGTCTCTTATATACTTTTACAATACTTTTTACATACTCTGATCATTACGATTGTGTTCTTGAGATCCTTGGGTTTTTATTTAATTGAATACTTCGGACTTTCTTCTTCTTATTCTTGAGCAATTAATTATATGTGTTCTTTATTGATAATCATGGCTTGTTGTATGAACATGAGCAACTAGTTTCCTTGACTAGTGTTGTGGGAACCCTGGTGGATTAACTATGTAGAGGAAGTGTGAGATTTGTCTATTCTAATGTAGCTTCATGTATCTTAATCTTCTTCATCTTAATTGACCTCAGAGCTACTGCAGAAACTTGAGAATTATCTGTATTCGGGAACGTCCTCACATGTTAGTTTGAGATTAGAAAATGGGGATTACGACAGTAATTTGAGATTTACGTCCATCTTATATTCCAACATCTCATCTAATCAACTTGATACTCAAAAGGTGAAAGTTGAACAGAAGTCATAGACAAGGAGCAATAAGGCGACGCCCTGAGACTCACAAGGTAAAGGGTGAGATTTATCAACACGTTCACAAGACGGTTGATAATATATATCTTGTCGACTTTATATGCAGAGCAGCAGAATTGGTTAGTTGAACTAGAGAAATTATGGAGATGAGAATCCAGGGGGGAGACAGTCTTAGTGTTTGTCTTCTATGATTACAAACTCAAGCATTCAAGATTTGGTTACTATTTACTAATAACTTTAAATTCCCCCATTTCCTTTTCCGCACTGCTCATGAATTACATCAAGTTAAAAGAATGTTCAACATTTTCACTTTGACCCCAACCTAGTTGAGTTACTATATTTGGCATTGACCACAGCATACTTCTTTTGAGGTTATTTTTAGGTGACATCAAATTTTGGCATCGTTGCCGGGGAAGAAGGTTTGAATAGTTAATTGATGTGGTGAAATTCCCAGGTTTTATTTTCTATTTTTCATTTGGCATACGTCGGTGTATACCCAACAGTAGGAGTAGAGGCAATCCCTTGCTCCCTTTTTATCCAGAGCCAGAAAGAATTCTTCAAACATCGCGAAGGATGTCGGAATAAGTTTGTGATGGTGTTCCTTCTTGGGTTTGATACCCTCAGATTATACCCCCTCCTCCACCTAGTGATCCTAATGTAATACTCCCACGTGCCCTTGGTGATCCACAAAATATTACAGATCAATAGATGAAGCACCTACTAGAGGAAGAAGCGGCCAAATTGGCAGAAGAAGGACTAGTTGGGCCTCAATGGGAGGCTGAGCGTCGGGACATTATTTAGAAAGTCAGATCTCCATTGATCCCTACATACCAGCATCTACACCCATACAATGAAGAAGAGGATATGGGTTATGGTAAGCCTACTAAGACAGGATCCATCATTCCTCCTACTCTACCCCCCCCCCCCCCCGAATGTTAAGTTTGATATTACTAGTACAATGATCTAATTTTTGAACTTAAAGGGCATATTTTAGGATCAGCGACTGATGATGCAAACATGCATCTTACTAATTTTACTGGGATCTATACATCGTATACTATTTTGAGGGTAGACCAAGAAGCTTTGAGGTTGAGGGTGTTCCCATTTTCACTGACAGAAGAAGTATCACTATGGTTATGGAATATCTAAGAGGTTTAATCATTACTTGGTACGAGTTATAAAGAAAATTTCTGAATAGATTCTTCCCTCCTACAAGAATGATACATATGAAATATGGAATTTGCAATTTTAGACAGTTACCTACAAAATCTATATATGAGGCATGGTTTAGATTCAAGAAGAAGCTGAGCATGGTACCAAATCATAGAATTACAGGGTCAAACTTATTATAAATCTACTACATCTCATTGAATGTCAGTTTGAGAGAAATGGAAGATACAATTTTGGGAGGTGCATTTATGTGTCTTTGGTAGGACGTTGTGCAAGATATACTATATGATATTTCAGTGACTAATTGAGGATGGAATACTAAAGATATTGAGCGTGGTACCGGTACATATTCTATTAGAGCAGCAAATGATTGTTGATCTGGTCAGGATTTTGTAGAACTGCATAACTTCAGATAGATATTGGGCTACTCATAAAACAATTCGTAATGATGAATGTTGAGAAAGTGAATACAGTTGGGGCACAGAGGTCTACTTCTAGGACTATTGAGATTGAATCTAAAGAGAAAGCAAATTATATTGATTGACAGTTGGTAGGTTATGTCAAAGGAATCAAGGTCAAAACTATTACAATAATTGATACATAGATAGAAGTATATAGATAAATGGTTATTGGCAAAGGAAAGATTATTACAAAGATAAGAGTGACAAGTATGTTCTACCAAGTGGTAGTGATTCAGAATCTAGAATGGAGGCATTTTTTTCAAAATTAGTCAAGGGTCAGGAAAGTCAAGAAAGCTATCTTAAGGAGATTAAGACAGATCTATCAAGGCTAAACCAAAAAGTTGAATCGCATGCTACTGCAATTAAATAATTAGAGCAGCAATTTGATCAGATATTAGACACAGTAAATCAATGGCATCTTGGCACTATCCTTAGTAAAATGGTGGTTAATCTAAAAAATGATAGTCACTGACATGTCATTACCACTTGGAGTGGTAAAACCACCATATACCCACTTGTACCCACTGTAGATAACCAAAAGAATGATGATGATCATGTTGATATAGAGAGCAGTGGCATGCAAGTTAAAGGAAAAGAAAAGGTTGAGGATCCTATTTTGAAGTCCATCCTAAAACCTCTTTCTCATTTTATACATAGTCTAAAAAACAAGCAAGAAGAGAGTATCAAAATTTTTTATCTATGTTAAAGGAGCAGTCAGTCAACATTCTACTTGTAGAGGCATTAGAGAAAATTCCCTGAAGATGCAAAATTCATGAAGGATATAATAAACAAGAAAAGGTCAGTCGATTATGATACAGTCAACAATATTCATTACTACAGTGTTGTAGTTACTAGATCACTGGTAGAGAAGAAGGAGGATCCTGGTGCTTTCACCATACCTTGTACTATTAGATCTTTCAACTTCACTCGGGCATTATGTGATTCAGGTACTAATATCAACCTTATGCCATTAGCAGTGTTTAAACAGTTGGGATTGAGAGTTCCTAAGCTAACCACCACGAGACTAGTGATGGCAGATCGAACAGTAAAAAATCCAGCTGGTATTCGATATGATGTATTAGTAAAGGTGGCTTCTTTTATTTTTCCTGCTGATTTTGTGATATTAGGCTATGAAGTGGACTTTTAAGTCCCAATCAGTTTAGGAAGATCATTCTTGTCTACAGGAAGGATGTTGATTGATTTAGAGCTAGGACATCTGATGCTGAGACTCAATGATGAATAGGTGATATTTAATGTATACAAATCCATAAAGCATCCTGATGAGTTAAGAGTGATATCCATAATTGATGTGTATGATGATGAAATAGATTTATTCTATGATGTTGATTCAGTGACTATTTGGGTTGATACTTCTGATGTTATTCCTATTGAGGAAAGATTGGGTGTTGAAGCTCTAGGAGTCGTGATCATGAACTTCAACAAATATGGTCTTGATGACTATGATGATATGGTATATGCACTCTATGGGAGTGGTTCTTATACTTTTGTACCAAAAAAAGCTTATTTGGATCTAAAAAAATAGAACCACTCCACCTGCTCGCCCATCTATTAAGGAGCCACCTGTCTTAGAGTTGAAGGCCCTCCTTTCTTATTTGTGATATGCATTCTTGGGGGCCAACAAGACTTTACCGGTAATCATTGCAGCTAACATGATTGAGATAGAAGTGGAAGTTTTATTATCAGTTCTACAGATATTCAAGTGGGCCATTGGTTGGTCCATTGCACATATTATGGATATTCCACTTGTTTTGTGTACTCATAAGATCCAAATTGAACCAAATTATGTTCCAAGTATAGAATATTAGCGTAAACTCAATCCTCTTATGCAAGAGGTGGTGAAGAAATAGATAATCATGTGGTTGGATATTGGTGTAGTGTATCTCATTGTTGATAGTAAGTGGGTCAATCCAGTATAATGTGTTCCAAAGAAAGGTGGTATTACTTCCTAATGAGAAGAATGAGCTAGTGCTGATGAGTCCGTTCATAGAATTGAGTGTGTGTATGGATTACAAAAAACTGAATGCATGGACTCAGAAGGACTATATTTCTATGCCTTTCATGGACCAGATACTAACCAAACTTGCGGGCAGAGGATGGAACTATTTTCTGGATAGGTACTCAGGCTATAACCAAATTAGTATTGCACCTGAGGACCAAGAGAAAACAACCTTCACTTGTCCTTATGGGACCTTTGCATTCAGACGTATGCCATTTGGGTTATGTAATGCTCCAACCCCATTTCATTATGTATGATGTCAATCTTCTCTGACATGGTAAAATATACCATCGAAGTGTTTATGGATGATTTCTCAGTCTTTGGTGATTCATTTGATGACTGCTTTGTTCACTTTGCAAATGCTCTTAGAAGGTGTGAGGAATGCAACTTAGTACTTAATTGGTAAAAGTGTCATTTTATGGTTAAATAAGGTCTTATGCTTGGGCACAAAATTTCAAAAAGGGGTATTGAGGTGGATAGAGCGAAGAATGAAGTGATCGAGAAATTACCTCCACCAATTTCTGTGAAGGGTGTTCAAAACTTTTTAGGACATACTGGGTTATTTAGGTGATTCATCAAGGATTTGTCTAAGATTGCCAACGCTCTTTGTAGGATTCTTGAGAAAAAGGTGAAATTTGATTTTACTAAAGCATACTTGAAGGCTATTGAATGTCTGAAAGAGAAGTTGATGACTGCTCTTGTCATTGTGTCCCCAGATTGGTCCTTGCCATGCGATATTATATGTGACGCGGGTAGATTGGCCTTAGGTGTTGTACTAGGCCAACAAAAAAAAAGATCCTTCATCACATCTACTAGTATAGCAAGGCACTAAACCCTACTCAAAAGAACTACACAGTCATGGAACAAGAGTTGTTGGCAATGGTTTTTGCCTTTGATAAGTTTAGGTATTATTTGATTGGGACAAAGTTTATTGTGCACACTGATGATACAGCATTGTAGTACTTAATAGAAAAAAAGGATACAAAGCCTAGACTGATTAAGTGGGTCATATTGCTATAAAAAATTAATTTTGAGGTCAAGGACAGAAAAGGCACTAAGAATCAAGTTGCGGATCATTTGTCTAGACTTGAGAAATAAGATATGTAGAACATTTAAGATGGGCTTAATATTAATGAAAATTTCCAAACGAGCAGATATTGGTTGTTTCTCAAGATCTAATTCCATGGTTTGCTGACTATGAAAATTATCTAGCAAGTGATCTAGGCCTAGAAGACCTTTCTTTTCAGCAAAGAAAGAAGTTTATGCATGAGGTAAGGAAATTATTCTGGAATGAGCCTTATTTATTCATAATTCGTCCGGATGGTATTATTTGTAGATGCATATTTGAGGTGGAGATGATGAGCATACTTGAGGATTGTCATTCTTCACCAGCTGGGGGTCATCATGGAGGAACACGTACAGCCCACAAAATTTAGTAATATGGGTACTATTGACCAAAAATTTACTAAGATACACTTGATTTTGCTTCAGCTTGTGATCAATGTCAATGCCAAGGTAACATCTCTAGACGCCATAAACTTTCTATGACTCCTATTTTGGAATTGGAATTATTTGATGTATGGGGTGTGGATTTCATGGGATCATTTGTGAGTTTTTTTGGCATGAAGTATATTCTTGTGGTTGTGTATTATGTCTTTAAATGGGTGGAAGCGATTGCGCTCCCTAATAATGAGGCATGTAGTGTCACCGCATTCTTAAAAAAACATATCTTTTCTCGGTTCGGCATACCATGTGCGATCATCAGTGTTGTTGGGTCACACTACTGTAATCATCTATTCAAAAGTATGCTTGAGATGTATGGAGTGAAGCACAAGGCGAAAACCCCTTATCATCCGTAGACTAATGGATAGGTTGAGGTGTCCAATATAGAAATCAAGTCTATCTTGGCGAAGACAATGAATGCCAATAGGACTGATTGGTCAAGAAATCTAGGTGATGCATTATGGTGTTACCGAATAGCTTTTAAGACTCCCATAGGTGCTTCTCCTTATCAGTTGGTGTATGGAAAGGCATGTCACTTACCTGTTGAACTTGAACACAATTCACTGGGGATTTGAAGAAGATAAATTTTGAGTGGCAGAATGTAGCTGATTCAAGGATGAATAAGATGAATAAGTTGGATGAATTTTGACTTCGGGCGTAGAAAGATCTGCACTTTAAAAATAAAAGATGAAGTTGCATCATGATCGCAAGATTGAGAAAAGGATATTAAAAAAAGGTGACCAAGTATTGCTTTATAATTTGAGACTTTGCTTGTTTCCAGGTAAGTTGAAGTCTAGGTGGTATGGTCTATTTACGGTGACAAGAGTTTATCCATATGGTGCTTTGAAATTGAAGAGGGATAGTGAAACCCCATTCAAGGTGAATGGGCAGAGAGTAAAGCAATATATGGGTAACACTGAAGAAGTAAGTGTGATTTTTTAGATGGACCTTAGTGAAGTTTGAGTAACCAAGACAATTACGTTGTGCAGCGACATTAAATCAAGAGTTGCATGGGAGACAAACCATGAGGCTAGTTGGATGAATCTAGTACCCAACTTAGCCACGTCGTGTCGCAATGTTAAATCAAGTGTTGCGTGGGAGGTAACCCGTATTTTGTACTTATTAATTTATAGGGTAATATGTGTGTTTAGTGTACAGTATTAAAGATTGCAAAAAAGAGCCAAAAATTCCAAAAAAAAAAAAAAGTTATACGGACTCTTCACTATTCTATCCTAATGTGACAACTAGTGAGTATGAGTCATAAGGACCTGAGAGTTAATTCAGATCCAAGTAAGTGATCACTAGAGTGATTATGACTCTAAAAAAGAGTCGTAGCCTCTGGATACAACTTGTCACCTTGAGTCGTAATGAATTTAGAACCCAAGTAAAGTTCTGGTCTTTATGAATAGAAGAAAAGACACGTAAGCTTGGGTATGAGTAGTACACATGACTCATAACCAAGCTTATTAGGTCAAGGTTCGCGGGTTAACTTGGCCTAGCTAACCTATTTTAAACAAAAAGAGGTACCCAATTTGGGTACCCGAGACTACAAACCTCCATTATTGGCCTATACTTGAGCTCTAAACACACGAATTCACTCTAAAAAATACACAAAATTGTTGGGTACTCTTACATTTCACAAAATTTGCAAGAATTTGGGGTAAAAAAATGTTGAAATTGAGAAAACTAAAATATCAACCAAACAAGTAAGTTCTTGACCTTGAACTCTCTAAATTTTGAATTGATTATGAACATAAGTTGAGATTTTAGCATTTCTTCGAGTTGGACATCTATGTTTATGCAAAAATTTGAACCTTAGTTCTTAGAAATTGAGTTTGAAATGAGAAATGGGGGTGACCTTAAAATTATGTACTAAAAATATGTGTTGTTGAAATAAAATGGGGTGGTAATGTTGTACATTGAAGGGTAAAATAGGGATTGCATATTGGAATCAACCAATAAGATAAACCTTCATGTTGGTGTGGATATGAGGATCCTTATTAATCGTACGTACATGTAATGAGTTGTGACGAGACTCGTAACCACTAACAACATAAAAGTATAGATGGGTGTAGGTTCTGGTATGGGTACAACTTGCCTTAGTAAGTCGTATCCAACCCATAAGACTCGTAAACATAAGTCGTAATGACCTGGGGATATAACAGATAATAGAGTTTTGTTTCTAGTTTGCTTATGATTATTGGTAATGAGTTATAAACTATCCTTACGACTGATTAGGAGGACTTGTAAGCAGTCCAGTGAACATTCATATATACACTGTTTATGTTATGACTTAGTCATATGAGTCGTAACCAGCTTATATGACTTATACCCCCATTCGTAACATGAACAGGATATGCACACTGACACCTAATTTTCTTATTTTACTTTCATTTCCTTATTAATTACTAATGAGTGTATGCACACAGGTACTATGGCTCGAAAAAGTGTCTCCTCCAAGAAAAATAACCAAAAAAATCCTACCCTAAAATATGACTATAAGTTTGTGAATGAAGACACAGAATCATCTAGCAATAGTAGTGACCTTGTTGAATACCCAATGAAGAGGCAGGTAAGATCAAGAGACAAAAGACCAGAGTAGGGAAAGAAAGGTTGTCACACCAGAGGACACAACTCCATGGGCACCCAGAAGGAAAAATTTTAGTACCTCTCTTCCCCACTCACCATCAGCCTCAGAGTATGAAACATGAAGATGATGAAAATATAACATCTGAGGGTGAAGAAAAGGAAGAAGAATCAAGCTCTTATGAAGAAAGCTCAAAACATTTAAGCGGAAAAAAAATAGATGCAACCCAAATCAATGTTCAGCAACTACCACCACCACCACAAGCTCAGTTAGCTATTACATTTGCTCTGGTGCCCATCATTGAATGGTGAGGGTACCCCAGAATGCAAGACACATATAAATTTGGGTTGAAGGTGAATCCATTTATAGGAAACCCGAGAAGAGGAATCTATCTGGAACCTAGATTAATCACTACAGGAATATTAGCAATGCATGGATTTGAGGCAAGATTCCAGTAGTACTATTTTCAATGGGTGACTTTAGCCCCAGGAAGATTTAGTCCCGCTTTAGTATGGGAATTATGTGCAGTATATAAGGGTAAGCTAAAGAGATAATACCCTATGGAAAACCTATGGAAAGGTGGTGATCCTATTACCAGTCCGACCATTTGAGGAGTGCGGGTGAATATATCCCCTAGGACAATCTCCAGATTCCTACATGGTCCTAACTTCCAGTCTTTAGTAAACATAGGGAAAATCGATTACCGCATGGAGGAAATATGAAAGGTGACTAGGAAGCAGATGGGCTCGGAGGACAAAATGATGCATTCCAAGTGGATAGCAAATCTAATCGTGACAAGCAGGGAAGAAGTACTGTGGGTGGTAGGTAGCCCAGGAGTAGCCTCACAGAAGATCAATAAGCATACTTTGAGCTTTGAGGCCAAAGCCTGATGGACATTGGCTCAACACTGACTATGTCCCACTACTAGGGACAATGTACTCAGTCTAGTCTGTGCAGCATTGATAGCAAAACTTATGGCCAGATATGAGTTCGACGTCACCTAATTCATTGCATGGGAGATAAGGGATAGATTTGTGGGCATAAAAAAGGTAATTATGGCACTTTCCTATTTATTAACATGGATATAATTAGATGCAAGAGTGCCAGAACTACCTAATGTAGATTAGTTTAATGATCCAAAAAGTACTACAAATTTAGGGTTAATAAGTAATGTAGCAAACCACATTGCCAGACAAGCTTGGTAAGGAACTAAGATATTAGCTAAAATATACAGAGGCAAAGGTGGATATGCTGAGGCTGATGGGCAGAATGAGACAGATAAAACCATAGGTGTAGGTGTGAAAATAAGCCATAAACATTAAATTTATAGCCATATACATCTGATGTAGTGGGTACAACCAGTGCCCCTTGTCCTGCACATTCTGCAGCACCTCGTCCAGCTCTCTCTAGATCTACACTAGCAGGGTACATGATTATTTCCCAATCTAATTTGAATGAGATTATGTGTATATTAGGAATGGTAGAAAAAAAAGTTTAGATGATGGAGGGTTGTGTGAAACCTTGGGTTGAGAACCAGCTAAAACAACAAGACCAAAGGGTACAAAGTCGATTAGATACCTTTAACCAGTGGATGACTCGATGGTTGGGAAGCGACCAAATCCTAAATATTACGGAGGTAAAAGCAGAGGTGGCAGAGATCAAGAAAATGGTAAATGATATGTATGATGCGTCATTCGTACCAGCACCTATGATTATGGAGGTTGATCCTAAAATATAAGTTGAAAATATTTGGAGTATTCAGAAATTAGAAGAAAAAAAGAGAAAGAGAAAGAAAAGGAAGCACCAGAGTGCAGAAAAAAATCCCTGAAGAAAGCAAAGAAATATAGCATATAGAATAAGCAGTACCGGCAGGTGAAGGTCCAAGAGATGCAAGCTGGTGTTGGTAGATCAAAACCGGAAACTACTGATGTGGAGAGGGGTAATGATATAGACCCAAAACCTAATGTATCACTAAGCACACCGGTCAAAACCAGCGCAACTATTGCAGAGACAATCCTGACGGCTAATGGGTCTATTGTTGATAATGGTGGGACCCGATCTAAGGACCCATGTGATGCGACATGAGCCAGTTTGTTGAGTACCTAGTTATGTCCCCGATCCCTTATATTACATTATTAGATGCACTGGGGACAGTTCATAGGATTTAATTTGGGGGTAGGGAGATGTACCAAGATCGCCACCGATTATACTTGTCATGTTTTGAAACCTGTGGCCACATTTTGAAAAGTCTAAGAATCGTCATGTTTTGTTGTTATTTTTGTTAGTTTGTTTGTGTGTGATTCTAAAATAGGATAAATATTTGTACCAAGGAAGTAGATGTTTTGAATTATTATGCTGAAATTATTTGATTTTGAAATAATTAAGATGAAAAATTGATACCCCTCCTAAAATTTTGATGACTGTGTAATATATGTACATGCGTGAGATGATTTTGAATCCAATAATCACATTAGAATTAGGTATAGAAAAACTATGGAAAATAATTGCATAACTGGATAAGTAGTACCTAAGAATATGACCCTATGCGAGTGTGTGTGAGGTGTTACTTAGTTCCCGATGTGTTTGAATCTAGAACTTTTCCAGTTTCTCTAACCTAGGGTTCAGGATAGTGGAATATGAAATGATTATAGTCCATTCTTATTTTGAGTCCACTCGAGCCTAAATGCCTAACTAAATGTGATATGAATCCCTTGATCCCGTTGTTTGAGCCTTAATTGACCTATTTTTTATTACACTAATTTCACCTTCTTGGTTAACTTACAATGAACCTGTATTAGCCTTGGTCCTCCTTGGACAATGTGTTTCTCAACTCAGGCAAATCTCTTAAGTTGAGGGTGGTCACTATAGGGGTGTGTAGGAAAAAATGAGTATGAAGAAAAACGTGCGAAAGGAAAAATAAACTAGGATAGGTGTGGTAAAAATAAAAGATAATAAAGGAAAAACAAAAATTACCAAAAAAGGAAAAAAAAAGAAAAAAGAAATTAAGAAAAGAAAATTGTGTCTGGTCCAGTATAAATGTGCTTTAAAATTAAAAAGGGAGACATAAGGGAAGAAATAAAATAAAGAAAAAGTGAAAAATAAGTGGACCCCAAACAAAGCATAGTGTCAAGGAGGTGTAGTCACTAAATATCCCAAAAGATACCATACCAGCCTCAAATCTATGTGACAAGCTGAATAAAGTCCTTTAGTGATCCTATCTCGATTGTCTAAAAATTTAGGAAAAGAGCATATAGGAAAGCCTATCGTATTCTATAAACACCAGCCAATACTTTTTTGTGAGCGAGAGTATATTTAGTAATATCCCTAAATAACTTGATTGATCTAAACTGAGTCAATGGGATTACTTTGATTGTGAGCGCACAGGGTTATGTTGTTAAGTTGTTAGATTATTATGTAAGTGTGATATGTCTAGATGCTTAGTTTTATATTACTAATTTAATACCATCATTGTATTCTTTTTTGTCATTCCATGTACCAAATTGATATACACAGTTGGGTTCTTGAAAGGTTAAAAATAGGAGGGGGAATAAAAATGTTAAAAACTAAATTGATAAGTCACTGCCATAGGTATCTTAGGATCTTCTAATTTAAGCATTGTTGTAGTGGTTACTAGTTTTGATTTTTGTTTTACTAGAGGACATGCAAATGTTCCAAGTTGAGGGTGTTGATGTGTGTGGAAACACGACACTTTGAATGCTTAGAACAAAGAATTTATGCTTGGACTTAGGTTATTTTGGTGGATATGATATGGTTTTGTGGTTTTCAAGAGAAGCAGGTAAATAATAGGCTTAGAATGAAATTTGAAGAAAAATCACTAAAAAAGATAATATTTGCAGATGATACAAGTCATTATACCAGTCATCTCTACATCATACGGCTCGTATGACTAACTCGTAAGGACAACAGTAATAATATCCAAGCAAACAATCTAAGTGAAGAGAAGATATGACTGGAGAATATGAATCGTAAGATGAGGCTACGAGTTTGGAGAAACAGTTGTAAGGAGAACAGAAACAAAATTTAGATTTAGAGGTGAAGTCACATAAGAATTGAGTACGAATCATATTAACCAATCGTAAGAAGACCAGTATCCAGAGCTTGCAAAAATTAATGATCAAGTGGTGACGAGTAAAGACCACAAGTCGTATGGTCTAGGTATGACTCGTGAGGTTGAGTCGTAAGGATAATAGAAAGATTGAATCCCAAGATATCAACTACTAGAAAGCATATGACTAGCGCAATATGACTCATAAGAATACCTTATGATGGACGACGCGAGTCATACCTTATACTGACTTACTTTTTCTTTTCCATTTTAATTAGGATTTCAGGTTGTTTTGAGATACTATAAATACCTAAGATTATTCCATTATTACGTTACATTCTCTTACATACTTTTTTAATACTTTTCACATACTTTGATCATTATGATTGTGTTTCTTAAGATTTTTAGGTTTTTATTCTATTGATGACTTCGTACTTTCTTTTTCTTATTCTTGTGCAATTAATTACATGTTTACTTTATTGATTATCATGGATTGTTTCATGAACAAGAGAGGCTAGTTTCCTTGACTAGGTCTGTGAAACACCCAAGAATGTTGCCTCACAAAATCTTTGGTTGATTAGTAATGATCATGATATGTGTTGTGTCATATCCTTGTTGTGTTTTGTTTCTAAATTTTTTAAAGACTTCTTAGGTGCATATTAGGGTGTTAACTTGTATATATACTCACTAATCCATGTGGGAGAGAATTGAAACACTTAGACTTAGACCCTTGAAAAAAACAACAACCTTTTTGTGTCTCTAGAGTAAATACAGTTGGGGGTGCTTGATTCGTACCCTAGGTCACGACTCATACCCACCATTCCCACCCATTAGTATCCTAGGAAGTATGTTATTTTAATATACTATCCTCCATACGACAAGGCCATCCCTTTGTCGTAACAATGCTTGCGAGTCGTATACTAGTCAACAGTATAGATTAAAGTCTCAAACCTAGAGTGGACTATTTTGTTCACGGGTCAAGGTCACGATTAGGGAATGAGTTGTAACCTTGGTTATGACTCCAATGTGTATTTTTATACTCACAACATTGTGGTTGACCTAAGAGAAGCCTAGGGTACGAGTTAGGGTACCACTCATACCCTAGGTCACGATTGCTATAGGAATCGTGAGGGGGAGTCGTACCCCTGCACGTGTGTGATTTCCAAATTTTAACCAAGGAACTTTTGGTCATTTAATCTCTAGTAAATGGATTATGGTAGATCCCCAATATATTGTGGCCATTAAGAAGTGGCCTAGACCTACGACTCTAATCGATATTTGGAGCTTTTTGGGTCTAGCCGATTATTATAGATGGTTTGTGGAGATTTTTTCCACTATAGTTGCCCTGTTGACCAAGTTTTCCCAAAAGAGGTTTAATTTTAAGTGGCTCATGTGTGTGAAGGTAGTTTTAAGAAGTTAAAAGACAAATTGACTTTGGCTCTAGTTTTGACCTTACTCGAGGGTAGTGATGATTTTGTGGTCTATTGTGATGCTTTTTTTGTCGATCTTAGTTGTGTGTTGATGCAACATAGTAGGGTGGTGGCCTATTCTTCTAGGCAATTTAAATTTCACGAAATGAAATACCCCACCCATGATTTAGAATTGTTAGCTGTGGTTTTTGCTTTGAAAATTTGGCAGCATTATCTCAATGGTGTCAACGTTGATATTTTCTTCGATCATAAGAGCCTTCAATATATGTTTACCCAAAAGGAGTTTAATCTCTAACAAAAAAAGGTGGCTTGAGATATTGAAAGACTATGATATGAGTCTTTATTACCATCCTGGTAAGGCAAATATAGTCGCCGACGCTCTTGGCAGATTATCTATGGGATATGTGGCCCATGCTTATGAGGATAAGCGGGAGTTGGTAAAAGATATTCACTATTTAGAAAATCTTGGAGTTCGACTTACTGACTCTGAAGATGGAGGTGTGTTTTTGCATATGGTATCTCAATCATCTCTTGATATTGAGATAAAGAAAAAGCAAGTATTGGAACCCGGTTTGATGAAGGCCAAGAATAGTGTGGGTCAACACAAGGTCGTGGACTTTATGATTGGTGGATATAGAATCTTCAGGTACCAAGGTAGGCTATACATTCTCGATGTTGATGAATTGAGGGAAAGGGTCATGGTCGAGGCTCATGGAGCCTGTTATTCTATTCATCCCGATTCCACCAATATGTATCATTACCTTAGAGAGTTCAATTGATGGAATAATATAAAGCGTCATATTGCTAGCTATGTGGCTAAGTGTATGGTGTTCTAACAAATAAATGTTGAGCACTTAAGGCCCAGTTGCCTATACCAAGAGATTGTGTTTCCTGAGTGGAAGTGGGAGTCTATTAATATGGATTTCATTAACAGTCTTCCTAGGTCTCAGAACCAATTTGATTCTATTTGGGTCATTGTTGATAGAATGACCAAGTCTGCCCATATATTGCCTATAAGAACTAATTTCTCAGGGAAAGACTCTGCTAAGTTATTTCTTGTGGAGATCGTGAAGTTGCACGGTGCTCCGGTATCTAATATCTTGGATCATGGTCCTTCATTTTCATCCCACTTTTGGATGTCATTCCAAAGAATTTAGGAACTAAGGTGTGCCTTAGCACTGCTTTTCACCCGCAAATGGATGGTCAAGAGGAGACAACTATCCAAACTTTAGAAGATATGTTGTGGGTTTGTGTAATTGATTAAGGTGGTAGTTGGTATGACCACTTGCCTTTTATTGAGTTCGCTTATAAGAATAGTTACCACTCTAGTATTGGCATGGTGCCTTTCTAAACATTGTATGGCAGGAGATGTTGATGTCCTATTGGGTGGTACGAAGTTGAAACGGGTAAGTTGTTTGGGCTTGATTTAGTTCACCAAGCCATAGAGAAGGTGAAGGTGATTCATGATAGATTGAAAACCACTCAAAGTCGCTAAAAGTCCTATTTGGATATAAGGCGTAGAGACTTAGAGTTTAATGTGGGTGATTGGGTATTCTTGAAAGTGTCTCCTAAAAAGAGAGTGATGCAATTTAGTAGAAAGGGGAAGCTTATTCCATAGTATGTTGGTCCCTACTTGATTGTGAAGAGGGTTAGACATATTACCTATGAGTTGGAGTTGCCTCCTAGTATGAACTCCATTCACCCAATTTTCCAAGTGGCTATGTTGCGGAAATGCATGGGTGATCCTTCCTTGGTGGTTTCCTCTGAAGATGTTGGTATCTCGGACTCTTTGTCATACGAGGAGATTCCGATAAAGATCTTAGATCGGCAAGTTTGATGGTTGCGAATGAAAGAGATGGCTTCGGTGAAGGATCTATGGAAGAACCAAAAGACCGAGGAAGATACTTGGGAGGTGGAGAAGGACATAAAGTCCAAGTTCCTACATTTGTTACCTATTTTGGAAGCTTGAGATAGGGTATGTGCTAATCTACTTGTTTTCTACTATGCCTTTGATAAGACAATGGAGTAAGGTCTACCATGATTGAGAATGATTTGTCTTTGTTAGACAGGGGATTAAAGTTCCCAACGTATGAATGGATTGATGTCTTATTAGACCATGGGTTTAAATCCCAAATGCTATGAAATGATGTGTGTTTTGTTGTGATGGGTTTAAGTCTCTAATACACTAAATTTGTTCACGTCTTTGATAGATGATGGAGTAAAGTTTCCAATGCTTTAAGTTTCTTAATATATTTTAAAGTTAATGGGTTGGAGTCCCTAAGTAGTGAAGTGAGTAAGTATTGGATAAGTAATGGGTCAGAGTCCCCAGACCAATGAAATGAAGTGGTTGATCGACGATGATCATGATATGTGTTGTGGTGCATTCTTGTTTTGTGCTTATTTCTAACTTGTGTAAAGATTGGGTTAAGGAATATTGATGTCCTAACTTGTGTTGATTCTTTCCTTACCCATCATTCATGTATTAATATCCTAAGTGGGGGAGAATAAAACACCCAAGAATGTGGCCTTGCAAAATCTTTGGTTGATTAGTAAGGATCATGATATATGTTGTGTTGTATCCTTATTGTGTGTTGTTTCTAACTTGTTTAAAAACTTCTTAGGTGCATATTAGGGTGTTAACTTATATCTATACTCACCTATCCATTTGAGAGAGAATTGAAAATCTCTGACTTGGACCCTTGAAGAAGACAACAAACTTTTGTGTCTCTGCAGTGGATACAGTTGGGGGTGCTTGAGTCATACCCTAGGTCACGACTCGTACCCATAATTCCCTCCCCTTTTATATCATAGGAATTCTATTAGGTTAATATACTATTCTCCATTTGACAAGGCCATCCCTTGGTCATAACCATGGTTACGAGTCATATACTAGTCAACCGTATAGAGTAAAGTCTCAAATCTAGCATGGACTGTTTTGGTCACGGATCAAGCTCACAATTGGGGAATGAGTTATACCCTTGGTTTAAAATCCAAGGTGTATTTTTGTACCCACAACAGTATGGTTGACCTAGGAGAAATCTAGGGTACAAGTTAGGGTACCACTCATACCATAGGTCACGATTGCCATAGGAACCATGAGGGGGAGTCGTACCCCTGCACGTGTGTGTTTTCTAGATTTTAACCAAGGACCTTTTGGTTATTTTCCTTGCCTAAAACCCTAAACCCTCTCACTATATAAGGTATGGTAGCCTCCTAAGAATTAATTTTACAATACTTAAACACTCTAAAGACTCTTGGAAATAAGATTGGAGGTTGGGGATTGGAGGTATTCATCTTGTGGCAAGAAAGAGAGTCAATATTATTGGTGTATCAACTTGTTTAAGACATGTATCTGTTACCCTATTTAAATAACTCTAAACCTATGTATTTCACATTTGGATTAGTAAGTGTACATGGTGGGTTTGAATCAAATAAAAAGGGTTTTGCTACCTAATAATGAATAATGATGATTCTTGTTTATACTTGTGTTGATACATGTTATTGATGGTGGATTGCATATGTGGATGATTGTTGTATGTGGTTTAACATGAGGGTCTATTATAATCCTATTCTTGATGATATCTACCATAAAAATGACCTATTCATAGGTATGCACAAAAGGTGTTTATGAAAATGTCTAAGTGAATTGTATAGACAATTGTGGATGATGTGTTGGACTAGGTCAATAAACAATGAGTATGAATGTTTTATAAATGTTATGATATGATTTTGGTAATCCAAGTAAGATGTGATGATAACCTAGTAGAGATAATTACCATTAAAGGGGTGAAGTCCTTCAATATAAGAAGGAACTTGAATAGTGTATTGAACTAATGTGTGGCATGAGAATGCTATTGGACTGTGAATGTATTATGAAGGTCTTGAGGACCATAAAATGAATTATGTTATTAATTGAATAAAGGCATTGTCTTATTGAGATGGGTGAGCAATGAAGGCTCATATAATCACCATAAGGTTACGTATAGTGTTGAAATTAGCAAAATGGTTAAGGTTCTTAAATATTGTCTTGAATGTGTCTTGATGCATGGAGCAGGGGGTAAAGTCCCAAATGTCAACTAATGATAGTTGTGATGGCTTGAGGTCAAAGTCCCTTGCCTTATGTGATGGCTAGAGGTCAAAGTCTTATGCCCCTATGTGATGGTTTAAAGTTAAAGTCCCTCAACCAATGGGAATGTAAGGTAAAGTTCATTGCTTAAGAAGATCTCGTGAGGTCAAAGCACCTCACCTCATTAAGAGACTTGTGGTAAATTCCAAATATAGCAAGTCTCTAGAGTTCCTTGTCTAACACACAGGATGAGGTTGGAGTCCCTTGCCTAGATAAATATATGTGGCTAAAGTCCCTTTCTTGAATGATTAATATGTGTGGCTAAAGTCCCTTGTTTGTATGATGGTGTGTGGGGATAAAGTCCTTAGAATAATGAATGTGTGTACATGGGTGAAGTTCTCGGTCTAATGATAATATGAATGTAGCTAAAGTCCTTGGTGTATTAATAATGATGAATCTATAAGTATGGGGGGTGGTAGTCCTATACCTTACATCCAATGAATGAATGCTTGAGAATGTTGATGATCCTAAATATCTTGATTGGTATATGATATATGTACATGTATGGATAAGTGTATGAATGTAATGAAATATGTTATATTGATTCATTTTTGATTGATGGTGTTATCTTATCACTTATCCTTGAGTTACATGCTAGCATTCCAATCGTTAACCATCTCCGGACGCTACATCCCTATGTGACGTAGGGCCTGAAGCACCTTCTTCTTTTCCTGTGCAGTGATTAGACGATCGAAGCAGTTCGTTCATTGACTTCAAGGGTTGAGCTTCCTTATATTTGGAAGACCTTTATCTCCTAATTTTTATATTTAGGCTTAATCTTTTTAAGACTTGGTTTGTCTATAGTCTAGGGCTTGTCCCGATATATACACTTATTGACTTCAATTTTGTATAGAGGCATTGTTAACAATTGTGAACTTGGGTGTAATCATTATTATTTTGAATCTAAAATTAACGTATGATATTAATTTTGCTTTGTGAGTTGAAGTTCCTTTGACTTCTATGTTATGATGAGGTGTTTGGAATGGGTTATTAGAGTGACCTCCAGTTCATGTGAGCTTGAGATGCCCATACAACATGGCCCGGGGTTCGAGTCATGTCAAATTGGTATCAGAGCCCAGTTAAGGGTCAGTTAGTTGTTCACAATGTCATGTCAGGTAGAGTTTCTTTTATGCATGTGAACCATGCCATACTTATAAAAGAAAGGCTATGAGACATTTTAGGAATATTTTTCTTTCTCGTGTTTCAATCTCAAGCTATAAAGTCTATGGTCTTGAATTCCTCTGATTTTGTTTTCTATCTTTTAGATCATGCCTCAAAGAAGATCTAAGACTCAGTCAAACACTACTGAGGATCCTATGGACGAAGCTCATCCAACTTCTAGAGTCTAGACCTGGGCTAGGGATACATCATCTGGCCATCCTAGTGGGGTTCCACCCACCAACCCTGACTCATCCCCTCAAAGGGATGCTACTAACGCAGAGTTTTATTGCTTCATCAACTGTTTAACTCAATTGGAGACACTCAATCAGAGTGTGGTACCCCGACTACTATTTCTTATGAGGCTACAAGAATTGGACAATTTATAAGGTTAATCCCTCCTATATTCTATGGTACAAAGGTTGAGGAAGATCCTCAAGGCTTCATTGATGCGATGCAGAAGATCTTCTGAATCATCCATGATTCAGAAATTGAGGGTGTCGAGCTTGCTTCCTACTAATTGAAAGATGTAGTGTACCATTAGTATGAAGGATGGGAGTTGTCTTGGTGTATTGATGTTAGTCGGCTTCTTGGGTGGATTTGTTCGAGGCTTTCCTTAACCTTTTTTTTCTTAGGAGTTGAGGAAAGCCAAAGCGGATGAGTTTGTGAAGTTGAAGCAAGGGTTGAATTCTCTCCATAAAACTTGGTGTTTCAGGCATGTTACTCTTCACTAATCCTCAATTTTTGAAAAGCATGCATTCGAATGGCTTTAATTGGATGGTTTTGAATGTGAGTTTTCAACATGGGTTGAGGGTTTTTGAATGATTGTTGTTTATGTGATGTTTCATGCTTATATATGCATTGTTTATGTTTTAAATGGTAGTTTTGAAATCAATTGAGGCATGGGTATGGTAAATAAACTAGGGGATTGTGATTTCCCCAAATTTTGAGAATGCTGAATATGGAATTGGTAATAACCCTAACCCAATTCATGAAAGTGGTTTTGAGTACTAGAAAAGTTGCATTGAACTATTTTCAAAACAATCACATGATATAAATAGGTTATTGAAACATGATGGTTTGATTTAATGAACAGAGGGAGTCGGTGTTCCCCCACCTTATATTAATAAACAAAGGGTGTTGTTCTCCTGAGTTAAAGGAATTGAATTGGCATGTTTATGATACCTTGCAAGTGAACTTGGTATGACGATAACAATAGTGTATACCTAAATATGTATTATGGTTCAATGAATGGGAATGTGTGATAAATGTTGTAATGGGTCTTAAGAGATGGTTGTGTAGCTAACTCATAAAAGTAGAGGTCCCAAGGGACCAATACTGGAAACCGCAATTGCTAAAGCGGGGGTCCAAATGACCGGGTGATTTGAGTCCCCTTATTATATGATTGGGAGGTTCAAGTATCCCATATTATAATACTTGATTAGGTGCTTAAGTCACCTTAGTATGCCAGAAGGTCGAGTCCCCCATGGTGCATATGTACATCTTCTAGTTTGTGCGGCTACACGCATTGGGGCCCTTTAAGCTAAGGAAGAGCCGGACCTATATAGCCCGTGGGTACCTTCTTATAACGGTTCAGCTACATAGTCCAAGATAAAGTTTTAAAGTGCATGCTAAGACTCATTCTTTTTTCCCAACATATTACTTATGTACGTATATGATAATGCACACATGGTCTTGAAATGGGTCTTGACTTGACATTATTTTATCCCCTATCCCTAAGTTTTATTCTAGTTATCAACCCACTAACTATCTTCAGACATTGTATCCCCATGCAATGCAGGCACCGAAGATATTTTTACTTTTCCTACACATTAATTAGGTGGATCATCTCGGTTCGTGGGTTGTGTGGTGAAGTGGTGAGCTTCTATTCTTTGGAAAACTTGGACTTTTCATCAGTTTCCATTTCATAGATTAGTATTAAGAGTTCATATTATCATTAACATTGTCATAGTCATTGTCTTTGTTAGGGTCGGGGCATGTCCTAACACTTTATTGATTATGATTTTGTTAGAAGGCTTTATGGATTATTCTGGACTTGGGTGATGTTGGAAGGTAGTTTTTGGTCAATTACCATTTATTGGTCATAGACATGTCTTAAGCTCTTTAATCTCATCTTATTCTATCTTGTTATATGTTCAGAATTTATCTAATGTTTGGGGTATGGTTGTTCTATTTGGCTAGGAGCAGGGGTGGTATCGAGTCTTGAAATACCCATCACAGCTAAGCCCCAGTTCGGGTATGATAATGTACCATGATTTTAGGGAGTTCTATTTGTGGAATAACATGTAGAGGGATGTGGATAATTTTATGGCTAAGTGCATGGTTTGTCAACAAGTGAAGGTTCGGCACTTGAGGCCTGGTGGTTTGTCTCAAGAGATTGAGTTTTCTTTATGGAAATGGGAAGTGATTTACATGGATTTCATTACTAGTCTTCGGCAGTCTGGCCATCAGTTTGATTCGATTTGGGTCATTGTGGATAGGATGACCAAGTCCACTAATTTCTTGCCAGTAAAGACTAATTATTCGGTGGGGGATTATGCTACGTTGTTTATTCAGGAGATCATGAAGTTCCATGGTGCTCCAATTTCCATCATATCTGATTGAGTTACTCAATTCTCATCTTACTTTTGGCATTCCTTTTGGAGAGGTTTTGGGGACTAAAATGAACCTTAGCATCACTTTCTTCCCTCAAACGGATGCACGAGCAGAGAGGATAATACATACTTTGGAGGATATGCTAAGGTCTTGTGTGATCGATTTTAGTGGTAGCTAGGTTGACCATTTGCCTCTCATAGATTTTGCGTATAATAATAGTTATCTTTATAGTATTGGGATGGCTCCTTTTAATTCCTTTTATGGTAGGAGGTGTAGGTCTCCTATTAGGTAGTTCGAAGTTTGTGAGAATAGGTTGTATGGTCCCAACTTGGTTCACCAAGCTATGGAGAAGGTAAAGGTGATAGGGATAGTCTTAAGACCGCCCAGAGTGAGAAAAATTCCTATAAGATATAAGGCAAAGGGATTAGGAGTTTGATGTGGATGATTTGGTGTTCTTGAAGGTGTCTCCCACGAAGGGAGTGATGCGGTTTGGAATGAAAGGGAAGTTTAGTCCCTATTATATTGGTCCATATTGTATTTTGAAGCGAGTAGGAAATGTGTCTTATGAGTTGGAATTTCCTGTGAGTTTGGTTTCCTGCCATCCAGTCTTTCATGTGTCAATGTTGAAGAAATGTGTGGGCGATCCTTCCTTGGTTGTTCCTTTGTCAAGTATTGGTATCTCAGATTCCTTGTCATATGAGCAAGTCCCAACTAAGATTTTGGATCGGCAAGTCCGTCGATTGAGAGAGAAGGACGTGGCTTCTGTAAATGTTCTATGGAGAAACCAAAAGTGTGAAGAAGCTACTTGGGAAGCCAAAGAGTACATAAAGTCCCAATACCCGTTCTTGTTTCTGACTTTGGTTAATCGTGCTTGAGGTATGTGTACTCCTTAACATCTTTGTATTCTGACTTTGTTAAAGCAAATTGTGATTCCTTGATATCTTTGTTTTCTATTTTTTGTTAAAGGTAAGTGTGGTAGTGTTCAAAGTCAAATTGTGCTAATAAATGTCCTATCTCTTCATTCGGAGAGAAATGTACCATACAATTCATAATGTCTGAGTACAAGTCATATGGTACAACTCGTGGCCAAGTCAATGTTGGTGATCATGGACACTGTCCATATTACTAGTGGGATATTACGAGTTATAAGGTCAACAAACGACTAAGCAGTCAATTTTAAGTCTTTTCATTAAGGGCATTCTGTTCAATTCTCTTTTTTTCTTACTCAGACCCTACATCCATAATGCATTTAATGGGGGTTATTTCTCATTCATAACATAATCCAAAAACTGCCAAACTCACTAAACTCTCCAAGGTTACAATACTTATGGTTTTCAAGAAGTTGGTCATCTAAGAGCTCAAGGGTTTATTTCTCTTTATAAATTTTGGTATTTCAGGCATGTTACTCTTCCCCAATCCTTATTTTATGAAGAGCATGTGTTTTACATGGTTTAATTGTATCGCTTTGAATGTAGGTTTTGATGTGGTTGAGGGTTTTGGAATGATTGATCTTTCAATTGCTTTCCCATGATTTTTAGGAGTTGTTCATGGTTTTAATTGAATATTTTGACCCAATGGGGTGCATGGGTGTAGGAATTGGAATGGGGGTCAAGGTATTCCCCCAAATTGATGTTTTAACATTGGAATTGGTTTTGAATAATTTTGTTCCCTCCATCCATATGTGTACATGGTTTTGAATTGTGAAATAGTCACTTGGTTTGACTTACTCACCTATGTTATTACGTTGCATAAATGGTTAAACAATGAACATGGGTTTTGAAAGCCTTGTTGGCCATGATTTGATTAAATGAACAAAGGGGGTCGAGGTATTTCCCCAAGTTAATGAGATTCTCATGGCATAGAGATAAGCTTGCAAATGTAAGGGTATGACGATACCCATAGTGTGCCTTAACAGTTGATTCATTGGTTAATGAATTGGTTATGTGAAACTTGTTTTAAATTGGGATTAATGGGGGTTATGTAGGTAAGTCGTGAAGGTGTGGGTCTTAGATGACTTATACTGGATACTCATGTTTGCTGAAATTAGATTTGGTCTAGATGACCTGTGTGCATAGTTCACACTATTAATATATCTCTATCTTGGATTGACGTGCAGTCGGGGCATTCCCTGTTTTTCCTTGATACCTACGGTTCATGCGGCTAACACTCACTAGGGCCTTTTCTGTAGGGGGAGTTAAACCTATATATCCCATGGGTGTCTGTTTTTTATGATTGAGCTACATAGTCCAGGATCATTTTTTACTTTATGCTAAGCCTTATTCCCTATCCCAGCATATTATTTATGTATGTATATGATGATGTTCTCATGGTTTTGAATTGGATATGACTTGGCAATATTTTATCCCCTATCCCTGAGTTAAATGCAAGTGCTCAATCCACTAATTGTCTCTGAATGTTGTATCCCCATGTGATGCAGGAATCAGAGATACTTCTACTTTTCTTGCATCGTGTTAGGTGGATCGGCTCATTTCGTTAGTTGTTGATGGTGAAGTGGTGATCTTCCATTCTCTGGAAGACTTAGTCATGTCATCATTTTCCTTTCATAGACGAGAATTGAAAAGTTCACATTAACAATAATATTATCATTGTCATTGTTATTGTCAGAGTCGGGGGAATGTTCCGACTTAGATTGGTTTTCAGTTTTGTCAGAGGCTTTATGGATATTTTTGTGGTTGGGCATTGTTGGCTGACATTTCATAGACTGTAAGTTTTATTATTTAATTACTCTATATTGTTATATGTTCAGAATTCAGTCATTGTTAGGTGTGTTATGTTTTCGTTTAGCTAGGCTAAGGGGGTTGTCTTCGGTCCTCGGTGGACTTGAGATACCCGTCACAGTCAAGCCCTGATTTGGGTCATGAAAAATCAAGATTTAAACGTCTAGCTACCTATTGAGAGTGATCTGAAACAAGGGGTGATACAAAAAATAAATATACACAAATAAACAAAATAAATTAAAAAGTCGGATATAATGTTACTAAGTAAGAAACAATGGTCATTCAGTTAAAGTTGATGTTGTTGTAGGTGAGATATGTGATCGTTAAGCGCCAAAGAATTCTTTTATTTTCTTCATTTTGACATGACCCGAACTAGGGCCTAGTCGTGTCGGGCATCTCAAGTCCGACCAAGATCGGAGACCACCCCCAATACCCAACCGTAACCGCCCTGCACCCTATATCCGTTGAATTTCGAACATATAACAAGATAAAACAATAATAATTCAAAGACATTATATAAAGTTTATAATCATAATCCAACAATCTCAACCAAATATCCAACCTATGCCAAACCTAATGCCAATACCAATACCATGGCTGACACCAATACCAACACTACACATGCCCATAGTAGTCTGACAAAGCCTTTAACCAGAATCAAGGAACATCCGGTCAGTACATGCCCTCAAACATAGCCAAAACCAAAATCCAAGAAACAAAATAATTTAAAGAAGTCCATATCATGAAATGGAGTCTCTCGTAGTATAGAAGCTCACCACTTAAATCTAAGTCAAAGTTATCCCAAAATTCAAATCACTGAGTAGGAGGAATGGTAGTATGGTCGGTTCCTGCATCGCGTGGGGATTCAATGCCTAAAGACGGTTAGTAGAGTGAACGCTAGCATTTACTTAGGTATAAAGATAAAATAATGTCATTGTTCAAAACCAAATCAAATAACCATATGTAATCACACATATACATAGATACCGTGCCGGGATAGGGAATCGGGCTTAGCATGCATTTAAAACTTTAACCTGGACTAAGTAGCTTTACCGTTCTAAAACCACCCACGGGCTATATGGGTTTAACTTCCCTGATAAAAGGTCCCCGGTGCATGTTAGCCGAACAACCGAAGAAAAGAACCTGACATAACTAGTATATCTCCCAAAAATAAAGAGTGTGCCATCATGCACACGGTCACCAAGACCACCCTCACATCGACAAATGTGAGTTTCCAGTGTTTGCCCCCCCAGGACCCCCACCTTCCACGAGTTTTCTACTAGACCCTCTTTAAGCCCATATTAAAATCATTTACACATTCCCAACCATTTACCAAGGAGTATTTTAATTAGGCATTAACCATATGCATCGGCATACCAAAATTAGAGCTTGCAAGTCTATCATTTTATTCCATACCAAACCATTAACTGAGTTGACTCCAAAGTTTCCAATTAAACCAAAACCATGGACACTAAGACCTTTCCAAAACATTTAAAATCAACCAGGCCAATTCAAGTTCCATTACCATTTATGCAATGCAATGATATCAAGAGTAGTCAAACTATGTGGAAAAATCACTCATTGGCATTTTAACAAATAGGTTGAGGGCACATAAGTTTCAAAACTATAACTAAGTAATTTAGGGAATCCATAATACCCCGACATCCATTTACCATTAACATGCATTCCACAATGTCAAAATCATACTAAAAGCATGAAAGAAAACATAATTAAACCATGAGAAACTTTATTCAACCATGAACATCCAGAAACCTCAACCATTATTTCAAACCATAAAAATACCATGGAAATCATACATTAGAAATCATGTTCTTTGTATAATAAGAATGAGGGAGGGGTAACAGGCCTTAGACACCAAGGAAGACGAAGAGAAACTACCCTTGAAAGCATTAATTGGTTATCTTGAAGAAACCCTAGCCACTTTCTTGAACAAAGACTATGAGAAATTTTTAAGAGTGTTTGATTGAGAATAATAGCTTAATAAAGTCCCAAAAGGTGTTTTATGTCATGGTATCGAAGGGACTTTAAAAGAGGAGATGTCCAGAATGCCCCCATCTTAAAACTATAAAAATACCATAGGTGGTTTTGAGTCGATGTCGTGACTCGTGACCACAACATATGACTCGTAGCATTGAGTCCTCACAAATACAGTAAGTTGGACATCCATACATTGTCCACCAAATGACTCCCCGACCCTCACTCGTGACTAGACCATACGACTGGTATGTTTCGGTCTTACCTAAGATAGAATCAAAAGGGATTGACACTAGACAATATACGAATTGTAACAATGACTCGTAACCTATCCTCATGGCTCTTAGTGTGCCACTCATACACAGATCCAAGTCAAGTTACTATGTTTCTGATTAGATGAAGAATCGTATTAATAACCCATCACCAAACCTAATGACCCATACCACCAAATCTTAACCATAACAGAAACCCAACCACCATCACTGGACACCTTACGGGTTGGGTCACCTAACCTGTACCCACACCATAGGGCTCGTATGGTGAGTCTTCACTAGGATAGTGATCTCAAAGCTCAGGAAATTTCCAAGGGAAAAAACCCAAGGTATTTCAATTTCCTTCATCTCATTTTCTAAAGTAGATAAATAATCATTAAAGGATTTATTTTCCTTATTCAAGGATTTATTTTTTCACCTTTCAAGTTCTTTCATCTATACTCCACTCCTAAATACAAATACATGACTGTGTTTGAGGTCCACGATATTTTTCTACAATCTCTATGCTAGGTAGAAATAGATCTTCTTGAACCATTTCTTTGATCTGATCCTAGAAAACATATAAAGGAACATTTTCTATTAGAATGCACACTACTTTGAATTAATTAACATATTAAATTTACCACACTTACATGTTTTCAATTGTGTCAGGTTAAACAAGTCTGTTACCTTTCTTACAAGACCCAAAGAAAATAGTCATTAAATCTGGTGAATTTCTATCTTTCCCGCCCATTACATCAAAGGAAAACATGTTGCAAAATATTTTTCAAGTCAATAAAGACATTGGAGAAGGCTAAATTAGATCTTATGATATATGGTGTAAGCTACTAAACTGATGATGTCTTGTCCAAGTAATATTCTTTTATCTTTGTTGCTAGGATCTCAAACTGCTAAGTAGATCCAACTGCTCACTTTGTTTCTAGGCCCTCTAGAATTTTGATAAACACAAAACACTTTGTCTTCGCTTTTTTATAGTAGGTTTTCTATTACCTAGATATACCCTACTTTTTGTGTTATTGTGAACAACGTGAATCCCTTAAACCACACCAAATCATATTATAGATTACATGCATTTCCATATGAGTAAATTTATTCAACAGAAAAAAGAAAAATACAAATTAAAAACATCTTGAGCTTTGGATGGATACATGACAAAAGGTAAATGGGGACCTTGTTGAAGACAGTCCATCATGCCTTTGGTAATAAAATGTTTATATTGATTACCGAAATTATTAATTGTAATAATATAAGTTGTATAGTTAGGTTTATTTCCAGGTATATCCGATGCCAAGGAGGGGGAATCAAATAGCATAAAAGGGTAGTGAAATAGACTACTTATTCGGTAGGCATACCTAAAAACTTTCTAAAGAAAAGTGTCCCTTTATTAACCACTCCCATTCTCTCTTGTCTACTCCCTTGGACATACTCTTAAGAGCCTATTAAATTATCCTATATTGTATATACTTTGCATGCAAGTTTTCTCTTCATTTGTTCCATAACTCATTCATCCATCCCGAAATATGATCACGATGTCAACACTATCAAATTTTTCATTTAGTAATCAAAAAATGGGTAGAGTTAAATAATTGAAAGTACTATCAGACTTTTTACCAAGGAAAAAGTATCAAGAAAGGAGCAAACTATAGAATGTTCCAATACAAGACCAGAGAAAATCTTATTTTATTTTCTACGCACCTACATAATGTTTTGGAACTAAATCTTAATAAATCTTTTATTAATCTTCAGCGGAATGAATACAGATCAAAATTTTGGAGTCTAATCATAAAATCTTGATCAAACCAATATACACTAGAATGTTTTTCAGTATATTATAGTGAAGATTCAAAATAGTTCAAAACATCAACGAGGAATTCTAGGTAGGTACTAATGTATAAATGTATTTAGTCGAATTCTTTTTAGTTATAAACTTGATATTTTAATAGTAGTAGTAACAAAACAATTCCTATGATGACACATAAAATCTTAGGACAAAAGACATAAAAATTATATGACATTCATGAGAGAGTGTTGGTCTATTAGAATTAATGCAAAAGAAAACGTCCAAATGCATAGTATGACAAAACGTCCAAATGCATAGTATGACTCTTTATTACATTTGTTGCCTCAATAGCTGCTCATATATGAGTCAACTTTTCTTGGTTAATATCATTCCTCGATGATACTCCCAATGGACACATATTACAGTCACAAACTATTTTCCCAATTGCCTAAAAATACTTTGCTATTTATTCCAACTGTCAGATTATTGTAAAAGGTTACTTTCAACTTTTGTCCAACTTAATGTAATGCAACTTCTTTACACTTGTTGGTCCTTCAGACTCTTTTTACCTTTCTAAGATTAGATGAAGCTGCAGTTGCAGAATTTGGTAAAAACTATATGATAATTTTCACCTTAAAAATTAATAACACATGGATTCAAAATACCATACCTATTTCAACTATCTGAGACTATTGCATAACTTGATCAATAGATAGAGGCAACAGAATATTGGTTTGCATTTCTTTCTCAAGATGTTAGGGATTTTTATCCGTTGACTGCATTCCTTGACTAGAAGAAGTAGAATTTGATCCTGTACTCTTAGAAGGAATAATGCATACTTCAATTAGCATAAAGATCACGCTCATTGAATCAACCCACCTTCTTTAAAGATACACCTAAAAATGAGCATAAAGATCTTATTATTTATTGTCATCCCTTTCCTGTAGCACCTAGACCTAAAATAGAGCACAAAGATCAAAACTAATCAGTCCAAACGTAGTAAATGGTTCATGAAATATCTCCTAAATATAGTAGCGGTTTTACTATATAAGAGAAAGGAGAAATCAGTCCAAGCTCAACCTCTGAAATATATTTTTACGAAGGTTATCCATGTCATATTGTCACAACCCAAACCAAGGCCTAGTCGTGATGGGTATCTCAAGTCCGTCATGGACCGGAGACCACCCCCTTTGTCTAGTCAAACAGGACACAATACAGCTTGCAGCGGATTAATTTTGAACATATAACAAGGTAGAATATGCAGCAATAAGAATGAGTTAAAAATCCATAATACCAACTCCCAATCCACTGTAATCCACAAAACTTCTAAACAGACTAAAACCAGTCTAAGTTGGGACATGCCCCCGATGATAGCCAAAAGAATACAATAGAGATAGCTTAAGACATGAGTGAAACCAGACATCAAAATGATACCCTTTCAAAAAATAAAAGCTCACCACTTCAAAGCTGACTGCTGATAAACCAGGAATCCTATCACTGTGTAGGTAAAGTAGAAGTGTCTACATTCCCTACATCATATGGGATATAGTGTGCAGAGATGGTTAGAAGTCTAAGCGCTAGCATGTAACTCAGAGATAAGGGAATAAAATAGTGCCATGTTTGATAGTTCAAAAATCATTCAATACCAAAGCACACAGTTATACGCATATACATATATATAACATGTTGGTATAGGGAACAAGGCTTAGCATAAGTTTTGAAATATTAGCCTAGGTTATGTAGCGTAACCATCATAATAGTACCTACGGGCTATATGGGGCCTAACTCTCACTCCCCGATTAGGCCCCAGTATGTGTAGCCGCACGAACCGAAGAATAATCATAACATATATACACAGGGGACTCGAACCTCCGGGTCATACATTAAGGGTCATTGGAACCCCCTATCAAAAGCAAGGGTGACTCGAACACCCAACCATTTAGACCCCCACGCCGGCAAACATGTTTTCAGATAGTTGACCTCTCGAGACCCACTTTCAGGGCATACAACATAAACCCCTTTAAGCCCAAATTAAAATATTTAGCACATAACTCATTTATATAATCAAGAAGTCATTCATTAAGGCAATATTAAGTGGTATCATCATACCGACTATAGCTTTCAAGCAAATGTTATTATACCAATCAAAACAATTAGCCAATTGGGACTCTAACCCACTAGCCAATAAGAATCCAACATTCCACATTGGAACTAAACCATTTATCCAAGAAGGACTCTAACCCTTTATCTAATAGGAATCCAAAGTTCCAAGTCGAAACCAAATCATTTAGCCAAGTGGAACTCTAACCTCTCGACCAATAGGACTCCAAAATATTTAGCCAATTGGGACTCGAACCCATTTCCAAATCAATCCAAGTCCATAAAGGCCTTTCACCCTATTCATGTTTCATTAGCCTTTTTATGCAATTGCCATAATTCAAAAGTAGTTCAATATGCATGTACTCATATTCAAAACTAATTTCACAAGGTTGGATTGAGGTCATACCAATTACAATATTCAAAACCATTAATTTAGGGAATCCATGACCCCATTCCAATTAACCACATCCACGCACTCCAAATAGTTCAAAACCATCAATTCAAATCATGAATCATTCATAAAATCCATGGGGAAAACATTTAAACGATTATTATCCACAACCCTCAACCCTTCATTCAAAACCCACATGAAAATCATATGAATACCTAATCAATTTATGCCATAATTTAAAACATAAGTTTAAGGAGAGAGATAAATGCCTTAATCACAATAAAATTTGGAGGAGAAACCACCCCCTTAAAGACCAAACTCTTAAAACCCTAGCTTTGTCTTTGAATAGGGAATTCAAGAGAAAAGAAGAGAGCAATTGTTTGAGTAATGAGGAGTTATGGGGTCCCTTAGTGTATTTTAGGTTGTGTCTCCCTATTGGGGAAAGAGGAAAATGTCCAACGTGTCCTTTAAATAAAAGCTGAAAAGTGACGCCAATCGTTATGGAGCACCAAATGACTCGTGATGACACCTTACGAATCGTCAACACGACTCGTGGTGTAACTAAAATCTCAGGGAACCCACATTTGTTTAACTACGATTCATACCCTATGAACTCGTATTCGAACCTTATGAATCATTAGATCTGATAATAGTCTAGACAGTAACTCAGGGACCCCCTCACTGGTTACCCTACGACTTGTACCATATGACTCGTATAGAGTCTTGAAAATTCATTGAGTCTAGTTGTACTCAAAATAGAAATCCTCGGCAACCTCAGTTTTCTCCTTAGATTGGGGTCCAACAACTCATAGTGACACCTTACGACTTATTAGGTAAGTCATAGGTTGGGCAGTAATCTCAACTCAAAAATTTTCAAGGGCCCAAATTTTTGGGGTGTCACATTCTCCCCCCTCCCCCCCCAGGATCATTCTTTCCTGAATGATGAGACAAGGCATCTATTAGCACGATTTAACACAAAACACAACCATACTTTCCTTTAACAAAGACAGAAAATAAATATATTAAGGAATACACATACCTTAAACACGATTTTCCAAAGCGGGAAACAGGAATGGATATTTAGACCTAATGTCCTCTTCAGCTTCCCTAGTAGCTTTTTCAACCTTATGGTTCCTCTATAGAACCTTCACCGAAGCCACATCCATAGTCCTTAAACTATGGACTTGCATATCCAAAATCTCAACCGTTACTTTCTCATAAAACAAGGAATCCAAAATACCCACACTCTCCAACGGGATAACCAAGGAAGGATCACCTACGTACTTCTTTAACATCGAAACATGAAACACTGGATGGATAGAACCCAGACTCGAAGACAACTCCAACTCATACACCACATTGCTCACTCTCCATAAAATTAAGTACGATCCAACATAACGGGAATTGAGCTTCTCCTATTTTCCAAACCTCATCACTCCTTTTAGGTGAGACACCTTAAAGAACACCCAATTGCCAATGTCAAACTCTAACTCTCTACGCCTCATATCTACATAGGACTTTTGGCAACTTTAGGCAGTCTTAAGCCTATTCTGAATCACCTTCACCTTTTCCATAGCTTAGAGAACCAAATTAGGGAAAAACAATTGAGTCTCACCAACTTATAAATTCCTAATAGGAAACCTATACCTCCTACCATACAAAGCCTCAAACGGGGCCATCTGAAGACTCGAGTGGTAGTTGTTATTAATTGCAAACTCTATGAGAGGTAAATGATCCACCCAACTACCACCAAAATCAATCACACATGCCCTTGGGATATCTTTCAAATTTAAATAGTCCTCTCCATTTATCCATCCGTCTGAGGGTGGACAGTAATGCTAAGGTTCACCTTAGTCCCCAAACCTCTTTAAAAAGAACATCAAAAGTGCAACAAGAACTGCATTCCTTGATCAGATATAATAGACATAGGTGCACCATGCAACTTTACTATCTCCAGAATAAAAAGCTTATCATAATCCTCCACAGAATAATTAGTCCTCACTGGCAAGAAGAGCGGACTTAGTTATCCTATGCACGATAACCAAATCAAATCAAACTAACTTCGAGACAGCGGAAGACCAGTAACAAAGTCCATATTAATCACTTCCCACTTCCACACGGGTAACTCAATCTCTTAAGATAGACTATCAGGCCTCAATTTTTTCACTTTCACTTGCTACTAAACCTACACTTGGCCATAAATTTGGCCACATCCCTCTTTATGCTATTCCACCAATAGATCTCTTTCAAATCATGGTGCGTCTTCGTCGAACCAGGATAAACCATGTACCTCGACTCATGAGCCTCAGTTAATATTCTCTTTTATTGCCCATCAACATCGGGAACACACAATCTACCTTGGTACCTCAAGATACCATTACCACCAATCTCAAAAGTCATCACCTTCTGGCAACCAATAGCATCCTTGATTTACATCAAAATAGGATCTAAAACCTATATATCCTTCACCTTAGCACCCAAAGATGACTTCACCACCTTTTAAATGATTATACCTACATCCTCAGTGTCCAAGAGACGAACGCCAAGATTATCCAAATAGTGAATATCCTTCACCAACCCTCACTTTTCTTCCTCCACATGCGATAAGCTATCCATAGACAACCAGCAAAGAGCATAAGCAACCATATTAGCTTTACCGGAATGATAATGGAAACTCATGTCGTAATCATTGAGTAACTCAAGCCATCTCCTTTGCCTGAGATTCAACTCATTTTGGGTGAACACGTACTGTAAGCTCCTATGCTCTGAATATATGTCGACATGAACTCCATACAAGTAATGGAACCAAATCTTAAAAGCAAAAACCACAGCTTACAATTCCAAATCATGAGTCGGATAGTTCTTCTCATGCACCTTAAACTACCTAGAAGCACATGCCACCACCCTGCCATCTTGCATCAAAACCCAACCCAGTCCCACATGATATGTATCATAATTAACAATGAAACCATTAGTACCCTCGAGTAGGGTCAAAATCAAAGTTGAAGTCAACTTAATCTTCAACTTATTGAAGTTACCCTCATAAGCATCTGACCACAGAAACTTCACCTTCTTATGAGTCAACTTATTTAATAGGGCAGCAATCAAAGAAAAACTCTCCACAAATCACCAATAATACACAGCTAAACCCAAGAAGCTTCGAGTATTGGTTGGAGTCATGGGTCTAGGCCACTTTTTAATCACCTCAACTTTTTGTGGATCCACTATGATCCCCTCACTAGAAACAACATGACCCAAAAAAGTAACAGCATTCACCCAGAACTCACACTTCGAGAACTTAGCATACAAATGATGATCCTTAAGAGTCTGCAACACTATATGGAGGTGGTTGGTATGATCCTCCTCACTCTTGGAGTATACCAAAATGTCATCAATAAATACAATGATGAATAAGTCTAGAAACTGATGAAATACTTACTTCATAAGATCCATGAACGTTGCTGGAGCATTATTTAACCTAAAAGACATAACCAAGAACTCATAGTGGTCATATTGGGTCTGAAAAAAGTCTTAGGAATATCCATAACCTTAATCTTCAACTAATGATAACCCAACCGAAGTTCAATATTAGAAAAGTACTTAGCACCCTGAAGTTGGTCAAACAGGTCATCAATTATAGGAAGAGGATACTTATTCTTCACCGTAACCTTATTTAACTATAGATAGTCTATACAATTCAATAGGAACCATCCTGCTTACAGAAAAATAGTACAGGAGCACCCCACAGAGAGACACTGGGATGGATAAACCCCTTATTAAGAAGATTTTTTAACTACTTTTTAAGATTTTTCAACTCGGCCAAGCCATTCTATAGGGAGGGATAGAGATAGGATGAGTATCTGATAGAAGATCAATCATAAAGTCTATCTCCTGATTGGGAGGGATACCAGGAAGATCATCAAGAAACACTTCTAGAAACTCATTGACTATAGGGACAGAATGCAAAGAAGGTCCCTTATAATTTGAATCCTTAACCCAAATAAGATGATATAGACGCCCCTTGGAAATTATTTTTTGGCTCTAAGATATTAAATAAAGCTTCCCTTAGGTACTAGGGAACTACTTTTCCACTCAATCATTGGTTCATTCGGGAACTAGAAACTGACCCGTTAGGTCTTACAATTAAGAGAGGCATATCACGAATGGAGAAAATCAATCCCTAAAATAACATCAAAGTCTAACATATCCAGCTCTATCAGATCCATCGATATCTCCCTACCACAGATAGATACCACACAACCCCTATAGACTTTTCTATCCATAATAGAGTCACCCACCAAGGTAGATATAGAAAAGAGGTAAAAAATACACTCAAGACTGAAACCAAAATGAATAGCCACATAAGGGGTCATATAAGAAAGAGTATACCCCAGATCAAGTAAGCAACACACGTCATGGGAGAAGAGTTGTAACTTACTGGTGAAAATATCAGGAGATGCCTCAAATTCCTAATAGGTGGAAAGAGCAAAAATATGGTTCCGATCAGTGCCAGAGAAAGAGATAGCAACCTTTGGTTCAGAAGCTGAAGAAGTAGCAATCGAGACCTTATTTGCTCTCATAGCAACACTAGATGAAGGACACTTCCGTTGTATGTAACCAAGTTGACCATGCCTAAAACACCGATTCCTTCCCTCATCATACACTCCATGATGCACCTGTCCACAAAATCTGCAAGGAGGATATGATGGAGTGGACTGAGATCCGCTGGCCTTAGATTGGGCACTTTGTACCTTGAACCCACTGTCAGTCTCAAAGCTATGATCACCAGATAGCTTTGGATATGGATCACTATCCTTAAAATAAGAACCAAAATTTTCCCACTTCTTCTTAGACCACTGCCTGCCCTCTCCACCACTATTCTTCTAGCCTTCACCCTACTCTAAATACCTAAACTTCTTACTCTGCCTCTCCCCTATTTTAGTTTGCTCTTTTTCTCATCCTTCACTTATTGCATTACGCCACCAGCCTAGAGATATCTATGTCATTATTTAGCATTGTATCCTTGCACTCTTAACACCAAGTCCAAAGACAAGCCCAAAGAAAACTTTCTCATCCTAGCACTCATGATAGACACTAGCTCAGAAGCATAGCGAGACAATTGATGAAATTTTAGGGTGTACTCTTTCACATTCATATTGACCTATTTCAAATTCACAAACTCCCCATTCCTCATGTAATGCCCAATACCAATAACAAGGTTGACACCAATACCGACACCACTTATCCCTATAGTATTACCACAAAGCCTCTAACTGAAAACAAAGAACATCTAGTCGGTATATGCCCTCGACCATATCCAAAATAAAGTCCAAGATATAAAAATAATGTAAAGAAGCCCATATCATGAAATGGAGTCTTTCGGAGTATGAAAGCTCACCACTTTAATTTGACCCTAAGTTGTCCCTGAATCTAAGTCATTGAGCAGGAGGAGTAGTATGGTTGGTTCCTGAATTGCATGGGAATACAGCTCCCGAAGACAGTTAGTGGAATGAATGCTAGAATGTACTCAGAATAAGGAGAAAATAATGACATTATTCAAAACCAAAGTAAATAACCATATACAATTACATGCATATATACATATATACCATGTCGAGAAAGGGAACCGAGTTTAGCATGCAATTAAAACATTCGCCATGGTTGTGTAGCTTTGTCGTCCTAAAACTACCCATGGGCTTTATATGTTCAGCTCCCCCTACTGAAAGGTACCCAGTGCGTTAAGCCGTACGACTAGAGAATATAAACTGGGATGACTAGCAGATCCCTCAAATATAAAGTGTAATATCGTGCACACGGTCACCAAGACCAAACCTCACATCAGCAAATATGAATTTCTAGTTTTGATCTCCCCGGTACCTTTCCCTTCCATGGCTTTGCTACACACACACACCCTTTAAGCCCATATTAAAACCATTTACACATTCCAACCACTTTCCAAGAAGTCTATTATTTGGCATTAACCGTTGTTATCGTCATACCAAAATTAGAGCTTGCAAGTCTATCCTTTCATGCCATACCAAAACCATTAAACCAAGTTGACTCTAAAGTTTTCAATTAAACCAATACAATGGACACCAAGGCCTTTCCAATCCATTTAAAACCAACCAAACCAAGTTAGGTTCCACTACCATATTATAAGATACAAAGGTTTTAAGTATAGTCAAACTATGTGACAAAATCATTATCATTGGCATTTAATCAAAAATATTGAGGGCATATAATTTCCAAAACAAAAACCAATAATCAATTGACTATTCCAATGCAACCACATGTTCAATCCATCGTTATAACATGAAAAAAACATAAGTAGAACATGGGAAAACATTATCCAACCAACAACAACCAAAAACCCCAATATCTAATTTCAAAATCAAAACAATACCACAATAATGCCATTAAAACAAGTTTTTGGTTGAACTAACAATGAGAGATGAGTTACATGCCTTAGACACAAAGGAAGACAAAGAGACACAACCCTTGAAAGCCTTAATTGATCCCCTTGAAGAAACCCTATCCTTTTTCTTAACCCAAGAGCCTGAGAGAGATTTGAGAGAGTTTAAAGAGTCTGTGATTTAGAATAATAGGTTAATGAAGTTCCAAAAGGTGTTTTATGTCCTAGGGTTAAAAGAAGTTATGAGGGGAAATGTCCAGAATACCCCTAACTTAAACTGTAAAAATCTCACTGGTGGGTACGAATTGACCCTCCAACTCATCACCACATCATACTACTGGTACCATCCAGTCGTACCTTGAACAGAAAGTTGGACACCACATTCTATCCAACATGCGACTCACTTGCCCAACACATGACCAAACCGTACAAGTCGTACCCAAGACAGGATACAAAGAGGTTGACACTAGACAGTATACGACTAGACTATACCACTCATACCCTATCCTCAAGACTCTTAGTGAGCCACTCGTACTCAGATCCAAGTCAAGTCACTAAGTTTTGGATTAAGAGAAGAACCAACCCAATGAACCGACACCAAACCCTATGACCCCTACCCACCAAGTCATAACCATAATAGAAACCTAAGCACCAAACACTAGACACCTTATGAGTTAGGTCACCTACTTGTACCCACATCATACAAATCGTACGGTGAGTCATTTCAAGGACAGTGAGCTCAAAACTCAGGAAATTTTCAAGGTCCAAAACCCAAGGTGTTTCAATTCTCCCCCACTTGGATCATTCATCCTTGAATGATAGAACAAGGCTGTACAAGCATGATTTATAACCGAACACCTCCACTTTGACCTTTAACTAAGTTAGAAAACAAGGATGCAAGGAAATCAATCTTTTCTTTAAATAAGTTAGAAAACAAAGAAGTAATAAAGAACACATACCTCCGCATGAATTTTTAAAGCAAAAAGTAGGAACAGATACTTGGACTTTATGTCCTCTTCAGCTTCCCAAGTAGCCTCTTCAACCTTGTGGTTCCTTTTTAGAACCTTTACCCAGGCCACTTCCTTAGTCTACAACCGACAAACTTGTCGATCTAAGATCACAACCAGGATCTCCTCATAAGATAGAGAACTCAAAATACCAATATCCTTGATAGGTATAATTCACGATGAATTACCCATACACTTCCTCAACATAGAAACATGGAACATCGGGTGAATGGAGCTCAAACTAAAAGGCAAATCCAACTTATACACAACATTACTAACCCTCCTTAAAACCAAGTACAAGCAAACATACAGGGAACTAAGCTTCCCCTTCTACCTAAATTGCATCAATCCCTTCATGGGAGGCACCTTCAGAAACACTTTATCCCCAACCTCAAACTCTAACTTCCTCCACCTCACAACTGTATAGGACTTTTGTTTATTTTGGTAAGCCTTAAGCCTATCCTAAATCACCTTCACCTACTTCATGGCTTGGTAAACCGATTCAGGACAAATATCTCAGCCTCACTAACCTCGAACTACCCAATAGAAGACTTACACCTCAAAGCTTCAAACGAAGTCATCCCAATTCTAGAGTGGTAGTTATTGTTGTAGGCAAACTCTATAAGAGGAAAATGCTCCACCCAACTACCACCATAGTCAATCACGCAAGCACGAAGCAAATCCTCTAATGTCTAAATAGTTCTTTCCGCTTACCCATCCGACTATGGGTGAAAAGCAGTACTAAGACTCACCTTGGTCCCTAAACCTTTCTAAAACAATCGATAAAATCATATGAAAAATGTGTAACATGATTTGAGATGATAAAAATTGGTACCCCATGCAACTTCAAAATCTCAAGGAGATATAACCTTGCATAATTCTCAGCTAATAAGGTTGTCCTCACTGGCAAAAAGTGAGAAGACTTTATAATCCTATCCACGATGACCCAAACCGAATCTAATTAATTTTAAGATCGAGAAAGACTGATAACTAAATCCATGTTGATCACTTCTTACTTCTATACAGGCAACTCAATTTCTTGATACAATCCTTCGGGCCTCATGTGCTCAACTTTCACTTGTTGACACACCATGCACCTAGCCACAAAATCAGCCATATCCCGCTTCATATTATTCCACCAATACACCTCCTTAAGGTCATAATACATATTTGTCAAACCAAAATTAACAACATAGCGTGACCCATATGCCTTAGCCAAGATCTTCTCTCACAAACCATCGACATTGGGAACACATAACCTCCTTTTGTACCGCAAGGTACCATCACTACTAATCTCGAAAGCCATCACCTTCTGCCCATCTACATTACCCTTGATCCTTATCAAGATAGGATCTAATATCTACTTTTCCTTGATTTCAGTACCAAGAGACGACGGCTCCACCTTCTATACAAATGATGAATGTCCTTCACCAACTCCTGCTTCTCCTTATCCACATGAGCTATACTTTCCATGGATAACCTGCTAAAAGCATCAACAACCACAATAGCTTTACCTGAATGGTAGTACAGACTCATACGATAATCTTTGAGCAGCTCAAGCTATCTTCTTTGCCTGAGGTTAAGCTCTTTCTGAGTAAACACATACTACAGGCTCTTATGATTAGAAAAGATATCCACATGCACTCTATACAAATAGTGATGCCAGATTTTTAACACGAACACCACAACTAACAATTCCAAATCATGAGTTGGATAATTATTCTCATGCACCTTCAACTACCTAGAGGCATAAGCTATCACCTTACCGTGCTGCATCAAAATGCACCCAAGCCTCATACTGGATGCATCACAGTATACCACAAACCCATCTATGCCTTTTGATAAGGTCAAAACCGGAGCCAAAGTTAGCTTATCCTTCAGCTTCTTGAAACTACCCTCACAAGCATCAGACCATAAAAACATTACCTTCTTCTGAGTCAACTTAGTCAACGGAGCGTATATAGAAGAAAAACTCTCTATAAACCTCCTATAGTAACTAGCTAAACCCAAAAAGCTCCAAATATCGGTTGGAGTCATATGTCCAGGCCACTTTCTAACCACAGCAATTTTCTGTAGATATACCATGATCCTTTCAGTAAAAATAACATGACCTAAAAAGGTAGCAGCGTTCAACCAGAATTCACATTTTGAAAACTTGGCATATAGTTGCTGCTCTTTCAAGGACTGCAACACCACAAGGACGTGATCGACATAATCCACATCACTCTTATAGTACACCAAATTATCATCTATAAACACAATAATGAACAAGTCTAGAAATTAATGAAAGACTTTATTTATCAAATCCATGAATGTCGTTGGGGCATTGGTCAACCCAAAAGACATAACCAGAAACTCAAAAGGCCCATACCGGGTGCGGAAGGCAGTCTTAGGGATATCCTTCTCCCTAATTTTTAACTGATGATTCCTGGATTAAAGATCAAGTTTGGAGAAAAAACTAGCACCCTGCAACTAATCAAACAAATCATCTATCTTTAGAAGAGGGTACTTATTCTTTATTGTCACCTTATTTAACTGTCGATAATGAATACACATCCGAAGGGAACCATCCTTCTTACACACGAACAACACTGATGCACCTCATGGGGACATACTAGAATAGACGAAACCTATATCTAAAAGATCATTTAGTTGCTCCTTAAGCTCTTTCAACTTAGCTAGACTATCCTTTACGGGGGAATAGAAATTGGACGAGTGTCTGGAATGAGATTAATCCCAAACTCAATTTCTTTATCAGGAGGAACACCAGGAAGGTCATCAGGGAATATCTCAGGAAATTCATTCACCACCGAGATAGAATGCAAAGAAGTACCCTTCGAGTTAAAATCTTTAACACGAACCAGAAGATAGAGACACCCCTTAGAGATTAATCTCCGAGCTTTAAGATACAATATGAACTTCCACTTAGGAGCTAGGGAATCATACTCCCACTCAATGACTGGCTCATTATGGAATTTAATGACAATCTTACAAGTCAGACAGTGTAGAGATGGATAGCACGAGTGCAACCAATCCATCCTCAATATAACATCAAAATCAACCATATCTAATTTAAATAAATCCACCATAGATTTTTTACTACCAATAAATACCACACACCACTATAGACTCTTCTAGCAATCACAGAGTCACCTACCGAGGTAGAAATAAATAAAGAATTTGAAATAACCTTGGTACCAAAATCAAAATGCACAGCCATAAATAGAGTCACGTAAGAGTGAGTGGACCCTGGATCAAGTAAATAATACGTATCACAGGAAAAAAGTTTTAACTTACCAGTCATGACATCAGGTAATGCCTCAAACTCCTGTTGGATAGTGAGATCATAGAGATAGTTTCAACCAGTGTTGGAGCCAGATAGTGCACACGTTGGTATCTGAGCCAATGAAGAGGCAACTGGAACCTTGTTGTCCCCTGAAGCAACCTTCGCCAATGGATAGTTCTTAATCATGTGCCCTGGCTGAACACGGTTGAAGCACTTATCCCTTCCTTCTTTGTAGTAACCCCAATGTAATCCACCATAAAATCGGCAGAGAGGATATAATGGAGCTGACTGAGCCCCACTGGCCTGAGATTGGGCACCCTGTGCCTTATAGTTGTCATCACCTTGGAAATGCCTGTCACCCGACGACTTTAGGTAGGGAGCACTAGCATTTAAGTAAGACCCAGAATTTCCCCACTTCTTCTTGAACTATTTACTACCACACCGGCTACTCTGTTATTGGCCACCACCCTACTCAGGCTTTTCCTGCGTCACTACTATCTCAGCCTGCTTCCCTTTTTTTCTCTCTACCTGCTGCATGTATCCACCAACCTAAAGATATCCATGTCTTTATTTAACAAGGCAGTCTTTCTCTCTAAGATCTGATCTCTGGATAAACCTAAAGAAAACTTGCTCATCCTATCCCTTATGTTAGTTACCAACTTTAGAGCATACCACGATAACTGGTGAAACCTCAAGGCATATTCCTTGACTGACATCTTACCTTGTTTCAGATTTATAAACTCTTTTTCTTTCGCTTTCCTCATCTCTTGAGAAAAGAAGAGGTCCAAGAGAGCATTAGAAAAATCCTCCCACAGAGATGACTCAACATCGTAACCCCTTGCTAGATACCATTCCTCGTACCATTGGTATGCCACATCTTTTAGCTAGTAGGCAACAAACTCCATGCCCAACACATTAGTGTCATGCATAATATAGAAAATCTTTTACATCTCATCCAGCAAATCTAAAGGATCCTTCTCAACCTTAACACCCACAAAATTTGAAGGATTCAACCTCATGAACTAGCCAACCCTTATGGCCTTAGAAGATGGAGTAACAAAAACATCACACTTAGAATGAGAAGCTACCAACTGTGCCAACATATGAATTGACTAACCAAACTCAGCATTTGTCACTTCAGCTTGAGGGGCTCAGGATGGACTAGAGGGAACCAATGGAACACTAAGAAAATTAGGAATTGGGCCCCTAGACCAGGTCCAGACTCCATAAGTAGAGTATGTCCCATAAACATTATCCTCGATTGGGGCAGAAAAGTTTCTCTAAGCTTCAGATCATTGAGGAGGAATGATCTAAAAAGCAAACAAATAGGAATTAGAGAGGAATCTAGGACCTTAGACTACATTCTTAAATTCCTTATAGTCTCTCCCTTATGAGTGTGGCGCGCTACACACCCTTAATAGAGACTCTACTTGACATGGTTTTGTGGACTCCCAATTGACCATATACCTAGGGCTCTGATACTAATCTAACATGACTCAAACCAGGTCCTAGTCGTGTCGGGTGTCTCAAGTCCAACCAGGATCAAAGACCACCCATAATACCTAACCATAACTGTCCTGCAACCTATGTCGGATAAATTCCAAACATATAATAAGATAGAACAACAATCAAACAAAGATAGTAATTAAAGTCTATAACCAAAATTGAACAACCTCAATCACACATATAATCAGTGTCAACCCCAACGCCAATACTAATACAAAGGCTCACACCAGTACCGACACCACTCATCCCTAAAGCAGTCCCATAAAGCTTCTATCCAAAAACAAAGAACATCTAGTTAGGACATGCCCCTGACCATAGCCAAAACCAAAGTCCAAGAAACAAAAATAATGTAAAGAAGTTCATATCATGAAATGGAGTCTTTCGGAGTATGGAAGGTCACCACTTCAGTCTGACTTTAAGTTGTCCCTAAATCCAAGTCACTAAGCAGGAGTAGTATGGTTGGTTCTACATTATGTGGGGATACAGCGCTCGAAGACGATTAGTTGAATGAACGCTAGCATGTACTCAGGAATAAGAAGAAAATAATGTCATTATTCAAAACCAAAGTAAATAACCATATGCAATTAAATACATATATACCATGCCGAGAAAGGGGACCGGGTTTAACATGCAATTAAAACCTTAACCTAGGTTATGTAGCTTTGCAGTCCAAAAACCACCCACGGGCTATATGGATTCAGCTCCCCCTACTGAAAGGCCCCAAGGGCGTGAAGCCGCATGACCAGAGAAAATAACTTGGGATGACTAGTACATCCCCCAAATATAAAGTATGACATCATGTACATGGTCACCAAGACAAAACCTAACATTGGCAATCATGATTTTCCAATTTTGGTCCCCCCGGGACCTCCACCTTCCACGGCATTGCTACACCACCACCACCACCACCCCATTTAAGTCCACCTTAAAACTATTTACATATTCCAACCATTTTCCAAGGATTCTTTTATTAGGCATTAATTGTTGGTATCGTCATACCAAAATTAGATCTTGCAAGTCTATCATTTTATGCCATACCAAAACCATTAAACTAAGTTTACCTAAAAGTTTTTAATTAAACCAAAACAAGGCCACCAAGGACTTTTCAATCTATTTAAAACTAACTAAACCATATTAGGTTCCATTACCATATTATGCAATGCAAAGGTTTTAAGAATCGTCAAACTATGTGACAAAATCATTCTCATTGGCATTGAAACAAACATGTTGAGGGCATATAATTTCCAAAACCAAAACCAAGTATCAATTAACCATTCCCATGCAACCACATGTTCAAACCATAATTATAACATAAAAAAAAAACATAAGTAAAACATGGGAAAACATTATCCAACCAAGAACAACCAAAACCCCCAACATCAAATTTCAAAACCAAAATAATACCACAATAATGCCATGAAAACCATTCATTAAAACATTATTTTAGTTGAACTAACAATGGGGGAGGACTAAAATGCCTTAGATACAAAGAAATACGGAGAGACACCACCCTTGAAAGCCTTAATTGATCCTTTGAAGAAACCCTAGCCTTTTCTTGACTCAAGAGCTTAAGAGAGATTTGAGAGAGTTTAGAGAGTGTTTGATTTGAATAATAGGATAATGAATTCCCAAAAGTTGTTTTATATCATGGGATTAAAAGGATTTAAGAGGGGAAATATCCAAAATACCCCCAACTAAAACTATAAAAATCTTGCAAGCAGGTACAAGTTGACCCTCCAACTCATCACCATATCATACAACTGGTACCATTTAGTCGTACCCAGAATAGAAAGTTGGACACCACATTGTGTCCAACATACAACTCACTTGCCCAACTCATGACCAGACCATACGACTCATATGGTCCAGTCGTATCCAAGATAAAATACAAAGAGGTTAACACTGGACAACATATAACTAGACTATGTCACTTATCCCCTATACTCGTGACTCTTAGTGAGCCACTCGTACTCAGAGCCAAGTCAAGTCACTAAGTTTTAGATTAAGTGAAGGACCAACCTAACGACCCTTCACCAAATCATATGACATGTACCCACCAAGTCATAACCATAATAGAAACCTAAGTACCAAAAATTGGACACCTATTGAGTTGGGTCACCTAACCCCTACCCATATCATCGACTCGTATGGTGAGTCATTTCAAGGACAGTAAGCTCAAAGTTGAAAAAATTTTAAGGGACAAAACCCAGGGTATTTCAGGAGACCACCCCCTTTGCCTAGTCAAATAGGACATAATACAGCTAGTAACGGATGAATTTTGAACATATAACAAGGTAGAATATGTAATAATAAGAATGTGCTAAAATTCATAATACCAAAAACCAATCCATAGTAATCCACAAAACCTCAAAACAGTAAACTAGTCTAAGCTGGGACATTCCCCTAACGATAGCCAAAAGAATCCAATAGAAATAGTCTAAGACATAAGTAAAACCAGACGTCAAAATAATAACCCTTCCAGAAAATAAAAGCTTACCACTTCAAAGCTGACTGCTGACGAACTGGGAATCCTATCACTATACAAAAAAAATAGAAGTGTCTATGTTCCCTATATCTCATGGGGTTACAGTGTTCGAAGATAGTTAGTGGTTGAGCGCTAATATGTAACTCAGGGATAAGGGAATAAAATAGTGTCATGCTTGATAGTTCAAAAATCATCCATTACCAATACACACAGTAATATACATATACATATATATAACATGCCTAGAGAGGGAACAATGTTGAGCATGAACTTTAAAATAATAGCATAGGTTGTTTAGCATAATTATCATAATAGTACCCAGGGTTATATGGGCCCTATCTCTTACCCTCTGATCAGGCCCCAGTACATGTGGTGGCATGAACCAGAGAATAATCATAACATATATATAGGGGACTCAAACCTCTTGGTCATATGTTAAGGGTGACATGATCACCCGATCAAAAGCAAGGGTGATTGGAACACCTAGCTATTTAGACCCCCACTCAGGAAAACGTGGTTTTCAGTAGTAGTCCTCTTGAGACCTCCATTTTTAAAGCGTATTACATAACCCCCTTTAAGCCCAAATAAAAACATTTAGCACATAACTCATTTATATAATCAAGGAGTCATTCATTAATTAAATATCAAGTGGTATCGTTATACCGACTATAGCATGCAATCAAAAGTCATTATGCAAATCAAAATAATTAGCCAATTGTGACTCTAACCCACTAGCCATCATAACTCCATTATTCCACATAGGAACCAAACCATTTATACATGTGAGACTCTAACCCTTTAACTAATAAAAATCTAAAGGTTCAAGTCGAAACCAAATCATCTAGGCAAATGAGACTCTAACCCCTCGGCTAATAGGACTCCAAAATATTTAGCCAATCGGGACTCAAACCTATTTCCAAATCAATCCATAGACATTAAGGCCTTTCAAACCATTTATGTTTTCATTAGCCTTTTTATGTAATTGCCATAATTCAAGAGTAGTTCAATATGTATATACTCATATTCAAAACCAATTTCACAAGGTTGAGTTGAGGTCATACCAATTACAATATTCAAAACCATCAATTTGGGGAATCCATGACCCCTATTCAAATTAACCACACCCACGTACCCCAAATAGCTCAAAACCATCAATTCAAACTACGAATCATTCATAACAGTCATGGGGAATACATTTTACACTATCCAAAACCCTCAACCCTTCATTCAAAACCTATATCAAAATCATGTGAATACCAAATAAATTTATGCCATAATTTAAAACACAAAGTTAAGAGAGAGAGAGATATATGCCTTAATCACTAAAAAATTTAGTGAAGAAATGACCCTTAAGCCCTTAAAGACCAGACTCTTGAAACCCTAGCTTTGTATTTAAATTGGGAATTTGAGAGAAGAGAAAAAAATAATTATTTGAGTAATGAGGAGTTATGGGGTCCCTTAGGGTATTTTAGGTTGTGGTTCCCTATTAGGGAAATAGGTAAATGTCCAAAGTGCCATTTACATAAAAGTTAAAAAGTGACGCCAGTCATTACAGGGAACCTTAAGAGTCGTTACCACAACTCATGGTGTAACTAAAATCTCAAGGCACCTACAATGGACTGACTACGAGTCATACTGTATGCCTCATCTTCAGACCTTACAACATATTAGATCTGATCGTAGTCTAGACAGTAACTCAAGAACCCCCTCACTAGTGACCTTATGACTCACATCATATAACTTGTATAGATTCTTGATGACTCATTGAGCATAGTCATACTCAGAATAGATGTTTTGGGCAACCTTACTGGTCATTTTATGATTGGATTACTACAACCCATAGTGATACCTTACGACCCGTAAGGTAAGTCGTAGGTTGGGTAGCAAGCTCAACTCAAAATATTTCAAGGGCCCAAATTTTTTGGGTGTTACATATATCAATTGAGAGAAACAACTGGATTTTTGAGTCCATAAAAGGTTAGCTAAAAGTATATACAGGAAACTAGCATGTATGTGTAATGTACAAATTATCATTGAGGAAATCAACTGCTATGAAAGCCTCATTATTAGCACTAACAGTCTCTAGTCTCAAGTTTAAGTCGGCTTATGGTTTCTGTAATAGATCATATCAACAAGCTCTATTTAAGATTGCAATGGCTTATAAGTATTCACTTAGTAATGATTAGTTATTGAAAAAATACATTTGAAAAAACTTATATATTTCAACTTTATGGGTGTGTTGCTTAACTTAATTAGTAGATAGAGGTAATGGAGTATTATTTTTTTTAATCAATACATCCAATCTATTGAAACATGTGATATATTTTCAATCTAATCTTTAGAGTTCTTATGTATTATTTCCATTCCTTGTCTAGTAGACATAGCAGAGGTTTTAAGTCATTTTCCCCAATACTTTTGTATAGCACCTGTAGAAAGCAAATCATATTTCTAACTTTAGCATCTAAATTCAATTATACAGATTCTAAAAAGTAGATTGAGAATATATTGCCTATGTCAATAGATTGGATGTATTGATTGACCAAATCACTAGATTAAGAAAATAAATTTTTAGTTGGTATATTCTCTTTCAGAACAAGGATTTAAGCCCACGTACCCTTCCCTTCCCTATAGCACCAGGCGCAATAAATGTATATCTGATAGTACTTTATTTAGTTGATCCTACCTCATTTTAACTTCAATGGTTTCATCTGGAATCAGCAAAAAAGAGCCAAAAGTAAAAACAATAAGAAAAATGTGTGATATTGTAATAATAAAATATTTTATGTCATCAGAATGAGTAATGATAAAAACTGCAAATAGTATACATTATGACATTAGATTATCTAAAATAGTTTCTTACACCAACCAATATTTGAGTAACATTACAAATGGTTGATATGTTACATCGGTTGTATGTTCAAACTTCAAAACACTCCAATTTCCCTTAGTAAGTCATAGTAGAGGTACACATTTTTATAATATTGAATATGAAAATTACATTTACATTCACGGTTTTCCCTACTTCCAAACAATGGATCCTATAACTTTAGTTTTTTCATATTATGAGTTGAGAATTTCAACACAACCAGGAGAAATTGCAATCTCTCAAAAGCAAAGATTTTCCAAGTATGCTAAATATAATGATAATAGAAACTAAATGAGCCCTAGGGTATAACTAGATTTTGTCATACTTTTTCAGAAGAAAAATAAAAAATTCAATAAGAATAACAAATTTGGCTAGCAAAATCTCAACACTGAAGACATAAAATGGGTATGCCATTAATGAAATTATTATGTAATGACCCTTTAGGACATTTTATCAATTTTTACATATTTTTAGTGTCTTCATAGTGGCTACAGGTCATTTATGACTTGACGAAATTATGGATTCGATTTTTGAATAGTTCATTTGGGTTTTAGGATCATTTCTATATTTTAGAGTTTTCATTGTTAAGGAGTAAGTCTCAAACCAAATATACAAGTAAACAACCTCAATGAGAATTTTGACAGTGTTATTAGGTTTGGAATATTGGTTTTAGGCTAGGGGATCCTTGGTCCCAATCTCGAGGCTTTCAGATTCGTTTTGGGTTACAGGGTAGAATTAATAAAAAATAAAATTATATTTATGGGACCCATATTTAATCAAAACAATCTTGAATGAAAGTTTTAATGGTTCTATTGAGTCTGAGATGTCAAATTTGGTATGGTAACATAGTTCGTTCTGCGCATGAGAAATTTGGTCGGAGTTCATTGGGACTTAACCATTTTGCTGGTTTACAATATTTGGTGCAAAGAAACAATCTCGAATAAAAGTTTCAATGGTTCTATTGAGTTTGAGATGTCAAATTTAGTATGGTAACATAGTTCATTCTGCGCACGAGAAATCTGGTCGGAGTTCATTGGGACTTAACCATTTTGTTGGTTTACAATATCTGGTGCAAAAATATTTTTGCCTTTGTATTTACGGGGATCTTCCCCTATTCCCAAAGGGTCAAGTTTTTTACCTTCGCATTTGCAATGAAGGGTCAATCTGACTTGATCCATTTCTTTCTTCATGATCATAATTCATTGCCTACATTTGTGATGGTCCATCTTGTAAGCCTATGTATTTGTAGACCTTCACCTTTATTCATGAAGGGTATTTTTGTTATATCATGCAGTTATGACCAGGGCCCTCCACGTTCACAATAGGTAACCCCCTAGCAGTATATAACTCCCTTTTCCCTGATTTTAAATTATTTTCAACCTTTTTCCTTCATTAGATGTCCTTGGATCTTGAAAGTTATTAGGATTTTATCCCATTAAGCTAAGGTACATTGTCCTATCTTTCCTTGGTCAGTTTTGCTTTTTGTTCTTGTGTTATTCCATCCTAAAATCCATTTAATTCTTGGAGATATGGTTAGTTCCTTTGAGCTTCTGGGCTGATTTAATCCCTGATTTATGCTTTGTTTGTGCTCAAATCTGAGCACACATACCTTTTCCTTCAAGGGACCTCATGACAAATTCAATTTTAGAATTTTATTTGTGGGCCCCATGAGCCCATTTTAGACCTAAATTCAGTCCAGGTATTTATATTGCAACATGGGCCTCATCTTACTCATATTAACATGTTAATTATTATTTTGATAGCATGAGTACATTTGGGAGTCATGGAACAAAGAAGAGAAGTTAGTTAACGGTTCAACATTTGCAGTTTGGTGATACGTCACCAATTTTGTGACTTGTTAGCACTTTTTAAGCTTGAGTTGTCATGCTTTTCTATTTATTCGAGGTAATTTTCATGTTATAATACTTACTTATGCAGGTAATAGTTGAAAATGAATTTTAAAGTCATAGAGCAAATTAGAAATCAAAAGTGGATGACAAGGAGCTTAAAATTTTATTTGGGCATGTCGGGAGCCACTTGTGCACACACATGCTTGACCTATGCATGCAGGTGGCTAAATTGAAGCTTCTATTATGACCTATAAAGTTGACTTGCACGTGTAGGTTACCCACCTGCGCTAGCACCTTCTCCAGCAGGTAACAAGTGCGGTGACATTTTCATAATTTTTGTAAAATGTCAATTTTTGGTCTAAATAGTGGTTTTTTAGCTCTAAACCTCCATTCTTGTACTTTCTAAAGCTTGAAACATTAGAGTAAGACTCCAAGTGTGAAATTAGTGATTTTACCTCAAGTTTTATTGAATTTGGATCTTAAGTATTGTATTAAATTATGATTTAATGGAATAATATGTAAAGAATTTAGGTAAATCTCATCTTTCTCTTTCTATGAGTAGATAATTGTAATACCCCAGGGTTCTGGACTCTGAAATTTCTAAGGTGTTATAGACACTTCCCTAACCACGACTCAAGTGATGAGTCATTATCACTCATCACGAGTCGTAGAGTGGGACTCATTATGTCAATAATAAGATTGCCCTGGATTTTTTCCTTGATCATGAGTCTTCATCACAACTCGTAATGACTGATAACGAGTCTTGATGAGTGACTCGTGGTCCTAACAGTGAGATTCCAGAAATTTGACCCTCAGGTGATGAGTCCAGGTAACAACACGTGGTTAGACTTCACGAGTCATTACTTGAGTAGTGACGTGGGCCCAGAATTTCTAGCATATTTTAATTAAGGCTATATTGGTCTTGTCCTCCCTTCACACTTATTTTCTATGAAATAAAAACACTAAGGGACCCTATTATCCTTAATTACTCAAATCGAAACCTACTTTCTTCATCTTAAACTCCCAAGGCAATAGAAAATTGGAGTTCATAAGGAATTCATCTTTCAATCTCCAAACTTCGGATTTTCTTCCAAATTCTTTGGTGTTTTAGGCATGTCTCTCATCCCTAACTTGAATTTTATACTATGACATGTGTTTTAATATTTGTTCATGTGATTTAATTATTGTGTTTGAAATTGGGTTGAGGGCTTTTGATGATTATCACTTGAATTATATTTCCCATGCTTTAAAAGTCTTGTGTATACTTAAATTAAAGATCTTTGGGACTGAATGGGAGCATTATTATGGAATTTGGAATGGGAAACATGGGTTTTCCCAAATGATGGATTTTTGTTTGGTAATGGCATTAACCCTAACACACCTACATGATTTTGGTTTTAAATATGAAATTTGCATGATTTAACTTACTTTTGAAACTATTGTATTACATTAATATAAAAATGGATATAAATGAATTTGAAAGGCCTTGGTAGCCATGGTTTTAGATTTGTAAAGGAACTTAGGAGTCAATTGGTTAATTGGAATGGATTGGCTTGATTATATAAGCTTACAGGCATAATTGGTATAATGATACCAAGTGGTAAATGCCTTAATATAAGACTCCTTGATTTATGGTTGGGATTTTGTGTAAAAATGGTTTCAATTTGGGATTAAAAGAGGTTGTGTATCTCACCGCGAAGGTGGAGCTCTCAGGAGAACCAGTACTGGAAACCATGTTTTTCGGCGTGGGGGTCTATATGACCGTGTAGCTAGTTCACACATTATATTTTTGGGGTGGCTGGAGACTTGGTGTCTCTAGCTCTCCTTCGTGCGATTAACACGCACTGAGGACCTTTCAGCAGGGGGAGTTGAACCCATACAGCTTATGGGTGCCCTTAGGATGAATAGAGCTACACAATCCAGGTTAATATTTTACAATTTCATATTCATGGCCCTTTTACCTTATCCCAGCATCCTATATACATATATATATATATATGAATGTGTGCAGCTGGTTTTGATTGATTTTAGAAATGGTGTTACTTTACCTCTTTACCTAAGTTACATGCTAGTGCTTATCCACTAACCATCCTAGGATGCTACATCATTTGATAATACAGGGTTTGAAGACTTTTCTGTATCCCTGTGTAGCTTAGGTGTTGCGGTTGTCTGTTGAGTTTTTGTGAAATGGCGAGCTTCCATCTTTTGAAAAGCCTTGTCATTTTATTAGGTTTCTTTTCATATTTTGGGAATTAAGGATTTCATTTGGCTATAGTCGAGGGCATGTCCCAACTTCACTTGGTATTCTGGTTTTAGAGGCTTTTGTGGACAAATATGGGTTAGTTGTTTGTTTTAGATTCTTAGAATTGATATTTGGTTTTTATAGCCTTCTCTAACACCTTGCATTCTTGAGATAGAAATCGAACCATCGTTTTTATATGTGTAAACTCTAATTTCATGACTTATCTTTGAATACATGTGTCATGATGTTTATCCTAGTGTTTGAAGTTCTTATGAGGCAAAAAATATTCATAGAAATCACTTAGAGAAAAGTTGAGCTAAGAGCCTTTGATTCGGCCAACTTTTAGTATTTGATTCTACAAGGGTCAACTTTGAACGTGTATAAATTATGATATATGTGGAATTTTTCAAATCAAGACCCAACAAATTATAGATAATTGAATTATCTTTCCAACAATACCAAGTTCCCCTTAATTCAATACCCGAACAAAAAGTTATGATTATTTTTGTCAGAACCAGTAAGTGGCCGCGATAGTGCCGCAACGCGGGACTAAGTTACCGCATCTTGCTCCACATCTAAAAATACAAGCCCAAAAGGGAGTTTTAGTCATTTCTCCTTGCCCCCAAGCACCCAAGTGACGGATTAAAACACCGAAATGACATTATTTGCCCACTTTTTATCATCAAACCCTAATGTAAATCCTCCTCCTCTCCAAGAACAAAATCTAAGCTTCTCCCCAATAAATCCAAGAATTCAAGATTCTAAGTTCAAGAATCTTCAAGAAAACATCAGGAATAGGATTTATTTCACAAGTTCATCATTCAAATCCCAAGGTTCAAGCTTTCTTCCTTAAGAATTCAAGGGTTCAAGTTCCAATTTCAAGTTTCTTAGAGAACTCGTTCAATTAAGGTATGTGGGAGTTCATCCACGGGCCCCTTTCACCCATGGAGCCCAAAAAACTTTTCTTGGATTAAAATATGAGTTTTTCTCTTTATGATCAAGTTGTATATATTCAAGATGAGTTTTATTCATGTTTTCCCTTGGTAGTTGAACTCAAATCACATCCACGTATGATTCTATAAAAAGTCAAGTTATCTCATATTTTAAGTTCCAATTTCTCGTGTTATATTCAAGTGAATTCCATGCTATATTATCAAGCTATGATCTTATCCACATAACCATGTTGTTTTTCTATTTTAAGACATTCCTATGGCCAAGTTCATGATTCTGACATATTTGATGAAATGTGTACCTTTTGGGATCTTTAAACCATATTACATACTACAGTATTTCAAGTTTGATATTGCATTTTCTTTATAATCATTCAGTGTTGGCGGGTTATGAACATCCAATACCTATGTGTTTTACATAATTTCTATTTTTAAGTAACAAGTCAGTTAGACCATAGTTTTAATATCGTATTTAGAATATCATGATCATGTTGAGCATTATCCATTTATATGTTTATAATTACCTCAGAATTCATATGCATTGTTATTTTCAAAATACCATGACCTGAGTTTATCAGTTATCAGTTATCAGTGCATGCACTAGTTAGTATTTTAGTGTCTTTCAGTTGGGGGTAGAATTTAGCACTGAGTGGAAAGTATGGGTTCAGCGCATCCTACTTTCCTAAAAATTATGTGCCATCATAGGTTTAGGTGCCTCGCCAAAGAGCGTTTCCCCTTGACCAATATGGGGCTCATTTTAGTGATCACTCTAGTTCAAGTTTTACTCCGATGGAAAGGATAGAATAACCCTCATTAACGTGGGTCAGACGTTGGTCTCCATGATAGCTCTGTTGGTTTATGTCGGTTACATAATAGCTCCCACAGTTTTAGTAAGTATTCAGTATGTCTCATCTCAGGTTTGCTTGACCAAAGCATATAGGTTTTCAGTTATTCAGTTATACAGAATTCAGTCTTTCAGATTGCAGATTATCTTAGAAACATATTTATGCTTGGTCTTGCATTCTTATTTTTACTTGTACATGTTTTTCATGATCAGTATCCTTACATGATCTTTTATCCAGTTTTACAGCATGTACAGCTTTACATGAGATTTGCATACAGTATTCATGTTTTACCACTTCCCGGCTTCAGTTCTACTTATTTTACAAAAGTAAAGATTGTAAGAAACTAAGTGTAGTGATTCACCATCTTATCAAATTATGTTTGTTATTCATTCTTTAAGATACTTCAACTTTCAGTTTATTTCAGTCTCTTGGTGAGTCTACTTGCACTTAGTATGCATGTTCTAAGATTTTATATGAAATCAGTTTTACTTATTGCATTCACCCCCCCCCCCTTACTCGGTATATTCCAAAGTACTAATCCACATATACGTCTATTTTCTACATTGTCATATAATGTAGGTACCAGTTGTAGCCTACCTATCATAATCAGACAGTTTATAGCTTTCAGTCAGTAGGTGATGAGTTCTCTTATTTCGAGGACTCCAGTCACTTATAGTTCATGTACTTTATTTTGATTATTCATATGTATTAATTAGTGGTAGTTGGAGGCATGTCTCATCTATCTATAGTCAGTATAGTAGAGGCTTCATAGATTGTTAGTCAGTGTCAATCATGTAATTCGAGTTTCTTTCTTCAGATATATCATGTTGTAAACTTATTTAGTAGTACATTGAATCATATTTTCTCATGATTATGCTTTTACTCAGCACATTATGTTTTTTATATACATATTAAATCAGTTACTTAAGAAGTATGCAAGTTCATAGGTTAGCTTGGGATCACTTGTGGTTCTAAGCATCGTGTTACGACTAGGGGTAGTCTCAGGTCATGACAAACTTGGTATTAGAGCCCAGAGTTCAAGAGTCCTAGGGTGTCTATGAAGTCGTGTCTAGTAGTCTTGCAAATTGGTATCCCTACGCGATGCAGGCACCAGAGATACTACTACTTTTTCTGTGCAGAATTAGGTAGATCGGCTCAAGTTTGTCGGTGCGTTGTGGTGAAGTAGTAAGCTTTCATTCTCCAAAATACTTAAACATTTCATCAGGTCATTTCATAAGCTAGAATTGAGAGTTTGCATTATCATTAATATTATCATTTTCATTGTCAGAGACAGGTACATGTCCTTACCAAGACTAGTTTTGGTTTTCTTTGCATAGTGGCATTGTTGGATTAATGTAGACTTAGGTGGTGTTGGTTGGTTATTTCGGGGTCAGTTGTCGGTTATCGATTACAAATATATCTTTTATTATTTGAGCTTACTTCATGCTATCTTGTTATATGTTTGGAATTCGGCTATTGTTGGGAAGTGTGTGGTGTTAGGGCTAAATTCAAGGGGTGGTCTCCATTCCATGATGGACTTAGGATACCCACTATAGCCATGCCCTGGTCTGAGTTATGACAAAGTTTGTATCATAGTGTAGGTTTGGTGTCATTGGGTGTCCACAATGTCGTGCCAAGTAGAGTCTCTTTTATGGGTGTGTAGCCTGCCATACTTATAAGGGAGAGGCTACGAGGTATTTAGGAATGTTTTTCTTTTTTTGAGATCTATTTTTGAGCTATAGAGTCTAAGGTCTTGAATCACCTCTAATTCCCATATGTTTGCTTTGCAGATCTTGCCTCCCTGAAGATTTAATGCTCAATGAAACTCCTTTGTACCACTTAAGGACAACATTAATAGAACCCGTTCTACTTTGGGGTTCAGACCCAATCGAGGGCTTCTACTCCTGATGGCTCTTATGGGGTTCCCCTAAATTCCACTAGTCCTCCTAGGGCTCCCCAGGGTGATGTGACTAATGTTGAGTTTCATCGTTCGATCCATTTGCTTACTCAGTTAGTGGCCTCCCAGTCTCGCCAATCTGAGTGTGAGAGTGATGTTACTCCTCATGAGGTCACTAGAGTTGGCTAGTTTATGAGGCTCAAACCTTCGATTTTTACTAGTTCTAAGGTTGAGAAAGATCCTCAAGGCTTTATTGATGAGATGGAAAAATTTTCCATATGATGCTTGTCTCTAGCTCAAAAGGTGTGGAATTTCCCCCATAGGAGCTGAAAGATGTAGCATATCAATGGTATAAGGAGTGGGATCATTTGAGGCGTGATGAGGCGAAATTGGCATCTTAGGATAACTTTTCTAGTACTTTTCTTAATCACTGATACGCCCAAATTGCAACTCTCGTTAGAGAGAGTAAGCAGTCGCTGTCAAATATAGAACCCAACTGGGTTGGGTGTCGAATCCCACAGGGAATACTATGATCACTAAGTATTGCGATTATTATTAGATTGTTGGTCGAAGGTTCCAAGATAAAGGGGGTTTGGTTTAAGTGCACAATAATATTATCAGTGTAACGATGAGATGATATGCATAGTTATATTTGATCACAGAGAATAACAAGTTAGGGTTATGTCCACCTTGTAGCTTCTACTTCTATATTAACTATGGGTAATACAGATTTTATACATGCATGCACTTATAGAGAGACGTATTCTAATTCTAAATCCAAGTATTTTTCAACCATCAAGGATTTATTCACCTTAGTTCTCTCGAACCTAAAGTGTACAACAAACTATACGAACTCTCCAAGACGTTAATTCTGCTAGGGCATTAACGTGTAAACTAGAGGTTGGAAACCCTAATTTCTTATCACACTCTCTTTTCCAAACAGCAACTTTTCTATCGAACAAGTTATTGCTATAATGGCGTATTCCCTATGTTTGCAACCACGAGAATTCAATAAAAATGAAGAGAGTAATGATATAAATGGCATGACACATCATAAATTCAAAAACCCATAGCAATAGAGAGTATACTACAAGGTTTCCCTAACCCTAACAAATAAGCTTAGCTACTCATGGATAAAACAGAAATCAACATCGAAATATTCATCAAACCAAAACTTAGAACGATCTTCGTGGAGAAGATGAATAGCGAAAATAAGAGAGAAAAACATTTCTCTCTCTCTCGCCTCAAGCTAAGCCGCTTTCTCTTATTTTCAAAAAAATACAGAATGTGAATTATGTGAATAATAATCCCTAAAAATTCAGCAATAATGCTTTTAATAACATCCTACTCTAATAAATTGCTACTGCATCCTTAACTATTTAAAAATACTGAGTTTGCCCGGGAAAAAGTTCCCATGCATCACATTCAGTCCAAGAGTTGCTTTCCTTTTTATGTAAAGTTTTCCTTTGCTGTCCACAGGTCTCCTAAGTGCTGTAATCTTCCTCATTAGTACCTGAGAAACATGCTAATCACATAGGTCAGCTCACTTAACTAAAACTAGACTAAAAGTTCAAGAATTATGTATTTTATCCTCAAAACTTAGCTAAAACATGGGTAAGTTATGGTGCTTAGACGTATAAATACGCCCAACATCAATCACTTCTTTCCTCAGGAGTTGAGGGGGGTGAAGGTCGAGGAGTTCGTGAACCTGAGGCAAAGCAAGATGACAATGAAAAAGTATGCCTTGAAGTTTCACTAGTTGTCTTGTTATGCTTCAGAGTTGGAGTCCTCTATGAGAGCTTGGATTCATATGCTTTGGAATTGTCTCGTGATTTGGTATTGGAATGCAAAGCTTCTTTATTGAGCAAATACATGGACATCTCCAGGTAGGTGGTGTATATTTAATAGGTTGAGGAGGAAAAGAAGAAGCAGTTGAGATAAGTGAAAGGTAGAATAAGAAGTTTTGATATTTAAATCAGGGTGGAGGTCGACAGAAAAGTGGTAGGTACAGTAGAAAATGGTCTAAGAAAAAGTGGGAAAATTCTAGTTCCTACTCTATGGAAAATGCTCTTTATCCGAAGCCGTCGGGTGATCATCGTCTTTAGAACGGTGATGGTACCAAGTCACAAGGTGCCTAATCTCAGGCCAGTGGGGCCTAGTCAGCTCCATCCCATCTTTCTTGTAGATTTTATAGATAATTACATTGTGGTTTCTGTGATGAGGAAAGAAATAAGTGTTTCAAGTGTGGCCAGCCTGGCCACTTTCAGAGGAACTGCCCTTCAGGCGATGTTTCTACAAGGTGAATAAGGTCCCAGTTGTTGTTTTTCTGCTCCCGCACCAAAGCATGCTACTTTTGGATTTGACACTAGTCGGAACCGCCTGTATGCTCTTGTTACCCGTTAGGATTATGAGGTGTCTCTCGATGTTGTTACTAGTACGCTAAAACTTTTCTCTCGTGATGTATATTGTCTACTTGATCATAGGTCTACTCTATCTTATGTGACCCCTTATATGGTTATTTATTTTTGTATTAGTCCTGAGTGTATTTTGGATCTTTTTTCTATGTCCAACCCAGTTGGTGACTCTATTATGCCCCGAAGAATCTATAGGGGTTGTGTAGTATCATCTGTGGTAGGGAGACATTAGCGAATTTAATAGAGTTTGGCATGCTAGACTTTGATGTGATTTAGGGGATGGATTGCTTGCACTTATGCTATGATTTCCTTGATTGTCGAACCCGAAGAGTCAATTTCCATTTACTAAATGAGATGGTTATTGAATGGGAAGGTAGTTCCCTAGTGCCCAAGAGAAGGTTTATATCTTAACTTGGAGCCCTAAAATTGATTTCCAAGGGGTGTCTCTACCATTTAGTCATGTTAGGTATTCTAGATCCAAATGTCCTTCATTTCAATCTATATTTGTGGTTTATGAGTTCCTCGAGGTGTTTCTTGATGATATTCCTAGTATTTCTCTCAATAGGGAAATTGATTTTGGGATTGATATTCTTCCAGACACTCGTCCTATCTCTATCCCTCCTTATAGAATGGCTCCGACTGAGTTGAAAGAACTCAAGGAGCAGCTGAAAGATCTTTTGGATAAGGGTTTTATCTGCCCTAGTTGATGAAATGCGGGGGTTGCACCCCACTATGAGGGACCAGTTCCCTTAGAGTCGTGCGCAGGAAATCAAATAGTAAAGCAGTAAGTAAAGAAAACTTTGCAAGAAATTAAAGAACACAAATATTTAATGTGGAAACCTCCTTACTCAAGGGACAAAAGACCACGGCTTGCCCTCACAAGCACTCAAAAATTCACTATAATCAACCTCTTGATTACAAACTCAATGGGAACTTAACTCTAAGCTCTATCAGTTTGCAATAACTATGTTACAAACCTACCTTGACAACTCGATATTGATTAACTCCAACCAATATCAAACTCAGTAACTCTACCTAAGCTCTCTCAAGAACACAAGAAAAGAGCATTACTCTTATAACATAAGTAATTTAATTACAGACTCAAACATGACTCAAGAACACTCTCTATTTTAGCACACACAGAAACTATGAACTTGAGTAATGTTGCGAAGTTGAGTTTTCACCGATTTTTACTTGAACAATCTGATTGCAAAAAACTACCCAATTGAGAAGCATTATTTTATATTTATAGTAGAATAATGATTAGGGAAGAAATCTAATTGGGCTAAGTGTCCTAACTGGTACACATCTTACCTGTGCAGTTTGTTACACTAGACGACAAAACTGTGCAGGACATGTGACAGTTGTATATTTCCATAAATACCCAGGGACCTGGTCTTTTGTTGTTAGTTGATCACCATCAAAACATGATATAGCATGTGTTTCTCCTTTGGGCACTTCAGTTCTATTAGTGCATAAGAAGTATGGGTCCCATCGAATGTGCAAAGATTATCGCCAATTGAATAGAGTGACCATGAAGAATAAGTATCCCATTTCGAGGAATAATGATCTGTTTGATTAGCTTCAGGGTGCTAAGTTCTTTTCTAAGATTGACCTATGTTCGGGTTATCATCAGTTGAAGATTAGGGAGTTGGATGTCCCTAAGACCACCTTTCGAACCCGATATGGTAACTTTGAGTTCTTAGTGATTTTCTTTAGTTTGATTGATTCCCCGGCAGCATTCATGGATCTTATGAACTGGGTTTTCTGTCAGTTCCTGAACTTGTTTGTGATTGTGTTCATTGATGATATTTTGGTATATTTGAAGAGTGAGGCGGATCATGCCTATCACCTTTATTTAGTGTTGCAGACCCTTAAGAAGCAGCGATTGTATGCTAAATTCTCTAAGTGTGAGTTCTGGTTAAATGTTGTGACTTATTTGGGTGATGTTATTTCTAGAGAAGGGATCATGGTGGAACCACGAAAGTTTATGGTGGCTAAGAAGTGGCCTAGACCCATGGCTCCAACCAATATTTGAAGTTTCTTAGGTTTAGCCGATTATTATAAAAAGTTTGTGGAGAGCTTTTCTTCTATTGCTTCCCTCTTAACTAAGTTGACTCAGAAAAAGGAAAAGTTTTTGTGGTTAGAGGCTTGTGATGGTAGTTTCAAAAAGTTGAAGGATAAGTTGACTTCGGCTTTAGTTTTGACCCTACCCGAGGGAACGGGTGGTTTTGTGGTTTATTATGATACGTACCATGTGGAATTAGGTTGTGTGTTGATACGACATGGCAAGGTGGTTGCATATGCTTCTAGACAACTGAAAGTTCATGAGAAAAACAATCTGATGTATGATTTGGAGTTGTTGGTTGTGGTTTTTCCATAAAGTTCTTGTGTCATTACTTGTATGGGGTTCATGTTGTTATTTTCTTTGACTATAAGAGTTTGCAATATGTGTTCACCTAAAAAGAGTTGAATCTCAGGCAAAGAAGATGGCTTGAGTTAATCACGAATTATGACATGAGTCTCCATTATAGTCTAAGTAAAGCTAACGTGGTTGCTGATGCTCTTAGCAGGTTATTCATGGAAAGCTTGTCTTATATTGATAGGGAGAAGAGAGAATTAGGGAAAGATATTTAGTGTTTGGCTAATCTTAAAGTTCATCTCTTCTACACCAAAGATGGTGGTATAATTGTTCAAGAAGTGGTAAAGTTATCTTTAGGAGCTGAGGTGAAGGAGAAATAGATTTTGGATCATGTTTTAATGTAAATCAAGGATGATATGGGTCACCAGAAAGTGATGGCTTTTGAGATTGGTGGTAATGGCATCGTAAGGTACAAAGGTAGGTTATATGTTCCTGACATTTATCAGCTACAAGAGAGGATCTTGGCTGAATCTCACGAGTCGAGGTATATTGTTCATCTTGGTTCTACAAGATGTATCACTACTTGAAGAATATTTATCGATAGAATAACATAAAAAAGGAAGTGGCCAAATTTGTAGCCAAGTGTATGGTGTGTCAATAAGTAATGGTTGAGCACTTGAGGCCTGGTGGTTAGATTGAGTTGCCCGTGTGAAAATTGAAAATAATTAAAATGGATTTTGTAACCAGTCTCCTGCGGTCTCATGGCTAGTTGGATCTCATTTGGGTCATCATGGATAAGATGACTAAGTCGGCTCACTTCTTACTGGTGAGGACTAATTTCTCTTCAGAAAATGATTCCAAGTTGTTCATTAAGAAATATTTAAGTTGAATGGTGCTTCTGTTTCCATCATTTCTGATCGAGGTACTCAGTTCTCATCTCATTTTTGGCATTCATTTTAGAGAGGTTAAAGGACTAAGGTGAATCTTAGCACTATTTTCCACCCTCAGATGAATGGACAAGCGGAAAGGACCATTCAAACCTTGGAGAATATGCTAAGGTCTTGGGTGATCCATTTTGATGGCAGTTGGGTTGACCATTTGCCTCTTATAGAGTTCGCAAACAATAATAGCTATCATTTGAGTATTGGGATGGGTCTTTTCAAAGTGTTGTATGGTAGGAGGTGTAAGTCTCTATTGGGTGGTTTGAGGTTGGCAAAAATAGACTGTTTGGCTCGGACTTGGTTCACCAATCCTTGGAGAAGTTGAAAGTGATTCGAGATAGGCTAAAGACTACCTAAAGTTGCCAAAAGTCCTTTACGGATGTAAGGCAAAAAGATTAGGGGTTTGATGTAGATGATTTGGTATTTTGGAGGAATCTCCCATGAAAGGAGTGATGCAGTTTGGAAGGAAGGGGAAACTCAGTCCCTATTATGTTGGCCCATATCATATTTTGAAGACAGTTGGGAAGGTTGCTTATAAGTTGGAGTTGCCTTCTAGTTTGAATTCTATTCATTCGATTTTTCGTGTGTCAATGTTGAAGAAGTGCATCGGTGATCAATCTTGGGTCGTTTCTTTGGAGAGTTTTGGTGTTTTGTATTTTTTGTCGTACGAGAAAGTCTCAGTGGGGATTTTGGATAGGCAAGTCTGTCGGATGCAGACTAAGGACGTGGCTTATTTAAAGGTTCTGTGAAGGAACCAAGAGCGTGTAAAAGCTATTTCGGAAGCTGAAGAGGATGTAAAGTCCAAATACCATTCTTGTTTCCTGCTTTGAATATTTGTGCTTGAGGTATGTGTATTACTTAATATCTTTGTTTTCTGTCTTTGTTAAAGGTAAGTGTGTATGTATTGGGAATCAAATCATGCTAATAAATACCTTGTCCTGTCATTCAAGAATGAATGATCCTAAGGGGGAGAATATAAGACCTCGAGTTTTTGGTCCTTGGAAATTTCTAAAATTTATCCTCATTGTCCTGACTATGACTTACCCTACGAGTCGTAGGGAGTCTTGATGAGTAGTTGGACCCAAATCGTAGCCTGACCAGTGTGTATGGCTAAGTCTTCTGCTCTGAGTATGAGTGGCTCACTACAAGTTGTGAGGACACTTTACGGGTCGTTGTGTACAAATCGTGGGATGTCCAATCTATACCTAAATGGTTTTTGTGCTAACTACAACTGGACCCTATAAGTCGTAATGTCCCATTATGAGTTATGTTAGGTGAGTCATAGGGTCAACGGGGTATGTGTGCCCTAGAAATTATCTTGGTTGCGACTAGTGGTGATGAGTCGTGACGGATCCCTACGAGTCATATAGTGACCCATAGGCACTAACAACTAAATTTTAGCTTTTAATTTAAGGGAACTTTGGACAACTCAAATTAAAACCCCATGTTCATAAAGCACTCAAAGTGGTTAGTTCTCATTCATAACATAATTAAACTCTCTCAAAAACTTCAAGATCAAGATACTTAGGGTTTCCAAGAAGTAGGTCATCCAAGGGATCATGGGTTAAATTCTTCCCGTAAAACTTAGTATTTCAGGCATGTTACTCTTCCCTAATTATTATTTTGTGAAGGACATGAATTTATTACATGGTTCAATTGAATGGTTTTAAATGTGGGCTTCCATCATGGTTGAGGGTTTTGACATTGTTGCTCTTTGAGTTGTTTTCCCATGATTTATTAAACATTACTTATGCTTTATTAATGGTTTAGAACTTGTGAGGTGCATGGGAATGGTGATAAACTAAAGGGTCATGGTTTTCCCCAAATTGATGTTTTAAAAATTGAGAGTGGTTTTGAATAATGGTGTTCCCTCAACCTGCTTGTGTAAATGGTTTTGAATTGTAAAATTGTCACTTGATTTGATTTTCCCACCTATGTTATTGTATTGCAAAAGAGGTAAGCCAATGAACTTGGATTTTAAAGGCCTTGTTGGCTATCATGTTAATGAACGAAGGGGCGAGGCATTCCCCTAAGATTTTAATATTAATGAACAAAGACGGCAAGACGTTCCCCTAAGTTTTAATATGATTGTTATGGCATAGAGATAAGTTTGCAAGTGTTTGGGTATGATGGTACCCATGGTGTGCCTTGATGATTGGTGTATTTACTAATAATTGGGTTATATGAAACTTGCTTTAAATTGATCTTAATAGGGGTTATGTAGTGAAATAGTGAAGGTATGGGTCTTGGATGACTTGTTTTGGAAACTCGTGTTTACCAATATGAGGTTTAGTCTTGATGACCTGTGTGCATATGCCACACTTGATATATTTTTGGGGTGGCTAGTTTCCTTGATGGCTTTAGCTTTCCCTCAGATTTTCTCTGGTTCATTGGCTAACACGCATTGGGGCCATTTCAGCAGAGGAAGCTGAAACCATATAGCTCGTGGGTGCCTATTATGAAGGTTGAGCTGCATAGTCTAGGATAATGTTTTACTTTATAGTAAACCTTGTTCCCTATCCCGACATATTATTTATATAGGTATTATGATATGGTTCATATGGTATTTGAAATGGTTTGACTTTATATTATTTTGTCCCCTGTCCCTGAGCTATATGTTAGTATTCACCCTACTAACTGTCTCTGGACGCTGTATCCCCATGCGATGCAAGCACCGGAGATACTGCTACTTTTTTTATGTAGAGTTAGATGGATCAGCTCGGTTCGTCGGTTCGTTGTGGCGAATTGGTGAGCTTTCATTTTTCGAAAGACTTGGACATTTTATCAGTTCATTTTATAGACTAGAATTAAGAGTTTACATTATTATTAACATTATCATTGTCATTGTCATTGTCAGAGTCGGGGACATGTTCTAACCAAGACTGATTTTGGTTTTCTTTGCATAGAGACTATGTTGGATTATAATGGACTTAGGTGGGGTTGGTTGGTTGTTTCGAGGTTGATTTCTAGTTATCGATTACAGGCATATCTTTTATTCTTTGAGCTTACTTCTTGTTATCTTGTTATATGTTCTGAATTCGGCCATTGTTGGGCAGTGTGTGGTGTTTGGGTTAAGTTCAGGGGGTGGTATCCAAACTACAGTAGACTTGGGATACCCATCATGGCCAAGCGCTGGTTTGGGTCGTGATATTTAAGTACCTTCATGCCTACTACAATGAGGATCTTAATGGCCGATCATTTTATCAAGAAGCTCGTGGGTATGTTGGAAGATGTTCTTATGAAGGTGGACCACTTTATCTTTTCTACCGACTTTGTTATTTAGATTGTTAAATTGATGATAAGGTCTCTATAATTCTTGGTAGGCCATTCTTAGCTACTGGACGAGCCTTAATAGATGTTGAATATAATGAAATGAAGTCTCGAGTGAACAATGAAGATGTGTTCTTCAATATGTGTAAGTCCAAGAAACTATCTATGGATTGTAAGTTATTTTTGGGATTGATGATGAGGTGACTAATACCCTGGAGGCGGATCTTGTGAATGACCTATTGGTGGGCGTATTGTGTAACTTAGGGAGTGAGGTTATTGAAGAATATGATGAGGTGATTGCTTCATTGATGGGTCTGGATCTTATACTAAAAATCCTTGCAAGTTCGATCTTGATTTAAAAATCGTGAAATCTCACCTACCAAACCTTCTATTATGAACTACCTTAACTAAAAATTAAGTCATTTCCTTCACATCTTTGTTCTTGTTGGGTGAGTAAAATACTTTGCCAACTGTTGTTGCAGATGATCTATTGTCTCGGCAAGTGGAGAAGTCTATTGTGAAAAAGTTTATCCGCGCTATTGGGTGGACCATAGCAAACATCATAGGGTCTGGTCCCTAAATTTGCTCTGATAAAATTAAATTAGAGATTGATCATGTGCCTAGTATGGGACACCAAAGAAGGCTTAACTAACTAATGCAAGAGGTAGTCAAGAAGGAGATTATCAAATGGCTTAATATGTGTGTTGTCTATCCGATTTAAAATAGCACGTGTGTTAGTCCAATCTGACGTATTCCCTAGAAGGGTAGTATAACGATAGTCCCAACTAAAAATAATGATCTTGTGTCCACCTTTCCGATCACAGGTTGGAGGGTATGTATTATTGAAAATTGAACTCTTGGACCAAAAAAAGATTAGTTTTCTATGCCTTTCATAGACTAAATGTATGATCAATTAGTTGGGCATGAATGGTATTATTTTCTTGATAGATATTTAGGTTATAATCAAATTTGTATTGCACTAAAAAATAAAGAAAAAACCACGTTTACATGTCCCTATAAGACCTTTGCTTTCAAACGCATGCCCTTTGGGCTATGTAACACAACCGCTACCTTTCAACGATGTATGTTGTCTATATTTTCTGACATGGTAGAAGATACCATGGAAATATTTGTGGATGATTTCTTTGTGGTTGGTGACTCATTTGGTTTTTGCCTCGAATATTTGAGTAAGGTCCTTGAGCTGTGTGTAGGGACAAACCTTATTTTGAATTGGGAAAAATGTTATTTCATGGTCAAAGAAGGCATTGTGCTAGGATACAAGATTTTGGGTAAGGGCATCTAAGTTAATCAAGCAAAGGTAGAAATGATTGCTAAATTACCTCCACTAATTTTTATGAGAGGCGTTAGAAGTTTTCTTGACCACGTCGGGCTCTATAAGCGTTTCATTAAGGATTTCTCAGTGATTGCTCACCCTTTGTGCAAACTCCTTGAAAAGATGGGAAGTTTGAATTTGATGGTAATTGTTTAAGAGCTTTTAAATGTTTCAAGGAGCTTCTTGTGTCAGCTCTAATCATTGGCCCCAGATTGGTCCATTCCCTATGAAGTAATGTGTGATGCGAGTGGTGTTGCCTTAGGTGCGGTGTTGGGACAAAGAAAAGAAAAATTGTTCTATTTGATCTACTATGCAAGCAAATTGTTGAATGATGCCCAACGTAACTAAATAATTACCGAACAAGATTTCTCGCGGTGGTATATGCATTTGAAAATTTTTAGGCCTATTTATTGGGTACAAAAATAGTTGTACACCCAAACAATGCAGCTCTTAGATATCTCATGGTGAAGAAAGAGGCCAAACCTCAATTGATTAGGTGGATATTGCTCTTGCAAGAATTTGATTTTAACGTGAAAGACCAAAAGGGTTGTGAAAATAAAGTAGCCAACCACCTTTCTCGCCTTGAATCCAATCATGAGAAGTTGGGTGAGATCAAAATTGAAGAAACCTTCCCCTATACGCTAGCCATGCCACTTTCGGAAAGTATGGAGCCTTGGTATGGATTTTTATGCTATTTTGAGCATCATTATTTATTGAAGATGATCTCATTAGAATATCCCACATGTTTGATCCTAATTAAAAATCAAATTCAACACTCAAAGTTCTTCTAATTTGTTACTAATGTTGTCATAAACCACACTAACATTTATATTAATATTATAAAAATGTTGTGAATGCAAAAATATGAAATATCAACACTATGAATCATGTTCTAGGTTTCTCTCAGTGTTGATTTGATTTTCTCGGCTTTCGATAGTTAGTGGTAAGTTTTGATAATATGTGTTTGGTATAAAGGAAAACATTTTTCAAAAAATATTTTCTAATTTTCTCATGTTTGGTTGACTTATATATTTTTCAAATGAACTTATTATCCTCAAATTTAAGGAAAATGACTTCCCTTCAAAAAGTAAGGAAAACATTTTTCAAAATGCTTTTTCAACCTCACACCCCGACTTTTCATTCTAATCTGAGTCTCACGTACCGATTCCTGACACTAACTCGGGATCTGACTCCCGATCTAGACTCTTAATTCTTCATGTAGGACTCAACTCCTAATATCAATCCATGATCGAAATTTTATTCCTGAGATAAAACTCTCGACCCATGACCCAACTTTTAACATTAATCAAGGATACAAGAATCGAGACCATACCTTATCTCAAGACCTAACTCCCAAACTCGATCTGGATCAAAAATCCTAATCTAGACTTGGGATTCAAACTTAACAAAACCTTTAACCCGATCCAACAAAAAATCTCAACACCAACTCGTGATCCAACCTCGAGATAAAAATCAATGTCCAATCTCAATTTGGCTCCCAACAAACAACTCTAACTTTGAACTTGACCCCAACTCAGGAATTATCTCCATGCCCAAACCCAAACCAAGGTCTCGAATCAAAAGCAAAGGTCAGGTCCCGTATAAAGGGTCAGGGTCAGATTCTAAGTCTTGGGTGGGTTATCAGTGTCGGGTCTTGAGTTAAAAGGCAGGTAAAACACCCTGGGTTTTGACCCTTAGAAAATTTCCTGGAAATATGTTCTCCGGACCCAATACAACTCATGGGTACGATCCATATATTAGGGTATGAGTGGTATGGTCCTATTGTATACTGACCAGTGTTAGTTGGTGGGATGGTTTTAGACACTACAATGGGTACGACTTAAGGGTATTATTCATAGGGCTTGGTACGAGTCGTATCAAGGACTCGTATGGTGGGCAGTGTTTGATCCTCCTTGTATTTCATTCTGCCAGAGATATGGATCATGGATATGGATCGTAAGTTGTGATTATGACTTGGTTGGATGAGTATTACACTGGAATGTGTTTGATCTAAGGGTTGAGTCTTGGATATGAGTAGTGGATACTGATCGTATAGAGGATACGACTCTTATGAGTCAGTCGTATCCCTGTGATGGGTTTTTAAGGGATTTAAGTGGGGGTATTTTGGACACTTTTCTACATACACTAATTAGGACCCACGACTTCTACTACACTTAGGAGGTTATTTATCCTATTATTCTATTCATTAACACTTAGAAACTATTCCAAAATATCTCATAATTCTCCCAAGAGCTTTTGGGGCAAGAAGGCTAGAGTTTCATCTTATGGATTACATTGGGGCCTGCTTAGGAGATTTCTTTCCATCAATTCTTCGGTATAAGGCATGATTCTCTTCCCTCATTGTAATTTCAACAAAAGACATGGTTTATATGATTGATTTCATGGTTTTACTGTTTTATAATTATGGATTTCAACTATTATTTGGTGGTTTTAATATTAAATGTTTGGTTATGGTTTCCTATGGTTTAATTATGCTTTTTATATGCATTAATGGTGGTTTTGAACAATTGTATTGCATAGTAATGGTTTAATGGGCTTTGAAATTAGTTTTGGTTATATTATTCCCCCAAGGTGTTTGATTAAATGCTTATAAAGATATGTTTATTGCATTGACTTCTTTTAATGGAACTCTTGCATGTTTTAAACTTGGTAAAGGGTTTATGTATGGTTTGAATGGATTGAAAAGGCTAAAGGCTAGATGGTTAAGCTTGTGAAGAATATGGAAGTCTCCTAAGTGGATCTAATATGGAAATTGGAAGGGCACCTAAGGTCCCCTAACCTAAATGGTTTGACTAGGGATATTACTTGTAAGTAATGGAATGGTATGACGATACCACTAATAATGGCCTTGGTTAATAGATGGAAAATGGATTGTTTGGACATGGTTTTAATTGGGTATTAATGGCGGGAAGTGTAGCTAAGTCGTAGAAGGTGGCGGTCCCGGGGGGACCAAAACCCAAAACTCATATTTGCAAATATAAGGGGTATTCGATGTCCACATATGAGTGGCATGTTTTATATTGGAGGGATGTACTAGTTATCCCCATGGCATATTCCCTGGTCATACGGCTACACGCACTAGGGCCCTTTCAGTAGGGGGAACTGAATCCATATTGCCTGTGAGTGGTTAGGACGGCAAAGCTACACAACCCAGGTAAAGGTTTTAACTGCATGCTAAACCCGGTTCCCTTTCCCAGCACTTACATATGTATGGTTGTATGCATTATGGATGGTTTCACTTGGTTTTATAGCTGGCATTATTTTATTCTTATTCTAAGTTTCATACTAGCGGTCATTTGCTAACCCCGTCTACTGGCAGTTGTATGCCCATGCTATGTAGGAACCGGTTATTCTACTACTCCTTTTTAGCGTGCGGATTCAGTATCAATATTTAGAATGAAGTGGTGAGCTACCATCCTTTTGGAAGGCATTATTTCATATTATGGATTTATTTAGACATTTTTCTTTTACTTTGGATATTGGTTTTGGCCAAGGTTGCGGGCATGTCCCAACCAGATTTACTTACTCTTTTAGATAGAGGCTTCGTGGTACTTCTGGGGGTTGGTATAGGCGGGATCAGTATTGGTATTAGCCTTGGCATTGGAATTGGCCATTGGACTGACATCATTGGATGATATTATTAGTTGTTCCATCATATTACATTTTGGGATTAAATATTATGTTTAGGTATTCCCTTTTAGTTTATTGTATATGGTTTGGTTTGGTATGGTTGAGCGGTTGTTGCATTACGGTTGGACTCGGTTAGGTCAGTCACGGTTGTGACCCTATACTAGAGTCTTAATGCAAATAATAACGCTATCTTTTTATATGTTCAAAATTTAGCTCATCTAAGGCTAGATATAGGTGGCTGGGTTGGGTAACAAGGGGTGATCCCCGGTCCTGGTTGGAGTTGGGATGCCCATTATGACAAAGCCCGAGTTCACGTCGTGTCAAGTTGGTACCAGAGCCTATGTTTATGGTCAATTGGAAAGTCCACAAAGCAATGTCGAGCAGAGTCTCTTTTAGGGGTGTGAAGTGTTCCACGCTCATAAGAGAGAGGCTACAAGACATTTAGGAATGTTTCACTTTCTTGGTATTCTATCTTCAAGTTTGACTTCTCAATCCTGGAATCTTCTCTAATCCTTATTGGTTTATCTTTCAGATTATGCCTCATAGATCTAGAACACAAGAAAAGTCTTTCGTCCCATCCGGGGATAATGCTGAAGGGGTACATCCTACATCTGGAGTACATCTTCGATCTCATGGTCCATTCCTGATGGTGCTGGAGTTCCTCTTATTCCGGCTAGTTCTCCTCAGGTCCCTCATGCCAACATGACTAATGCAGAATTTTATCGGTTTATTCATGTCATTGCCAAATTAGTTATTGCTCAGGCTGAGCGGCGTGCGACTGGTGCTTTGTCTGTTGAGGCCACAAGGGTTAGTCAATTTAAGAAGATGGATCCTCTAACTTTTACTACGGTAAAGGTGGAGGAGGGTTCATAGGGCTTCTTGGATGAGATGGAAAAGATCTTTTGGGTGATGCAGACACCAACATAAAAGGGGTTAACTTTGCAGCATATCAGCTCAAGGATATTGTTGATCAGTGAAATAAGGAGTGGGATAGAGATAGAGGTGATATGGAAGAGGATAGATTGTGGGAAACCTTTTCTAATGCCTTCATGGATCGATTCATTCCTCAAGAGTTGAAGAAAGAAAAGAAGTAGGAGTTTGTGAACCACGGAAAGGGGAGGATTCAGTAAAGGAATATGCTTTGAAGTTCCATCAGCTGTCAAGGTATATGAAACACCCGAGAATGTGGCCTTACAAAATGTTTGATTGATTGGTATTGATTATGATATATGTTGTGTTGCATCCTTGTAGTGTGTGGTTTTTAACTTGTGAAAAGATTTCTTTGGTGTATTTTAAGGTGTTAACTTGTATCTTTACTGGCCTATCAAAGTGGAAGAGAGTTGAATCACCTGGACCTTAGAACCATTGAGAAACCACCAATTTTTTAGGCCTCTAGAATGGATATGGTTGGGGATACTTTAGTCATACCCTAGGTCACGACTCGTACCCACCATGCCTTTTATTTTTGTATCCTAAGTAGTATATTAAGGTAACATACTGTCCTCCATATGACAAGGTCATTCCATGGTTGTAACCAAGCTTACGAGTCGTATTCTAGCCAACTGTATAGAGTAAAGTCTCAACCCTAGAGTGGATTGTTTTGGTCACGAGTTAAGCTCACGATTAGAGGGTGAGTCATACCCGTAGTTATGACTTAAAGGTCCCTTTTTATACCCACAACAGTGTGGTTGACCTAGAAGAAGGCTAGGGTATAAGTTAGGGTACTACTCGTACCCTAGGTTACGATTGCCAAGTGAACCGTGAGGGGGAGTCGTACCCCTGCATGTGTGTGTTTTCCAGCTTTTAACCAAGGACCTTTTGGTTATTTTCCTTGCCTAAAATCCTAAACCCTCTCACTATATAAGGTATTGTATCCTCCTAAGTCTTTATTTTACAAGACTCAAACACTCTAATCACTCTAAAGGCTCTTGGAAACAAGATTGGAGGCTAGGGTTTGAAGGTGTTCATCTAGTGTCAGGGGAGAGGTCAAGATTGTTAGTTATTCAAGTTGTTTGAGGCATGTATCTCTTCCCCTATTTAAATAAATCTAAAACCATGTATTTCACACTTGGATTAGTAAGTGTACATGGTGGTTTTGAATTAAATGAAAAGGGTTTGATACATAACAATGAATAATGATCATTCTTGCTTATACTTGTGTTGATACATGTTATTGATGGTAGATTGCATATGTGGATGCTTGTTATAGGTTGTTTAACATGATGTTATTTAGTACCCCTAATCTAGACAATATCTACCATGAAAATGACCTTGTTAAAGGTATACTTACAAGGTGTTTGTGAAAATATCTAAGTGAAATGACTAGTTACATGTTGATGGTTTATTGAGTTAGGGCAATGTCCCAAATGATAAATGAGATTGAAAAATGTATTGCAAGCCTTGTATTGTGAAAATGTATAACGCCCGAGTCTGGTACCCCGGACGCTACATAGTGCTAACAATCCCGAAGGACCACTAGCTAACCCATAACTGGTATCTATAACTGAGCACTGAATAATAGTAATAACAATATAACAGAAATAAATGCGGAAATCTGGCGGAGAACTTGCCATAAGGTTCAAATACTAAACAATACTGAATAAAACAACGTCCGAACAAGGTATGATAATACCAAAACTGAAATAACTGTTTGTACATACTATAGTCTGAAAAAGCCTCTAAACAGTCTGAATAAAGGAGTTGATGGGATATGTCCCCAACTAACTCCATCTACTGAAAATGACTAAGTACTAAAATACTGTAAGAATGAAATAATCATGTCCTCAAAATATGAGGGCTCACTACTGATTCTGACTACTGATATCTGAACTGCTAAGCGCAATCGGGAACCTGAGCATCCGAACCTATGGTATAAAACACCATAGCACAAAATAAAAGTATGCGTCAGTACGTGTGAATGTACTATTACGCAAAGTGAGGCAAGGCTAAATGCAAAGGCTCAAATGTATGAACTAAACTGACTAGATAACATGAACATGACTACGTGAGGATACATGCATGAATATATAATTGTAACTAAAGTCATAAGGATTCTGAGTACTGAGTTTACTGAAAACATGGATTACTGATAACTAATTTAACTGATAACTAAGTGACTGTATCTGACAGTCCTGATTCTAATGGAACTAGTTGAGTTCCGTTCTGAATTGAGTAACTCATCTGAAAGTCCTGAAATCTGTAGAACTATCTGAGTTTTTTACTGAAGACTGAGACTGAGACTGTGGGAGGTAGTCATCTAACTGACATGCCCCTAATAAGATATTATAACTGAGTTGGGGTCAAATCTATAACCCCAATTATAAGGGTGTCAATACCGCGACACTGTAAGGACAAGTTGTGAGTAACCCTCATCTATCAGGTACTCTAACGAGAATGGCGGGACCCTCATCTGACAGGTTAAACCACCTTAAAAACCCTCATCTAATAGGTTTTGATGTCTTAATCTACGCTGGCTACTTAGTTCTGGAATGTAAGGACTGCTTCTAAGAATCACACCCTCTGCTGGTAGGTGAGTTCCCATCCTTGGGTTCACTCGGTGCTGAATCCTACTCCCAACTCAATAGACATTAAACTGAGAATACTGGACTGGGTCATAATGCACAATTCTTAATCACTTAGGCTTTTTAACAAATACATGGAAGGCATAACCTTTTCTAGGGCATAGATCAACAACTAATACATCATGGCTATATCAAGCACTTCAACTTAAGGATTTCAATCCACATACTTAACATAAAGTCATGAGAATTAAAAAAAATTCAATCTTGGAAATCATATCACAACATAAACATGTGTACAATCAAACCCATGACATAAAATTCAAAATTCATATTTTTAAAAGGGTTTCTTGTGCTCCAAGGGTGAAGGGGACCCTTGGATGAACACTTTATATACATTGGTTGACAATTTCTTAAAGGTTGATATAAGAAAGCTTGAGTTCTTGAATTGAAATTAATCACCTAGGTTTTTTTGTTCTTGAGCACTTGTAAAATAATGAATGTATTTAGCCAAAAGAGGGCTAAATTTCATGCTATGAGGGCTGAAGTTCGGGGGAAAATAACCTAATTACCCTTAAGGATGCGGGTTTAAAAGACAGAAAAATATACCCAGCAACGCTGCATCCGACGCGGCACGTCGAGGGTACCAACGCGATAACCAACGCGACACATTGACATTGCATCAATTCACTGGAAACTACCTTAAGCTAAAAAATATTTTCTCTGTCGACGCGATTGGCAATACGACACGCCAACATTGCAACAACTCATTATTTTGGGATTTCAAACAAGGTCTAAACGAGGTCCGAAAAATTCAAAACTCATCCGAAAACCCCTATAGACATTCTTGATCATGAATTAATAAAAATATAGACCATTAAAGAACATTAAGGTCGTGAAATAAGATTGCTAACTTTTGAAGGCTAAAAATAAACTAAGTCTGGAAACTTAGCTAGAATTTTTTAAGTTTGGAACCCCTTGACAAGCATAAAGGAATGAATTAAACTAGGAATTACATGGGGTCTTACAATTTTACAACCTTGTTGGTTAATGGTTAATGAGAGGGTGAAACCCTAGGCAAAATAATGAGTTTAAGTTGTGTATTGAACCAAATGGGGTAAAACTGTGATCTAAAATTGCTAATGCAAGGTGAATAGTTTGTGTGGGTCAAGATGACCATAATTTGAATTGTGTGATGAAATGAGTTAAGGCATTGGCCTATTGAAATGGTTTATCAATAAAGGCCCCCATGAGGGCCATATGATCATGTAAAGTGTTAAATTTGGTTAAATATGTTAAAGCCCTTATGGGTGGAATTAAATGCATGTGAATGCTTGGTAAATAATTGGTAAAGGCCTTGTTGTCCATATGAAGACTAAATTCATATCCTTGATGATTGGTTGACTAAATGATCATAGTCCCTAAAGTATGAACTCAAATTGTGTTTGAAAAAAAGGTGTGTATAAGATTAATAAGTATGAATGATTGTTTGTAGGAGTCTTGATGACCATGAATAAACTTGCATTGTGTTATGAATGAAGGCCTTAGGCCTAACCATGTGAGCAATGGCCAAATGGGTCGGTAGAGATCATGTGATGGTCTATGATGTTAATGTGTAACCTTGATGGCTTGAATGCCTCGAGATGGGTTGAGTCCCTAAGCAATAAATTAAATGGGTGCTAGTATATGCGTATTGGTTTGTGGTCCAAGTCCTCTTACCATATAAGGTGTGTTGGTTCGTAGTCCAAGTCTGCTTACCATATAAGATTTATTGGTTCGTAGTCCAAGTCTGCTGACTATATAAGGTGTGTTAGTTTGCGGTCCAAGTCCACTTACCATATAAGGTGTGGTGGTTTATGGACCAATTTCACATACCAAATAAGGCATGTTGGTTCGTGGTATAAGTTCGCTTACCATATAAGTCATGTTGGTTTATGGTCCAAGTCCATTTACTATATAAGGCGTATTTATTTGTGGTCCAAGTTCGCTTACCATATAAGATGTGTCAGCTCGAGGCTCATGTCCCCTTGCCTATTGTAGCGTAAAGGATTTTATGTGTCTAAAATATAAGGGTGGAAGGTTCGTAGTCCTTCACCCCTTGTCTTATAAATGAATGTGTCATAAATGCATGTTACGACTTGTTCCGTGATTTGACTTGTTATGTCACTACATGTATATGTGTCTTCGATATGCCTATTCTTATATAGATATGATTGCATACGATGGATTGACATGGATTGATTAAATGTACTATATTATCCTTATCCTTGAGTTACACGCTAGTATTCCAATCGCTAATCATCTCCGGACCTACGTCCCCATGCGACGTAGGGGTCAAAGCTTCTTCTTCTCTTCCTTAGATGATTGAAGTGAATCACACATTGACTCAAAGTGGTGAGCTTTCTTTCTTCGAAAGGCATTCATCTCTTAGTCTCTTATCTTTAGACTTAGTTTCTTTTTATCTTGGTTTAGCTATCGTCTGGGGCTTGTCCCAATATATACTTTTATTGACATCGATTTTGTATAGAGTCATTGTGAATAACTGTGGGCTTGGGCATATTGGCTAGACTATTGTTATTAATGGAATGGTAGATATTGTCTAGCATTGACTATTAGTCTTATATTTCCGTTATCTTATTATATGGTTGGAATCCATCCGACCCTTGTGGATAATTATTAATGTTAGGTTTGGGTTATCGGGGCGACCTCCAGTTCATGTGAGCTTGAGGTGCCCATACAACATATCTCAATGTTTAAGTCGTGTCAGTATATTCCTGACTTGGTGGCTAATATGAGGTCGAGAATAAGGAAGTTTGCTTTTGGGTTGAATAGATATATGATTCTGGAAAGCAAGACTGCCTTGCTAATTAAGGATATGGATATCTCAAGTTTGATTGTTCATATACGCAGGTTGAGAATAAAAAGAGAAAGCAGGTGAAGTTTGGGGACAGGCAAGGAAAGAAGAGTAGATTTTCTAATCAGGAAGGTGCTTAGTCTCGGGGTAGTAGAGATGGGGGGCAAGTGGCAGAAAAGAGAGGGGGATTTTAGGCTCTTTTTCTGCTAGTGCTCCTTATCAGTCATGAGACAAGCGTCATTAAGGTGGTGAAAATTCTCGGGCATAGGTTGCTTAATCTCAGGCGGGTAGAGGTCAGTTAGTTTCTTCGTATCCTCCTTGTTAATTTTGTGGTCATCCTCATCGGGGTTATTGGGAGGTAGGAAGGGACAAGTGCTTTAAGTATGGCCAGGTAGGTATCGGCTCAGGGATTGTCCGATCAATAAGGTTTCTACTGGGGTGAACAAGATTTTTATGGCTTCATCTTCTGCTCCTACACCTGGTGGTGTGGAAACTGCTTTTGTTACTGCTCCTAGTTCTAGTGTTGGTCAGAATAGGTTGTATTCTTTGGCATCCTAACAGGAATCTAAGGCATCACATGATGTCGTTATAGGTATGTTACAGCTTTTCTCTTATGACGTAAATTGTTTGCTTGATCCGGAGTCTACTCTTTCTTATGTGGCTGTGTCTTTTGGTTTCGATTCAAAAGTTATCTCGGATCATTTTTCTATTTTTACCCTGGTAGGTGACTCAATTTTTGCTAAGAGATTCTATAGGAGGGTGTGGTATATTGGGAGCAAGCAGACCTTGGCGGATCTATTTGAGTTGGATATGGTAGACTTTGATGTAATTCTAGGCATATATTAGTTGCATTCCCATTATGCATTTATAGATTGTCGGACTCGTAGGGTTGTATTTAAGTTTCCCGGTGAACCGGTGATAGAATGGGAATATAGTTCCTTAGTTCCTAGGGGAAGGTTTATTTCTTATCTTAGAGCTCGGAGGTTAATCTCTAAGGGTTTTCTTTATCACTTGGCCCAGGTTAAAGATTCTAACTCGAAAGGTCCTTCTTTGTCTTCAGTCTCTGTGGTTAGTGAGTTTCTAAAGGCCTTTCCGGATGATCTTCCTAGTGTTCCTCCTGATAGGGAAATAGAGTTTCATATTGATTTGTTTCTGGGCACTCGTTTAATTTCTATTCCTTCGTATAAAATAGATCTAACAGAGTTGAGGGAACTCAAGGAGCAACTCAAGGATTTTTTGGATAAGGAATTTATTCGTCCTAGTGTTTCTCCATGGGGTGTACCAGAGTTGTTTGTGTACAAGAAGGATAGTTCCCTTCGGATGTGCATTGACAACAGATAATTGAACAAGGTGATGATCAAGAACAAGTATCCTATTTCCCGAATAGATGATCTATTTGACCAGTTACAGAGTGCCAAGTTCTTCTCTAACATAGATCTTTGGTCTGGGTACCATCAACTTAAGATTAGAGAGGTGGATATCCCTAAGATGGCTTTTCATACTCGGTATGGGCATTTTGAGTTCTTGGTGATGTTATTTGGGATGACTAATGCTCTAGCAGCATTTATGGACATAATAAATAGAGTGTTCAAGCAGTATTTTGATCTCTTCATCATTGTGTTTATTGATGATGTTCTGGTTTATTCAAAGACTGGGGTGGATCATGCTAATAACCTTCGTGTAGTATTACAGACCTTAAAGAAATAACAGTTGTATGCTAAGTTCTCTAAGTGTGAGTTCTGGTTGAATGATGTGACTTTTTTGGGCCATATTACTTCTAGTGAAAGAATCATAGTTAATCCGCAGAAGGTTGTTGTGGTGAAGAGGTGGCCTAGGCCCATGACTCCATCTGATATTCGGAGCTTCTTAGGTTTAGCCGGGTATTATAGGGGGTTTGTGGAAAGCTTTTCTTCGATAGCTGCTCCTTTAACTAGGTTGACTCAAAAGAAGGTTAAGTTCTCTCGGTCGAATGCTTGTGAAAGAAGTTTGAGAAGTTGAAGGATAAGTTGACTTCGGCTCCAATCCTGATCTAAGTAATGATGGGTTTGTCGTTTATTGTGATACATCTCGGGTAGGACTTGGTTGTGTTTTAATGTAGCATGAGAAGGTGATTACCTATGCTTCCAGGCAATTGAAGGTACATGAGAGGATTATCCTACTTGTGATTTGAAGTTGTTAGCAGTTGTGATTGTTTTAAAAATATGGCGGTATTATTTGTATGGTGTTCACGTGGATATCTTTTCTAATCACAAAAGTCTTCAATACGTGTTTACTTAGATAGAGCTTAATCTCAGGAAGATGAGGTGGCTTGATCTTCTCAAGGATTATGATATGAGTCTTCACTGCCACCTGGGTAAGGCTAATGTGGTTGTTGATTCTCTTAGTAGGTTATCCATGGGGATATGACTCATGTGGAGGAAGGAAAGAAGGGAATGGTAAAGGATATTTATCTCTTGGCTAATCTTAGAGTTCGTCTCTTAGACTCTAAGAATGGTGGTGTAATGGTGCAAGAAGTGATTCGATCATCTCTTGGTGCAGAGATTAAGGAGAAGCAAGTATGGGATCCTCTCTTATTGAAAATCAAGAGTGATGTGGGTGGTCAGAAGGTAGTGGTGTTTGAGATTAATGGTGATCGTACTTTACGGTACTAAGGGAGGTTGTGTATTCTTGATGTCGATGGGCTGCGATAAAGGGTTTTGGCTGAGGTACATGAGTCACGCTATGTTGTTCATACTGGCTTGACTCAGATGTATTATGATCTCAAGGAGATCTATTGGAAGAATGGAATAAAAAAGGATATGGCTGATTTCATGGCCAAGTGTATGGTGTGTCAGCAGGTTAAGGTTGAGCATATAAGACCTGGTGGGTTGTATCAAGAAATTGATTTTCACGAATGAAAGTGGGAAGTGATTAATATGGACTTCATTACTAGTCTTCCTCGATCTCAAAATCATTATGATTCGATTTGGGTCATCGTGGATAGGATGACTAAGACTAAGCATTTCTTGCCAGTCGGACTACCTTTTCGGTAGAAGATTATGCACGGTTGTATTTCCAGGAGATTGTGAAGTTGTATGGGCTACCTATTTTAATTATCTCCAATCGTGGTATGCAGTTTACGTCTTATTTTTTATGGTCTTTCCAGAAAAGGTTGGGGACTAAGGTTAGTCTGAGTACTATTTTTTATCCGCAGTCGGATGGGCAAACAGAGAGAACTATTCATATATTGAAAGATATGCTTCGAGCCTGTGTGATTGACTATGGTGGTAATTGGGTTGAGCATCTACCTTTGGTGGAGTTTGCTTACAACAATAGTCATTATTTGAGTATTCATATGGCTCTTTTCGAGGCATTGTATGGTAGGAGTTGTAGATCTCCTATTGGGTGGTTTGAGCTTAGAGAAGTGGACATGTTTGGTCCGGATTTGGTTTATCAGGCGATGAAGAAGGTCAAGGTGATTCAGGATAGGCTGAAAGCTTCCAAAGTCGTCAAAAGTCTTATGCAGATGTTAGGCATAGAGACTTGGAGTTTGAGGTTGGGGATAGGGTGTTCCTTAAGGTATCTCCCATAAAGGGAGTTATGTGGTTTGGAAAAAAGAGAAAACTCAGTCCTTGGTATGTTGGTCCTTATGTGATCTTACAGAGAGTTGGCAATGTTGCTTACGAGTTGGAGTTGCCATCTAGCTTAAGTTTGGTTCATCCGGTCTTTCATGTTTCTATGTTGAGAAAGTGTCTTGGTGATCCTTCCTCGGTCGTTCCTTTGGAAGGATTGGGTATCTCGAATTCTCTGTCTTATGAAGAGGTCTCGGTTGAGATATTAAATAGGCAAGTTCATCGGTTGTAGACCAAGTATGTGGCTTCCGTTAAGGTTCTATAGAGGAACCATAAGGTGGAAAAAGCTATTTGGGAAGCGGAAGAAGACATAAAGTCCAAGTATTTGCATTTGTTTTCTGCTCCTAGGATTCGTGTGGAAGGTATGTGTCTTGAACACATCTTTATTTTCTGAGTTTGTTAATGAAAAAATTTATATCTTTGCCTCTTTGTTTTCAAACTTTGTTAAAGGAATTTTTGATAATACAAATGACTTTGTGTGTGGTTACCCTTACCTTGTCCGTCATTCAAGGATGACTATTCCTTGTGAGGGAGACTGAAACATCCTAGGTTTTGACTCTTAGAAAATCTCCTAGAAATTCATTGTTCGGACCCAATATGACTCATGGGTACCAGCCATATACTGGGGTACGAGTGGTATGGTCCTATCATATGCTGACCAGTGTTAGTTTATGGGATAGTTTTGGACACTGAAATGGGTACAACTTAAGAGTATGAGTCGTAGGGCTTGGTAGGAGTCGTATCAAGGACTCGTATGGTGGGCAATGTTGGATCCTCCTGGTATTTTATTCTGCCAGGGATACGAGTCATGGGCACGAATCGTAAGTTGTGGTTACGACTTGGTTGGATGAGTCGTATACTAGATAGTGTTTGATGTAAGGGTTGAGGCTTGTATACGAGTGGCGAATACCGATCTTATAGGAGAATACGACTCATATGGGTCAGTTGTATCCCTGTGACGGGTTTTTAAGAGATTTAAGTGAGGATATTTTGTACATTGCCCTACTCGCCCTGATTAGGATCGACGACTTTTAATACACTTAAGAGGTTATTTACCCTATTATTCTATTCATTAACACTTAGAAACTATTCCAAAACATCTCATAATTCTCTCAAGAGCTTTTGGGGCAAGAAGGCTAGAGTTTCATCTTATGGATTACTTTGGGGCCTGCTTAGGAGATTTCTTTCCATCAATTCTTCGGTATAAGGCATGATTCTCCTCCCTCATTGTAATTTCAACAAAAGACATGGTTTATATGATTGATTTCATGGTTTTACTATTTTATGATTATGGATTTCAACTATTATTTGGTGGTTTTAATATTAAATGTTTGGTTATGGTTTCCTATGGTTTAATTATGTTTTTATATGCATTAATGGTGGTTTTGAAAAATTGTATTGCATAGTAATAGTTTAAAGGGTTTTGGAATTGATTTTGGTTATATTATGCCCCTAAGGTGTTTGATGAAATGCTTAGAAAGATATGTTCATTGCATTGACTTCTTTTAATGAAACTCTTGCATGTTATAAACATAGGTAAAAGGTTTATGTATGGTTTGAAAAGGCTGAGGGCTAAATGGTTAAGCTTGTGGAGAACATGGAAGTCTTCTAAGTGGATTTAATATAGAAATTGAAATGGCACCTAAGGTCCCCTGACCTAAATAGTTTGGCTATGGATATTAATTGCAAGTAATAGGATGGTATGATGATACCATTAATATTGGCCTTGGTTAATAAATAAAAAATGTATTGTTTGGACATGGTTTTAATTGGGCATTAATGGCGGGGAGTGTAGCTAAGCCGTGGAAGGTTGCGTTCCCCTGGGGACCAAAACCTGAAACTCGTATTTTTCAATATGAGGGGTCTTTGATAGCCACATACGAGTGTCACATTTTATATTGGAGGGATATACTAGTCATCCCATCCCATGGGATATTCCCTAATCGTGAGGCTACACACACTAGGGCCCTTTCAGCAGGGGAACTGAACCCATATGGCCCGTGGGTAGTTAGGACAGCAAAGCTACACAACCCATATAAAGGTTTTAAATGCATGCTAAACACGGTTTCCTTTCTCGGCACTTATATATGTATGGTTGTATGCATTATGGATGATTTCACTTGGTTTTATGATTGGCATTATTTTATCCTTATCCTGAGTTTCATGCTAGCGGTCATTCGCTAACCCCCTTCATCTGGTGGTTGTATACCCACGCTATGCAGGAATTGCCCATTCTACTCCTCTTATTTAGCACGTAGATTCGGTATCAGTATTTGGACCGAAGTGGTGAGCTTTCATCCTTTTGGAAGGCATCATTTCATGTTATAGATTTATTTAGACACTTTTCTTTTACTTTGGATATTGGTTTTGCCCATGGTAAGGGGCATGTCCCAATCGAATTTGTTTAGTCATTCAGATAGAGACTTTGTGGTACTTCTGGGGGGTTGTTATGAGAAGGATCGGTATTAGTGTCCGTCCTTGGCATTAGAAAAGGCCGGTGGGCTGACATCATTGGAAGATATTGTTAGTTGTTCCATCATATTACATTTTGGGATTAATTTTCATATTATGTTTAGGTATTCCCTTTTGGTTTATGGTCTATGGTTTAGTTTAGTATGGTTGGGCGGTTGTTGTGGTACGGTTGGACTAGTTTGGGTCGGTCACGATTGTGACCCTATCCCAGAGTCTTAATGAGAACACTTACGCTATCTTGTTATATGTTCAAAATTAAGCTTATCTAAGGCTGGATATAAGTGGTTGGGTTGGGTAACAGGGGACGTTCCCCAGGCCTAGTTGGACTTGGGATGCCCATTACGTCAAGGCTCGGGGTCGGGTTGTATCAACAGGGTTGAATCTTTGGTTAATAGTTGGAATCCTTTTTAGGGTTCGGAGACAGGGTCGAGTTTTAGGTTAGAAATTGGGTCATGGGTTAGGTCTTGGGTTGGGAGTCGATAGTTGAGGTCGGAAGTCTAGGTCGAGTCTCAAGTTGAGAGTTGAGGTTAGGAATTAGGGTTAGATCCCGACTTAGGGGTCGATTCATGGATGAGGAGTTAGATTTTGGTCCTGAGGCTAGTCTTAGCATCAGGTCCTTGGTTTAGGACCTATTCACTAGAGCGGGGGTTGATTCTCGAATTGGGAGTCTGAATCGAGCCCTGGTTAGGTGTCAGGTGTCAGAGTCAGATCCCGATATTGGACTTATTTATGGTGTCGGGTGCAGATCCTAGGTCCGGTGTGAGGTTAGGAGTTAGGGTTTGAAATTTAGTTATTAATAAATTAGGAAATTTGAAAATAGTGGGTTGAAATTTATGAATTGATTGTGCCTATTGAAAATTTATTAATGTATTGAACATTTGAACTTATGTTACAATATTAACATTTGATTCTATGGTACTTTTAAAAACTCATAACCCTAATATCGAGGATCTAACCAAAATATCAAAGTACTAGATAAATTGCATTAAAGTCAAATGGAAGAACCAAAACTGAACTAAAGAGCCAAATTAGTATGGTTTGATTTTTCAGTATTTATGTCCCCTTCTTGTTTCCTCTCTCAGGGACAACTTATGTATTAGTCCTCACTCCTACATATACCTTATGTGATACATTACTAGACTTGTATTTCATGTACTCTATCTAATTAATTCCACTTAACATGAAATATTAGACTCTAGGGTCTATCTTCAAACCTCTAGTCTATCATTAACTCCACATTGTGTCTTGTCAATTAGTACTATATTGTAACGACCCGAGACTACCCCCTAGTAGTTACATGGTGCTCATGACCCCGAAAGACCACAACCTAACCCTTTGTTGATATATGTACCTAAGCATTGCATAATATAATACAATAAATGCGGAAAGCTGGAGAAAACTTGGCATAAGGTTCAAAACATCTAAAATACTCAAACTGAAAACTGAATACTAATACATCTGTTTGAAAAAGCCTCTAACTGTCTGAACTGTGGAGTTGATGGGACATGTCCCCAACTAACTCCGTCTACTGATAATAAAGTGAATCTAATGAAGTACTGAAATAAGAAGCATCCTTGGATGCTGAGGACTCACTGCTACGTCTACTGTTGCTAACTGAGTCTGGACTGCTAAGGGTGTTCTAGGGCTCGTACTTCTGAACCTATGCAGTCAAATAAAACACCATAGCACAAATGTGTCAGTACGGGAATGTACTGAGTATGCAGACGAGGTAAGGCTAAATGCAAGGGCTTATGCATGAACATTATCTAACAGAATGATATGCAAGAGCTGGATTAGCATACATAAAGAATTTGTAACTACTTAACATACTGTGCATACTATGACTGAGCATACTGGGACTTAATCTGATACATGATACTGAATATACCGTCAATCTGAGGTTTCTAAACATACTGAGATTATACGTATCTGAAGCTACTGAAACTGATATCCGTACTTATTAATACTAATAAACTGGATAACTGAGCCGACCAATAATTGATACCGACTGGATGAATCTGAGATCAAACCAATCTAGCGGGATGATCTCTAAATCTTCTAATAACGATTAAAATTGACTAAGCTTGAGATCTGGCCTAACTAACGGGTAATCACTGGAACTGATATTAAGAAAACTCAATTGAATCTGAGACTGAGATCAAGCCTAGCTGACGGATGACCTATGTAGGTACTGATACTGAATAACTTTATGTGAGACCAAACCTATCTAGCGGGTGGTCTATAAATCTATGGAACTATCTGAGTTCCTTACTGAGATTGATAACTGTACCTGACAGTCCTGATTTCTGAGTTCTACTCTGAAGACTTATACTGAAACTGTAACTATGAGAGTTCTCACTTAACCGACATGCCCCAAATCTAATCTGGTGGGGTCCAACCTATAACCCCAGCTAGAAAGGTGTCAATACCATGCCATGGGTAAAGACCTCTGCTATAGTCAAGCCTCTTTAACGGGTGACCCTGAACAAGAAGTCAAGCCTAAGGCAGTATGATAGTCAAGCCTTAATATAACGGGTGACTCCTGGTCCTGCGCTGGCTACGCAGTTTTGGAGTACAGGGATTACTGCTAATGACTCTGCCTCTCTAACGGGTAAGCCGTCATCCCTGCACTCGCTCGGTGCTAGTTACTACTCCCAACTGAAGGACTCTGAACTGATTCTTAACTGAACTTAGACTGAGCTGAATCTGTTACTGATCATATTTCTTCACTGATCTGACTGAGTTCACTTGGTTTCGTTATCTGACGAAATACTTATGAATTCTACTTTCTGTTTGAAAGTGACTGATGTCTGAGGCTGGATTGAACTAGTACTGAGATTTCTGAATTTTCCTAAATATTCTGTCACTGACTGAATTCTATGGATCATAGCACGACTGAGATTATCTTGAGACTGACTCGGCTCTAGACAAGAAAATAAGTTTTCGGGTATAAATACCTCCAGAACTCGATAGCAAAAAATAATCAGACAGAACCACACTTGAATATCATGACAATGGACTATCATTCACAACACAATCAATACGATATCTCGTCAATCACTTGAATGTCATAAGTATGTAAATGTATTGGGTAGGCATACTAATATCTCATAGTTGTTCAATAAGGAATACTCATGGACAAGAATGCATGCAACTTATCATAATACATTCGCTAAGGCATTTCAACAAATGCTTAGCATGCACTAGTTATCGCATAATTGGGGATTTCATGCTTAACATACTAAAAAGACACTATTCTCTTTACTTAAGTATTCTATCAAACATATGGGGAGCATGCTTTGGTTATACCACAGATTCTATACTTAAATTATTATGAATACATCAATATCATGCAACTAGAAGGAATTTTATCATGAACGTCACATAGCAGGATCAAAGCTTGGATCTTTGAAATCAAGTCATGAATTAAAACTCATCAACCACATGAACTTCAATTTCTATTTACAAAAAAAATCATGAAAATCTCATAAATATATATACTCTTGAATTTAGAAAAGGATTCTTGAACTTCTAGGGTGAAAGGAACCGAAGAATCAATATTTGCATACCTTAGTTTTCTAGATTCTTAAAGTTCTTGAAGACTCTTGGAAGGATTCTTGAGATTGCTTTTGAAACTTGAGGGCTAGGGTTTTCTATCTTTGAGAGAGAGTGTTTTGTTCTTGATAAAGTAATGAGAATATATGAGCAACTTTGGCTATTGGGGTTTTAAATCCCGTGTAGAGACGGATTGGGGCTTTAGGGAAATTACTAAAGGGTCCCTAAAATTTAAATAACGGAACCTGAATGAAATCCCGATTTTACACGCTGGCGCGACGCGCCATAATCTCGCCAGCTTACTGGAAAGTGGACAAATGGGAAACTTCTTGATGGCGCGATGCGGTGGAACTCGCGTTGCTACCTTGGTTGCAAACTGGAAAGACACTGCGACAGGGTGTCATCACGAAGGATCACTGGAATTTGACAATTGCCATTTTGGCTGACTCCGCGATGCGCTAAAGTGCCAGGTGGCATACTGTCTCACTAAAATGGCTCTAACTCTTCGCCCGAGTGTCGGATTTGGACGAATTTGGTATCGACGGAAAGCTTATTCAATTCTCTTCATAGCAAAAAGTTGATATTAGGGAAATTCTATATGTTTCAAAATATTTCTCACTTAGGAAGTCACTTCAAAATCTTTTAGGGTCGGATTTACTTCACTTGACACGCTCTAAAGCTCGGACTATAAGAGGAGTTTGCGGAGTCTTACAATATCTCCCCCTTGGGAACATTCGTCCTCGAATGAGACTGATTAAGCTAAGAATACTAGCAGGCTGAACTTACTTACTGGACAAGAATATCTGAAACATGACAATACAACTGGAACTACTGTTATACTGAGATTTCATACTGAACATGCATATCTGATGCATGAAATGCACGGCTGAAGCTACTCATAAGCTGAATTCTCATAATAGACATGCATATCTGATGCATGGATTTGTGACTGCGTTATCCTCATGAATGCATGACTGAATACACTGATAAGCTGAGCTCTTCAATTGAACATCCATATCTAATGCATGAATACTTGACTGATTATGCAATGATATCTGATGCGAAGCTTATAATGAGGATCTGAGCATAAAACTAAATGGGTTTAAGGAATGGGAAACATCGGGGAGTTATAGGGTATCTCCCATTTGGGACACTATGTCCCTCTAAGAATACTTACTTCACCGACATGCTTAAGAAAACTGAGGTGATGCACAGGGCATCTACGAACTAGATCGTAACTTAACCTCGAAGAGGTGAAACTAATGCATGAATCATAAACTGAACTCATCTTGTAACTACTAGGACTCGCTACCCTAGAATAGTTACATTCCTGAGATTTCGGATAACATGAATAGATGAAAAGATGCGAAAATGAACTATACGAATCTGACTGTCTGACTGCTAAACTGACTTACTGGCATTACTAACTGACTCATGTTGAAACATAAGCTCACATGGGAGTAAGGGATCTAACAATGCATATCATAAATATAAATGACTTATAACGTACCTGAATTTATGTTAGGGTATCCTTCCGGATCATGGTGAGTTTGAAGTGAATAGAGTCGGTTCTGACGCTGACCACTAGTGGTACTAGGAGTGGTGCCCTAGTGATGCGAATCTCTACTCTTCTGAGGTAGAACTCTACACGCCCGCACTGTGTGTCCTAGCTTGCCACATCCAAAACATACCTGACTATTATCTCTGCACGCACCTAGGTGGTTCTTGTCACACTCTCCATAAAGCGGATAGGTGCGCTCACTTCTAACACTACTCTGGGCTTTGGAACCTGGCGCCCCATCATGACTGACATCTCTAGAATTTGGTGCGGGTACACTAGCTGAGGATGGAGCTGGGAATGAAGTTTTCTGACTATGGTGAGAACGATTACCACCCTGTGACCCTGCTTGAGAAAAACTGTAACTACCTGTTCTGAACCTCTTATTAGACCTCTCTCTTTCCTTAGATTTATCTACCTCCATCTACTGGGCATGCATCATTAACCTAGCAAGATCTATGTCTCTATTAAGCATAGCGGTTCTACACTCTTTTAACACCAACCCAAACACACCAGTCACAAACTTACTCATACTCGCTCTAGGGTCATCTATTAGATCAGGAGCATACTTAGCTAACTGGTTGAACTTAAGACAATACTCTTTCACTATCATGGAGCCTTGTCTCAGGTTCATAAACTCTTCTACCTTAGCTTATCTCATCTCTAGGGGGAAAACTTATCTAGAAAGGTATCCTGAAATACTTGCCAAGTTATGGGAGCTGCATCCTCCCCTCTACTCTTCTTCCACATCACTACCCAATCATGAGCAATATCCTTTAGCCTATAGGACGCAAGTTCTACACTCTCTTCCTCAGAAACATGCATAATCTGGGTGATCTTCTTCACCTTCTCAAGATAAAGCTGTGGGTCCTTACCTACTACTGACCCAAAGAATTCTGGCAGGTTAATTCTCATGAAATCTCTAATTCTGGTTGTGGCTGAACCCCCATTTTGCTGAGGTGGGACTGCAGCCTGACGGTTGCCCTGAACACTAGTGGTCACAGATAGGGCTAGCGCCTGAAAAACTGCTCTAAACTCTGCATGTGACACATTCACATTCTCGGGATAGGCTAAGGGGCTGACTGATTCCATGTTCTCTTCTTAAGAGACATGCTCTGGAGACAGAAGAGGAACCAAGATTAGACTGAGAGTTCAACTTGAGCTTTTGCACACTGGCACGACATGAATACTGAAAGAAGGAAAACTATTCCTAAAACATCTTATAGCCTCTTGTACATAAATGTGGCACGTAACACACCCATGAAAAAAACTCTACTAGATGCGGTTTTTCAGACTCCCTAGGACACTATGGAACCTTAGGCTCTGATACCAAGTTTGTAATGACCCGAGACTACCCCCTAGTCATTACACAGTGCTCATGACCCCGAAGGACCACAAGCTAACCCTTTGCGGATATCTGTACCTGAGCACTACATAATATAATACAATAAATACGAAAAGCTGGCAAAAACTTACCATAAGATTCAAAACGTCTAAAATACTCAAACTGAAAACTGAACACTAATACATCTGTCTGAAAAAACCTTTAACTTTCTAAACTGTGGAGTTGATGAGACATGTACCCAACTAACCCCGTCTACTGATAATAAAGTAAATCTAATGAAGTACTAAAATAAGAAGCATCATCGAATGATGAGGACTCACTGCTACGTCTACTGCTGCTGACTGAGTCTGGACTGCTAAAGGTGCTCTAGGGCTCATGCTTCTAAGCCTATGGCGTCAAATAAAACATCATAGCACAAATGTGTCAGTACGGGAATGTACTGAGTATGTAGATGAGGTAAGGCTAAATGCAAGGGCTTATGCATGAACAATAACTAACTGAATGATATGCAAGAGTTGGATTAGCATACATAGAGAATCTGTAACTACTTAACATACTGTGCATATTGTGATTGACCATACTGGGACTGAATCTGATAACCGATACTGAATATGCCGTCAATCTGAGGTTTCTGAACATACTGAGATTATACGTATCTGAAGCTACTGAAATTGATATCCGTACTTGTTATTACTGATAAACTGGATGACTGAGCCTACCGATAATTGATATCAACTAGCTGAATCTGAGATCAAACCTATCTAGCAGGATGATCTCTAAATCTTCTAATAACGATTAAGATTGACTAAGCTTGAGATATGGCCTAACTAACGGGTGATCACTGGAACTGATATTGAGAAAACTCAACTGAATCTGAGACTGAGATCAAGCCTATTTGACGGGTGACCTCTGTAGGTACTGATACTAAATAACTTTATATGAGACCAAGCCTATCTAGCGGGTGGTCTATGAATATATGGAACTATCTGAGTTCCTTACTGAGATTGATGATAGTATCTGATAGTCCTGATTTATGAGTTCTACTCTGAAGACGGATATTGAAACTGTAACTATAGGAGTTCTCACTTAATCGACATGCCCCAAATCTGATCTGGTAGGGTATAACCTATAACCCCAGCTGGAAGGGTGTCAATACCATGCCACGGGTAAAGACCTCTGTTATAGTCAAGCCTCTCTAACGGGTGACCCTGAACAGGAAGTCAAGCCTAAGGCAGTATGATAGTCAAGCCTTAATATAACGGGTGACTCCTGATCCTGCACTGGCTACACAGTTTTGGAGTGCAGGGATTGTTGCTAACGACTCTGCCTCTCTAACAGGTAAGCCGTCATCCCTTCACTCGCTCGGTGCTAGTTACTACTCCCAACTGAAGGACTCTGAACTGATTCTTAACTGAACTTAGACTGAGCTGAATTTGTTATTGATCATATTTCTTGACTGATCTGACTGAGTTCACTTGGTTTCGTTATCTGACGAAATACTTATGAATTCTACTTTCTGTCTGAAAGTGACTGATGTCTGAGGCTGGATTGAACTAGTACTGAGATTTCTGAACTTTCCTAAATGTTCTGTCACTGACTGAATTTTATGGATCATAGCACGACTGAGATTATCTTGAGACTGACTCGGCTCTAGACAAACAACTAAGTTTTTAGGTATACATACCCCCAGGACTCGATGGTATAAATTAATAAGACAAAACCACACTTGAATATCATGACAATGGACTATCATTCACAATACAATCAATATGATATCTCGTCAATCACTTAAATGTCATAGGCATATAAATGTATAGGGTAGGCATACTAATATCTCATAGTTGTTCAATAAGGAATGCTCATGGACAAGAATGCATGCAACTTATTATAATACATTCACTAAGGCATTTCAACAAACGCTTGGCATGCACTAGTTATCACATAATTGGGGATTTCATGCTTAACATACGAAAAAAGACACTATTCACTTTACTTAAGCATTTTATCAAACATATGGGGAGCATGCTTTGGTTATACCACAGATTTTATACTTAAATTATTATGAATACATCAATATCATGCAACTTGAAGGAATTTTATCATGAACGTTACATAGTAGGATCAAAGCTTGGATCTTTGAAATCAAGTCATGAATTAAAACTCATCAACCACATGAACTTCAATTTCTATTTACAAAAAAAATCATGAAAATCTCATAAATGTATATACTCTTGAATTTAGAAAAGGATTCTTGAACTTTTTGGGTGAAAGGAACCCAAGAATCAACATCTGCATACCTTAGTTTTTTAGATTCTTGAAGTTCTTGAAGACTCTTGGAAGGATTCTTGAGATTGCTTTTGAAACTTGAGGGCTAAGGTTTTCTATCTTTGAGAGAGAGTGTTTTGTTCTTGATAAAGTAATGAGAATAGATGAGCAACTTTTGCTATTGGGGTTTTAAATCCCGTGTAGAGGCTGATTGGGGCTTTAGGAAAATTACCAAAGGGTCCCTGAAATTTAAATAACGGAACCTGAACGAAATCCAGATTTTACACGTTGTCGCGATGCGCCATAATCGCGCCAACTTACTGGAAAGTGGACAATTGGGAAACTGCTTGATGGCGCGACGTGGTGGAACTCGCGTTACCACCTTGGTTGCAAACTGGAAATACACCGCGACGCGGTGGCATCGCGAAGGCTCACTGGAATTTTGACAATTGCTATTTGGCTGACTCCGCGACGCGCTAAAGTGCTGGTGGCACACTGTCTCACTAAAATGGCTCTAACTCTTCGCCCGAGTGTCGGATTTGGATGAATTTGGTATCGACGGAAAGCTTATTAAATTCTCTTCATAACAAAAAGTTGATATTAGGGAAATTCTACATGTTTCAAAATATTTCTCACTTGGGAAGTCACTTCAAAATCTTTTACGGCCGAATTTACACTTCACTTAACACGCTCTAAAGCTCAGACTACAAGAGGAGTTTGCGGGGTCTTACATATATCATCTACAAATAACACACACAAATAGCATGTTAATATTCATGTACAATAGCTCCACCTTCCCATGTATGGACTGGTCATAAATTATCAAGGCCAATGAGTAAGCATATATGACGGTATACTGGTTTCAACTAATATGCCACATATTAATCAAAACATCTTTCCAAGTGATCCAATATTTTAACACCGAGGGCTAGTATTTGGATGATATTTATCTCGAGGATCCTAACTTATGATATTCCATCTAGTTGTGCATTCATATGTATATATGGGCTATCGTAGTCCACTGCTTATTGTACTCAAGGAATCCACAATCTGACAATTGAATGAGGAGTTCGGGAATTTTATCCATAATGTGAGTATTCTCAACCCCTCTTTTGCCAAGTCAAAATTTGTTATTCAAGGTTTGGTAAGGCTGGCCTATTATTGATCATTTGTGGACTAGAGCATAGGGCCTTATTTTATCTTCCACACGACTAAATTTTATCACAAAATAACCTTCATTGTAATAAAATATTTTGGAGCTTAATTGTAATATTACTGATTTGCTATGAATCTTCCAAAGGCTTCAATAGTTGGGGTATTTAAAACTACATACAAAATAAGAACTTTCCTCCTTTCTTCAATCTCTTTCTCAATCCCAGACTTTAGCAACTCAACCGCAATATCACCATTTTGAAGGAGAAGTAATGTATGACAACTCTACACTTTTAATAGACAACTTAGTTCTTACAAACAAGCTGATCCATCATTTGCCTCCTTTTTTATGGGTGTGGAGGTGGGGGTGGGGTGGGGGAGAGGGTTGATAATTAGTTTTATGGGGACCTTAGAGCATACTAACGTGCACCAAAACAAGGAGAGAGAAGAAAGCAAGGGAACAATCTTACATTGCCATATTATTTGACTAGTGTAAAGTATGCACACTTTATTGTTTTGATTGATTATTGTCTATGAAGGGTCTAATGAGTACATTTTAAACTTGTATTAGGTGTTGAAATACAAATATCATATTAATTGAGGTATTTATATGTGAAGTGATGAAACATTCAGGGGGCTGTGATGTATATGGGGAAATAACAATTTTGAATTTCTATTAATTTGGGGTAATTTGTTTTAGTGGGAGAAAGAAGTGGGCAGTGTGAAAGAGGGAACATGGAGGACGACGTTGAGATGGGAGCGGGGGAAAACGGCGGCGTGGTGGTTCTTCTCAATCCCTTCGTTTTTTCTTTAATTCTTCTTCCTATTCAGTTGTTTTCTTGTTTTGTGAAACCCTAATTAATATACGTAAACAGGAATTGGATGACATGAAGAAGAGGTTAAAAGAGATGGAAGATGAAGCGGTTGCTCTCCGTGAAATGCAGGCCAAGTTCGAAAAAGAAATGGGTTCTGTTCAAGGTCTCCCTCTCTCTCTCTGCTTTAATTTCACTTATTACTGAAATCTTTCTTTCTTGATGCATAAAATACGTTTCTTTCATTTTTCCAGTAGATAACTTTAGAATGCTTTTATGGTAATGTGTATCTGCGATGAGGTAGCTTATTTGATCTTATTACGTGATTCATGTCACCTATTTGAAGATGAGTATATAAATGAAATTACTTCCTCGTAAAACATTTGTATTATTACTGAAAAAGTTTTTCTTTTCCTTTATCCATAAAATAGATGCGTTATATGGCTATTTTTCATTTTTCAAGTCCCAATAATTTAGTTGTATAAATGATTTTGCTTCATATGTACTGGAAGAGGTAGCTAATCGATCTTATTACCTTATATCTTGTTGAGAATTACAATGAGGCAGGAAAACTAATTTTGAACCATGTTTTTTTTACATAAAATGATGAGTGATCTGTCTTGGGCACTTGAAACTTTTGCATAAAGAGTGAACTACGAAAAGATAGTCTCTAGCTAGGCAGATTAGCTCGTCAGACAAAGGGCTTTTAAAACTGAGTCCAGTATAGCAAAGGGTGGAGTTGTTATAAATTAAGTTGGATGTGTTGATATAAGTGGTGTTCATAATCATGTTTTTTATTCTGTTTGCTGCATCGGAAAGCTGTATCAATTGTATACTTGGTAGGTCTTCATAAACTGCAACGGTATGACATGTGCTTCTCGCTTGGAAATAGTGTTTTGGAAAAGGGAGAAAAATGACAAGCCCCAATCCACGCTGTAAGCGAAGCACAATTCTAACAAAAACACCAAAATAAACCTTGCACAAAGACACTATATATATTAGCAAATGTTTCAATTTTAAAACTAAAAAGTATAGGATAAGCAAAATCAAAACCAAAATATAAATGGGTCATATTATTCTTCTACTTTAGTCACTGTTAAGAGAAAAAAATCAGAAATTTATACAAAGAGCTGCCTATTGCCTATCACACTGTCTGTTGGAATTTTTTAAAAAATGAAGTGATTGCTAAAGAGAAAATAAGTCTGCCCTAGCAGAGGAAACAACAGAGGAGGTGAGGCTAGAAAAAACAGAGGAGTCAAGTGACCTCATACAGAGAGCCAGCGATGAAGAGAATGGAAGAAGAAGAAGAAGAAGAAGGAAGAAGAAGGAAGAAAATCGGGTAACTGGAGAAGAAAGTCGCACCAAGCAGTCCAGTGTGCCAAGCAGGAAAAAAAATCTAGTTGTACTGGTCAGCTTTTTTTCTTCTAAAGAGAGTCCAGCTCTTTTAAATAAAAACAAAGCGTATGCTTCCAGCTTAACCATGCTTCTCGGTTATGCTTCCAGCCCAACCATGCTTCTCGGTTTCAATGGAGATGCACTTGCTTTTTCACTTTGGGTCACTTCAGCCTTAAAAAGCGACAGACCTGTGCTTGCGTTCAATAGTGCTGGTCGGGAATATCTTGACCCTTTAAACTTGAATTGAACAAGTCTTAAATTGCGCTCTCTTCCTTTACTGATTGAAGTTTTAACCTACATTTTCAAAAGATAGCTCTGTTCTTTTTTTCTTTTTTGCTAATGTGTGGCTTATAGTCTTCCAGAGTTAATTTTGTTTGGATTTAAAAGGGATGTGCAATGACGTTTTAAATTCTTTTTGCATTTGCACGTAGTTGTGGGATGCTTATTTCTTAGGATGAAGAACGCATAAAATACTCATCATATCTGTTGCTCCATTTATTGCATTTTGTTTATTTGTTCTCCCCAATTTAAGGCAGACCCTGCTGCTGCTGCTGCAAACCAGGCAAACAAGGAAGAAGTGGATTCTCGATCTGTCTTTGTTGGAAATGTGAGACTTCTTCCTTCCTCAAACTAATGATTTTTTCGTTAAGTATCATCTTGTATTAGCCTTTTCTACATAGCTGAACTGTTGTGGGATTACACTCTGTATTTTGTTGTTGTACAGCTGAACTGTATTTGTGTCTGCTTTTTGTGTTTTTCCCTGAAGCATGACATTCAATTGCAAATGGCAAATTATACTTTTGAGTTTATCCTCTCACTTATTGACGTCTTTGTGAACCTGTGTACAAGATCTATATCTCCTTTTTTTTTTCTTTTTCCCTTAAAATGGATGCTTGTCCAAGTATTTGTTTTCTGGCTTCTATATAGTGGTATATGGAATCATAAGAGAGCCATTATGCAAAAGTGGGTCCAATACTCTCACTTTTCATGATATCTTCAACTGCCGTGTGTGCACTATTTACCATTTAAAAATATCCCTTTTAATCAATCTTCCAAAATTTGCCCATGTATTTTGTTTGCATAAGCTATTTACCTTTCTTGACTGATATTTGCTTTGATCTGTATAATTATGTATAATCTGTATAATTTTGTATAGTGTATGCCTATTGAAGAATTTGAAGGGCATATTGGAGGTAAAATATATCAAAAAGTAGAATCACAAAAAAGGAACAAAGTGCACACATAGTTTTTGATTCCTATTGGGATGAGTGGAGCTATCTATATGGTCTTAAGTGTTTGGGACCCAGTGCTTTCAAGGAGCAGAATTCTAGGAAGGGGGGGGGGGTTGAGCAGAATTCCATGAGACTTCAAATCTAAGGATGCAAGTCCTATGTAAAGAAAAGAATACGTGAATAGAAGCAAGAGAAAAGGAGGGTGAATAACATATTTTTGTAACGGAAAAAATCCTCGAGAGCTGATGAAGCATGGTTTGAGACTTGCTGGATAGTGGACCTGTTCCCCTGTATTCGTTATCGTCGTTATCTGCTTAAATATGATTTTTTATTTGCGATTGATTCAACCTCATGACTAGCTCTAGCCCACATATTGTGTACTATACTCTTGCCCCTACATCAAAATCTTGGGGCATTAACATGTTTCTAGTCCTACTTCCCGTCTTATCTTCACATATTCATTAACTAATTTTCTATTTTTTTTTTATAAATGTTGTGTTCGAGCTATATTGCACGCGAGATATCTGCCTCCTATGTTGCTCAGATTCTTTAAAAATGTCGGCGGGTACTTGTTGGATCCTTCAAAAAGTGCATCTTTGAAGGATCCGTCATAGGTGCAACATAGCCTGCTACCTCCTACTGCAACAGGTAACCGGGTAACTCTGTCCACCAAAGCTAGGACAAATGGGACGAAATCACCTAGTGTGTTTGTCTTTACTAGGTTGAGCAGAATTCCATGAGACTTCAAATCTAAGGATGCAAGTCCTATGTAAAGAAAAGAATACGTGAATAGAAGCAAGAGAAAAGGAGGGTGAATAACATATTTTTGTAACGGAAAAAATCCTCGAGAGCTGATGAAGCATGGTTTGAGACTTGCTGGATAGTGGACCTGTTCCCCTGTATTCGTTATCGTCGTTATCTGCTTAAATATGATTTTTTATTTGCGATTGATTCAACCTCATGACTAGCTCTAGCCCACATATTGTGTACTAGTGTGTGGGCTAGAGCAATTCAATGAAATCACCTAGTGTGTTTGTCTTTACTAGGATTTAAACCTAAGACCTCATGGTTCTTGTGAAAATATAGGAGAAAAATGTATTGAATTGTTGTATCTAAATTATTACATTAAGATACTATTTATAGGCTAGACTCTTTTTTCAATTAGGACACTGACATTATAACCCTTTTCCAAGTAGGTATCTATATAATATTCCTATTCCTACTCATATTCTAAACATTCGCCTTCAAGATGGTGCATATAAGTCATATTTACCGAGCTTGTTACAAATGTAATTAATACGAGGACTAGTGAGTGATTTGGTGAAAATATCTTCAAGCCGCTCACTCGATTTCACTAATTTGTAACAATATCTCTGGAAAGTATCTTCTCTCACACAAAGTGACTATCAATCTCAATGTTCTTAGCCTTCTCATGAAATATCAGATTTGATGCAATATGAAGAGCTGCTTGGTTATCACACACAAGTTTTATTTCCCTGATTTTTCCAAATTTTAACTCTCTTAACAACTGTTTAATAGCCTTGCTACCTCTTCGGAGGTAATGGTATGGATTGCGTACATTTTACCCTCCCCAGACCCCACTGTGTGGGAATACACTGGGTTTGTTGTTGTAATAACTGTTTAATCCAAACTAACTGACCAGTGGCTACCACCATTGCTTGATATTCTGTTTCTGCACTAGATCGAGCAAACACGCTCTATTTTCTACTCTTCCAGGTCACCAAATTACCTCCTACGAAAACCCAATATCTGAATATAGAACGTCTATTACAAAGTGATCCTGTCTAATCAGCATCAGACAACATCTGTATGTTCAATAGTCTGCTTATGACCTCGATCCTCAAAGAGTTGACTTAATATATCACACAATGAGAACAACTGCATCCCAATAACTATCATAGGAGAATCTATAAACTGACTTACAACACTCACATGATAGGAAATGTCAGGTCTGGTTACTGTGAGATAATTCAACTTACCACCTAGATGCTTATATCTTTCAGGATCATTGAGTGACTCCTCCTATCCTGGCAAGAGTTTAGTATTCGAATCCATAGAAGTGTCAATAGGTTTACATCTTATCATTCTTGTCTCCATGAGAATGTCTAAGGCTTATTTGCGTTGGGAAATAACAATACCTGATCTGGACTGAGCAACTTTAATACCTAAAAAATGCAATGTTGAAAGAGGTGTTGCTTCAAACTAATGATACCATCTTGATCATTGCCAGTAACAACGATATCATCAATGTAAAACACCAAATAAATACATAGATTTGGAGCAGAATGTTGATAAAACATAGGCCAAACTTCTAAATTACTGTGCTGAACTTTCCAAACCAGGCTCGAGGAGATTGTTTTAGATCATAAAGTGATCGACGCAATCGACACACCAGACTAGACTCCCTGAGCAACTAAACCAGGTGGTTGCTCCATATAAACTTCCTTCTAAAGGTTATCATGGAGAAAAACATTCTTAATATCCAATTGAAAAAGTGTCCCGTGTCCAACAATCTTTGGATAGAAAAAGATGAACATATGCTATTTTAGCCACGGGAGAGAAAGTATCACTATAATCAAGCCCAAATATCTGGGTGTACCCCTAGGCAACAAGGTGAGTTTTAAGTCTATCAATTTGACTGTCCGAACTAATTTTCACTGCATAAACCCAATGACAACCAATGGTTGATTTACCTAAAGGGAGACTAATAAACTCCCATGAACCACTTATATGTAAAGTAGGCATTTCGTCATTCATAGTCCGTTGCCATCCTGGATGAGAAAGTGCTTCTTTTGTGGACTTAGGGATGGAGACATAGTACAAAGACGATATAAAGGCATAATGGGGTGATGATAGACGAAGATAACTTAAAAGGGTATAATGAGGTTAGTATTATGAGTGGACCATATACCTTTTCGAAGTGCAATCGGAGGAGATAAGTCTGTAGTAGGTGCAGGGTTCGGTGCAGAATGGGAATCATCTAAGCCTGATGTTGTACATGGACGATGATGATAATTCAGGAGTGGTGGCACTGTAGATGGAGTCTATGTTGCTCGGACTCCTCAGAAATGTCATCAAGTACGTGTCGGATCCTTCAAAAGTAGTGTATATTTAGAGGATCCTACATAGGTACGACAACATTTTTAGAGAGTTCGAGCAACTTAAGATGAAGTTTAGAAGGTATTTTAAATTCCTCAAAAGTTGAGTGCAGGTAAGACCAGTGTTCAGAGATGCGACCGCATCATCGCATTATGAGCTGATGCGATGCGATGCGGCTCTCAGTGAGTCGCATCTTTGATGCGGTTCAATCTGAGAATTGCGGGTGCATTAAGCCCTGTTGCGTGATGCGATGCGATGAGATTGCATTATGGATTTTTTTTATTTTTGGGCAATTTTTAAATTAAAAAAAAGGGTTGGAAGTGAATTTTTTTTAATGGGCAATTTTTAAATTAAAAAAAAGGTTAGAAGTTTAAGAAAAGACCGATTAAATTTTTTAGGGTTTTTTGACTTTGTGTTCTCTTCTCCATTTCTCCACTGAAGCTGCGCTGCAACAACTCTTTCTCCATTGAAGCTGCGACCAAGTACCAACTACCAACAAGTGAGTTTCTTCTTCTTCCTTCTTCTTTCTTCATCCTTTTTTTTTCCCTTCCTTATTTTTCTTCTTCTGCTCTGCTTTTTCCTTCTTCTGCTTCCTTTTTCTTCTTCTGCTTTGTTTTTTCCTTTTTCTCTTGCTCTTTTTTTCATACACTGATACTTTTTTTTTTGAATTTTCAACCAATGCTCTGTTTTTTTTCTTTCACTGAAATTATATTTTTTCAACAGAGCTGCTGCTTCTTCTTATACTCTGTTTTTTTTTTCTACAGTGATAGTCTTTTATCCGATGTCAATTGTTAGCTCTTCCACAAGTTATTGATCTTAATGATGATGAAATGGAGGAAGGAGAAGCTGCCGATTTGTCACTTCCTTCAAAATCACAAAAACACTCACAAAATGCATCAGTTTGTTCAAGTTATGGATCAATGGGTACAAAAGGTCCAATAGATATTTACTTTTCGTTGAAGCCAGGCAATGATTTTGGAAAAAGTTTTGCAGGCTGTGGCCAAGGGAATTTTGAGGGATCGTGCTGTTGCAGCCTTTTCAAGGTGGTTGTATGATGCAGGGCTGCCCTTTAATTGTGTCAATTATGACACTTTTGCAGAAATGATCGAGGCCAAAAGCCAATATGGTTCGGGGATGAAGCCACCCACTTGCATTCCATGTGGCTGATACAAAATTGTGGAGGAGCATCGGGTGGAATGGAACAAGTTCGGATGTTCCATTATGATGGATAAGTGGACGGCAGGACCTGAAAAATGATCATAAATGTGTTTGTCAATTCTCCGTGAGGAAGCTTGTTTCTTGAGTCAATTGATGCCAGCGACTCGTCCACTGATTTCATCAAAATGTTCTCTTTGTTTAAGAGTACCATAGAGAAGATTGGACTAGAGAACGTTGTTCTAGTGGTTGCAGATAATGCATCTAAAAATGTGAAGGCAGGTTCTATGATAATGGGAGTGTTCCCTCACATATATTGGACTCCATGTGCAACCCATTGTGTGAATTTGATATTCGGGGATATTTTCAAATAAAGGCCTTTTCAAGGTGTTTTCACCAAGGCAGGTAAGGTACATTCTTACATTGTTCAAAGGCCTTTGTTGTTGAATATGATAGAAGATTTATTAATCAAAGAAACTTGGTGAAACCTGGCAAAACTGGATTTGCTACTGCTTTCTTGACCTTACAGACATTGTTCAAGCAAAAGTCAATTTGAGAAGCATGTTCATTTCAGAAGAATGAAATAAAAGTAAGTTTGCAAAAGAAGTGTTGGGAAAAGAAGCTGCATGGATAATGCTTTCATTCCACTTTTGGAATAATGTTGCTTATGCTCTTAAAATATGTGGCCCTTTGGTTACAGTTCTTTGTTTGGTAGATGGTGAGGCAAAACCATCAATGGGTTACATTTATTAAGCAATGAGTAAGGCGAAGGAGGCTATTAAAAGCTTTTTCACTGAGGAGCATGAATATGCAAAGATTTTTGAGATTATTGATAAAAGGTGGAGTGATCAACTCCACAGATCGTTGCATGCAGTTGGCAATATCTTGAATCCATCACTTTATTATAATCGTGAAAATGATTTACTGAATAAGAATTTGATGACAGGATTTCATACTTGCATTGCGAAAATGGTTGTTGATGAAGATATGCAAGATAATTAGTTCTTATCAAAATGCCGAGGGACTTTTTGGTATAGCAACCGCCATAAGACAAAAAGAGACAAGAAGTCACGAGGTGAATGACTCTTATGTAGTTATATTTCCATTAAATTAACACTTTAAGTTTTTTCTTTATGGTTGCTAATTTTGAATAATTACTTTACTTTAATAGTTGAATGGTAGAGGCTTTATGGTTCAGAAACTCCAGAGTTACAAAAGTTCGCCATCAAAATTTTGGGTCTAACTTATAGCGCATGTGGGTGTGAAAGAAATTGGAGCATGTTCGAACACGTAAGAGTTAAAGAAAAACTTTAATATATTGAGATAAGTATATTATATATCAAATGTCTTGACTTTTGATTTGCCAATATTTATTTGCAGATCCATACCAAAAAGAGGAATAGACTAACTCTAAAGCGCCTCAGTACCTTGGTGTTCATAAAGTACAATAGAACTTTGAGGCATCGTTACAACGTTTGCAACGGATTTGATCCAATTAGCTTGGACAACATTGGTGATGCCAATGAATGGCTAACTGGAATTGAGAATGTTGAAGATGAATCAGTTTTTGATGGAGATACTAATTTCACTTGGAGTGTTGTTGCCGAGGCAAGTGGAGTTGATGAGCGTCGTTATGGTTTAAGGGGTAGTACTTCAAGCTCATACAATAAGGGAAAAGAAGTTGCTACTTCAACAGGAGATGAGGAAGATGAGGAAGTTGAAGATGATGAGCATTATGTTGATACTCAAGGAATAAAAGAATTGGACAATCTTAATGAACTAGAAGAGCTTTAGATTGAACCATTATTAATTTAGATTTGATTTTTCTTTTTTTGGAATTTGTTTTGCTTTGTTGAACTGATTTGTTGGTGTTTCATTAGAACTTTTGCTTAAATATATTGTCTTTATTGTTAATTATATAGTTGTTGTGGTCTTTTCGGTTAATTATAGTTGTTAATTATATTGTCTTTGTTGTTAATTATATAGTTGTTTCATTATAACTTACTATTTGAATGCTCTATAGGTATTTTTTTAAATAAATTGCGCTTCACTTTAATGATGCGGTCGCATCGCATCACGTATCGCATAATGCGTGATGCAAAGCCTTGTTACTTTTTTCTGCATCACGCTTCCCTGAACACTGGGTAAGACTAGTGTCACTATGGATGGAGATGTCGAAGTAGCTATAGGATTTTCAAAATTCGATGTAGGTAGGACCTTAGACATGTTAGGATGATCAAGATCAGAAGAAGATGTAAAGGTTGAGACTCAAAGAATGTGACATCTGCTAACATAAGGCATCGACGAAAATTAGGTGAGTAGCAACGATATCCTTTTTTGTACTCGAGAATAACCAAGAAAGACACATTTGAGAGCACGAGGGGTTAATTTATCTTTTTCTGGGGTGAAGTTATGAACAAAACATGTACTCCCACAGACACGAAGAGAAGAGAGTAGAGAGGGGACTGGGGAAACAATACTGAATAAGGAATTTGATTTTAATAAAAGATGAGGGCATCACTTAATTAAATAGCAAGATGCGATAACTGCATCTCTCCAAAAACGCAGCAGAGCATGGGATTGAATGAGAAGAGTGCGAGCAGTCTCCATGAGGTACCTATTCTTCTTCTCTGCAACTCCATTTTGTTGACGGGTATATGAACAAGAAGTCTGATAAATAATTCCTTGATGAGTCATAAATTGTTGAAATTAGGAGGACATATTCTAAGTCGTTATCGTTATGAAAGGGACAAATAGAGACATTGAATTGATTCTGTATTTTAGCACAATAACTCTTGAATATAGGAAAAAATTCAGAGCGATCTTTCATTAAGAAAATCCAAGTACATCTTGAATAATCATCATTGAAGCTAGCAAAATAACGAAACCCTGAGGTTGAACTGATTTTACTAGGACCCTTTGTATCAGAGTACAACAACAACATACCCAGTGTATTCCCACAAAGTGGGGACCCCAAATATCAGAGTGAACTTAGGAAAAGATAGCCTCTACACGATTCACAAGGTTGTTCGAGTGTGTTTTCGAAGTTGGCACGACTCACAATCTAATGTGGATAGACTAGACAAACTAGACACCATCTTTTGTAGTTTGAACAAACTAAGATGTCCTAAACATTTGTGAATTATGTCTGGAGTATGAAACGATACAAACTACGGAAAGAATCACAAAGTACAGAAATAAAAAATAATAAAGAAAACGATAAATAAATAGATTCAAGAAGAGGAAATGTAAGCAAACCAAAGTTTTATTAAACTAATGACCCTCAAACATTAAACCTATGACAAATACCTAACTCGTACGATGACCTCAAGTGAAATTAATCCACTCACAATCAACGTTTCACAAAATTCAACAAAGCTCCCAACAATCTCAAAAGCACTCGCAAGTGTTTCTTTCATCAAAGATCATCTAAGGAAGAGAAAAGGGAAGTCCTGGCTATTTATAGTCATGGGCTATTTTACAAAATGAGCCCAAAAATGACCCTAGGTGCAAAATGGCCCAAAAGTAATGCTAAATGCAAAATGGGCCCAAAAGTGACCCTAAATGCCAAATGCCCAAAATGGCGATACTCCACCATCGCCAATTCTCATCATGGTGGATCGTAAAACTCCTCTTCATCTCTAAAGCGTCGCCAATTACCTTGAGTGAGAATCTTTGGAGTAATTCGGCTTGTATAATTCTCTACTTCTTGAAGAGTATTTGTCCTCAAATTCAAGAGATCATCATTTGCAAGTTCAAAATTCTCGAGGGAGTCCTTGGAATTGGAAGGATTCATAACTTGCTTAACCAGGTAAAATGAAATGCTAACCTCTCCTTTTTTTAGGCAAAACCTCTTCGAATGACACTTTGTTGCAAGCATATTTGGTGGATAATGACCTCCATGAAGAATCCCATGCATTCTCTTAGCCGATTCCCACCAAGTCAATGCATATCCTTCAAATTGAGCAACGACATAGTTCGTCTTCTTAGCATTGGGCTGGAAGATCTTATCACATTGCGACTCCCATTCTAGATATCCTTCGGGATCACTACCTCCTTGAAAACTAGGAAAGGTGACCTTGGTAGAATTGAGGCCCTTGTCGCGACCTCTATACTCGCCTTGATTCCTTAGGCCATTTCCTTATGCACCATACCCATAACCTCCTTCTACGAGTCCCACAAACTCTCATTGAACTCCTATGGCTTGGTTGGGTGGCATTTGGTTAAGTGGAGCTTGGTAGGGTGGATTTGGATTTTGTGGCCTTTGATAGGGTAGGATTTGGCCATGTGGTACTTGACAGGGTAAGTAATAGGGTGTATAGAGACCTTGTGGGGTTAAACCTTGGGGCATTTGGTAGATTGGTGCATAGTTTTGTGGAGTTTGAAAGGGTGGATTGAGAATAGACCTTGTGGGGTTAAACCTTGGGGCATTTGGTAGATTGGTGCATAGTTTTGTGGAGTTTGAAAGGGTGGATTGAGAATAGATAGGGCTTGAGATGGTGGGTTTTGGGGCATTTGTTGGGGTGGGTTAAATGTAGTGGTCGTGCTACACTCGGCGGAGTTTGATTGGCAGTACTAGTAGGTAAGGGAACATTTCCTTGTGGGGGAGGATAGAGCATGTGGTGTAGAGTTCTAGGAGAGATGGTGGCGGAAGTTTCTTAGGCGTGTCCACTTGAAGATGCTTGGAGGTTGTTTTGAGGAGTAGCATTTGAAGAGTTGAGGTGCCCTTCCACATTTATCATCCTTCCATCCATATCCATCATCCTTCCATCTATGTTCGATACCCTCTCCTCCATGCCCGACGTTCTTTCATTCATCACATCCATACCTTGTCGCAATCTCATGATGGCCTCTAATATGGTATCAAATTGGTCCCACTCGAGATAGGTTGAATTTCATCTCCCGGTGCCATGGTACCTATTAACAAGACACTTACCACACTAACAAACAAGGTTAACGTTAGTGAAATCAAAACTCACAACCACTAGTGTTTTCTCACTTTAATTGTCTTGAACTTTGTTTGTTCCCGCTGGCATACGAAGTGCCTATTTGCTACTCGGCTAGAATGGATTCTTGTTAAGAGAAGTATGGGCGATTTGATTCAAACTAAAGGACTTGAATCAAAGAAGTTAACTAAGAAATGAAAGATAAAAACACACAAAGAAAGGGCAAAAAACAAAGAACTCAAAGACTAATCAATCAACTAAGTAAACCAGTTACTAGCTGTTAATTAGTTTAGGAATCAAGAAATGAAAACTAAGATGTTGGAACCTGAGCAAAGTTGGATTTGGAACTGCTGAGATGAGATGCGTTGAGGTGAGGTGTGGACGCATGTCACGACATGCCCATGCTTGTGGGGTTTGCATGTCCTAGATAAAATGTCTATTGTTAACCTGCATTGGTCATCTGCGGCCGCAGGTGGGCACTTGCGCGTGCAGATGCCTCCGGACAGACATGGAGCCTCCGAAATTTAAGTTTCTTGTGGGCCCTCTTGTACTCTTTCATAGTACCTTCTCTTTTTGGAATATTCCTTTGCTACTAACGCTTATCTTTACTCCTTTTGCCCCTTTATTGGGTCAAACAACACTTTCTGATGAATCTTGAAGATTTTACTGTCCTCAAGAGTACCAAGAAAAATATGAAGATCCAAAATATTCACCACTCTCTCATTTTAGCTCCAAACACGAAATTCGAAATCGAAGCTCCCCACACTATGGACAACAAACCCCAATAACTTTGGAGCCTTAGTTTCAACCCAATAATTTTAGATCTAAGAACCTGCTTTCATTTTTCTTCAAACTTCAACCTCAGAAATGTGGGTCCTTCCATACTACTCCAATCAAGTTCAAATCTCGGATATAAACTCAAATAGTATTAGAGAACACGATTCTAGGACTAGAAACTCAAGAAAGCACAAAAATCAAAATTTGAAAAATTTCTTAAAGTGTTTTTGTTGCAGCAATCCTAAGACTAGAATCGTTAGAACAATCCTAAGCTCGACTCTGATACCAAAATGATACGATACGGTTAGAGTATGAGTAGGAGTAGAAATAGTATACAAAATCTTACTTGGAAAATGATAGTAATGTAGTGTCTATAAATAGGATCGCAATGTAATAATTTAGATACATAATTCAGTAATATTTTTCTCCATTATTTCTCACATGGTATCAGAACAGGTTTGGTGAGAAACTTATTGAGAAGAAAACTCAATAAGACAAGACAGTCCCTGTGCTTTGATTTCTGGCGACTGTTAAGTCTAATTTGAGCCCTCGCCTATTTTATAAGTGTTGTGCGCGAAAACCAACACTACCACGAGGTGCGAAACACTCAGGAGAGCAAACCCCAATGACCGAATCTCATCTCCGACAAGCCACGCGCCGCCGGAAGTTTCAGATTGCACATCATGCGCATCACGTGCTGAGGCGTGCAATATATTCCGGTCAGTTTCCGGCTAGATTTCTTTTTCAGTGAGGTTGCCTCTTCATTCCAAGGTTGTACCGATAGCTATTTCTTGATTCCGGCAATCAAATTCAATATTTTCCGGTGACTAACCAATTTTTCGGTGACTGACCCAATTTTTTCGTGACGGACTTTTTTGCTCAATTTAATCCTATGATTAAATCTGAATCCTTAATGATGATATCAGAAAATCAAACATCACAATTCATGAAGAATCAACGAGGGGGAGGTCGATTTGGAAGATCTTGACCTAGGTGTAGTTATTGTAAAAGGCTTGGGCATACTCGTGATGTATGCTATTCTCGACCTAAGTGTAGTTATTGTAATAAGCTTGGACATACTCGTGGAATATGCTAGTGTTTGCATGGTCTACCACCTAAAAATGTCCATGTTGCTCAGTCTGACATCACAGGTGATCAACAATTGAATTGATCTGACCAGGAGTATCTTCAGTATCGGGTAAGGGTGGCAACAGAATCGGAATTTTTCGTTCCGGTTATGCCGGTTCCGGTAACGTCCCGGTACCGGTTGCAACCGGTATCTAATGGTTCGGAATCGGATACCGGTGCGGATCGTGACTTTTTTCGATAGTTTCAGTTTTGGTTTACCGGATCCGGTCTGGCGCCGGAATTAACATCTGATTTTTTTTCTAAAACTTAATATAGATATAATTTAACTTATTAAACTTATTAAAAATATTATATTAACTTAAACTTAAAAAAATATATTTTTTAAGTTTAAGCTATATTAAAAAATGTTATATAATTTAAATTAAAAAAAAACGTGAAATTCGTCTTTCCGGTCCGACCCGGTTCCACATCGGTAACCAACGGACCGGTGCGGAACAACCAAAAAATCTGGTATTCGGGGTCCGGTAGTACTGGTTTCGGCAAAAAACTCTGGTAAGGCTGTGCCGGTACTGGTTCCGGTTAAACCGATTCGATGGTACCGGTTCCGGTCCGGTGCCACTCTTAGTATCGGGCAAGTAAGCATACATATCTACCAATAGTCTCAACTGCACAATCTCCCACCTTTGGATCATGAGTTGTGGACTCAGGTGCTTCTGATCATATTTCTGGCAACAAGTCACTTCTGTCTGATATTGTTTATTCATAATCTCTTCTAGCTATTACTTTAGCCAATGGGATCCGAACAAAACCAGAAGGAGTTGGACAAGCCAAATTCTTATCTTCTGTCACTCTAAACTATGTTCTTTATTGTCCCTGGTTGTCCTTTTAATCTTGCATCTGTTAGTCGTTTGACACGTGCCCTTAATTGTAATGTAACTTTTTTTGATTATTCTTTTCTAATGCAGGACCGCTGTACGGGACAGACGATTGGCGCAAGACATGAATCACAAGGCCTTGACCATCCTACCTCTTCAAATTCCTTCACATCATGCTCCGTTACAGACCCTCCAGACCTTATTCATAAACGTTTAAGACATCCGAGTCTATCCAAGCTATAGAAGATGATGCCTAGTTTTGTCTAGTTTATCCACATTAGATTGTGAGTCGTGTCAACTTGGGAAACAAACTCGTGCTACATTTGCACGCAGTATTGAGAGTGCGTCAGAGTCTATTTTCTCATTAGTTCATTTTGATAATTGGGTTCCTAGTAGAGTCAGTTCACCTTTAGGATTTCGTTACTTTGTTAGTTTCATTGATGATTTTTCACGATGCACTTGGGTTTTCCTAATGAAAGAGTGTTTTGAGTTATTTTCTATATTCAAAAGTTTGTGCTGAAATACAAAATAATTTGCTGTCTCTATTCGTACTTCTCGTAGTGATAATGCCTTAGAATACGTATCCTCTCTATTTCAAGAATTTATGACTCACAAATGAATTATTCATTAGACATCATTTCCATACACCCTTAGTAGAACGGTATATAGCAGAAAGGAAAAATAGGCATCTCATTGAAACTGTTCGCACTCTTCTCATTGAATCCCATGTTCCGTTGCATTTTTTAGGCGATGCAGTCCTCGTATCTTGCTATCTCATTAATAGAATGCCACCATCGTCAATTTAGAATCAGGTTCCCTATCCATACTATTTCCTCAGTCATATCTCTACTCTATCCCCGCTCATGTTTTTGGGAGCACGTGTTTTGTTCAAAACTTAGTCCCAGAAAAAGATAAATTAGCCCCTATTACTCTCAAATGTGTTTTCCTTGGTTACTTTCGAGTTCAAAAAGGATATCGATGCTATTCACCTGATCTGGGTCGCTACCTTATGTCCGCCGATGTGACATTCTTTGAATCTAAACCTTACTATAAGATCTTCGGATTATCTTGATATCTCAGAAGTCTTAGCCATACCTCCAGTCTACCCACACCAACCTTTGAGGAATCTACCATTACTTCTACATCTCCAGCTGCAATGCCACCACTTTTGACTTATTATCGCCGCCCGCGTCCATCATTAGTTCCAGATGATTCATGTCATGTGCCTGAAGCTTTCTCTACTGCGGGCTTGCCTCCTCTTAGCCAATTAGTTGCACTTCAAAAGGTGTAAGATCCACTCGTAATGCTAACCCACATTATACTATTTTGAGTTATCATCGTTTATCATCACCTCATTATGCTTGTGTATCATCTTTGTCCTCTATTTCCATCCCTAAGACTACAGGTGAAACACTTTCCTATTCTGGTTGGAAACATGCTATGATTAATGAGATGTCTGCTTTACATATGAGCGGTACTTGGGAGTTTTTTCCCTGATTTATTGCTCGTTGTCGTTGGGTTTATGTAGTCAAAGTTGGTCTAGATGGTCAGGTTGATCGGCTTAACGCTCGCCTTGTTGCCAAAGGATCTACACAGATATTTGGGCTTGATTATAATGACACTTTCTCTCTCGTGGCTAAAATAACACTTGTCCGTCTTTTTCTATTTATGACTGTCGTTTGTCATTGGCCCCTTTATCAGTTGGACATTAAGAATGTTTTTCTGCATGGTGAGCTTGAGGAGGAAGTCTATAGAGAAACCCCCTGGTTTTGTTGCTCAGGAAGAGTCTAGTAGCCTTGTATGTCGATTGCGCAGGTCACTCTATGGTTTGAAATAGTCCCCTCGAGCCTGGTTCAGGAAGTTTAGCACAGTAATTCAGGAGTTTAGCATGATTCGTAGTGAAGCTGATCATTCAGTATTTTATCGCCATTCTAAACCAAATTTGTGTATTTATTTAGTCGTTTATGTTGACGATATCGTATCACCGACAATGATTAAGATGGTATCACTAATTTGAAGCAAAATCTCTTTCAGCATTTCCAGACCAAAGACCTCAACAAACTAAAATACTTTCTACTTTCTAGGTATTGAGGTTGCTCAGTCCACATCATTGTTATTTCTCATCGTAAGTATGCCTTAAACATTCTTGAGGAGACAGGAATGATGGGATGTAGACCCATTGACACTTCTATGGATCCAAATGCTAAACTTTTAACAGGACAGGGGGAGCCACTCAGTGATCTTGGAAGGTATAAACGGTTGGTTAGAAAGTTGACTTATCTCACAGTGATTAGTCCTGACATCTCTTTTCTTGTGAGCTTTGTAAATCAATTTACGACTTCCCCATGTGATAGTCATTGGGACACAGTTTGTGTTTTTCAATATATAAAGTCATCTCCAGGTAAAGAACTACTCTTCGAGGATCGAGGCCATGAGCATATCATTGGATATACAGATGTTGATTGAGCAGGACCACTCTCTGATAGATGTTCTACATCCGGATATTGTGTTTTAGTAGGAGGTAATTTGGTGTCCTGGAAGAGTATGAAACAAAGTGTGGTTGCTCGATCTAGTGCGGAAGCAGAATATCGAGCAATGGCTACAACAACTTGTTAGCTAGTTTGGATTAAACAGTTGCTACGTGAACTAAAATTTGGAGAAACCAGTAAGATGGAACTCGTGTGTGTAATCAAGCAGCCCTTCATATTGCATCTAATCTAGTGTTCCATGAGAGAACTAAGCATATAGAGATTGATTGTCACTTTGTCAGTGAAAAGATACTCTCCGGAGATAGTTACAAAATTTGTGATGTCAAGTGATCAACTTGCAGACATCTTCACCAAGTCACTCACTAGTCCTCGTATTAATTACATTTGTAACAAGCTAGGTACATATAACTTGTATGAACCAACTTGAGGGGGAGAGTGTTAGAACATGAGTAGGAATAGGAATAGTATAAAAAATTCTACTTAGAAAAGGATAATAATGTAGTGTCTATAAATAGGATCTCAATGTAATAATTTAGATACATAATTCAATAGTATTTTTCTCCACTATTTCTCACATGTTAAGTATCCTACATCGGAAAAGGGATGAGTAATTGGTCTCCTTATATGGACTTGGACAATCCTCCCCTCATGAGCTAGCTTTTGAGGTTGAGTTAGACCCAAGATCCATTCTTTATCATGGTATCCGAGCTAGGTCCATCCCAAATCATTGTTCACCGATGTTGGGCCCCATATTATATTGTCCACGCTCCAGTTAACGAGGTCCGGACGTGCGGGGGAGTGTTAAGTATCCCATGTCGGAAAAGAGATGAGTAATTTGTTTGCTTATATGGACTTGGGCAATCCTCCCCTCATGAGCTAGCTTTTGAGGTTGAGTTAGACCCAAGATCTATTCTTTACAGATACAAAATACAGAAACAAACTCAAAGTACGGAACTTGAAAGATAATAAAGCAAAGGATAAATAGATAGATGCTAGGAGAGGAAATATAAGCAAACCAAAGGTATATTAAACCAATGACCCTCAAACATTATACCTACGACAAACACTGGGTGAGATTAATTCACTTATAACCAACGTTTCACAAAGTTCAACAAAGCTCCCAACAAGCTCAAAAACGCTTGCGAGTGTATCATTCATCAAAAATCATCTAAGAAAAAAGAAAATCCTAGCTATTTATAGTCATGGGCTATTTATTACAAAATGTGCTCAAAAGTGAGCCTAAATGCAAAATGGGCCCAAAGTGACCCTAAATGCCAAATGCCCAAAAGGGCAATACTCCACCATCCCCAATTCTCATCATGGTGGATCGCAAAACTCCTTTGTCTCTAAAGCGTTGTCAATTACCTTGGGTGAGAATCTTTGGAGTAATCCGACTTGTATCAGAGAATCTGTAATTGGACATGCTATGGAGGAGTCAAGGAGAGATAAGGTAGTAAAGGTCTTGTGATTCATATCCTGTACCAATTGTTTGTTCCGTACTACGGTCATGCATGATAAATGAGTCCTCAAGAAATAGTATGCCACAATTTAGGGCAGGAGTCAAACGACTGACCGATGCAAGATTAAAAAGACAATCAGGGACATAAAGAACATAATTTAAAGTGACAGAGGATAGGGGAGTAGCTTCTCCAACACCTTTTGCGTTGGTTTGCTAAAGTGATAATTGAAAGAGATTGTGAATAAATAATATTTGATAGAAGTGATTTATCAGCAGGAATATGAGCAGAAGCGCCAGAGTCCACAATCCATGATCCAATGGTAGAAGATTGTGCAATTGAGATAACTACATGTAGGTTGAGATCTTCCAAAACAACCTCCCCTTGTCGATTCTTCATGGACTGGGATGTTTGATTTTCTGATCTTCTCATTAAGGGTTCATATTTAATTGTAGGACTAAACGGAGCAAAGATTTTAGAAATATATTGCCGGAATCTGAAATAAAAGGGGTCAGTCATCGCAAAATAAGATTTGATTGCTGAAAACTGATTGGAATTAAGAAATAACTATATGGACAACCTCGGAATAAAGAGGCGACCTTACTAGAAAAAAAATCTCGACGAAAAGTGGCTAGAAATAGCTGGAAGCGCCGGCGCGTTATGCGCATGGTGACACAAATTTGAGACTACTGCCGGCGCGTGGCTCACCAGAACGGAGAGTGGCTCACTGGGGTTTGCTCGCCTTAGTGTTTTGCACCTCGTGGTAGTGTTGGTTTTCGCACAACACTTACAAAACAAATGAGGGCGCAAATTAGCCTTCACAGTCGCTGGAAAGTGACGCACTGTGACTGATTTTTTCTTCCCAGTAAATCACCAAACTCGCTCGGATACAATGTGAGAAATATAGGAGAAAAATGTATTGAATTGTCTTGTTTGAATTATTACATTGAGACCCTATTTATGAACTCCTTTACCAACTAGTAACAGTAACATTACAATCCTCTTTCAAGCAGGATTCTATGCAATATTCCAATTCTTACTCCTATTCAAACAGTTCTTAACCATTTCATTGGCCTGGCCACTTGGCCACACACCCTTGGGTGACATGAACTAAGTTTCTATTGGCATCACAAACTACTTTGACAAAAATAAAACTAATTTGGAGTCTAGGAATTCGATAAACCGACATCTTAAGGTTATAAGGAAAGAAATTGGCGGATGTGTGGCAAAGTCGTATTGGTATAGCCTATAGGTGTTTTCTGGTTTAGTTTATAAAGGTTGTAGTCAACTATTGCGGTTGGATTAGTTATGTTCTTATTGAAAAGGATGGTCTGAAAAAAAGATGAAACAAGAAGAGCGTGAAATGTATGACCATTTGATCTAAAAGTTTGAATTGTTAGGAAGAGCATTTTTATTTACTTAATTTATGTCTTCTACACGCCTCTTCAAATGTGAACTTGATTCTTTTCATGGGTTAAATACGTGGTAATCCTTTTGATAATAGGTGCAGTCACAGTCAAACCCACGACTTCCGCCTGACTTCCACCTGCTCTGACACCATGTTTTGAAGTGTGGGGACCATCTCATCTTAAAGACTTTAGGCGAGATGGTCTCACATTTCCACTTTCTTTTACAAAATCATCTTTTTAGTTTTTAGATTTGTTAATTACAGTGTTAACTCTTTTCAGTTGATCAGGATCGGATTGTTTTGACTTACATTATAAACAACTCACAACTTAATTTAGAAAAAAAGAGGAAAAGAAACATTTTTAGGTAAAGGAGAAAAAGAAATGTTTGTATAGCATGTGTATTTGGCCTTCTGTTGTACAAAATGCATAAGAAAGAAAAAAAATTTGTTAACATTTTGTGTGTCAACTTCAATTACAATAAACCAGATGAATATGGCATACTACATTTACAAGTATCATACATAGTGGAAAAATGATCCAATATAAACTGTGTAAGGATGTAGGTAAAAAGTAGTTTCTTTTACTTTTAAATGGAAAAGTTGTGGATTATTAGGAGTTTCCAATATATAACGACAACTAAGTACCTTGTGTACTAATTGCAACTAAGTGAGAGTGAAATGGTTTTGGTGGAATGCTTAATTCTTTTTCTTCCTATTAGATCGGTGAAAAAGGTGTAGGTCATTTTTGAATGACTAGTTATTTTTTCAATTTTGCTCTCGCTCTCTTGATCCCATTTCCCATAGCTGCATGTTTCAATTTATGCTTTTTTTCTAAATCTGAATCAGCATTAGATTAATTTTAAATTGCCTTCACTTATACTAGTTAGGAGTTAGAGCTTATATTATGATATTCTGTTTGGATTTTTCACTGCTATGTTGACCTTTGATCCAGTCTGAGATTATCTCGTGCGTGGTTATTTGGGGCAAACGGTTTGAGAGGCTAAACTTGTTTTATAGGTGGATTATTCATGCACTCCAGAGGAAGTGCAGCAACATTTTCAGGCATGTGGGACAGTAAATAGAGTTACAATCCGAACTAACAAGTTTGGGCAACCTAAAGGATATGCTTACGTTGAGTTTCTTGAACCAGAAGCTGTCCATGAAGCTCTTCTTCTGAATGAATCTGAACTTCATGGCCGCCAACTTAAGGTCAACCAGTTAGTCCCTAAATCCACTTTGCTTATAAGGTCGTTATATTTGAATATAAAACCTTTCATGCCTGTCTTCATACCCTTTGCCATCTGTGATTGCAAATGTTGTGTAGGTATCAGCAAAGAGGACTAATGTTCCTGGTATGAAGCCGTACCGTGCTAGGCGGCCCAACCCGTATATGGGATTTCGAGGTCGGACACCATTCATGCCTGCTCCTTATTTTTTCCCTCCTTATGGATACGGGTAACGTTATTTATTTTATATCATTACTTATAAACAAAGTTGTGTTTGCTACCCTTTCTGTATTTGATTAAATTTGTGACATGGCTTCATTAATTTATGCTGCAGAAAGGTTCCAAGGGCTAGGGCGCCGATGCGTTACAGCCCTTACTTCTGAGACACTTTTGTTTTTCCCTTAACGTACATACCTCTGGATGGTGGGACATTTCATTAAAAACACTAGGTTCTTATCCCCTGTATGGCTAATTGCCTTTACAAATCTTATTAATCGCGTAATTGGGTTTTCAGGAGAGCTTTGTGGCAAATATTGTGATCATGAATCCTTTTGGTATTTATGTTTTTAGAGTTGTTGAAAACATATGTATGTGATCTTGAAAACGTGCATGTTTGGGAGTTCCACTGCCATGTTGCATTCAACTGCGGAAAAGAAAGAAAGAAAGAAAGAACCGTTTGAACCATTGCTGCATGGTTGTGTAGAGTTTTTATTGGATTTTGTGGTGTGTAGGTTTTCTGCTCGTAACCAACGTGGTGAAGGAAGACTTCTTTTTGTCCCTCCTGAAGGGAGGCTCTCTGATGAAGGATAGTACACTTGGTTTAATGCGTTTAGGGATGCCCATGGGGCTGGGCTGGGCGGGTTTTAGCTCTATGCGAGGTGGGGGGTGGTTCAACTAATTTTTTTCAAAGTTGATACAGGTTGGGTTGGGTTGCGGGTATAAACACACGCAAAAAAAATTCCTAACACAGCTTCCTTGGACATAGGAAGACGTCAAAAATTAGATCCAAATTATTTTTGTGGTTAGTTCTTAAAAATAGTGTAATATGTAGATTACATGTAGTGGTCAAGTCAAGTTGAAGAACAGTATTACCAATGAATATCGAACTAGCAGCAATACTTTTTTTTAGAACTTGTGGGAATAGATTATAGGAAAATATTCATGTTCTTTTCATCTTTCTTTGATAATTAAAAGCACGATGAATCGCCAATACGTTAGCAAAAGAATTACATATCTTCTAGCCTGATCTTTGCATTTATACTGTATTTTTCTAACATTCAAGAAGAGTAAACTTTCCGTTTTATGAATGGAATTGAATTAAATTGGAACAATTCCCTTATATTTAGCGATTGAAAATCCAAATGCTTGTAATACTATGTTGCTAAAGTATAAGACCTTATTAGAACAGTATCCACGAACGAGCAATCGACTGTATTAAAAATAGTGATAACATAGTATGGTATTTTTAAAATGGTTTCTATATTAAATTTGATTAATAAAAGTAGCGAATTATACGGGGTGGCTATATGTCGGGCGGCTTACGCCGGGCAGGCGGACTGAAAACAACATTCTAATATATAGAAGTGAGAAGGACGCAGGTGAAGGTCATGTGATTTTACTATATCACTCCTAATTAATTATTATATGTCATTTAATTATTAAAATATTAATAATATTTAATAAAAAAAGAGTGAAGCAAGCAGGTGAAGGTCATCATGCTTGCTTCCTGTGTGATTTTACTATACCCTTAATTAATTATTATATATAATTTAAGTAATAAAAAATTAATAATATTTAATAAAAATATAAAATAGACATTTCTGATGTCCGTTTTAGCTGTTTCAATTGTAATTTTACTATTTCATTCCTAATTAATTATTATAAGTCATTTATTTAAGTATTAAAAAATTAATAGTATTTAATTAAAAAGATAAAATAAATAAAAAATGATAAACGAACTATTGTGTTTTAAATTAACTTGACATCTTATATGAAATCCGTCTAAATTTTTTTCACAATTAATTTTTATATTAATTTTGTTATATCACTTCTAATATGTTATCCCCAATTAATTATTATATGTCTTTTACATACTAAAAATTAATAATATTTAATAAAAAAAAGTAAAATAGACATTTATGACATGTCTGCTTCAACTGTTTCAACCATAATTTTACTATTTTATCCATAATTAATTACTATTATGAGTTATCTAAGTATTAAAAAAATGATATTTAATAAAAGCGATAAAATAAATCAAAAAATGATAAGTTAATTATTGATGTTTTAAATTAGGAAAAATTACCTAAAAGAACAACTTAAGTTTCAAAACCACTAAAAATTCCTCCACTTTAAAAATATTACTTATATCCCAACATTTACTACTTTTACTAAAAGTTGAGATACAAGTTAAAGGCCCCTCATTATACGCCCTTTCTTTACCAAATTAAGAACAACTTCTTCCATCATCTACGCCATTAATTCAGGGGCTGATTTCAATCCCCTTTTCTCCTCTAATTCAAAATTTTGAATTAAGGTAAATTTCCCCCCTAATTTTTTTTTCAATTTCTTCTAATCTTGTATGACGATTTTTTTTTAAAAAGAATTTTTTGGGGAATGTTTTTATAAGTGATTTTTTAGTGTTATTGTTGAACGAATTTTTTTATTATCGTTTTTTCAATCTACTTTTTTTTGAATTAACATAATGAATAGAGATTCGGGACCATCTTTTGGTCTTGGAATCTCTCAATTAGACATCATCAAACCGAATGAAGAAGTTAATTACTTTGTTCCTGGTAGTTTTGACTACGACTCTAATCGTTTTGACGAAAATAAATTCAAGCATAGAAACAATCCATATATTATGAAGAAGTTGTGGGAAAAGCATTCCAAGAAGGATAACAAAAAAGAAGTTCAAGTTTCTAAGAAAAGAGGTTCTAAAATCTCTGGAAGTAAAGTTCCCGCTAAAAGAAGAAGACTTGTTGAAGTTATTTCAAGAGGAGCTTTCAAAGTATTTTGCATGTTCAGATCTGAAAATATTTATCCGAGATACATATTTTGACATGCTTTATACGTTTTTCAATCTCTTGTATAACTGGTGCTTTGTTGATGAATTTATATGTATCTATTATTTTTTAAAGTATTTTTGAAATTAACGTAATAATAGCTACATGTTTATAAGCTTATAGATACATATTATATTATCTTGAATAAATGTTTTACTGTTTATGCATTTATATGTAGCTCGTGTTGTTTAGCTTTTCGTGAAATAAGCTAACCAATAGATACGTGTTATTTCAACCGTTGTTTTACTGGTTATGTGTTAATGTTGGTGTATGTGTCTATGAAAATTTCATACAATTTTGTATGTGTAAAACATAGGTGCAAAACAACAGATACATTTTGTATATTTTTGTATCTATGATTTTATGTTAATGCGGGTTTATGTATCTATGCAATTTTTATACAACTTTGTAGGTGTAAAACATAGGTTTAAAATAACAGATACATTTTATACAATTTGTATCTATGTTTCTGTGTTAATGTACGTATATGTATCTATTAAAGTTGTCTTAATACTGGTGTATGTATCTCTTGTTATTTTCTTTATTTGATACAATTTGTATCTATGGTTATCAGTTACAAGCATTTATGTATTTTTAATTCAATTAGTAATTACTATGCAGGGATTGTAGTGTTTTTGTAGTTGTATTTGTTGAGTATCTAAGCGAGGGATTAGACATATCATCTTCGAGTATAGATGCTCAAGATCATCGTTTGAGATATGCAACACTTCTGTGTAAGTATGGGTCTCTAAAGGCTGAGAGTGGATACTTTAGTGAGAATGATGATCCACCGAGACCAAGCAACAGCTTCATACCAACAACAAAAGATCATGTTCTGAATGCTGAGTAATTTTTTTGGTTGTAAATTAAAAGATTGGTTGATGTTAGTAGATGCTTTAACTGTTGGTTATTTTGAAATATTTTTTTTTTGGTTTCTCAAGGTATCCCCACAGCCGGCAGCCGTGAGACTAATCCTCCGTTCTACGGTCAACGTACTAAGCGGTAGGAAACTGGCCACAGAGTTTTCTCCATTCACCAGAGGTGGAGATCGAATCCCCAAACTCTTACTTAAGGGGTGAGGTGCTGAACCACCGTTATTTTGAAATGTTTACAAAAACATACATTAGCTCTTTTGATTCTAAACTAGTTTTGCTTTATCAGGGTTATTTACATATGGCTATTGCAGTTTCTGATATATTATTGTTTTGATATACGTTTTAGTTATATGTTACAAAGAAATGCTTTTATATTTTTTTGCTACGTTACATGAGATACATATTAGTTATTTTGTAACTCAAATAAATTATTATGTATCTCTTTTAATAAATATATACAGATAAGTAATTCACGTATTTATAGTACATAGGCTTTACATTGTGCATAATATATATTTAACAAGAGATACAATCTATTTAAACTTGTATATGTTATTAATTTCGCAACATTGACTTGTACAATCTATTGACTTTTCCACCATGCATCGTTCATCTAACTCTTTTCATATGAATTTATTAAATTGAAATAGTTATTATATTCACCGTTTCTTAAGAAAGTGCCTAAGATTTTAATGTGCATGTTTGTCAAACAGAATTAAAAAAAAATTAAAAGTCGTTCTATCTGGAAATTGATAATGGAAAAGTTTTTGTTTAAAAATATGAAATAAGAAACAAATTACCTGTTTATGTGGGATTGATCCTTTACCATTATTAGTTAGGTTAATTTTTGCATTAATGGAGATTTAACCGTTACATCTCTTGATTTAAGCAACTTAGTCTACTAACTAAATGTATGTGTAGGATATATCTAACATTACCTAAATTGTCCAATATAATTTGACAAAGGGATGTTGAGATAACATCCAAAAATAGTCCTTACAAATATGTCGATAATGACTTGTATTACTATTATATATAAGAGAGAATATAATTTTTTGGTAGTCCTCACATGATTCTTTTGTTCTCTTTTACTCTTAATTGAAGTTTTTATTACTTTGTAAGTTAACACATATTTTAGTAAATTTTAAAAACTTTAAGTTTTTTTACATTCCACTAAAAATGAAAAAGGTGATAGTGGGCCCCACAAAGCAGATCATACATATTTGAGTCTTTATTTTTTTGAAAATGTTGTTGAACTTGTTTCAAATTATATTTAATTTTAACAATTAATTATAAACACATAATAGTTATTTTATTGTTTAATTTCTATCCTTATATACGCTTAATTATTGAATTAAAATATTTTTTTTATAATAATATTTGTTGATGTTATTTATAAGTTTTAATTTGCCATTTTAATTTTTAGTTATCGATTAATAAGTATAGTTTATTTTATTTTAATTTTTCCTATAAGTTTATATTGTACATGATGACAAACATAAGTAATCAACAAAGATTTCATTTATATAAAATTATATTTTATAATAACGAATAACCATAATTAAATTTATCATTATTAAATACTTTTAAAATGTGTCAAAAATGTTAGTTATACTCCTTTTATTTCAGTCAAAAAATAAATAAATATTCTAATTATTTTAATGTAAACTTGAAGTCATAGAAATATTTGTTGTATTAAATAATTCTATGAGAAGAAAAAAAGTTTTTTCATCAAAATAAATTTATTTTACCTATACTAACAAATTCATAAAGTACCAAATTTTTTTATTTATTATTTTTATCGAATCATAATTATTTATATACTTATCTTCAAAAATTATTTATCTTCAAGAATTGTTTATATATCTAATTCTCAAAAATAATATTCTAATTTAAATTATCCAATTATATGATTATGAACTCAAATAATTATGAATACTTATCAAAAAAGCATGTTTAATATTTTATTAAATAAGCTTAATTATAAAATAAAAATATGATATAAATTAATATTTTATTTTTCTATTCGAAATTTGGGCCTGGGCTTAGCACAAGCCTGGGTGGAACTAGTTCTTTTATAATTGACAAGTTTTGGAGCACCAAAATTTACTAATAAACCCAATCGTAGCTTGAAGTTGCGTAAAAACTTGATCTTTCAACGGGCATGTGTGGACATCTTGAAAAAATCTAACTTGAAAGAGTTCAGTCCCCCGCTGGCATGATGCTTTAAATATCCAAACACAATCTCCCGAACGACGTCTTAGGACATAGCTGCAACAATAAAAACAAGACTTCAGCATATTTTTCTTCACCTACTGAAAAAAATAATAGATACATAAACTGCACAAACGTGTAAAATATGTATCTATAACAATACTAATATGTATCTTTCGTATTTTCATATAGATAAAATTAAAACACAACGAGATACATAATTAAACACAACTATAGAACCTCAGAAAATATTAAAAAATATATCATGCACACAGAAATATGTATCTCGGCCTTACAATAAATTTGTGTAAAATAGTAATTATGTAACATTAGATACATAATTCATTAAAGTAGAGATAATTAACACAACTGATACGTTAAAGACGAAACATAACTTTTCTAGTCCAATCTTTTCGCATAGAAATTGAAGAAATGCTCAACTGCATACCTTGCCATAACTAAAATTAGAGTACACTTGTCCTTGTAGATTTGCCCAACCTTAACATCACTATGTTTGCAATCAGTAATGATCTTATTCTCCTTCATATCTAACAAAGGCAAAGGAGCAGAACACTTAGATTTATAACTAATTAATTCCGCAATTTTTTTGGATGGATTTTTCAAACACCTTACTGCACCAACTCTTCCATCAAACAACAATTCACTAGCAGACTTATCTAATGTAGTGATGATAAATGGATACGTCCCAAAACCACACTCACTTTTCTTAATTTTGATATAAAGCTTCACACCCATCTCGTTACGAATCAACAATGGTGTCGCATTACCATCAACTATGTAGCGAGCCTTAATTCCTTTCCTGCTTTCATTAATTTTCAGTTCTACAACAATTGTCGAAATCAATTTATAGTAAGATACATGTTCACTAACCACAATTCCATCGCTCTTATAGCCCTCGTAGTTGATATCGTTAACCCAAACGCCGGAATGACGTAACAACACTGAAATATTCATTGCAATTACTAAAACAAAATCAAGAAATAAAAAAAAAGGCCGTCTGATTTTTTTGAATAGGTCGTATGAACTTTTTGCAATTTGAAAAGATTTTGGAAAAGTTATGCAATTAGATTATGGAAAGGTCCTTGTTTAGAATGGTGGGATGACAAACTAATTAACATATATTGTGGGATATTATTTTGCTTTTACCATAATTAGTTAGCTTAATTGTTGTTTTAATGTTAGTTTACCCGTTATATCCCTTAAAACGTGCAAATCAGTTTAATTAAAATATGTATCTGTAGGTTGTATCTAACTTAAGTTATATGTATCATTAAAGGCTAAAAGTTGGGATTTTATGAAATTTTAAAAATAGTTGAGATTTTTAGTAAATACTAGTAAAGATGCCGTTATATATGTAATTTTTACTTTAAATTAACTTGACATCTTATATGAGGCTCGCTTAAATTTTTTTCACAACTATTTTTTTGTAGTAATTTTATTGTATCACTTCTAATAAGTTATTATAAGTCATTTAAAACATGTCTGCTTCACGTCTTCAATCGTGATATTTGATTGACTCTCGAAATTATATCAATGTCATTTAAATTAGAATAGAAGAAAAAATATTATAAATCACAATAATTAAAAATTTAAATTATTTTAAAAATATAATGGACTATCAATGCTACAAAAGTTTGGAAAAAGAGAGTATTATAAATTATAATAGCTAACAACTTAAAATAGTAAATTACAATATGAAAAAATTATTATAAATTACAATAGCTAACAACTTAAAATATCTAAAAAAATATTTAAAATATAATTAACTATCAAAATTTTATTTATGTCACAAATTGAGGCTAGAAAATAACATATATCGGTCGATATCTAGTATTAGACTATGCGGGGTGGATTGAAATCTTTGCTAGTTTAAGCGGTTATCCCCGCAACTGCATGGTGCCGTTTCCCATCCCTAAACGTGTTTGATTTGATATTATAATGCCAGTTAAAAATTCCAATAATTGAGCAAAGAAAAATATTTTTTTTAATTGAAAACAAAAGGAAACTAACAGCAAAGTTATATTACACTTGTTTACTTGGAGATCCAAGAATCATAGTTAAAATTCAGTCAGTTTTCTAGATCAATACCAATTTCACATAATAAACAAGCTTCCTAAAGTATTGTTGGGACTTCCTTCTGACTGAGGTTTTCTTACCGTGAAAATATGTTTGAAGACTTGAACCCAGTGGCGGATGTAGAGTAGAAAGTGTGGGTTTCCGGGAACCCATATCCGCTATCGTAAGGCTTAAAATTACATAGAAAAATCGCCAAAAGTTATAAATATTAATAGGTGGGAACCCATAACTAAACCAAGGGATAACTTAGTGGTAGGAAAGGAGCACAAGTTTAAAATTCTGGATCCGCCTCTGCTTGAACCAGAATCGTTATGTTTTCTTTTAAAAAACTAAAACCATGAAGTTGTTGCCAACAAAGTAAAATACAAGAATTACATTTTTGTGCATGGGGGAAGTAAGTATGGATACGAGATGTTCACTCATTGACTCCTAGATCTCTAACGGATTATTTGGTTGGGTGTATAAAAATAATGCAAAATATAATGCATTAGTAACGCTAGTTTTAGTTATGTCTGATAGGGGTGTCAACGATTTATATATATATATATATATATAAATATATAGGTTTTAATAATATTAAATTTTTTGCTTCAGGATGATGGAAGCGATAATTGACTATAAGTGGTAATAAAAAATTAAAATATAAATTACTTATAAGGAAAAAAAGACGGCTCTGCTTGACCTTATTCGATAAACCCTAATTGCTTGACCGTGGTGCATGACCAATCCAGTTGATGGCCAGGCTCATAACAAGGCTGGCCCGATATGTTTCCTTACGTCATGTCTACTCTCCCTAATCTTTACAAATCGAATTCGCAGACCCTAACTTTGCCTATTGAATGCACACATTTGCCTAATGATGAGCCGGTGAATAGACATATATAGACAGTATTTCCTTCTATGAATAAGGATGGAAAGATGAAATACGCAGATCTTGTGAAAGATAAACCTATTACCGCTACAATTCTGGAGGCGGAAGTGGTTATTCCTTTGAAACAAACTTGAATATGTAGAATGGATTCCTCGGGTGACAGAGATTGGAGATGAGGTTGATAAGATGAATATCATTGAAAATCTTCAATATGCTATTATTGAAAATTCTCCTACGGATGGCCAGAGTTATAGGAATTGAGAATTCAAATCCCAAAACAATGTAATATCAAAGGGGACTGCAAGATAGGATTGTTATGTAATAGACATTTGCTGTTGAGATTGAATCTCATGAAGGATTTTTTTCGAAGAGTGTGTACTATATAGTAGCCAAGGATGGATTTTCATATCAAATGAGGCCATTTATGTATGATGCAAACTTCAAACCTACTAAGGAAACATCGGAAGTAGTGGACTGGATTTCATTTCTAAATTTGCTTGACTTTCTTTGTTAAAGAATCATTGTTTTCAATCGCATCTGCAGTTGAAAACCCTTCAATTGGATATGGCTATGATAAAAAAAGAAGGCCTAGTTGTGCTAGACTGAAGGTCCTGGTTGATTTACTAGCTAAATTACCTGAGGCGAATGAGATTAAGTGGTTAGTACTAAACAAAATGAATCGAGGGTAGAAAGAGTGAAGATTCAATATGATTTCATCCTGAAGTATTGCAAAACGTGCATACTATATGAAGATGAAGAAGAGGAATGTAGGACCCTACACCTTGACTTAAAAAGGCTTATCATGAACAGGAAGAAAAGGATACAACACATAACAATGCTGCAAGTGAGACAAATGTTGTTGTTGTAAGAGATAGAAGAAGTCAAAGAAGAGCTCCTATATGCAAACCTACCAACAGAAGATTTAAGAGGGAAGTTCACAAGGAAGAGGAGTTGGATATTGAAAATAGTGATACTAAAGAGGGGGAGGTGCAAAATAAGGAATTTATCAAGGCTGATGTAGTGATAGAAAATACTTTTAGGGTACTAGCAACAATGGAAACAGAAGATAATCCCATTAAGATATTGCATTACAAGGAGTTACAGGTGCAAGACAACATTTGCAAGGAAGCCGTACCACTATCGAGATTAATATATCTAACAAAGTTAATAAAAAAGTTAATGCTAGTCCTCAAGGGAAAGATCTAATGATTACAAATAGGAAGCCAGCATATAGAACAATGAACACAATCAACTGATACAATAAATGGGAAAGGAAAAGAAATACAGCAAAGAAAAAACAGCCTCAACATTAGGGAGATAACAATAGCAGGTCCCAGTAGGTGATAAAGATTTTACACACGCCCAACAAATAAACCTGCAAAATCAGAACAATGAATTAGTTGGACATGAGAAACAGGAGTGTACATTAAGAGAATTGATAATACATGAAGCTAAAGAGGATGATCTTAGTATTTTGAAGGAGTTATGAGAAGCTACTTATGAAGAACCTCATTGCAGATTATGAGTAATGATTAGATTCAGTCAGCAAATTGCTTGGTAAAGTGTTAGGTGATCCATCCTTGGTAGAACATCACCCACAAGTAGAGGTTGAGAAAGAGAAGAAAATGTTGATTACTTCAAGAGAAGTGGCTACTAAAATTAGTCCAATGAAGAATCTTCATGATCTGATATCCCACAATATTATAGAAGATGAGAACTTGGAAAACCCTCAGGAGTCAATCATAAGTATAGAGGATAAAGAAGAAGAAAGCAGTGACAGTAACTTACTAAATGCAATGACCCTCAAGGTCATTTTCTGTATTTTTCATATTTTTGCCATTTAGAACTTTTCTATAGCTACCCCAAGTCATTTATGACTCGCTGGAACTGAGAGTTTGATTATCGGGCATTTCATTTGATTTATAGAGCCAATTCCCTATTTTGAAGTCTTCACTGATTCAAATTAGCTATTAGGCAAAAACTTCAGTTAAATGACATTGTATACCAATTTTAATTGTTCTAATAGATCTGGAACGTCGATTTTAGGTCAGGTGGATCCTTGGTTCGGGTCCTGAGGCTTCCAAACTCATTTTGGGATATTAGTTGGAAGTTAAGAAAAATGACAAGTGGGTGTAGGACCCATATTTTATTCAAAACTATCTCGAATGGAATTTTAACTGCGCCATTGAGTCCTGCACATCAAATTTGATAGGGTAGCATAGTCCATTTGCATATACGATATTTGAATGAATCTCGAGGGGTTGGTGGAGACTTGAAATTTCTCCAAGTCTCAGCTGGTGCGGGTGCATCACTTCAGCGATGCCTATGATCACTTAGCAATCTGCCAAACCCCAGCAAGTATCGCTTAAGTGACACATTTTGTTGCTTAAGCGAATGGCTTGGCAATGACATGGCTATTGCGTAAGGATAATAGTGTCACATATGCAACACTTTCTTAGGGAGCCATATCGCATAAGCGATTTAGTGACACGTGAGCGAAAGGCGTGCCAGGAACAAGTATCTCTTAAGCGACCCGAAGTTTGCTTAAGCGATACCCGTGCATATGGGAAGGGTATAAATACCCGCTTAGCTCAATTTTTTTTTACCATTTTCATCCATTCTCTAGAATCTTAAACCCTAAAATGTGGGAGTTCTTAGGAGAATCAATTATGGGTGATTGTGGAGCATTAATATCATAAATTTACGCGTCTTTCCATCAAATTTACGGTAAGATTCCATTATTATCATGGGTGATTTCTCCATACTTTTGCTAAAATCCCTAGAAAATTGGTGACTTGATTTTAGCACCATTTTAGCTCAAAATTCATCCATTTTTAGGGTAAATATTTCTTGAGTATAGAGGGACGTTGTGTTGGTTTCGAATGTGTGATTTCATAAACGGACCCCACATGAGATTTTTACGTAATTTTGGACTAAAGAACAATAGTACAATATAGGTATCATTATTCTCGTTTTGATGAGTAGATTGCAATTTTGATAGTGTGGCACCTTGCGAAAGCTTCTCAGAAAGAAAAATCGGTGATTTAGCAGATTCTTTAGGATTTTCTTCGACATCCAGGTAGGCTAGGTTTAGCTTCTTCGTAGACTGAGCTATATCATAGTATGAGATGATATTATGCTAGATATGGGGAGGGATTTAGCTGTTGAAAGTATGAATGATAACATTTGGATTAGTTGAACCGTTTAGGCTATCTTGAAATCATAAACTTAAAAGTAATTAGTGTAGTTACTCATGCCTTAGGTGAATTGGGCTACATGGTTCATGTTTAAACTGTAAATGCCTTAGTTACTCAAGCTAGGTGAATGCCTTAGTCATTAATTTTTAGGGTGAAATTGGCCTTAGATGCTTAGGTTAAGGAAAATTGCCTTACTTGCTATTATTTTAGGTGGGTTGACTTGATCGTTCATGTTTGGGGAAGGATTACTACTTTAGGGCTATTTACGACTTACTTGACATCTAGTATTGAACTTAGATACCTTAGCATAGTCCAGGGTAGATGTTGCCTAAAATAAATTTCGGGGATTAGAGTGGGCCCCCCAGGCCACTTTAGGCCAAGACTCGTGTTAGCTTTGTAGACTTATTCATGTATTGATATAAATAGCCTACAAACACAAGATAACAAGAAGATAACAACACTAAGGAACAAGCAACACAAGACGAACACAAAACAACAAGAACAACACTAATGATTTTTCAATAAAAGAAAGGATAGGTAGTGAGACATACACTATTACAAGATGTAGGAACTAAAGTGTGTATCAAACACTAGAACCCCTAAGACTTACAATTGTAACACCACACTCTTACGTAGACATAAGAGGGATGTAACACCCCATATTTTTAGGCTAGACTTTGAAGCGTGTGAAGTGCTTTCGAGGTGAAAAAATATTCATAGGAATCACTTAGAACAATGTTGACCTAAGAACCTTTGATTCATCCAATGTTTGGTATTCGATTTAACAAGGGTCTACTTCGAATGTATGTAACTTTTAATATATGTTTACTTTTCAACTCAAGACTCACTAAACTATAGATAATTGAATTAGCTTCCCAATGATACAAATTTTGCCGTAATCCTATACCCGAGTAGAAAGTTATAGCCATTTTCATAAGAGAGACAGTAAGGGTGTGCGATTAGCCCGCGACGTATGCTCCATCACCCACCCCTATTTTATAGCTTTTGGTTCCCCATTTTTAAGGGCAAATAGGTCATTTTCCCCCACCCAAACTCTTCCATAACACTTAATTAAAGCCCCCAAGGAGCATTATTTGCCCTTTTATTCATAATTTCTCTCCAAGAAAGCGTTCCTCTGTAAGAACAAACCCTAACCTCCTCCCAAAAACTTCAACCTCAAGTTAAATCTCTTTAAGATAAGCAAGAATTTAAGTTCTCTAGTCCAAGAATTTGAAGAAAAGTTTTCAAGATCATCTCTAAGGCTTTCAAGGTCAAGCTTTCTCCATCAAATCAAGACTATTAAGGTATGTGGGGTTATGAACAAGGATATACTTTCACCCTTGTGCCTAAAATTGAATGATTTTTAGAGTTTATTTACTTGTTTTGAAGTAGGGTTCTTACCCAAGTTTCTATATTCTTGAAGCATGTGATTATCATGAAATTTAAAGCTTGTAGTATATCAAGAAGTGCTTATGTTTATGTTTTTAACTTACAAGGTTTGTGTTATGAATGAGATGGCATTATCTTGATTCGTTATTGTTGAAGTATTTCGAGAATCATATTTAGTATGAAGTTTTTCTTATGAATTGACATAAGTTTAAAGCATGAGTTTTAAGCCCTAAGTTTAAGTATTGAAATTTCAAGAAGATTATGCTTGTAAGCTTTCAATATGACAAGCCTGTATTCAGATTTAAAGCAAGAATTGATCTTTGATCCTCAACTAAGATATGAAATCCACATTTATTATTTTTAACATAGCTTATAGTAAAAAGAAACATAAATTATTTTCATTATAAACCCTTATGCTAGTTTTAAGGTGGATTACCTACAACATGAGCACTAAGTAATAAGGGAGTAGTATTTAGCACCGAGTTGGATATGCATCTAATTTCATATGCCCCAGAACTACGAGCCAATGTAGGTTAAGCTTATTCCTAATATGGATGAAGTTACAGATAGTGATCACTTTATATTAGGTCCTATTCTGATGACAAGGGTAGGGCGGCTTTCCCCAACGTGAGCTTTTCCCTATGTGGGTAAGACGTTGGACTCCATGATAGCTCACATGATGTATGTCAGTTAGAAGAACCTCCTTAAAAAATTTTAAAATTAAAACTTTTAGATCTAAGTGTTATGGCTCACAAAGTTTATACTTATGCTTCACTACTCATATTTATAATTTTACAACTTTTGTTTTATTCAAGCCCAAGGTGAGTCATTTACACTTAGCATGCATTATTTGAAAGTTTATACGAATATTCAACTATTGTTTAACCTATGTATTCACCCCCATATACTCAGTACATTCCAGAAGTACTGATCCACATATATGTCTATGTGCTACATTGTCTCATATTGTAGGTACAAGTTGTAGCGCACACATCATAGTCAGACAATTTGCAGCTTCCAACCAGCAAATGATGAGTCGTTTTGCTTCGAAGGATCGAGTCAATCATAGTTCGAGTAGCATCTTATTTTCTTTATTCAGTCATATTGATTCGGAATAGCTGGGGGTCATGTCCCGTCTACCTATAATCAATACTAGTAGAGGCTTCATAGATAGTCAGTATAGCTAATGTATTAAATGCCAGTTTTGTTTTGTATAACCAGAGTTGTAATTGTTTTAATAGTTTTGATTTGAAGGTGTTCAGCTAAAGACTTCTCTTTCGCTTATTTTTTTAAGATTTATGTATCTTATTCAGTTGCTCACAAGTTATGCCAGTACAAGGGTTAGCTTGGGATCACTTGTGGTCCCAAACACCGTGTGGCATCCAAGGTGTAGTCTCGAGGCATTAAAAACTTAGTATTAGAGCACAAAGTTCAAGTTTCTTAGGGTGTCTGTGAAGCCATATCTAGTCGAGTCTTGAGGAATGGTACAAAGACATTTGTACTTTTCTTTGAGAGGCTACAGGGCATTTAAGAAATATTTTCCTTCTTTATGCTCTAGGTCGTGCTCTAAAGTTGTTCTCTCTGAAATTTTTGTCGATTCATGTGTTACTCCATAATCCTTCATCTATGACTTATTCTTGAGATAACATGATTAACAAGTTCCAATTCCTCCCAAGATGATTCTCTCAAATTTACTATTAGTAACTTCAAAAGTCACACAAGGGGCTTGAGAGGAGCTCGCTAGTGTGTTATAAGTCCCTTAAGTCGAAAGCTTATGTCCTTATCCATTTGAGTTGGGCAGATAATATAGAATACGTTATGTATTTAGATTCATTATTAACCTTTTTAATCCAGATAGTGCTCATTAGAGGAGATAGTATGAACCTAGTTTGTTAAATAGAGTTTGTATTCGAGGGATTTACAACCTAGATTGTTATGATTTATAACTAATAAAACATTTTTATAGTTGAAAGTATAGAAGTGTAGTGACAAGAAAAGTTGTAATGGCGATTAATCAAATGTATATAGATGAACTTTTGCACACGATTGAGTTAGTAGTGAGATGATATATCCTTATGTTTTAGTTTAGTGAAAAGTAGAGAATGAGTTATCAGTTAAGGTGAATTTTTGTTTACTTGAAGTAGGAAAAGAGTTATTGATGGCAGTTACTATTTTAGAAAAATATAGTTTATTGATGAAAGTATTTGGTGGATGAGTATTGTAAATTAGGCTTCTCTTGAGGTTGCAAGGAGTTTAGTTGAAACTTATAGAGATATGAAAGAAATTTAGGTGAATAGGTGGGTGAATGGTAGTGATATGTAGAGGGAGGATGTGCTAATAGATTATAATAAGATAGGCCATACAATCGTGATCAATTATTATTATTATGAGGTTCTAGTGGACTAGTGTATCTTAATGCTTTATTTTATAGCTTCCAAGTGAGAATAGTATGTGAGGTTGGGTTGTAAATCATGTGTAGCACTAGATGTTAAGTTTGACCAGGGGATGATCGTTAAGGTGGAAATAATAATTTCTTGGTTAGTGATGCTAGTTATATGAGAGTGATCTAGTAGCCTTGAACAGTGTATGCAGGAGTTAAAGTTCAGTTATTCGTAATTAATTATGATGTAGAGGTGTGCCTAAGGTAATATGGGGTTGCATTATTTTCTAAGGTTATTAAGTGCTGTGTGTGGTTAGTAGTACCCTTGAGTTGCTAAGTGGAAGGTGGCTAGTTATATAGTATATGGTGTTCTTAATAGCGTAGTTAAGGAGTTATGGATAGATGATGTTGAACCTTTTGGTATGATTTTGTTTCTCATGGTTTAGGTAAGGATATAAGTTTAGTGATATGATATTAGTAGTCTATGACGGAAGTAAAATGGTTCATTAAAGGTTCGGGGATATCTATGTTAAGTGTTAGAATCTAAGTTTGAGTCTTTTAAGATTGAGCTAATAAAAATAAGAGCTGAAGCTCTAGATAGTGTGCACTCTGGGTATGGTGATATCATGAAGATTCTAAGTTAGTAAGTGTTCAAGTATTATATGATGACTATTAGGGCTATAGAAAGATGGAGTTGTATCTTAGAAGGAAGTATTAGCAATGAGTTTTACACTTTCAGGTGTAGTCTTTTGGGTTAAGTTTATTATTTATGCGTATTATTATACCCTAAATTCTAGAGTAAAGTGGTGGTAGTTTAGTTTAGAGTCATTGATTTAGTGGTTCCCAGACTTATAATATTGGCTCTAAGCTAAGGGGAGATGGTAGAACAAATAACCAAGTTAGGCTCTCAGATCCTAGTAGTAATGCCTGTATGTGTGGAAAAACAGTAAGAGAGAATGATTTTCAACCCGTTCTTAACTCAATACAAGGTTTTTCAGTCATCACAATATCTACTCATGCCTTACATGTCAGATCCAGGATTATAGTTCATGTTCATGCACATCATAGAAAATTATGTGCATTTCCAGTCCCTAGTATAAGGAGTTCCAGTTTGTTAAGCAGTACGAACCATATTCCATAAATTTATGAACTCCAAAAAAATCAGGTCATGTAGCTCATGACTAATGTATTCATGTTTTAAAGTATGTTCAGTTCCAGTACCCATGCAACACTTTTAATTATCAGCGAAATTCGGATTTATGTCATATATGTCCTCAGTTCAGACCCCTTTGATAAATTCATGTCATTGAATACTCTATTCCTCAGGCCCCAGTTGAGTGTCAAAGTTATTCTTTCATGCTTCAGGTCCTCATGTCCTAGTTTTTCAGTGACCTCCCCTTATGAAATGATAATTGATACAAGCACAATGAGCATCAAGAGCACAAGGTATTGTCTAAGGGTTAAGGTGTAACACCCCGTATTCAAGTACATGTATTGGCATATTCAAGTACGTGTATTGGTCTTATTTATATGGAATTAATTTTTTTATTTTATTTATACCGGAATTTGCCCGTCGATGGTTCCATACGAAGGTTATTGAATAAGCTTTCCAACGATATAGAGATTTCCAAAAACGGATAAGTTTCGGATATAATCGAGCACGTTCGAAACTATAAAACGGTGGCCGGGATATGGTGAATAGTAAATGTGCAGGAAAATTTCCTGCACACAAACTACTGAGGCCTGCCAGTTTTTTTGGGTCAACTTTGAATGATCATAACTCCCTTAATATAATGAACTGGGAGATCTACGACCTATCAAAAGAAATATCTTTGAGTCTTCTTTTCAATGCAATTGGTTTCATCCAAATCCAACGTCTGAGTAAGGAGTTATACTCGTTTTACTTCAGCCTCTTAAAACAGATTTTTAGGGTCAACTTCAAACGATCATAACTCCTTTTACAGGACGAACTGGGTGTCCTACTTTATATTAAATGAAATCCCTTTGAATTATATTTCCAACGATACCAATTTCACCCAAATCCGATATCGGAGCAAAGAGTTATGGTCGATCTACTTTAGCTTGTCCAAACAGTCCACCAGAGGACAGATTTGACATTATTTAAATTTTAAAGGCACTTTGGTCATTCCCTATATTATTATGGACAGGAATATGTGTATATATACATGTATATGAGTTCAAAAACTCATCTTCATCATCAATCATAGGAAAGAACAAACCCTAGCCAAATTTGACCTTCAAATTATCTTGTGATTCAACCGTAGAAAATCCAAATTGATTCCGTAGTTGTGTTCACCATCTCGAGGGCTTCGAGAAGCACCCCTTATTTGTGCCAACAGGACTTCGAAATCAAAAAGGGCCATTTTATGGTAAGGATGTAAATTATGTTGGTGTTATTTATATGGATATGTATATATATGCATGTAAGCATAAGAAGTGTATTATTTGATTGTTGTTGAAAGATGATTGGGAATGATATTGGATTATTCTTGTGCATGGTTGGATTATGTTGAATTGTGAAGGGATTTGGTGTGATGATGTGGTATTGAAATGATGATTATATATATATATATATACACACATAAACCTATTGTTCAAGTTGGTTTTTGGAATGCTATGCAAATATTGGTTATATGGAATTATGGAAGAGAATTGTGGTGTTGGGTTACTAATACTAGATGCCAAACATTTCATTGTAGATAAGTGATTTGTAAAGGCGGGAAGTTGTGTTGAATTGGTATCCGAATCTACGACGAGGTATGTAAAGCATACTCTAACGATGTTCTTTGGCATGAAAACACCAATGTTCCATCAAGTAAGATTCCGAGGTTGTCCAAAAACATGTATTGTTCTATATTACCAACGAAGTTGTTTCCATTCTATAAAGTGTCAAAATGTTTCATTGATATACCAAAAGGCTCCTATTTTATTGTTGTGATATTGATGATTCTGAAACACATTGTTGATGTACCAATGAGTCTTTATTACGTCGTTATTGTATAGAAGGTCTATTACTTGGTTCTTATTGATGTATCGTTGTTTCAAAGTATCAAAAATGTGGTGGCGACCGAAATAACAATCTCAAAGATTAATTGAACTAAGTGATGGAAGTTCTCTCTTATCGGGTGGTATCCCAGGGGCATAAGCCTAACATGGGTTGATCCCTATTTACGTGTTTATGGGTGGTATCCCAGGGGCATAAGCCTAGCATGGGTCGATCCCAGTTGATATGTACTGGAGGCAGCCTAATGGTCACAGTACAGTACAATAATGATTACAAAGATGTTAAGAACGAAGGTAAAGTGATTGAATAAATTCAATGTACAGGTTGTCACAAGTTCTAGTAAGTGTGGTCCACTCCTATTACGATTTATTTACTTGTTTCTGATTTCTATTGAGCTCCTATATCATATGTGATTATCTACAAGTTTACATACTCAGTACATATTTCGTACTGACGTCCCCCACGGGGACCTGCATTTCATGCTGCAGGCACAGGTACCTCAGCTCATACACCGCACAAGTAGGAGCCAGGTCATACAACTATTGTTGGTGAGCTCCAGTTTGCTTAGGAGCTTTCCGAGTCGGTTCCTTATGTTTTGTTATTGTACAGGAGTCATGTGTGGGCGGGGTTTTGTCCCGACCCTAGTTATGTCATGTATATCCTAGAGGCTTTGTAGACATAAGGAAGGGTAAAGTCATGGAAGTTTATATAGTGATGTTATATCTGTATATGTGGTGGCCCCGATGGCCAAGTATTATATATATATATATTTATGCGTGTTGTGCTGATACAGGTAATTAGATCCTTCTATATGTAACGAAGTGCTGTCCAAATTTTTGGTGACGTGTAAGGGAAAGTACAGGTATTTGAACGGGTTCTCCCGGGCCTTCTCAGCTTCGGGTGCCAGTCCGGCCCGATGAGATTTTGGGGCGTGACAAAAGTGGTATCAGAGAGGTTCGTCCTAGTGAGTCTACAAAGCCGTGTCTACGTAGAGTCTTGTTTATCGGTGTGTTGTGCACCACATCTATAAACAGGAGGCTATGGACATTTAGGAATTGTTTCTTTTCTTCATGTCTTATATCGTGCGATAGAGCCTATATTGTTTATGAAGTCATAGTTGACCACTGAATCAGTTTGTTTCTCTTATTATAGTAATGATGCCGGTTACCAGAAGCAAGAATACCGGTAAGCAAGTAGATGTGGTTGCCGGAGAGGGGACTAGTAAGTCACCCACTATACCAGCTAATCAAAGTGAGGCTCCAGCTGAGCATGCATCAGAAACTTCCCCCAGTCTGGAAGAAATAAGGGGGAGGAGAACTATATCCCCAGAGCCACTTATTAATGTTATTGATCAAGATCTTAGAAATGCAATGCAACTTTTGACTCGTATAATTGCTGGGCAAGCTCAAGGGAAAGCCATTCCTACTGCAGGTCCTAGTGGTATAGATAGGGCGGCTAGCCTTCGAACACAGGATTTTCTTAAGATAGATCCTCCTACTTTTACTGGATCAGATCTTAACGAGGACCCACAAGACTTTATTGATCAGATCCAAAGGGCCCTAGAGGTGATGTATGTATCGGGCAGAGAGACAGTGGAGTTAGCCGCGTATAGATTCAAAGGTGAGGTTATATATTGGTATGAAGACTGGAAATGGTCAAGGGGCATTGATGCACCCCCAGCTACTTGGAAAGAGTTCAAAGAGGCATTTATTGATCATTATCTTCCATATGAGACTCGTCAGGCCCGTGCGGATCAGTTCTTAAATCTTCGACAGGGTAATACAAGTGTGAGAGAGTATAGTCTTCGATTTAATTCTTTGTCCAGATATGCTCCTAATGTTATAACTACTATGGATGACAGAGTTCATCGGTATATGGTTGGATTGGATCCGTATTTGGTTAGGGATTGTACTATTGCTGCACTGAATAAAGACATGGATATAGCTAGGATCCAAGCATTTGCACAGAAAATGGAAGATCAGAGGCAAAGAAGAAGAACACAGGAATTTGAAAGCGGATCTTCTAAGAGGGCCAGATCTACAGGGCAGTTTATGGCGCCACAGGGAGGTTTTAGACCTCAATTTTCTGCTAGACCACCTAGGCCATTATTTTCTTATTCTGCAGCTAGTGCTCCACCACAGCATCAGGGGTTCAAAGGCAGTCAATTTGGGCAAAGAAGTGAGGGTCATAGTTCGCGATCAGTGGGTTATCAAGGGCAAGGGAATATGATCCAATTGAGACCTCCTCGAGAGCCATGCAATAAATGTGGAAGGTATCATTTGGGCGCATGTCGGCTGGGGACCAATGTTTGCTTTTGGTGCGGTATGTCGGGGCATATGATGAGGGAATGCCCACGAAGGGACATAGGGGGTATGGTATGACCTACGGGGTCATTTGTTGTATCATCATCATCGATGCCTTATTCAGGAAGGGGTGCATAACTAATGGGTCGTGTTAGAGGTGATAGAGGAGCCATGAGTTCTAGCGGGGCTCAAAATCGTATGTATGCTCTAGCGGATCGACAGAATTTAGAGGCTTCCCCAGATGTGGTTACGGGTACGTTGTCTATATTTTTATTTGATTTATATGCCTTAATTGATCCCGGTTCTACATTATCTTATGTTACTCCATTGGTTGTTGGAAAGTTCGAAAGAATACCCAAACTGTTAGTTAAGCCATTTGAAGTGTCCACACCGGTCGGGAAATCTATTATAGCTAGAAGGGTTTATCAAAACTACATAGTAACTGTTTGTGGTCGTGATACGATGGCTGATCTTGTGGAGTTAAAAATGGTAGATTTTGATGTTATAATGGGTATGGACTGGTTGGCGTCTTGTTATGCCACAATTGATTGCTGCACGAAAAAGGTATATTTCCATTTTCCAAATGAATCAGTCCTTGAATGGAAAGGTGAAATTAGCGTGCCAAGAGGTAGATTTATTTCTTATTTTAAGGCAAGAAGAATGATTTCCAAGGGATATATATATCATTTAGTTAGAGTAAGGGATACAGAAGCGGAGCCACCAACTCTTCACGCTGTTCCGGTGGTAAATGAATTTTCTAATGTATTTCCTGAAGATCTTCCAGGTTTGCCTCCTGAACGAGAAGTAGAGTTTGGTATTGATGTAATACCAGGCACCCAACCAATCTCTACTCCTCCGTATAGAATGGCCCCAGCAGAATTATGAGAATTGAAAGAGCAATTGAAAGATTTGCTAGAAAAGGGGTTCATTAGGCCTAGTATTTCCCCTTGGGGAGCACCAGTGTTATTTGTACGCAAAAAGGATGGCTCGCTGAGGATGTGTATTGATTATCGGCAATTGAATAAGGTGAATATTAAGAATAAATATCCTCTCCCAAGAATTGATGATTTATTTGATCAGCTACAGGGCGCCAAGTTCTTTTCTAAGATTGATTTGAGGTCAGGTTACCACCAAGTGAGGGTCAAAGAAAAATATATACCCAAAAAAGCTTTCCGAACAAGGTATGGTCATTATGAGTTTCTAGTTATGTCATTTGGGCTAACAAATGCACCCGCAGCTTTTATGGATTTGATGAATAGGGTTTTAAGCCATTCCTGGATGTATTTGTGATAGTTTTATAGATGATATTCTAGTTTATTCTAGATCAGAAGAGGACCATGCCAATCACTTACGACAGGCATTGCAGACTCTTCGTGATTGTAAGCTTTATGCAAAGTTCTCTGAATGTGAGTTTTGGTTAAAGTCGGTGGCATTTTTGGGTCATATTGTATCTAGTGAAGGGATAAAGGTTGATGCTCAAAAGATAGAAGCTGTGAAGAACTGGCCAAGGCCCACAACGCCTACGGAGATTCGTAGTTTTCTCGGGTTGGCCGGTTATTATAGAAGGTTTGTTAAAGGCTTTTCTTCCATTTCAGCACCCTTAACCAAGCTAACCCATAAAGCATCCAAATTCCAATGGAATGATGCCTGTGAGAAGAGTTTTCAAGATTTAAAGAACAAGTTGATTTTTACACCCGTGTTTGTACTTCCAGAAGGCACCGAAGGGTATACAGTGTATTGTGATGCTTCTAGAATTGGTTTAGAATGTGTATTGATGCAGCATGGTAAGGTAATAGCATATGCTTCTAGATAATTGCGGCCACATGAGAAAAATTATCCTACACACGATCTTGAGATGGCAGCAGTTATTTTTGCTTTAAAGATATGGTGCCACTACTTATATGGGGTTCATGTTGATATATATACTGACCATAAGAGCTTGCAATATATTTTTAATCAGAAGGATCTAAATTTAAGGCAGCGGAGATGGCTTGAACTATTAAAGGACTACGATGTTGATATCTTGTACCATCCAGGGAAAGAAAATGTGGTAGCTGATGCGTTAAGTCGTAAGGCTATGATGGAGCCTATAGAAAGGCAAGGGATGGTTAAGGATCTTCACCAGTTAGCTAGTTTGGGAGTTCGCCTTCTTGAAACTCCGAATAAAGAGCTTATCGTACATAATGCTGCGGAATCTTCATTAGTAGCTGAAGTGAAAGAGAAGAAATATGCAGACCCTATTTTATTTCAGCTTAAGGAGAACGTTCAGAGTGGTGCGACCAAGGCATTTGAGCTTACGTGAGAAGGAGTACTTCAGTGCCAAAACCGATTGTGTGTGCCGGATATAGACGGGCTAAGACAGAAGATTATGACAGAGGAACATTTTTCAAGGTATTCCATTCATCCAGGATCAACCAAAATGTATCAAGATTTGAAAGATATGTATTGGTGGAATGACATGAAGAAGAGCATTGCAGAATTTGTAGCTGAATGTCCAAATTGCCAACGAGTTAAAGTGGAACATCAAAAGCCCGGAGGCTATATGCAATGCATAGATCTTCCAATTTGGAAGTGGGACATGATCAACATGGATTTTGTTACAGGTTTTCCTCGTACAACTCGGAAATTTGATTCTATATGGGTGATTGTGGATAGGCTTACTAAATCCGCACATTTCTTACCCGTTAAGACCACTTACACAGTTGAAGAATATTCGAAGCTGTATGTTAATGAAATAGTCCGATTACATGGGGTGCCAACTTCTATTATATCGGATCGGGGAACTCAATTTACCGCAAACTTTTGGAAGTCTTTCTAACGGAGTTTGGGAACACAAGTGAATCTGAGTACAGCTTTTCACCCTCAGACGGATGGACAAGCAGAGCGCACCATTCAAACACTTGAATATATGCTATGAGCATGTGTTATAGTGCTAATCATTGAATATGAGTAAGGGTCTTAAAATCTATCCTTTAATTTCAAGCATTCTTCTTCTTCTTCATCTCCATTCTATGTGTTGTTTTCTCTTTGTTTGGTTGCTGGAATTTGCATCTTAGTAACCAATTTCGTGTGTTTAGTAGTCTTTAGGCTATCATTTGGTATCAAAGCCTTGTTTAGGGTTGTTCCTAAAACCCTAACTGTTGGACCTAAGAAAATCTCAACAAAAAAAAGTGTAGAAAATCGAAAATCTCACAAAAAAAATTCTAAACCCGTTTTTGTGTTTGGGCAAATTTTTAAATATTAGATCTACATTTTTTTGTGTTGTTTTGTTGGTTTCAAGTGCTAGATTCTTGTTCCCTAGCACCTAGGGAGTCTATATCTACATTTGGAACAAGATTTGGTTGTTTTTGAGCTAGATCCACCATTGTTGTGCCTTGTTTGAAGCTTTTTGAGGTGGGATCTCGTGGTGCATCTCATTTTGTGGTGTGTTTGTGGCTGATTTTGTGTTATTTGAGCTTGCCTTGACCCAAGGAACCTATATCCAAAAGAAAAATTGAAGTTAGAGTTCATTTGCCTTGTGGTCAAACTTCGGTCAACTCTTGAATATTCATATTGTTTTCACCATCTTCATAGCTTGTTGAAGAAGAGTATTCAAAAGGGGTGTTAGATCCACAAAAAGAAAGAAAGAGAGTGAAAATTTGTTTGTACAAAAGAATATTCCAAGAATATTCAAGTCATCCAAAAGTAGAAGAGAAAAGGGAATATTCAAAGTACAATTGAAAGTACAAGTGGGGGGACCATTGATTTCAAATCCATTTGAACTTACAAAAAAAAGGCTCCAATCCTCCATTTTTCACCAAATTTCATTCAAACACTCTCTTTAGTAGACACTTGGTCGAAACTACAAGAATTTGGAAGTTAAAAAAATTTGAAAAAGTGACGCCCAATCACAAGCTGCCACATCATCTCTTTTGTGAACAACCAAATTGAGTTCTAAATTAGATTTCCTAGTTTCTAATTGTTGTTTATAGTTTCAATTTTGTTGTTCTTTCACTATTTAGCAAACCAGTAAGTACCTACTAGTTTGGTAATTAGATTAGAGTCCGATTATTTTGTGTCTTCAATTTTTGTGTACTTTTCTCATTTTTAATTTGTAGTAATTTTTTGGTTCAAGTCCGTGCATCATTTTATTTGAGTCATATCAAACAAAAATCGATTCCGGACCAAAGCATATTCACCACTCATTCACTTGCCAAGTATTGCCAAGTTTTCAACACTTGTGAGACCAATTGTGAGTGTGGTGACGCCTTTTTGAACTAACTTGTTTGCACATTTTATAGGTTGTTTTGCTTTCTGTTTTTTGCACTTTTTAGGAACATTTTACATGGAATCCGAAGGTACTAATTTCCAACCATTGGGAAATAATGCTATTGGATCCTTGATGTCTCGAATTGTTGCCTTGGGTCGAGACTTTGCTCAAAGAATGAAAGATAGTCATGATGCCTTGAGAAGAGATATGAAGGGTGATATGGATGCAATGAGGGGTTACATGATTAGAATTAAAGTGAGGGTTGATAGACTATGTCCACCAAAATCTCCACAAAATTCAAACCCCCAAGTTCCAAACTCACTTGACCAAAGGCTACCTTCACAATTCCAAACACCTCAAGTCCAAAGATCCTATACTTTACAAAATCCAATGAATCCTCTCCACAAGTTAGAAACCAAAGAGAGTGAGTCCAAACCTCAATATGGAGAGAAAATAAATGGTGAGGTACAAGAAGAATGTGAAGAAAGAAGGAAAAAGGAAGGGGAAACCATGGGTAGTGAAGTTGGAAAGGAAAAAAAATGCTTGATTGTGGATCTTGTCCACAAAGGACCCTTATTATTCACTAAACCAAATACTAGAATTTTACGTAGTATTTTCTCTTCTCATGTGCAGGTTCAAGACCCTAGAAGTCCCGAGGAGAAGCCTAAGAAAGTTCCCTTCAAGCCCTTGGCCGAAAGTCTCAATTTTGGGATAAGTGATGAAGAAGTTAGTCCAAAGGGAAACCTTGACATAATCCCTTGTAATTTGGAGAATGAAGTCTGCCATAATGCAAACCCAAGTGAAGAACACACTTCCCATGGTCTACAAGGTAACAAAGATATCTTCTATACCTTCTTGAACTTAAAATGTCGTGATGTGGCTAGTAGTGGCCAAAGTGGTGTAGTTTCGGATTTTCTTAGTAAAGAAGTGTGTGAATCTTCCTTTTGTGATACTCTTGGTGTTGTTGGGTTGCATAAGGACCAAACTCTTGTTGTGAGTATGCAAGCACTAGTTGATCCTTTAGATGACAAAATCAATTCTTTTCGTAAGAATGATTTGTGTCCATCTAGTGCTAGCACTTATAACTTTAATAAGGTTACATTACTAAGGGACAAGAGTATTCACACACTAGTGGGCTGCCCTAGTACAAACCAAGGTAACTTGGGTACATTCTACACTCCTTTGAGTTTAAAAAGTTGTGATGTGATTTTGGGTACATCTAGTGTAGAAGTACATGTTTCCTTCTTTGATAATTCTTTGGGTAAGTGTGATACCCTAGTAAATGGAATGAGTATCCTCGGTTTATTCCCTTGGCCACTTCACCCATTTGATCCTGGTGTACTAGTGGGATGGGGAAGGGATTGTTTCAACTTGAGCTTAATGTCTCTTGATGCTAACCTTAGCCCTATTCTTTATGATGCATATACTAAATGTTACATGGATAAAATAAGGGATTTCTGGTTGTATTTTAAAAGTGTACCCCCTCTGCATGATGTCTTCACACTTGATTCCTTTCTATACTACCTCTTTGCCTATTATGATAACCATATTAATTTTGAATTGGTATTATGTAGAGGTAGTAAGTTTGGTGGCTGGTTTTATTTCTTTAATGATGATGTTTATGAGTTTGGTAGCCTAGTGCAAGGAGTAGGTCACGTCAGATTAACCCCTTGTCTTCTACTTCCATTTGACCCCAGAATACTTTGAGATATGAAGGTTATAGTTGCTGGTCATGCTCACTTATTTTTGATATTGATGCTATTCATGTATTTGGTATCCTTTATGCTAATCTTTTTATGTCAAAAACCAAGGATAGGTGGATGTATGTCAAGTGTGAGCAACCATAGGTTGATGATATAAGTGTGGTACTAATACTAACCCTTCTACCTAGAGGATTTTATGTTTGTTTTGCTCTCTCTTTGGTTTTTGCAAGATCTTAATTTGAGGACAAATTCCTTCAAGATGGAGAGGATGATACAAGGACAATGAGCATCAAGAGCACAAGGTATTGTCTAAGGGTTAAGACTTCGGAATTGGCAAGCAATTGAAGACTTTTATGAGTATTTTGAAGCCTTGGTCAAGAGAAGTAAAGAGGGGAACTTATGCACTCAATAGGCACCTCAAGTGAAGGTTAATAAAGACATTTTGCACTCCAAGGAAACACTCAAGAGGCGCCCAATTCCCTTAGCTCATTAAGGGTAGTTTTGTCATTTGGCATGTAACAGTATAAATAGACCATTTTGCTTTTCTTTTCATTAGACTTTGATGAAATTGGATATTACTCTTATATTGTAGTTTTTAGTCTCTAGTTTTAGCTCTTAGAATCTAAAAATTGGTCCAAGAACATTTGAAGTTAGGGTTTCACTTGTTTTGGATAATTTGGCAAGAAAGGTGTACTTAAGGAAGAGTGTTTCCTTTGGGTAACCTAAGAGAAAGGTTTGAACTCTTATTTGTGAGGTGCATTGAAGATTTTGAAACATCTTCTAGTGCTAATCATTGAATAGGAGTAAGGGTCTTTCTATCTATCCTTTAATTTCAAGCATTCTTCTTCTTCATCTCCATTCTATGTGTTGTTTTCTCTTTATTTGGTTTCTGGAATTTTCATCATAGTAATCAATTTCTTGTGTGTTTTTAGTCTTTAAGCTATCAATAATAGTGATGAGAAATTGCTAGATGGGAGAGAATAAATATTTCTTGTTGACAAAACTCATTTCAGCTTACTATTACATGTTAAAAGGGGTCCAAGACCTAGAAAATTTTATTAAGTGTTGGGACTTAGTCATTTCTAAAGCTCCCAAACTTTGATGATTTTATTTTTGACCTTTCCGACATCGGAACATTAATTTTTAAGCTGATTCATGATCGGGTTGGTCAATAGTACATCTTAGGTGAGTTTCAGAATTTTTGAACCAGCATAAGGGTGTGTTTGGACTTACAAAATAGTATCACCACCGGGATAAGCCCACGTTACGTGCCTCAGTCCACTGGTAGGGGTTCCCATGGTACGTGCTCCAGTTCGGCAGACCAGAGCACGCAGTGCATGCTCCATTGCGGTCTCCTTAATTTTTTGCCTTTAGTCACATCATGGTTAGTTAAAATTTTGTGTGTGTTTTCTTGGGGTAGTGTATGGAGGTTGTTAATGATATAGGTTTGGAGGATATGAGGAATATTCTTTTATGGGTGTTTGTTTAGAAGGGCATATGTGGTTATGAAGATAGACTTGAATGTCATGTCTGTATATATGTGGATGAATGCATTGCGTGTTAGTGAATGTTTATTAAGAGGTTGAATATAGATGCTAAAGTGGTAATAATTATTCATGAGGTGAGAAGTTATGAAAACACATGGGGTATTAAATTCATGGCCAGACTAGTGTTATGTATAGTGCCTTGAGATTTTGAGTTAGGCTTGAACATGGTGAGAGTGTGTAGTTCAACTCAGACTTTGGCTAGAGTAGTTATATGTACCCGTGTGAGAAGGCATTTAAGGGGAGTAGTATAGTTGAGGGAGTATTTGAGAAGTGTGGCTAAGCTTGAAGATTAGCAGTTGTATTGCATACGACTTAGAAGTTCTATCCTAGCTTATGTTTCATAGGCCTATTTTCCATGTTACAGAGTTATAGCCATAATAAGATTCTTTACTCAGATATGATCATGCCTAAGATTCTTTGCTTACTAATGTTATTAAGAATTCTTAGAAAGAGTGTTGAAGAAATACTCCAGTTGAGTGTAAACTTTCAGTATGAATCAGTCTGTGTAGCCAGCAATTCAAGTTTAGTAATCAGACAAATAAGCTCCTATTATTTTCCATCTTTTCATCTAGTCTTACTATCCGAAGTTTCATGAATGTGGATATTGTATGAGTTAATTTTTCACATATATGTAAGTTGCAAATTCATGTTAGTCCATCTATCATGTTTCAGATTCAGCTATTTAGTCATGACTCAGTTCATAAGTGTTCAGTGTATAATCTCAGTTTTACAAGTATTTTAGCCCAGATAGTGTAATACGCCTTGTACGATCTGAGTCTCGTTGTCTCATCATTTGTTCTTGCATAAGTTATCACTTTGAAGTTCTATATGTAAGATCATATCATGAACATTCAAGTGAGTTCTAAACTTTCAACATGAATCAACTCCTTATAGTAAGTAAAGTCAAGTTAGCTTATAAATCAGTTTCATGATGGATGTTTTTAATGTTTCATCTCAGTTATATCCTTTCTTAGCAGTCATATCATGTTTACATTATTCCATACTTCTAAGACTTCAACGAGTTCCTATCCATCACTCGAGGACGAATGATTCCAAGGGGGAGATAATGTAACACCCCATATTTTTGGGCTAGACTTTGAAGTGTCGTTCTTACATGTGTAAACTATAATCCCATGATTTTCTTTCGAATTCATATGTCATGATCTTAACCTAGTTTTTTGAAGTGCTTTCGAGGTGAAAAATGTTCATAGGAATCACTTCGAACAAAGTTGACCTAAGAACCTTTGATTCTCCAAAGTTTGGTATTTGATTTTATAAGGGTCTACTTTGAACATCTATAACTTTTGATATACGTTGAATTTTTCAACTCAAGACCCACCAAATTGTGGATAATTGAATTAGTTTTCCAATAATACCAATTTTTCCTTAATCTGATACCCGAGAAAAAAGTTATAGCCATTTTTGTGGGAGAGGCAGTGAGGGCACGCAATCAGCCCGTGGCGCTCGCTCTATCGCCCACCCCTATTTTCCGCAATTTTAAGGGAAAATGGGTCATTTTACCCCACCCAAATTCATCCATAACACCTAATTAAAGCTCTCAAGGAGCATTATTTGCTCCATTATTCATAATTTCTCTCCAAGAAAGCCTTCCTCTCTAAAAACAAACCCTAATCTCCTCCCAAGAACTTCAACTTCAAGTTACACCTCTTCAAGATAATCAAGAATTTAAGTTCTCTAGTCCAATAATCAAAATAAAAGATTTAAAGATCATCTCCAAGGCTTTCAAGGTCAAGCTTTCTCCATCAAATCAAGCCTATTAAGGTATGTGGGGTTATGAACAAGGGTATCCTTTCACCCTTGTGCCCAAAATTGTATAATTTTAAGAGTTTATTTACTTGTTTTGAAGTAGGGCTCATACACAAGTTTCTATATTCTTGAAGCATGTGATTATCATGAAATTTAAAGTTTGTAGTATATCAAGAAGTGCTTATGTTTATGTTTTTAACTTACGAGATTTATGTTATGAATGAGATGGCATTATCTTGATTCATTATTGTTGAAGTTTTCAAGAATCATATTTAGCATGATGTTTTGTTATGAATTGACATGAGTAGCATGGGTTTTAAGCCCTAAGTTTAAGTATTCGAATTTCAAGAAGATTATGCTTGTAATCATTCTACGATAAGCTTATATTCATATTTAAAGTAAGAATTGATCTTTGATCCTCAGCTAAGATATGAAATCCACAATTGTTATTTTGAACATAACTTATAGTAAAGAGAAGCATAACTGGTTTTCATTATAATCCCTTGTGCTAGTTTTAAGGTGGATTTCCTACAGTATGAGCACTAAGTAATAAGGGAGTAGTATTAAACACCGAGTTGGGTATGCGTCTAACGTCACATGACCCATAACTATGAGCCAACATAGGTTGAGATTATTCCCAATATGGATAAAGTTACAGATAGTGATCACTTTAGATTAGGTTCTATTCTGATGGCAAGGGTAGGACGACTTTCCCTAACGTGAGCTTTTCCCTACTTGGGTAAGATGTTGGACTCTATGATAGCTCACATGGTGTATGTCGGTTAGAAGAAACTCCCTCAGAAAGTTTAAAAGTAAAGCTTTTAGAACTAAATGTTATGGCTCACAAAGTTTATACTTATGCTTCACTACTCATGTTTATGATTTTACACTTTTTGTCTTATTCAAGCCCAAGGTGAGTCATTTACACTTAGCATGCATTATTTGAATATTCAACTATTGTTTTACCTATGCATTTATCCCCATATACTCAGTACATTCCAGAAGTACTGATCCACATATATGTCTATGTGCTACATTATCTCATAATGTAGGTATAAGTTGCAACGCGCACATCATAATCAGACAGTTTGCAGTTTCCAGCCAGCAGGTAATGAGTCCTTTTGATTTGAGGGCCCGATTCAATCATAGTTTTAGTAGCATCTTATTTTCTTTATTCAGTCATATTGATTCGGGATAGCTGGGGGTCATGTCTCGACTACCTATAGTCAATACTAGTAGAGGCTTCATAGACAATCAGTATAGTTGATGTATTTAATATTAGTTTTGTTTTGTATAACAAGAGTTGTAATCATTTTAATAGTTTTGTTTTGAAGATGTTCATCTAAAGTCTTTTCTTCAGCTCATTTCTTCAAGATTTATGTATCTTATTCAGTTACTTACGAGTTATACCAGTACAAGGGTTAGCTTGGGATCACTTGTGGTCCCAAGCACCGTGTGACGTCTAGGGTGTAGTCTCGAGGCATTACAAGGGATGTAAATCTCATCAAGCACCACCGTTTCTAAGACAAAATGCAACACAAGTGAATCCACACTTGATATGCCCTAGTTATGATTTTAGTCTCTCTTTCTCTCTCTAGAGAGAGAAGACTTGTTCTTTCAATATTTCATATTCAACAAAAACTAATAAACTAAACCTAATGAGTCTATTTATAATCTATTACAAAGTTAAGGGACCAAACTACCCTTAATGAGAAAGGGGTGCCTATGGAGTGTAAAAATAGGGGCATAAAATGACCAATACACCCTTAAGGGGATGGGCGGCTTTTGTATGTAAAGAAAGAATGGTCATGTAATGTTTCAAGCTCTTATTCACTCCTCAAAATATGCCATACTTTGTGTCATTTTGGCCTTCACAATTATTCTTCATCACTTGGACTCTCGGGTGTCACATCAAGGCAAGCTCCTAATCAACCTTCCACACACAAAATTAACCTATTGTGGAGTCAAAGTTTGTCTCCCATGCATGTCCGCATGCCCTCAATGTGAACATAATTGGGTTCTTTATGTGTCGGCCTTGAATGATGTCCTCAATAGCTATGATGGATATTTGGCTCGTATCATCCCCCCTTCTTGAAAAGGATTCTAGCTCTAATCCATACCTAAAAAAATCAAAGAAAGGACAAACAAGTACAACATCCTCATGGCCTGAGGGTTAGGGTTAGTGCAACAAATAGCATCATCATGCCACGGTGGTACACACTTGAAATATAACCATGAATCTTTTGTTTTTCACATGAATATCCGAGTGAATATGTTACAAAGAAAGTGGCTACGACAATCACCAAGAGATAATGAAACTACTAAGGTCATAACGACATCATCAATTTCCAAAGGTAAGAATACCTTTATCATAGGAGCCATAAGACACAGGTGTTCCTTCATCTCTTTAGTAGTCCACACCAAGAATGGTGTCTCAATTAAAGTTGAAGACCATAGAAAACATATATCAATGACACTCAAACAAGTGGACCAACCAACAAATATCCTACCTCCTTACAAAGCCAATCCAAAACTATTATGGATGTCATCATAATCAAAGAGGTAGTATAGAAAGAAATCAAGTGTAAAGGCACACACGGATGAAGACAAGGAATTTAAGCACATACACTTTCTTATTTTCAAACAAATAGACAACTTGGCATCCATATGTTGGGATTCACTCAACCTAAGCACAAGTGTGTCAAGCAAAGATGCACATTTAGAAGCATTACCCCAAGGAGATAGTGACACTTTTGCTATCAGGTCAATTTTCAAGGAACAATCACCTATTGGGTGTCTTAAATATTCAATTAGATCAAATCTTTCATCACCCAATTGGTTATTTCTTTCAAAGACTACACATTCCGTACCCTTAAGAGTACTCTCATCCTCCAAGAAGAGATTTTCATCTTTAGGAGGAATGTTGTCACACCATATTGGGTTAGCATAGAGGCTATAGACTTCCAGACAAGCAATACCTTCAACATCATTCTCACCACTAGGTTTATTAGGAGTGATTATACTATCCTCAAACAAGATATTATACCTAAAGAGAGAATGATCTATCCCACGGGCAAATTTGGAACAAACAATTTCACCACTCTCTAAAAGATCATTATTAAGTTTCAAGGATGTTTCAAGCATAAGATTATCCCTATGATCCAAGCCAATAATAGAATCCTTACCATAAGATAAGCTCACGAGTTCACTCCTATCCCTTGGACCAATATTTTCATTTATATTATTTTTATGAGCAAAACTAATAATAAGGCTTTCATCACACAATATGATCAAAGAATCATCTCCAATCTCGTGATCAACTCTATCAACATTATCACTAACGTGAGCCTCATCAAACACATCATAAACATGATCAAGTAGTGGACTATGTTCATGAGTAAGTTGATCATTATATATACCTTCACTAGTTGTCGATAACTCACATGGCAACTTAGACTCACCTTGGTTTTCACAAGGGTCAACTAGAATGTGAATACTCTCATTATATGGCAATGGAACCTTATTCAACTCATAATTACTATCACTAGATGGACACAAATTATTCTTATGAGAAGAATCAATTTTGTCATCTATAGGATCAGCTAGTGCTTACTTACTTACAACAAGAATTGGATATTATTGCAACCTATAAATACTAAGAGTATCACAAATGAAAGGCTCATGCAATACTCCTTTAGTCAAACTACCAACTACATCCACTTGGCTACTACTAGCCACATCATAACATTCTAAAATTTGAGGAGTGTCGGAGATAGCATTTTTACCTTATAGCTCATATGATGAGGGCATTCGGTTTCCAACTCCTTTTTACGGAACCAAATACCTTTCTCATCTTTTAATGGCATGTGTGATAGCTTTAAGATCGGCCAATTCAGTTGGACTAAATGGAGGAATTGGATATGGGGAACCAAAAATTTGGCGTAGCATTTCAAGGTTCCATTTGAATTCTTCAAAAGGGTCCTTGAAATCATTATCATCTATGGTACCTAATAAAAGACATCAAAAAACAACAACAAACAAGTTATCTCAAAAGTATCCTCACCATACTCTCACATCTTAACTACCTCACACTTGGCTTCACAAGTGTTTAAATTTGGCTAGGAACCCGTGAGAAGTTAAAGGATAAGTCTACTCTTGTTTGGAATGGATTTTTATTTGAAAACCTAAAGAAATATTGTTCGGACCTTAGCCAATAACTACAATGAATCACAAATGATAAAAAACACACAAAGAATGCAAACACGAATAAAATAAACTCAAAACTAACTTACAATCTAGTAGGTGATTACTAGTTTGTCAATTTGTATTGATCAATTTTCAATTTGGAATGGTGAAAATTAGCTTTGGGAGAGAAGACAATAAGTTTTGACCCTTTTTTTTCAATTTCAAAAAGGTTTGACTTTCCTTGTACCTTTTTGGCTAAACACCTTTTTGAAAGACTTTTGTCTCTTTCCTTTTTATTTGTCTTGGTAGGTGGCCTTTCTCCCTTTTGGTAAGACATTTTTTGAAAGACTTTTGGTCCCCTATATACTTTTGTAATAGTATTGGAGTAAGTTTCAAGACTAACAAGACCACACCTTCTTTCTTTTTTGTTTTTAGATCAAAATCACCACTATTGAAGACTCCTCTTCAACAAGACAAGAAGATGGTGAAGAACACCAAGAACACCACTTTGGAAATTTGAAGTTCTAGGTGCACATTGGACGGACCTCCAAACATCAACAACAACATATTTTCAAGTTCAAATCTTCAAAAACAATATCAACAACACATTTCAAGCCACCAATCCTAAAAAACAGCAACCTTCAAATTCTAAGAACAACTCAAAAATGTCTCAAAATTCAGATCTAGACTCAATTAGTGTTAGTAAAGAAAGGAATAACACTAGAAACAAATAAAACAAATAAAAATATCCTATATATAATATACAAATTTTGGTATAAACACAAAAATGTGGACAAAATTTGTCTTGTGAGATTTTCGATTATCAACACTTTTTTTGGATTTTTAAGTTAACAAGCCCAATATTGATCTCGTAGGAACAAAATCAATCCTTTCTCTGATACCAACTGATACAAAAACATCCCACAAACACAAGATAACAACACTATAAAACAAGCAACTCAAGATGAACACAAGATAACAAGAACAATACTAATGATTTTGCAATAAATTAAAGGATAGGTAGTGAAACATAGACTATTACAAGAAATATGAACTAAAGTGTGAATCATACACTAGAACCCTTAAGACTTACAATAGTAACACCACACTCTTACGTAGACACAAGAAGGATGTCAATTTTCTCAAGCACCAATATTTTTAAGCCAAAATGCAACACAAGTGAATCCACACTTGATATGCCCTAGTAACGATTTCACTCTCTCTCTATCCAGAGTCTCTCTCCAGAGAGAATACTTGTTCTTTAAATATTCCCTATTCAACAAAAACTAATGAACTAAACCTAAAATGAGTCTATTTAAATACAATTACAATGTGAAGGGACCAAACTACCCTTAAAAAGAAAGGGGCGCCAATGGAGTATAAAAATAAGGGGCATAAAATGACCAATACACCTTTAAGGGGATGGGAGGATTTGAAGTGTAAAGAAAGGATGGTCATGGAATGTGTCAAGCTCTTCTTCACTCTTCAACATATGCCACCCCTTGTGTTATTTTGTCCTTCACAATTATTCTTCATCACTTCGACTTCGGGTGTCTCATCAAGGCAAGCTCTTAAGAAACCTTCCACTCATAGAATTGATCTATTGATGACTGAAAGTCGGTCTCCTATGTGTGTACCCGTGCCCTCAATGTGATCACAATCGAATTCTTCATGTGTCGGCCTTGAATGATGTCATCAATAGCTATGATTTCTATTTGGATCATATCCCATATGGCATACTATAACACCCCACAAAATTCTCTCATAGTCTAAGCCTTAAAGCGTGTCAAGTGAAGCATAAATCTAGTCCAAAATGGGTGAGAAGTGTCTTTCCAAGTGAGAAATATATTGAATCATGTAGAATTTCTATAATATAAACTTTTTTTCATGTATATCATTGAACAAGCTTTCCATCGATACCAATTTTGTCAAAATCCAACATCGAACAAGGAAGTTATGGCCGCTTTACTGAAAATAGTCGGAACCACCCAGGTGCGATGGCCGGGTTGACGGACCATCGAGCTTCCGACGGACCGTCGCAGCCAATGCAGTGACTCCCTTTTTTGGCCCATGAAAGATAGATAGGATGAAGGACCGTTGAGGCTGCGACGGACCATCGCTAGGACCGTCGCGCTGAGGCAGTGTGGCCTCTCCTGGCCAACGTGCGACGAACGATCTGACAGACCGTTGCATCAAGGAAGTGTATTATTTTACTGAATGATGTGCGATGTATGATCCGATGGACCATTAGGCTGAGCGACGGATCGTCACTTCGACCGTCGCAGACCCCGTTCAGCATTTTTAACTCAATTTTAAAAGGGCTTTTTGGTCTTTTTACCACTTTTTTAGCCCCTATTTATATCCGATCAAGTCTCAAAATTTCATTCTTTTTTTTTAACATAAAAAACTAGGGGTTCTACAAAATCAAAACCCTTCTTTCTTCTTCAAGAAAAATCAAGAGAAATCAAGAAATCAAGAATCTCTCCAAGAGCCTTCAAGAAAGAGTTTCCCTAAGGTATGTAGATGTTGATTCTTGGGTTCCTTTCATCCAATAAGTTCAAGAACCCTTTCCAAAAATTCAAAGATCTTATGTTTATGGGTTTTCATAATTCATGTGGGTTGAAATTGATGTTCATGCTATTTTTGAGTTTTGATTCATATTTGTTTGCAAGGTTTTCAAGCTTTGACACTAGTATGTGATATTCATGTGATGTTCATGATAAACCCTCTTCAAGTTGCTTGTTAAGTGATGTGTTCATGTCAACTAAGTGAAGAGATTGTTGAATAAGCAAAGCATGCTCCCCGTATGTTTGATAAAATGCTTATGTGAAGAAATTAGAGCCATTATAGCATGTTGACTAGAAATCCCCAATTGTGTACAAGCCCATGCATGCCAAGTGTTTGTTGAAAAGCCTTAGTGAATGAATTGTGACACGATAGCATGAAATTCCCTAATTATGTGCTCTTCGATACATGCTAAGACTTTAATACATGCTAAGTGTTTAATGTAAGACCTTGTTGAATGGAGTATGAGCCAATAACATGTCTCCCTATACTACCACATGTTTATGATTTCTAAATGCTTGAAGAGATGCTTTAGTAATTGTGATGGTGAATAGATGTCCATGGTCTTGATAATTCAAGAATGGTTATGCTTTACTTTTATGTTATCGAGTCCTGGGGGTATTTATACCTGACAATTTAGCTGCAGTCTAGAGCCTGTGTCAGTTTTCACGACAATCTCAGTCAAGCCACGATTCTTAGAACTCAGTGAGTTATAGAACTCAGTACTCTCAGATAGATATAGAACGTAATAAATCTCAGTAATCTCAGTGTCGCTAGTATTCTAGCCTCAGTTTAGTACTCAGCCTAAATCTAATAGTAATCAAGTGTTCAGTTCAGTCCTCAGTAGTATTCGAGTAATCTATCCCGAGCTCAGTATTGTTTAGTCTGACAACGAGATTCAGTAATATTCCGTCAGACATAGAACCAAGTGAATTTAGCATAACTCAGTCAGATCAGTCAAGAAATATGATTAGTATCAAATTCGGCTTAGTTTAAGTTTAGTTGAGAATCAGTTCAGAGTCTTTCAGTTGCGAGTAGGAGCTAGCACCAAGCGAGTGAAGGGATGACGGCTCCTCATTAGAGAGGCAGATTTGTTAGGAGCAATCCCTGAACTTCAGAACTACATAGCCAGCATAGATGCAGGACTCACCCATTAGAAATATGCTTGACGATTATACTGCCTTAGGCTTGACTTCCTGTGAGGGTCACCCGTTAAAGAGGCTTGACCAGAGTTGAGGTATTTACCCATGGTACGGTATTGACTCCCTTCCAGATAGGGTTAATGGTTGGACCTCACCAGTTCACATTAGAGGCATATCAGTTAAGTGAGCACTCTCACAGTTACAGTTTCAGTATCAATCTTTTGAAAAAAACTCAAAAATTAGGACTTTCAGATACAATATCTATCTCAATGAGGAACTCAGATAGTTCTATTGATTCATGGGCTACCCTCTAGATAAGGATGGTCCCACATAAATTTATTCAGTATCAGGGTTATCAGATCCAGAGATCACCCACTAGATAAGCTTGATCTCAGATTTATTTGAGTAATCTCATTATCAGATCCAGAGATCACCCGTTAGATAGGCTTTATTTAAATCTCAGATTCAGTTGAGTAATCTTATTATCAGATCCAGAGATCACCCGTCAGATAGGCTTGATCTCATTCTCAATATTATTCTCATTATCAGATTTAGAGATCTTTCGCTAGATAGGTTTGATCTCAGATTAATCTTTTCTTATCATTGATAGTAGATTCCAGAATCATTCGTTAGAGAGGTTTGATCTCCGATATAGTCAATTGAGAGTTGAAAGCTCAGAATTCAGTCATTGATATGAGTAGATTTAGTTAATAAATTTTAGTATCATCAATTTTTGAGATCACTCGCTAGATAAGACTGATCTTAACTTCAGTACTCAGTTATCAGTATCAGATGATTCAGTGTTTAGTATCTAAGGCATTAGTAGTGAGTTCAGATTGCAGTAAAGTAGTATCTAAGTTTCAGTATGTTGAGTCATGATGATTTCAGTTATGGTTTGTGCATTCATGCGTGTGTTCTCATTTAGTACTCTCATGATTATTCAGTTAAGTAATTGTTTATACATGAGACCTTGCATTTAGCATTACCTCATCTTCATACTTGGTACATTCCCGTACTGACGCATTTGTGCTATGGTGTTTTATTTTACACCATAGGTTCAGAGGCACGAGATCCAGAGTACCCTTAGCAGCTCAGTCCTAGTCAGTAGCACTAGACATAGCAGTGAGTCCTCTTCAGTCGAGGATGATCCTTATTTTTATTATCGCATCAAACTTAGTTTACTTTCTGTAGGCGGAGTTAGTTGGGGACATGTCCCATCAACTCCACAGCTTAGAAATTTCAGAGGATTTTCAGACAGATATATCAGTATTCAGTTTTCAATTTTGAGTATTTTTAGATGTTTTGAACCTTATGGCCAGTTTCTAAATTTATTATCTATATTATGGAGTTTTCAGGTACAGATATCATTCGAGGGTTAGCTCGTGGTCCTTCGGGATCATGAGCTCTGTGTGACGTTCTGGTTCCAAAAAATTGGGTCGTTACAAACTTGGTATCAGAGCCTAAGGTTCAATAGTATCCTAGGGAGTCTGGAAAGCCGCATCTAGTAGAGTATTATGCATGGGCGTGTTGCGCACCACATTTATGTACAAGAGGCTATAAGATATTTTTAGGAGCAGTTTACCTTCTTTCTGTATTTATGTCATGTGAGTGAGCATGATCTCAAGTTGATCTCAGTCTAATCCACCTTTTTTTTCCATTTAAAGAGTATGCCTCCTCATAGAGATAGTGCCCATAGGGTTGATAATCAGCCCCCTCCGTCAGTAGATCCTGAGAATGAGAGTGTGTCACATACCGAGTTTTGGGTAGCATTTCAGGTGCTAGCCCAAGCTATGACTAATATTCAGGGTAACCGTCAGGATAAGTCCCCACCTCAATAAGATAGGGGTTCATCCGCAGCCAAAATTAGAGATTTCATAAGAATGAGCCTACCAAAATTCTTTGGGTCAGTAGCAGGTGAGGACCCACAACTTTGTCTAGAGGAGGTGGGGAAGATTACGTAGATTATGCATGTTTTTGAGGAAAAAAGTATAAAGTTAGTATCCTATAGGATGAAGGATATTGCTCATGATTGGATAGTGATGTGGAAGAAGGGTAGAGGGGAGGATGTAGCTCTCGTGACTTGGTAAGAGTTTCAGGATGCCTTTTTAGATAAGTTTTTCCCGCTAGAGATAAGAGAGGCTAAAGTAGAAGAGTTCATGAACCTAAGGCAAGGATCCAAGATAGAGAAAGAGTATTGTCTTAAGTTTAAACAGTTAGCTAAGTATGCTCCTAACTTGATAGCTGACCCTAGAGCGAGTATGAGTAAGTTTGTGACTGCTGTATCTGAGTTAGTATTAAAGAAGTGTAGGGCTGCTATACTCAATATAGATATGGACCTTGCTAGACTGATGATGCATGCGCAACAAATTGAGGTACAGAAGATAAAAGAAAGAGATTGAGTGAGTAAGAAAGCCAGAGTAGGTAGACATAGTTTCTCTCAGGCAGGGTCCTAGGGTGGTAGCCGTCCTCAGCATAGCCAAAGATTTTCAATCCCAGCTTAATCCTCAGCTAGTGTACCTACACTAGAGTTCGGGGGTGTCAATCATGATGGGGCGCCAGACCCCAAAGCCTAGAGTAGTGCTAGTGGTGTTTTTACCTATCCGCTTTGTGGAGAGTATGCCCACCTAGGTATGTGTAGAGCCGATAGTGATGTGTTCTTTTGGTGTGGTAATCTAGGCCACAAAATGTAAGAATGTAGAGTTATAGCTCAGAGGGGTAGAGATTTTCATTAGTAGAGTGCCCCTTCCGGTGCCAATAGTGGTCAGCGTCAGAACAAACTTCATGCGCTTCAGACCCACCATGATCAGGAAAGGTTCCCTGATATAGATTCGGGTATGTTATGAGTCCTTCATATTTATGATATGCATTGTTAGATCCTTTTCTCCCATTTTGAGCTTATATGTCAACATGAGTTATGCATTAATTTTAGATCTCTGTTGGTCAATCATGACCCAATTCGTAGGTGCCCCGTGCACCGCCCCAGTATTTTAGTGAAGTGTGTTTAGAGGGTCATAGAGTCCCAAGGGGGAGATACCCCATGATATTGCAATTCTTTCATGTCCTTAGACTCATTCAGCTGTATCTTTAGACTCTCCTTATGAAGTTAACATCAGTTATTATTGCATAGCCAGTCATGCTTTTGAGAGTCAGTTCAGCCAGACATTCATGCATTAGATATGAATGTTTAGTATAAAAAGTTCAGCTTTTTAGTGTGTTCAGTCATGCATTCATGAGATCAACTCAGTTGTGAGTCCATGCATTAGATATGCCTGTCTATTATGAGAATTCAGCTTATGAGTAGCTTCAATCAAGTATTCCATGCATTAGATATGCATGTCCAGTGTGAGAGCTTAGTATATCAGTAGTTCCAGTTGCATGATCATGTTTTTGACGCTCCCATTCCTTGAGTAAGTTTAGTTGATCAGTATTCTTAGCATATCGAGCAACATTCGAGGATGAATGTTTCCAAGGGGGAGATATTGTAAGACCCTGCAAAATTCTCTCGTAGTCTGAGCCTTAGAGCATGTCAAGTATAGCGTTAATCTGGTCCAAAAAGGGTGAGAAGTGTCTTCCTAAGTGAGAAATATTTTGAACCATGTAGAATTTCCCTAATATTGACTTTTTGTCATGTACATCATTGAATAAGCTTTCCATCGATACTAATTTTATCAAAATACGACATCGACGAGGAAGTTATGGCCGTTTTACCGAAAACAGTCAGAACCGCCCAGGTGTGACGGCCGGGTTGATGGACCATCGAGCTTACGATGGACCGTCGCCCAGACCATCGCAACTAAGGCAGTGACTCCCTTTTCTGGACCAAGTGCGATGGCCAGGACGACGGACCGTCGAGGCTACGACAGAACGTCGCGCTGAGGTAGTGCGACCTCATCCTGTCCAACGTACAACAGACGATCCGACGAACTGTTAGATTTATGATGGACCATCGCTGAGACCGTCACATTGAGGTAGTGTATTATTTTGCTGACTGATGTATGATGGATGATCTGACGGACCATCAGGCTGAGTGACAGACCATCACTTCGACCGTTGCAGACCCCATTTAGCATTTTTAACTCAATTTTAAAAGGGCTTTTTGGCCTTTTCCCACTTTTTCAGACCCTATTTATATCCGATCAAGGCTCACAATTTCATTCTTCATCTTTAACATAAAAAACTAGGGTTTCTACAAAATCAAAACCCTTCTTTCTTCTTCAAGAAAAATCAAGAGAAATTAAAAAATCAAGAATCTCTCTAAGATCCTTCAAGAAAGAGTTTTCCTAAGGTATGTAGATGATGATTCTTGGGTCCCTTTCATCCAAGAAGCTCAATAAACCTTTTCAAAAATTCAAAGATCTTATGTTTATGGGTTTTCATGATTCATGTGTGTTGAAATTGATGTTCATGCTATTATTGAGTTTTGATTCATATTTGTTTGCAAGGTTTTCAAGATTTAACCCTAGTATGTGATATTCATGTGATGTTCATGATAAACCCTCTTCAAGTTGATTGTTAAGTGATGTGTTCATGTCAACTAAGTGAAGGAATTATTGAATAAGCAAAGCATGCTCTCCATATGTTTGATAAAATGCTTATGTGAAGGAATTACAACCATTATAGTATGTTGACTAGAAATCCCCAATTGTGTACAAGCCCATGCATGCCAAGTGTTTGTTGAAAAGCCTTAGTGAATGAATTGTGACACAATAGAGTAAAATTCCCCAATTATGTGCTCTTCGATACATGTTAAGACTTTAATACATGCTAAGTGTTTGATGCAAGACCTTGTTGAGTGGAGTATGAGCCAATAGTATGTCTCCCTATACTACCACATGTTTATGATTTCTAAATGCTTGAAGAGATGCTTTAGTAATTGTGATGGTGAATGAATGTCCATGGTCTTGATAATTCAAGAATGGTTATGCTTTACTTTTATGTTATCGAGTCCTGGGGGTATTTATACCCGAAAATTTAGATACAGTCTAGAGCCGTGTTTGTTTTCACGATAATCTCAGTCAAGCCACAATTCTCAGAACTCAGTGAGTTATAGAACTCTATACTCTCAGACAGATACAGAACGTAAGAAATCTTAGTAATCTCAGTGTCACTAGTATTCTAGCCTCAGTTCAGTACTCAACTCAAATCTAGTAGTAATCAAGTGTTCAGTTTAGTCCTCAGTAGTATTCAAGTAATCTATCCTGAGCTTAGTATCATTTAGTCAGACAACGAGATTCAGTAATATTCTGTCAGATATGAAACCAACTGAATTCAGCATAGCTGAGGTGCAACTCAGATATAAAGTTGACATACAACTCCTGAGTGGATTTTTTTTGATAGCTGAGGTGCAAAACTCTGCACTGAGATGAGGATGGGTCTAGAATTGTCTTCCCTTACTGCTTTCTATACATACTGGCTCTACTACTGGAGTCTGAGGGACTGACTTGCTCACATACCTACATTCTGTTCAAACTTGCTTGTCTTACTAAACACATCATCTGATTTTGTTTCCACATATACTGCTAATATCATATTCACACCTTCATGCTTAATTTTAAGCCAATAAACTTAAATTCTTTCTCACCTGCTAGCACTATTCAAACCTACTAATTCATGTTGGTACAACTATCCCCATGAATACATAATCTAATCAGACTAGATAATACTATCCCAACTCATCTACTGCTAAACTCTTGGGTCCATGCTTAAAATTCTAGGTCTATACTGTTATAGGATTCTGAAAAGGGATCTAACGGCATATTAAAAATTAGATTTGAGTTTACAAAGGAGTTCTCATGATCATAAATAAAATATGTACAACTTTGGAACATGACTGAACTGAGGGGATATTGTTTGAGCATGTGGCAAATCCCATAACTGTCTCCAGGGACTGCATGAGAAAGCCCTATCTTTAGGACTTGAGTTTCACTATTTCTGTTACCTTAAAAGTAAGGTAAAGTTGACATGAGGGGAGCCTGATGTGAATCTACATGGGTTCCTTAGAGAAACTTGCCATAGCACGATCTTGAGACATAAAAGAAAGAAAACTGTTCCTAAAACATCTCATAGCCTCCTGCACATAAGTGTGGTGCACAAAACGCCCATGTACAAGACTCTACTAGATGCAACTTTCAAACTTCCTAGGACACTGTTGAACCTTAGGCTCTGATACCAAGTTTGTAACGCCTCGATTTTCTGAACCGAAATGCTACACGATGCTCATGACCCAAAGGACCACAAGCTAACCCATGACTGATATCTGTACCTGTAAACTGTATAATATCTCATAAAATATGTGGAAACATGAACGGTAAGGCCATAAGGTTCAATATTGATACATATTTGAAAAAAACATGGTATAACAATACCAAAAAGGAACATAAATACTGAAGTATGAACATCTAATTTGACATCTAGTTTGAAAGCCTCTAACTGAACTGAATAAGGAGTTGAAGGAACATGTCTCCAACTAACTCCATGAACTGAAAAAAAGTAATCTAAAATACTGTAATAAAGTAATAATAATATTGTCCTCAAATAAAGAGGAGCACTGACTGCTGCAATCTGTAATGCTATGCTGCTCTAAAACTCGTGCCTCTGTACCTATGGCGTCACATAAAATACCATAGCACGAATACATCAGTACAACTAAATGTACTGAGTATACGAGTGAGGTAGGCTAAATACAAAGGGTTTTATATGCTTGAACTATGCTGACTGATATGACCGTGAGAATACATACATACATACATAACTACAACTAAACTCGTGGTGATACTGACTACTGAGTCTGAATACTAATGACATGTATTTACTGATAACATATCATGAATGATAACTGAATTCTGATAACTGATATATCTGATAACATGAGTTCTGATAACTAATAGCATGAATGATTGTATATGACAGTCTTAAATCTGATGGAACTAGCTGAGTTCCGTACTGTATCTGACAGTCTTGATATCCTGAAGAAATATCTGAGTTCTCTTACTGAGACTGATACTGAAATTGTGGGAAGTAGTTATCTAACCGACATGCCCCAAATACGTTATAATAGCTAAGTTGGGGTCCAATCTCTACCCCAACTGGAGAGGTGTCAATACCGCGCCACTGGTAAGGACAACTGTGAGAACCCTATACTGGTAGGTACTCAAATGAGAATGGTGGGAACCCTAAACTAAAAGGTTAAGACACCTCACCAACCCTAATCTGACAGGTTAAGATGTCTTAACCTACGCTGGCTACGTAGTTCTGGAACACAAGGATGACTACTAAGAATCACACCCTGAACTGGCAGGTAAGTTCCCTTCCTTGGGTTCACTCAGTGCTAACTTCTACTCCCATCTGAAAGACGCTGAACTGAATAACTAAGCTGAACTGAACAACTGAACTGAACTGATTAGCTGAACTGATACTGATTAACTTGACTGATACTAGTGGTATTGTTTATCGGAGCTAAACTAAGTTTACTGGATTTTGATGACTGATGGAATGTACTGAGTTCTGAAGACTGGTTGACAGTACTAAAGTTACTGAGATTGACTGTGAATACTGAGGTTGCTGAAGTTATTGAGCACTGAGATTACTGAGATTACTGGACTACTGAGATTACTGAGATTTCTGAGTTTTCCTGAGTCACATGACTGACTGAATTCTATAGATCATGGCTTGACTGAGAGTATCGTGAAAACATGACATGGCTCTAGGCACACAACTATATTTTTTGGGTACAACTACCCCCAAGACTCAATGGAAGGAAACTGACACAACTTGAATTTCTTGAGTACACGACCATCAATAACAATCCATAATACATGAGTGGGGCATTTCATGAAGTTCATGGTCATCATAATATCTATCATGAATAGGAATGCTTATAATCAAGTCATAAATCTCATATTCTAATATCATGGGCATTCCCACAACATATACTATTCATAGCAATGGCATGGAAACCATTCAAGCATAAGGGAACGACAACATGTAACATTTAGTTAATATTGTAATGATTTGGGGATATTATACTTCATGTATTTATTCAACATCTCAAACATGATAGGAAAAGCATAGATATATTTTGTGTACATAATTTATATCTCCATTATCATACATGCTTTATACCACAACAATAACAAAACATAATTTGCATGGAAATTCATATTGGAGTGTATGGCTAACATGAACTTGTTATTTAGATATCATGAAATCATGTAAATATGAAGTTCTAGCATACGAGGAATTTTATCAAACACCTTGCATGCATTCTTTAAGGCATAGGTAGATTTCATACTTGCATTCTATCAATCCATTCAAAGATCATGTTTTTCAACTAACAACATAACTTTCATGAGATATACAGTCACGATACTATTATATAGAAAAACAAAAAAGCATCAACATGGGTATGATCATATCACCACAACCAACCAAGTTTTTGTATTTTAAAGATTGATTCTTGAACTCCACGGACGAAAGGAATTCGTGGATGAACACTATGCATACCTTTGAAGGGAGGTTCTTGATGATTGACGGAGGAATTTCCTTGAAATTTGATCTTCAAGCTTAATTGTGCAACCCTAGTTGTTTTTCTCCTATGGTGCTCTTGTATAATGAGCTTTGAGATGTTAATAGGGTTGTAAAGTGTTTAGAAGCTATATATTTCGTAGGGTTAAGTTTAGGCACGTGTAAGGATTGTTAAAAGACTTAATTACCCTCAAAATAACTCAAAACGGAGTGTTTTTGGCACTTGGAACTGACCTAGACGGCGCCTAACCAATCGCCTAAGTTTGGTTGGGCGGCGCCTAACCAATCGCCTATCCTTACTGTCTCTCACAAAAATGGGCATAACTTTTCACTCGGGTATTGGATTAAGGTAAAATTGGTATCGTTGGAAAGCTAATTCGATTTTCTATAATTTTGTGGGTCTAAATATATAGAAATACCACATTAACATAGAGTTATACTCATTCAAATATGACCTTACAAAATTGAACACTAAAACTTGATGGATTCAAAAACTCTTAGCTTGCATCACTCTAAGCGACTGATATGAGCATGCTTAAGATATCGCAAACTATCATATAGTTAGGATATTCATTGTAAGTCATTCACTAAAATGCTACTCACTGGATAGGAGGTTTCATACGTAGGAAAACTTATTCACTTCCTAGCTTAGAAATATGCGGGGTATTACAATATCTCCCCCTTGGGAACATTCGTCCTCGAATGGAAATTAATTGAGGTGGGAGAGATGATAAGATGAAGTATGTACAAGACATACACTACTGAAATATGGGTTCATGACTGACATGACTGAAATCTAAGTACAACATACTGAACATGCATATCTGATGCATGGGAAACTGATTCATGAATATAAGACTGAGGATTCTAATAAAGTGAGTTTTCTCAAAATGAGAATGCATATCTAATGCACAATAGAAAGGATGAATCCATGCATATTTTATGCATAATTATATGACTGACATGATACGTGAATGTATGACTGAAAGTACTGATGAGCTGATCACGCATATCTGATGCGTGAATTCATGACAAAACTTACTCATGAACATGCAATGGTAAAGGTATCAAGTTTGAACTGAAAAATGAGCATGGAACTGAATACCAAGTTTGGTACTGAAATATGGACATGAGAAAGAGTAAGTTTAAGGAAAACTATTACCTTGAACTGAAAATACCGATAAGTTTGAGATTAATTACTCCATATGCATGATCGGAAACATGAGAACATAACTGAATCTGGGATGTGGTAGATATACTGAATATCATGATCTAAACTAAATCTTGGAAACATGGCATACGACTGAAGTGGGAGTTTGAGGGTTATCTTATGAGTACCCCTTCTCCAAAATGGATTCATCAAAAGAAAATAGAGCAACATATTTATGTCATGAAAGTTTGGGGGTATGATGTATCTCCCCCTTGGGACACTATGTCCCTCAAAGAATACTAACTTGGATGAGCTACTGAGGGGAATTGAGGCGATGCTCAAGACACCTAGGAACTGAGTCATGACTGAATAGCTAGGATCTGAAACTGAGACATGATACATGAACTGAGATGAACACGAATGCATAAATATACTAACTTATTTGATTAACTGAATAACTGATAGCAGAATACTAGATCTGCAAAGCTAAACTATACTTAGTCTGAATAGCTGGGCTGAGATTTTTGAGTTTTATGCATAGGAGATAAGGACTAACTGAGTAGAATGAGGTATCTGAGCATGGATTCATAAAGTCTATATTATTTGCGAATGCGAGACCAAGCGTACGACATGGCTCTGAGGTATTCTATAAACTGGGGTACTAAAACACTAATAACTGAGTACTGACAACCTAAATGCTATGGTCAAGCATATCTGGAACTGAATAGAGTTTCAAATCTGGTTACTGAACTGAAGATGACATTATACCTAAGCCTATATCTAGTATAGAAGTACTGAATTTTGAGGCTAAGTAACTGGTAACTGAAGCCATGGTTCTGTAGGACTATCTGAGTCCTTTATTGAATATTTATTTCTGAACTATCACTATAACTGAGTTTTAGACGGATACTGAAGTACTGAATTTAAGGACGGAACACTAATCACTGAGTACTGGATATTGAAACTATAATTGAGTTGGCAACTAAGTTTTTGATGGCTACATGCTGGGGACTAACATAAGTCAAGGATCTAAATGTACACTTACACTTTGTAATTTCCCAACTTCTAAATACAACCCCTTGATAGATGTTTACTTGCACATTTATCATGACATTCAAGACTATCTTCACAACTATACCCTCGTACAAAGTAAGCATGCAACAATCTTCTCTTATCTAAACAACTGCTCATCACTACACTGTTTCATAAGGAGAGCTAACTGGAGGAGTAAATCAGGAGAAACTGAAACATGAATAGATACAAACTAAACTTGACACATGACTGAAACTTGAGGAATAAAATATCAATAGTTTGGATTTACCAATAAGGTCTGAACTGATGATATAAATGACGTAGTCTAAATGTATCTGATCTGTAGGGGCATAGCATGAATCATGGAAGCTAAGTATATTGGAAAGCATGATAGGCGTACATGAGTCATGAGCTGCATGACCTGAGGCTAGAGTTTCTGTACTCGTGGGACATGATTCATAATACTAAGGGAGCTGGAACTGAACCCCTTATACTGGGAATGAAAATCATACATGATTTATGGGAAAAGAAATGCAAGAGTCTGGTAGGTGACCATAGAGTTGACATGCAACTCTTGAGTTGATTTTTTTTGATAGCCGAGGTGCAAAACTCTGCACTGAGATAAGGATGGGTCAAGAATTGTCTTCCCTTACTGCTTTCTATACATACTGGCTCTACTACTGGAGTCTGAGGGACTGGCTTAGTCATATACCTACATTCTGTTCAACACCTTCTTGTCTTACTAAACACATCATCTAATTTTGTTTCCTCATATACTGCTAATATCACATTCACACCTTCATGCTTAATTTTAAGCCAATAAACTTAAATTCTTGCTCGCCTGCTAGCACTGTTCAAACCTACTAATTTATGTTGGTACAACTATCCCCATGAATACATAATCTAATTAGACTAGATAATACTATCCTAACTCATCTACTGCTAAACTCTTGGGTCCATGCTTAAAATTCTAGGTCTATACTGTCATAAGATTCTGAGAAGGGATCTAACGGCATATCAAATATTGGATTTGAGTTTACAAAGGAGTTCTCATGATCATAAATAAAATATGTACAACTTTGGAACATGACTGAACTGAGGGGATATTGTCTGAGCATGTGGAAAATCCCATAACTGTCTCCAGGGACTGCATGAGAAAGCCCTATCTTTAGGACCTGAGCTTCACTATTTCTGTTACCTTAAAAGTAAGGTAAAGTTGACATGAGGGGAGCCTGATGTGAATCTACATAGGTTCCTTAGAGAAACTTGCCAAATCACGATCTTGAGACATGAAAGAAGGGAAACTATTCCTAAAACATCTTATAGCCTCCTGCACATAAGTGTGGTGCACAATACGCCCATGTATAAGACTCTACTTGATGTAGCTTTCAGACTTCCTAGGACACTGTTGAACCTCAGACTCTGATACCAAGTTTGTAACGCCCCAATTTTCTTAATCGAAATGCTACACGGTGTTCCTGACCCCGAAGGACCACAAACTAACCCCTGATTGATATCTGTACCTGTAAACTACATAATATCTCATAAAATATGCGGTAACATGAACTGTAAGGCCATAAGGTTCAATACTGATACATATTTGCAAAAAATATGGTATAACAATACAAAAAAAGAACATAAATACTGAAGTCTGAACATCTAATCTGACATCTAGTCCGAAAGCCTCTAACTGAACTAAATAAGGAGTTGAAGGAACATGTCTCCAACTAACTCCAAGAACTGAAAAAAAATAATCTGAAATACTGTAATAAAGTAATAATAATATTATCCTCAAATAAAGAGGAGCACTGACTGCTGCAATCTGTGATGCTACTGCTGCTCTGAAACTCGTGCCTCTGTACCTATGGCGTCAAATAAAATACCATAGCATGAATGCGTCAGTACGACTGAATGTACTGAGTATACGAGTGAGGTAGGCTAAATGCAAAGGGTTTTATATGTATGAACAATGCTGACTGATATGAACGTGAGAATACATTCATACATTTGTAACTATAACTAAACTCGTGGTGATACTGACTACTGAGTCTGAATACTGATGACATATATTTACTGATAACATATCATGAATGATAACTGAATTCTGATAACTGATATATCTGATAACATGAGTTATGATAACTGATAACATGAATGGCTGTATCTGACAGTCCTAAATCTGATGGAACTAGCTGAGTTCTGTACTGTATCTGACAGTCCTGATATCCTGAAGAACTATCTGAGTTCTTTTACTAAGACTGATACTAAATCTGTGGGAAGTAGTTATCTAATCGACATGCCCCAAATACGCTATAATAGCTAAGTTGGGGTCCAATCTCTACCCCGACTGGAGAGGTATCAATACCGCGCCATTGGTAAGGACAACTGTGAGAACCTTATACTGGCAGGTACTCAAATAAGAATGATGGGAAACCTAAACCGATAGGTTAAGCCACCTCATCAACCCTAATCTGATAGGTTAAGATGTCTTAATCTATGATGGCTACGTAGTTCTGGAACACAAGGATGACTACTAAGAATCACACCCTGAACTGGAAGGTGAGTTCCCATCCTTGGGTTCACTCGATGCTAACTTCTACTCCCATCTGAAGGATACTGAACTGAATAACTAAGCTAAACTGAATAAATGAACTGAACTGATTGGATGAACTGATACTAATTAACTGGACTGATACTAGTGGTATTGTTTAATGGAGCTAAACTAAGTTTACAGGATTCTGATGACTGACGGAATGTACTGAGTTCTGAAGACTGGTTGAGAGTACTGAAGTTACTGAGATTGACTGTGAATTCTGAGGTTACTGAGGTTACTAAGAACTGAGATTACTGAGATTACTGGACTACTGAGATTACTAAGATTTCTGAGTTTTCCTAAGTCATATGACTGACTGAATTCTATAGATCATGGCTTGACTGAGAGTATCGTGAAAACATGACATGGCTCTAGGCACACAACTATATTTTTTGGGTACAAGTATCCCCAGGACTCGATGGAAAGAAACTGACACAACTTGAATTTCTTGAGTACACGACCACCAATAACAATTCATAATACATGAGTGGGGGATTTCATGAAGTACATGGTCATCATAATATCTATCATGAATAGGAATGCTTATAATCAAGTCATAAATCTCATATTCTAATATCATGGGCATTCCCACAACATATACTATTCATAGAAATGGCATGGAAACCATTCAAGCTTAAGGGAACAACAACATGTAACATTTAGTTCATATTGTAATGATTTGGGGATATTATACTTCATGTATTTATTCAACATCTCAAACATGATAGGAAAAGCATAGATATATTTTGTGTACATAATTTATATCTCCATTATCATACATGCTTTATACCACAACAATAACAACACATAATTTGCATGGAAATTCATATTGGAGTGTATGGCTAACATGAACTTGTTATTTAGATATCATGAAATCATGTAAATATGAAGTTCTAGCATACTAGGCATTTTATCAAACACCTTGCATGCATTCTTTAAGGAATAGATGGATTTCATGCTTGCATTCTATCAATCCATACAAAGATCATGTTTTTTAGCTAACAACATAACTTTCATGAGATATACAATCACGATACTATTATATAGAAAAACAAACAAGCATCAACATGGGTATGATCATATCACCACAACCAACCAAGCTTTTGTATTTTAAAGATTGATTCTTGAACTCTACGGATGAAAGAAATTCGTGGATGAACACTATGCATACCTTCGAAGGGAGGTTCTTGATGATTAACGGAGGAATTTCCTTAAAATTTGATCTTCAAGCTTGATTGTGAAACCCTAGTTGTTTTTATCCTATGGTGCTCTTGGATAATGATCTTTGAGATGTTAATAGGGTTGTAATGTGTTTAGAAGCCATATATTTCGTAGGGTTAAGTTTAGGGACGTGTAGTGAGTGTTAAAAGACTTAATTACCCTCAAAATAACTCAAAACGGAGTGTTTTTGGCACTTGGAACTGACTTAGGCGGCGCCTAACCAATCGCCTAAGTTTGGTTGGGCGGAGCCTAACCAATCACCTTTCCTTACTGTCTCTCACGAAAATGGGCATAACTTTTTGCTCGGGTATTGTATTAAGGCGAAATTGGTATCGTTGGAAAGATAATTCGATTTTGTATAATTTGGTGGGTCTAAATATTTAGAAATACCACATTAACATCGAGTTATTCTCATTCAAATATGATCCTTACAAAATCAAACACTAAAACTTGATAGATTCAAAAACTCTTAGCTTGCATCACTCTAAGAGACTCATATGAGCATGCTTAAGACAACACTATCTATCCTATAGCTAGGGTATTCATTTTAAGTCATGCACTAAAATGATACTCACTGGATAAGAGGATTCATACGTAGGAAAACTTATTCACTTCCTAGATTAGAAACATGCGGGGTATTACATCACTGATAGTAGATTCTATAATCATTCATTAGAGAGGTTTGATATCCGATGCAGTCAGTTGAGAGTACAAAGCTCAAAATTCAGTCATTGATATGAGTTGATTCAGTTAATCAGTTTCAGTATCATCAGTTTTTGAGATCACTTGCTAGATAAGACTGATCTCAACTCCAGTACTCAGTTATCAGTATCAAATAATTCAGTGTTCAATATCTCAGGCATTAGTAGTGAGTTCAGATGGCAGTAAAGTAGTATCCGAGTTTCAGTATTTCGAGTCACGATGATTTTAGTTATGGTTTGTGCATTCATACATGTGTTCTCATTCAGTACTGTCATGATTATTCAGTTAAGTAATTGTTCATACATGAGCCCTTGCATTTAGCCTTACCTCATCTTTATACTTTGTACATTTCCGTACTGACACATTTGCACTATGGTGTTTTATTTGACACCATAGGTTCAGAGGCACGAGATCTAGAGTACCCTTAGCAGCTCAGTCCTAGTCAGCAACAGTAGACATAACAGTGAGTCCTCTTTAATCGAGGATGATCCTTATTTTAATTATTGCATCAGACTTAGTTTAAATTTAGTAGACGAAGTTAGTTGGGGACATGTCCCATCAAATCCACAGATCAGACAGTTCAGAGGCTTTTCAGACATATGTATCAGTATTCAGTTTTCAATTTTGAGTATTTTTAGATGTTTTGAACCTTATGGCCAGTTTTCTTTTTTATTATCTATATTATATAGTGTTCAGGTACAGTTATCAGTCGAGGGTTAGCTCGTGGTCCTTCGGGATCATAAGCATCGTGTGACGTTCCGGTTCTAGAAAATTGGGTCGTTACACATACCCTTATAAATATTTGGTTTAGGACTTGAGGAGATTGATTATATTTAATGAGGTTGTGGTTAGATATTAAAAGATTGATGCTAATTCCATGCATGATTAATAATATGATTTATAGACATATGAATAATGATATGACTTATATATATATATAATTGATATAGCTTTTGGATATGATTAAAAATATCGCCTATTGACATGCTTAATGATATACATATCGACGTGATTAATGATTATCTACTTATAGATATGATTAATGGCTTATAGATATGATTAATGTCTCATAAATATGATTAATGACTTATAGATATGATTAATTGGTCATAGATATGATGTGACGTATAAATTTGATTAATGGCTTATAGATATGATTAATGGCTCATAGATATGATTAATGGTTTATATATATGGCTAATAACTCTTAGCTTTGATATAGTTTATAGATATGATTAATATCATATAGATACGATTGTTGAAATAACTTATGATTATGACTATTGACATGGCCTATGGGCATAGTTATTGGCATGACTAATTAGATGTGGTATTGGTATAGTCTATTGGGTTAATTTATTGGTATGACTTGGTCGATATGGTTTATCAATATGAGTTTTGGTTCGAGTCGAATAAGTGATAATGATCTTAATTATATGAGTTTTGATTCAAACCCAGGAAATAATGATACTGATGATGATACTATTAAGTACTTGTTTAGGTCTGATATTAGGAATTATGTATGAGATGATATGGTTCGAATGGACTCTTGGTTATGGCATGGTAATTTTGTGACTTACAGCTATTCGGTTGCTTAGTTTCCTTGATTGTACCCTTCAGGCTTATAGGGGCCTGCATTGGGTTATTTCCTTTATCGCACTTATTAGTTTATGGGGGCAAATCATTTAGTTGTAATGGTATGATATTTATGTTATTATCTCATATGCATTTATTTGTTCATGTACAATGGTGTCTGCGCTTACTTCCAGGATCCCCCTTTTATCTTGACTTAGCTTATTCTATCTTGTATCATAACATATTTATATCCTGATTTAGCTCAGCTAGCCAATGATGCCAACTGAGTACCCGTGATTTTGGTACTCATACTATATTTCTGTATTGTTTTGGTACAGAATTGAGTACTAATTGCCACCACTGATTTGACATTCGTGTAGTGTTAATTTTGAAAGTTGGGTGAGCTCTTGGAGTCAGAGTTACCCTTTTTCTTCTATTTATCTATGTCTAGTCTTTCCTCTTCGAGACAGGTTGTATTTGATTATTTTGTTTTCACGAACCAAACAAGGTCCTAGATGTAATGGGCATGCCAATCCAACCAGGACCGGAACCGGCCCCTTAACCCAACCCAACTACCTTATACAACCTCAGATGAGCTGAATTTTTAACATATAACAAGATAGCGTTATTGTTCACATCAAGAATCTGGGATAGGATCACGACTGTGACCGACCCAATCGAGTCTAACTGTACCAAACCTAACCATCCATGCCATACCAAACCAAAGAGAATATCAAAACATAACACAAAATTCAATCCCAAATGTAATATGATGGAACAATGAGAAATTATGTCCGATGATGCCAACCTCCAATCTTATTCTAATGCCAAGGCCGACACCAATACCGATCCCTCCCATGCCAACCCCTAGACGTACAACAAAGCCTCTATCCAAAAGAATACAAATATCCAGTTGGGACATGCTCCCAACCATGGCCAAAACCAATGTCCAAAATGAAAACAAAATGTCTAAGAATGTCCATATCATGAAATAGAGCCTTCCGGAAAGATGGAAGCTCACCACTTCAATATAAATGTTGATACCAAATCCGCGTGCTATACAGGAGGAGTAGAATGGCCAGTTCCTTCATTGTGTAGGTATATAGCCACCAGTAGATGGGTTAGCGAGTGACTGCTAGTATGTATCTCAGGATAAGGATAAAGTAATGCCATTTAAACAACCAAGTAAAACCACCCATTATGCACACAACCATACTTATATATATAAGTGTCAGGAAAGGGAATCTGCGTTTAACATGCATTTAAAACCTTTACGTGGGCTGTATGACCTTGCCATTTAACCACACCCATGGGCCGTATGGGTTCATCTCCCCCTGCTGAAAGGTTCCTAGTACGTGTAGCCGCATGACCAGGAAAGGATGACTAGTACATAACTCCAATATAGAACGTGACACTTGCACGTGGCCATCAAAGACCCCTCATATCGGCGAATATGAGTTTCCAGTTTTGGTTCCCTTAGAACGTCCACCTTCCACGGCTTAGTTATACATCCCGCCATTAATTCCCAAATTAAAACCATGTCCAAGCAAACCAATTTCCAGCTATTAACCAAGTCCATTTATTAGTGGTATCATTATACCAACCATACTTGCATGATTTATCCATGCATACACAATAAGCCTTTAACCTTTGTAAACCATTTAAACCATTCATAGTTTCATGCATAAGCTGAAAACAAGCAAGTGTTCCATTCAAAGAAGTCAATGCAATGAACATATCTTTATAAACATTTTATTAAACACCTTGGGGCCATAATGTAACCAAACCAATTCCAAAGACCATTAAACCATTACCATGCAAACCAATTGCCCAAAACCATCATTGATGCATATAAAAGCATTATTAAACCATAGGAAACCATAATCAAACCATTTACACCAAAACCCCCAATTATTAGTGGAAAACCATAAACTATGCAACACTGAAACCATGAAAACAACCATAAAATTCATGCCTTTTTAGAAATAAGAAGTGGGGAAGAGAAACATGCCTTAAACTGAGAAAGATGATGGATGAAAATCACCAAAGCAAGCCCCAAAGCAATCCCTAAGTTGAAATCCTAGCTCTCTTTCCCCAAAAGCTCTTGAGAGAATTGTTGAATGTTTAGGAATAGTTTTCTATGTGTTAATGAATAGAATAATAGGGTAAATAACCTCCTAAGTGTATTAGAAGTCTTGGGTCATAATTAGGGTAAGTAGGGAAATGTCCAGAATTCCTCCACTTAAGTCCCTTAAAAACCCGTCACTGGGATACAACTGACCCACTTACGAGTTGTACCCTTTCTTATGATTGGTTCCCACCAGTCGTGCCGAGGCCTTAACCTTGGGTCAAAAACTGTCCAGTATATGACTCATCCAACCAAGTCGTAACCTCAGCATACAATCCATACCCATAATCCGTACCCTTGGAAGAATGAATTACCAGGAGGATCAAGTGCTGCCCACCATACTAGTCCCTGATGCGAATCGTATCCAAGCCTTACGACTCATACCATTAAGTCGTGACCATTCTAGTGATCAAAACCATTCAACTAACTAACATTGGTCAACTTACGACAAGACCATACCACTCGAACCCCAACATACAACTTGTATTGGGTCCAAAAAACAGTTTTCAAGGAAAAATTTGTAAGGCCAAAACCCAGGATGTAACAGTCTTCCCTACTAGGAACATTCATCCTCGATTGATGAATAAGGTAGAGGTAACCAGACACATAGTCATTTGCATTATCAAACATCCCTTTAACAAAGTTTTAAAACAAAGAGGCAATGATTTTAATCTTTCCTTTAACAAACTCAGAAAATAAAGATGTGTTCAAGAACACATACCTTCCGCACAAATACCAGGAGCAGAGAACAAATGCGGATACTTGGACTTCATGTCCTCTTCCGCTTTCCACATAGCTTTTTCTACTTTATGATTCCGCCACAAAACCTTAACAAAAGCCACATCCTTAGTATTCAACTAACGAACTTACCTATCTAGTATCTCAACCGAGACCTCTTCATAAGACAAATATTCGAGATATCCAACCCTTCCTAAGGAACAACCAAAGAAGGATCGCTAATACATTTCCTCAACATGGAAATATAAAAGACCGAATGAACCAAACCCAAACTCGTAGTAAACTCCAAATCATAAGAAAATTGTCCACTCACCGTAAAATCACATAAGTACCAATAAATTGAGGACTGAGCTTCCCCTTCTTCCTAATCCGCACTACTTCCTTCATAGGAGACACCTTTAGGAACACCTTTTCCCCAACCTCAAACTTCAAGTCTCTACGCCTAACATCCGCATAGGAATCTTGATGACTCTGAGTAGCCTTAAGACTATCCTGAATCACCTTCACCTTCTCCATAGCTTGATAGACCAATTCGGGACCAAACATATTTGCCTAATCAAGCTCAAACCATCCAATAGGATATCTACACCTCCTTCCATATAATGATTCAAAAGGAGCCATACCAATCCTAGAATGATAGCTAGTGTTGTAAGAAAAATCTACCAACGGTAGATGCTCAACCCAATTTTCACCATAATCAATCACGTATGCCTGAAGCATATCTTCCAATATCTGAATAGTTCTCTCCGCTTGCCCATCCGACTTGGAAAGCAGTACTCAGACTAACCTTAGTCCCCAATCCCTTCAGGAAAGACCGCTAGAAATGAGCGATAAACTGCGTACCATGATATGAAATAATCAAAATAGGCACCCCATGCAGCTTCACAATCTCTTGAAGATACAACTTCGCATAATCCTCCACCAAAAAGGTAGTCCTTATCGGTAAAAAGTGAGCAGACTTAGTTATCCTATCCATGATGACACAAATCGAATAAAAATGATTCCAAGACCAAGGAAGACCGGTAACAAAATCCATATAGATCATATCCCACTTTCATTCAGGCAACTCCATTTCTTGATACAACCCACCAGGCTTCATGTGCTCAATCTTAACCTGTTAACACACCATGTACTTGGCCACGAAGTCAGCCACATCCCTCTTCATACCATTCCACAAATAGATTTCCTTAAGATCATAATACATCTTTGTCAAACCAGGATGGATAACATAACACGACTCATGCACCTCAGCCAACATCTTTTGTCGCAACCCATCAACATTCAGAACACACAACCTCCCTTAGTACCATCACTGCTAATCTCAAACACTGCCACCTTTTGCCCACCAATATTACTCTTGATTTTCATCAAGATCAAATCTAACACTTGCTTATCCTTAATCTCTGCACCAAGAGATGATCAAACCACTTCTTGCACCATTATACCACCATCTTTGGAATCTAAGAAACAAAACCAAGATTGGCCAAGCGGTGAATATCCTTCACTAATTCCCATTTTCCTTCCTCCACATGAGCCAAACTTCCCTAGATAACCTGCTAAGAGTATCGGTGACTACGTTATCCTTACCTGGGTGGTAGTGAAGACTCATATCATAGTCCTAGAGAATCTCAATCCATCTTCTTTGCATAAGATTAAGCTCCTTTTGCATGAATACGTACTGAAGACTCTATGATCAAAAAAGATATCCATGTGAACACCATACAGATAATGCCACCACATTTTCAAAGCAAACATAATTGCTAACAACTTCAAATCATAGGTAGGATAATTCCTCTCATGCACCTTCACCTGCCTGGAAGCATAAGCAATCATCTTCCCATACTTCATTAAAACACAACCAAGCCCTACCCGAGATACATCACAATAAACCACAAACCCATCATTGCCTTTTGGCAAAGTTGAAATCAGAGCCGACGTCAACCTATCCTTCAATTTCTCAAAACTCCCCTTACAAACATCCGACAAGAAATCTTAACCTTCTTCTGAGTTAACTTAGTCAAAGGAACAACTATCGATGAGAAACTTTCCACAAACTACCTATAATACCCGGCTAAATCCAAGAAGCTCTGAACATCGGATGGAGTCGTGGGCCTAGGCCACCCTTTCACCATTACAACCTTTTGAGGATCAACCATTATCCCCTCACTAGAAGTAATATGACCCAATAAAGTAACAACATTCAACCAAAACTCACACTTAGAGAACTTGGCAAATAATTGCTGTTCCTATAAAGTTTGCAACACCACACGGAGGTGATTAACAGGATCTACCTCACTCCTCGAATACACCAGAATGTCATCAATTAACATAATGATAAAGAGATCTAAATACTATCTAAACACCCTGTTCATCAAATTCATAAATGCTGCTGGAGAATTTGTCAATCCAAATAATATCAACAAGAACTCAAAATACCGATACTGAGTACAAAAAGACATCTTAGGGATATCCTCCTCCCTAATCTTAAGCCGATGGTACCCAGACCAAAGATCTATCTTGGAAAAAAACTAGGCACCCTGTAACTAATCAAATAGATCATCTATCCTTGGGAGAAGATACTTATTCTTGACCGTTACCTTATTCAACTGCCTGTAGTCAATGCACATTTGAATGGATCCATCCTTCTTACGCACCAACAACACCGGTGCACCCCACAGAGAAACACTAAGATAAATAAACCCCTTATTTAGAAGATCCTTAATTTGCTCCTTGAGTTCCCTTAACTCAGCTGTAGCCATTCTATAAGAGAAAAAGATATTGGACGAGTGTCCAGAAGCAAATCAATACCAAATTCTATTTCCCTATCTAGAGGAACACCAGGAAGATCATCTGAAAAGACCTCTGGAAACTCATTAGCTACCAGAGCTGACTGTAAAGAAGGACCTTCTGAGTAAGAATCTTTAACCCATACTAAGTGATAAAGACACCCTTTAGAGATTAACCTTTGAGCTCTAAGATAAGAAATAAATCGTCCCCTAGGAGCTATAGAATAACCCTTCCATTTAATTTCTGGCTCGCTGGGGAACCCAAAGATGACCTTACAAGTCCGACAGTCTAAAGATGCATAACAAGAATTCAATAAATCCATACCCAAAATCACATCAAAATCCACCATTCCCAACTCAAACAGATCTACCAAGGTCTTCCTATCATCAAAAGATACCACACACCCCCTATAGACCCGTACAATAATGATCGAGTCTCCTACCAGGGTAGAAATAGAAAAAGGATTAGAAGATGAAGCCAGCAGAATCTTCTGCGCCCTTGTAGCAACCTTATTTGCCGGATAATCCCAAAGCCAATGACCTACTTGACCGTACTTAAAACACTTATCTCTACCTTCCTCACATAATCCCCATTGAGGATGACCATAGAACCGACAAGGAGGGAAAAAAGAAACTGACTAACCTTCACTCGCCTAAGATTGGGAAACCTAAGCTTGAGAATAAACACCATCTTGGTGACACCTATTGCTCGACTGCTGTGGGTGCGGAGTACTAGCATCAGAGAAGCAACCAGAACTCGCCCACTTTTTTTTCTGCCACCATCTCTATCACTTTGAGACTGCGCACCTCCCTGATCAGAAAATCTACCCACTTTCCCCGCCTATCCCTAAATTCTGCCTACTTTCTTTTCTCATCTCAAACTTGCTGCATATGAATAATCAACCTAGAGATATTCGTATCCATAATGAGCAAAGCAGTCTTGCTCTCCAAAATTAGATCTCTATTCTTCCCAGAAGCGAACATCCTCATTCTCGACCTTATATCAGCCACCAAATCAGGAGCATACCTTGAGAACTAATGAAACTTCAAGGCATATTCCCTTACAGATATCCTTCCTTGCCTGAGGTTCACAAACTCCTCCATCTTAGCTTCCCTCAACTCTTGAGGAAAGAAATAATCCATGAAGGTATTATAAAAGGCCTCTCACAACCCTTCCTCTTCCTTATCACCCTTATCTCTATCCCACTCCTCATACCACTGATAAGAAACATCTTTATGCTAATAAGCTACAAAGCTAACTCCTTCTACATCAGAATCCTATATAACCCGAAATATCATTTCCAATTCATCCAAGAAGCCCCATGGATCTTACTCTACCTTTACTACTATAAAAGTAGGAGTACCTATCTTCATAAATTGGCCAAACTTTGTGGCCTCGACAGACAAAGCACTAGTCATACCCCGCTCAGCCTGAGCAGCGACCATATGAGAAATATCATGGACAAACTGATGAAACTCCACGTTCCTCACATTACCCTAAGATCAAAGATGTACTCCAGAAATAGGAGGTACCCCTTCAACATTATCCCCAGATGAGGAAGAAAGATTTCTTTGCATTCTAGATCTAGGAGATATGATATGAAAGATAAATAACCAAGGATTAGAGAGGATTCCAGAACTAAGAATTTTAAGAAAGTGAAACATTTCAAAATGTCTTGCAACCTCTCTCTTATGAGTGTGGCATGCCACACACCCCTAAAAGAGACTCTACTAGACATAGATTTGTAGACTTCCCAGTTGACCAAGCACCTAAAGGTCTGACACAAACTTGTTACGACCCGAACTAGGGCCTAGACGTAATGGGCATCCCAAGTCCAACTAGGACTGGGGACTTCCCTTTAACCCAACCAAACCACCCTATATAGCCTCAAATAAGCTAAATTTCAAACATATAAAAAGATAGGATTATTGTTCACATCAAGACTCTGGGATAGGATCGTGCCTTTTTAGAAATAAGAAGCAGGGAAGAGACACATGCCTTAAACCGAGAAAGACGATGGAAGAAAATCACCAAAGCAAGCCCTAAAGAAATCCCCAAGTTGAAACCTAGCTCTCTTTCCCCAAAAGCTCTTAAGAGAATTGTTGAATGTTAAGGAATAGTTTTCTATGTGTTAATGAATAGAATAATAGGGAAAATAACCTCATAAGTGTATTTGAAGTCGTGGATCACAATTATGGTAAGTAGGAAAATATCCAGAATACCCCCACTTAAGTCCCTTAAATACCCATCACAGGGATACGACCGACCCTCTTACGAGTCGTACCCTTCCTTACAATTGGTTCCCACCAGTCGTACCCAAGCCTTAACCTTGAATTAGACACTGTCTAGTATACGACTCATCCAACCAAGTCGTAACCACAACTTATGATCTATACCCATTATTTATATCCCTAGCAGAATGAATTTCCAGAAGGATCAAACACTACCCACCATATGAGTCCCTGATATGACTCACATCTAACCTTACGACTCATACCCTTAAGTCGTGACCATTCTAGTAATCAAAACCATCCCACCAACTAACACTTGTCAGCTTACAATAGGATCATACCACTCGTACCCCAAAATACGACTCATACCCCAAAGTCATATTGGGTCTGGTGAATGGTTTTTAAGGAAAAATTTCTAAGGTCAAAACCCAAGATGTAATATTCATACTCATAGTTCATTTGTAGAAGCTCTTGTATTGATATTATTGAGTCTTGGGATGGTTGATGATTTTCTATCTATCTATTAGACCGTTATGCTTGTATTATTGTTATTTAAGTCTTTAATTTTTAATTTATGGCTATTAGGCCATTTTTCACCAAGTAAGTGTCACGACCGAAACCAAGGCCTGACCGTGATGGGTATATTAAGCCCATTGTGGGCTGGAGACCACCCCTAGCCTAACCACTCGAGCAGAATAAAAGAATAGCAAAAGAAAAACCAATCAATAAGAATGATATATAAACCAATAAAAAGGTTCTAAGAATCCAAAATAAATAACCAACCCACACTTTGTCCATAAAACCTCTAAAACTATAATACCAAATTAGGTAAGGACATGCCCCCAACTATGACCATGGAACTCTTTAATTCCTAAAATCTGAAAAGAAACCTAATAAAATGGCAAAACTTTTTGAAAGATAGGGGCTCTTCACTTCACAATAATTCCACAAACAACAATACCTCCTAATGATGGGGTAACAAAAAAGTCTTCGGACCCTACATCATGAAATAATATAGCATCCTAGGACGGTCAGTGGGATAAACATTGGTTTGTAACTCAAGAAAAGTGATAAAATAATGCCATGTCCAAAAACAGTTAAACAACATGCACACATTCATATGTATATATATATATATATGTATATAAGAAGCCGAGATAGGGAATAGGGTCATGAACAAGAGATTTTAAAATCATTAACCTGGACTATGTATCACTATCTATCCTAAGGGTACCCATGGGCTATATAGTTTCATCTCCCCTGCTGAAAGGGTCCCAACACGTGTTTTCCACATGAACCAGGAAAATCCAAGGAAGGGACAGAGACACCAAGGCTCTAGCCATTCCAAAATATATATAGTGTGTGAACTATGTACACGGTCATAAAGACCCGCATGCCGGCAAACATAGTTTCCACTATTGCCCCCGTCGGGATCTCCACCTTCACTACGAGCTACATAACCCCCTTTAGGACAGTTTAAAACATTTACATATAATCCCATACATTAATCAAGAGTCTTTTATTAAGGTATTTATCATTTGGTATCATCATACCAATTGTGCTTGTAATCAATTCCAATTATGCCATTCTAATCTAATTAAACCAAGTGACTCCCAAGTTCCAATTCAAAACCGAACCTTGTCCACCAAGGACCCTCAAAAACTAATTTTATGTTCCATTAACCTTTTATGCAATGCAAGGTTCCAAGAGTGAGTTAAATTATTCACATATCCATGTATTAAGACAGATTTCACAAATGAGGTTCATGTAATTCCATACCAAAATCTATAAATTTGGGCAAGCCCATGTTGCCCAGTCATATTCCCATACCCATGTAGTTATTTGGTTTAAAATCATAAGATAAAACACGAATGACAAATTCAAAATCATGGGAAAATAATCCAAGTAATAACCAGTCAAATCCCTTAACCCAATTTCAAAACCTAACAATTAACTTCACATGGATAAGAATTAAACACATAATTTTATGTAAAATCAAATTAGGTAGAGATACATGCCTGAAACACCAAGAAATTTTGAGAAAAAACCACCAATTGAAGCCTAGATGATTATATTTTTGAAACCCTAGCTTTCACTTGACTTTAGAAGTTTGAGAGGAGGGGATAATATTTATGATTTGGTAAATAGTGATAAGGGGTCCTTGGGTGTTTTAAGTCGTGGGATGATGTTGGATAGTAGGAAAGGACCAAAATGCCCTTAATAAAAATGTGTAGGAAAACTATCACTGGTCATAACGGGCCTGGTAACGATTCGTGGTGACTGGTCTCGAGTCGTTGCCTGGAGTTTTTGCTTAAGCAGAAACTTTAGGCATTCACATTGTTATAATCACAAGTCTCTCATCACTACTTATGACCTTACCCTACGACTTGTGGGATCTTAGCCAGGACCATGATAGTAACCTTGGGCAATATCACTGGTGAGACTAAGAGTCTCACTCTATGACTCTTGACGAGTGATAATGACTCATCAACTGAGTTGTAGTCTGGGCAGTGTTGTCAACACTCAAAAAATTTTAGAGTCTAAGATCTGGGGTATTATATTACCCCCTCCCCCGGGACTATTCATATCCGAATGAGGAGTTAGGACACCCCTTGGCACAAAAACAAGAAAGAATACACACACAACCAAATAACAAATTCAAAATTCCACGAGAATGAGAATTAAAATCATACCTTAAGATTTCAATCCGAGGGGGGGGGGAGGGACAAGAAGGGATACTTGATCTTCATATCTTCCTCAGTTTTCCATGTAGCTTCTTCCGCATTTTGATTTTTCCAAAGAACCTTCACCAAAGCCACATCTTTAATTCTCAACCTATGAACGTTCCTATCCAAAACCTCCACCGGGACTTCCTCATAAGACAAGGAATCTGAAATACCAACATCTTCCACAGGAACAATCAAAGAAGGATCACCCCCACACTTCTTAAACATCGAGACATAGAACACTGGATGAATAAAAGTCATACTCACAGGCAACTCCAATTTATAAGCAATATCGCCAACTCTCCCATGGATCAACATAACGGGGACTGAGCTTCCCCTTCTTCCCTAACCTTATCATCCCTTTCATAGGAGTGACCTTTAAGAACACCTAATTGATAACCCCAAATTTAAACTCTCTTTGCTTCACATCTGTATAAGACTTTTGGTTACTCTGAGAAGTCTTATGTCTTTCTCTTATCACCTTCACCTTCTCCATGTCTTGGTGAACCAAGTTAGGACCAAAAATCCTAGTCTCACCAATCTCAAACCATCCAATAGGTGACCTGGACCTCCTACCATAAAGAGCCTCAAAAGGAGCCATCTGAATACTCGAATGATAACTATTATTGTACACAAACTCAATAAAAAGCAAGTGATCAATCCAACTTCCCTTAACATCAATCACACAAACCCTTAACATATACTCCAATGTATGAATCGTCCATTCTTCTTGTCCATCCATTTGGGGGTTACAGCATTGCTAATGTTCACCTTAATCCCCAAACCTTTCTGAACCAAATGCCAAAAGTGAGAAGTAAACAATGTACCTTGGTCTAAAATGATGGACACTAGCTCACTATACTACTGTGCTATCTCATGAATGAACAACTTAGCATAATCCTCTCCTGAGTAATTAGTCCTCACAGGTAAGATGTGAGCATACTTAGTCATTCTATCCACAGTGACCCAAATCAAATCATACTGATTATGAGACCATGAAGACACGTAATGAGATCTATATTGATCATATCCCACTTCCATATGGGTAACTCTATCTCTTGAGACATGCCACCCAATTATAAGTTTCTACCTAACTTGTTGACAGACCATAAACTTGGCAAAAAAATTTGACACCACTCTTCATATTGTTCCACCAATAGATCTCCTTCAAGTCATGGTGCATCAGTAAAATACAAATGAACCATATATCTAGAATCATGAGCCTTAGTCAAAATCCTTTTTCACAACCCATCAATATCAGGAACACACAATCTACCTTGATACCTAAGAATCCAATCCTCAAATCTCAAATGCCATAACCTTCTATTGACCCACATCTTCCTTAATCTGCGTAAGTATGGGATCCAAAACCTACTTCTCCTTTACCTCAACACTAAGAGTTGGTTTCACCACCTCTTGTACCATCACTCCCCCATCCTGAGAGTTAACAGACGAACTCCCAAGTTAGACAACCAATGAATGTCCTTCACTAACCCTCACTTATACGCATCCATATGAGATAAGCTCCCTATAGACAACCTACTAAGAGCATCAACAACAACATTAGCTTTACCTAGATGGTAGTAAAGGCTTATGTCATAATACATAAGAAATTCAAGGCACCGCCTCTGTCTGAGATATAATTACTTCTGTGTGAACACGTACTGCAGGCTCTTATGATCTGAATAAATGTCTACATACACCCCATATAGGTAATGGCGCTAGATTTTCAATGTAAATACCACAACCGCAAACACTAAATCGTGAGTTGGGTAATTTCTCTCATGAACCTTAAGCTTCCTGGAAGCATAGGCTACAACCTTTCCAAGTTGCATCAAGACACAACCTATTACCACATAGGATGTTTCACAATACATCACAAACCCTTCAGTACCCTCGAGTAGGGCCAAAATTGGAGAAGAATTTAATTTATCCTTTAAATTCTTAAAACTACCCTCACAAGTATCAGACCATAAGAACTTGGCCTTTTTCTTAGTCAACTTTGTCAATGGAGAAGAAATAGAAGAGAAACTCTCTGCAAACCTCCTATAGTGCTTGGACAAGCCAATAAAGCTCCTAATATTCATTGGAGTCATGGGTTTAGGAAACTTCTTAACTTCCTCGACTTTCTGTGGATCCACCTTGATCCCCTCAATAGACATCCATGCCCAAGAAAAGTCATTACATTCATCCAAATCTCACACTCACAAAATTTAGCATACAATCTTTGATCTGTACAATTTGGAGGTTCTTAGCATGAACCTCCTCACTCTTAGAATACACCAATATATCATCAATGAAGACTATCACAAATTGATCCAACAACTGCCTAAATACTCGATTCATAAGATCCATAAAAGTAGTTGGAGCATTAGTCAACCCAAATGACATAACTAGGAACTCATAACTGCCGTGCTGAGTTCAAAAAGCAATCTTGGAAATATCACCCTCCCTAATTTTCAGCTGATTATACCCTGAACAAAGATCGATCTTAGAGAAACATATAGCACCCTGAAGTTAGTCAAAAAGATCATCAATCCTAGGAAGAGGGTACTTATTCTTCACTGTGACTTTATTCAATTGTCAATAGTCTATACACATTCGAAGATACCTATCATTCTTACACACAAAAAGCATAAGAGAACCCCACGAAGAAATACTAGGACAAATGGAACCCTTATAAAAAAGATCTTTTAATTGCTCTTTTAGCTCCTTTAATTTAACCAGAGCCATTTTATAGGGAGGAATAGAAATATAATGTGTATCTGCTAGAAGATCAATCCCAAAATCTATCTGTTTGTCGGGAGGAATTCCAGGAAGATCATCGAGAAACACATCAGGAAATTCCCTAACCATGGGGACAGATTGCAAAGAAGGACTTTCAGAGTCAAAATTCTTAAACTAAACTAGATGATACAGACACCCTTTGAAAATCAACTTCTGAGCTCTAAGATAGGAAATAAACCTCCCTTTAGGGTCTAAGCAACTCCTCTTCTATTTAATTATCAGGTCATTAGGGAATTGGAAACTGACCTTTTGGGTCCTACAATCTAAGGATTAATAGCATGAATGAAGACAATCCATCATCAAGATCACATAAAAATATACTATGTCAAGATCTATTAGATCCACCAAAGTATCCCTAAGAAATATAGATACCACACAACCCCTATACATCTTTCTAACAATAATAGAATCACCTATCGGAGTAGAAATAGAGAAGGGGTCAAAAATACTTTTTGTACTAAAACCAAAATGTATACCCACATAAGAGGTCACAGAAGAAAGGGTAAACCCTGGATAAAGTAAGTAATAAATATCATAAAAGAAGAGCTATAACGTACTTGTAACAATAAGAGATGCCTCAGACACCTGATGGGTGGCAAGAGCATAAAGATGATTTCGGCCAGTGTAGCACCCAAAGTAGTAACCTTTGATGCAACAGCTAAAAAAGTGGTGACCAGAACCTTATTATCCCTAGTGTCTACCTTAGCCTTAAGATAATACCTCTGTATATGTCTAGTCTAACCATAATTAAAATAAAAGTTCCTCCTCTCTTCATAATAACCACGATAAATCTATCCATAAAATCTATAAGAAGGATAAGGTAGGATAACTGAGCTCCACTAGCCTGAGACTGGGCACCCTCTCCCTTAGAACTATTATTGGCCTAAAAATAATAATCACTAGATGACTTAGTATAAGAAGCACTAGGCAAATAATATGAATTAGAATTTCCCTAAGTCTTCTTCTTAGTGCATTATTTACCATCCCTACCACTATTTTGCTAATTCATGTGCTGCTCTGAACTTCTAAACTTTTTATTCCGACTCTCTCCCATCTCTGCTCATTTCTTATTTTCATCATCTACCTACTATAGATAAACCACATTGTAGCCTTACTTTCTAATACCAAGTTGTGGGACAACCCAGAAGCAAAATTTATCATTTTAGCTCTCTGGATAGACACCAACTCTGAAGCATAATAAGGCAACTGTTGAAATTTTAAAGCATACTCTTTCACACTTATTTTACCTCATTTTAGATTCATAAACTCCTTATCTTTATCTTCTCTCAACTCCTAAGGAAATAAATGATCCAAGAAGGCACCTAAAAACTCCTTGCATAATGCCGTATCAACATCATCACCCCTTAAATGCCCTTACTTCTCATACCACTGATAAGCAATATCTTTCAGCTTATATGCATCAAACTCTACACCTTCATAATCAGTAGCATACATCACTACATTTTTTTCCATCTCACCATAAACCCTTGAGAATTCTCCTAAATCTTAAAGCCTGTAAAGGTTGGGGGATTCAATATCATAAGCTGGACAACTCGAGTGACCTCAAATGAAGGAGAAATAGAACCAACATAATCTAACTAATAAGACTGAGATTCCACCAAATAAGTAAGAAAATGAATAGACCAACAAAACTCTACATTGGAGATATCCCCCTGAGGTGACTGATCACAAGCATCACCATCCTGAGAAGCCTAAAGAGGACTAGTGGGGATAGGTGGATCTCTACACGGGGTAGTGCAATATAGAGCAGGGACCTTAGGCCGGGGACTATACTCCATAAGTCGGGTGAGTTCCTCTATATTGTACTCAGGTAGTACAGAGAGTCCGACAAAGTTTATTTGAACTTTAATAATTTGAGAAGAAATGATTTGAAACATGAGTAAGGGTCCCGAGATTGAGCCTAGGGATTTTTTTCTATCCGTGGATAAACTAAAGGTTATGGAAATCCTCTAGATATGTCCCAAACTAGGGTATAGGATAGAGGTCCTTTACCAGACTCTATTCTCGCTCCTAAGCCACAGATTCTTTTGCCTTAGCCAATGGTGGGAAAGGTTCCACCCCAAGCTCTATTAGAATTATTTCTTCTTCGGTACTCAAGGATGCTTTGGTTTAACTGTAACGCCCCGCATTTCGGGCTAGAATAAAATATATGACTCTAATGCGTTGATAATCCCCGAGCCTTAAATCCTATGCCAATTTGGATTGTTAATCAACATTCTAGTATGTGAATCCATTTGAGCATGAATTTAGACCATAGAAGTCCTTCAACTCAAGGACGAGTTAAAACTATTTCGATCGATTAAGTTTTAGTGGATGTTGTAATTTGTGTCAAATTCTATTGACCATAAATCATTGAATATGATGAACTGGGTGGCCTACTATATACCAAATTGTAGATAATTGAATAATCTTTCCAACGATACCAAATTTGCCTAAAACGGACACCCGGTGAAGAAGGTTTGGCCTTTCAAAGTTGAATGTGTCGCCTATGCACATATAGGCGATGCATAGGGCGGCGCCTATGTAAATATAGGCGATACATAGGGCGGCGCCTATGTAAATTTAGGCAATGCAAAGGGCGGCGCATAGTTATGGTTTCAGGTGACGAAAACACTCCGTTTTGAGATACTTTAAGTGCAAGTTAGTCCTTATAAAACCCAAAATCGTCCTTACCCACTCCTAAACGGATTTGGGCCTATTAACAACATTGAAGCCTCCTATAAAATCCCAAAAATCTAATCCTTCAAGAACTTAAGAGAAGGAGCAACTAGGGTTTGAGAAAATAAGCTTGAAGGACCGATCATTCCAAAACTTCTTCGTGAAACAAATTACAGATTCAGAATCCTCTCGACGTAGGCTTCGATAGACACCAAAAATTCGTGGAGAATAAGTTACGCGGGGTTTTCCTAAAATCTCATGGGCATAGAAATCATGTTTTAAGAATTGGGTTTTCGAATTCATGTACATACTCATGTTTCAGAAGCTTTAATGATATTGTTTTGGCCTTTTGGCTTTCCCCCAAAGTGATTTGAAAGTTATATGTATATATATATATATGCGTTTGTCCTGAAATATGAATTTAGAGCATGATTTTCATGAAACCTCTCTCTTAATGTAAATTTTTCCATGTTTTACATAATATACAATGTTTTGAACACGAAAGAGAGGGTTGTGAATATTGAATATGCATGTAATGAAAGAATGCATGGTTTTTCCAAAAATGCACATGACCACCATATGTTTGATGAAAGTTTTACATGGATTTGACTTGAGTTTTGGAACATGACATCTTTAATGCAAATTACATGTTTTAGTGGTCTAAACTATGTTTTGAATGAAAGCTCTTGCTTAATACATTATGGCTCAGAAATAGGACTTGCAAGTCTTGGTATGACGATACCAACTCAGACAAATGCCATAACAGACACAGACTAGTTCAGAAATCAGATTTTTATCAGACTCTCATGATTTAGAAATTTCAGAATGATACATGTTCAGAAAAGGCTAAAATAGGGAATAAAGAGAGCTTAGGTGGTTCCCTGAAGAAGGAGGGAGTTTCAGACAACTCTTTTCCTAAAACCGTGGTTTGCCAACCCGGGTATATTATTATGCGCTGACTTAAATGTCCTGTGGCGTATCAGACTCAGACACTCCAACCCTTGCAGCACACTTGGGTTGGGGGCTTCCCCGCCGAGTCAATGGCGGATTCCATACAGCCCGTGGAATATTCAGACTTGTAGGGGAATACCACCTAACTCAGAAGTAAAACACAAATCATGATTTGAAATGAACAGACAAGTTGCATGTTTTCAGAAAGTGCCCATGTATTTTTCAGAAACAGTTTTATACATGATATCTTGATTAAAAATTGCTTTCCCTTAATATATATATATATATATATATATGTATGTTCCATTATACTACTTTTGGATTGCTTCGCGTGCCAGTACTTTTGTGCTGACCCCCCCTCCTTCCAGGTCCTGAGGCACAGTCTAGGGGTCCAGCTACTCAGTAGACATTCTCGGGTTTGCAGACTTGATCTCACAGTGGTGAGCCTTCTATTATTCAGAAGGCCTAATTATGTCAGACACTATCTTATTTATTATGTTCTTGGTTTACTGGGGGCCTTGTCCCAGCTTCTTTGCAGACAAATATTTATGTTCCTAGTAGAGATTTCGCAGACTGATGTCAGATAGTATTATTCAGAAATATTGCAGGACTTGACCATGTTTTCCGTACTTAGTTTTAATTCCGCATTTTATTATGATTATGAAAGTTGTGCATGATAACCAGATAGAAAATGGGTTTTCCGGGCCTTCGTGGTTCGGGATGCTCGTCACGGCTAGGGCCTGGGCTCGGGTTGTGACAAACTTGGTATTAGAGCACGGTTCATGGTCCCAGGGTGTCTACGAAATTGCGTCGGGTAGAGTCTTGTTTATGGGTGTGTAGCGCGCCATACTTATAAATAGGAGGCTACTAGGCGTTTAGGAATGTTTCCCTTCTTTATGATTTAGTTCGTGCTTCAGAGTCTAAACTATCCCCTAATCAATGATCTCTTGTATTATAGTGAAACACGACTATGCCTCCCCGTCACAACATCGATCAGAGTGCTCAGGCAGATGTGGTCCGTCCCACCCATGGGATGCGGACCCGTAATAGAGCTTCCACGCCAGAACCTGTCCCTACTTTGGGAGTCCCTCCAGTTCCAACCAGTCCACCTCGGGCTCCGTGGACTAATGTCAACCGTCCACCAACTGCTCAGAGAGATATCTCAAATGCAGAGTTCAGGCAGTCTATCCATATGCTGACACAGCTGGTAGCTAACCAAGCTCAATGATCGGAAGATATTAGGTCTCCATACGATACGTCTGAGGCTACTAGAGTCGGACATTTCATGAAGATTAATCCACCTAAGTTCACTGGTACAAAGGTGGAGGAAGATCCACAGGAGTTCGTGGATGAGATGGAGAAGATCTTTAAGGTAATCTATGTAAATGAGATTGAAGAAGTGGAATTGGCAACTTATCAGCCTAAGGATGTTGCAAATTAGGGGTATGCAGACTGGGAAAATGCAAAAGGTGAGAGTGCTGAGCTCACAGTTTGGGGTGAGTTTGTAGAAGCTTTCCTTGACAGATTCTTTCCTCTGGAGTTGAGGGTGGCCAAAGCAGAAGAGTTCATGAATCTGAAGCAGGGCAGTATGAGTGTACAGGAGTACACTTTGAAGTTTAATCAACTAGCCCGCTATGCACCAGAATTGACTAGCAATATGAGAGCCCGGATGAGGAAATTTGCATCCGGCCTTGCTGATAACCTGATACTTGAATGCCAGGGGGCAATGCTGAATAGGGAGTTAGACTTTGCTAGACTGACAGTCCACATGCAGAAGGTGGAAGAGAAGAAGAGAAAGATTGCTGAATCTAGAGAGAAGGACAGACAGGCCAAGAGAGTCAAATCTGCGGATCGGCACCAGAGTCAGCCAAAGAGTGGTAATTGGGGAAATAGGTGGTCGAAGAAGATGAGGTTTTGGAATAATACACAGTCAGCGGCTAGCGCCCCAGCGCCCAGACCCCCTACAAATAGACAGACTCAGAGCTTTTAGACTCCTCATGGATCTAGAGCACCAGATACTCAGTCGCAGGGTAGTGTGGCTCAGCAGCATCGCACTTACTCGCGATGTGAAAATTGTGGTAAGAATTATCCGGGGAAATGTCAGTTGGGCACACTTGTATGTTATTCATGTGGTCAGTCAGGCCATTTTCAGAGGGACTGTCCATCTTCTAGGAGGAGTGCTGGTGGTGCGAAGTTTCAGGGAAATTGCACAGCGCCATCCCCATCTCAGAAGGGTGCCACATCAGCTGCCGGGAATAGTTGCAACCGATTATATGCCTTGACCAACCGCCAGGAGGCGGAAGCTTCCCCAGATGTTGTTACCGGTATGTTACAAATCTTTTCCCGTGATGTCAGTGTGTTACTTGATCCCGGATCCACCTTATCCTATGTGACCCCTTATGTGGTTGTTGGTTTCGGGTTTGAGCCCAGTGTGATTTCTGAACCCTTTTCTGTTTCTACCTCGGTGGGGGATTCTGTTGTTGCTAGAAAGGTATATAGGAGTTGTGTGGTGACTGTTGGTAGTCGGGATACGGTGGCAGACCTTATAGAGTTGGACATGGTTGCATTTGATGCTATCTTAGGGATGGATTGGCTCCATTCATGCTACGCCATATTAGATTGTAGGACCCGTAGAGTTACCTTTTCTTTCCCTAATGAACCAATGATAGAATGGGAGGGACATTCTTTAACACCCAAGGGGCACTTTATATCTTATCTCAGAGCCCAAAAACTCATTTCTAAGGGTTTCTTGTATCACCTTATTTGAGTCAAGGACTCTAAAGTTGAAAATCCTCCTCTTCAGTCTGTCCCTGTGGTGAATGAATTTCCAGAAGTCTTTCCCGAAGATCTCCCAGGGGTACCCCCTGATAGGGAGATAGAGTTTGGTATTGATGTGTTTCCAGATACCCATCCCATGTCTATTCCGCCATATAGAATGGCTCCCACAGAACTAAAGGAGTTGAAAGAGCAGCTAGCAGACCTCCTAGATAAGGGATTTATACACCCCAGTGTATCTCCTAGGGGTGCACCTGTACTTTTCGTGCGTAAGAAAGATGGTTCCCTTCGTATGTGCATAGATTACCGTCAGTTGAATAAGGTCACAATTAAAAACAAATATCCTCTTCCGAGGATTGATGATCTTTTTGACCAGCTTCAGGGTGCTAGATGTTTTTCAAAAATAGACCTTCATTCGGTCTATCATCAGTTGAAAGTTAGGGAGACAGACATTCCCAAAACAGCTTTCCAAACCCGATATGGTCACTATGAGTTTCTCGTTATGTCCTTCGGGTTAACTAATACCCCTGCAGCCTTCATGGATCTTATGAACAGAGTTTTCCGTCAGTTTCTTGACTTGTTTGTCATTATATTTATTGATGATATTCTGATTTATTCTAAGAGTAAGGAGGATCATGCCGATCACCTCCGAATCATTCTTCAGACCCTTAAGGATCATCGGTTGTATGCCAAATTTTCCAAGTGTGAGTTCTGGTTAGATGCTATTGCCTTCTTAGGGCATATTGTGTCCAGTGACGGGATTAGAGTGGATCCCCAGAAAGTTAAGGCAGTGAGAAGATGGACCAGACCCACGACTCCAACCGATATTCGGAGCTTCTTGGGTTTGGCAGGTTATTACAGAAGATTCGTAGAGGGTTTTTCATCCATAGCGGCTCCACTCACTAAAGTGACTCAGAAAAAGGTAAAGTTTGTGTGGTTTGATTTATGCGAAAATAGTTTTGAGAAGTTGAAAGACAGAATGACCACTGCACCTGTTTTGACTCTTCCCGAGGGTGTTGATGGTTTTGTGGTTTACTGTGATGCGTCCCGTGTGGGACTTGGCTGCATTTTGATGCAACATGGTAAGGTGGTAGCTTATGCATCTAGGCAGTTGAAGGTGCACGAGCGGAACTACCCTACTCATGATTTGGAGTTAGCGGCTGTGGTGTTTGCCCTTAAGATTTGGCGGCACTACTTGTACGGTGTTCATGTTGATATCTTCACTGATCACAAGAGTCTGCAGTATGTCTTCTCGCAGAAAGAATTAAATCTCAGGCAGAGGCGGTGGTTGGAACTCCTGAAAGACTATGATATGAGCCTGCATTACCATCCGGGCAAGGCAAATGTTGTGGACGACGCCCTCAGCAGGTTGTCTATGGGCAGCCTTTCTCATGTAGAAGAAGAAAAGTAGGAGATAGTGAAGGATATTCACCGCCTTGCGAATATGGAAGGGCGACTGTTAGATTCCGAAGATGGAGGGGTAGTTGTTCATGAGTTAGCTAAGTCATCCCTTTGTGCTGAAGTGAAGGAGAATCAGGTTGAAGATCCCATTTTGATGCAAATCACGAAAGATGTGGGTCAACAGAAGGTGATGTCTTTTGAAATTGATGGTGATGGCATCCTAAGGTTTCAGGGTAGATTATGTGTTCCGAATGTCGACGGGCTTCGAGAAAGAATTCTTGATGAAGCTCACACCTCGAGGTATGTTGTTCATCCTGGTTCTACTAAGATGTACCATGATTTGAAATCTATGTTTTGGTGGAATAATATGAAGCGAGATATGGCTAACTTTGTTTCTAAGTGCTTGTATTGCCAACAAGTGAAAGTAGAACATTTGAGGCCAGGAGGTACTTCCCAAGAAATAGCGTTGCCCTTGTGGAAGTGGGAAATGATCAATATGGACTTTATTACAGGACTTCCGAAGTCCCGAAATCAGTATGACTCTATATGGGTGATTGTAGATAGGCTGACCAAGTCAGCTCACTTTCTGCCTGTTAAGACTACCTATTCGGGGGAAGATTATACCAAGCTGTTCATTGCAGAAATTGTCCGTTTGCATGGAGCGCCTGTCTCCATCATATCCGACCGAGGTACGCAATTTTATTCTCAGTTTTGGAGATCGTTTCAGAAAGGTTTATGTACCCAGGTGAACTTAAGTACAACATTCCACCCTCAGACTGATGGGCAAGCTGAACGCACCATCAGGACCCTGGAGGACATGTTGAGGGCCTGTGTAATAGACTTTAAAGGTTGTTGGGTTGATCACTTTCCACTGATAGAGTTTGCCTATAACAACAGCTTCCACTCTAGTATTAAGATGGCACCTTTTGAGGCATTGTATGGTAGGAGATGTAGGTCTCCAATAGGCTGGTATGAAGTAGGTGAGATGCAGATGTATGGTCCTGATCTTGTTCATCAAGCAATGGAGGATGTGAAACTCATTAGGGAACGACTAAAGGCAGCTCAGAGTCGTCAGAAATCCTATGCCGACGTCAGAAAAAGAGAGTTAGAGTTTGAGATTGGAGATTGGGTTTTCCTCAAAGTTTCTCCCATGAAGGGGGTTATGCATTTCGGGAAGAGGGGTAAGCTAAGTCCTCACTATATAGGCCCGTATCAGATTATAAGAAGAATAGGCGGAGTTGCGTATGAATTAGAATTGCCTGCAAGTTTGGGTTCTGTTCATCCAGTATTCCACATATCCATGTTGAAGAAGTGCATCGGAGATCACTCTTTGATGGTGCCCATTGATGAAATCAAGGTGAGTGATTCCTTGTCTTATGAGGAAGATCCCGTGGGAATCCTAGATCGACAAGTGAGAAAATTGAGGAGTAAAGAGATAGTCTCAGTTAAAGTGTTATGGCGAAATCAGAAAGTTGAAGAAGCAACTTAGGAGTCGGAGCATGACATAAAAGTGAGATACCCGAGCCTATTTGAATCAGCAAGAGACGAATTGAAAGGTACAATTCTTGCTTTATGTTTCCTTCTATGTATGAATCTATTTGAAATCATGCGTGACTATTTCTGCGTCATCATTCGGGGATGAATGATCCCAAGGGGGGGATGAATGATCCCAATTAACACCCCGCATTTCGGGCTAGAATAAAATATATGACTCTGATGCATTGATAATCCCCGAGCCTTAAATCCTATGCCAATTTGGCATGTTAATCAAGTTTGTAGTATGTGAATCCATTTGAGCATGAATTTAGACCATAGAAGTCCTTCAACTCAAGGGCGAGTTAAAACTATTTCGATCGATTAAGTTTTAGTGGATGTTGGAATTTGTGTAAAATTCTATTGACCATAACTCATTGTATATGATGAACTGGGTGGCCTACTATATACCAAATTGTAGATAATTGAATAAGCTTTCCAACTATACCAAATTCGCCTAAAACGGACACCCGGTGAAGAAGTTTTGGCCTTTCAAAGTTGAATGTGTCGCCTATGCACATATAGGCGATGCATAGGGCGGCGCCTATGCAAATATAGGCGATGCATAGGGCGGCGCCTATGTAAATTTAGGCAATGCAAAGGGCGGCGCATAGTTATGGTTTCAGGTGACGAAAACACTCCGTTTTGAGTTACTTTAAGTGCAAGTTAGTCATTACAAAACCCAAAATCATCCTTACCCACTCCTAAACGGATTTGGGCCTATTAACAACATTGAAGCCTCCTATAAAATCCCAAAAATCTAATCCTTCAAGAACTTAAGAGAAGGAGCAACTAGGGTTTGAGAAAATAAGCTTGAAGGACCGATCATTCCAAAACTTCTTCGTGAAACAAATTACAGCTTCGGAATCCTCTCGACGTAGGCTTCGATAGACACCAAAAATTCGTGGAGAATAAGGTACGCGGGGTTTTCCTAAAATCTCATGGGCATAGAAATCATGTTTTAAGAATTGGGTTTTCGAATTCATGTACGTACTCATGTTTCAGAAGCTTTAATGATATTGTTTTGGCCTTTTGGCTTTCCCCCAAAGTGATTTGAAAGTTATATGTATATATATATATATGCGTTTGTCCTGAAATATGAATTTAGAGCATGATTTTCATGAAACCTCTCTCTTAATGTAAATTTTTCCATGTTTCACATAATATACAATGTTTTGAACACGAAAGAGAGGGTTGTGAATGTTGAATATGCATGTAATGAAAGAATGCATGGTTTTTCCAAAAATGCACACGACCACCATATGTTTGATGAAAGTTTTTCATGGATTTGACTTGAGTTTCGGAACATGACATCTTTAATGCAAATTACATGTTTTGGTGGTCTAAACTATGTTTTGAATGAAAGCTCTTGCTTAATACATTATGGATCAGAAATAGGACTTGCAAGTCTTGGTATGACGATACCAACTCAGACAAATGCCATAACAGACACAGACTAGTTCAGAAATTAGATTTTTATCAGACTCTCATGATTTAGAAATTTCAGAATGATACATGTTCAGAAAAGGCTAAAATAGGGCATAAAGAGAGCTTAGGTGGTTCCCTGAAGAAGACGGGAGTTTCAGACAACTCTTTGCCTAAAACCGTGGTTTGCTGACCCGGGTATATTATTATGCACTAACTTAAATGTCCTGTGGCGTATCAGACTCAGACACTCCAACCCTTGCGGCACACTTGGGTTGGGGGCTTCCCCGCCGAGTCAATGGCAGATTCCATACAGCCCGTGGAATATTCAGACTTGTAGGGGAATACCACCTAACTCAGAAGTAAAACATAGATCATGATTTGAAATGAACAGACAGATTGCATGTTTTCAGAAAGTGCCCATGTATTTTTCAGAAACAGTTTTATACATGATGTCTTGATGAAAAATTGCTTTCCCTTAATATATATATATATATATGTATGTTCCATTATACTACTTTTGGATTGCTTCGCGTGCCAGTACTTTTGTGCTGACCCCCCCTCCTTCCAGGTCCTGAGGCACAGTCTAGGGGTCCAACTACTCAGTAGACATTCTCGGGTTTGCAGACTTGATCTCACAGTGGTGAGCCTTCTATTATTCAGAAGGCCTAATTATGTCAGACACTATCTTATTTATTATGTTCTTGGTTTACTGGGGGCCTTGTCCCAGCTTCTTTTCAGACAAATGTTTATGTTCCTAGTAGAGATTTCGCAGACTGATGTCAGATAGTATTATTCAGAAATATTGCAGGACTTGACCATGTTTTCCGTACTCAGTTTCAATTCCACATTTTATTATGATTATGAATGTTGTGCATGATAACCAGATAGAGAATGGGTGTTCCGAGCCTTCATGGTTTGGGATGCTCGTCACGGCTAGGGCCTGGGCTCGGGTCGTGACATTAACTTTTGGGACAAGTTGGTGGTGCACTGTATGTTGGTGTAAAGTCTATAAATAAGAGTAGTACTGAGGTGGGGGAGCAACCTATAATTATAAATCCTAGATTTGAGGTCCCTCATACATAAGTAGTTGCTCAGCCGATAGTTTCCCAGCTTACTATGTCAGCCGAGGAGCAAAAAATATTGGATAGATTTTTGAGATTGGCTCCACTTAGGTTTTTTAGTGCATCAATCATGGATGCATATGAGTTCCTAATCACTTGTGAGGATAGGCTCCATTATTTAGGCCTAGTTGATACTCATGGTCTTGATTACACTACTTTTCAATTGAACTTGGCAGCTCGACATTGGTGGAGAGTTCATCTTAATTTTAAAATAGTGGGATATTTCCCTTTGATATGTACCCAGTTATCTGAGGTTTTCTTTAGGAAGTACATGCCTTACAACCATAAAAATCATTTAAGAGATTAGTTATTATGGTTGGGGTAGGGATTTATAACTATTGTGAAGTATGAGGCTCAGTTTCATGCGTTGTATATATATGCTACTTTATTCTGACTACTGAGTATGGGAGGGTTCATTACTTTAACCGAGGATTGAGACTTTTTCTTCACATATCTAAATAAAGTTTGGTTGCTATGGGTAGGTCTTTTGTTGAGGTTTTTGATCATGCTCATCTTATAGAGGAAATATATCATGAGGCCTAATAGGGAAACAATAAGAGGCTGCAATATCAGGGTAGGTTCAGTAGGAGCCATAGTAGCTCCTAGTTCAGAGGCAATGGTTCTCAAAGTAGGTATGCTATATCTTATTTTGATGATTATCAGCTGAAAATAAGGGACCAGGTCCCTGGGTATTTGAATTAGTATATCTTGTTTTGATGGTAGACAACTGACAACAAGGGATCAGGTCCCTAGGTTTTCATGAATCCAATACAGCTATCACTGTCCTGCATAATTTTTTCCTCTAGTGTAATAAACTATGTAGGTACGATTGTACCCATCAGGACACCTGACCTAATCAAATTTATACGCTAATTATTATTCCACTATGAAAGAAAAAGAATGCTTCTCAATTGGTGAGTTTTTGAAAAATCAAAATAGAGGAGAGAGAAATAGGCAAAAACTCAACTTTGCAATATTGCTCAAGTTCTTAGTTTCTTTATATATACTGAAAGAGTGAGTGTTCTTGGGTCAAGTCATGGTCTATAACTAATTACCTATATTTGATATTGGTTAGAGTTAATCAATATCAAGGTGAGTTCTTGGCACAGTTGTCAAGGTAGGTTTGTAATAGAGTTTTTACAACTAGTTGAGCCTAGATTTAGGTTCAAATCGAGTCTATAATCAAGAGTTTGATTATAGTGGATTGTTGCGCATTTGTGAGGGCAAGCCATGGTTTTTCCTCCCTTGAGCAAGGATGTTTCCACGTTAAATCACTTTGTGTCCTTTACTTTTCTACAAGGTTTTAGTTTCTTAGTGCTTTACTATTTTATTGCATGTGTCTAACTATAAGGGACCTAGTCTCTCATAGTATGGTGCAACCCTCTTATATTTCTACAATTGGTATCAGAGCCAAAACACTCTAAAAGGTTAACACCTATAGTTATTTGGTAATCATGGCTGCTCTACTAATTTTGAAGAAGGGTAATCTACTACTAGACCACCTAGATTTAATAGGCATTTCTATGGGTGATGGAAAACAAGGACACATGACTTCATTATGGCTGAGGAGAGTGGGATGATGGATGTAATACTTGATGGTCCTCATGTTCTAGTTAGAGAGGTCAAAGAAGGAGACATAACTAAAATAGTTGTTAAAAGTAGGGGAGAGTATGATCATGAAGATAGAGGAAAAGTTAAGAAGAACTACAAGTCTAAGAAATTGCTAGTTTTTGGCATAGCGCCTGATGAATACAATAGGATTTCTGCCTGTGAAAATGTAAAGAAAATATGGAATTACTTGAAAACTTCTCATGAAGGAACCACTGATGTGAATGATTCCAAAGTTAATATGCTAACTACACAGTATGAAACCTTTACCATGAAATAAGGAGAAACTATCCAAGAGATGCATACCAAATTCACTTCAATCACCAATGAGTTGCACTGCTTCGGAGAAGTAATTCCTTTGTATAAATAGGTGAGAAAAATTCTTAGGGTTCTTCCCAAATCCTAGGAAAGCAAAGTGGATGCTATCACTGAGGTAAGAAACCTAAAAACTCTCACAATAGATGAAATTATTGGTAATTTGAAGACTCTTGAGCTCAAGAAGCATCAAGGACAAGACAAGAATAAAGCAAAAAAAGAAAAATCTCTGGCTTTGAAGGATACAAAGTCTGATTCAAATGAAGAAGACACAAATGTTTCCTATTTGGCAAAAAAAAATTGTTAGAGAAATGAAGAAAAATGGTCAGTTTCAAAGAAGAGGAAGTAGCAACAAAATAGAAGGCACTACAGAGGTTTATCACAAATATGGAAGTCCCAAGAATTTTATTAAGGACTGTCCAATTCACAAAATAGATTACCAAGAATATATCAAAACTGGAGGTGACAAGGGAAAGAACAGGGACCAGGTCCCTATAAAGTCAAGAAGAAAGGTTGAAACTGATTTTGCAGTTAAGCAGGCCTTAGCTGTCTGGGGGGGATTTTTCTAGTGAAACTGAGGAAGATGGAAAGCATGAAGAAATTTCCATACTGGAAGTGGAGGATGAGAAAGTGAATTTTGATTCCCCATTTTCTCTCATAGAAAAATTGAAAATGAAGAACATGATATAACTTTTTTTGACATTAAAGAAAACTTGGAAAACTATTCTGCTAGAAGACCAAAAAGCTTGCTAATGTGTTGATTGATTCTATGTGTGAACTAACTGCTAAGAAAATGCTCTATAAGAGAAGGTAGAGGATTAAGAACTTGAATTGATGGCCTTAACTCTCCAGATATATTAAACTGAGGAACAAATTGCTACGTTAAAATCTAAAAATTGAGTCTAGTGAGTCAATTGGAGAAAGTGAATAATACTGATGATAGTGGAAAGAAAAATGACCTAGAACAGAAAGTATAGAATCAGGAACTTAAATTAATTGCTTTAACTCTTCAAAATCTGAAATTGAGGAACAGGTTGATAAGTTGAAATCTAAAAATTCAAGTTTAGTGAGTCAACTGGAGAATGTAAATGATACTGATGACAAAGGGAAGAAAGAAGCTTTAAGGATTTAGATTGATCTTGAAGAAAAATTAAGGGATTCTCAAAATAAACTTATGAACCCCTCCCTAAGAATGAAGAATTAGAAATGGACCTATCCCGTATAAGACAAGAACTCAACAAATCTCTAAAATAGACCACATCCTCTCAGATACTTTCAAATTTAACTGGTCATAGTGTCAATAATGGTAAAGGGCTTGGATATAAGCATCAAACCCAATCACTTGGGTATCAATGGAATGCTATTCATGATACTAGAAACAAGGTCCATAATCCTCTGTGTACTCATTGTGGATGAGATGGTCACATGAAAGAAAACTGTCAAAGCTGGTATAGAGCTAGAATGAACAATGTTAGATATATCCAACAAAGGAATACCTATCTTAAGAGTTCCAAACCTTTGAAAAATATAAAGATGCATTCATTACCTAGATAGGCAAAGAAAGATTTGATCACACCTTTGTCTTCTTACTGGGAAAACAAACTTAAATAGGTTTCCAAATCTAAGAAATAACTTTGTTTATAGGTGGAAGAAAGGGATTGTAGTCATAACTATTGTATTGATAATGGATGTTCAAAATATATGACTGGAAGTCTGTCTGTATTCTCTAGCTCAAGACACTTCAATATGGAGGTGTCTCATTTGGAAAAGGTAATAAGGTTAAATTCTCATATGATGGAAGCACTGTGTCAAGCTTGAAGTCTGGGAAAGTTATTATCAAAGACAAGAGAAAAAAAATATATATGTGGCTGATTTGGAGTCTGTGGATGATGAGGAATTAACTTGCTTAAGTGTTCAAAGTAAAGATGCTGATTTATGGCACAAAAGGATGGTAAATGTAAAACCCACTTTACTGAACAAGTTGATATTAAGGGACCTGGTCCGTGGGATGCCAAAGCTGAATTTTCCAGACAAGAAGTCCAAAGTAGAGGAGAAAAAAAGGATGTGTTTGTTATTGAGGATAACTTCTCCAGATTCACCTGTAAAATGTTATTGGGAATCAAGGATGAAATCTATGAAGCTCTGGTTATTTTTACCAGCAAACTAAAATGATGCTGTACTTGTAGGTTACACCTCATCAAGCTAAGCATACTGAGTTTCTAACAAAAAGGAACTCTGTGTGTTGAAGATAGTGTTAATATGATCTTTGATGTGTCAGGAAAGCTGGTGAATCCAGGTGATGAGGAAGATTCTTACATTGAAAACTCATTTCTGTTCAAATGGATAATATTAATTAAGATGACGGTCAATCATAAATTAATATAGAAGGGAATGATGAAAGTGATGGTGATCCAAGATCTTAGTCACAAACCCTAGCTCTAGTTGAAGAACAACAAGAAGGGTCTAGTCAAGTTCTTAAGGGACTTGGTCCCTATAAGACTCTTTTCAGAAGACCAAACTGTAGGCATAGATCTTCTCATCCCCTTGACAATCTAACTTTACCTCTGGAGACTGGAATCTAAACAAGAGCTTAAACTAAGAATTTCTTGACTTTCTCAGCCTTTGTGTTTCAAATTAAGCCCAAAAATGTGAAATAAACTCAAAAATATTGAGTGGATTGAAGTAATAAAGGAGGAACTTCAACAAGTTAAAAGAATATAAGTCTAGACCTGGTCCCTAGACCTATTGACAAAATAATTTTTAGAATAAAGTGGTGTACTGAAGCAAACAAGTTGAGGCTGGAATTGATCAAATCAACCTGACCTACTAAATAAATCAATTTTTCTTCCTAAAATTGGTTATGATTAGGAGACAAGTATCCTTGATAAAGTAGGAACAAATTGGTCTAACTCAGTACCATACCTTTGCAGGTATACACCCATGGGAAATAGATTTGGAAGAGGACAGATATGACTTCCACAATATTAAGGATTCTCTAAAGAAAGAAAGGGACCTGGTACTATCTCTTAGGTTAGTACCAAATCAGTGTACTTCAATAAACATAAAATTCTATCTAGAAAGCCATGGGTATTTTCTCATCTGTGCAGAAGCTGTCCATTCATAGCAATATGAAGAGTCACACCTATTAAAATCAGATGCATCATTTCAAAAAGGGTACCTTTTAAATGACAAAGATCACCTCCCTAAATTACCAAGTCAAATACTTTTTATTTTAATCTCTTCCAAAATTAACTCAATTCATCTTCTTCAATCATCCTTCATCTCTAAATTGAACTGGTCCCTTTCACTTTCTCTCACAAAATCTTGAAATGGCAGACATTCCTACTTTCTCAACCTAGTTAAAGATTCTATAGTTAATAAAGCTCCAGAAAATCAATCAGAATAATCCCAAGTTGAATCTTGTGATCCTTTAACACCCAAAACCATAGAACACTTCTCCTTAAGTCTTCAACAAGAACCAGTGTTTAAATCTTCCTTTTGGATCCTCTCCAGAGATTCCAGAACCCCTAAATGAGCCTGTCCATATTGAAACATCCTTAACCTTCAAAATTTCTACTGAATTTACCTTGGTAGAGGATCTAAATCAAGATTTTGGTTCTTCAATTGAGCAAGAAATTTCTTAATCCAAAATTCCTCCTTCCTCAAAAGAACCAAAAATCTCCTAAATACCTTAAAATCCCTATTTTTTATAAAGAACCAGAAAATATAAAACTCTCAAAAACCTATAAATACCTGATCCCCTACTTTCTCAGATTCAAACTCCATCTTTTCCTAACTATTTGATGGAGAAATACAAGTGAAGAGGTCTGATCTATGTAGCAGTGTAAATTGGGTAGATAAATATTTAATTCTACTTGCATATAATCATAAGGAAAGCTCTGTCAGTGTAGAAGAGCAAATAATAGGTGAAAAGGATAAGCTGACAAAGGATGGAGAAATTGTGCAACCTCCAAATAATAAGGATGATGAGGAACCACCTTTGAGGTGGCCTATGATAAAAAAAAGCAGAGAAAGTGATTGATTCTGGTGTAAAAATTGCTAGATTCTATTCTACCAGAAGATCTAAAAAGAAGTTTTTAGCTGATGCTATGAAGTCTAGTAAGTCTTCTACTACTAAGAGATAAAAAACTCAAGAATATTGCTATAATGGAGGAGAATAATGTTAAAGTTGTGGAGGTTACAGAGGATGAGAACATTGAACCTGATGTTGTTGCAGAAATGGACAAAAGAAGACAAGAAGTTTATGTCTCAAAAAGGACTAAGAAATTCATGTCTCAATAAGGACTAGGTCCTCCCGTCAAAGTTTGGTAGCCTTGTATAAATAAAGCAGAAATATATTTCTGTGAAAAAAAGAAAGTCTCTAAGGGACTTGATCCAAAGAAGAGAAAAACTATTGAAAAAGAATTATGTAGTGATTCCAAAAGAAGAAGAAAGAAGGAAGAAAAGAAGTAAGAAAAGAAGGCAAAGGAATGAGATATTGGAAACTCAGAAAGTATTGACTGGGAGAGTGTTTGATCCCATGATTTATGAGAAACTTGGCATGGTTGAATTGATGAAATATGTCAAACACCAGGGATGGTTACACCTCTTGGAGGAACTAGCCCCCATAGTTTTTGAATAGGAAGTAAGAGAATTTTATTATACAATAGAGTTCTCAGATGATGGGTTAATCTTGACTACCAAAGTGCAAGGAAAACAAATTAGATAGGATAAAGAGTCACTAGGGATAATCATAGATATTCCTATTATAAGGGTGACGACTGTTGTTAAGCAACAAGCCTCAACTGAGTTCATGATAAATGCTTCTATGGTAGGAGGAACATCAATAGTTGGTATGAGAAAGAAATTTCTCAAAAGAGAGTTTCAATTAGGGTTTGAATTTGTGAAAAAGGTCCTTCTCCCTAGGTTAGAGAAAAGGACAATGGTGTTTACTGTTGATCTATTTATGATAGAGAGTCTAAGAAAATTTGAGCTGATAAGTCTACCTAATCTTGTGTTATAGCATATGAATAAAGTGACCGTTGATAAGGAAAGAAGACATGGGATGTCATATAGGTTCTACTCGAATAAAGTATTTGATCATTTTGGAGTGATTGGGACTAAGAGAACACCTGGAATAGTCAAACAAAGGTTTAGTCTAACAATATTGGTGGAAAAAGAGTGCATAAAAGGAAATGTGGGAACTGTGTCCCAAGTATCAGAGCTATTAGTTACGTAGGAGAATTTAAGCAAGGAAATTGAGGAGATCAGAATTAAGTTGGCAGCTAAGGATGCTGAGATAGTTCACTTGAAGATGCAGAATTAGAAGTTATCCTTAGAGGGACCTGGTTCCATAAAGGAACTTACAACAGAAAATTCTAAGCTTCAGATCAAGGTTGCATAACTCACTCAACAGTTTTAAGGTTTGAATGCCAAAGTTAAATACCTCACTAAGAAATTTCTATATACTCATGCAATAAAAAGTTCTAGAATGGAGATGTTAGTCAAGTCCTTTTCCCCTAAGCCCCCCTCTACCCGAGTCCAATCATCCCTATGTCACTGTGTCATCCTTGTGTCAGTTTCAAGTTCTTGTTTCTATTGTGTCTTTTGAAGATAGTTGTTTTATGGTTATTTTGGTATGGCTGTACTGGTACTGATTTTACTTAACAATGAATGAATCCTTTTTTTTGTATATCTCATCTGTTTCTTCTTTAAAGTTATTCTTTATGTTAGTATTGCTAGTGTCCATGAGTTAACTAACCTATGGTTGTTTTACTCTTGGTTTACTGTTATCATATTTCCATGATGCCAAAATAGGGAATACTCAATGTATGTGAGAGGGACTAGGTGTATGTATTGCATGATGTGTTAGGGTCCAAGTACAAGATATTAAAATGCAGATGTGTTGAATGACCTATTTATAGAAGAAAAAATGATTGTGAAGCATGAAGGTAGATTGATAGGGAAGTATTGTGATAGGTGGAACAATAAACTAAATGAACATTGAAATCAAGTAGATTGATAGGGGGAATATTTAAACATAGTGACTGAGTTGAGTTTTTGATGTCAATTAATAATAAGGGTCCACATCCCTAAGTTGCATGATATATTAATAGGGGGAGGCAAGGTGCATAGTGATAGGGGAAAATTCATCGACAGTAGTGGTGATCACTCTGATTAAATATGATAAATAAGCATTGATGCTCAAAGTCTATGGTTGATTTATCATCATCAAAAAGGGAGAAAATTGCTATATCTTGTTTTAATAATGATCAATTGACAACAAGGGACCAGGTCCCTGGGCCTTTGAATTGGTATATTTTGTTTTGATGGCGAGAAACTAAAAATAAGGGACCAGGTCATTGAATCCTCATGAATCTAGTATAGCTATTACTGTCCTACGCTGTTTTGTCATTTAGTGTAACAAACTAAGGATGTGAGATTATTATACCTATTAAGACACTTGACCCAATAAGATTTCTACCCTAATTATTATTCCACTATAAAAGGAAAAGAATGCTTCTTAATAGGTGAGTTTTTGCAAAATCATAATAGAGAAGAGGGAAATGGGTGAAAACTCAACTTTGCAATATTGCTCAAGTTCTTAATTTCTTTATGTACTAAAAGAGTGAGTGTTCTTGAGTAATTTCATGGTATGTAAATGAATTACTCATGTTATAAGAGTAATGCCTTCTCTGTGTTCTTGAGAGTGCTTAGGTAGATTCACCTAAGTTTTCTATTGGTAAGAGTTAACTAATATCAAGATGAGTTCTTGGCAGAGTTATTAAGGTAGGTTTGTAATAAATTTGTTACAAACTAGATGAGCGTAGAGTTAGGTTGAAATTAAGTCTGTAATCAAAATTTGATTATAGTGGATTATTTAGCGCTTGTGAGGGCAAGTTGTGATTTTTCCTCCCTCGAGAAAAGAGGTTTCCACGTTAAATCACTATGGTTTTTACTTTCTCGCAAGGTTTTAGTTTCTCAGTGCTTTACTATTTTATTGCCTATGTCTGACTCTAAGAAACCTGGTCTCTCATAATGTGGTAAAACCCCCTTATATTTTTATAAGGTACCCTGCATGTTAGCTATATCAACTTTAGGGTCTTTCTAGTAGACCCATTTAGGATTTACATTAGATTATCGATAGAGGATGGTTTGGATTTAGTGACTGTCCTATCTAGGGTCATGGTCAGTCTTTGAGGGGTTCGTTTTTTGGATATTCGAGTCATGGTAGTTCTTTTGGGTCATCCAAATCTCGTTGTTTTGGTTTAGCACCTGAGTCATGATATAGTTTTAGATCTTTTAGTCATTTCTTAAGAGAATGCCCCAGTTGTGGAGAGATTGTTCCTTCAACTTAGAGTATCCCACCTATCACAATAGTTCATCCCCCAGCTAGATGTGGTATGCATGGTTATAGAGATAGTCCCCAGGGTGCTCATAGAGGTTCTCAGGAAGGTTGGGCAGGAGTCCGGTCAGGAGTCCAGTAGGTGGCGGGCATAATCAGTCATATGCAGTACCTTCTAGACCCGAGTCTGAGTCTTCAGATGCTATTGTTAGAAAAATGATTTTGGTATGCCGTTAGTTGAATTTTGATTTACTTTATTCTGGATCCACTTATTCTTATGTGTCTTCTTATTATGCTCCACAATTAGAGTTATCTTGGGATTCATTATCTATGCCATTTTGTGTATCTACTTTGGTTGATGATTCTTTAATAGTGGCTCAGGTTTTCAAATCACATATTGTGACTGTTCGAGAGTTTGATACTTATGCTGATCTTGTTGTATTAGACATGGTGGATTATTACATGATTCTGGGCATGGACTAGTTATCCCACTATCATATGATCCTGGATTATCATTCCAAGATTGTTACCTTATCCATGCCAGGCATACCCCCTATCGTGTGGCAGAGAGATGTTAACCGTTAGCCAATAAGAATTATTTCTTATATTTATTCTATGAAGCTTATTTTGATGGTTTGTGAGTCTTATCTCGCTTATATTCGTGATGTTAGTGTGAAGAGTCCATCGCTTGATCTTGTTTCTGCAATTCGTGAGTTTTCTAATGTTTTCCCTACCGATTTACTTGGACTTCCTCCCAAGTTTAGTATTGTGTTTGTTATTGATCTTGAGTCATGCACCCAAACTATTTCTATGGAACCTTACCATATGGATCCTGCCGAGCTTAAGGAGATGAATTTTCATCATCAGGATCTTCTTGGTAAGGGTTTCATTAGACCGAGTATGTCTCCTTGGGAAGCTCCTATGTTGTTTGTAAAGAAGAAAGATGTCTCCAAAAATATATGTATTGATTTTAGGTAGCTTAATAAGGTGATGGTGATGAATCTATATCCTATGCCTCTCTTTTATGATTTCTTTGACTAGCTTTAGGGAGCAATGATGGTCTCTAAGATTGATTTGAGGTCCGGTTACATCAGTTGAGGATTCGGGCCTAGGATATCCCAAAGATAGAATTTAGAACAAATTATGGTCACTATGAGTTCCTAGTGATGTCTTTTGGGTTGACTAATGCCCCAGCCGTATCTATGGATTTGATGAATCGTTCAGGCCTTATTTAGATTACTGTGTGATTGTTTTCATCGACAACATCCTTGTATATTCGAGGAGTAGGGAGGAACAAATAAAACATTTGAGGATTGTGCTTTAGGCTTTGAGAGATCATAAGCTTTTTGCCAAGTTCTCTAAATGTGACTTTTTTCTTGAGATGGTGACATTGCTTAGGCTTGTGGTGTCAAAGGATGGGATTAAGGTAGACCCAATAAAGATTGAATCTATTCATGATTGGTCCAGACCTATATCTCCAATTGAGGTTCATATCTTCATTGGTTTGGCTGGTTACTATAGAGAGTTCATTGAGAGTTTTGCTGCAATTGCAACACTGATGACCAGATTGGCTCGAAAGGAGGTTTTCTGATGGATTTCTCACTTCATCTCCTATTTTAGCTCTTTCTATTGTTGTTGTAGGATTCACCATCTATTATGATGCTTCAGGTATTAGTTTGGGTTGTGTATTGATGCAGCAGGGTCGTGTTACGCATCGAGGCAGCTGAAGGTACACGACCATAACTACCCCACTCATGATTTGGAGTTGGCGGTGGTAGTTTTTGCACTTAAGATTTGGAGGCATTGTCTTTGTGGTGTGCACCTAGTCTTAAGTATCTTATGTCCCAAAGGGATCTTAATGCTAGGCAATGCAGATGGATGGTGTCATGATCTAAACCCGGGCCTCGCTGTTATGGGTATCTCAAGCCCACCATGGCCAGAGACCACTCCCTTAGCCTTAAGTCAAGACTACAAGAAAAGAATATAGGAGAACCAACCAAACAGTAATAATAAAGATAATTCAAATGAAGATTCTATGAATTGAAACAAACAATTAACCCAATACTTGTCAACAAAAACCTCTGAAACTAGAATACCAAACTAAGTCGAGAAATGGCCCCGGCTATGAAAAAAAAGAATCCAGAAAGAAGTACTAACAAATAAAAGAAACAAGTGAAATGACTGGTCCTTCCGAAAGATAGAGGCTCACCACTTCACAACTAATCTGCAAGAGTACCAAATAATCTTACACTACAGAGGAGCAATAACAAAGCCTTTGGACACTACTTCATGAAATGATACATCATCCAGGGACATCAGTAGGGCAAACACTTGCATGTAAATTAGAGGTAGGGATAAAATAATAAAATTATGAAAATCCTGTCATAAACCATATGCACCAAATTATATACATATATATTGGATGCCCGGATAGAGAAAAGGGACATGGACATAAGGGTTTATAGTATTAACCTAAACTATGTAGTCTGCTCAGTCCTAAAAGAACCCATGGGCTATATGGGTCGATCACCCTCTGCTAGAAGAGCCCCAATGTGTGTTAGCCACAAAAACCAAGGAAGAACTGTGAAAATGATAAAGACACCAAGGCTATAGCCCTCTCAAAATCTAATGTGCACCATACACACGGTCACATGGACCCCAACGCCGACAAATATTGTTTCCAGTATTGATCCTTCTGAAACTTACTCCTTCATGGTGAGATACACAATTCCATTTAAGCCCAAATAAAAATAGTTTCACATAAACCAACCATTAACCTAGGAGTCATTTATTAAGGCATTTATCAACATGGTATCATCATAACAGTATGCTTGCAAGCTAATTCAGTTATGACAAACTAGTACATATAACCAAACTGACTCTCAAGTACCATTTAAAATCCAAGCCATGGCCACCAAGACCATCCAACTCTATTTATATCCATTTATCCTTTAATGCAATGCAATGGGTTAAAAAATAAGTTAAATTGTGTGAATAACCATATTTAAAACTAAGATTGTAAAGTGGGCTGATGTTAATGCCATTATCAAGCCAAAATTCATCTAATGTGGGATCCCATTCTGACCATTATAACAATGCACTAATTCAGTCCTAAAAACCATAAATTAAAGCATGAATAATCCATTTTAACCATGGGAAAAGCAATTCAAGTAATCACAACCAAAGCCCCTTAATCCAATTTCAAACCCATTAATTAAAACACATGAATATTGATTAAATAGATGCAAAAATGTAATAATACAAGTTAGCGATGAGCAACATACCTAAAATATTGAACAAATTGAAAAAAATTCATATGTTGGGGCTTGAATATTGAATTCTCTGTAAAACCATTGAGCTATCTTGGGTTGGGAGTAAAAAAGAGAAAAGTAATATTTTTGATCTTGAAAACTGAATAAAAAGGGTCACCCAAGTTTTTATAAGTCGTTTAAGGGGTAAAACCACCAAAATCACCTCACCGCAAGTGAAAAAACAAAAACTTGACAAAATTTACATAGCAACATGGCACATCGCTATCGCGAAGGGTAGCCTCTATGCCATGCCCTTATCATGGAGATTATCCTTCATAGCACACTACTATCGTAGAGGCTTACTGCCTTGGGGTCTCAAAATGACCCTAAACCCCTTTCAAAAATTCCAAAACTTTCCCAGAACACCCTTTTAACACCCTTAAACATAATTCATATCAAAATTGACATTACGCACGCGGGAGGGTCAAAAATAAAATGATCAAAATTTTATGGGGTCTTACATTATTCCTCCTTTAGGATCATTTTTCCTCGAATGAGAAGTTAGGACTTTTTTGGATGATAATAGTAAGAATACGCCAGGATCAAATGACAAATTTGAAATACAAAAAAAGGGAGAATGAAAACCATACCTTAGGCATTTTTATATAATGCGAGAAATAAGAACGGGTACTTGGCTCTCCTATCTTCTTCAGCTTCCTATGTAGCCTCTTCTACCTTTTGATTTCTCCAAAGAACCTTCACCAAAGCAACGCCCTTTGTCCTCAATCTATGAACTTTCCTATCCAAAATCTCCACCGAGACCTCCTCTTAATTAGACAAATCCAAAACACCAACATCATTAATAGGCACTATCAAAGAAGGGCCGCCCACACACATTTTAAGAATAGACACATGGAAAATAAGATGAATAGAGCCCTAACTTGTAAGCAATTCCAACTCATAAGTAATCTTCCTAATTCTCTTCACAATCTATTACAGACCAATATAACGAGGACTGAGCTTCCCCTTCTTCCCAAATCTCATGACATTTTTCATAAAATATACCTTAAAGAATACCCAATCTCTTAATTCAAACCCCAACTCTATTTTCCTCAATACACATAAGATTTTTGGAAACTTTTAGCAGTATTAAGTCTTTATCTAATCACCTTTAACTTCTCTATTGCTTGGTGAACCAAGTCAGGACCAAATAATATAGTCTCAATAATCTCAAACTATCCAATAGAAGACCTACACCTCCTACCATAAAGAGCCTCATAAGGAGCCATTTGGATACTAGAATGATAATTGTTATTGTAAGAAAACTCAATAAAAGGATACTAGTCAACCCAACTACCTTTAAATTAAATCACACAGGCCCTCAGTATATCCTCCAAGATCTGAATAGTCAATTTTGCTTGTCCATCCATTAGAAGGTGGAAAGTGGTGCCAAGGTTTACCTGAGTACCCAAAACTGTCTAAAAAAATGTTAGAGGTGAGAAGAAAACTGCGTACCTTAGTCTAAAATGATGGACAATGGTGCCCCATGCAACTTAACTATCTTCTGAATGAACAACTTAGCATAATCCTCTCTTGAGTAGTTAGTCCTCACATTAAAGAAGTGAGCAGACTTAGTAATCCTATCCACAATGACCGAAATAGATCATATCAATTGTGAGACTATGAAAGACCTATAATAAAATCTATATTAATAATCTCCCACTTCCACATAGGTAACTCTATCTCTTGAGACATGCCACCAGGCTTCAAATGCCCTTGACTTGCTGCCAAACCATATACTTTGCCACAATGTTTGCCATATATCTCATCATATTATTCCACCAATACATTTCCCTTAAGTCATGGTACATCTAAGTCAAAACTAGATGGTAGTGATGGCTCATATCATAATCATTAAGCAATTCAAGCTACCGTCTATGCCAGAGATTCAATTTGTTCTACGTAAACAAATATTGCAAGATTTATGGTCAAAATAAATATCCACATGCACTCCACATAGATAATGGTACCAAATTTTCAAAGAAAAAACCACAATCATCAACTCTAAATTATGAGTTAGGTAATTTGTCTCATGAACCTTAATGTAATTACCCTTCAGGTAATTTCTAAATTTACACTTATTTCCACCGTTAGAGATTTTCCATAGCTATACCAAGTCATTTATGACTTGTAGAGATTAACAGTTTGGTTACCAGGCCGTTTATTTAGTTTTTAGAGCCAATTCCCTATTTAGAAGTCTTCACTGGTTCCAAATGTCCACTGGAAAAAAACATTAGTAAAATAATCTCATATGTAAATTCCAACAGTACCAATGGCTCCAAAATATTTATTTTAGGCTAGGTGGACATTTATTTTGGGTCCTAATACACCTGAGTTCATTTTGACCTATTGATTGAAAGTTAGAGAAATTGGAAATTGGGTATGAGACCCACATTTGGTCTAAATGACCTCAAATGAAAAATCTAAGTGCACCATTGAGTTTGGAACATTTGATATGGTATGGTTACATAGTTCAGTGCACATACAGGATCCCTAATAAATCTCAAGCACCCGGTTGACCCATTTTGGGACTTGCAAAATCTGGTGCATCAGTAAATCTTATGCCACCGCGATCGCCACTTTATGGACCGGGATAGAAACTCTGTGTAAAAGAGATGCTGTGATCACAAAAGGTTGTCATGATTGTGGATCGGATGGTAGGCGAGAGGTAGTGCAATCACACACCTGCTGGTTATGATAGTGACTATCGAGGCCCTAGATTGGGTATAAATTGAGCCCTTTTCTATGATTTTGGGCTTTTTTCGTCTTCCTCTTGAATGATAAACCCTAAAATAGTGTGTTAACTAAAAATTAAATATTGTGAGAGCTTGGGAAGCTAGAGTAACATTTATTTTTATGATTATCATTCATTTTAAGGTAAGAATTCACCTTTTTCATAGTTTATTTCTCAAAACCCCAAATCCTTTAGGGCTTGATTTTAGCCCCAATGAAGCTCGACTTTTACCTATTGTTAAGGGTAATGATTCATTGAGCTTAATATTATGTTGGGTTGGTTTTGAAAATGCAATTTTCGTAAGTGGAATCCATATGGGTTTTGATGTTATTTTGGGACCTGAAGCACAATGGTGCAATATGAGTATCGTTACACACGTATTGATAAGTAGAATGTGTTTTTGTTAGCTTGTTATCTTGAGAAGGATTCTTAGAAGGGGAAAGTGAAGGTTTAGCAATTTGTTGAGCTTTCTTCAGAGTCGAGGTATGCTAGGTTTATCCCTTGTTAAATTAAGCTATTTCATAGTGTTGTTATGATATTGTGTTAGATTTAGGATGAGCTTTATGTGTTGGATTAATGAAATGCATGACTTGGGTTAATTGGATCTTTTAGGCTATTATGGAACCATAAAGTTGAAATATTTGACTTGTTTCCTTATGCCTTTGGTGGATTAGACTTCATTACTCATGTTTAGCATGAGAATGACTTAGATTGCTCAAGATTAACTAAATTCTCTAGTAAATCATGCTTAGGTTAAGTTTGGACTTAGTTTCTTATACTAGTGAAGGTTTTCTTAGTTTCTAGTGGGCTTAGTTAATGTATTTGGGAAGAATCTCTACCTTAGGACTAATTGGGGCTTATTTAACATGTAAAAGTGTATTTAGATACCTTAAGCCTATTTCGGGTAGAAATTTGCTTAAAATGGAACTTGAGGATCATAAGTGGACTCTTAACCCACTTTAGTCTATGACACATACTAGCTTAGGGAAAACTGTTTATGCTTATTAGATACGTGGAAATATGTATTGAAGTAATATTGGGAAATCTTGAGACTTGATGGCATTGATGATCTGGGATTTCATTAATATCAATTAGTGAAATCTGAGTAACCATATGGTGGGTCACCCATACTATGATTTGCAATATGAGATGATAGCATGGACGGTTACCATGATTAACAAATTATGTGTGGTGTGGAAACAATAGCAAACAATCTCCTACGTTAAATTTTTTTGCAAAACTTGAAGGCATGGACTTGAGCAACGTTGTGATAAAATTTTTCCCTCTTTCTATGACTCCGAAAGTTGACTTCAAAAAAATAGTGAATACTCTATCATTGTCTCGAGCAGGTAAAACAATTGAACCCCCTGACAATATTGCATGCTATGTGTGTGAGGTTAACTGTCTTCATCTCATGTGTACTTGTACCATCTAGAACTTTCCCCATTAGTCTTTCAAGATAAATTTTGATTGTTCTTGGTTGGTAAAATGATCATAGGCCATCCTGTAATTTTGGAAGCCCACTTTAGCCTAAAAAGTCTACCAATACATAGGAGCTACCTCTAGTCATCCTCTTTGAGCCTTTGGACTTTTCTATTCATCCCCTCTTAAACCCCATCCTCTTTGAACCTAAGAATACAAATTGATGCTACAAGCCTAAGTTGGGGATGGTGGAAAGAGAAGAAGTATAGTTGAGCCACGAAGTCATAAGAAGGTGCTTACAAGCTTAAACAAGTAAGTATTTTGCTTTGACAAAAGGGAAAATCCATTAAAACAATAATATGCATAGATTTTAAATGCATACAAAAAAAAGTGAAGAGCATGTGAGTAAAGCAAAAAAGGAAAAGTAGGCAAATTAGTAAAGGAAAAAGAAGTGGCCCAAATAGAAATGCATGAAAGGATTATGATGTAGAACTTCAAGGAGGGTTTATAATTATCATCCCAAGTTGATGTACTACCCCACCCTAAACCTACATTACAAGCTCAAAAACTCCTTTTGTGATTCCCAACCAAGTGTGGTCATTGTAGTAGTGTTTGAAAAAAGGGGCAACCCTACAACATGGTACTTGTTAACATGGAGAATTTCTTGAAAGAGTGAGTGTTTGCACTTAGAATTCCTTGTTGCATGATTGGTAACTAGGTGTGTGAATTTTTCCTTTCTTGTTAGGAGGCATGCAAACTAGTTGGGATGGGTGATTTTGTCATCTTCCACATAATAAGTTAAATATAAGTATACCATGATTGTGGTCAATATATGAGTCATTTCTAGAGTGTAAGTAGTTGTTACATGGTTGCTCCTCGAAGTCTATTGCATCCTTTATTGCATTTTATGACGAGAGGAGTCGTTAAAAGCCTATTTTCCCATGTGTGAAAATCTTGTGGTGGTAGCAATCAAGTTTAAGTCATCATGATCATTGGGTGATAGAGTGAGGGCTTACATATAAAATTGTCCCACAATAAGGGTTGGTGTTGCTTGAGGAAAAACAAGGTCTTAAGTTGGGGTGTTGATGAGTGGTGATTTTTCCACTCATTTTCACTAAACATTTGTGCACATTACCTTGTTTTGAATGAATGAATGAGACATATTGGTGATAAAATGCACTAATATCCACTCTTTGTAGGCATAGAGTTGAGAAAGATCAAAAGATATGGATTGGAGTAGAAAATGATAAAAAGGGAACAAAGAAGACTGCAACTGAAGACCTGTACGACATCAGCCTCAGTTACCTCGACCACGGTCCTCAATCCATGGTCATGGTCATTTAATACGGTCAGATCAACACGGTCTCAACACACAACCATGGTTGCATGGTCGCGATTGCAGACAATCTTGCGCGATCGTGGTTCAGTGAGAATATGCCCATGGGCAGATATGTAAAAGCACTTAGACAAATCCCAAACCATATATAAGAAAAAAACCTTTCTTCTTTGGGTATTGCTTACCTTATAACTATTTTTGATTTGAAAGAAGGAAACCCTAATTGTGCAAGTGTGTAAATACTCTTGGAGGCTTAATTTCTTAGTGAATTTGTTAATAATAAATGTTTTGGATAATCCTCATGATATATTTCTCTCTATATTCTTCATAAGTAGCTAAGCAATTTAGTCTTGGGATTATGTTGAACTAAAGTGTAATTATGTGTGGGTGTTGTTGGTTTTGCATGATTTTTACTAGTTGAGTATGGATTCCAACATTGCTTGAGCTTATTAGTTGGAATTTTATGGGTGAAAACCCCAAATCTCTGAATGGGTTTGATGGATGAAAACCCCAAACTCTAGAAACCCTTTGTTATCCTTGAAAGAGAAATTAAGGTGAACTTGAGGTAACCCATAAAATCTTTGAAAGAGGGTTATAGGGGGACAAAGTAATGGTGGACAATTAAGTCTATGGTTTACTATCTTTCACAACCTTAGAAATAAGTGTGATGGGAGTGTAAGTCATGTCAAGAGCATCATCCTAGAAATAGGGATATTTGATTAAGGTGTTGGGCGATTACAAATTACACATTTGTTAGGTGCTCGAAAGATCCAATGGGTGAAATTGTTGTAGTTTTATTGAAAGATTGACTACAATGACTTTTGACCTAGACGATCCTTAGATCAATAACTAAAACTCATGCCAAACCATCATTTACCTATACACTTTGCCTTTAGGTAGACATGATCCCAAGACACTCTCTATTCTTAATCTCAAATCAAAAGTGTTATATCCATGCTTTGTTAGTTGACAAACCATCTCCAAATCAAAATCCCCCTATTTTATTTTACATGTCTTATTTATTATCATTTAGGGTAAACTTCTAGTAACTAGGACACTCATAAGATTTGAAGCCTATAATTTTCTCCTTGTGGATTCGACCCCAACTCTAGTGGGGTTGTTTGACAATGATCGCCTCACCACTCAATCATGGGAGTAAGTTGAGTGTTATCAGTGCCATCATGATTTATAAATTAGGTCGTGACACTTAAGCTGCCGTGAAACATAGGTTACAACCTTACCATCATGAATCAAAACACAACCTAGTCCCATACGAGATGTATCATACTATACCACAAAACCATCAGTACCCTTGGGTAGGGTCAAAACTAACGCGGAAGTCAACTTATCATTCAACTTCTTAAAACTACCTTCACAAGCATCAGACCAAAAAAACTTAACCTTTTTCTGTGTCAACCTTGTCAGCGGAGCTCCAATAGATGTGAAACTCTCTACAAACCTCCTATAATATCCAACAAAGCCAAAGTATCTCCTAATGTCTATTGGAGTCATGGGTCTATGCCATTTCTTAGCAACCTCGACTCTCTGTGGATTCACTTTCATCCCCTCACTACAAACAATATGACCAAGAAGGGTCACAACACTTAGCCAAAATTCACACTTATAAAATTTTGCATACATTTCCTGGTCCTTAAGAGTTTACAACACGATTTGGAGGTAATTGGAATGATCCTCATCACTTTTAGAATACACCAAAATGTCATTTATGATGACTATAACAAAAAAATCCATAAACGGCCTGAACACCTGATTCATAAGATCCATGAAAACAGTCGGAGCATTAGTCAACCCAAATGATATAGCTAAGAATTCATAATGGCCATACCGGGTTTGCAAAGAAGTATTGAGAATATGAACCTCCCTAATTTTTAACTGATGAAATCCCTAACAGATTCAATCTTAGAGAAATACCTAGGTCTCTGAAGCTGATCGAATAGATCATCAATCCTAGGAAAAAGATACTTATTTTTCAATATAACCTTATTCAACTGATGGTAGTCTATACACATTCGAAAAGACCCATCTTTATTTTGTACGAAAAGCATAGGATCACTACATGGAGAAACACTAGGACGGATAAAACCCTTATCAATAAGATCCTTTAACTGCTCCTTTAGCTCCTTTAGTTCATCGAGAGCCATCCTATAAGGAGAAATGGAAATAGGACGGGTATCCGATAGAAGATCAATCCCAAATTCTAATTCCCTATCAGCAGGAATTCTAGGAAGATCATCGTAAAAAAATTTATGAAATTCATTAACGACAGGGACAAATTGCAAGGAAGGATCTTAGAGTTAGAATATTTAACCCAAACTAGATGTTACAGGCACACTTTGGAAATCAATTTCGAAGCTCTAAGATAGGAAATAAACTTCCCTTTGGGAAATAAGGAAAATCCCTTCCATTCAATCACTGGCTCATTAGGAAAATAGAAACTGACCTTTCGGTCTAATCTAGAGAAGTATAGCACGAATGGTAGTAGAAACAGAGAAACATCTCCCTATGAAATATGGACTCCACATAACCCTTATAGATTCTTCTAGAAGTAATACACTCACCTATGGTAGTAGAAACAGAGAAGGGGTCAAAAATATTTTTAGGACCAAAACTAAAATGTACAACTATATAAGGGGTCACATAATATAGGGTAGAACCCGGATCAAGAAGACAATTAATATCATGAGAGAAGAGATGTAATGTAACATTAGTAATATTTGGGATGCCTCAGATTCCTGATGAGTAGAAAGGTCACAGAGATGATTCAAGACATTTCCCGTACCTAAAGTCGTACCCTTAGGTGCAGGAGCCAAAGAAGTGGCAACCAAAACCTTATTAGCTTTAGTGGTAAATTTAGCTATGGGACAATTTTGCAGTAGATATCCAGGCTTACCACAATTGAAACATAAGTTCCTCCCCTCCTTATAATATCCCTAGTAAAGCTTCCCAAGAAATCGACATGAAGGGTAAGGTGAGGATGACTGAGCTCTACTAACCTAAGGCTGGGAACCCTGTTCCTTAGGAAAAATGCTAGACTAAAAAGGACGATCACCAGAAGGCTTAAGATATGGAACACTAGCCGTCAAATATGAATTTACCTAATTCTTCTTCTTGGTCCACTTTCTACTATCTTTCCCACTTTTCTACTAACTTGCACCCTGCTCTAAATATCTAAACTTCTTACTCTACGTCTCTCCAATCTCTACCTACTTCATTTTATGATCCTTTACTTGCTGTATATAAGCCACTAGCCTGGAGATATCCATATCATTATTTAACATAGAAGCCTTACACCCCAACACAAAATCACGGGACAAGCTATAAGCAAACTTCCTCATTCTAGATCTCATATTAGATACCAACTCCGGAGCATAATGGGATGGTTACTAAAATTTCAAGGCATACTTCTTCACACTCATCCTTCCTTGCTTTAAGCTCACAAACACGTTGGCCTTAGTTCCCCCCAACTCTTAAGGAAAGAAGTGATCAAGAAAAGCACCTGAAAACTCATCCCACACTATTAGTTTAGCATCATCAACACTCATTGCTTCCCACTCCTCATATAATTGGTAAGCCATATCTTTCAATTGATAGGCAGTAAACCCTACACCTTTAGAATTAGTATCATGCATAACCTAAAAATCTTTTTCATCTCATCAATAAACCCTTGAGGATCCTTCTCAACCTTAGAGCCTATAAAGGTTAGGGGATTCAACCTCTAAACTAACCAACCCAAGTGACCTCATATAAACTAGCAGAAGTACCAACATGATCATACCAGTAAGACTATGATGCCACCGAATGAGCAAAGATGTTAATAGACTAAAGGAACTCTGCATTAGAGATATGTTTTTGAGGTTACTGAGCATAAGTATCACTATCCCTAGAAGACTAAAAAGGACTAGTAGGGATTTGTGGACCCTACATAGAGTGACTCAGTCAGGATAAGAGACCCTAGACCAGGTCTGTACCTCATAAATAGGGTGAGTTCCCTCCACATCTTCCCTAGTTGGGATAAAGGTTCCAACAGAGTTTCTACGACTGTTAGATCATTGGGGAGGCATTATCTAAAATGTGAGTAAACCAAGAGTTAGAGAAGATTCAAGGTAACTAGACTCTATAGCCCAAAATAGAAAATAAGAAAAAGAAATATTCCTGAATTCCTTGTAGTTACCCCCTTATAAGTGTCGTGTGCTACATACCCATAAAAGGGACACTACTCTACACAAATTTTTGGACACCCAATGACCCTAAACTATGCTTTAATACCAAGTTTGTCATGGCCTAAACTCAGGCTTGGCCACAATAGGTCTCTCAAGCCCACCACGGGCCGGAGACCACCCTCTTAGCCTTACCTCAAGAGCAGATTAAAAGAATATAATGGAAACCAACTAAATAGTAATAAGAAAGACAAATTAGTCAAATAAAGATTCTAAGAATCGAAACAAATAATCAATCCAATACTTGTCCACAAAAGCCTCTAAAATGAAAATATCAAACTAAGTCTGGAAATGCCCCTCGCTATAACCAAAAAGGAATCCAATAAGAAATACTAAAACAAGAAAAAAATGAAATGACCGGACCTTTCGAAATATTGAGGGTCACCACTTCACAACTGATCTACAGGAGTACCAAATCACCTAACACTGCACAGGAATAATAAAAAGCCCTTGGACCCTAAATCATGAAATGATTTAGCATCCAATGATGGTTAATGGGGAAAACACTAACATGTAACTCAGTAGTAGGGATAAGATAATGCAACTACCAAAATCCAGTCATAAACCATATACACCACATTCATATACATATATATATGATGCCAGGATAGGGACACGGGCCATAGACATGAGAGTTTAAAGTATAAACCTAAACTATGAAGCTCGCTCGATCTTAAAGGCACCCATGGTCTATATAGGTCAGCTCCCCCTGCTAGAAGGGCCCAGTGTATGTTAGCCACACCAATTGAGGAAACCATGGAAAGGCTAAAGACACCAAGGCTATAAACCTCCATAAATATATTGTGTACACCAAGAACACAGTCACATAGACCCCCAACTCCGGCAACTGTGGTTTTTAGTGTTGATCCCCTCAGCACCTACTCCTTCATAGTAAGATACATAATTTCCTTTAACCAATGGGTTTGAAACCAAGTTAAATTATGTGAATAACTATATTCAAAACTAATATTGTAAAATGGGCTGAGGTTAATGCCATTATCAAGACAAAATTCATCCAATGTGGGCTCCCATTCCAACCTTAAAACAATTCACCAATTCAGTCCTAAAAATTATAAATTAAAGCATGAATAATCCATTTTAACCATGGCAAAGCAATTCAAGTAATCACATTCACCCCTCAACCGAATTTTAAACCCATCAATTAAAACATACGAATATTGGTTTAATAACTGATATAATGTAATAGTATAAGTTAGGGATGAGCAACATGCCTGAAATATAGAACAAATTAAAGAAAATTCAAAGTTTTGGGATTGAATATTGAATTCTCTGTAAAAGTCTTGAGCTTTCTTAGGTTGGGATTAAAGAAGAGAAAAGTAATGTTTTTGATCTTGAAAACTGAAGGAAAAGGTTCACCCAAGTGTTTATAAGTCATTTAAGGGGTAAAAAGACCAAAAGTCCCTAACCCCAAGTGGAAAAAATAAAAACTGGATGAAATTTACATAAAAGTATGGCATGCTCTATTATGATGGGTAACCTCCATGACATACCCATATCATAGAGGTTACCCTTTGTGGCACACCACTATCATGGAGACTTATTGCTTCGGGGTCCCAAAATGATCCCGAATCCTTTCCAAAAATTTCAAAACTTTTCTCAAATACCCTTTTAATATCTCTAAACATAATTCAAGACAAAATTGACATTACTCACATGAGAGGGTCAAAAATAAAATATTCTAAATTTTAAAGGGTCTTACAGATGGAGTTGCTCAAGGATTATGACATATCTATTTTGTATCATTCGAGCAAGGAGAATGTGGCATTGGACACCTTAAACTAAAAGATAGTGAGTATGGGTAGCTTTGCTTGTATCGTAGTTTCTCAGAGGCTGTTGGTGCGAGATATTTTTCCCTTAGCAAACTTGATGGTATTACTTGATATTTTAGACCCTAGGAGGATTTTTGCTAGTGTTGAGATGAGGTCCTTTCTATTTGAGTAGATTTGGGATTGCCTATTTAAGTATAAGAGACTTTGCATTATTTGTGATCAGGTGTTGAGTGTTAAGTCCAAGAAGGATACCCTAAATTTAGAGGGTGTCTTGAGATTTGATAGTTGTATTTATGTTCTAAAGGTTGATGACTTGATTCAGTCAACTTTTTATAGGCTCACAACTCCAGATATCCTATCCACCTAGGTACAACTAATATGTATAGAGATTTGAGACAATATTATTGGTGAAGTGGTATGTAGAGAGATTGGTGGACTTTATAGATCATTGACTATGTTGTCAGTAGGTGAAGGCCGAGCATCTATGACCTGGTGGTTTGATTTATAGATTGCTCATTCCTGAATGAAAATAGGAGAAAATTACCATGGATTTTTTAGTGGGTTGCCTCGTACTTCCCATGGTTTTGATGGCATTTGGGTCATTGTGGATCGATTGACAAGCCAGCACACATCATTCCTACTTAGATGTCCTTCAGTGTAGAGAGGTTAGCTCGTATCTATGTTAGTGAGATAGTCTGGTTGCATGGTATACCTATATCTATCATTTTAGATCGAGGTTCAGTGTTCAGTTCTAGCTTTTGGAGAGCATTTCAGGAGGAGTTGGGCACTCAGGTAGATTTTAGTACAACTTTCCATTCTCAGATTGATGGGAAGTTGGAGCAGACTATTTAGATTCTCAAGGATATGCTCTGAGCCCATGTTATGGATTTTTGGGATCAGTAGAGGTAGCATTTAGCCTTGGCAAAGTTTTATATACAATAATAGTTATGATTTGAGTATTAAGATGGAACTTTTTGAGGCTTTATATGGTAGGAGATGTCGTTTCCTGATTGGATGGTTTTAGACTTCCGAGGTTAGACCCTGTGGTACTAACTTGCTTCAGGAGTTATTGGATAGAGTTAGGGTAATTTGGGATAGGTTGAGGGCAGCTCAAAGATGGCAGAAGGCTTAGACAGATCATAGAATTTATTCCTTGATACCTAGAGTTGGTGATCGAGTATTTCTCTATGTATCATCCATGAAGGGTGTGATAAGGTTAGGGAGAAAAGGCAAGATCAACCCCATACCTATTGGAACTTTTGAGATTCTTCGTACAGTTGGTGAGGTGGCCTATGAGTTAGCCTTACCCCTAAATTTTTTTGATGACCATCTGGTTTTCCATGTTTCTATGTTGCAGTAATACATTCTTAACCCATCTCATGTGCTTAAATGGGACTCAATTTAGTTAGATGAGCGATTGACCTTTGTGGAGGGGTCTATGCTTATTTTGGCTAGTGATGTCAGACGGTTGTACAGTAGAGACATTCATAGTTAAGGTATAGTGGAGGCACCACCGAGTAGAGGAGGCTACTTGGGGGATCGAGAGTGAGATGCGGGCCTAGTATCCTCACCTATTTGAGGCTTCAAGTACATCATAAAAGTTCTTTTAGTAGTGGATATTTTGAATGACCCTCCAGGTCATTTTCTATATTTCCGCTCATTTTCACCATTTAGAGCTTTCCTATAGATGCCCAAAGTCATTTATGACTTGCTAGAACTGATAATTTGATTACCGGGCAGTTTATTTGGTTTTTAAAGCCTTCACTAGTTCAAATTGGCTACTGGGTGAAAACTTTAGTTAAATGACCTAATATGCTAATTTTGACTATTTCAATAGCTCTAGAATGCTGAATTTTTGTTGGGTGGATCCTTGGTTCGGGTCTCGAGGCTTTTAAGCAGATTTTGGGCTACTGATCGGAAGTTAAGTAAAATGGAAAATAGGTGTGGGACCCACTTTTTATTAAAAATGACCTTTGATGGAAATTTTGACTGCGCCATTGAGTTTGGAACATCAAATTTTATCCGATATCATACCCATTTGCACATACGGGATTCTGGATGAATCTCGAGGGGTTGGCGGAGACATGAAATTTCTCCAAGTCTTAGTTGGTGTTGGTGCATAGCTTTAATGATGCCTTTGATTGCTTAAGCAATTTGCTCAACCCCAACAAGTATCGCTTAGGCGACACACTTTGTCGCTTAAGAGAATTGCTTGGATGTGGCAGAGATATCGCATAAGCGATAATAGTGTCACATACGTGACACTTTCCCAGGAATCCAGTATCACATAAGCGATCTACTAATCACATAAGCGACATCCATGCTAGGTACAAGTATCACTTAAGCGATACCCGTGCACCTGGAAAGGGTATAAATACTCACTTAGCCTGATTTCACTATTTTCATCTATTCTCTAGAATCTTAAACCCTAAAAAGTTGGAGTTCTAGGGAGAGTCAATTGTGGGCAATTATGGATCTTTAGTATTATACATTTACATGGTTTTCCATTGAATTTGCGGTAAGATTCCATTATTTTCATGGTTGATTTCTCCATACTTTTGCTAAAATCCCTAGAAGTTTGGCAACTTGAATTTAGCACTATTATAGCTCAGAAGTCACCCATTTTTTAGGATAAATATTCCTTTGTCATAGAGGGACGTTGTGTTGGTTTCAAATATGTGATTCCGTAAATAGCCCACGTGAAATTCTTATGCAATTTTGGACTCAAAGCACAATAGTGCAATCTGGGTATTATTGTTCTCATTTTGATGAGTAGATTGTGATTTTGATAGCGTGGCACCTTGAGAAAGCTTATCAAAAAGGAAACTAAGTGATTTAGCAATTATTTAGGATTTTCTTCTGCATCTAAGTAGGCTAGGATTACCTTCTTCTTAGATTGAGCTGTCATGTAGTATGATTATGATATTATACTAGATATGGGGTGGGATTTAGGAGTTAGAATATGAATGGGATCATTTGAATTAGTTGAACCATTCTGGCTATCTTGAAATCGTAAGCTTGGAAGTAATTTGTCATGACCCAAACCAGGGCTTAGACGTAATGGGCAATCCCAAGCCCAACTAGGATTGGGAACCGCCCCCGTTACCTAACCCAACCACCAAACGCGTACCTTGAGTCGGCTAAATTCTGAATATATAACAAGATAGCGTGTACAACCATGTGGAGACTCTAGGATAAGTCTATAACCAAGACCAACTCAATCAAGTCCAACCACCCAATAACAAACCAAGCTAATGCGGAAACCATAAGCCAAAAACAAGTATAACAATAAGCCAATGTATGTATAAATAACATAAGCCATCCCTACCATACCCAAGTCCATAGTTGTCCATACAAAGCCTCTAGACCAACCAAAGAGTACCTAGTCAGGACATGCCCCCGACCATAACCAAAAGCTAAGTGTATGAAAGACTAAAATTATTTAATATAAACCATGACATGAAATAGATGCCTTCTAAAAACTATGAAAGCTCAATACTTCAATCCAAGGGCTGATCCCAAATCCGATCACTAAGCAAGAGGAATAAAATGGCCGGTTCCAGCATAACGTGGGTATACAGCCACCAGTAGACGGGTTAGTGGGTGAACACTAGCATGCACTCAGTTTAGGGATAAAATAATGCCACTTAAAAATCCGAGTAGAAACTATCCAATGCACACAACCATACACACACACACATATATATATATATAACCATGCCAGAAAAGTGAACCGGATTTAGCATGCCATTAAAACATTTACCTGGGCTGTGTAACCTTGCCGTTTAACCATACCCATGGGCCGCATGGGTTCATATCCCCCTGCTGAAAGAGTCCCAGTGTGTGTAGCCACATGACCACGTAATATCCCATGGGATGACTAGTACATCCCTCCATTATAAAATGTGACACTCGCACGTGGCCATCAAAGACCCCTCATATCGGTAAATATGAGTTTCCAGTTTCGGTTCCCCCGGAACCTCCCTTTCCACGACATAGTTATACATGCTGCCATTCATGCTCAAATTAAAACCATGTCCAACCAAAATCAATTTATTTACCAAGGCCAATATTAGTGGTATCGTCATACCACTCCATTACTTTCAAGTAATATCCATAGCCAAACCATTTAGGTATAGGGGACTCTCAAGTGCCCTTTCCGTTTACCATATTAACCTCATGGGAGACTTATATGTACTCTATAAGCAAAACCAATAAGCCTTTAGCCTTTGTAAACCATTTAAACCAATTCAATTAAAGAATTCACTTGAGGGATTTCCATGTATCCCGCAAGGTTTTCAAAATAGACCCACCATGGCCCCCAAAACCTTTACCTTTTAAACCATTCCAAACCATTGTAGACCATGCCAATCATTTAAAGCATTTATATCACTTAAACCATGAAAAAAAACCATCCAAAACTATTTAGTGTTCCATTACCAAACCAAACCATGCAAGAGTTCCAATGAAAGTTCAATAATAGAGTAAAAACATTCTTTGAAGCATTTTATCAAACATGTTGAGGGCATACCTTTACCAAGACTAAAACCAATATATAAAGCACTATAATTAGGGTTACTCAAGACCCATTTGTTAAACCATAACCAACAACCAACCACACATGTAAACAATTACCAAAAACATGTACAAGCATAGTTTAAACCAATACCAAACCATATGCATAAAGACCCTAAAAAATCTGTCGAAATCCACCATTATAGATTCACAAACCAACATTGAAACACAATACACATGCCTTTATTTTTAAATAACAATGAGGGAAGGAGTACATGCCTTATACACGAATATTCACGGAAGAAACCTCAACCTTTAAGCCTTTTGAAGAACACTTGAGAAACCCTAGCCTCCAATCCCCCAAGTGTAAATTTGAGAGAGTATTTGATGTGTTATGATCCTTTCATAAGTGTTATGGAAGGCCATATAGGCTTATATAATGTAAGTACATAAGGATTTAGGAGTAGGAAATGTCCTAACTACCACTGACTTAATATTAAAACAATTCCCGTCCAGGGTACGACTCCCCCTACCATTCGTATCAAAGGGTACGAGTGACACCCCAACTCATATCCCAACCTGTATCCACCCATGACAAGACGTCACTTACTGGTTTCTATATGACTCACCCTTCATAACTTGTACCTAAGGGTCTGAGTGATAACCTTAATCATATGCACCAACCGTATGGTTGACAGATTACACTTGACAACTCAAATATGCACCATATAATTTGTCCTATACCACTCGTAAGCTCCCATACAACTCTTACCCATATGATTCATACCTTGGGAAATAGCTAAGCCATCCTTACTGCGTAGGTTACGATTGGACAACCTAAGAACCCTACGACTCATAACCAAGGGTACTAGTGACTCCCTTGAGTCGTACCAAGACAAAAAGGGTCCAAACTTTTGAAATTTTCAGGGGTCCAAATCCTAGGATATAACAGTCTCCCCACTAGGATCATTTGTCCTCAAATGATGGGCAAGGGTAAGAACAAGCATGAGGTAATACACCAACACACATCAAACTTTCCCCTCACCAAAGTAGAGGACAAGAACTAAACTAAGATGAGAAGATCATTACGTACACCAAGAACGATTTACACCCCAAAGATGCAGGAAGAACCATTCCTTACCTCTAACCAAGTTAGAAAACAAGTATGTGTTTGAAGAACACACACTTCACACACGAATTTCTAGAACAAAGAAACAATGCGGATCCTTGGACTCCATGTCCACTTTTATATCCCAATTGGCTTTTTAGGATTTTTAGTTCCACCATAGAACCTTTACCGAAGTCATACCTTTGATTCACAACCGGTGAACTTACCGATCCAAGATCCTTAAAGATCTAAGAATCCAAGATACCAATACCAACCAAAGGAACCAACCAACCAAGGACCCTCCACACACCCCAACACACATCATAGATTACCGAATAAATGGACTTATGCTAGAGAGCAAGTCCAATCCAACTTAGAATTTGCCAAGACACATCACTACGAGAGTTTTAGTCTAACTATACACCACTACTTCCATATTCAAGCCTATTCAAAACAAAAAGGAGTTAACCTAGGCCACCGAGCTCTACTCCTTTCATCTATCCCGAAACACTACTTCGCTTCCATCCCATTATTATATGGAAACCATGAGTAAAGGACATGGACCAACTATGTCCAACTATTATAACCAAAACCCCTAACTTATAATTGAACACTCAAATTCAATACTACTATTATTCCATGAAAAAAATTGGTAAAACCATGCCTCACCAAACCTTTTAGCTACCCAACACAACTATAGGTACATCTACCAATCACAATATTCAAGCCTACCGCTCATACACCCACGGTATAATCTACCCATCAAAAGATCTAGCACCCTTTATAAATTCACAAAGGATTTTCATGACCTATTCCTCCCCTAATCATTTATCATGACAACAACCTTACCTTACCTTCCAAAACCCTAACTCTAGTATTCACCTGAGTCTATTCCCCACTTTGAGAATTCTACATTCCCCATTATAAAACATCACCATGCTTCCCAAGCCACTACTACTCTAAACATAAGAAACATCATTAAGGAACCGAGGTATAAGAATTATCCATGCAACCTAAGTCAAAACAAAGACTTCCTGAAACAAGACACAACATCAAAGGCACAAAGTACTTTATAGAAACCACTTAGACCCTAATGAAGATTCATCCAGACCAAACCATACCATAAAAAGGAGTCCTTAGAAATAGAAAGATAAAGAAACACAACCACCTATACCATGAGTAATGTAATGTAAATCCAAAACTCATATTTAGGGAACAAGGCGTATGCAAAATGTGAACCTTAGGCATAAGCACTATAAAAATATACACAATACTAGTAGGGAACTCTCTTAACCAAGGTAGAAGAGAACCACCAGAATATACAACCCGACCTTTCCTTAAAGTCAACCGCTAGAAGCAATTTAAGACTAACTACCAATCTTCACCCCTTTTCATCCACAAACACAATACTTTGATCTAATGGGTATCACCAAAGACATACACAAGGGATATTTGGTTCTCCCATACCTAAAAATTATATTCAACCAAATGCTACCTATAGACCAGCATATACATGCAAAAACAATTAAACCAAATTAACTCCTAGGTTTGTAATTAAACCAAGACCATTTCAAACTCAAACCATGGACACCAAGGCCTTTACAAAATCATTTGAATCCAACCAAAACAAATTCATGTTTCTTTAACCATTTATGAAATGCAAAGATTTAAGAGTAGTCAAACCATATGACAAAATCATATTCAATGGTATTTTCATAAACGATTTGAGGACATATAATCTTCAAAACTAAAACCAAGTAATTGGGGAATTCATAGTACCCCAAAATTCATTTACCATTCCCATGCATCCCCATATTGTTAATAAACATTAGTAAAGCATGAATAATGCATCATAATCTACGAAAAAATTAATTAAATGAGTAATCATGTCAAAATCCTCAGTTATGCCCAAAATCCATATTCAAAATTAAGAATTTATATGCCAATTTCATGCCAACAAGAAAGTACAGGTATAGGGCAAGGATACACCCAAGCTATCAATTGACTAGACCCCCAATCCATATCCATTCATTCAACCTGAATCTCCAGCCTAAGTAACAACCTTTCCACTATTGTATTCCTCAAGTCATTAACCTCATCCAACCTATAAATTTACCTCTACAACTCTCGCATTGCTATTCTCGAGTTGACATACTCATTTTGTCCAGGATGAAGCACCTAGATTCAAGCCTAGGATCTGTCAACCACCATGTACTACTACCAAAGTACCCCATATAAAAGGGAATATCAACATAAGGTCCACCCCATAAGAAGGAAACTCCTAATTTCCTAGTCACCCACCAATAACCTATCCATTCCTAGGGAAAACCATTCCCCTTTATCCATGCAATAATAAAAACACTCCATAGAAAAACATTAAGACTAATGAAACCCTCACCTAGGAGATCCCTTAATTTCTCCTTAAGATCCTTTAACTCCATTGGGACCATTCTATAAAGAAGGAATAAAAATTGGACAAGTGTTCGAAATAAGACCAATCCCATACCAACCTCTACATTAAAAGATACCATGAGGGTCGTCAAGAATACCTCAGGAAATTCATTCACCACCAAAACAAAATGCAAAGAAAGACCTTCCAAGTTAGAATTCTTTAACCCACACCAAATAACAAAGACATCCCTTTAGAGACCAACCTCTGAGTTCTAGGATATGATATAACCTTTCCTGTAATAGCTAGGAAAAGACCATCCTCCCTTCCTATAACTGACTCACCATGGAGCCTAAAGACAACTTTCACAGACTGGACAATCTTATAATGAATAGCATGAGTGCAACCAATTCATTCCTGAATGACATTGAAATACACCACATCTAAGTCAAATAATTTCACCAAGGCCCCTTTACTACTAGTAGATACGACACACCCCCAAAGACTTTTTTGACAACCGCAGAGTCACCTACCAAGGTAGAAATGAAGAAACAAAAGAGTTTTCAAACAATCATTGGGACCAAAATCAAAATACATAATCACACATGGGGTCACATAAGAGAGAGAAACCCAAACCAAATAAACCACACACACCATAGAGGAAAGAGTCTGCAACATTCCCATGTTGGATATAAAAGTAATACCCAATACCCAATTTGACAAGTGGCAACCCTTATGGAACATTCTCATTTATTCAGGAAATTGTGACTCTTTTTCTTGCCTATTTCTAACTTTACCTTATTCTTTTCCATATAATAAGACAATACTGGCATGATGAAGTTGTTACTATTTGGATCAATGGACTAGTGAAGTGAGTAAAATCGGTATTAGTAACCCCTTCTTAAGGTAATCGAGAATGAGTTCTATCTTACAAGATAGGATCAGTGAAGACCGGTGAGATCCATAGGGAAAAACTAGAAGCTACGACCCTTGACCAAGTCTGTACCCCATGAATTGGACTAGATCCATCCATGTTATCCTAGAGTGGGACATGTGATATTCTAAGAACCTTTAGATCATTGATGAGGCATGATCCGAAGAGTGAACCAAAGAATATTTAGAGAATAGTTTAAGACCTTAGACTCCACAGCCCGAAGTAGAATAACCAAGAAAGTGAAACATTCCTAGATGCTTTGTAGCCTCTTGATTGTAACTGTGGTGAATGACACATCCATAAGCAAGACTCTACTTGACATGAATTTATGGATGCCTCATGACACCAAAACCTAGAGATCTGATACCAACTTGTCATGACCCAAACCAGGGCCTAGGCATAATAGGCAATCCCAAGCCCAACCAGGACTGAGAACTGCCCCCGTTATCCAACCCAACCCCTAAATTTGTTCCTTGAATCGGCTAAATTCCGAACATATAAAAAGATAGCATGTATAACCATATAAAGACTCTGGGATAAGTATATAACCAAGACAAACCCAATTAAGTCCAACCACCAAATACCAACTAAGGTAATGTAGAAACCATAAGCCGAAAGCAAGTTTAATAATAAGAAAATGTATGTATAAATAACATACACCATCCCTGCCATAACCAAGTCCACAGTTGTCCATACAAAGCCTCTAGACAAACTATAGATACCTAGTCGGGTCATGCCCCCGACCATAGCCAAAACCAAAGAATATGAAAGACTAAAATTATGTAATGTAAACCACGATATGAAATAGGTACCTTCCAAAAACTATGGAAGCTCGCCACTTTAATCTAAGGGCTGGTCCAAAATTTAATCACTAAGAAAGAGGAATAGAATGGCCGGTTCCTGCATAGCGTGGGTATACAGCTGCCAGTAGAAGGGTTAGTGGGTAAACACTAGCATACACTCAATATAGGGATAAAATAATGCCATTTAAAAAGGCAAGTAAAAAACCATCCAATGCACACAACCATACACATATATATAACCATGTTGGGTTTGGGAACCAGGTTTAGCATGCCATTAAAACCTTTACCTGGGCTGTGTAACATTGCTTCATAACTACATCCATGGGTTATATGGGTTCATCTATCTCTGCTAAAAGAGTCCTAGTACGTGTATCCATACATCCAGGAAATATCCTATGGGATGACTATTACATCCCTCCATTATAAAATATGACACTCACACGTGGCCATCAAAGACCCCTCATATCGGAAAATATGAGTTTCCAGTTTTGGTTCCCCTAAAACCTCCACATTTTATGACTTAGTTACACATACCACCATTAATGCCAAAATTAAAACCATGTCTAACCAAAATCCATTTATTTACCAAGTCCAATATTAGTGGTATCGTCATATCACCCCATTACTTGCAAGTAATATCCATAGCCAAACCATTTAGGTATAGAAGACTCTCAAGTGCCCTTTGTGTTTACCATATTAACCTCTTAGGAGACTTTTATGTACTCCACAAGAAAAACCAATAAGACTTTAACCTTTGTAAACCATTTAAACTAATTCAATTAATGTATTCACTTCACGGATTTCCATGTATCCTGGAAGGTTTTCAAAATAGACATACCATGGCCACCAAAACCTTTACCTTTTACACCATTCCAAGCTATTATAGACCATGACAATCATTTAAAGCATTTATATCATTTAAACTATTAAAAAAACCATCCAAAACTATTTAGAGTTCCATTACCAAACCAAGCCATGCAAGAGTTCCAATGAAAGTTCAATAATAGAGTAAAAATATTCCTTGAAGTATTTTATCAAACATGTTGAGGGCATACCTTTACCAAGACCAAAACCAAAACCAATGTATAAACCACCATAATTAGGGTTACTAAAGACCCATTAGTTAAACCATAACAAAAAACCAACCACACATGTAAACCATTACCAAAAATATGTACAAATATAGTTTAAACCAATACCAAACCATATGCATAATGACCCTCAAAAATATTTTGAAATACACCATTATAGATTCACAAACCAACATTTAAAACACAAAACACATGCCTTTATTTTTAAATAACAATGAGGAAAGGAGTACATGCCTTATACACAAAGATTCACGAAAGAAATCTTGACCTTTGAGCCTTTTGAAGAACACTTGAGAAACCCTAGCCTCAACACTTGAGAAACCCTAGCCTCCAATCTCCCAAGAGTAAGTTTGAGAGAGTACTTGATGTATTATGATCCTTTTATAAGTGATATGGAAGGCCATATAGGGTTATGTAACATGATGATATAAGGTTTTAGGAGCAGGAAATGTCCAAACTACCCTTGAATTAATATTAAAACAATTCTCGTCCAGGGGTGTCACTCCCCCTTACCACTCATATCCAAGGGTATAAGTGACACCTCAACTTGTATCCCAACTTGTATCCAACCTTACCAAGACCTCACTTATTGATTTGTATACAAATCACCCTCCTTCACTCGTACCTAAGGGTACGAGTGATAACCTCAATCTATCCACCAATAGTATGGTGGATAGATTACACTAGACAACTTAAATATGCACCATATGACTTGTACTATACCACTCGTAAGCTTACATACAACTCTTATCAATATGAGTCATACCTTGGGAAGTAGCTAAGCCATCCTTACTACCTAGGGTACGATTGGACCACCTAAGAACCCTAAAAATCATAACCAAGGGTATGAGTGACTTCCTGTAGTCGTACTAAGTCAAAAAGGGTCCAAACTTTGGATTTTTTCAAGGGTCCAAATCCTAGAATATAATATAATTAGCGTAGTTATTCATACCTTAGGTGAATTAAGCCCCATGGTTCATGTTTAAAATGAAAATTCCTTAGTTACTCAAGCTAGGTAAAATTCCCTTAGCCATTTATGTTTAGGGTAAAATTGGCCTTAGATGCTTAAGTTAAGATAAATTGCCTTAATTTCTATTATTTTAGGTGGGTTGACTTAATCATTCATGTTTGGGGAAGGATTATACTTTAGGGTTATTTATGGCTTACTTTACATCCAGAAATAAATTTAGGAACCTTAGCCTAGCCTTAGGTAGATTTTTCTTAAAATGGATTTTAGAGATTAGAGTGGGTGCCTCTGGTCCACCTTAGTCCAAGACTTGTGTTAGATTTGTAGACTTATTCATGTATAGCATAGCCTTATAAAGGTTCATCATAGGAATTGAGGAGATTAGTTATATTTAATGAGGTTGTGCTTAGATATTGAAAGATTGATGCTAATTCCAGGCATGAATAATGATATGACTTATATATATATATAAGTCATATCGAGATGACTTATATAATGATTAATACGACTTCTGGATATGATTAATAACATGGCTTATCAACATGCTTAATGATTAACAACTTATATATGAATATGGCTTATAGAAAAGATTAATGCCTCATAGATATGATTAATGGATTATAGATATGATTAATGGCTTATCAATATGAGTAATAACTCATAGATATTATATGTCTTATAGATTTGATTAATGTCTTATCTATATGATTAATGGCTCATAAATATGATTAATGGCTTATAGATATGATTAATGGATCATAGATATGATATGGTTTATAGATATGATTAATAACATATAGATATGATTATTGAAATAACTTATTATTATGACTATTGACATGCCCTATGGGCATGACTTATTAGATACAGTATTGGTATAATCTACTGTGTTAGCTTATTAGTTTGGCTTGGTTATATGCTTTATTGATATGGTTTGGCAATATGAGTTTTAATTTTAGTCCAACAGTTGATAATGATCTTGATAATATGAGCTCTGGTTAAAGCTCAAGAAATAATAATAATGATGATGATACTATTAAGTTCTAGTTCATCTTCAACATTAGGAATTATGTATGAGATGATAAAGTTCAGATGGACTCTTGGCTTTGACATGGTAATTTGGTGATTTACAGCTATTCAGTTTCTTAGTTTCCTTGATTGTACCCTTCAGTATTATGGGGGCCTGCATTGGGTTATTTATTTTTTCATACTTATTGGCTTATTGGGGAAAATCTTATAGTTATATGGTATGATCTTTATGTTATTATCTCGTATGTATTTATTTATTTATGCACAATGGTGTTAGAGCTTATTTCAAGGTTTGGCCCTTTTATCTTGACTTAGCTTATTATATCTTATTTCATATCATATTTATATTATGATTTAGATCAGTAGGCCTATGGTTTTGGAACTCATACGACACTTCTATACCTTTTTGGTACAAAATTAAGTACTAGTTACCACCGATGATTCCACATCCGTGTATGGTGGATTTTGGAGGTTGGATGAGCTCTTGGACTTGAAGTTACTCTTTTTTATTCTATTTATCTGTGTCTAGTCTTTCCTCTTTGAGAAGGACTATATTTGACTATTTAGTATTTATAGTTCCTTTGTAGTAGCTCTTATATTCATATTACCGAGTCTCGGGATGGTTGTTGATTTTCTATCTATCTATTAGACCTTTATGCATGTATTATTGCTATTTAAGTATTTAATTGTTAATTTTTAGTATTTAGTCTATTTTCCACCAAGTTAGCCCATTGCATCTAGCTTCAGGTTATGGTTCAGCTTACCTACTGGCGAGATAGAATAGGTGCCATCATGACTCGTAAATTAGATTGTGACACTAAAGGCATGCAAAGATATAGATATTCCTATCCCAATAGTGAACAAAAATAGAGAAGGTATGAATATAAGAGAATAAATTAGCAAACCAACAAGGACTAGTGCAATGACGGGGTAAAACCAGTAAAAATAAAGTACAAAGAACTGATATGGAACATAAGTTTCATTAGAACTCAAAATGCTTTTCACAGAGTTCAAATGTTATTTACACATCATAAATTTCGTTCGATTGCTCTAATGGAACCTTTTCACGATACAAGACACATTAAGAAATTTAAAAGAAGTCTGGGCATGCATTATGTAAATTTCTATGTTAATGGGGAAATTTGGGTCTTTGTTTAAGAGCATATTCAAGTTGGGGTAATATTTGCCTCTAAACATCATCTTACTCCTCAATTAACTATGTTGGAAGTTAAACAACTGATAATTACCATGATTTATTCTAAATTTTATGCTTTAGAAAGGCTGAGCCTTTGGGATGACATCTATGCATTAAGCTAGTCTACTTCTATACCTTGTCTAGTGGGTGGCGATTTCAATGTAAAATTGGGTGAGAAGGAGAAGATTGGTGGTCTTCTTGTATATCCTTAAGAATAAAAAGATTTTGCTTTTTGTATTACTTCCTGTGACCTTTTTGATATCCAATTCACTGGTAGTCCTTTTACTTGGTGGAATGGTAGAGCTGATGTAGAGTGTATCTTTAAGAGATTAGTAAGATTTGTTATAAATTAGGTTGTTAGTGATGTGTATGACAATGTGGAGTTACAACACTTGGCCAGAACCAGTTCTAATGTCCTTGGGGAAGGGAGATGCAACAATTTCCAAAACCTTTTAGGTTTTTAAGATTTGAGTAGAGAAGGAGGATTTCAAAGATGTCATTAGAGAAATTTGGGTTAATACTGATGATGGTGATACCTTTAGCAGATTAAAGCAGAAACAAAAGATTACCAAGTAAACTTTGTCCAGGTGGACTATTGAAACATTTGGGGATAAATTAAGGAAGATCTATTTTAGGAAAACCCATTTGCATTTAATAGGGTAGTATTGCAAAAGGCTCAAGGTAAGTTCAAACAATACATTAATTATGAAGAGGAGTTTTGGAGGCATAAAACTAATATTCAATGGTCCACTAAAGATGATAAAAATACTAAATTTTTTCATTTTTGATTAAAGGTAGAAGAAAATGATTGCATATGAAAAGAATAAAGAGGTTTGATGACTCTTGGGCAGAAGGTGATGAACAAATTGTAGAGGAGGTAGAATGTTTTTACAGGGAAAATTCTCAGGGTTTCCATATTTAAATGAGGTGTATTTATTGCAGCATATCTCTTCCATGATTACTGAAGAGGAAAATAACAAGTTGAATGCTTTGCCTAGTGAAGAAGAGGTCACAAAGGCAGTCTATGAGTTGAATGGAGATAGTGCATGTGGTCCAGATAGGTTCACAAGACGTTTTTATCAAACATGTTTGGACATTGTAGGAAAAGACATTTTGGAGGTTGTTCAGGCCTTTTTTATAGGATCCACTTTATTAAAATAAGTTATGCATACTAACTTAGTGTTACTTCCAGAAAAGATGTCATTCAGACATTTATGATTTAAAACCAATTAGTTTGTGTAATTTCTTAATAAAGTGATCTTAAGACAATTGAATGATAGTTTAGAAGCTCTATTTCCTAAAATTGTATGACAAATTCAATCTAGTTTTATGATGGGAAGAAAAATCACAAAGAATGTTTTGGAAGTGCAGGAAATCATTACTGATATTAGAAAGAGAGAAAACTAACCAACATGGTTATTAATCTTGATATGGCCAACCAAGGAGTATGACAGAGTTGAATGGGTTTTTTTTGATCAAGGAATTAGAAAAGATGGGCTGAGATAGATTGGTGATGTTAAAATATGGAGACTTGTGGCTTACAATTGGTATTCTATTCTGATTAATGGGCAATCTCACGGGTTTATTCACTCCACGAGGGGTGTTAAACATGAAGATCCTTTATCCCCAACACTTTTCATATTATCTGTTGATGTTTTATCTAGATCTGGGCTCTTAGTAATCTATTCAACAATGATTTAAGGGTATTAGAATGCCTAAATAGAGTTATTGTCTAAATCACATGGCCTATGCTGATGATACCATACTTTTTATTAATACAAATAGAGTTTCTCTATATTTGATAATGGAGATACTAGAATATATGAGGATGAATCAGGTCAAAAGACCAACAAAGAAAATAGTTTTATTTTTATGTTTAAGCTACAAGGACTGCTGTTCAAGAGAGGGAGTTGATTATTGGATTTAAGAGAGGTAGATTCCCTTTAATTTATTCGGGATGCCTTATTGGGCATGCAAAAAAGAAGAAACAACATTTTTCAGAGCTTATGAAGAATGTCCAAAATTAGTTACATGCATGGAAGGGCAAATTGTTATTTTTTGGTGTAAAATTTATTTTAATAAATAATGTTTTACAAAGTTTTCCCATCTATGTTTTATCTGTGAACATGAATCCAAATGTGTTTTTGAGGATGTCCACAGAACTTTCTCTAAATTTCTGTTGAATTTCAAGAAAGAAGGAAGAGCAAAACATTAGGTTCTTGGGATGATATTTGTCTGCCTAAAGAGGAGGCTGGTTTGGGATTTAGGTTATTTTTTTTATGCTCCAAGGCATTATTTTCTAAGCTATGGTGGAATTTAGGACTAAAAAGTATCTATGGGCTAACTTTGTATGTAATAAATATTGTAAGAAGTTTAGGACTATGGTGGTTGAGTGGAAGAGAGACTCTCAGATTTTGAAGCACATGTTGTTAGCTAGGGACTATATTGATCAGGAGATCTGGTGGGAGCCTAGGTGTTGTCACTCTTTTATCTGGTTTGATAACTATCTAAAAGTTAGGATATCCTTATCTCTACCTTCCAGTTAATCATCATATTAATAAAGCCTTTGACGAAGTCAGTCAACTGGTGCATCAAGGTAATTGAGACTTTGAAGTAATGAGAGAGCTATTGAATGATGAGGTGTTCAGTCATATCCAAGAAACTCTTAGAGTTGTTCTTGAGACTTAAGAATAGGATAAACCCTGGTGGACTCCCAATTCAACAAGTAAAGTTTTAGTAGGAACAACCTCAGAACTCTTTAGGCAAAGAAAAGACCCCTAGGAGCTGATTCTTAATATTTGGGAAAAGGGAATTCCCTTCAAAGTATCCTTCCTAATGTGGAGATTGTGGAAACATAGAATTCCTATTGAAGAGGTTCTAATGAAGATTAAGATGGTGGATGAGGTTACCTTCTATGACACAACAACAATATGTAGGAAACCTTTAATCACTTATTTATTGAATCCCCTGACTCTAATAGTTTATGGAATGTATTTGCAAGAGCTGCAGGGGTGTAGGGACCTTTTTTCATAAATCAAAACCACCATTAGCTAAATTGAGACCTTTGCATAGAGTAATTCCAACTTTTATCATATTGAAAGTCTGGAAGAGAATAAACAAGAACAAACATGGTGGAAAGATGTCTAAGCATGCTATGGTTATGGAGATTAATAGGAATCTACATCTAATGGCTAAAGTCAGATGTTCACGGATGCAGGATATCCCAAGTAAGTAGCCTATGATTGTGAAGTTTCTAGAAGAATACAATCTAATTATTTTGTAATGCCCCAAATCTGATACCCAAAATGCTACACGGTGCTAGCAATCCCAAAGGACCACAAGCTAACCCATGACTGATAACTGTAACTTAGCACTACATAATATACTGTATAAATATGGAATAAAAGGGCTGAAAGACCATAAGGTTCAAATATCTGATAAAACATAACATCTGGAAATACGGTATATCAATACCAAAACTGAAATAAACTGTCTAAACATGCTTGTCTGAAAGCCTCTAAACTGTCTAAAAACTGTGGAGTTGATGGGACATGTCCCTAACTAACTCCGTCTACTAAAACTGAAATAATGAAGTAATGAAATAATCATGCTATCCTCAAATGACGAGGACTCACTGCAAATCTACTACTACTAGCTAAATCTGAAGCTAAGTGCAGTTGGGAACTTGAGCGTCCGAACCTATGGTATAAAACACCATAGCACAGAAGAAAAGTATGCGTCAGTACGTATGAATGTACTGGTATGCAAAGTGAGGTAGGCTGAATTCATGGGGCTCATATGCATGAACAATACCAACTAACTGAATAACATGAATGTGAGAACACATGCATGAATACGTAACTGTAAATGAGATCGTGATAATACTGACAACTGAGTCTGAATACTGATAACGTGAGTTTCGTATAACTGATATACTATCAACTGAGTGACTGTATCTGGTAGTCCTAATTCTGATGGAACTAGATGATTTCCGTACTAAACTGAGTGACTATATCTGATAGTCCTGAATCTAAAGAACCATCTGAGTTCTTTTACCGAGACTAAGACTGAGACTATTGGAAGTAGTCATCTAACTGATATGCCCCTTTTCTGTATAGAGTTGGGGTCCAGTCTGTAACCCCAATTGGAAGGGTGCCAATACCGCATCACTGGTAAGGACAAGCTGTGAGTGACCCTCATCTGGCAGTGTCCCCAAAGGAGAACGGTGGGACCCTTAATTGGCAGTGTAAATCCACCTCATCAACCCTTAACTGTCAGTGTTGATGTCTCAACCTATACTGGCTACATAGTTCTGAAATGCAAGGATTGCTTCTAAGGATCACACCTAGGGGTGGGCGTTCGATAGGTTTGGTCTGATTTTTTAATATTGGTTCGGTTTATCGATTTTCGAATTGACAAAAATGACATCCGTAACCAAACTGAAATAAATTCAGTTTGGTTGGTTTTTACTAATTTGGTTCGGTTATTTCGGATCTTTATTTCGGTTTGAAATATTAAAGTAGTTAGCCTCTCTTTTTCATAACTGAGCATTTAAAAATGATGGGTTCTTTTAGAAAAAATATTTTTTTCAAACCTGTTTTTCATTCCCAAATATAAATAACTATAAATAACTCAACATGGATGAAACGAAATGAAATAATCATAAACTTAACATAATACATAACATCATTAATCATTACATATAATATAACCTTGCATAAATAGTCCATAAAATAGTCCAAAGTCACCAAAATAGTCCATAAAATATTTGAGTCACTAAAACAATCCATAAACAGCCTGCGATGTATGCGAATTTGCTGTTAAATGTTAATTATGAATGTGAATTACTAAATATTATATATATAATATTATATATATAATATTATATTATATTATATTATATTATATATATATTATATTATATATATAATATGTATAATAAAATATATATATATATATATATATTATTTATTTAGTTATAAAATTTCAGTTTTTTGGTTCAACCGATTTTTTTTAAAAAAACCAAAAAGCGAACCAAAAAACCAAAATTTTAAAATTACAAACCGAATTTGTTCCAAAAAACTGAAAAACCGAAACCAAAATTAAATTTTAGTTTGGTTTTTCGATTTTTCGGTTTAAACCAAAATATGCCCACCCCTAAATTCACACCCTCTACTGTCAGTGTGTTCCTTCATCCTTGGGTTCGCTCGGTGCTGAATCCTACTCCTAACTGAATAGACACTGAACTGATTATACTGAGATAAACTAGACTGAGTTCACTGAATTCCGTGGACTGTCAAAATATTATTGAATTTTGTTAACTGACTGAGTTCATGAGATTATTGAGTTTTCCTGAGTCATGTAACTGACTGAATTCTACTGAGTTGTAAAACTGACTGAGAATACTATTAATCATGGCGTGACTGAGGTTATCATGAATCCGATACTGGATCTAGGCACACAACTAAATTATCGGGTACAAGTACCCCTAGGACTCGATCGCATGAAACTAACAAGACATGACACTTCTTGAAGACATGACCATGGTCAACAATTCATAGTACAAACGTTGGGGATTTTCATGAAGTATTTGTATGTCATAAGCTTACACATGAATAGGAATACATATAAATATGTCATAATTTCATAAGTCTAATCTCATGAGCATTCCACCAAACCATTACAATGCATAACAATAACATGGAGGTCATGGTGAACATAAAGGTAAAGCTTAGATTCATCAATTTGGTCACAATTGAGTCATAAAGCATAATTCTTTATTCTCTTAGGCATTTAGCAAACACCTTGCATGCATAACTTGAGGCTTAGGCATGAACATTAAAATAATACATCGTGGCAACATTTTTCACTTCAAATACAAGAATTCCAACCACATGCTAACATAATTTCATTATATGTATTAAACATTTCAACTTGGTAATTATACAACAACATAAACATGGATATGATTTAATTCATAACATGGAAATTCAAAATTCATATTTTTGAAAGGGTTTCTTAAGCTTCATGGGTGAAAGGAACCCATGAATCAACACTTTACATACCTTAGATGGAAGTTTCCTGAAGATTAACGGTGGAATCTCCTGGATTAGAACCTCTAATTGAAAACCCTAGACTTGTTCTTGAGGGAATTTGAGAGAAACAACTATATTTTGGTGAAAACCTAACTGAATATCGTGTTATAGGCTTATATAGGGGTGGAAAATTGACCCTTTTGACCTTAAATACGCGAATATTTAATGATTGAAAATTGGGCATCGACGCGATTGGCGATGCGGTGCGTCGATGGCTTTGACACGATGCCTGACGCGTCGCTCCATGATTGCGCTAAGCCTCAGTTGTTTCTACTGACAGTCCCTGGAACAATGTTAACCAACACGATAGGCGATGCGGTGCGCCAAGATCGTGTTGGTCCACTATTTTGGGACACCAAACGAGGTCTAAACGAGTTTCGTAAAATCTGAAACTTGTCCGGGAATGTTTATTGACCTCTCTGATCACGAATCAACAAAAATATGGACCATTAAGGGACATTAAGGTCACAAAATGTGATTGCCAACTTTTGAAGGCCAAAAATAAACTAAGTCTGGGAACTTAGCTAGAATTTTCAAAGTTTGAGACCCCTTGACAAGACTAAAAGGATGAATTAAGCTTAGAAATTTTGTGGGGTATTACATATTTCAAGTCAACTTATGAGGTGGAAATATTCAGCAATAGGTCAGTATAAATGCAATCCGGATGGTGCTAGAAAGGGAAACCCCGACCCTAGTGCATGTAATTTTTGCATTCAAAATTAAGAAGGTGAATTAAATTTAGCATAATTAAGAAAAATTGAAGATGGTTCAAGCCTTAAAGCTGAGATGAGAGCATGACATTAAGAGTGGAGTATTGCATTGGTCAAAATCTATTACCAGTCGAACTAGAAATAAATTTATTTTCTCTTAAGAAAATAAGTAAAGGCTCATGGGAAGTGACTCAGTCAATAGCTATGGAGGTTTAAAATACTAAGCACTTGATAAGTAATCAGCCAGTAAAGGTCATGCATGTTTTCAAAGAGGGAAACCAATTAGCGAATTTTTTCACTAAACTTATTTTCAGTTTTGCAGGTATAGACGTGCTTTAATTTAGATAAATACATGAAATTCCAAATAATGCAAGAAACATTATTCAACTGGAGAGATGTCACAACCCAAGATCTTCGGCCATGATGACGCCTACCATAACCCACCAATAGGTAAGCCAACCTGTAGTTCTAAACTACTAGTAACGAACTACCAAGAGAAATGAAAGAAGAATGCACAAAAATAAAATAAAATGGTCAAAACACATAATATAGTCCCAAAACCGAATGGAGTCAGTACAAGAGCTTTTAACATAATAAGACTACAGAATAAAGTACCAAATGAATATACTGATACAACTCATCTCTAAATACAACATAGAGACTAATCTAGTACATAAGAGGGAGAATAACAATACTCTGAATTCTAGGAGCTCACCATGCTTCTCCAAACCATAGCTACTTTAAGTGATGCATAAAACAACGATGAGAACTGATATTATGATCTACAGGTTGCAGAAGTGTAGTCTGAGTACCAATACATAGTACTCACTAGTCAACTGTTGACGGAGCTCCAAAAATAATTAAAATATAAATAGCTCATAAGAAAGAATGTAAGCTACACTCAAATATCCAACAAGCTACACAATAAGATAATGAGACAATAAGCATAAACTATCCTATTCATATTTAGGAAACTAACATAATAAGGCTAAAAAGGTATTAAGGATGAATTATACCCTTTTATCCATAATCAGGAACCTCAACACTAAACCTATATAAGTGTCCAATATACGAATAATGAGCGAAAAAAGATATATAAGAGTATACAAGACCAAGAAATATATATACGACATGAATAAATAAAGGAAGAGATATATGGTAATACCATAGCTACATATTGATAGATATACATATGCCTATAAACAAGGTTAACTCAACGGTACAAGATAAGTAGTCACACTAGGATATCCAGGCCTCCTAATAATAGTAAGAACTAATGCTAGAATAGTCAGGGTATCTAATCCATACGTCCAAACATGAGATATTTATCCATAATAAAGAAACCATAAAGAAAATGGATCTGAGTATCAAGGTCTAAAACCATAGTTCCTAACCAATGCACAATTATGTGTAATAATATAACTGTAAGGTAAAAGAACTAAAATCATACCTCAAATCTCAATACTAATCAAATAATCAACCTTCCACAACTAACCATAATAGCAATAGCAATAATGATACGAGGTAATCAGCTAGTTTGGACAAACAATACCTAATAGGGCCTTTAATCAACCACCAATATCACAGGCTTAGAAGGTCCAATCAACACTAAACAAACAATAGTCCAAGCCTTTACCTATTCAACCCCTCCTTAAGGTTGATAGATAAAAACTCCACACAATATACTCTGAGTAACACTCAATACTCATACCTATGCAACCCTCTATAAGGCTGATAGATATAGGACATACTAGTGATAGGCAATGTGCATGCAAGAATGAATACCAAGATATAGTCCATAGTACCATAACCAATTTAAATGCGGCAAAGTAACTTAGTGTATAAATCATGTCATTAATATCATCATCAATCGCCGAACCTGATTCGAAACTCATATCATCACTATCATCATCAATTGCTAGACTTGACCTAGAAGTCACATTATCAATATCATCATCAATAACCGAACTTGATTTAAAACTCACATAATCAATATCATCATCAATCAACTATTAATTCAAAACCATAAATATGTATGTGTGTATATATATGAGTGCACGACTAGAATCGTGTCTAAAAGAGTATAAATCAATAAATCCATTGCTTGGGATAACCTCTAGACTAAATCATCATATGAGTGTGGAAAGGGTCAAAATCTCCCTTGACCATGGTAAATAGTAGTAGGAAAACTATGGATCGGAATTTAACTCGGTCGAATATTTATGATCATCTTTATTGGTCTTGAAGATTCATACTTTATTCATTAAGATGGTACAATTTTTGATATAAAAAAATCTGTTTTAAAAGTGAAAAGTGGGAATAAATCACTTTTAAGGGAAAGAGTAGTAAAATAATATTTTTAGTTGGAATCGTACCATTTACTATATAAGTGATCATGAATGTACCAAATCTATGCATGCCATCACCAATATCTAAGGGTTAATTACCCTTTTAGCCCCCCAACTCACAAATTAGACTAATTCACGGTGTCCTACCCATAACCATATCCTAACATTCCTATTTACATACAACATATATCAAACACAATCTTATGAAGAAGATTAGACAAAAGCCTACCTTGATGCCAAACCGCAAATCCTTAAATTACCCATAAAATATTCATCTTCACTCCATTATCTCAAAATGCTGTCACGCTATCAAAATCATAATCTACATGTCATTAGGAGCCAAATGAGACCTATATTGCTATATAATGAGTTGGGTAAAATTTTGGGTTGAGAATGGGACCACGAGGTTCAGAAATGGAATCCAAAATTGAACCCATCATGAGGTCCCTCAAAGGACAAGGAAGTTGTGCTCAAAAGATGAGCACAAATGGAGCACAAACCAATCTCAAATAAAACCTCAATGTTTAGTAATTAAAGCCCTAATTTCTAAGAATTTTACCACAAAGTAGGATGGAAATTGAAGGGAAAATGACCAAGATGAGTTAGGTTAGCTTACCTTAACCTATGTGGATGATTTTGTTCCTTTTCCTCTCATTGAGCTCTCAATTTGGTGTAAAAATGATGGAAGAAGTGATAGAAAATCGGGTGGAGGAAGAGGGTTTAATAGTGCTAGGTGTCGCTTAAGCGACACCTCTGTCGCTTAAGCGACACCTCTGTCGCTTGCACGATAGTCTTTTACGTGGCTCTGACTATCGCATACCCGATAAAAATGACCAATATTGCTAGTATCGCTTAAGAAACATAATTTCACGTATGTGATGATCACAAAAGTGATCAGACCATCGCGTACGTGGTCATATCAGTGACCCGATTCACTAAATTTTGCTAAGTCTGAAATTATCTTCGACCGAGTGTTTGGGATTCGTTCGGAACCTTGTGAGTGTAAACAAAATATGCTACCATACAAAATTCAACATTCCAGAATCAATAGAGCCATTAAAACTTTCATCCAAAATCGTTTCAACTAAATATGGGCCCCACCTTTAGATCCATTTTAACATAATCTGTCCAATAGCCCAAAACAAGTCTGGATGCCTCACGACCTAAACCAAGGATCCCCATAGCCTAAAGTTGACATTCCAGAGCTAATGGAACTACCAGAATTCTAATCGAAGTTCATCTACTAGGAGTTTTATCCTAAAACCAAATCCTAAATAATGAACACTCTAAAATAGGAAAATAAGTGTAAAATCAAACAAACTCTACGATCACTGAACCGATAGTTCCGACAAGTCATAAATAAGCTGTAGCATTGTGAGAAGGCTTGAAATGCTGGAAACACACGCGAATTGAGAAAATGACCTGGAGGGTCATTACAATACCGACTACTAAAAGGATTTCATCCACAAAAGTCAATAGATAGAAAGATCTCAAAAGCTCAAAAGAATGAGATACTAGGCCCGCATGCTCCAAGAATGACTCCCCAGATAACCTCCACGAAGTGAAAACACATCCAAGGGATTTTTCCACAGGTATCCCTTATTAATAAAACTTTATTTTTTTTCTTGTCAACAACCAAAACTTAACCTCAACCACCTACTAGCTATCGACTAAATTGAAGAAGGCTGATGCATGCAAATCTAAACCAAGAAACTCTGATACCATACTGATATCAACATAACCAAATGAAGACTCGTCCAAGCCAAAGGCAGACCAAGGCATAAGTCATACAACCAATTCCAAATCCAAATATAACCTTCTTTTACCTTTCCAAAGCTGCTGTGCATTTCAAACCACGAAAAAATTCAACCGAGTCTTATCCTCACAATCCCATCACAGCAAACCCAAAGAATAAAAGATTCTCCACCAAAAATCCATAATGGAAAACATAAAAATAAGCACATAATACACTACTTGGGCATACAAATGGAGATAACCAAGGTCTGAAATCTATGCCAGTGCTATAAATGGACCAAATGGCCATGAAATCTGAACCCAGGAGTTCGAAGCACAACTACTAACCACTGAGCGATCTTCTCTAGGATGTCCCATCAATCTACAATGATGCCATGCTAAAAACAACTCAAGCATACTACTTCCATTGAGTATATCATCCAAAAATATCAACAAAAACTGAAAACCTAATGTCAAATTTGAAGGAACCAATGCCGTGTCCACAGACTATTATCTGAACTCCTATAACTCATAATCCATTAAAACTGATAAAGATTGACAAGGTAGATAAGGGTTAGCCTTAGCCATCCTATAGGTGAAACCACAATTAATAAAAATCTGAAGCAAAAGATGCACCCAAGATCTACGACTCCAAAGTAAATTCTTGACACCAAGGCTGAATCGCTCGATCCTAACTACCCAAACCAAACCTAAAGATTGATAAACATCCATACTCCAAATTTAAAGTAACTTCCAAATTGCCATTCCAAGGCATCAAATCCAAACTTGAGCCAAGCCTGACCTAAGACCAAATACTCAAATCAACCTTAGTATTCAAATCAAATATATCCTTACTGAATCATGCTGGAACAGAAACCAAAATGTAGATGAAGAACAAAATCACTACGGAGGATAAATCACCAGACGAAAACACAAGAAATCAACTCCATATCTGCTAGAGGGAATGAACTACCAAAATATTCTCAAGAACTCATCAAGTCTGAAAATCGCACTAGTAATAGCAAAAACTCTAGAAACTCAGAGAAATGCAACTTTAGCTAAAAACTAATCAATCCAATACTCTATCTCTACAAAGAATAGGCACAAGCATGCATCACTAAGGATAAGCACCCTACCAAGTCTTAGTAGGATGCACAAATTCTTAAATGAGGATTTCCTGAATCCACCCAAGTAGGATAATCATAATTCAATCAACCCATGAATTACCTCACCGAGGAAGAAAGTACCAATCTCGGTACTAATGCCAAGGTCAAGACCACTACCAAAAATGAACCAAGCAACTCAAGATAAAGAATTTTAAATTTGTCAACTTAAGAAGCGGTCACCAAAAAAATTCCCTATCTTCAACTCTCTAACTCCACTTAGACTAAAACTATATCACGACAAGAATGGATGATCTAACTCCATACCAATACCAAGAGAAAACCATCACCTAGAGACGAACCTAAAAAACTTAAGAGACAAATCCCAAACTCCTCAACATCAACATCAAAACCACAATCCATCCATGAACTAGCCAAAATGAAAAAATGGACCCCAAATTGGTTAACCTAAAAAATAGACTACATAGAGATGGATAGAAAATGCAAAAAATTTCACTACCTAGGAAGCAAGTCTAAGAATCCTCAACTCAAGAATGGGCGATATAGCCAATTGCCAACTCTAGAACTACAACAGGACCATAAAGGTCAACTTACCTTCAGTACCACAACTCACTCAACATCTATCCAAAAAGGAAAACAACCAACCTCACCTTGATACAAAAGAGAAAACACCTAACGAAGCTAGCTTCCAAGCCAATGAATAAGAATCGCAAAGAACGGAAATTTTTGGCAGATACTAACAGTCTAGCCATCTACCAAGCGAGGATCACTTTTATCAAATAATGACAATAATAACAACAATAATAAAAAACATCAATATAAGGAATAAACAATACTTGAAATGAAAATCAATAGCATGTACCACTCTAGGGCCACAATAAGGCTAATACGCCAAGGTAAATAAGGCTCAAACCTAAATGCTACACCCATAGAGAAAAACTATCAATACAAATCAACACCATCCACTACTAAAAGAAATCATTTATGGGGTTGTCATATAATCATGAACTCTATATCAAGTCATATAACAACCAATATAAACTTACCAAAGCATATAATAACGACGAATACGAGAACCCCAATACACATAAATAAAAAGGTAAAGGCAGGAAATATAAGCACACCTATCACAGTGAAATTTGGAGTCACATGCCTGATGGGTCTGAGGGAGAACAAATCTGAATAAGCCCAAACTTTGACTGACTGACTAAGTCATCAACTAAGGCTCTAAGCACGCTATCTCTTATAGACAGGGCCACAACACTATGAGACTAATTTTAAGGAGATGAATGACCAATAATCCTATGTTAAGGACACTTTATGGACTAGTGGATGATCTTTCTACAGTTATAGCAAACCCCTAAAGCCCTAACCTGGCATGAAATATGAGATAACCCTAATTGGCTGACCAATTATCATTGAGGAACTCTCTAATACAATGACCATCCTTCCCGCAATCATCACACAACTTAGGAATTATAGGCTGGCAGGGGACATGTGCTAACTCTTTCTAAGAAACCAATTCATGTCTAGGGCACTCTCTAGACCAAAGACCAATCTCACTGCAATTATAACATGCTTCTGAAATACTCTGAGGTGTTGCCGTTATTGATCCAAATCTACCACTACGACCTAAAGTCCTATACCAAGTACTTGAAAAAGTCCAATGAGAACTCTGCCTATTATGACCATCATGACTAACCTGATAGCCACCTATAGTCTGAACGCTACATGCATAGAATTGATAAGTTTTAAAAAAATTAACCCTCATTGAGATGACCCTCACTTTGTAATGAAATACCAATAGCACTGTACTAGTAACATGGCCTCTTCCTACCACCCCATAAATCCTAATACATTCTATCTCTATGGCTCTCGTATGATCAACAATCTGATAAGAAAAAAACCTAGCTACTATCAAATGCTCTGATGCCAAACAAAGTGACAATGCTAACCCTCTGATAAATCCACACACCATATCATGCTATGAAAGATATAGCCTATGCCTAGACTACTCAAGAGACCCAGTCTCATACTTTGAGATCATTACAAAACCCTGATGAACACCAATAAACCCAACTCTAGCCAGAGAACTACTCGATGAACTAAATGCCATCCCTGGTTGTGAGGCATCCAAAAAGAGGCTCAGAATCCCTAATACTTAATCTCAAAAGGTTAAAGCATTCGCAAACTCTACCAAATTTTAGGCTGTCCCTAAATTCCCTAACTAAAGTTGAATATCTTCGACATCCATTCGTGACTCCCTAGTTTGACGCTGTACTAAAATTATAAAAATTCATGCTTCCTTTACGCATCTATCGACAATCTCGTATCATCTATCTGGGATATAATAGAGTCAAAAAACATACTTGAGGCTCATAGAAATATTGATACATGATAAGGAGTTAAGAATAGAATTTCCTAATAATGCCTTGTAGCCTCCCAAAGATAGGTTACAAATGTCTCTACACTGATCTGTAGGCCTTTACTAGAAATTTAGCTCTCATACCAACACATAGGTAAACTTAGGATCTTATACTAATTTGTTACACTCGATTTCTCCGATCATGATGGCACCAACTATAACACACAAGTAGGCAAGCCAACCCATAGTCCAAAGATACTAGTAATGGACTACCAAGAAAAATAGATAAAATATACAGAATAAATGAAATAAAAAGGCTAAAACACATAAGATAGTCCAAAATTTTGGTGGAATCAGTACAAGAGCTTTTAATATAATAAGACTATAGAATAAAGTACCAAATAAATATACTGATACAACTCATCTCTGAATACAATATAGAGACTAGTCTAGTAAATAAGAAGGAGAATACCAATACTTCAAACATCAGGAGCTTGTCACACATCTCCAAACCATAGCTGCTTCTCACAATGCACACAACAATAGTGAGAACCCATATTATAATATGCAAGCTACAAAAGTATAGTATGAGTACCAACACATGGTATCCAATAGAAAACTACCGACCAAGATCCAAAGATAATGCAAATATAAATAGCATGCAAGTAAGAAATAAGCTAGACTCAAATATCCACCAAGCTACACAATAAGCTAATGAGATAATAAGGATAAACTATCCTATTCATATTCAGGAAATTAACATAATAAGGCTAAGAAGGTATTAAGGATGAATTATTCCATTCTAGCCATACTAAGGAACCTCAACACCACACCATATATCACTGGTCAATATATGAATAACGAGTAACAAGAGGATGTATAATAGTATACAAGGCCAATAAATATATATACGACATAAATAAAATAAGGAAGAGATATACAGTAATGCCATAGATATATATAGATAGATATACATATTTCTATAAACAAAGTTAACTCAAGAGTACAAACTAAGTAGTCACACTAGAATCTCCAGGCCTCCTTATCATAGTAGGAACTAGTACTAGAATAATCAGGGTCTCTAGTCCATACATCCAAACATTAGATAACTATCCATAATAAAGCAACTGTGAAAAAAGGGATTAGAGTATAAACGTCTAAAACCATTGTGCCTAACCAATGGACAATCATGTGTAATAATATAACTGTAAGATAAGAAACTCAGAATTATACCTTAAATCTCAATACTAGTCCAATAATCAACCTTCCACAACTAACCATAATATCAATAATAATAAAAATACAAGGTAATCAACTAGTATGAAAAAATGATACCTAATCGAGTCATTCATAAACCACAACCATCATAGGCTCAGAAGGTTCAATTAACATTCAACAAATAACAGTTCGAGTCTATACCTATGCAACCCCCATAAGGATGATAGGTACAAACTCCACATAATATACTGTGAGCAACACTCATATCTATACTTATGCAAACCCTTGTAAGGATGATAGATACAGGGCATACTGGTGATAAGCAACGCCTATGAAAGAATTAATGCCAAGATATGGTCTATAGTACCATAACCGATCCGATGCCATAAAGTAACTCAGTTTATAAACTCATGTCATCAATATCATCATCAATAACCAGACCTGATCTAGAACTCATATCATCAATATCATCATCAATCATCGAACTTGATATAAACATTATCAATATTATTATCAATCACTGAACTTGATCCAAACTCATATTATCAATATCATTATCAATCCGTCGCTCAAGATAAGCTCCAGACAAAATCACCATAAGAGTATGGAAAGGGTTGGAATCTCCCTTGATCGTTGTAAATAGAAGTTGTAAAATATGGACCAAAAGCTAACTCGGTCAAATCTTTAAGATCACCATTATCAGTCTCGAAGACTAATAAGTTATTTATTAAGATAGTACAATTTATGATATAATGATATCTGTTTTAAAAGTGAAAAGTTGGAATAAATCCCCTTTTAGGAAAAGACTGCTAAAATTATATTTTCAGTTGGAATCGTACTATTTACTATCCAAGTGATCATGAATGTACAAAATCTATGCATACCATCACTAGTATCCACACAATACCATTATAAACATCAATATGTCTATAGACTACGACTACTACCTTTATAAGGATAAACACTTTTTAGAATCCAAACAATATCGTAAACATAGACATGGGCCCAATAATATATTTAGAATAACCACAACATCATAATCACAGCCTTTGGCCTAATATATATATATATATATATATCCAAAATTACCATAACATCATGATTCGGTGAAAAACCATCATAATCCATCGAGTAATATATTAACATTATACTAAAGGTTCATTATCCTCAACTATTTCTAGCACGCTAACATACGTGTAATTTTATAAGAGCTAACAAAGGTCTTGGCCTAAGGTGAGCCAGAGGGGCACACATCTAATCTCCAAAATTCATAATTTGGCAATTTACATCTCAGACTATGCTAAGGTATCCATATCTACTTCTAGATAATAAATAAGCCATGATTAGCCCTAAGATAACAATTCCTCATAGAATATGAGCAACTAAGTCAACTCCACCCAAGATAACAGTCCCAAGATAGCCTAAACAATTAAAAAATAAGACTAATCATGCTAATCATGCTTCCAATACCTAAATCTCATTCCATATATAGAATAGCTTCATAGTCATGCTATGAATTAACTCTATCTATAAATAAGGTAATAGGATTATAAAAGTATAAAAGTATTTCAACTAAAGGGTAAATTACCCTTCAAGCCCTCAACTCATTAATTAGACTAAGTCACAGTGTCCTACCATAATCACATCCTAACATTCCTATTTAACGTATAACATATATCAAACACTATCTTAAGAAGAAGAGTAGATAGAAGTCTACCTCGATACTGAATCGTAAATCCTTAAATCATCCATAAAATATCCTTCTTTACTTTGCGATATCAAAATTCTGTTATGCTATAACAATTATAATCTACACATCATTAGGAGTCAAATGATACCCATATTTCTATATAGAGGGTCAGGTCAAATTTTTTGTTTAGAACATGTCTGTAGGTCCCGCAAATAGAATCCAAAATTAAACCTGTTATAAGGTCACTCAAAGGAAAATAAATTCGTGCTCAAAAGTTGATCACAAATGAAGTACAAATCGGGTCTCAAATCAACCATCAAAGTTTAGGAATTAAGGCCCTAAATTCTAAAATTCTTACCATGAATTAGGATGAAAATTGAAGGAAAATTGAATGGGAAATGACCAAGATGAGTTAGGTTGGCTTACCTTAAACTATGTGGATGATTTCCTACTTTTTCCTATCTTTGAGCTCTAAATTTAGAGCAAAAATGGCAGAAAAAGTGATAGAAAATTGGGTGGAAAAAGAGGGTTAAATAGTATAGGTGTCACTTAAGCGACACCCTTATCACTTATGTGACTCTGATATCACGTACACGATCTGGCAGTAGAGGGGTGGATGTCGCTTATGCTACTATGACTATCACGCACACAATAACTAACTAATATGGCTAGTATTTCTTATGAATAATAATGTCACGTATGCATTGATCACAAAAGAGATCAAACCATCGCATATGCGATCATATCAGTGACCTGATGCACCAGATTTTGCTAAGTCTAGAATGGTCTTCAAATCTGTGTTTGGGTTTCATTTGGAACCCCATGAGTGGAAACAAAATATTCTACCATATCGGATTTGATGTTTTGGACTCAATGGAACCACCAAAATTTTTATCCGAGATTGTTTTGACTAAATATGGGGCCCACAACTATAGTATAATTTTTCACATATTCTTCCAAATAGACCAAAACGAGTCTAAATGCCTCGGGACCTGAACCAAGGGTTTCCCTGGCCTAAAATTGACATTTTGGAGTTAATGGTGCTATCAAAATTCTCATCCGTAGTTATCTACTAGGAGTTTTGGTCCGAGACCAAATCCTAAATAATGATGGCTCCAAAATTGGGAAATAAGCCTAAAATCCAAACGAACTGTCTGATCACTAAACCAAAATTTTCAGCAAATCATATATGACCTATATACTCTGTGAGAAGTCCCAAAACACCGGTAATGCATGCAAATCAAGAAAATGACATGGAGGTTATTTACAAGAGATATAGTATACCAAATATTTGAGTGAAAAAATATCAAAATAGAAGGACAAACTTGCATACAGGGACAAATGACTGCAATAGCAACAACATTCATCACAAATGTATAATAAGTACTCAAGGAACAATTCAACAACAGTAGCGAGTTCATAATTAAAACACAAGATTTAATTTGATAATTAGCAGTAGGAGGATGCACTTATTAGATCTCTATTCTTTGAAGTGGTATTTGCCCTTGGGAGCTCATTCTTCATAGGAAAGAAGGAAAATTGGGAAATCCATCAGTGTGGCGCATTTTTTGAAAAGGGAAGAGTTTTGTGTTCTTGTTCTAAGGTATTTATGGAAATTATCAATTTTGAGATGAAGAAGTCTTCAATGAGATTGAATTCATGCCATTAGTGAGAGATTTTGATGCCCAACTAAATATCACTCAAGTTCAATAGTTGGTATTTCACAATAACTTAGAACATAGTTCATCAGAACATGGCACAACTGCTAACCAGAGCACCACTGGAGTTGAGGAACCATATCGACCATTAATCCTATGGAGTTCGATTGAACTTCTACCCATTTTACCCTTTTCTGATGTAGATAATTTGTTCCTTTGTCTACAATTTCCTATTTTCTTTATTTTGGATTTTGGGTTTGGCTAATTTTGGGCTTTAGTCATTGGACAGACCTTTTATTTTTTGGATAAATAAAATAGGCAGTTGACCCATATTTCATTTACAAAAATTAACACCAAAATTTTTAATATTGTGATTTATTATATAAATCCGTTTGAGATTAAATTAGTTCTCCCATCTTGATTGTTGAAACTAGTAATCTACAGGGTATTCCAGCAATGTTGGATAACAAAATACAACTTATTAGATACTTTTTCTCGACTTAAATTTTTTGGATTGGTACTTAATTCTAGTAGATTGAGTTTTGTAGTTTTATGTTTGATTTCTTCCCATTTGTGTGAAATAAATTATATATTTTTTATGTTTGCTTAATATTGTTTTACTCTATCATAAATAATGAGATAAATCTGTATTTTTATTTTATTGGTTCATCAGCTTTTAATAATAAATGTCTAGAGAGTTTTTGTCAAAGTAAGACACAGTATGTATGGTAACGTGTTCTAACTTCACACACATACACATATATATATAACCAAATAGTACCAAAGAAAATCTGAGTAGATGGGATGATTTCAAAAAGTCTAAAGTCTAGTTTTGGCTATATAAAATAAAATTACCAAAGAATTGATATGGTATAATTTTTAGAAAATAACCACCCAAATCATACCATTGACACCGCATGCATGAGCTATGCTAGGACTTTTCTTATTCAACATTCGATTTGGTGTATTAAAAATAATATCCATTGCATAGTTTATTTTTTTAAAAATATTTGTTTAGAAAAATACCCTCCACAAATATGGCAAAAAAGATGTGGAAAAGGTTTTGAGGAGAAATTATGTCTTTAACCATGCTAATACATGTATTAGAACCCATTTCATTACTAATACCATGGATTTTCATGTATTAGTTATCCAAACCTTAATAAGAACTAGAGTGTGTATCTAATGCTTTCATTAGTTATACATAGGTTGAAAAAGTGTACCAAATAAGGTAATAATCGACACAGAGCTAATACATTTGTTATATTTTTTTACAAAAAAGGGTCAAAAGCGTCATTAATGTATTAGAAATAACTCAAAAATGCCCTTCTTCCACCTTTTAGATAAAAAAAATACCCTACTTCACCTATTTGGATCAAAAATACCTTGAACATTAAAATTAAGCCTTAAAATATCCCTTTTTTTAATAGAATCTTATGTGACATAAACAATTTTTTTTAATATTAGTCCACATGTAATTAGACCCAAATTTATTCACAATGATATTTAGTAACTCAAGCCAATTAAAAGATCCATACTTCTTTATCTTTGCCTAACTCGTGTTTGAAACAGCTCTTGTTACTCTGCATATTCCTAAATTCTTTCCTTCAATTCTCATTCTTTCTTTTTCACATTCAAATGAATCTTAACCCTTAGTTTCTTAATATGCTTTTCTTTCCTTGCCTTTACTTGTCTGCAGGAAACATTCTTTAATAGTTTTGGTCTTCTTTCATTTTTTGTTTTACCATGATTAGAATTCTTGTTCGTAAATTACTTATTTAATTTATTGATAGCAGAAGCTGTAAATCTCATAATTTAGACTTTAAGTTCTCAAAGATTAAAACATTTTAACATCAAGAATGATACTTCATGGCTAAAATATGTATACTAATTGGTTTTTGATAAATATGCCTCGTACTAGTATTTAGAGTTGCTCATGCTTATTAAGAGCATAAACACAAGGGCTGTAGAAAATATAAATTGGAGAAAGATGAAGATATGTTGGGTTTTTTAATTGGGTTTGGGTTAATAGGTAGGATTGTGAATCAATTTAGATCTAATTACATGTGGACCAATAAAAATAATGCCACATATTTAATTTAATTTTTTTTTATGAAGCATAAGCTTTCATTAAAAGAAAGAAAGGACAATTTTATGCTTAATTTAACTTTAAGGACATTTTTTATCCAATAGGTTGATGTAGGGGAATTATTATACAATAGGCGGAACACATAAATTTTTGAGCCTCTATTAATTCAGTCAAAGATATTTTTGACCATTCTCCATTTTCCCCAATGTATTCTACCAAACGAAGGTGTATCAAAATCACCACTGCATTGTAATAACCAGATGGATACTCGATTAGAGGGAAGCCACATTTGAATAAATCATAGCCTAATACTAGGGGACTATGCAGAATATATGTAACAAGAGAGATGAAGTAGGATTATTATACATGACTTTAGAGGTATCAAATGGATGGGTTAGACTAAATTTAGATTGGTTAAAATGGGTTGATTAATAATAACTCGTTCAAGAGTTACTTGAGCTGAAATGAGTTGGACTCAAATTGGATAAAATATGGATCATAATCCAATCCATCTAATTCTTACTAAGTTTTTAATTATATTATTTGTTCTTCAATATGTATAGTTATACCCATATCTCCACTACTTCCTCATTTATATTCTACACCACTTTTATTTCCCACATTCTCAAGGATTAGTGTTATATTTATGATACCCTTTGATGATCCTCTATGTGGCTATATAAATAGAGACGTAAGGGACTCTATTGGATACATTTTTATACTTAGAAGAAATAAGAATACTCTTATATCTCATCTCTCTATGTTTCTAGCTTACTTTATTGCTTCATATCTATATTCTTTTATCCTAACTTTACAATATGTTATCGGTGAAAAAAATTAATGTTCAAACCCCAAAAGTTATATTTTTGTCCCTTCTATTAGCCTCCTATACTTATGTAATATGTTTTCATAAAGATAAACCAATAATTGAAAACTTAAAGGATATAAAAGATCTCTAATGATGGAAGAATATCTCACAAAAAGGCAAGGAATATCCATCCAAAGAGGATGACACTGAATATGGAACCATATCAATTAAAGATCTCACTGAACAAGACAATCAAGGATGGTTGGACATCTTTCACAGCAAGGATAAATGAAAGGATATCACACCCTCTACATGGACATATCTGATATGGATATGTATGGCTATGAGAAAGAAAGGTGGCACCAAGTATAAATATATTTGATATGGACATACCATAGGGTGCAAACTTCCTCAATCAAGGAATCAATTCAAATCCATGATTGAGAAGAAATACCTTGGGTTTCCTTATGAAGAAAAAAGTAGAGGAAGCTTGATAATATAAAAGCCAAGACAAAATACAGAAGATGATGCAAAACTTTATGAAGGATTTGAGTCTGTCTTAATCTTAGTCATGATAATAAATTTATACTCTTTTCTTACAATCAACTTAGTTATTATAGTCGAAGTTGTGTCACAAGATCTGAATATCAAAATAAGCTTCAAAACTTGTTTCTACACATCTGTATCCCTATACCACTTTGATGAATTAAAAGGAAACTCTTGAAACCTAAGGGGACTGGAAGTACGCACCACATTGGTGTTCCAAATCAGGATAAATTATTGTGTTATTGTTTTATCTAATTATTTATTTATCTGCATCATTAATTCTAAATTCTATTATGTTTGAGTATATTTATCTGCAGGGAAGTCGACTATCTTACTTGACCAGTTGACACAGGAAATTTTTAATTCACCGCCTCTTGAATTTTAATTGGTATCAGAGTAGGTCTCACCAATAGTGTTTCTTAACAGTGCGTGAGTAAAGATCAAATGTAAAACTATCAAATTCTAGGAGCTCTGCTTCAAGACGGTCACTCCTCCATAAGACCACATACTTTAATGGACAGTACTACTCCTATTGGAAAAAGCAATTCAGAATCTTCGTCTAATTAAATGACTTCCAAGTATGGGTTGTCATTAAGAAGGGACCAAAGCCAATTCCAATACTCAAAGAAAAATAAAAGTACAAGAACATGGAATCAAGCAATACTAAAGTAGAGGACCTAGAAAATTTTAAAGTCACAAAAGAACAATAATCGGTAATTCAAGCTAATGCACGAGCTATAAGTTTACTCCTTTGTGCAGTGTGAAGAGAAGAATACAACTAGATATCAACCTTTGAAATCGTAAAGGACATGTGGGATAAATTGAAACTAACCTACAAAGGGACCACCAAAGTCACAAAGTAAAAAATCGCTACTCTGGTCAATGAGTATAAGTTATTCAAAATGGAAGAAAATAAAAATATGGAATCAATATTTGCCAAATTTAGCAAAATTGTATGTGAGATGAAACCATTAGGGATGATTTATACACACAACCTGTAAGTTTAGAATCTTGTCAGAAGCCTTCCTAAAGTATGGGAAAACAAATCTTCCATCTTAGAAGATGGGGACCTCTTTAACATGATGTACGATGAACTACGAGGTAATCTCATTGCCTATGAAAAAAATTATATCAACAGGTACAATAAGGAAGAAAAAAAGAAATCAATGGCCTTCAATGCTGTAATAATTTGTGAAAGAGAATTTTTGGAAGAGGCTAATAGTGAAGGAATGGATCTCATAAATTGACGAATAAGGAAGATCATGAAACAAAGACAACAGAGATCTCAAGGATGCAAAAATAATGATTTCACAAGGAATGATGATCACTATTATTACTATGGAAATACAGGCCATATTAAACCAAATTATTCGAAATTAAGAAAAAGATTATCTAGAAAAAATAACAACTTTAGATCTTGGAGTAATGAAGATTAAAATGAAGAAGAAATGTAAACAACCAATATGTTCTTTATGTAAAAAGGGGAATCAAATGAGGAACATATCCACAAAAGATATTAGAAAGGAATGTAGGTCATTGATATCAGATATTCAAAATATATGATCGGCAAAAAAGAAAAAAATTTCTCTTTAGAGAAAATAGAAGAAGGATCAGTAAGATTTGGTGACAATGCCAAAAGTGATGTCATTGGAGTCATCTCTGTAAACATAAACTCCTCATGCGAACTTATAGAAGTGTATCTTATAGATGGACTCAAGAAAAACCTACTCAGTATCAGTCAATTATGTGATGTAGGGTTTGAAGTCTTCTTCAAAGCCGAAAGATGCTCCATCAAACATAAAAAAGAGACATATCTGTTATTGGTTAATTTGTTGATAATATTTATGTTCTAAATAATCCAAATTTTGCTACTCTAACCTGTCTCACTGTGCAAACAAATGATAGCTGGTTTTGGCATAGAAAGCTTGGGCATGCCAACATGCATGTTATCGAGAAACTCTCCAGACTCAAACTGGTAAAAGGTCTACCAAAACTCAAGTTTGAAAAAGATCATATTTGTGATGCTTGTCAATTGGGTAAATCGACTCAAGCATCATTCAAATCCAAAGACATTGTCTCTACTAACAAACCTCTTTAAATAATCCACATAGATCTATTTGGATCCATCAAAATCGCAAGTATTGGTGGAAAAAGATATGTCTTTGTTATTGTTGATGATTATTCTTGTTTTATATGGGTAATGTTTCTTGCTCATAAACTTGAGGATTTTATAAATCTTGAGATTTTTGTATAAAAGTGCAAAAAGAAATAGGGCATTTCATCACCTATGTTCACAATGATCATGGAGGAGAATTTAAAAATAAAGCTTCCGAGGAATACTATGCTCAGAACAAATAATCTCAAAACTTCTCATATCCTCCATCTCCTCAATAAAATGGTGTGGTGGATCGAAAGAATTGATCTCTTCGGGAAACTACAATAACCATGCTGCTAGAACATAATTTACCAGATCACTTTTGGGTAAAACCGGTAAGCACAACATGTCACATCATAAATAGATATCTTATCAGATCAATTCTAAAAAAAGACTCTTTATGAGTTATAGAGAGGTAAAAAACCTAATATCATCTATTTTCATCCTTTTGGATTCAAGTTCTTCATCCACAACGATGGCAAGAATAACTTAGGAAAGTTCAACCCTTGAAGTAATGAAGGTATTTTTTATGGATACTTTCCCACTAGTGGTGCTTATGGGATTATAATAAATGAACTTTATGCATCGAAGAATCTATGCATATTGTATTTGATGAATTTAATCACTCTTCTATGAGTTTGAGTTTTGATGAAGAAAAGGCAAAATATGTACAGAAAGAGTCAAAGTAGATTCAACTCCTGAGCTATTTACTGATGAGTCGACTACAACCAATACAAAGTCAACTCTGGCTGATGGAACATCTAAAATAAACTTTCCTAGAGAATGGACACATAATGAAAGATTTCCAAATTAATTTATCATAAAAAAACTAGATGATAAGATGCAAACAAGAGCTTTACTAAGAAAGCAAACATCCATTGCTCTTGTGTCTCAAATTGAGCCCAAAAAGGTTGATGAGGCACTTCAAGATGAATTTTTGGTGGATTCTATAAAAGAAGATCTAGAACAGTTTAAACGAAATTAGGTATGGAATCTCGTTAAAAGACCAATACACTACTCAATTGTCGGAACTAGATGGGTCTACCAAAACAAACTAAGTGAAGAAGGTAAGGTTGTTTAAAATAAATTAAGATTAGTGGCTCAAGGCTACTCTTAGAAGGAAGGTATAGATTGTGATGAAAATTTTTCTCCTGAAGTAAGGCTAGAATCCATTTGAATCTTATTAGCATTTGTTGCTTTTAAATTCCTTAAACTATATCAAATGGATGTAAAAGGTGCCTTCCTAAATGACTACATTCATGAAGAGGTTTATGCTAAGCAATCTCCTGAATTTGAAAATCCCTCTTATCCAAATCATGTGTTCAAACTTTCAAAAGAACTTTACAATTTCAAGCAAGCTCCAAATGCTAGGTATGAGTGGCTAAGTACTTTTCTATTTAATAATTTTCAATGAGGAAAATTAGTACTACTCTTTTTACTTAGAAGATGGACTCTAACTTACTTATTGTGCAAATTTATGTTGATGATAATATTTTGGAAGCTCCAACATCTTTTTGTGTGAGAATTTTGCAAATATGATGAAAGGAGAATTTGAAATGAGCATCATGAGAGAACTCATGATCTTCTTAGGGTTACAAATCAAAAAAACTTCCAAAGGGACATTTATAAATCAAGCTAAGTATACTAGGGATCTCATAAAAAATATGGAATGGAAAAAGAAAAAACTTTTGGGACTCCAATGAGTCCTTCTACAAATCTGGATTTGGATACATCCATGAAGGATATTGATGAAAAAATATACATAGTAATAATTGGATCCCTACTCTACCTAACTTCAAGTTGACCAGATATTATGTTCAGCATATGTAAATGTGTAAGGCTCCAGTCGACTCATAAAGAGTCTTACCTAACTGCCATCAAGAGAATCATTTTCTATATCATTGGGACACAAGACATCAGACTCATGTATTCTCACTCCTCAAACTTTGATCTAGTTGGCTATTCAGATGCTAATTTTGTAGGTGACAAAAGTGATATACAAAGAAAAATTAGAACATGTCAAATTATTGGTGATGCCCTAATTTCATGGATCAATAAGAAACAAAAATTATATGCCCTATCAATTACCGAAGCAGAATACATAGCCATTGGAAATTGGGATACTCAAATCTTATGGATTATGCATTAATTACTTGATTTTAATTTATCTTTTGAGTCTGTACCTATCATGTGTGATAATACTAGTGCTATTAGTCTATCAAAATATATGGTGCATCAATCTACAGCTAAAGACATACACATTAAACATCATTTTATTCGTGATCATGTAGAAAATGGTGATTTATCATTACAATTTGTTGATTCTAAAAATCAACTTGGTGATATATTTACAAAACCTTTACTTGAGGAAAAATATTTTTGTCCATATATTATACCCCTTGACTGATACAAGTGTCAAGTCGAGTCCTTTCACCCGAAGTCAAGCTAAGGAACTTCAATAATTTCAATCATTATTTATGCACTTGAAGGCGTGTGAGAGTTGATGGATTCGACTAAGGGAGGGTACTTGATGGATTGTAGAGAAGATCTTTGAAAGAACTACTTTTCTACATCTCATTGGTGCCTAAATGAAGGGGTATTGTGGACTTTCCACAATTAAAAGAGACACTCAAGAGGCGCCTCATTTAGGGCATCATTAAGGGTATTTGAGTCTTTTATCATGTAATAGTTTAAATAGACACTTTGCTTCTTTTTCTCATTAGAAATTGTATGATATTGAACATTACTCTTAACTTGTAGTTTCTAGTCTCTAGATGGTAGCTTGAATCTGGAATTTGGACCTTAATACATTTGGAGTTGATTTTTCACTTGTATTGGGTTATTTGGCAAGAAAGGTGTGCTTGAGGAAGCGTGAGTCCTTTAGGTCACCTAAGAGAGTGGTTTGAGCTTTCATTAGTGAGGTGTGATTGAATATTTGATACATCTTATTTTGTTAATCACATAGTGGAAGTAAGGGTCTCTCTACTATCTTTATGTTTATGCAATTCTTCTTCTTCATCTCTTTCTAGTGTGTTGATTTTTCCTTTGTTTACTTGCTGATTTTTGCATTCTAGTGTCAATTTCATGAGTTTGGTAGTCTATAGGCTATCATTTGGTATCAAAGCCTTGTTTAGGGTTCTTCCAACATCCCTAAATCTTGATTCTAGTGTTCTTATTTAGAAAATCTCAACAAAAAAGAGTCAAAAAATCAGAAAATACAAAAAAAATGGTGTCTAGTATTGTCTTGTGTTAGATACGAATTTAGAACTTAGATCTACAAGTTTTTACTTTGTATTTGATGTTCGTTGCACTAGATCCTTGCTCTCTAGTGCCTAGAGAGTCTAGATCTATTTTTAGATTGAAGTTTGGTTGAGTTTGAGCTTAGATCCACCATGGCTATGGAGTTTTGAAGCTTTTTGAGCTAGATCCGATTTTGTCTTAGTGATTTAGGCGTGGTTGGTGGCTGATTTTTAGTTGGTTGGAGTTGTTTTGACATAAGGAACCTAGATCTATAAAAAAATCAGATTTGGAACTCATTTGCTTGGTGGTCAAACTTGGTCAACACTTGAATAGTTATATTGTAAATCCATGATCTTCATATCATAGTGTAGAAGAATGTTGAAGGGTGTTGTTTGATCCAAAAAAAGAGAATAAAGAGAGTGGAAAAGTTGTTGGTCCAAAAGTATATTCAAAGAATATTCCATTCTTCCAAAAGGAGAAGGGGACAAGGGAACAACAAAGTACACTTGTAAGTACAAAGGGGGGGGGACCATTGCATTTCCATTTGAGACTTGAAAGGACCATAAATTTCTTACTTGCACCTTAAAATCCGAAACTCTCTTCATCCCAAAGTGGTGTTTGGCCGAAATTAGGTTTGGGAAAATTTGAAATTTCAAAAAGTGACAACCAACCACGTAGTGCCACGTCATCACTTGTGCTCAACCAAAATTCGACTCTAAAATTAGATTTCCTAGTTTCTAATTTTTGATTCTAGTTTCTATTAAGCTAATTCTATCACTAATTAGCAAACTAGTAAGTACCTACTAGGTTGGTAATTAGTCTAGAGTTCGTTTATTTCGTGTCTTTGTTTTTTTGTGTGCTTTTCTCGTTTTTAAATTGAAGTATTTTGTTAGTTCAAGTTCGTGCATCATTTTATTTGAGTCGTTTCAAACCAATATCAATTCCGATCTAAGTCTTCTCACCTCTCAAGTAACTTGCCAAGTATTGCCGATTATCCAACACTTGTGAGGCCAAGTGTGAGGTGAGGTTGAGTGTGAGTGAAGTGAGGCCTTTGAACTAACTTGTTTGCTCATTTTGTAGATTGTTTGCTTATTTTTTTTGTTCTTTAGGTACATTTATCATGGAATCCGAAGGAACTACTTCCCAACCTTTGGGAAATGATGTTATTGGAGCCTTGATGGCTCAGATTGATGCCTTGGGTCGAGAAATGAAGAGTACTGGTGATACCTTTGCCCAAAAAATAAAGGATAACATGGATGCTATGAGGAGTAATGTGGATGCTATGAGGACTGAAATGGTGACCATGAAGGGTGAAATCTCCACTTTTAGTGGAAGGCTTGATTGTTTTGAAAGTAGGAGGAACTCATGACCTTCTACTCCTAATCCCTACCATGCATCCTCTAGTGTCCAAGCTAATAACTTTTCCATGACAATAACACCCGAGACCCTCCACCAAATGCTTAACCCTCCAAGAGTTCCACAAAACCAGCCACTAAACCAATCCCAAACCTTTCCTAACCGGACCCTACAAAGGTCACTACATCACCAAATGAACCAAGTCCAACAAGAGGGACTTGGAACTCAAACTCCTTCACCAAATCCTAACCAAATACCTCCACGAAAGGACACTTAACAAATGCCAAATCCAATGTACCAAATACCTTACCATCCACCACCTCCAATGCCACAAGTTCAAGTACCACATAACCAAAGACCAAACCCACTTCCCCAAAGGCCTCAAATCCGAAACCCACCCATCCAAATTGAGGATTATGGTATAGGGGAGAAAGAAGGTTACGGTGTTCCTAATGATGACTATTAGTTTAAAGAAGAAATTAGGGAAATACATGGTCAAAGAGGACCTTATGGTAGATTCCAAGGGCAAGATGCAAGACATGGGCATGGTGGTCAACCAAGAATATGAGACACTGGCATTAATTCAATCAAGGTTGGCATTCCAATTTTCAAAGGTGAGAGTGATATGGAAGTGTACTTATCTTGGGAATCCACTTGTGAAAAGATTTTTCAAGTGAATGACCTTTCCGAAGAAAAGAAAAGTTGCTATGCTATTGCTCACTTTGAAGGATATGCAAACACTTGGTGGGATTACTCCAAAAGGTTTGATGATGTGTTGATTGATGGCCAACCACCTCCTTTGGAGATGTAACACTTGGTGGGATTACACCAAAAGATTTGATGATGTGTTGATTGATGGCCAACCACCTCCTTTGGAGATGTTGAAGAGAGTTATGAGAGAAAGATATGTACCGGAGCATTATAGGCATGAGCTTCTTGCCAAGATTTACAATCTAAAGAAAGGAAACAAGAGTGTCATGGCCTATTATGATGAATTTCAGCAACTTGTCTTGAAACTTGACCATAGGGGTGAAAAAGTGCAACATGATGTTATCCGCTTCAAGGTTGGATTAAACGAGGACATATCCTTCCGTTTGACTCTTCACAAGTTTAGAACTGTGGTTGAAGTCTTCCAAGATGACATGGAGATTGAAAAAGAGAACAAAGAAAGGTCGGCTTATAAGGTTAGAGTCCAACAAGGTTCGGGTTTGACAAGAAACAAAGAGGTAAGTCATTTGACTTTGGGTTGGAACAAGAACAAGTCTTCTATATCTTTTTTTTCTTCTCAAATACCAAACAAACAAGTATCATACCAGCCTCCAAAGTTGAAGGTGAAGCCGAATACTCCTCCTCCCTCCTCTAAAGGTTTTCAATGTTTTAAGTGCCATGGTTGGGGGTATAGAGCAAGTGAATGCCCGAATCGGAGAAATGTGATTTTAAGGAAGGGGAAGATGTACTACTTAGAAGAGGAAGTGGTGATTGAATCCGAGCATGAAGATGAGGTTGAACCTCAAGATGGAGAGTTACTAGTTGATGTTGAAAATGAAGAATGTGAAAAAGAATAAGCTTGGACACAAGATGGAGAGTGTCAAATTCCTAACTATGTAGTGAGGAGAGACATAGTGAGTAAGGCACTTGATGATCCAAGCCAAAGAGAAAATTTATTTCACACTACGTGTCTAATCAAGGGTGGAGTATGTACTATGGTAATTTATAGCGGGAGTTGCACCAATGTAGCTAGTGTTACTATAGTGGACTTCCTGAAACTCCCCACTACTCCACATACTAGCCCTTACAAGCTTCAATGGATTAACGAATGTGGTGAATTGAAAGTGACTCGCCAATGCTTGATTCGGTCAAAGTGGGAAATTACAAAGATGAAGTCTTGTGTGATGTCACTCCCATGCAAGCATACCACTTAATACTTGGTAGGCCTTGGAAATATGAAAAGTCTACCAATCATGATGGGAGGTCAAACAATTATTCTCTTGAGCATGATGGTAAAAGGTTCACACTTCAACTACTTTCACCATCTCAAGTGAGTGAGTTGCACCAAATGTTAAGGGAATTGAAAGAAAAAGGGAAGAAGGGAAGGAAACCCGAGAAGGTTCCTTGTGGTGAGGCCTCGGGTTCCACCAAATCACATGGTGAGATCTCGTATTCTAAGGGTCCTAAGGCTAAACGACCCATGTTTATGTTGACTAGGAGGAAAGACTTGTTCAAGGATCAAGACATTGACACTCCGATGCTCCCCCTAGCCCATGCACTTAACACTAACCATTTTTATTCTTATCTTTACCCTTCCATTTCTCTTGTTTTGTAGGAGTTTAATGATGTATTTCCTTAAGAATTGCCGCAAGGATTACCCCCGATACGGGGAATTGAGTACCAAATTGATTTGGTGCTGGGTTCACAACTTCCAAACAAACAGGCTTATAAGAGCAATCCCATGGACACTAAGGAGCTTGAAAGACAAGTTGAGAAGCTTCTCAACAAAGGCTACATCAAGGAAAGTTTGAGTCCGTGTGCTGTCCCAGTTCTTTTGGTACAAAAGAAAGATGGAACTTGGCGCATGTGCATTGATTGTAGAGCCATCAACAAAATCACTAAAAGGTATCGTCATCCTATACCTAGGCTAGATGATATGTTAGATGATATCCATGGTGCTTGTGTGTTTTCTAAAGTTGATCTTAGGAGTGGCTACCACCAAATTCATATGCAACCCGGTGATGAGTGGAAGATCGCATTCAAGACCAACTTTGGTCTCTATGAGTGGCTGGTCATGCCCTTTAGCCTTATAAATGTTCCTATCACTTTTATGAGGATAATGAATCATGTGATGAAGCCTTATATTGGAAAGTTTGTGGTTATCTACTTCGATGATGTGTTGGTATATAGTAAGTCTATTGATGAACATGTGAATTATTTGAGATGTGTGTTTGATGTGCTCTGAAGGGAGAAGTTGTATGACAACATGGAGAAGTTTTATTTTGGAGTTTATAAAGTGGTATTCTTGGGTTTTGTTGTGAGTTAAAGGGGTGTTGAAGTGGACGAATCTAAGATAGACTCTATACGAAGTTGGCTGACCCTAAGACTATTGGAGAAATCCAAAGTTTTCATGGGTTTCCAAGCTTTTATAGAGGTTTTTCTAGGGTTTTTGATCCATAGCAGACCCCTTAACCGAAGTTATTAGAAAGGACCAACCTTTTAAGTAGGGTGAAGAGCAAGCTAAGGCTTTTGAGGCCTTGAAAGCTTTTCTCATTATGCCCCCTTTATTGTAATTACCCAATTTTGATAAAATGTTTGAGGTTGAATGTGATGCAAGTAAGGTAGGGATTGGGGCTGTTTTGATTCAAGAAGGCAAGCCCGTTGCTTACTTTAGTAAAAAGCTCAAAGGGGCAACTTTTAATTATTTGACTTATGATTTGGAGTTGTATGCCCTTGTTAGAGCTTTGGGTAATTGACAAAATTATTTATGGCCTAAGGAGTTTGTTATATGAACGGATCATGAATCTTTGAAACACCTTAAGAGCCAAGACAATTTGAATAGGCGTCATACTAAGTGGATTGAATTTATTGAGACCTTTCCTTATGTAATCCATTACAAAAGGGGGAAGAAAAATATGATCGCTGATGCGTTGTCTAGAAAACATGTGCTTGTTGCTACTTTGTCTTCGAAGTTGATGGGGTTCTAGATATTGCGGATGTTGTATCTCGAGGATCCTATATTTGCTCCTATTTATAAGGAATGTGAAGAGTGGGGAAGGGACAGTTGGCTCAAGGAGAATGGCAATTCCTCCTACTCTCGTTTTGATGGTTATTTGTTCAAAAGGAGGGATTATGTGTTCCTTCTAGTTCATGGACGGAGTTTTTTGTGAGGGAGGCAGATGATGGTGGCCTCATGGGACATTTTGGGGTTGATAAAACTCTCGGTATCTTAGAGGAGCAATTCTATTGGCCAAAAATATGCAAAGATGTTGCTAAGATTTGTGGCCAATGTATGGATTGTCGGAGTACGAAATCTCATCTCCTACCTTAAGGATTGTACACCCCACTTCCCAATCCCCTTATACCTTGGTTAGATATCTCCATGGACTTTGTTTTGGGGCTTCCAAGGACTAGAAAGGGCCGAGATAGCATTTTTATTGTTGTTGATAGATTCTCCAAGATGGCTCGCTTTTTTTCTTGTGCCAAAATCGAGGATGCCCCTAGTGTATCTTTTTTATTTATTGAGAATATTGTAAAGCTTCACGGGATCCCAAGGACTATAGTGATTGATAGGGACTCAAAGTTCCTAAGTCTTTTTTCAAAGTCCATGTGGGGTAGGCTTGGTACGAAGTTGCTTTTCTCAACCTCTTGCCTCCCCCAAACTGATGGACAAACGGAAGTAGTAAATAGGACCTTGGGTTCTATGCTATGGACTATGGTTAAAGGTAAAATGACTTCATGGGAGGACTACCTACGTTTGGTGGAATTTGCATACAATAGGGTGGTTCACTCAAGTACGGGAATGACTCCCTTTGAGTGTGTCTATGGCATGAACCTCCTTACCACCTTGTATTTAACTCCTTTGCCTAGTGAACTTGTGAATAGCTTAGATGGAAAAAAAGGCTGAGGTAATGAACAAAATGCATGAGAAGGTGCAGCTAAAGCTTGAAAAGAAGAACCAAGAGGTTGCAAGAAGAGTGAACAGGGGTAGAAGAAGACTTGTGCTTGAACACGGAGATTGGGTAAGGGTACACTTGAGGAAGGAGTAGTTTCCAAATCAAAGGGAATCCAAGCTTATGCCTCGGGGAGACGGACCCTTCCAAGTGCTTAAAAGGATCAATGATAATGCCTACCAAATTGATCTACCCTCGGATTATCAAGTACATTCCACTTTTAATATTTCTGATTTTTCACCCGTGGACATTCTTGATGTTGATGAAGCCAAAAGTTTTAGGACAAACTCTCTTTATGATGGAGAGGATGATACAAGTTTCAAGTCAAGGACTTTCACCCAAAGTCAAGCTAAGGAACTTCAACAATTTCAATAATTTTTTATGCACTTGAAGGAGTGCGAGAATATGATGGATTTGACTAAGGGAGGGAACTTGATGGCTTGTGAAGAAGATCTTTGAAAGAAATACTTTTCTACATCTCATTGGTGCCTAAATGAAGGGATATTGGGGACTTTCCACAATTAAAAGCCACACTCAAGAGGCGCCTCATTTAGGGCCTCATTAAAGGTATTTGAGTCTTTTATCATGTATTAGTATAATTAGACACTGTTCTTCTTTTTCTCATTAAAATTTTGATGATATTGACCATTAATCTTAACTTGTAGTTTCAAGTCTCTAGTTGTTAGCTTGAATCTGAAATTTAGACCTTAATACATTTGGAGTTGGTTTTTCACTTGTATTGGGTTATTTGGCAAAAAAGGTGTGCTTGAGGAAGTGTGACTCCTTTGGATAACCTAAAAGAGTGTTTTGAGCGTCCATTAGTGAGGTATGATTGAAGATTTGATACATCTTCTCTTATTAATCACATAGTAGAAGTAAGGGTCTCTCTACTATCTTTATGTTTATGCAATTCTTCTTCTTCATCTCCTTCTAGTGTGTTGATTTTCCCTTTGTTTACTTGCTGATTTTTGCATTCTAGTGTCAATTTCGTGAGTTTGGTAGTCTATAGGCTATCAATGACTCATGTCCTTTCCATCCTAATACACCCTCTTTTATTCCACCTTTTCTTCTTTCCATATTATTACCATCCTTTAAACTTTTTAACTTCCCAATTCTCCTTTGCCTTTTTATCTCTACTGCCACCTTTGTTTACTGCACCACTTTTTAACTCCCACCTCTTCATCTTCTCTCTCTTCTTTTATACCTCTCTACTTCTATCACCTCTTCCCATGAAAAGAACCTGTTCCATGAATGATCTCTCTAAACCATCTCTAGGCCATATCTCTAAAAACCTCTACTCTGTCCTTATCTCTAAATACTCTATAAAGGCTCTTTCAACTCTCTCCAATCAATTGTCTCCAAAAAATAATCAGCCTCAAACCCTATATCCTCCTCGAAAAAATGCTGACCCTTTCCTCTGGACTTTCTTTCTCCAGTGGACATACATAATTACTAGACTTATTCTCAAAGGGAGAAGTTTCTCACCTTCAAAAATTGGTCTATAGTACCCAAACAGCTTATCAATCTCTCACAATTAAAGGAGTCCCACTATAATGTAAGTGCTTTTTTCAAAGACCAAGAACTGCCTATGTTTTTTTATTTATGTGGTTCGGAAGGGTTTGAAGCCCTATTCACATGTTTTATGCAAATCTTCACCTATCCCAAGAAAGTTGAGAATTGGAGACCTTGGTATTGGGTACACACATAATTCTTACTGATTTTCTGTTTGAAAAGGTTTTTAATACTATGTTTATGGCCCTATTCTTTTATGAAAGGTACTTGTCTAGAAAATTTTAGAGTTAGTTTTGAAGAATCTTAGAAGGTTATATCAAACCACGATATGTACAGTTCCTCGTTTGGTCCTATGTCCCTTAATTTTAAGAATAGAATATTGGAACACATCATTGCAACCACATTAATTCCTTGGAAGGGATCCCTCAGCAATGTATCATGCATGAACTATTTATTCTTTACTAATTGATTAAAAGGTATCAATTGGGGTACCTGGATCCGTGAATATATGTTAGAAAGTACCGTCAACTCTCACGCATCATCCAGCTTGCCCCTCGTTTACTCATCACTAGAATTCTTCTTTATTATGGAATTGATATCTTTTCCTATCCAGTGGTAAAAGTCTCTCCCATATATGATTCTAAGACTTTTGTAAGCTAGGGATATGTTCTACTTGAAAATAAATGGTGCAAAAAGAATACTGCTAAAACCCCGTCGAAAACACCCAAGGTAAGAAAATTTGTGACTAACTGTAACACCCCGAGTCTGTACCCCGGACGCTACACGGTGCTCATAATCCCAAAGGACCACAACCTAATCCATAACTGGTACATGCTGCAATAACTAAATAGTAATACTACAAATATATGGAAATTAGGTAAGAACTTTCCATAAGGTTCAATACTAAAATAAAATTGAATACATTATAACAATACCAAAACTGAAACATCTTTCTGAAAAATACTCTAGTCTAAAAAAGCCTCTAAACTGTCTAAAAGATGGATATGATGGGTCAAGTCCCCAAATAAATCCAAACTACTAAAACAAGCTAAAATACTAAAATAATCATCATGTCCTGGAACAAAGAGGACTCACCACTAACTCTGTCAGCTGAATATCTGAACTGCTAAGTATGATCGGGAGTCGGCGCGTCTAAACCTATGATATAAAATATCATAGCATAAAAGAAAGGTATGCATCAGTACCTTACATATACTGGTATGCTATGGGAGGTAGGCTGAAATACATGGATTCATATGCATGAACAATAATGACTGAATGACATGAATATAACTTAATGAGAGTGCATGCATAAATACGTATACTATAACTAAGATTGTGATAACACGGGATACTGAGTTCTGAATTATTGATTTACTAATATCTAAGTTTACTAGTACTGTGTATCAATTAACTGAGTGACTGTATCTGAAATTTTTGATCTTGTGGAACTATACTGAGTTCTGTACTAAATTGAGTGACTGTATCTGATAGTCCTGAATCTGTAGAACTAAACTGAGTTCTATTCTAAGACTGGAATTGAAACTGAGACTGTGGGAGGTAATCATCTAACCAACATGCCCCTTTCTGAATATATTAGGGTCCAACCTATAACCCCAGTTGGAAGGGTGTCAGTACCATGCCACAGGTAAAGACAGCTGTGAGTTAACCCTCTCTGACAGGAAGCTCTTTTGTCAACCTTTGCTGGCAGGAAAACTTGTATGAGATGTATCAAACCTATTCTGGTAGGAAGATATCTCCACATATACTGTCTACATAGTTTTGTAAAGCAGGGATTGCTACTAAGGCTCAAACCCTCTGCTGGCAGGAATGCCCCCATCCCAGGGTTAACTTGGTACTGAATCCTACTCCCATCTGAATAGACACTGAATTGATTTTCTAGTTCATACTAGGCTTGACTGAACTGTTACTAATTTTACACAGTTCCGATGACTGATAGAATACTACTGAATTCTGTTAGCTGACTAAGTTTAATGAGGTCTGAACTGAATACTGAATTAGACGGGACTAGTACTGAATCTACTGAGTTCTCCTGAGCCCTGTAACTGACTGAGAGTACTATTGATCGTGACGTGACTGAGATTATTCTATAACTGACACTGGCTCTAGGTAAACAACTAAATTGTCGGGTATAAATTACCCCCAGGACTCGATAGCATGAAAAAGTAAAGCTTCACATGATCTTTTATAGCATAGCATAAAAATGTACACTTGTTCATAATGCATCAATAGAAGCATTTTATCAAACACTTGCATGGCATGAAACAGTATACATACTAACATGATATAATCTTATCATTACATTCACATGAGAAATTCATCAAACACTTGGATAGCATAAGCTATGCACATGACACTAAAACAACATGTAAGCATTATAGTTCAATTCCACATTTACAACTTCAAGGGTTTCAACATGGTTTCACATGATAATGCACGCACATCAATCAATTCCACATGAATTTTGTAGTAAATTATGAACTAGAAACCCCATTAACATGGTAATCATGAACACATTCAAATTCAACCATGAAATTTATCAAACTCATAAACTTATATTAAAAGGAGTTCTTGAACTCAAAGGGTGGAAGGGAACCCTTAGATGAACACTTGACATACCTTGGTTGTTAAATTTTTGAAGAATGATAGTGAAATTTTGAGCCTTGTCCTTAAAATTAAATCACCTAGGGTTCTTGTTCTTGAGCAATTTGAGAGAAAATAAGTATATTTTTCTCAATAAGGGTTGTATTTCATGTTTTAGGGCTGAATAGGGGTGGGGAAAAGACCCAAATACCCCTAAGGATGTGGCTTTTAATGACTAAAAACTGAATTGTTGTCGCACAGGATGACGCACTGCATCATTGGCATCGACGTGATAGACAACGTTCCACATTGAGTCTACGTCGGTTCACTGAAAATTGCCACAGGGAGCCAAGGAAATAAATGTTGTTCGACGTGATGGCTGACGCACCGCGGCAAGATCGAGTCGATGCACTATTTTGGATTCCTAAACGTAGTTCAAACTAGGTCCAAAAAATACAAAACTTATTCGGGAATACCTACTATCATTTTTGATCATGAATTAACCTAAAGATTGATATTTTAAGGATATAAGAGTCATGAAATAGAGTTTCCAACTTATGAAGGCCAAAATAATACTAATTCTAAATACTTAGCTAGAATTTTCTAAGTCTGGGACCCCTTATCAAGCTAAAAATACTGAGTTGAGCTTAGGATTTGGTGGGGTCTTTCAATTTCTCCCCTTTGGGAACATCATCCTCGAATAAGACTGATTTAAATGAGAATACTGATAGACTGGACTTAGACACTGAACATGCACAACTGAAGCATGATTTCATGATTGAAATTATTGATAAACTGAATTATCATACTGAACATGCATATCTGATGCATGAGTACATAGCTGAACATGATTCATGAATACATGACTGGGATTACTGATAAGCTGGGCTTATCTACTGGACATGCATGTCTGATGCATGAGTACATTATTGAACTGATTTGTGAATGGATGATTGAGTATGCAATGTTAATTGATATCAAGTTGGTAGATATATCTGAACATGAGGCTGAGAAAATTCAAAGGAAAACTATTACCTTAGGCTGAGTCTGAGCTTGCGGAGAAGAGGTAAGGATACTTGGTATGCATGTCTTCTTCTGCTTCCCAAGTGGCTCCTTCCATGGACTGATTCTGCCGAAGTACTTTAACTAGAGGGACTTCTTTGTTCCTCAATATGCGAATCTGATAATTAAGGATTTTGACTGGAGTCTCTTCATAAGAGAGGTTGTTCTGAATATATATGCCTTCTATAGAGACTACGACTGCTGGGTCACCTATGCATTTCTTAAGCAAGGAGACATAGAACACTGGATGCGCTGAAGCTAAGTCTGAAGACAACTCAAGCTCGTAAGCTACCTTTTAGAAATGGTTAAGAATTTAGTAAGGACTGATATACCAAGGACTGAGTTTCCCCTTCTTGACAAACCTCTTCACTCCTTTCATAGAAGAGATTTTCAAATACACAAAATCACTAATCTCGAACTTGAGATCCTTTCTGCGTACATCTGCGTACAATTTTTGTCGGCTCTGAGCTATCTTAAGCCTTTCCCTGATTAAATGAACTTTCTCTAAGGTATCAAATACAATGTCAGGCCCTACCATTGAAACCTTACCAACTTCAAACCAACCAATGGGAGATCTACACCTCTTCCCATAAGGCACCTCAAATGGAGGCATTTGAATGCTGGAATCATAGCTGTTGTTATATGCAAATTCAATCAAAGACAAGTAGTCATCCCAACTACCTTTAAAGTCTATCGCAGATGCTCACAACATATCTTATAAAGTCTAAATGGTCCTTTCTTCTTGACCATCTATCTGAGGATGAAAGGCTGTACTGAGGTGAACTCAGGTACTAAGACCTTTTTGGAATACCTTCCATAAATGAGAGGTGAACTGGGTACCTCTATCTAAGATAATGGACAACAAAACACCATGTAATTTGACCAACTCCCTGATATAGAGTTTGGCATAATCCTCGTCTTAGTAAGAGGTATGAACTGGTAGAAAATAAGCTGATTTGGTCATCCTAACTATAATGACCCAAACTAAATTATGCTGGCGATGAGTATGAGGCAAACCCATCACAAAGTTCATGTTGACTTCTTCCCACTTCTAGGTGGGAATATTGAACTCCTACATGGACCCACTTTGCTTCTGATGCTCGATCTTAACCTACTGAAATTTCTCTCTTGATCCCACTCCACCAATAAATCTCCCACAAATGATGGTACATCTTAGTTGCTCCTAGATGAATAGAGTAGCGTGCACCATGCGCTTCTGCAAGAACTCGCTGTCTCAATTCATCTACACCCAACACACATAGCCGACCTTGATAACGCAAAACACCATCTCCCCCTTGCGAGAAGACCTCTACTTTCTAATCTCTGACTGATTTTTTCAATTTGAATAGACTGGGATCCCTATCCTGCTTTTCCTTTACCTCAGAAACCAGGGATGATTCTGAACTACTCTGCACCCATACACTACCTTCTGTTGAATCGACTAAGTGAAAACCTAGTCGGGAAAGATGATGAAATTCCTATATTAACTTCTTCTTACCATACTCCACACGAGCAATACTACCTATAGTCATCCTACTGAGAGCATCAACCACTAGATTGGCTTTACCTAGATGATACATGATGCTCATGTCGTAGTCTTTCAACAACTCCAACCACCTTTTCTGACATAGGTTTAAATCTTTCTGAGAGAACAATACTGTAGGATATTATGATCAGTGAACACATCAACGTTCACCCCATACAAATAGTGCCTCTAAATCTTTAAGGCAAACACTACTGCTACTAACTCAAGATCATGAGTAGGATAGTTCTTTTCATAGGGCTTAAGCTGTCTAGAGGCGTAGGCTATGACCTTACCTCTCTGCATCAAAACACACCCCAAAATGACTCTAGAGGCATCACAATAGACCACAAACCCATCAGAACTATCTAGTAGGGCCAAAACTGGAGCTGTAGTGAGTCGAGTCTTCAACTCCTGAAAACTCTTTTCACAAGAATCTAACCACTGGATATAGGGTATACAATAGATAAAAATCCCTCAACAAACCTTTGGTAATAGCCAACTAAGACTAAGAAACTCCTGATATCTGATGGAGAGATGGGTTTAGGCTAGTTTCTTACTGCTTTGGTCTTTTGGGGATCAACTCTAATTCCATCACCGAAAATGATATGGCCAAGAAAAGCTACTGACCTTAGCCAAAATTCGCACTTGCTGAATTTGTCAAATAGCTGATGGTTTCTAAGAGTCTGCAATATTATTCTGAGATGGTCTGCATGATCATGATCACTGTAGGTGTAGACAAGAATGTCATCTATGAAGACTATGATGAACATGTCCAAGTACTGCTTGAACACACGGTTCATCAAGTCCATAAGGTTGCAGGGGCATTGGTAAAACCAAAGGACATGACTAAGAATTTGAAGTGACCATACCTAGTTCTGAAGGCTGTTTTTAGGATGTCACATTCTCTGACTCTGTGCTGATGATAGCCAAATCTCAAGTCTATCTTGGAGAAGTAACTATCACCATGAAGTTGGTTAAATAAGTCATCGATTCTGGGAAGTGGATACTTGTTCTTGACCGTGACTTTATTTAGCTGACGATAATCAATACATATTCTGAGAGAGTTATCTTTCTTACACATGAATAAAATTGGGGCACCCCACAGGGATATATTGGGTCTGATGAATCCCTTATCGAGGAGATCTTAACTGTTCTTTTAATTCTCTGAGTTTTGCAAGTGCCATTCTGTATGGCAGGATAGATATGGTCTGAGTTTCTAGAAGAAGGTCTATTCCAAAGTCAATTTCCCCTTTGGTAGGAATTCCGAGGAGATCTTCGAGAAACACATCTGAGAATTCACATTTTACTGACACTGATTCAAGATTAGGGGGTTCTGAACTATAGTCCTAGACTCAAACGAGATGGTAGACACATCCTTTAGATATCATTTTTCTTTCCCTTAGGTAAGAAATGAGATAACCCGTAAGTGTTGAAGTACTACCCCTCCACTCAAGGACGAGTTCATTTGAAAATTGAAACTAGATAATTCTATTTCTCCAGTCGACTGAGGCATAGAAGGAATGAAGCCAATCCATGCTGAGAACGACATCAAAATTAGTCATCTCTAATTTGACTAAGTCTACTGAAGTGACTTTCTGAGATACCATAATCGGGAAGTTCCTGTATACTAGTCGGGCTATGATAGATTTACCCACTGGGGTAGAGACTGAGAAAGGCTCTGCTAGGATTTTGGGACTGACTCCAAAGTCAACAGCTATATAAGGAGTTACAAAGGACAAAGAAGCTCCTGGGTCTAGAAAATCATAATCATGTGAATGATAAACTTGTAACGTACCAGTGACCATATCTGGAGAACTCTCCTGATCCTACCAGGACTGAAGTGCGTAGACTCTATTTGGGCGCTGCCCACTGGTGGCACTGGATGTGGCACCCTGCTAATTCGGGCGACCAGACTGAGATGAGGGACGGTTATGTTGACTCTAAGAACCCACCTGAGGACACTGTATGACCCTGTAGCCTGGTTTGCCACATTTAAAACACACATCACTGCCATCTCTGTAGAGACCCTGGTGGTTTCTGCCACACTTGTGACAAAGGTGATTGGTTCTGGCACTGCTAACACTACCCTAGGATTTAGGGCCTGGCGCCCTATCTCTATTTCTGTCTCTAAATTTTGGCACAGGAGCACTGGCTGAGGATAAAGTTGGAATTGAGGATTTCGAGTGGAACTGAGAATGATTCCCATCCTCTAACTTAGGCTGAGCAAAGTTGAAACTACCTATTCTTGATCTCTTGTTCTCCCTCTTCTTCTCTTTATTCTTAGCCTCTTCTATCTTCTAAGAATGGACCATGAGCCTGGATATGTTCATCTTCTTAATCAACATTGTGGTCCTACACTCCTTGACCATACTATGAGACATGCTAGACACAAACTTACTCATCTTAGATCTTCTATCTACTACTACATGAGGAGCGTATCTGGCTAATTGAGTAAACTTCAGAGAATACTCTTGTACCGTTATGTTGCCCTGCTTTAGATTTATAAACTCCAAAACCTTTACTTTCCTCAACTCTAGGGGGAAGAACCTATTCAGAAAAGCAACAACAAACTCCTTCCATTCTATGGGCCCTACATCTGCAGCCCTTTCTGCCTTCTACTATTTAAACCATGAGTATGCCACATCTTGTAACTGATATGCAACTAACTCAGCGCTCTCAACAGTAGTCACTCCCATAATATCTATAACTTTCTGCATCTGATCAAGAAATTCCTGAGCATCCTCATCTAATTTAGACCCAATAAAAGATGAAGGGTTCAATTAGGTAAAATCCTGAATCCTAGCAACATCAGTATTGGCCATTGGGTTGGCTGGAACAATAGCTGGACATTCATTCTAGGCTTTCACATAATGAGCTAGGGTGGTGAAAGATACTTTGAACTTAGTGTGGGAGACATATTCGTCCAGAGGATCTGGATGGATGGGCTAGGGTTCTGGTTGTTCTCCCGTTTCTCTCCCCTTAGTCCTCTTTAGAGGCATATTATGTAACCAAAAGAGAAATTTGGATTAGATAGGGAGTTTAACTGGAGCTCATGCTCACTCGCACGACATGAATACTGAAAGAAGGGAAATTTTTCCTAAAACACCTTGCAACCTCCTGTCCATAAGTGTGGTGCGCTACACACCCATGCACAAGATTCTACTAGATATGACTTTCAGACTTCCTAGGACTCTATTGAACCTTAGGCTCTGATACCAAGTTTGTAATGCCCCGATTATGTACCCCAAATGCTACACAGTGCTCATAATCCCGAACGACCATAAGCTAACCCATGATTGGTACCTACTTCAATAAATAAATAGTAATACTGCAAATATGTGAAAATTAGATGAAAACTTTCCATAAGCTTAAATAATGAAATAAAACTGAATACGGTATAACTATACAAAAACTAAAATATCTGTCTGAAAAATACTTTAGTCTGAAAAAGCCTCTAGACTGTCTGAAACATAGATTTGATGAGACAAGACCCAACTAACTCTGAACTACTGAAATAAGATGAACTACTGAAATAATCATCGTTTCCTCAAATGAAGAGGACTCAACATTAACTTTGTCAGCTGAATATCTGAATTGCTAAGTATGATTGGGAACCCGTGCGTCTAAAACTATGATATAAAACATCATAGCACAAAAGAAAGGTATGCATCAGTACTTTAAATGTACTGGTATGCTAAGTGAGGTAGGCTAAAATGCAGGAATTCATATGCATGAAAAATACTGACTGAATGGCATGAATATAACTGAATGGGAGTGCATGCATGAATACATGTATTATATCGTGATAACACTGGATACAGAGTTCTGAATTACTGATTTACTGATATTTGAGTTTATTGATACTGTGTAGCTGTTAATTGAGTGACAATATCTGATAGTCTTGATCCTTTGGAACTATACTGAGTTCCATACTACACTGAGTGACTGTATCTAACAGTCCTGAATTTATAGAACTGAACTGAGTTCTATTCTAAGACAGGAACTGAAACTGAGACTCTAGGAGGTAATCATCTAATCGACATACCCCTTTCTGAATAGATTAGGGTCTAACTTGTAACCCTAGTTGGAGGGGTTTCAGTACCATGCCATGGATAAAGACAACTGTGAGTTAACCCTCTATGACAAGAAGCTCTTTAGTCAACCCTTACTGGAAGGAAAACTTATATGAGATGTATCAACCCTAGTCTAGTAGGAAGATATCTCAACCTACGCTGGCTACGTAATTCTTTAAAGCAAGGATTTCTACTAAGGGTCAAAGCCTCTATTTGTAGGAATGCCCCTATCGCTGGGTTAACTCGGTGCTGAATCCCACTTCCATATGAATAGACACTGAACTGATTTTCTAGTTCATACTAGACTTGACTGAACAGTTACTGATTTTATTGAGTTTTGCTGACTGATAGAATACTAATGAATTCTGTTAGCTGACTAAGTTTACTAAGTTCTTAACTAAATATTGAACTAGATGGGACTAGTACCGAATCTATTGAGTTCTCCTGAGCGCTGTAACTGACTGAGAGTACTACTGATCGTGATGTGACTGAGATAATTCTATAATTGACACTGGCTCTAGGTAAACAACCAAATTGTTGGGTATAAATTACCCCCAGGACTCGATAGCATGAAAAAGTAAAACTTCACATGATCTGGCATAGCATAGCATAAAAATGCATACTTGTTCATAATGCATCTATAGAAGCATTTTATCAAACACTTGCATTGCATGAAACAATATACATACTAGCATGATATAATCTTATCATTACATTCACATGATCCATTCATCAAACACTTGGATAGCATAATCTATGCACATGACACTAAAATAACATGTAATCATTATAGTTCAATTCCACATTTACAACTTCAAGGGTTTCAACATGGTTTCATATGATAATGCACAAACATCAATCAATTCCATATGAATCTTGTAGTAAATCATGAATAGTAACCCCATTAATATGGTAATCATGAACACATTCAAATTCAACCATGAAATTCATCAAACTATTAAACTTGTAGTTAAAAGGAGTTCTTGAACACTAAGAGTGGAAGGGAACCCTTGGATAAACACTTGACATACCTTGGTTATTAAATTCTTGAAGAATGACGGTAAAATATTGAGACTTGGCTTTAAAATTAAATCACCTAGGGTTCTTGTTCTTGAGCAATTTAAGAGAAAGTAAGTATATTTTGCTCAATGATGGCTGAATCTCGTGTTTTAGAGCTGAATAGGGGTGGGGAAAAGACCCAAATATCCCCAAGGATGCGGTTTTTAATGACTAAAAACCAGACCATCGATGCATAAGATGATGCGCCATGTCATTGGCATCGACGCGATAGCCAACACGCCGCGTCGATCCCACGTTGGTTTGCTGGTAATTATCACTGGGAGCCAAGGAAAAAAATATTGATCGACGCGATGGCCGATGCGCCGCACTGAGATTGTATTGATGCACTATTTTGGATTCCCAAATATGGTTCAAACGAGGTCCAAAAAATACGAAACTCAACCGGGAACACCTACTGACGTTTCTGATCATGAATTAACCTAAAGATTGATATTTTAAGGTCATAAGAGTCGTGAAATAGAGTTTCCAACTTACGAAGGCCAAAATAATACTAAGTCTGACTAAGCTAGAATTTTCTAAGTCTGGGACTCCTTAGCAAGCTTAAAAGAATGAGTTAAGCTTAGGATGTTGCGGGGTCTTACACTACCTATGCTTTCTGAAGATAAGGAGATTGAGGAACTTAAATATAGGCTCACGACTATCTAGGAAGGCATAGTAAGTATCCAAGAGTTGACTGCCAAGCTGATATAGCTAAGAAAGGAGACCAGTACCAATGTGGGAAAGGTGCCACTCTCTCTCAATGGTTTTAAATACAAAGGAGTAAAGTTGTTCAACAAGATGTTTTCATAGACTGAAACCATAAAATCCTTGACTTTTTCCTCATCCAATGATCTCACAATCTCTAGCCAAAACTCGTACTCCAGCTTTATCAAAAGTTTTGAAAAATCTTATGACCGATTTTGCACCAACAACACAACACTTTAACCTACTTCCCGGCGAAGCGATAAACTCCCATCTCTAATTCAAAAGGGTATCTATCCTTTTCTATGTTTAGGGTTGTATGATGATATTTTAACATTTGTCCTGATAATTTTTTTTGTTATTTTGTTTTACTCTTAACTTTGCATAATCATCTCGCATACATTGTGTGGTTTATGTGCTTATATTATGTTGTTTTTATTTTCTCTTCATCTATCTTTTTGATTTTGTCAAAATCAGGAGAGAAATCATATCATATGAGGCTGTAACTAAGGGGAGAAAATCAACTGAAGGCATTAAGTCAGCAAGACCGGAGGAGCTAGTAGACTACTATAACAAGAAATTCAACTAATGTTTAATATTTTTATTATCATAAAGAGGAGTGTTAGCCTCCCATACCTATGTAATATGTTTGAATAATGACAAACTAATAATTGACAACTTGAAGGATACAAAAAGATCTCTAATGATGGAAGAATATCTCACACAAAAGAAAGGAATATCTATCCGAAGAGGATGATGCTGAATATGGAACACATCAATCATCTCATTGGACAAGGCAATCAAGGATGATTGAATATCTTTCACGGAAGGCTAAAAGAAAGGAGATCATGCACTCTACCTGGACATATCTGATATAGACATGTATCGCTGTGAGAAAGGAAGGCTGCACCAAGTATGGACATATCTAATATGGACAACCCATAGGCTGCAAACTCCCTCAATCAAGGAATCGATTCAAATCCTTAATTGAGAAAAAATCCCTTGGGTTTCCTTATGAAGAAAAGAAGCAGAGACAGATAGAGAATATAAATCCAAGAGGAAATATCGAAGATGATGCACAATTTCATGAAGGATCTAAGTGTGTCTCAATCTTTGTCTTGATAAGAACTTTGTACTCTTTGTTTAAAATAGTCACAAAAGAAAGATAGAGTCAACTTAGTTATTATAATTGAAACTGTCACAAGATCTAAATATTAAAATAAGCTTCAAAACTTGTTTCTAAACATCTGCATTCCTACACCACTTTGATGAGTTAAAAGAAAACTCTTGAAACCTAAGGGGACTAGAAATAGGCATCACATTGGTGTTCCAAACCTGGATAAATTACTGTGTTATTGCTCTATCTGATTATTTATTTATCTGCATCATTAATTCTAAACTTTGTTGTGTTTGAGTATATTTATTTGCAGGGAAGTCGACTATCTTACTTGACCATTCAGCTCAGGAAATTTTATATTCACTCTTTTGATTTTCATATTCTATGAGAAGAAACTAAAAAATCAAATAAATCATTTGTTGACCAACTATTGAACTTTGTAATTAGAGGTATTTTTATTTTATACTATTGGTAAGAATTGATCAACACATGTTTTAATCTAACTAAGGTCATGATGAAACCTATTTTCAATAAATAGTTATGATGATGAGTAGATAACTATAAGGGACCAGGTTCCTGGATGTTCGAGGCAACAACATAGCTGGAACGCGTCTACATAGCTTTTTCCATTTGTGTAACCAACTGGCAGGTGCTATTTGTACTAATTAGGACACCTGGCCTAATGATATTTTAGCCCTAATCATCACTCATCTATAAAAGAAAAAAGATGCCTCTTCATCAAATAATTTTTGCAAATACAAAAAGAGTGTTGAAGGGAGAAAAAAGCAAAAAATCCATATATAATATTGGTCATGCTCTTTTTCCATATGTGTGTGCTGAAATAGAGTGTCTTGAGTAAGTTTTGATTTGTAAATGAATTACTCAGTCTATAAGAGTAATAAACTCTTCTCCTTTATTGAGAGTGCTTATGTAGAGTTTCCTAAGTCCAAAATTGGTTAGAGTTAACTAGTGTTGAAAGAGTGTTGGTAAAGTTGCCAAGGTTAAGCTATAGTAGAGTTACTACAAGCAGGAGGTGCCTAGAGTTAGGCTAAATTTGAATTTGTAATCAAGAGGTTTTATTGTGGATTTCTGAGGTTCTTGTAAAGAAAAGCCATGCTTTTTCCTTCCTTGAGCAAGGGTGTTCCACATTAAATTCCTGTGTTTTTACTCTTCCCATATTGTCTTTTATTCCTAGTTGCCATTCTGTGTTTTTGCCTGTGATTGACTTTAAGGGACCTGGTCCCCCACTATATAGTGCACCTCTAGGGTTTCAATAATTGGTATCTGAGACAGGTTCACTCTAAAAGTCTCACACCTAGAGTTTCTTATTAAGCATGGCTACTACACCTAATCCAAAAGAATGGCAATCTACCACTAAACCACCAAGAATTAATGGGTAGTATTATGTGTTATGGAAAACCAAGATGTTTGACTTTATTATGGCTAAGGATTGTGAAATGATGAACATAATTCTTGGTGGTCCTTATGTCCCAATGAAAGACGTCAAAGAGAGAGAAGTTATAAAAATGGTCATCAAAATTAGGAGGGAGTTCAATGATGAAGATAGGAGGAAAATAAAAAAACTACAAGGCCAAGAAACTGTTGGTTTGTGGCATAGGGCCAGATGAATACAATAGGAACTCATCCCGTGAGAACGCCAAAGAGATCTGGGTTTGCTTGAGGAGTGCTCACAAAATTAATAATGAAATGAAGGATTCAAAAGTAGATATGCTGACTACTCATTATGAAACCTTCACTATGAAATAAGGAAAAACCATCCAAGAAATGCATACAAGATTCACTTTAATAAATAATGAGCTTCACTTCTTAGGAGAAGTGATTCTATTGTACAAGCAAGTGAGGAAGATTCTTGGGGTTCTTCCTAAGTCCTGGGAAAGCAAAGTGGATGCCATAAACAAAGCAAGAGACTTGAAGACCCTAACCATGGATAAACTGATTGGAAATCTAAAAACTTATGAACTTAAGAAGCAGTAAGAGATAGATAAGAAAAAAGATAATAGGGAAAAATCTCTAGCATTAAAGGCCTCAGAGAATGATTCAAGTGAGGAAGACACTGATATTTCCTATTTGGCAAAATGAATTGTCAAAGCCATGAGAAAAGGTGGTCAGTTCCAAAGAAGAAAAAGCAACAACAGAAGAGGAAAAAATATGGAGGTGTGTCATAAATGTGGAAGTCCTGAGCATTTCATTAAGGATTGTCCAATGCACAAATTGGATTATCAGGAGTATCTTAAGACGGAAGGTGGAAAGGGAAAGAACAGAGACCAGGTCCCTAAAAGTTCAAGAAGGAAGACAACAACTGAGTGTGTTGTAAAGAAAGCTCTGGCAGCATAGGGAGACTCTTCCAGTGATTCAGGTGAAGGCGAGAAAACTGGAGATGTTTCTATGCTAGCAGTGGAACATAGTCCAGTTATCTATGATTCCTTGTATGCATTCATGGAAAACACAGAGTATGAAAGAGAAAATAATGTAACACTCTTTGATATTAAGGAAAACCTAGATAACTACACTTCTCAGAAGATAAAAAAGGCTTGCTAGTGTGTTGATTGACTTTGTATATGAACTAACTGCTGAGAAGAATGTCTTAGAGAAGAAAGTAGAGAATCAAGAACATGAGTTGATTGCCTTCTCTATTAAGATATTTGAAACTAAAGAAATGGTCACTAAATTAAATTTTGAAAATCTGAATTACATGAGTCAATTGAAGAAGGTAAATGATTTATAAGGTAAAGGGAAAAAGAAAGCCTCAAGGCTTTAGATTTATCTTAAGGATAAATCAAAGGATTCACCAAACACCTTATGCATGCATTTCACAAGATTGAAGAGTTAGAAACCTGGTTTATTTGAAAGAAGAGCTTAAAAAATTTCTTTAATGGAATGCTTCATCACAGATCCTTTTTAATTTTACAAGTGAAGGTGTTAATAATTGTAGAGTTCTAGGCTATCAAGGAGAATTCCAACCTGTTGGGTCTAAAGGAAAATTTGGTCATTATGTTTGAACCAAAGGGCACTAACTACTGTGTACTCACTGTATAAGAGATGGACATTTGAAAGAAAAATGTTAGCAATGACTTAAAGCTAAATTGAGTAGTACTGAATACATTCAGCAGAACAATGCACTTTTTAAGGGATTCATGTCACTGAAAAAGGTAAAGAGGAAACCAACACAGCCTAGATGAAAAAAAAAGATTTAATCACACCTTTATCCTCCATCTATGAACTCAAACTCAAATGGATTCCAAAGTCTAACAAATGATCATAAGTACAAGAAGGATAAAGGGATTGCAGTCAGAACAATATTCCTAATATATAATTGCTCAAGGCTATGATTGGAAGGGTTGATTGTATTCTCTTTCCTGAGACACTTCAAGGTGAAGGTGTCTTATGTGAATAGGTAAAAAGGGTAAAAAATTACACGAAGTTGATGGGAATAGTCAAGAGCCTAATAATGAAGAAGAAAATAATGAATGGCGATCCAAGATCTCAATTACAAATATCAGCTAAAATAGAAGAATTCAATGAAGTGTCTAGTCAAGATTTTACAGGGACTTGGTCCTAGTGGAATTCATCTTAGAAGTGAAATTTGACATTATTGGGATTTAGGAGTGGGACTTGACCCACTTTAAGCTTGAACTATATAATTCCATAGTGACCTAGATACTTGATGAATGTCTATGTTACGTTATTGAGGTTATAATGATTAAGCTTGATTGTCGGTTATTCATGTGGTCGATGGTTGGATAATTTGTATACTTGATTGGTTATCTTGTTGTTATGATATGGATAGCCTTGGAAAGTCATATAAATTGAACCTATGGTTATGCTATCGCTCTACTTATTGATGAGTTCACCTAGTGAACATCTAATTATGTTACCACTCCTACTGTGACCCAAGACTAATGATTAAGCTAATGTTTATGTGAAGGATTTTACTTTGGAGTTAGTATTGTGAAAAGTAGGAGTAAAAGAGGCATCTAGAGAGTATGCACTTGACTTATAATTGACTTGCTAATAAATATGTTGGAAAAGTGGTGATTGCATATATCATTCAGATACTCATGCTCATGCATCTACTTATATTATGTAGTGATAATTAATACTAAAATATGATGTTATATGTTACCTTACATCACTTATACTCTATCATTATGGGTTGTATATGCTTATTTAATTATTTACATATATATGTGTATAATGATGTTATGATGATGCTCAGTAAATCCGGAGGATATAATGATATTATGATGATGCCCGATGAATCCGAAGGATATAATGATATTATGATGATGCTTGGTGAATCCAAAAAAGATAATGATGTTATGTGTGGTGAGTATATATATGAATACATGGATGTATGTGAGGTTATGCCGTGTGTGGATAATCCTATTTGTGTACTTGGGACATGATGTCTTTCTTGGTAAATTGTTATCCATTCTTATCATTAATCACTAGATAAGAGCTGTGACCCTTGTTAACTCTATTAGTAATAGAAATAGATTATACCGAGTATTTTGTTAAGGCTAATTGATATGTGTAATCTTGTGTAGAACCAAGGGCTCACGTAGTTAATCTACTTGACTTAGATAAATGGTTACATTATTGAATTTCGCCTAGTAAAGTGGCTTATGTGATAACTAGTTGTCTCTAATAAATGACTATGACTTGTATGCTATGTGTATTGACTACAACCACCTCAATATGGTGATAATGAAGAATAAGTATCATATGCCTTACATTAATGATTTATTTGACCAGCTTCACGGAGCAGTGGTGTTCTCTATGATTAACTTGAGGTATGATTACCATCTATTGAGTATTCGGGATGAGAACATACCAAAGACAACCTTCAGGACTCACTATGGTCATTATGAGTTCCAGGTGATCTTTTGAGGTGACCAATGCGCCAACAATGTTCATGGATTTGATAAGTAGCGTGTTTAGGATTTATTTGGATTCCTTCATTATTGTGTTCATTGTTGATATTCTTATGTATTCAAGGACAAGGGAAGGGAATATGCAACATTTAAGGATTGTGCTCCACACCTTAAGAGATCACAAGTTGTTTGCCAAATTGTCTAAGTGTAAGTTCTGGCTTGAGTTGGTAACATTCCTAGGATGTGGTGTCTAAGAATGGAATTATTGTAGATCTAGTGAAGATTGAGACTATTGAATCATGATTGGGAAAGGACAATATCTCTGTCTGAGGTTAGTAGCTTTATTAGCTTTCCTGGTTAATATAGGTGGTTCATTGAGGGTTTTGCTACTCTTGTAGTGCTGATGACCAGATTAACTCAAAAGAAGGTTTTTTTCCTATGGTTTGAGAGTGTGAGTTGAGCTTTTGAAAGCTCAAGGGATTTCTCACTTCAGCTCCTATGTTGGATCTTTCTGTTGAGGGTGAGAGATTCACCCTATATTGTATTACTTCTAATGTTGGTCTAGCTTATGTGTTAACGAATTAGGGTTAAGTTATTGCTTATGTGTCAAGGCAGATAAAGGTGCAAGAGCGTAACTACCCCCTTATGATTTAGAGTTGGCGGCGGTAGTTTTCATGCTTAAGATTTGGAGGCATTATCTTTATGATATGCATTGTGAGGTCTACACTGATCATCATAGTTTTCAACATCTCATGACACAAAGAGAACTTAATTCAGGAAGAACAGATGGATATAGTTGCTTAAGGATTATAGCATCTCTATCCTATATCATCTGAGCAAGGAAAACATAGAAGTAGATAGCTTGATCCAGAAAATAGTAAGTATGGGTAGGTTGGCTCCTATCTTAGTTACTTAGAGGCTGTTGGCATGGGACGTTTAGTCCTTATCCAACTTGATGATGCGACTTGATATTTCTGAACCTAAGAGGATTCTTGCTACTGTTAAGGTGAGGTCTACCTTATTTGAATAGGTATAGAGTCATAAGTTTGAAGATATAAGACTTTGTGTCATCCATGATAAGGCATTAAGTGGTGAGTCTATGTGGGATACCATAGATTCAGAGGGTATTCTGAGGTTTGATGGCCACATTTGTGTTTCAAAAGTTGGAGACTTAAGTCACTCAATATTGTGTGAGGCTCACAGCTATATATATTTTATTCACCATTATATAACTAATATATATAAGGATTTAAGGTAACATTATTGGTGGAGTGGTATGAAGAGAGATAGGGTGCAATTTATTGCTCTTTGCCTAAGTTGTCAGTAGGTAAAGGTAGAGCACTAGGGACTTAGTCGCTTGATTCAAAGATTGCACATTCCTAAGTGGAAATCGGAATAGATAACCATGGATTTTGTTGGTGGTCTGCCTCACACCGCCTATGGTTTTGATGGTATTTGGGTCATTGTGGATCAGTTGACCAAATCAGGACATTTCATCCCTATTTAGATGTCCTTTACTGATGAGAGGTTAGCGCATGTCTGTATTTAAGAGATAGTCTATTTGCATGGAGTTCCTATATCGATCATTTCAGATTAGGGTTTGGTGTTCACTTTTAAATTTTAGAAAGCTTTTTAGAAGGATTTTGGTACTAAGGTGGATCCTAGCACAACCTTCCACCCTCAAATTGATGGCCAGTCGAAGCAGACTATTTAAATTCTTGAGGATATGCTCTGAGCCTGTGTTATGGATTTGGGTGGTCAACGGGAGAAACACTTAGCATTGGAAGAGTTTGCATATAATAATAGTTACAATTCGAGTATTTAGATGGAACCATTTAAGGCTTTATATGGTATGTAATGTCATTCTCCGATTGGATAGTTTGATACCTCTGAGATTAGACCCCGTGGTACTGGCTTGCAGTAGTAGTTATTAGATAGAGTCCGAGTGATTTAGGATAGGTTGAGGGTAGATTAGAGTAGGCAGAAGGCTTATGCAGATAATAGGCTTTCTACCTTGAGATTTGTAGTTGGTGACCATGTATTTCTTTGAGTATCTCCCATGAAGAGTGTGATGAGGTTCGAGCGGAAAGGAAAGATCATCCCCAAATATATTAGACCTTTTAAGATCCTTCGCACAGTTGGAGAGGTGGATTATGAGTTATCCTTACCCCTAGATTATTCTGTTGTTCATCCGGTTTTCCATTTTTCTATGTTTCAATGATAAATTCCCAATGAGTATCAGTGCTTTGGTGGGAATCAATTCAGTAGGATAAGCGATTGACCTTTGTAGAGGATCCCATGTTCATATTAGCTAGGGATGCCAAACGGTTGTTCTATATAGAGATTCTAGTGGTTAAGGTTTTGTAGAGACACCACCTAGCAGAGGAGGCTACTTGGGATATAGAGTGAGATGCTATCCCAATATCCTCACCTATTCGAGGGCTTACGTACATCCTAACCCTTTACTTTTGCGGACAAAAGTTCTTTTAGTAGTGGATATTGTAATGACCCTCTAGGTTATTTTATACATTTTTGCTTATTTTCATCATTTAGATCTTACCTATACCTACCCCAAGTAATTTATGAATTTATGGAGATGACGGTTCTATTATCGACTAGTTCGTTTGGCTTTTAGAGCCAATTTCCTATTTTGAAGTCTTCGTTAGTAAGAATTGACTACCAAATGATAACTTCATCTAAATGACCTTGTATGCCAATTTTGACAGTTCTAACACTTTGGAATGCCAATTTTAGGCTATGGGGACCTTTGGTTTGGGTCCCAAGACTTCTGAACTCATTCTGGACTATTGGTCAAAAATTGATAAAAATGACATGAGTGTGGGACCCACTTTTCATTGAAATGACCTCAGATGGAAAGTTTGACTATTCCATTCAGTTTGAAACATTGAATTTGATAGGGTAGCATAGTTATTTTCATATATGAGATGTCATGACCTGATTGATGTGTCATGATGGCTCCTACTAAATCTAATCAGTAGGTAAGCAAACCATAACCCGGAGCTAATGCATTGGATTAGTTCGGTAGGAAATGCCCAACATAGGTGAATCTCAAGAAACACAATTCATCAATAGGTAAAGGGTTCTAAATAGATAAAATACTCAATAAAAGATATCATCCCACGACCTAGTAGAGCCAGTATAAGAGCATCTAATAATCATACAATTCAAATGTCTAGAATATTCAACAACATCTGTCTCGATAACTGAAGGATGAATATAAAAAGATAGAATGAAATAGGTGACAATGACTCCAAGAGCTCACCTTATCACCAAAAATATTAACATAACATGATCAACGGTCAACCTCGACATCTAGTACTTAGAGCTGCATAAAAAAGGCATAGAAGTGTAGTATGAGTACTAAAATGGGTACTCAGCAGGCATTATCGGCCAATTGAGATAAATCATGATATAAGTATGATAAATTGCAAGATAATATAACTAAGTCAAGGTACAGAAATGAACCTAAATTATCTCCAACACTGCTTTACATAATAAGTAATTCAACCGGATTAACAATATAACATAAGGCACCAACATATGCCAATATCTTCGTACATAATAAATAAATAATTTGAAATAATAACTTATCATAAAATATCAATACAAGCAAACATAACTACAAAATTGGCTCCCATATGCCAATTGGTGCGGAAAAGTAAATAACTCATTACAGACTCCCATACGCCTGGAGAGTACTCTCAAGGATAAAATAAAGTAATCAACCAATCATTATAACTAATTTTAATCATCACTCCACAATTATCATCAATCAACCATTTACAAACATTATTACAATTCACCAATATTTGACAATGTACCCATATTCCATAATATTACCATAGTTTTGCAACCTTATCATTGTTACTCACTAACCACTAGTTATTAGCTAACCATCTCTTATCAACTGATCATCAATATACCACTTTATAAAATTTTATCACTTTTGGGGTATAACCGACATTCCTAATATCAACATCATACCCAGACTACATATAAGTATATATGTGTATACAATAGCCATACATAAGGCGTAACCAGATTCTAATTGGTAGATATAAATACAGTCACATCAATGTATTCATCCTTAGGCCTTGCCGGGTATCAATGCATTATCATACACATCTTCTGACGTTGCTTCGTATATTTCATCACAATCATCCTTCGGACTTTCTGGGTATTAATATATACTCATAATCATCCTCTGACCTTGACGGGTATCAATATAAATATAAACATAATATCTGGACTCAGACCATAGACACATCATCATAGTTGGTGGAGAAATTAATAACATAAGCGATCATATTATCAAGCATCGCAATTTCAAGCATAATTACCAATGAGTGGTGTATTTACCACTCATTTACACTCAACATTCATGCATATTACCATGGTTTAAGTGCATAAATGAGACATATGTGTGATTAAATACACTAATATCCACATTATGAAGACATACATGTTATGGAATGGAAATACATGAACTTGAACTAAAAAGGATCAAAAAAGAGAAAAGAAGTACAGATGTAAGACTTGAAATAGAACGAGCCTCAGTTATTGAAATCATGGTATAAGGACCGTGGTCGCAATCAGTCAAGCCAAGTTAAAGTATCACAATCACTAGATTCTAACCATGATCGTGGATTAGAGGAAATATAGCCCAGGGTTAGAGATGTAAATGCACACAAATAATTCCCAAATTCCCTTAAGAAGCTCAACCCTATTTCTTTGAGGGTGATCCGACTTTTGTGGAATTTTTCCACCATCTAGTTTCCAACTTTGAAGACACAACTATTTTACTAATTCTTGGATGAAGAATACATTAGAGTATATTTCGAGTGGAGGATTAGCAATTTCCATTGAAGATTTGTTGAATCCTAAATCTTGTGATTTGCATTCTCTTTATCTTTCAATAAATCAAATTGATGGAGAATTTTGGGTATATCTTGCTTATTAACCATATGTATGGCTAGTTCTTCCTCCTGGGATTATGTTAGAATAGGGTGAAATTGTGTGTGGGTTGTGATTCATTTTTGTATATGCTAGTTTGTTGATAATGGGTTCTATTATTGCTTGATTATATTAGTTGAAATTTGTGGGTGAAAGCCCCAAATACCCACATGGGTTTGTGGGTGAAAATCCCAAGCTCTTGAAAGCTCAATCCATCCCCGAGAAAGGGGTTTGGGTGAACTTTTGGAACCCATATCATTCTTGAAAGAAGGATGTGGGAACCAAGGAAATATTAGATAATTTATGGACATAGTTTGCTAGTTTTCACTATCGTAGAGATAAGGGTGATTATGAGGTTGACTATAAATTGGGTATCATCCTAGAAATCGGGATACCCAATTAAGGTATTGGGTGATTTTAACTGACACACTCTTTAGGTACTCCAAAGGGCCAATGAGTGACATCTTTGAGACTTTCTTGACAAACTAGCCTCAAGGAGTTTCAACTTAGCCTACCATATCATTAATGATTAGAATTTGCATCGAATCATCATGCTCCCATGCATAAGTTTCCCCCTAGGAAATCATAATACTAAGATCTATTTCTAATTAATTATACTCTAATTATTCATAGACCTAAGTTAGTCCTTGAGAAGTCTAAAAACAATCTTACCTTTGAATGTTAAGAATCCCCCAATTACTTCTATTTGAGATTTGAGTTTTGCAAGTAACTTAAATTTCAAACTTATTTAATTGTAACTCACATTGATCCTTATGGATTTGACCCCAATTCAAAGTTGGGTAATTATATTGACGACATTCGCCTTCCACTTAAAATTGACGTGTAAGTTGAGCATTATAAAAAATGGCGCAGTTGTTGGGGAATAATTTGGTGTACTGAGTTAGTTTGAAATTTTAGCCTACTTTCTTGGATTCAAACTTGTAAATATTTGTGTGTTATTTTTTTTATTCTTGTGTTAGGTAGATTTTTATTTTTGTTTACTAGTAACTATGGCATCTTGGGACAAATATGATTTTGGTAGTTGAAAATTTTATCTTGATGATCCATTTCCATATTGTGTTAGAACCCACTACTGGAAAGATTGTAGATATGGTCCCAGGAGAGAGATAGAGGCATTATCTCGATCCTATTGGGAGTATGATTGTTCTTTGTATGGTGGTCGAGATGGAAATTGGAGTGATTATCCAAATTCTCCTCCCTTTAGTTATGCTAATGAGTATGCTAGTTCTTTTTATGATTTTGATAGGTCTCATGGTGTGAAAAAGGAAGATCAAAATACCGGGTACAATGGTGTTGAATCAATGCTTCAAACTCTTTTGGAAGGGGAAACTACGTTAAAGGAGGACATACTGTAATACCCCATACTTTTTCTAGCTTGAAATTTGTCCCAAGAATGTTAGAAAATTTATTTGACAGATGAATACACTTTTGTTTATGTGGTATTTTTAAGATTTTCAGTTTTTGTCATGGGGAAAATTGAATTAGCTTTCCAACGATACCAATTTCAACAAAATCTGACATCGGAGGAGAAAGTTATGACCAAAATACAGAGGGCAGTAAAACCACCCAGGTACGACAGTTAGGCTGATAGACCGTCGGACTAGCGACGGACCGTCTCCCACAACCATCGTAGCGAGGTAGTGTGACTAAATTCTACCTAGGAGCAATGGCCCAGGATGACAGACTGTCGGACTAGAGATGGACCATCGCTAAGGCCATCACAAGCGAAATAGTGAGGCCAACTTCTAGATAAGGTGCGACGGATAGGTTGACGGACTGTTGAACTTGCGATGGACCTTAGCCCAAGCCATCGTAGCCAAGGAAGTGATACACTATTACATTCCATATGTGATGGTCGAAACGATGGACCGTCGAGCCAGTGACGGACTATCGCAAGAGTCGTCGCAGGTCCCGTTCATTTATTTTAAGTTATTTTTTTTAAAGGGGTATTTTTGGTCTTTTACCACCCGTTTATATACCCAATTATATCCGACCATAGCTTATTTTGTTCATCATTCTTTCACATTAATAAAACTAGAGTTCTCTCTCTAACATTAATCTCCAAGAATAAAATCCAAATCTTTCTCAAGAACTAAGAGATTTAAATTCTTCAAGTACAAGAACTTTAAGAAACTCAACCCAGGTATGCATAGTGTTCTTTAATGGACTCCTTTATTCCATGAATCCCAAGAATATCTTTTCAAAGATTAAGTTTATGGATTTCCTTTATGAATTTCATGATTGGGCTGCTCTTGTTCATGTTGATAATGAGAAATTGAATTCTTTTCCATTTTGGGGGATAAATTTTATGTGGATTTGATTAGTATAGATGTAGATTTATGTTAATCTATGATTAAAACCTTGAATGTTGAAATTAGAATTGAATCATGATTTTTAATTGTTGTATAATGTTGTTTACACATACTATGCCTACCATGTCTTTGATTAAATGCCTATATGAAGGAAAACACCCAACTGGCATGATATCATGAAATCCCCATGTATGTACAAGTTTATGCAAATCACATGTTTGATGAAATGCTTCAATAAATGTATTATGGATTATGAAGTTAGTGATATGTTCATGTAGGTCATGCTTTGTCAATTTCTTTCTATTGAGTCCTGGGGGTACTTGTATCCAAAATATTAGCTGTGTGTCTAGAGCTATGTCATGTTTCCATGATACTCTCAGTCAATCTATGATCCTTAGACTTCAGATAGTCTTGTGACTTAGGAAATCTCCATGATCTTAAGAACTAGTTCAGTTGTCAGATATCAGTAGTATTCCGCCGGTCAATAGATGTTAGTAACTCAGTCCATGTTCCATTCAGTAAATCATGTTAAGTGTCTATTCAGTTGGGAGTTGAAATTAGCACCGAGCAAACCCAAGGATGGGAACTCACTTGTTATATGAGGTTGTGATTCTTAGAAGCAATCCTTGCATTCCAGAACTATGTAGCCAACATAGGTTGAGACATCATAGACTACTATATGAGGGTAGATGAGGTGGCTTAACCTGATATATGAGGGTTCCCACCGTTCTCACTAGAGTTACTTGTTATAATAGGGTCACTCACATGTTGTCCTTCCAGTGGTGCGGTATTGACATCCTTCCAACTAGGGCATAGATTGGACCCCAATTCAACTGTAATGCATCATTTGGGGCATGTCGGTTAGATGACTACCTCCCACAGTATCAATATCAGTCTCAGTAAAAGAACTTATCTAGTTCTTTAGAATTCAGGCCTTTCAGATATAGTCAACTCAATTACAGTATCGAAATCAGCTAGTTTCATCAGATTCAGGATTGTCAGATACAGTCACTCATGTTATCAGTTATTAGAATTCAGTCATTAGTCATGTTAGTCATCAACATACTTATGTTATCACGATTTCAGATATAGTTACTATGTATGCATGCATGTATTCTCACATTCATATTAGTCAGTTAGCCAGTATTTTCATGTATATGAACCCCATGCATTCATCCTACCTCACATATATACCAGCACATTCAAAGTACTGACGCATTTGTGCTATGGTGTCTTATACTATAGGTTCAGAGACACGAGCTCCAGAGCATCAATAAATTTCAGATATCAACAGTCAGAGTTAGTAGTGAGTGCTCATCCTTCGAGGACATGATTATTTGTTTATTATCTCATTAATTAGTTTATTAGTTGGAGTTAGTTGGGGACAGTTCCCATCAACTCCTTACTCAGATAGTTTAGTCAGTTAGAGGCTTTCTAGACTATTTATGTTCAGACAATTATTCCAGTTTTTTTGGGTATTTCATACCCCGTTTAGATGTTATGTTTTACTTTAGTTATGCGAATCTTACGGCCTTTCAGTTCATGTTTCTGCATCATTCAGTATAATATGCAGTATACATGTACAAATATTTGTCATGGGTTATCTTATGGTCCTTTAGTGATATGAGCACCATGTAGCATTCCGAGTACCAAATTCGGGGTGTTACAAACTTGGTATCAAAGCCTAAGGTTGAATAGAGTCCTAGGAAGTCTGAAAGCCACATCTAGTAGAGTTTTGTACGTGGGTGTGTTGCACGCCACATTTATGTGCGGGAGGATATAAGATGTTTTTGTAATAGTTTCCCTTCTTTTTGTATTCATGTCATGCCAGTGAGCATAATTTCAATCTAATCTCTCAGTCTAATCTATTTCTTCTCCTTATTTTAGAACATACCTCCCAAGAGAAGAACCCAGCCTATCCAAGAAGATCCCTTGAACGAACATGTTTCTCATGCGGAGTTTAGGGCCACATTTACTACTCTTGCTTAGTCAGTTAATTCTTAGAATGAATGACCAACAATAATTTTAGCCAACCCAGAGTCCAATTCTACTGCAGGTAGGATTTGGGAATTCACCCGAATGAATCCTCCATCCTTTCTTGGGTATAAGATAGACGAGGACCTTCAAGAGTTCCTAGATCAGGTGAAGAAGGTTACAGACATAATGAGGGTTACTCTTAGTGAGAGTTCTGAGCTAGCTACATATCAGTTGCAAGATGTAGCTCATACTTGGTTCAAGCAGTGGAAGTCAGAGAAGGCAGATGATGCAGGGCCAGTTGAGTGGGAGGAGTTTGCTTCTATTTTCCTTGATAGATTCTTTCCCCTAGATCTTAGAGAAGCTAAGGTGCTAGAATTCATCAACCTTAGGCAGGGCAATATAACAGTGAAAGAGTATTCTCTTAAGTTTACTGAATTAGCCAGATATGTCCCTCATGTGGTTGTAGATAGTAGGGCAAGGATGAGTATGTTTGTTTCAGGGGTGAATAATAGTGTGGTTAATGAGTGTAGATCTGCCATGCTGAATAGTGACATGACTTTAGCCAGGATCATGACTCATGCTCAGCAGATAGAGGAGCAGAAGATCTAGATGAAGGAGAAGCAGAATAAGAGAGAGAAGATAGGTAGTTTCAACTTTGCTCAGCCTAAGTCATAAGGAGGAAACCATTCTCAGTTTCATAGTAAGTCATCAGTTCCATCTCCTTCTTCAACCAGTGCTCCAGTTCCTAAGTTTAGAGAGGGTAACGAAGATAGAGCGCCAGGCTCTAAGTCCTAGGACAGTGTTAGCAGTGCCCGCACCTATCCTCTTTTCTAGACTTGTAGCAAACACCAATAGGGTATTTGCAGAGCTGGCTGTGGTATTTGTTTCGGATGTGGCAAGCCAGGCCACAGAGTCAGAGACTATCCTTAGCTAGGTCCTCAGTGTCAGTAGAATCGTTCCTTAGCCCAATCCGGTCACCCAAATCATTAAGGTGCCACCACTAGTGCTACTAGTGGGCAACACCTAAATCGTCTCTATGCTCTTCAGTCCCGACAGGATCAAGAAAATTCTACTAATGTGGTTACTGGTACGTTACAGATCTTTCATGTGCATGTTTATTCTTTGCTAGATACAGATGCTTCTTTATCTTTTGTTACTCCCTTTATAGAAGGCAATTTTGAAATCAGTCCTAAAATTCTAGTAGAGCCCTTTTAAGTGTCTACCCTAGTGGGTAAAACCATCATAGCCCGGTGGGTATACAGGAACTGCCCGGTTATGATATCTCAGAAAGTCACTTCAGCAGATTTAGTCGAATTAGAAATGACTGATTTTGATGTCATTCTCGGCATATATTGGCTTCATTCCTGCTATACCACAGTCGACTGCAAAAATAGAATAGTTTAGTTCTAGTTTCCGAATAAACCTGTCCTATAGTGGAAGGGTAGTGTGTCCTCTTTCAGGGGTCAACTTATTTCCTACCTTCGGGCATGGAAAATAATATCTAAAGGATGTGTCTATTATCTTGTTTGAGTTAAGGACACTAGTTCCAAAACTACCAGTCTTGAATCAGTCCCAATCGTGAATGATTATTCATATGTATTTCCCGAAGATCGTTCAGGAATTCCTCCTGAAAGGGAAATAGACTTCGGCATTGATGTTCTTCCAGACACTCAGCCTATATCCATTCTGCCATTCAGAATGGCACCAGAAGAACTCATAGAACTAAAAGAATAGTTGAATGATCTCTAAGATAAGGGATTCATCAGGCCTAGTGTGTCCCCGTGAGGCTCTCCAGTATTATTCGTGCGCTAGAAAGATGGTTCTATCATAATGTGTATAGACTACCGTCAACTTAATAAGGTCATGGTCAAGAACAAGTATCCTCTTCCCAAAACCGATGACTTGTTTGACCAACTTTAGGGTGCTAGCTATTTGTCCAAGATAGACCTCGGATCTAGCTATCATTAGCTTAGAGTCAGAGAATATGACATTTCGAAAATAGCTTTCCATACTTGGTATGGTCACTTAGAATTTCTAGTCATGTCCTTTGGTCTCACCAATGCCCCAACAACTTTCATGGACTTCATGAACCATGTGTTCAAGCAGTACTTGGACATGTCCGTCATAGTCTTCATAGATGATATTCTGGTCTATTCCTGCACTGAGCGAGATCATGCAGACCATCTCAAAATAGTACTTCAGACTCTTAGAGATCATCAGCTATTCGCCAAATTCAATAAGTGCAAATTTTAGCTAAGGTCAATAGCATTCCTTGTCCATATAATTTCTGGTGATGGCATTAGAGTAGATCTTCAAAAGACCAAAGCAGTAAGAAACTGGACTCGCTCTGTCTCTCCATAAGATATCAGGAGTTTCCTGGGTTTGGCTGGCTATTATAAATGGTGTATTGAGGGATTTTCTTCTATTACATCCCCTATGTTCAGATCAACTCAGAAGAAAGTCAAGTTTCAGTGGTCAGATCGTAGCGAGAAGAGTTTTCAGGAGTTGAAGACTCGACTCACCTTAGCTCCAGTTCTAGCTCTTCTAGATGGTTCAGATGGGTTCGTAGTATATTCTGATGCATCCAGAGTAGGTTTGGTTTGTGTCCTCATGCAGCATGGTGAGGTCATATCCTATGCCTACAGACAACTTAAACCCCATAAGAAAAATTATCCTACTCATGATCTTGAGTTAGCAGCCATAGTATTTTCCATGAAGATTTGGAGGCATTATCTATACGGTGTTTATGTAGATGTATTCACAGATCATAAGAGCCTTCAGTATGTCTTTTCTCAGAAAGATCTAAATGTACATCATAGAAGGTGGTTAGAGCTCTTGAAAGATTATAACATGAGAATCCTTTATCATCTGGTCAAGGCCAACGTAGTGGCTGACGCTCTCAGTAGACTGTCTATGGATAGTGTTGCTTATGTCGATGACAGTAAGAAGAGGTTAGCCAAGGAAGTCCATCATCTTTCCAGACTAGGCATTTACTTAGTCGATACAGAGGAGGGTGACATATGGGTTCAGAATAGTTCAGAATCATCTCTAGTTTCCGAGGTGAAAGAAAACCAACATAGGGATCCTAGCCTAGTCAAGTTGAAAGAGTCAGTCAAGGATCAAAAAGTAGAGGTTTTCTCCCAAGAGAGAGATAGTGTTCTGCATTATTAGGGTTGTCTCTGTGTTCTAGGTGTAGATGACTTAAGGAAGTGAATTCTTGCAGAAGCGCATGGTGCACGCTACTCTTTTCATCCAGGGTCCATAAAGATGTACTGCGACTTGCGAGAAATCTATTGGTGGAGTGGGATGAAGAGAGACATTGCAGAGTTTGTGGCTAAGTGCTCTACATATCAGAAGGTTAAGATAGAGCATAAAAAGCCTAATGGGTCCATGTAGGAGTTCAGTATTCCTACTTGGAAATGGGAAAAAGTGAACATGGACTTTGTGACGGGTTTGTCTCGAACTCGTCGTCAATATGATTCGGTTTGGGTCATTGTAGACAAGATGACAAAATCAGCTCATTTCCTTCTAGTTCATAACTCTTATTCTGACGATGATTATGCCAAGCTCTACATCATGGAGTTGGTCATATTGTATGGTGTTTCACTATCTATTATCTCAGACAAAGGTACCCAGTTCACCTTTTATTTCTGGAAAGCATTCCAAAAGGGTGTTGGAACCCAAGTTCATCTCAGTATAGCCTTTTATCCTCAGACAGATGGTCAAGCAGAGAGGACCATTCAGACTTTAGAAGATATTCTAATGGCGTGCGTAATTGATTTCAAGGGAAGTTGGAATGACCACTTGCCTTTGATTGAATTTGCATACAACAACAACTATCATTTAGTATTAAGATGGCTCCATTCGAAGATATCTATGGTAGGAGATGTAGATCTCTAATTGGTTGGTTCTAAGTTAGTGAGGCCTTATTTATAGGGCCTGACTTGGTCTTCGATGCCTTAAAAAAAGTCCAGTTGATCAAAGAAAGACTCCGGGCTTCTTAGTGTCGATAGAAGTCTTATGCAGATGTTTGTAGAAAGGATCTTGAGTTCTAGAATGGTGATCATGTCTATCTAAAGATCTCTCCCATGAAGGGAGTGAATAGGTTTGGCAAAAAGGGAAAGATCAGTCCCCGATATGTCGATCCCTTCAAGATTCTTAGTCGCTTTGGCAAGGTAGCTTATGAGCTTGAATTGCCTTCAGATTTAACTTCAGTTCATCCAGTCTTCTATGTCTCCTTGATCAAGAAGTGTATAGGTGACCCAACAATTTTAGTACCTATTCAGAGCATAGATGTTCAGAACAACCTCCCTTATGAAGAGATTTCAGTTGAAATCCTAGACTATCAGACTCGTATATTGAGGAATAAAGAAGTCCCTCTAGTTAAGGTTCTTTGGAAAAATTATTCCATCGAGGGAGATTCTTGGGAAACAGAAGAAGACATGCGTACGAAGTATTCTTACCTCTTCTCCGCCAACTCAGATCAAGCTCAAGGTAACAGTTCTCCTTAACCTTACATAGTTTCATATTTAGTGTTCGTCACAAACTTGGTATTAAATACCATTGCAATTCAATCATGCATTTATGTATCAGCTTAGTTATATAATTATGCATCAGATATGCATTCTCATTGTGAGAAACTTTGTTCATTAGAACACCCAGTCATGCATTCATGAATCAGTTACACATGCATCAGATATGCATATTTTGTATGATATGTTCATTTATCAGTCATGTCAGTCATGAGATCATATTGTAGTATTCATGTTCAGTATGTATGTTGGTTATTCTTTCCCCTCACTCAGTCTTATTCGAGGACGAATGTTCTCAAGGGGGAGATATTGTAATACCCCGTACTTTTTCCTAGCTTGAAATTTGTCCCAAGAATGTTAGAAGCTTTCTTTGAAAGATGAATATACTTTTTTACATGTTATATTTTTAAGATTCACTTTTCATCATAGGTTAAATTGAATTATCTTTGGAACGATACCATTTTCATCAAAATCCAACATCGGAGGAGAAAGTTATGGCCAAAATACAAAAGGCAGTAAAACCGTCCAGGTGCAACGGTGAGTCCAACGGACAATTGAACTCACGATAGAACATCACCTACAACCATCATAGTGAGGTAGTTTGACTACCTTCTGCGTAAGAGCAATGGACCAAGCCGACGGACCATCATACTAGTGATGGACCGTCACTCAGGCCATTGCAAGGGAAACAGTGAGGCCACCTTCTGGATAAGGTGCGATGGATAGGTTGATGGACCATCGAACTTGCAAAGGATCTTCGCCCAAGACATCGTAGCCAAGGTAGTGAGACACTATTCAGATCCACGTACGATGGTCAGAATGATGGACCATCGAGCCAGCGATGGACCGTCGCATGAGCCGTCGCATGTCTCATTCAGGTTTTTTAAGTCATTTTTTAAAGGGGTATTTTTGGTATTTTACCACCCATTTATATACCCAATTATATCCAACCTTAGATTATTTTGTTCATCATTCTTTCACAACAACAAAACTAGGGTTTTCTCTCTAACATTAATCTTCAAGAACAAAATCCAAATCTTCTTCAAGAACTAAGAGATTCAATTTCTTCAAGTTTAAGAACTTCAAGAAACTTAACCCAGGTATGCATAGTGTTCATTCATGGACTCTTTTCATCCATGAAGCCCAAGAATCTCTATTCAAATTTTAAGTTTATGGATTTTCTTTATGAATTCATGATTAGGCTGCTCTTGTTCATGTTGATAATGAGTAACTGAATTCTATTCCATGTTGGGGGATAAATTTTATGTGGATTTGATTAGTATAGATGTAGATTCATGTAAATCTATGATTAAACCCTTGAATGATGAAATTAGAATTGAATCCTAATGTTTAATTGTTGTATAATGTTGTTTACACATACTATGCCTACCATGTGTTAGATTAAGTGCCTAGATGAAGGAAAATGCCCAACTAGCATGATATCAAGAAATCCCCATGTATGTACAAGTTTATGCAGATCACATGTTTGATGAAATTCTTCAATAAATGTATTATAGATTATGAAGTTAGTGATGTGTTGAAGTAGGGCATTCTTTATCAGTTTCCTTCTATTGAGTCCTAGGGGTACTTTACCTGAAATATTAGTTGTGTGCCTAGAGACATGTCATATTTCCACGATTCTCTTAGTCAAGCTATGATCCTTAGACTTTAGGCAGTCTTACAACTTAGGTAATCTCTATGATCTCATAAACTCAGTAAGTTGTCAGATATCAGTAGTAGTTCATCAGTCAATGAAAGTCAGTAACTTAGTCCATATTCAGTTCAGTAAATCATATTTAGTGTCTATTTAGATGGGATTAGAAATTAGCACCGAGCAAACCCAAGTATGGGAACTTACCTATTATATGAGGGTGTAATTCTTAGAAGCAATCCTTGCATTCCAGAACTGTGTAGCCAACATAGGTTAAGACATCATAGCCTACTATATGAGGGTAGATAAGGTGGCTTAATATGGTATGTGAGGGTTCCTACCATTCTTACTAGAGTTACCTGTTATATTAGGGTCACTTATATATTGTCCTTACCAGTGGCGCGGTATTGATGCCCTTCTAATAAAGGCACAAATTGAACTACAATTCAGCTATAATGCTTCATTTAGGGCATGTTGGTTAGATGACTACATCCCACAGTCTCAGTATCAATCTCAGTAATAGAACTCAAATAGTTCTTCAGAATTTAGGGCTGTCAGATACAGTCAACTCAGATACAGTACGGAACTCAGCTAGTTCCATCAGATTCTGGACTGTTAGATACAGTCTCTTATGTTATTAGTTATCAAAATTCAGTCATTAGTCATGTTAGTCATCAACATACTAATGTTATCACGATTTCAGATATAGATACTATGTATGCATTCTTGTATTCTCACATTCATATTAGTCAGTTAGCCAGTATTATTCATGCATATGAACCCCATGCATTCAGCCTACATTACATGCATACCAATATATTCAAAGTACTGACACATTTGCGTTTGGTGTCTTATACCATAGGTTTAGAGACACGAGCTCCAGAGCATCAGTGGATTCCAGATATCAATAGTCAGAGTTAGCAGTGAGTCCACATCCTTTGAGGACATGATTATTTCTCTATTATCTCATTAATTAGTTTATTAGTTGGAGTGAGTTGGGGACATATCCCATCAACTTCTTACTTAGACAGTTCAGTCAGTTAGAGGATTTCCACGCTTTTATGTTCAGACAGTTATTCCAGTGGTTTTGGGTATTTTATACCCCATTTAGATATTATGTTTTACTTCAGTTATGTGAACCTTATGGCCTTTCAGTTCATATTTCTACATTATTCAGTATATTATGTTGTATACAGGTACACATATTAGTCATAGGTTAGTGTGTGTTCCTCCGGGGACTTAAGAAATGTGTCACATTCCGGGTACCATATTCGGGGTGTTACACATACATGACTTGTATCGATCCAATGATGCATTCAAATGGGAAATAGAAAAGATTGAAGAAATGGGTAAGGAGGCCGATCTTGCAAGTACCTAGAATATGCTCATTTTTCAAAATTAGCTTAAAATTCAGGAGTCATTGATGATTTCCTAACAAACCAAACCTAGTATAGTTGAAGATACCAAAATGGAGGAAATGGTGCTAGAGACAATAGAAGATGCCAAGCAAATTACTTATAAAGACTTTTGTCTATTTTGTGGTGAGGATGCCTATAGGGATGCAATTCCAGAATTAAGGGTTAGACCTCATTCGAGCCATTTTTCAATGTTGAGCTTAGTGGATATGATGAGAGTCCACCTACCTAAGCAAATGACAAATTACGGGGAAACAAAGCACTATCCTTATATTTTGGAGTTTGACATTCAAAAAGGGCACTTGAGAACCCTGCACTTGAAGGTCAAGGAGATCAACTTTTGATGGTTAACTAGTGGCCTATTCCCACATTACCCAAGAAGCCAAATCAGAAATTTGATGTGAAATTGGGTAAAAGGCTCAAGTCTTAAAAGTGTCGAGATAGAAGCCGCATCGCCATGTCCTTATTTCTCTTATGTTTCATCTTGGAAGATCTGAATCTTCTGTCCCTCTATCGCTAAATTCATAGTGAGAAAAAGTTGGGACGGAGATTTAAATCTTCTAAGTGGAAATAAAATTGGCAGTAGGGATGGTGTCTTGCCACCAAATATGGGAAGTAACCCATCATTCCATGAAAGTGGCACGTATCCTTTTATTTATGCATTATTGAATAGATTTTTTTTTTTTTTGCATAACCCATGAAGTTTTAGTACTAGAAGGAGTGATGATTAAAATTGAAAAAAAAGAAAGTGTGAAATTATTGTGTTTTGAACTAAGCAGAAGAGTGCAGAGTGCCCAAAAATTAGTCTCAAGTACTGCGATCATGGCCCATGTCACCACATTGCTATGGTCAAGTGTTCACAATTGTAGAAATTGTATCGCGATTGTGACTAATGCAGATTGAAAGACCATTCAACTGGTATTTCACTCCTATACCCTTTTTTCAAAATACACTAAAAATTTAACTGTGTGTTGAGTGTCTAAGTTGTGCTTACCTCATTCTGATTCTGTAACTTGGTAAGTGGTACCAACTCCCTTATTTGTATATTGTTTTAGTTTTGGAACTTATATTTTACGAGTAGGCCTAAAATAGTTCTTCTAATGCAAAATCCATGTCAGTATGTGGTTATTTTTATGGTTAGCTATTGTAGTTGGTTTACACACCGATGGGGAAGTCTTGAGTACCCAAAATTTGGTGTAAATAGGTTATAATTAGTGTGTACACCATGTGTTTGATTGAATACTTCAATGGACCCATCATAGATTTCTTCACTTTTCAAGAGCACAATCAAGCACTTAGGTTTTGAGTTTTATGACCATGATGATCTATTGGTTTGTTGGAACTCATTTTGGGGTTAAAATCTAGTATTTGGTGTTGTTACAGATTTGGTCGAAAATAGTATCAAATATCGTACTCATGGTCAAGGGTCAATGATAACTACAACCGATACCAGTTTCCAACATAGACCAAAAATTCTGCATGCCCATTTTCACCCCAAAATCCACTATGACATAGCAAGAGGAGTTTAGTTGATTAACCTAGCATAGTTTTGGTGTTGATTTTTTAATAATGATCTGGGTATGTTTCTTATAGGTACTTAACCATAAAATAGAGGATTATGACCATATCTGTTTCATAGTGTCACAACCTTTACTACAGTTACCTCCCAAAGACAAAGCTAATCTTGGAGAGGGGTATTTCTATGGACAAGATTCCAGAGAAATTACCAAAATTTTTCAATAGTCTTGTTGCTACTGGGTGGATATGTTTTACCTCAGACCCATGCATTATTAAAGAGCACTAGGTAAGAGAGTTCTATGTATATCTTAGTGTAGTCTCTCTCTTAAACCTAATAATAAGGATTAGAGAAAAGGAGGTTTAGTTTGGAGCAGAGCAGATCAATGACATATATGTGCTCCCAGATACAGATATGACCGAGTTTCAAGCTAAGGGATATGATCCAGGGACCTGTATGGATAACATACTGAGCCTTGACAAAGAGGTTCCCTGGGCTGCTACCAAGAAACGGATATCCCTGAATGATTTCCAAGAAGAGGCTAGTATTTGGTTGATTATCATCTGCAATTGGGTTTCTCTATGTACACATTTGAATGCTATCACAGGTATGCAAGCTTGAATGGTGGCTTATATCTTATCCAACATTGCTCTAAACGTTGGCCAAATTATGATTTCATAATGAAGGCATTTAAATAGTTCAGGTGGTACACTTCTACTTTTTCCTTATCTTAATACTGAGTTTTGTAGGAGGACCAAAGTAGAGGAGTATCAAATAGACACCTAGGTAAAACCAAACCCCTACATCTTCCCAATAAAGATTCAGGGTAAGGGCGCACCCGACCAGAGAAAAAAAAGATTGACTTGGGCTAGTCAACAGTTATGGTGTCAGAGTCGTACAGACCATCCACTACTGAGCCTTTGGATTATATTGGTGTTGATATTAAAATCATCAAGGAGCTGGTATCAGGATTTCCTCAGGGGCTGGGAGAACCCTCCACCAGGAAGCACTCTTATGTGTCCCGCTCAGATTATGACAAATATTAGGATGAGTAGCATTAATAGGGAGACATAGTTACAAGGATCAAGAGGGCATACAAAGAACTGTCGGAGTCTCATAGGGAGCTTCGATCCTCTCATGAGAAGTGAAGAAAAGGGAGAAGAAGAGGCAAGTTCTTTATCAAGATGTGGAAAAGGGTCAAGGGCCTGTGGAAGGTCATGAAACCCCATGACAAACTACTTTTTTCCAGAGTAGAGAGTGATTATGAGGCCTCTGCTGAGTGGTCAGGTACTAATGCTGGTGGTGATGGAGCAGATTTAGCAGGAGAGAGTAGCGCTTGATGCAGATTTAGGGAACACTTTTTTCTCTTACTTTATTAATTATGCAGTGGGGTCACTGCTATATTTTTAGTTGGGGGTGCCGATCCCTAAAGTTGTATTATTAGATATTTTATTAATGTTTTTATGACATTTTGGATGATGTTATTTTGTTTTTGTTTTGCATTATTTGGGCACTCTGATGGTGCCTACATTTCATGGATTAGTTATTTGGTTTGTTTTTAGATTTTCTATTTTACTTTATCTTAATTTTAGTTGTGATGACGTTGGATGAGATTTTTCCTATGATATATTGAGTGACAACATTCTTAAGGGAAAAGCATTATGCTTGCGTTTTGAGTAATGAATGTAGGGAAAGTTTGAGTACCCGTGGCATCGAGGTCATAAATGCAAGGAAAGTCAGAGTACCTGTGGCATTTTGAATTTGGGATCGCACATACACCTATGGAGAAATTTGAGTCTCCATATGGTTTTATCATACAAAAGCCAAAATGAGAGAAGAACGTTTGGTGGATGCCATAATTAGCAAATTATGCATGGTGCAAATGAAAAGCAAACACCCCTTCTCCATCCAAATTTTTTTAAAAATCAAGGGTATGGACGCGAGTAAACTAGCAATAGTTCTTTTACTCTTTTTGTGACTCCAAAATTTTTGGCTTGTGAAGATTGGTAGATACTCCATTTTTGTCTCTAGCGAGAGAGGCAATTGAGCCCCCTTAGAAAATTTGCATGCCACGTGTGGTGAGCTTATTTTCCCAAATCTTATGTTTAGTTATACCATCTAGAACTTTCCCCATTAGTCTCTCAAGGCTAATTTGTATTGTACTTGGTTGGTGAAGTGATCTTAGGTCATCATTATGATATTGGAAGTCCATTTTAGCCTAAAAAGCCTACCCTTGTATAGATGTTATCGCTAGTCGCTAACTTTGATCCATTAGACCTTTCTTTGGCAAACACATTGCAAGCGATGATCCTTTATATTTTTATCTCTCTTTTGAACCCTACCCTTATTGGACTTAAAGTTGTAACTTAAGGGTAAAAGTTTAAGTTGGGTGTGGGGAAGATTGGAAGAGGTAACTTTGAGCCACAAAGTTGTAAATGAGTGCCTATGGGCTTAAGCATTTAGAATAAATGAATAAGAAAAGGGAAAGGATCCAACAAAGGAAAAATAAGAACAAAGAGTGCAAGAAAAAAATAAAATAAAATGAGTTAACCAAGGAAATTAAAGTTGGCACATGTGTAAAAAATGAATACAAAAAGAAGTATCCCATGATCAAAAGTTGGATAGAATAGTGTGATGTAGATTTTTAAGAAGGGTATAGACTTTTTGTTCCTAAATAATATACTACCCGACCTCAAACCTATGTTACAAGGCCAAAAATCCCTTCGTGATTTCCAACCAAGTATTTTCATCGTAGTGGTGATTGAAAATAAGGGCAAGCCTATGGCATGGTATTTGTTAGCATCAAGAGTTCTTGAGAGAGAGATTTTATTTTGCACTTAAATTCCTTGTTGCACATTTGATTACTTGGTGTGTGTAATTTTCTTTCTTATGATGAGGCTTGTAAATAAGTTGAGGTGAGTGGCTTTATCTTCTCCTAAAAATTGAGGCAAAAGGAGTATATTGTTGTTGAGGTCAAAGGTGAGTCACTTCTAGAGTATTAGCGATTGTTGCATGTTTTCTTTTTGAAGTCTTTTGCACATTTGAACATTGCATTTCATTTTGAGGGAGGTCGTGAAAATAGTTTTGTCCATGTTTGAAAAGATAAATTTTGGTATTAACTAAGCTTGAAGTCATTGTTATCATTGGGTCATGTAGTTGAGCATAAATGTGCACTGTCTAGTGTAAGAGATCGTGTTACTTGAGGACAAGCAAAGCCTTAAGTCAGGGGTGTTGATGAGTGGTGAATTTACCAATCATTTGCACTCAACATTCGTGCATATTACCATGGTTTAAATGTATAAATGAGACATATGTGTGATTAAATACACTACTATCCACATTTTGCAGGCATACAGGTTATGGGATGGAAAGATGTGGACTTGAACTAAAAAGGATCAAGAGACAAAAAATAAGTGCAGTTGGAAGACCTAGAGCAGAACAAGCCTTAGTTATCACGATTGCGGTCTGAGGACCGCGATCACAAGATTTTGACCGGGTTATGGTAGCCACTATCATGGATAAGTTACCGCGATCGAGGATTACCAAAAATACAACCCAAGGACTGAGATGTAAATGCACACAACTAATTCACAAATTTCCTTAAACAAGCTCCACCCTATCTCTTTGGGGGAGATTCGACTTTTATGGAATAGTTCCACTATCTAGTTTCCAACTTTTACGAGATAACTATAATACTAATTCTTAGGTGAAGAATACATTAGAGTAGCTTTCAAGTAGAGGATTGACAATTTCCATTGAAGATTTTTTGAATCCTAAAGCTTACAATTCACATTCTCTTTATCTTTTAATAAATCAAATTGATGGAGATTTTTAGGTATATCTTGCTTATTAAACTTATGTGTAGCTAGTTCTTCTTCTTGGTATTATGTTATAATAGGGTAAAGTTGTGTATGGGTTGTGATTCATTTGTGTGTATGCTAGTTTATCGATGATGGGTTCTACCATGACATGATTAAATTGGTTGGGATTGTAGGTGAAAGCCCCAAATACCCACATATACCCACATGGGTTTGTGGGTGAAAATCTCAAACTCTTGAAAGCTCAATCCATCCTTAAGAGAAGGGTTTGAGTGAACTTTTGAAACCCATATCATCATTGAAAGAGGGATGCGGGACCCAAGGCAATAGTAGATATTTTATGGGTATAGTTTGCTAATTTTCACTACCTTAGACATAAGGGTGATTATGAGGTAGACTATACCTTGGGTATCATCCTAGAAATAGGGATACCCAATTGAGGTATTGGGTGGTATTAATTGACACACTTGTTAGGGGTAATAGAAAGAGTCAATGAGTGACATCTTTGAGACTTTGTTGACAAACTAGCCTCAAGGACTTTCAACCTAGCCTACCATATCATTAAGGATTAGATTTGTACTGAATCATCATGCTCCCATGCATAATTTCCCCCCTAGGAAAGCATAATTCCAAGATTCATTTCGAATTTATTATACTCTAATTATTCATAGCCTCGAGTTAGTCCTTGAGAAGTCTAAAAATAATCATACCCTTGAACGTTAAGAATCCCCCAATTACTTGTATCTTAGGTTTGAGTTTAGACAGTAACTTAAATTTCAAACTCATTTAATCTTCACTCACATTTTTCCTCATGGATTCGACCACCGACACAAAGTTGTGTAATTATATTGATGACGATCCCTTTCACTTAAAATTGATGTATAAGTTAAGCATTATCGATTACTAGCATATCTTCCCATATAATCAATAAGCATGAATTCTGACATAATTCATGGCACAATTGCTAATATCATTAATAGGGATGTTTTCTACCATTATTACTAGCATAATTTCTTAGCAAGATCATAATCATAAGAAATATCATGAGCAATGACCTATCCATAGTATATTTAATGGCTTATCATTAGCATAAAAGATAGTTTATCATTGGAACCATTGATAGTTATTGAGTATGATTTATAGCATAGTCATAGAGAAATCCATAATATACTCATTAGTCCTTGGTCATTACTTCTAATGTCATTATCACCATAGTCAATTACCACGGCTCCTAAATATTGGCACAAAAGGGCATTCTCTAGGTACTCAAAGAGCGTATAAGGGTTTCAAGAGAACTAGTCATCATTCTTGACTTAAGTCTATTCAAAGAGCCCACTTCTGGATCACTGAAATACATTCTAAGTCAAATTCTTATCTAGACTAGGCTAAGCTATCTAAATCCACTCTTGAATATATAACAAGCCACAATTAGCCCTAAGGTAGAGATTATCCTCAAACACCATACCTAAGCCAATATAGTAACTAAGGCAACCTTACCTAATGATGAAACTAAGGCCAACTTACCCTAAGCATGGGTGTCTAAAGCATTTTTACCTAACATGGGTGTTATAAGGATTTCTTATGCTAAATATGATACATAAAGCCTAATTCACCTAAGGCATAAAGAAACAAATCAAGTGTTTCAACTCTATGGTTTCAAAATAGCCTAAATGGTCTAACTAACCTAAGTCTTCCATTTTATTAATCCAACACCTAACACCCATCCCAAATCTAACACAATATCATAAAATTACTATGAGATAGCTCAATTTAATAGGGATAAACCTAACCTACCTTGATGCCAAAGAAAGCTCAACAAACTGCTAAAACACTACTTTTCCCTTTTGAAAAGCATCCTCAAGATGCCAAGCTATCAAAAACACATTTTACTTATCGATACGAGAATAACGATACCCATATTACACCATCGTGCTTTAGGTCCAAAAATTACACAAAAATCCATGTGGTTTCTACTTATGGAAAATGCATTTCTGAAACCAACCCCAAATTATTACAAGCTCAAGGAACCATTATCCTAAAAAATGGGTTAAAACCAAGCTAAATTAGGGCTAAAATTTGCAACACCTAGGCTTTGAACCTTATGAAATATCTCTTGAATGGAGCATTCTGACCAAGATACGGTTAGGTGTGTCACTCGTACCTTTGTGTACAAGTCATACCCTCTATGACCTCCTAATTTATAACTTTAGTAGCCTAAGAGAGTAGCATACTATCCACTATACAAGTTAGGATCCCCTCAATCATACACTAAGGTACGAGTCGTACCTAGGTAAGTCGTATGGTGTTGACACTTGGTATAAAGTGGACTATTTTTGGTACGAGTGTTGTGTATAGTTTAGGGTAAGATTAGTACTCTCTGGATATGAATTAAGGTTTTAAAGTCGTACCATGATCAATATAGATAACCTAGGTGGAGCCTAGGGTATGAGTTAGGGTACCACTCGTACCCTAGGGTAAGGTTGACTCAAGTGAATCGTAAACATTGTGGCCATTTTTCATATTTTAACTAATGTCCCTCTAGTCATTTCCTAACCCTAAATCCCTAAGTACCCATATTGTATAAGTGTATATGGTCTTCTACAAAATATTTTGAGTGGATCAAACATCTAAAACACTATCTCAAACACTTTGGAAGATTTTGAGGAGAGAGTTTCAAGGGAGTTCATATTATGTCCAAGAGGAGTCAAGTTTTTCTTAGTGCATCTTCTTGTTTAAGGAGTTTATCTCTCTCCCTTGTTAAATAACTCTAAAACCATGTATTTCAAACTTGGATTACTAAGTGTACATAGTGATTTTATAATCAAATGAAAAGGGTTTTGTTGCCAAATAATGAATAATGTTTTCTCTTTCTTAGACTTGTTATTATATATGATATTGGTGGTCATTTTCATATGTGGGGGTTTGTTGTATGTGGTTTAAAAAATGGGTCTTGTTTAACCCTAATATTAATGAATTCTACCATGAACTTGGCCTTGATAAAGGTATGCACTCAAGGTGTTTGTGAAAATATCTAAATGAAATGTCTAGTCATATGTTAATGGTGTATTGAACTATGGTATTAGTCTAGTTAACATGAATGGGATATGATATTGTTATAATGAATGTGAATATTTGATAAGTAAATGGTAAAGGCATTGTTAGCCATGTATTGAGTCATAATTAATGTGCATGCTTAGTAAATAGTTGGTAAGAACCTTGTTAATCATGAAATTGATTAATTTATGACTTTAGATGGTGTGATGGCCCAATAAATATGTATGGATGATAAATGGTATTTTAACAATATTGTTAGCCATGTAATTAATTAAATTATGACCATGTTGGTTGATGGATAAGAAAGAGGTTCATTTTCCTAAACATGAACTTGAATTATGTGTGGAACTAAAGTGTGGTATAGAAGGGCTTATGAAGCTTGAATGTCTTGTACGGGTCTTGATAAATATAATTTGAAGTTACTGATCATTTGAATGAAGGCATTGGCCCAATAAAGTGATGAATGCTCCCATGACGACCTTGTGGTTTCATATGGTGTTAATATGGGTAAATGGTTCAAGTCCTTAAATATGAAATGAATTGAATGGATGTTAATGCATGACCTTTAAGGGGTTAACAATTCAAATGTCATCTAATAATGGCAATGAAATCACTAGTGGTTTGAGTCCCTAGTCCAATGAATGGCTTGTGGTTCAAGTCTCTCTCCCAAAAAATGACTATTGGTTTTAGTCCCTAGTCCAATGATTGGATTGTGATTTGAGTCCCTCACCTGATGGAATTACTACTGGTTCGAGTCCCTAGCCCATTGAAATGACTAGTGGTATGAGTCCCTAGTCCAATGAATGGCTTGTGGTTTGAGTACCTTTCCCAATGAATTTGGTTGAATCGGTTGATTTGATTTGAGCTTCGAATCCCCTTGACTAATGTAATGGAGAAGTTTAATTTTCTAGAATTGGTAAGGTCAAAGATTGAAAGTTTTCACTCCATGTCTCATGAATGAATTCTCTAAGAATTATTGCTATGACTTTTTCTATGTCTTGGTATGCTATATATAAACATGTGTATGTGTCTCTTCATATATGCCTATACTGAAGTAAATGTGATTTCATATGATTGTTTGATTTGGATTGAACTAATGTTCTATTTTATCCTTATCCTCGAGATATATGATAGCGCTTCAACCACAAACCGTCTCCGAACGCTATGTCTCCATGCGACATAGGTTCCAAAACTTATTTTTTTTGTACACAGTAACCAAGTCTTCAGGTGGATCATGTATTTAAATTGAAGTGGTCATCTTCCATTCTCCAGAAGGCATACATTTCATAGTCTTTTACTTTAAGTCATAAACTTAGGCTCCATTTTTTTTTAAGATTCAAACGCCTGAATCTAAATGCACATCTGAATGATTAAGATATTGTTTCTAGATCTAAAAACTGAATGATTAAACCTGTTTGTTTTTCAACATTTGAATGTGTAAAAAAAATTATTTGTATACATAATAAAATAAAAAATACAATTCAAATAAAAAACTAATTATATATTAAAAAAGTATATAATTTAATACAACAAAATTATTAGTATTTGATTGAAAAAAAATATTTATGTTTGTTAGTGATTGTGGAGATGGTTTATAATGGTGGTTGCGGTCACACTGATTGATGTTAGTGATTAATAATGTTGGTGGTGATAATTATGATAGTTGGTATTGTAGTGACTATTATGATAGTGGTGGTGGCTGTTGTGATGTGATGTTGCTTGATGTTAGTAGTTTAAGGTGTTGATTATGTTGGGTAAAACATGAATACATAATGATTGACTATGTGTTGGTGCTAGTTAGAGATGTTATTTGTTGTGATTGTGGAGATTATTGTTAGTAGAGATAAATTATAGCGATGGTACTGGTAGAAGTGGTGGTAGAGGTAGCGTTACTAGTGAAAATGGTGGTGGAGGCCAAAGAATGTGTAGAGGTTTTGATGTAGTTAGTGGTGGTGCTAGTTGTCATAGATGAGTTGGTTAGTAGTAGGGATTGCTGATTATGATGGTGTTGACGACAGTGGTGACTGTGAATATAATTAGAATAAAAGAGGTAGTGGGTGTGGTAGCAGTTGACAACTGGGTTGGTAGCGGTATTTATTATCGATGGTGGTTGTGATGGTGGAGGTGGTTGGTGGTGGTGGGTGGTGGTTGACAATGGTGACGGTGGTGAAGGTAGTTAGTGATGGCGACTGTTGATTATGAATAGAGTGGTGAATATTATCCAACACCAGAATATCCCTTCAGACCTATTAAGACTTGGTTCTAGATCTAAATGATTAAGACCTATTCAGACCTATTAAGAGTTAAAACCTTAATAAAAACCAATTTCACTTAATGGTCTGAAGTTCGAACCATTCAGATTCATACCTCTATTAAGTGCAAACAAATGAGGCCTTAATATATTTTGACTTAGAGTTGGCTATTGTCTGGGTCAAGTTCCAACATGTTTTAGACACTAGATTTGTAGAGGTTTTATGGATGACTATGGACTTGGGTTTATTCACTAGATTGTAGTCATTAATGAAATGTTTGATATTGTCTAAGTATTGACTATTAGCTTTATTTCTACTACTTTGATATTTGTTCAGAGTTTATTCGACACTTCTGAATTCAATAGATGGTTAGGTTAGGTTAACAGGGCAACCTTCTATCCAAGTTAGGCTTGAGATTCCTACACGACATGCCAGTTTCAGGGCGTGTCAAGTTGGTATTAGAGGCTAGGTTCATGGTTAGTTGGGAGTACATAAAGTCATGTCAAATAGAGTCTATTGTATGGGTGTGTAGCGCACCACACTTATAAAAGAGGGGCTATGAGACATTTAGGAATATTTTCTTTTCTCAAGTTTCAGTCTCAAGCTATATAAAGTCTAAGGTCTTGGATTTCTCTGATATGTGCTTGCTCATCTTTAAGATCATGTATCCAAAAATATCTGATATTCAGGCGAGGTCTTCTATCCCGATTAAGGGAAATATAAACAAACCTCATCCAATTTTTGGGATTTAAAACCGGTCAAGGGTTGTGAAATTTGACTATCCTTGAGAGGTTCCACTTGTTCCCACTAACCCTACTTTTAGGGGTGACACTTCTCCTCAGTCACCTCAAAATGCTGGGTTCTATCTCTCCTTTTCTCTGTTGGCTCAGGCTGCTAGAAACTGGTCCAAAAGGAAGTATTAGATGGGTCATAACCTCCATTCCATAGCTAGTGTTCCTTACCTAAACCCATTGGGAGGAGGTCATTTTCAAATGGGTAATACTCATAGGGCACAAGGTTCCCAACTTCAAGTCAGCGGGGCCTAATCCTCACTCACCAATCCTCATTGTCGGTTTTTTGGTCGATAACACTATAGTAGTTATGAGGAAGGAAGAATTTAGTGTTATAAATATGGTCAATTATGTCACATGTAACAGGAGTGTCCCATAATGATTGTCTCTTGGAAAAAGGGTATCGGGTTCCACTTCTCTAGCTTTTACACCAATGGATGTCACTTCTAGCTTTAACATTATTCAAGACCATCTCGATGCTCTTACTATCCCTCGGGAGCCTGAGGCACCTTCAAATGCTGATGCAAGTAGGTTGAAACTTTTCTCTCATGAGGTGTATTGTTTGGTTGACCTCGACTCCCTTATTTCTTATATGACTTTATGTGTGATTGTGAATCTTGGTTTATAGTCCCGAGAGTCTCTCAGTTACCTTTTTATTTCTACCCCCGATAGGAGATTCTGTGGTTGTTAAGCGGTTTTATAGGGGGTGCGTGGTATCTGTTAATGGTAGAAAAGCTCTTGTAGACTTGATAGAGTTGGTCATGGTTATTTTTAATATTTTCCCGAGGATGGATTGGTGAAATTCATTTTATGCTTCCTTAGATTTTTGGACCCGTAGGGTCATGTTCATATTCCTTAATGAGCCGATCATTGCATAAGAAGGTGGTTCTTTGGTGCATGAGGGGAGATTTATTTTGTATCTTAAAGTCTACAAGTTAACCTCAAAGGGAGTTTGTATCATTTAGTCCAAGTTAAAGGTTTTAAATCAGAAGGTTTTTCCCTAGAGCCCATTCCCGTGGTAATAAGTTTCCTGACGTTTTCCCTGTAAACCTTTTCGATATTTCTCCTAATTGTGAAATTAATTTTGGGGTTGATCTTGTTTCGGACACGTGTCCTAGTATGTCTTATTGAAGTTCTCCTATGTTATTTGTGCACAAGAAGGGTGGCTTCTTTTGTATGCATACTGATTATTGTTTGTAGGAAAAAGCGACCATAATAAATAAGTATCCTTTCCCTATAATCGATGATTTGTTTGATCAAATTCAAGGTGTAAAGTGTTTCTCTAAAATTGATCTTAGGTTGGGTTATCATAGACTTAAGGTTGGAAAGTGGATATCCTTAAGGCCACTTTTAGAACTCGGTATGGTCACTACGAGTTCTTAGTCATGTCTTTTGGCTTGACCAATGCCCCCGTGGCATTCTTTGATTTGATGAATAGGGAGGTTGAATGTGGGATTGGTCTTGTTTTGAATGTTTGTCCAACTCTTATTCCTCTTTTATAGAATGGTTTTAGGTATAGGTAGACCAAGTATTCCTAGTGTACCTCCCTGGTGATACCCATTAAAGCAGAGTATTATGCTCGTTGGCGTAATGAGAGGAAGGTCAAAGTTTGATCTTAAATTTACTTCTAGTGGTGGTCCCCAAGGAAAGGTCGGGTTGCATAATCTAGTGATTATCTCCTATCTCGGTCGAGAGGGCGCTCCACTAGTATGGAATGCATTCTATTAGCACTTATGCCTAAGGTTCGTATCTTGCATATATTTTGTTCCCTAGATATGAGTCTTGACTTACATTGGATTACCAATGGTATATGTAGTGGTGTGTCATTTGGTGTCCAGTCCTAAGGACTTCTCCTTTGGTATGTTGTGTCGGTATGGGTCTCACTTATGCCCTTGCTGGTTTCTATGAAACTCTCCGTGCCTATGGTGTTGTGCCTCTTTAGGGGTCTATCCTTGAGTGGCATAAGTGGTTCCTGTGCTTTAGTTCCTTCGTGACCCTTCTTGTGTTATGGTGACAATGGCTAAGTAGGGGAGATTCTAGGGGAACTTCTAGAACTAAGGTTTTGGAAAGAAGTGGATGGAAAAAACCTTCGTGAAAATAATAGAGGATGTATTGGAAAGGATAGACCATACCGAGGGGTATAAAAGTGGTATGCTTGAATGATACGGTTGGTAGCTATACCAATAGTTGTGTTGGGTGCTTAAGAGGATTTTATGAATTGTTTTTTGTCATAGTTGTGTTGTGGTATTGAATTTTCAATCATATATTAGGGTTTTTGGCTATAATAGTTGGTTATATTTTTCCTATGTTGTTTACTTATGATTTGCTTATGATAATTATAATGAAGCAGAGTAGTGTTTGGAATGGATGTAAGGAATATAGCTTGGTGACTTAAGTTAACTCCTTTTAGCTTTGAATAGACTTGAACATGGAAATGGTGGATCATAGCTAGACTTAATCACTTATAGTGGTGTGTCTCTAGGAAGCTATAAATTGAATCAGACTTGCTTTCTAGCATTGGCATGGCCGTTTTTGAGGTGTTGTATGGTAAAAGGTGTTGATCTCCTATTGGGTGGCAGAAAGTTTGTGAGGGTAAGTTGATTATCCCCTATCTAGTTCACTAAGCCTTAGAGAGGGTGAACGTTATTCGTAAGAAGTTGAAACTGCTCAAAGTCGCCAAAAGTCCTATGTGTATATGAGGCGAAAAGATTTAGAGTTTAGTGTTGGCGATTGGGTATTCATGAAAGTTTTTCCATGAAAGGAGTGATAAAATTTAGTGAAAAAATGGAATCTTAGTCCCCGTTATGTTGGTTCCTATTTGATTTTGAAAAGGATCAATAATGTTGACTATGAGGTTGAGTTTCCTTCTAGATTAAACTCTATTTCCCCATTTTTTCATGCCTCTATGTTGTGAAGATGTGTGGGTGTCCCTTCTTTGGTTGCTCCCTTAGAGGATGTTGGCATTTCAGACTCTTTGTCCTATGAGGACATCCCGATGAGGATCTTGGATTGGCGAGTTCGCCGGTTGTAAATGAAAGAAGTGGCTTTGGTGAAGGTTCTATGGAGGAACCAATAGACCGAGGAAGCTACTTAGGAGGCTGAGGAGGACATGAAGTCCAAGTATCCGCGTTCTTCTCCCATTTGAAAAGTCATGATCAAGATATGTGTTAATCTTCTTGATTTAATATATGTCGCTAGTAGACAATGGATTCACGTCCCTAAGATTTGAATTGATCAAGTATTTTTAATAAATGATAGGTTTGAATCCCAAAGCCAAAGTAATGAATAGTCGATCAATAATGATCATGGTATTTGTTGTATGTTTTGTTCTAACTTATTTAAAGGTTGGTTTGATGGATGGTAATGGGTTAACTTGTGTTTGTACTTGCCTTACCTGTCATTCGCAGATGAATGATCCAAGTGGGGGAGAATTGAAACACCTAGGCTTTGGACCTTAGGAAAAGTCTATTGAATGGTGCATTCTGACCAAGATACAGTTAGGTGTGTCACTCATACCCTTGTGTATGAGTCATACCCTTTATGAACTCCCCCCTTGTATATTGAGCAGCCTAAGAGGGTAGTATACTGTCCACTATACGAGTTAGGCTCCCCTCAATCATACACTAAGGTAAGAGTCGTACCTAGGTAAGTTGTATGGTGCTTGAAACTTGGTGTAGAGTGGACTGTTTTTAGTATGAGTGTTGTGTATGGTTTAAGGTGTAATTCGTACCCTTTGTATACGACTTAAGGGTGTGAATTCATACCATGATCAGTGTATATGACCTAGGTGGACCCTAAGGTATGATTAGGGTACCAATCGTACCCTAGGGTATGAGTTAGGGTACCAATCGTACCCTAGGGTACAGTTGAGTCAAGTGAGTCGTACCCAACATAGCAACCATTTTCCATATTTTATATAAGGTCCCTATGGTCATTTTATAACCCCAAAACCCTATGTCCTCTCACTATATAAGTGTATATGGCCTCATAAAATACATTTTGAGTGGATCAAATATCCAAAACACTCTCTCAAACACTTTGGAAGATTTAGAGGCTAGGGTTTCAAGGGAGTTCATCTTGGGGGTAAGAGGAGTCATGTTTTTTTTTGTGGATCATCTTGTTTAAGGCATGTACCTATCTCCCTTGTTAAATAACTCAAAAACCATGTATTTCACACTTGAATTAGTAAGTGTACATGCGGATTTTGAAATCAAATGAAAAGGGTTTGTTGCCAAATGATGAATAATGTTAGCTCTTGCTTAGACTTGTGATTATATATGATATTGGTGGTGGTTTGCATATGTGGGTTTTTTGTATGTGGTTTAACAAATGGGTCTTGATTAACCCTAATATTAATGAATTCTACCATGAACTTGGCCTTGTAAAGGTATGCATACAAGGTGTTTATGAAAATGTCTTAATGAAATGTCTAGTCATATTTTAATGGTGTATTGAACTATGGTATTGGTGTAGTGAACATAAATGGGATGTCATATTGTTATAATGAATGTGAACACTTTCTAAGTGGTTGGTAAAGGCATTGTTGGCCATGTATTGAGTCATAATGAACATGAATGCTTGGTAAATAGTTGGTAAGAGCATTGTTAATCATGCAATGGATTAATTTATGACTTTAGATAGTGTGATGGCCCAAAAGTATGAATGGTTGATAAATGGTATTGTAATGATGTTGTTATCCATGTAATTAGTTAAATTATGACCATATTGGTAGATGGATATGAAAGGGGTTTATTTCCCAAAACATGAACTTGAATTGCCTGTGGAACTAAAGTGGGGTATAGAAAGGCTAATGAAGCTTGAATGGCTTGTCAGGGAATTGATGACTATAATTTGAATTGAATGATGATTTGAATGTAGGCATTGACCTAATAAATTATTTAATCTATGAATACTCCCATGAAAACCTTGTGGTCCCGTATGGTGTTGATGTGGGTAAATGGTTCATGTCCTTAAATGTGAAACATATTGAATGGATGTTAAGGATGACCTAAAAGGGGTTAGCAGTTTAAATGTCGTCTAATAATGGCAATGAAATGACTAGTGGTTTGAGTCCCTAGTCCAATGATTGGCTTATGGATCGAGTCCCTCGCCCAATAAAATGACTAGTAGTTCGAGTCCCTAGTCCAATGAATGGCTTGTAATTTAAGTCCCTCGTCCAATAAAATTACTGGTGGTTTGAGTCCCTAGTCGAATGAATAGATTATGGTTTGAGTCCCTCTCCTAGTGTAATGGCTAGTGGTTCGAGTCCCTAGCCCAATAAAATGACTAGTGATTCGAGTCCCTAGTCCAATGAATGGCTTGTGGTTCGAGTCCTATGACTAATGAATTTGGTTGAATTGGTTTAGTTGGTTTGAGGTTCGGATGCCCTTGACTAATATAATAGAGAAGTTTAATGATCTAAACTTGGTAAGGTGAAAGATTGAAAGTTCTTCACTGTATGTCTCATGAATGAATGCTTTAAGAATGATTGCTATGACTCTTTCCATGACTTGGTATGCTATATATAAACATGTGTATGTATCTCTTCATATATGCCTATGCTAATGTAAATGTGATTCAAAATGATGGTTTGACATGGATTGAACTAATGCGCTATTTTATCCTTATCACCGAGATACATTCTAGCGCTCCAATCGCTAACCATCTCGGGATGCTATGTCCCTACGTGACATAGGTTCTGCAGCTTTTTTTTTTTTTTTTGTATATAGTGACCAAGTGTTCAGATGGATCGTGTGTTGACATTGAAGTGGTGAGCTTCCATTCTCAATAAGGCATACATTTCATAGTCTTTTACTTTAAGTTATATACTTGATTTATTTTGACATAGTGTTGGATATTGTCGGGGCAATGTCCCGACATATTTTAGACATCGGATTTGTAGAGGTTTTGTGGATGACTGTGGACTTGGGTATATTGGCTACATTGTCTACATTGGTGTCATTAACGAAATGTTAGATATTGTCTAAGTATTGACTATTATCTTTATTTTTCGCTACTTTGATATTTTGTCGGAGTTCATCCGACACATATGAATTGAATAAATGGTTATGTTGGGTTGGCTGGCGATCTCAAGTCCAACTTAGGCTAGCGATTCCCACACGATATGGCCCGATTTTAGGGCATGTCAAGATCAGGACTTAAAGGTTTAAGGGTTCTGAGAAATAAATAAAGAAATTTCACCTAGAAAAGCATGAATTCTTACCTCAAATCTAAAGATAATTGCCAAAATAAATGTTAGTCTATCTTCCCAATCACCAAAAAGATTCAATTTTGAGCTATCACACTATTTAGGGTTTTTAGGTCTTAAGGAAGTGATGATGAATGGCCAAAATCATAGAAAATGGGTCCTTTTATACCCAGTCCAGGTACTGGAGAGTCGCTATCATGACCTGAGCTACCGCGATCGAGGAATCTTCCCACTATAATATGAGTCGCGATTATGACCATCGGTAAGTGATAGTGGTATCTATGCCTAAATGGTTAGATGTAATCGCATACCATAATTTTGCTATTGCGGTGCCCCAGAAACTTGGTGCACTAGATTTTTCTAAGTAAAAAATGGACTTCAACCAGGTGCTCGAGATTCGTTCGAAATTCCATATACGCAAATCAACTATGTAACTTCACCATATTCAATGTTCTGGCCTCAATGGCGCACTCATATTTTCTATCCGACATTATTTCAACCAAATGTGGGTCCTATACCCATATTTTTTTCTTAACTTTTCGACTAATAGGTCAAAATAAGATTTGGTGCCTCGGGACCTAAATTAAAGGTCTACCTAGCCTAAAATCAATATTCTTGAGTTGCTGGCATAGTCAAAATTTGTATACAAGATTTTTTTATTGATGTTTCTTCCCGGTGGCCATTTGGAACTATCAAAGACTTCAAAAAAGAGAATTGACTCTAAAAAATAACTAAATTTCCCTGTGACCAAATTGTCAGTCCTAGCAAGTCATAAGTGACCTAGGGCACCTATAGAAAAGTTCTAAAGTGAAAATAAATGGAAATATAAAAAATGACCTGAAGGGTAATTACATGGGATTTTGAATGAATCCCGATGTGCCGGTGGAGACTTGGAAAAAATATTCCAAGTCTTCAGTTGGTGTATTCGCTAAAGAGGCCCTTTAGGCTCTTTAGTGAAGGGTGTGTAAGAAGCCTTCTAGGATCTTTAGCGACATGCTGACCTCTAAAGTGTATGCCACTTTAGTGTCGTCTTGTCTACTTAAGTTGTATGCTATAGGTGGGAACCACTTTAGAGGGAGTTCAATGCTTTAGCTGTGACTGTTTAAGCAGCCTAGTATCTGCTTAAGTGGAACCTGGGAGCCAGTAAATGCCCTAATTAGCCTAACTTTGTTTAATTTTAACGCATGTTCAAGAGTAGAAAACCCTAGAGAGTATGGAAACTTGGGAGAACTATTAATAGGTGATTTTGGGGTGCTTATGAGCTTGAATTACTCATTTCTTCTTTGAACTCTTGGTAAGTTTCCATTAAATTCATCGTTAAATTCTCTATAATTCCCAAAGTTCCTAGATTATTGGCGGGTTGATTTTAGCATTATTTGATCTCAAAATTTACCCATTCTGGAGGGTAAATGTTCCTTTAGCATAGAGGGGAACATTGATAATAATAAAAGTTCTATTCCGTAAGCGAGACCCTGTGAAATTTTTATATAATTTTGTACCCGAAGCTTTAAAAACATAATATGGTATCATTGTTCTTGTATTAATGAGTAGATTATCATATTAATAGCGTGCAACATGCAAAAGCTTCTCGAAAGGAGAAATTGATGATTTAGCGGATTTTACCAAGCTTTCTTCGTTGTCCAGGTAGGCTAGGTTTTCCTGTCTCAAATATTGGGCTTAATTGTAGTATATTTATGATAATGTGCTAGATATGGGTTGGAAATTAGGTCTTGGAGGCATATTTAGTATAATTTGAACTATTTAGCCTATTAAAGAGTCATAAATTAGGCGTAAATGACTTAGTTACTCATGCTTTAGGTGAAATTGTTATCTTAGGACTAGAATGTGACTTATTTAATATGTAGTAGTAAAATTAGATACCTTATCATAGTCTAGAGTAGAAATTTCCTTAATATAGATTTCAGGGATTTGAAGTGGGCCCCTCTGACCCACATTAATTCAAGACTATCATTATCTTTTTGTATACTTTATAGGAATTTATACCTTTTAAATTGTATATTTAGGATCTTGGATAGGTTGAATACATTATTCTTATGATAGATTAGTACTTGAGAGTTAATGCTAGCATTTATTCAAGTCTGGAAATTTATGATTTTGGAGTTTTAGGTTCAGGTTCGACAATTGATGATATGATTTTTGATTCGAGTTTGGCAAAAAAAATCTTATTAATTATATATTTATGGTATGGACGGATTCACGGTTATGGTTTCAAAATACAATTTATTAGCATAATTCTAACTGATTCTTCTCTTTGATTGTACCCTTAAGGCTTATGGGAGTCTGTGATGGGTTATTTACTTTTTTTGCACTTACTGGCTTATGAGATCTAGTTTGTTGTAAGAGTTGTGCTTTCTTTTGTAATATTATTGTTCTGGTTATTTATGTACAATTTGGAACATTATTCAAAAATTGTCATCTTACCTCTAACTTAGCTTATTATTCTTACATCTTTATTGTACTTATATTATGATTTAGCTTAGTCTAGCAATAATGCACACTTAGTACTATGGCGTAGGTACTCATACTGCACTCCTTTACCTTTTTGGTGAGAATTTGAGTACTCGATGCCCCCAATGACAGTGTAATTGTGCAGACTAGAGTTTAGAGACAGGGTGAGCTCTCGGAGTCCGAGTTGACCTTTTCTCCTTCCTCTACTTTTGCTTAGTCTTTTATTATTCTAGATTGATGTATTTTTGACTACTATAGTACTCATATTCCTTTTGTTAGTGGCTCTTGTATCGACATTACTAGGTTGTGGGAAGTTATTGCTATCTTATCTATATTTCTTTTTGTCATTATTATTACATGATTTAATGTTGTAAGTCTCGACTTGTAAATTTTTGGCGTTCATGTCATTTTTCTACCAAATTAGCCCATTGATTTTAACTCTAAGCTATAGTCTAGCTTACCTACTGGTGAGATAGAGAAGGCATCATCATTACTTGAAAATAGGTCATGACATATGCAGTCTCAAAACAAGTAAAATTTGTCAAAAACGTAATCTACACGTCAAAAGGAGTCTAACGATACCCATATTAACTTCTTTTATTTTGGGTCCAAAAATTGTTTGTAAATCAACCTTGAAGGAAAAATAATACAATTGTTATTTTATTGAGAATCATGTTTCCCATACTCTAAGGGTGCTAAATATGAAAACCTATTGATAAACAAGTTGAAATTGAGCTTGATATTGGGGAAAATCCATTTTCTCTCATTACACGTAAAACCCTAAATATTCAAGTTTAAAATTGAAGTTTTGAAGATGATTTAGTAGGCATTTGGACATGCTATTTAATCTTCTGATTTAAAATAATGAGATGAAATCTACGTTTGACATGTGATTTAACGCTGATTTTATCTCATAATTTTTATATCATGAGATAAAATCTCAAATTCTCCAAAATGTTTGCTTTGGAATTTCATATCATGATTTGGGAGTTTTCAAATGCAAAAATTAACCCACAGGTTTATACTTTGTAAAGAAAACACCCACCATTTATGTCTACCAACCATTTATTTCATATGTAGTCCATATTATTACTTTTTATATTTCATATAGTCATTACTCTCACCAACATAAAATTTATTATAATGTCAAGTCAAATCCTACTGTACGATTTATTATTTGCCAAATTCATTCACCAATCAAACTTATTACTACTTCATTCAAACCAATGCTTGATAAAAAATAACGTTTCAAATTAAATTGAGGGGACAAGACTCTAACAACTATAACAATGTGAGAGAATTGTATTAAAGAGTAGTAAACTATAACTTATATTTAATTTACCTTTTTTATTGAACAAAAATTTGATCAATAAATGTTGTATTTTCTTAGAATAGCTTTACGATAGTACATTACACTTTGCAATAAAATTTTGCTTATTTGGTAAAATTATATAAAGAATTGGGGAAATTTTTATAGTTTTCACAATAATGAGGTTTTTATGTTTATAATAAAACATACAACATAAAAAGTCCAAATTGCATGTCCAAACAAATCTTTAATTTCATCTCATGATTTCAATTCACGATTTCATCTCATATTGTGAAATGGACCCTTAATGAAATACTCTCTATGTATCATTTTATGTGTTTCCTTTTGACTGGACACCAAGTCTAAGAAATAAATGATGACTTTGTAAAGTTTATAATATTTACCCTCTTAAAGTCACTTTAATGTCAACTTTTTTATTCTTTTTTCTTATTATGTGGTACCCAGTAAGGATAAAATAGGAATGATGGCATTAAATAAATTCCAATTAAGCAAAGATGACATTCTTTTTGGGATAGAACAAAAAATAAATGGAGACACATAAATGGGACGGACGGAGTCATTAATTGTGATGACTTTCTGGATCATACTCAATTTTCACATATTTCTAGCAGTACGATCATTCCTACAATGGTTACAGGTAATTTATGACTTGTCAAAACTGTTTGTTCAATTATCAAAAAATTCATTTGGATTTTAGGCTTAATTCCCTATTTTTGAGCTTTCATTTTAAAGGAATTAGCATCGTACCAAAACTCCTAGTAAATAGCCGTAGAAGGAAATTTTGACAATGTCATCAACTTTGAAATATTGATTATGGGCTATGGGACCCTTGGTTCAGGTCTCGAGGCTTTTAGACTCATTTTGAGCTGTTAGGTAGATTTAATAAAAAATAAAACCAGGTGTGGGACCCACATTTAATCAAAATAATCTTGGATGAAAGTCTTGATGGTTCTATTGAGTCTGAAATATAGAATTTTGTAAAATAGCGTAGTTCATTTGCGTGCACAGAGTTTCAAATGAATCTTAAGCATGCGGTCGTAGTCGTGGGGACTTATGTTTTTGCTAGTTTTCTAGCTTGTAGTGTAGGGTCCATTTATGTGTCGCATTCACAAGTGGTTGGCAGCGATTGTGAAGGTTCAAGACATTGAATATCTCATTTATGAGCCTTCTCCTACATGTTTTTGATAAATTTGTCCCAGCTTGATTCACCTCTTCTCTTTGCATTTGCGACTAATTTGTGTCATGGTCGCAGTCCTATATCCTTTTTGCCTTTGCATTTGTGAACCATTTGGATGCGTTTACAAATAGTGATATTACCAGGTGTCGCGAGCATGACCCTCAGTCTCTGCAATCATTAAGGCCAGACGTTTGGTAGTATATATTTCTCCCTTTTGCAATTTCCATCACTTTCAACCCTTTTTCGGCCATTTTAGCTCTAGGAGCTCATGAAACTCATGAGTTTTCGACCATTTTAGCTCTAGGAGCTCATGAAACTCATTAGTTTTTGATTTTGGGCGTATTTATACGTCTAAGCACCATAACTTACCCATGTTTTAGCTAAGTTTTGAGGATAAAATACATAATTCCTTCACTTTTAGTCTACTTTCAATTAAGTGAGATGACCTATGTGATTAGCATGCTTTTCAGGTACTAATGCGGAAGATTTCAGCACTTTGGGGACCTGTGGACAGCAAAGGAAAACTTCACATAAAAGGGAAGGCAACTTTTGGACTAAATGTGATGCATGAGAACTTTTTCCCGGGCAAACTCAACATTTTTAAATAGTTAAGGATGCAGTAACAACTTAGTAGAGAAGGTTGTTATTAAAAAACTTATTGCTGAATTTTCAGCCATTATTCACATTATTCACATAATTCAGATTCTGTAATATTTTTGGAGAGTAGAAAACGGCTTAGCTTGAGCAACGGAGAGAGAGAAACACGTTCCTCTCTTATTGTCGCTAGTCATCTCCATCGCCGAGATTGTTCTAAGTTTTGGTATGATGATTATGTCTATTTTGATTTCCGTTGTATTCATGAGTAGCTGAACTTATCTGTTAGGGTTATGGAAACCTTGTAGTATACTCTCTATTGCTATGGGTTTGTGAATTTATGATGTGTAATGCACTTATATCATTACTCTCTTCATTATAATTGAATTCTCGTGGTTGCAAACATAGGGAATACGCCATTATAGCAATAACTTGTTCGATAGAAAAGTTGTTGTTTAGAAAAGAGAGTGTGACAAGAAATTAGGGTTTCCAACCTCTAGTTTACACGTTAATGCCCTAGCAGGATTAACTACTTGGAGAGTTCGTATAAGTTGTTGTACACTTTAGGTTCGAGAGAACTAAGGTGAATAAATCCTTGATGGTTGAAATACACTTGGATTTAGAATTAGAATACATCTCTCTATAAGTGCATGCATGTATAAAATTCGTATTACCCATAGTTAATATAGAAGTAGAAGCTACAAGTGGACATAACCCTAACTTGTCATTCTCTGTGATCAATTACTTTTACATATATCGTCTCATTCGTTACACTAATAGTACTATTGTGCACTTAAACCAAAACCCCCCTTATCTTGGAATCTTCGACCAACAGTCTAATAATAATCGCAATACTTAGTGATCATAGTATTCCCTGTGGGATTCGACACCCAACCCAGTTGGGTTCTATATTTGACAGCGACCGCTTACACTTTCTAACGAGAGTTGTAATTTCGGCGTATCAGTTTTTGACCATTTTAGCTCTAGGAGCTCATGAAAACTCATGAGAGTAAATGTATATGTAATTCCAATGAGAATGAATTAACTAGAGTTATACTCACCAAGATGTTCAAACAATTAGGGTTGTGAATTTCAGTTCGAATTCTAACTTATGCATCACATTGCAAAAATTATTGAATTCAAAAGATTACCCATATGTTTCTCAACCCAATGGGTATTTCACCCTTTACTTCTCTCGAACTTCAAGGATTCATGCATTATGCAATAACACTCTCATGAGGGTTGATCCTGTTAAGGCATCAACCCATTAACCCAAAGGGTAAACCTATAGAGTTCATGTGAATCACCTTTTTTCCCTACATCCATTTTCTTATCAGACAAGTGGAATTTATGGGCTCGCTTCTTAAGTTTTCAACCAAGAGATGTTATTAAAATGAAGAGAGATTCACGCAATTTCAATAGATGTTAGAAAGCAAACCCATTCACAACCCCAAAATAGTTCTCTACATCAAGGCTCCCATAACCCTAGTTATGGGATTTTATCTACTCATCTCCATGTAAAAAATCAAGATTATATTCATGTTCAGAAATAACTTCAGAAGAGTACTTACAAAAGTTACAATATTGTTCTCCTCAATCTTTGATGAAAAAAATGAAAACTGATAATCAAGAGTCCCTCTCTGGATTCAAATCTCAATGAAAAATAATGTAAAACTCTCAATAGAGACAAAAGTATGAAACTGAAGACAAAAAAAGTCCTTAATAAACCCTAATACTTGGTATTTATATGTTCCCCGCTAAAAGGATTTAAAATTTGAAATCATAAAATTTGAATCTAAAATAACGGCCAAATTGGTGGTCTGTCGCAAGGTTGACGGTCCACTATCAAGCCCGTCGCTGCTGATCTGGGAAGGTTACTTTCTGGATAAGACTGATGGCTAACTTAGTGGTCCATCATAAGTCTGATGGTCCACCATTTGGTCCCTCTCTGATTTCTTCAGGGATCCAGGTTCTGAATGAACTTGATGGCCAACTTGGTTGTCCGTCATAAGAATGACGGTCCACCATTAGGTCCGTCGCTGAGTCCTTCGTAGAGCCTGGTTCTGGATAACACTGACGGCCAACTTGGTGGTCTGTTGTAAGAATGACGGTCCGTTATTTGGTCCATCACTGTAGGACCTGAAGTCTTGGGTTCTGTTTAGGCTTGACGGTCAGGTTGGTGATCCTTCGCAAGACTGTCGGTCCACCATTTTGACCGTCAGAATTGTTTTTTTGCCACTTTTCTGAGACTTTCTCTTCAGCTTACTCCTTGCCCTGAAAAATTAAAAGCCAGCATTAAACACAACCTTAATTACTTGAAAATATACAACTTTCTCAAGACAAAGATGCAAAATATTTCGTCGAAAGCCAAAACATCAATAGTGCGATGTCATTTTTGGATCATGAAGTAAAGATGAGCAGTTTTTAAATGATCAAGAATTGTGGTTCAACATCGAGGTAGGCTTCGGTCTACTTTTCTCAATGAGATTTTGTATAGTATAGATTGCATGCCATGTAGTGATTATAGGATGGGTTGATGACAAGTATACCATGACTTAGCCTAATAGGGGATTTAGAATAGAAATATGACCTAAACCTTAGCCTAGAATACCTCTTAAAGCGTAGAATCATATTATATTTGATGATGGACTTGATTAACCATATAGTTACATAAGGAACCATTTAGCATAAGACTTAGAATATTACATAGTATTTGGGTCAGTGTCTGCCGATTAGATACCTTTAGTATCTTTGTGACTTTATTTACCTTGGTCTCTGGATTATGTTATTAATATTATATTAAATAGGATATTGTGAGCCGAAGATCATGATTACAATATCAATTGAGCACCAGGTTAGAATTCTATCCCTTGTGAGGATTTGGTTATGGTTTACAAATTCTTATAGCTATATTGTTTGAATACTGGTGATGGTATGTATACTTTGGGTGCATTTTCATTTACTTAGTGGCACAATTCTATCAATATGTTTTATCTAACTACTATTTTTTAAAATAAGATTTATTTTTAGTTTACACTTTTAAAAAGGATTCTTTTACAACAGAAATCATACCACCTTATTTAATAAATTACAAGCTTTAAAACTAATTAAGATTTTTTAGAAACTAGACCAAGATTGATTCCAGTCTATTACTATTCCACTCTTTTACCACTACTATTTACATCGTTAGATAGAGATTTTGACCCTTTTTATGCTATCATACTGATTTAGTTCCAGACTTGATCTCAAGCAATGGATTTAAAAATTTACACTCTTTCAGCCACTATTTGAGTTTGCACACTTATTATGTATGTATATCTGGTAGTATGGAGAATATTGATTATGAAGGTCATTATAAGTCCTAGTTTGGGACCAAATAGTGTATATGGATATTTGAATTCCCCTATGTGCCTCTCGTCCATGAGCCACAGTGTTGGAGAAGGATGGTCACTGTAGGTCCTATCTTTGCGAGCTATTAAGTTAGAGGAGGTGTATACACTTATTATGTTATAGCACTTGGGTTGGATATGGTATTAATAGTTTATGATGCATTAATTCATTCATATGTATTTTCTATCACTAGTACAATGATTTGGCTCTTATATCTATCGGCCTAATAGGGGATTGTATAGGTATAAGTTATGATTGTTGTTTGTTGTCTGCTTGCTTGAACTTTCTGGGCTTATGGGGGCCCAATTAGGTATTGTTTATTTGGACTAACTTGTTACTTTATTGTTAGGGTATGGTTAGTTCATAGAAGGGCTATTATGGACTGGTTATTAAGGTTGATCGTAAGTTTTATACTCTTTATCTTTTACCATTGTCGGTAAGTTACATTATTGATAGGTTATCTCATTTTTATTCATCCTTTGGTTAGAGACCTTGTCATGCAGGTATTAGATTTTTCTCTTGGCTATGATCTTCGAGAGGTTAGATTGTTTCTCTTAGGTTATTATCTATGATTTTAGTCATGTATATATATATAATACCATCATATATTCCTTGCTTTTTATATTTATTAATATCTTATACATATCCTTTGGCCTTTTATTACTACTATATATCCTTTCTTCACTCTTCATTCGTATATTGACTAGTGATATACGGTATTGTCTTTTAGTTCCTGGATACTGTTAGGAATATGATAGTTGACCATTATTGCTCCATTATCATGACTTTGTTTAGTTTCCTGGATAGTTGCCTATAGTTTATATTCCTTCTTTGCATCTTACTTATGCTCGCATTATCTTAGGAGCTCAGTTGGACAATGCCTACTGATTACCATGTATTTGGTACTCATATGACACTTCTGCAACTTGCATATCATAGTATGAGTTCTCTCCATTGATGTGTGCATCATGTGAAACAACTATAGATCGGAGATTTGTAGTGATCTCCTGATGTTCAGAGTATTCCTACTCTCCCTCAAATTGATTAGACTTATCTCTATTTTGTATTTTAAAGATGGTTTGTAAATGTATTTATTCTGCATTTTACTTTATACTCAAATTGTATTAAGAGTTCTTGTACTAACTTCACCAGGTCTTGGGGTTGTATTCTACATTAGTTTTTTTATTTTGTATTCTTTTCGCTATTTACTCCTTTTCTTTGGATAATGTGTCACTAGCTATTCCAGACTATGGGTTGGCTTATCTACTGGTAGGTTGTAGTAGGTGCCATCATGAACTGAGAAATTGGATTGTAACTTCAATGAATAGGGATATAAATCGTATTTAGAAGATCGCTCAAGTCTAATTTGATGAAAAATCATCTTTGAAATTACCAAAATAGAGACCTCAAAGCTTGAAAATAGAAGAACATTATAAAAAAAAGAAAAATGAAATTTATATAGCAACCTACACTAGAAAAAAAATATTTTCCAAAGTAACATTGCTTTAGAGGTGATGTACTATTGTTTCATAGCATTTTAGAGGCTTAAAATGATGAAAATATGTAAGTTACTTAGGTGTTTTAGTTTAGATATGATGTGTTTTGTGTTATGTCTTGTAGAAAATTAGGTATTGGAAATATTCTATAGAAAAAGAGCAAAAATTATAGTTTTGTACCTCTGAAGTGGGCACCTACGACCTGTATGTACTACCTATCGGGCATAAGTGCAAGAGTATGAGTCATAAAGGCTTAGTAAAAGAGAATTAGAAGTAGAAAAAGTTGACCTTGCCACCTCTAGGGGGTACCTACGACCGTCGGTACCACCTACTATTTGTAGGTGCTAGAATATGTTGCAGAAGATCCAAGTACAGAGAAGCATTTAAAATATTTTGGACTAGGGGAACCTACATGGGACTACCAATGGACATAGGTTCCACCTACGACTCATAGGTGGCTCAGTAAGTGGCCACCGACCTCAGTTTTCCTTCTCTATTCGGGGGTTGTTTCCTAGGGTTTCTTGTACTTTATATATACCCTTTTGAAATTTTTTAGTTAGTCTACATACTCTAGATATTTACAAACAAATATTTGATTCTATGATTCAATTTTAATATTGGGATTATTTTGTATTGATTTTTGTTGATTATTTAGTTGAAAACTTTCGTTTTATTCATTGATTATTGTGATATTGTTTGAATTATTTCTATTATGATTTCCTTTGATCGTTTCACAACAATTAGCATCTAATTCCCTTAGCTAGGGTTGTAGGAACCCGTGTTGAGTAATGAAGTAGGGGAAGTGTTGAATCCTTCTAGAGTGTTGTAGCGGCATGCATTATGGTCGTCTTTGAGTTTATTGATTTCTTAAGGATTGCAAATATTAGGATCCAACCTGAATTCTCTATGAACCCAAGAGAGAGGTAGAGATTAGGAAAAGGAGATCACACTAGTGATTTGGTGTTAATTGCCGAAATACACTTATCTGTATTATCTACTTAAGATGATTAGATTACATCTAATAAACTTAAGACCGAGAGAATATAGTTGAAATTAGTGTCCAAGGTAAGGGTTAGTAAGGAAACACTCTGAGACCAAGAGGGGATGAGTGAAATTCAGCAAAGTATGTGGAGAGGCAGTTGGTGATATCAAACATTCCAGATTTTACCCGCATAATAGTTTTATAGTTAGATTGAGTATGAGAAGCCTACAGGGTTAGAAGCCAAGGAGAACACAAGACTATTATTTGTTTTAGATATATTACAACCAAAGTTGAGTTCTGTTACCTCTGACTGCTTACAAATACAATCCCCTTATTTACTTTTTAGTATTGCATATTGACTTCAACAAACTAGAGAGAGATAATTTATGTATTCCCTTAGGATTCTACCCCAACCTGAGTTAGGTTACTATATTTTGCATCGACCGCTTTATCCTTATTTGGAACCCTAGCTTTGTGTGACATCAAATTTTGGCAAATTTTTAGTGAATACGGTGTATTATTGATTAAAGGTTATTGAAGTTTCAGATTTTTTTTTTAGTTTTTAGTTGGGTGTACACCAATGTATTCCTAACACCATATGTCAAGGAAATCCCTTACTCCCACTATATCCTAACCTAGAGATAATTCTACAGCTGAATCATATAATGACATAACACGTACATGACATCCAACTTGAAGGTATTTGGGATAATCCTAATGTTGTGCCTGCTCCTTTGAGGAATGTTAAAAACATTGTTGATGAGAGAACTGAGTAGATATTATGATAAGTAGATGAGACCCAAATGAGGTAAGCTAATGCCCATCGTATATCTCAAAAGGAAGAGTTGTCAAGGCAGAGATCGATAGTTGATCATCGAGAGACACTCGATGGTACTTGATATAGAGTTTGAGGCGGTAGAGCTCAAGTAATACCAACCTACCAGTACTTACCTCTATAAGATGATCCAGAGGAGGATATGGGTTATGTTGAGCATACTAAGTTAGGAGATATCATCCCCTTTCTTTGCCACCAGATGTTAAGTTCCACATTACTAGTTCTATGATCCAACTCTTGAACTTGAAAGGTATGTTTGTGAGCTTTGCTACGAATGATGCAAATAAGCATCTTATAAACTTTATTGGGATCTACACTTCATACACTATACCTAGGGTAGATTAGGAAGCACTCAGACTGAGGTTGTTCCCTTTTTTGTTAATCGGTGAAGCTGCATTGTGGTTGAGGGAACTTCCTCAAGGATTAATTTCTACTTGGAAAGAGTTGCGCAAGTAGTTTCTTGACTGTTTCTTCCCTATGTCTAGAATGTTACAATTGAAAGATGAGATATATAACTTCAGTAAACGACATACTGAGTCGCTGTACGAGGCATGCTTCTAGTTTAAGAAGAAGTTGAGTATGGTACCCAATCATCGCATTTTAGGGACTAATTGCTAGATATATTTTATTATTCCCTAATTATTAATTCTCAATCTATGAAAGATACAATCACTAGTTGAGAGATTCATGCATCTATGTTGGAAAGTAGCATCTGAGATTTTAGACCAGATCTCTATCACTAGCCGAGGATGGCATACTTGAGAGTAGGAGAGAGGTGTTGGCACTTATACCATTGGGGTTTCTAGTGAGCATATAGAGGTTGAGGATTTTGTGGCATAAGAAATTATGCATCTTATAACTGATAGTGGTTCCTGACAAAGAAGTTTGCTACAATGAATTCTGAGAAGGTAAATGCAATAGGTTCACATGGTAACACCTCTAAATCTTATGATTTTGATTTGGAAAAGGAGGGAAAACATCTAGATCATAAGTTAGTGGGTTTCATAGAAAAGTGGAAATGAAACCAAGGTCAGAACTATTATAGAGATAGGTACAAATATTGGAATAGAGAGTGTGATGAAGACTAGAAAAGAAAGGATGACTACAAGAAGAAGGGAGACAGGTATGTTCCACCAGGTAGTCGTGATACTGATTCAAGGATGGAAGCTATGTTCTCCAAACTGGTTAAGGGTTAGGAAATTCAGGAAACTTTCCTTAAGGAGATTAGCACTGATATCTCAGGATTAACCCAAAAGGTTGAATCGTATGCTACTACGATAAAACACTTTGAACACCAGTTTAGGCAAATGTCTAGTCTATTAAATCAGAGATAGTCGGGTACCCTTCTGAGCAACATAGTTCAGAATCCTAAAAATAATGGTCATTGTCTAGCTATCACCACTCAAATTGGTAAGTCTACTGTTGATCTCCCTTTTTATACTATTGATGAGTTGAGGAATATTAGTGATGTGGTAAATGAGAAACTTGAAGTAGAGTCAGAAAATGCGATAAATTTTAATGCTAATACTGAAAAAGATAAAGGTAAGGTCAAGGTCAATGAGCCTGTAGTGAAGCTAATTCTATGACCTCCCCCATATTTTCCTCAAAGGATAAAGAAAAATAAGGAAAAAGGTTAGTTTAATAATTTCATTTCCATGGTAAAAGAATTATGCTTGAAAATTCCTCTTCTTAATTCTTTGGAGAAGATGCCTGGGTACACGAGGTTTATGAAAAAATAGGTGACGAAGAAAACAATGGTGAGTTTTGAGGATTTTGGTCAATTTCACTAATGTGGTGCAGTTACTTCTAAGTCTTTGGCCCAAAAGAAGGGTGATCTTAAAACATTCACGATCCCAAGCACCATTGGGACATCTAGGTTTGCCAGAGTATTGTGTGACTTGGGAGACATCATTAATTTGATGCCGCTAGCTGTGTTCAAATAATTGGTCTTGATCCCCCCAGAATCAACAACAATCTGGTTGTTGATGGTAGGTCATACAGTAAAGAAACATATGGGCATATCGTTCGATGTTTTGGTGAAAGTAGACAACTTTAATTTTTTCAGCTAACTTTGTCATTTGGGATTGTAAAGTTAACTTTGAGATGCCCATAAAATTGGAAGACCATTCATAGACACGGTAAGAGAGATAGTTAATATGGAGAATAGAGAGGTCATGTTCATAGTCAATAATGAGCAAGTCACATTCAATGTCCACCGAACTATGAAGCAACAAACTGACATGAGGATGGTGTTAATTATTCATTATGTTGATGACCTAGTAGGTTATTATTTTGTGTAACTTGATTAAATTTTAGTAATCAAGGTACCCACGTTATGTCGAAGCACTAAATCAAGTGCTGCATGGGAGGCAACCCATGGGCTTATTGGTAAAGTCTGAGTAATTAACTTAGTAGTGTCGTGCCACGATGTTAAATCAAGTGCTTGTTAATACTTTGATCAATTCAAAATATCCTAGGTAAGGGGACTGTGCGATCAAATCGTTAAGGTCATAAGTCCCACGTGGGGCAGGTAAGTTGTGCATTCAATGTCAAAAAGAAATTTAGAGGATTTCTTGGGGATCTCTGTACTTTAACTTGCGAACATACTTATGATGTCATAAATACCACTTAGACCTTGTAATTAGTATAATGTGTGTCAGAACAAGAAGTCCAGAGAGTAGGAAAAAGGCTTGAAAATTTTTGACCACCTATGATCTGTAGGTGGTGCCCTAAGTGGACCAATTCTGGGCAAAGTTTTTTTAAATTCTAGGCCCACCCTAACCAAACCCGACCTAAAACTGACCCCTTTACGCTATTGATATACCCTAACCCACTTCTAAAACCCTTTTAACCTCAAAAATTCAAATTCCAACTAAAATTCAAACTACCAAATTCCTCAACACTTCAAAATAATGAAAGAAAATTATTTTTGCTCGATACCAACTAGTCCGAATTGCACGTATTTTGCGTCAAAGCTCAGGTTTCTTGATCTTTTCAGGTTTTACTTCCGGTTTTTAAAACAAAAAGGTAACTATTCTTGGATCCTAATATAAGTGTATTGTATTAAACTTAACATAAGTGAGGATATTTCAATTGCATGAAAAATATGTATAAATAAAAAAATATGTTTTTAGGAGCCTAGAATTAGCCTAAAAGCTTAAATTAGGGCATTGTTCTTTGATAAATATTCTATGATCTTGCCCCAAAAAATACTTGAAGTTGAATAGGTAGAGGAATCCTAAGACTCTTGTATATCACATGTGTATTGAAAAGTTGATTTCGAATCTTACGTGCAAATATTGGACATGCTTGGATTGAAAATAATTTATAGGAAGGTAAAGTTTTGGAAAAATTCAAAGTTTCACAATTTTGAGTTCTTCTTTAAATTTTGTAATCCCTTACTATCTTTCGGTGGATAACGCTTCGATTTTCCAATACATATAGTAACAAAGACTTCCAAAAACAACGTAGGACCATCAAGGTGAAGGGATGAATCCCCTGAGTGTAGTGGCTCAGTGGAGGAGTACCCTATTTCCCCAACCAGAGCAGTTCTCCCATGGACTAAGGCTCAGAGACATGTTGCATCTAGGATGATTATTAGAGCTACCTTGGATGTGCATCTCATAGAACAATTATCATAAGGAATACGAGATACTTCTACTCGATCTAGGGCTCAACCAGAGGCTAGCATACCAGTACCCAGGCTGAGAATAACGTCGGCCAAGATTTCCCCACCACACTCTCCCTAGTCCAAGAAGGGAGAGGATGATGATGATGAGGTAAAGTCTGAGCCACTTCTAGATGTGGATACATAGACCCCAATTTGAGGAGGGGTCCCAGGAAGAGTCCATATCTGCAAAACCTAATCCATCATATATAGTACCCATTCTGATGAGGGCACAACATAGACATCCCATTAGGATCCACCAACCCAGACAAACCAGATTTTTGACCCTACTCATATCTCGACAGAGCCTATTGATTCCCGAGGTAGTGTGTAAAAGGTCTAAAACTAATTTATGAGAGAATACTTTTTGAGTAAGACAGGACAACCCAAGAGGACTATCTAGAAGGAGAGACAGATTCAGTTATCTGGGTTGGTTGGGGCACCACTTATAAAGGCTGCATTCGATCGGTATTAATTAGGGTGGATTACTAGACCCTAGAGTTTATATAGATAGGAATTGGTTCATGAGTTATATGCTTCCTATGCCCCTACAATAGCATTAATCACACCTAAAGGAAGTAGGAAGGTAGAGAAGCCTAGAAAGAGTAGAGTGAAAAGGGTCATGGTAAATAAATCAATGGTGGTCATCTACTGATTATTATTTAGACACAATTATAAACCTCTTGTCTATACAGCAGACCGTGGTCAACGATTGAGATTGGTGCATGAAAAATACACCTTGCAAGATGCTGATTATATGAGTGAGAAGAAAGGTTTGGATAGATGGATCACCAGTTATATTTCATCTCTTGTTGTGGATTCTCCATGGGCCGAGGGCAAGGTTTGATTAAGAAGGTGGATCTGAATTTTGTAGAAAAGTTTTGGTGGCTAGTTATGTTGTATTATTTTTGTCCAATTGCAGCGGACAACTTACTCAAATGGGATAGTGCAACACTGATTGCTAGCATGATGACTGTTTATGATATTGATTTTGTATCCATTATGAGATATAAACTTCATGAGAGGGCATTCGGTGATATAAAGACACTATCTTTTCCCTGCCTTGTATATTTGTTGTGTGATATGGCCAACGTACCTGAGATTCCAGGAGTTGACTATAGGGTCAAGGATACGGGTGTGTTCTAGATGCGTATGATCAAGGATTCATCAAACAAGGTCCTTTCCAATAAATCCTATGCACCTCTGATAGTGATTTTATCCTAGTCTGAGGGCCCATCAGTTTTTGCTGAGCTGAGAGATAGATAGGGTAAAAATACTAATGCAGGTATGGATTTTGAGATAGAGGAGAAGAGAGAGGCCCCCGATATTAGCACTTAGGGTGAGAGTACCTCAACTATATCTACTTTAGTCCTATCTTCCACTTTAGAGCTAGTTGGGATATCTTTAGTGCCCCCTCACGCCTTTACTACAACTATTGCCAAAGCGATGGTAGTTATATCATGAGAGTTCTTGCAAATCTTAGTACAGAGTTAGCGTGTTACTACCACCCATCTAGATAATATTGAGGCTGAGGTGGTATCATTTTATTGGCAAATCCGGTCTTAGGTCTAGACGACACTAGAGGCAGCAACAACTATATTACAAGCTACACACAGGGCTGGGATGTTAGAGTTCTGAGCTAAGGTGCATGCCCATATAGATGATTTTGAGGGATGAGTGTTATCCCGATTAAGTGATATTGAGACACCCGATCTGGTTGAGATTAGGAAGGAGGTGGCCATACTACGAGCAGAGATACACTCTCTTACTAAGAGCAATATTCAATCCATCTCTCTAGTTATACCTCTAGTTGTTCAACCAACACCTCTACCTGGACCTATATGTTTTGACTTGTTCACAGATAATAAGAAGACGACCTTCATAGTTGGGATAAAGAGAGGTAGAAATGAGGTTCTACAGGATCCTGACTTTTCATTTGATTAGACCCTGAAATGGGCTACACATAATTTGAGGGAGACTACCTTTGTTGATAGGTAGAGTTATGCTAAGCTATCTGCAGTTGCATCCTCTAGTAGTGCACTACCTCCACCATCACCTCCCGCAGTTGGGATATCCCTAAATAGGGACGAGTATGAAGCAGACGCCTAGTGTGTCCCAAGTATGTCCTCATTCCATTATTTTTCACTAGATTCACACACTGGGGATAGTGCATTGTCTTTTAGTTGGGGATGGGGTATACCATAGCCATCGCAGGTTTTTGTTGCCTTCTTCTTTTCCTGTCGGCCATCGTATTATTTTAGAACTGATATGTCTAGGTTAAATTTTTTATCGTATTGTGTTTTGTTTGTATTGTGTGCATTTTTATGAAATTAGGAGATTTTTGAGTATCTAGGTGTCACGACCTGAGGCTACCCCCTAGTCGTGACAATAGTGCTTATAATCACAAGTGACCACAAGCTAACCCATAAGTTGGTACTTGCTGTGAGCACTAAATAATATACTAATAAAGAACATGTGTAGAAAAAATTGAGTAAAACCATAAGGTTCAAATACTAAATGTCACGCCTCAAATCCTATTGGGGCGGACAGGCACCCGTAGCTGTGAAGGCCCGAGAGAACCAATTCATAACCTTGTACTTCTCATGCATGTAACTATTACAACCAAAGGTTCTGACAAATCTGATATAATGTATCAATGAGATTAACTACATACGCAAGCACAAAATTATATATACAAGACTTGGCCGTTGGGGTCACGGTGGCTGTAAGACAAGACACTACCATGTTTAACTTTACATTAGTCTACAAAGACTTTAAAAGATACATAGACTTAGTTTGGGTCAAGACAAACCCCCCACCCTACTCTTGACTACTGCACAATACTAAAATATTTGGAACAGACTTGGAAACCCCTGAATCAACCTGGAGCTCACCAATAGTCACTGAATAGCCTGTGCTCCTACTTGTGAGGTGTATTAGAGGAAACACCTGTGCCTGTAGTATGAAATATAGGTCCCCCATGAGGGATGTCATACAAAAATATGTATTGAATATGTAAGGATAAAGGAAACAACACATGATACAAAAGCTCAATAGAAATTAGAAACAAGGGTATAAGTAGTACTAGTAAACCACCTTTATATATACTCACGGGACTACGTACAATACATTATTTTCTTTATTTTTACCTTTCTTACTTCATAATCTTTGTAAGCCATATAATGCAAATGACCAGCAGATCAGTGTTAAATAGATAAATCGAGATTGGCCCATGCTAGACTTACGCCCCTGAGATGACACCCACATATGAACATTAGGATCGACCCATGCTAGGATTTTTGCCCTGAGCTGCAACCCATAAATAAAGGTATCGAGATCGGCCTATGCTAGGATTATTCCCCTAAGCTTCTACTCATTTTACAGATTGCGTTACTTAGTTTATTTAACCTTTCAGATTGTTACTTTGGTAGTCATAACATTATGGTACCCTACAACAATAATCTACCAATAAGAGACACGTAAATGGGAACGTAATGCAACCACAATGAGGTAGGGAGCTATTGGCACATAAATGAAGTGTTTTGGAGTTGAAAATAACACATGGGTCTTATTTGAATTAACGGAGAACTCCTGAAATTTTCTACTGAAAATAGCCATGCAGGCTTACTAATAAGAATGTATTGAGGTGATTTAATACATTAGGAGTGGGAACATGGTCATTGGATATATGGTATATAATATGCTGCTATTATGTATCACTTGTTATTGAATAGCCTTGGAAGCTTACTTGATGGAACAAATGTCCGATTTCATGCCAAAGAGTGAAAAATAGAGTATGCCTTACAATATCGAGGTGCTTGCTTGATTTAATTAAGCTAGTAGGTGAGTCACCTTCTTAAGCCATTTGGACCAAATTAATGGACCCATGGCTATGGACCAGGTTTGGCCTATACTAATGTACTCATTTAGGCCCAAATTGAATAAAAGAGAAAGGAAAATAGAGAAATGGCCCAGCACATAAATCTGCCAAGGACCAAATGTAATTTTTGGGCCTTGGCAAATTTATGTGCTGGGCCATTTCTCTATTTTCCTTCCTCTTTTATTCAATTTGGACCGAAATGAGTACATTAGTATAGGCCCAAATCTGGTCCATAGCCATGGGTCCATTAATTAGGTCCAAATGGCTTAAGTAGGCGACTCACCTACTAACTTAATTAAATCAAGCAAGCACCTCAATATTTTATTTTATTTCCAGCTCCGAATCCCTTTAATCGAACTTACAACCTGTACACACTTGGTCACTTTAAACTTTAGAGTCAAATAACGGCTTATGATTCCAAGCTAAATAGTTGTATCAATGTTTACTTGATCACGTCACATTGAAATGTATGGTAAGCATCTATAATTCCATCTATACCTTAAATACTCGCATAATAAATCTCATCCGTTACCTATACCACAAGGCTATACCAAGTTCCATAAAATTAGAACAAGTACAAGCAAAATACGGGATATTATACTTAAAGTACAATTTAAATTATAGGTATGAACGTCTAATGACATACTCAAAATAATGATCAAACAACTAAACTGATAAACTGACTAACTGTCTGAATCACTGAAAATATCTAAAATCCTCTAAACTGACTGAAGAGTTGATGAGACAGGCCCTAACTAACTCCAAACTGAACTAACTGAAATAAAATGTGGAAATATTGAAATAACATATTAGGTCATTCATATATGAGGACTCACCCCAACTACTTTTGCTAATAAGCTGAACTATCTAAGCACGGTCAGAAAACTGAGCATCCGAACCTATGAAATAAGACATCATAGCATGAAGAAAAGTATGTGATCAATACTTTGAATGTACTGGTATATGAGATGAGGTTAGGGAGAAATACATAGTTTTATGTGCATGAAATAATTATTGGCTGAATAGCATAAGATAACCAATATATAAATACGTGTAGGTTGTAAAATATAAGAATGGATGACCAAGCATATAACATGATATTGAAATAGTTTGTAAACTAAAATATTGAAATTTGGTGACTGAATAACAATGGAACTGTATGCTAGGTCAAAAAAACCTGAGCTGAATTCTATACTATATAATGAGCTGAGACTTTGGGAGCTATCATTTTATTGACATGCCCCAATTAGAGCTAAGTGGGTTTCAACCTATAACCCCAGTTGGAAGGGTGTCAGTACCATGCCACAGGTAGTAATAATGGCTGTGTGTATCAACTAAACTAATGCTCTAAAGGAATAATTAGTCACCCTCCTCTGGCAGGTCTTCTAATGATATATGTGTTACCTTCAACTGTCAGGTAGACTCTTTATCAACCCTCAATTGGCATGTTGATATCTCTAACCTAAGATAGGTATATAGCTCTGGAACTAAGGGACTACTACTAAAGGTCACACCTTCTACTGGCAAGTGAGCCGTCATCCCTGAGTTTGCTCGGTGCTAAATCCTTTTCCCAATTGAATGACACAGTTACTAAACTGAAATACAATTAACTGAACAAATAACTGATCATAAATAACTGACTGAATGGTAATGCTTATGGTATATCTGAATTCATTCTGAAGATACTGAAATAATGTAAAAAAATGGGTATCAGGTTTTTATAACCAACCAACACTAAATAAAATAACAATAAGGACATAGGAAACTTTAAAACCATAATGAAGGATCATTGCTCAAAACCCAACATTACAATATTTCATCAAACATATGGGAGTCATTAATTTAAGCATAGGAATGGGTAGAGCATATGGTTGAACACGTAGTTACAATACTAAAACCATAAATTAGGGATTTAACATGAGGGTTCAATACTCAAATCATATAAGGTCTCATTCCATCAAAAAAATATTACAACATAACTTGTAATAAAAATCAATATAAACTTCATAGGGTCAATTCATCATAAATATTTAAAGACTCAAAATTTTATACCAAAAGGGGATTCTTGGACTGCATAGGTGAAAAGGGCCAATGGATGAACATCATACATACCTTAAATCCTTAAGCTTGAAAGAGAAGCAATGATGCTTTTCTTGAAAGTTCTTGGATTTGGGAACTTGATTTCTTTGTTTTTTTGTAGAAAAAGGAACGAAATTGATGAACTTGGGGAATGATTAGGGTGTCTTTGAGAAGAGAATTGAAAAAAATGGGCATATAATTCCAAAACCAACATTTTAATTCTTATTTTTATAAGTTAGATTGAGGGGAAAAGACAAAATTGCCTCTCAGATAATTAAATTTGCAACTACATTGCGGATTAAAGGTCACCGCGAGATGATGAACCACTCATTGCTATACCTACCTTGACACGCCACTATCGCGGTGGGGTTTTAGAATTGAATTCCAAACACGACCCAATCCTCGTCAGAATAATAAAAAATAAATCTTCGAGACATGCTCCTTACACCCCTAAATATGAATTAACTCAAAAATCTATTTCTTAGGGTCGAAAGACCCATTTAGAAATACTCAAAGTGAAGATGCCAAAAATATGACTAAGTCCCCCACACTTCGTAAAATTTTCAGGCTTTAAGCCTCATATACATATAACTAGGAGATATACTAAGCTAAGAAAAGTATGGGGTATTATAATATCTCTCCCTTGGGAACATTTTTTATCAAATGAGACTGATTAAGCTTAGAATACTAGGGAAACTGAGATCATATACTAGACATGCTAATTGAAAATATGATTACATGGCTGAGTCTGAAATATCATACATGAACTGAAATGATTCGTGAATACATGCAAAGACATGAGAGTGATTATATAGATGGGACTGAGAATGGAAAAGAGTCAATCTAAGAAGAACTATTACATTAAGATGAGTCTGATTTCGCAGAGAAAAGATAAGGGCACTTGGTACACATATCTACTTCTGCTTCGCAAGTGTCTCCCTCAATAGAATGATTTCTCTAAAGAACTTTGACCAAGGGAACTTCTTAGTTCCTTAGTCTACGATCTGAAAATCAAGGATCTAGACTGGGATTTGTTTATAAGAAAGGTAAACCTAAACATTTTTTCTTTATAAAGGAGCTACATTAGTTGGGTCACCAATAAACTTCTTTAATAAGGAAACATATAACACTAGATGCACTAATGCAAAATCTGCAGGCAACTCAATCTGATAACCTACCTTCCCAAAATGACTCAAGATTTGATAAGGGCCAACATATCGGGGACTAATTTTCCCATTCTTTCAAAATCTCTTAACTCTCTTCATGGGAGAGATTTTTAAATATATCGAATCCGCAATATAAAACACAAGATCTCTCCTACGCATATATGCATGGGATTTCTGCTGACTTTAGTCTATTTTATGCCTCTTTCTAATCAACTAAACCATCTTCATTGTATCAAACACTGAATCTGGTCCTATCAAAGTAGGCTTACCTGCCTCAAACCAACCAATAGGAGATCTACATCTCTTCCTATAGAGAGCCTCAAATGAAGCCATCTAAATACTAGAGTGATAACTGTTATTGTAGGCAAACTCGATCAATGGTAAGTGATCATCACAACTACTTTTAAAGTCAAGAACACACGCCCTCAACATATCCTCTAGGGTCTAAATGGTCTTCTCTAACTGACCATCTATCTAAGGATGAAAAGCTATACTGAGATGGACATGGGTACCAAGGCCCTTTTAAAAAGCATTCCAAAGTAAGAGGTAAACTGAGTACCTATTTATGGAATAATAGACAATGGGACTCTATGAAACCTAATCAACTCTCTAATATAGTGCTTGGCGTAGTCCTCGGCTAAATAAGAAGTATGAACTGGCAAGCAATGGGCTGATTTGATCATTCTGTCTATAATAACCCCTATCAAATCCTGCTGACAATGCGTACGAGGCAAACATATCACAAAATCCATGTTCACCTCTTCACACTTCCAAGTAGGAATGCTAAACTCCCACATTCTACCACTAGGCCTCTGGCGTTCAACTTTAACCTGCTGAAAATTGGAACATTTATCAACGAAATCTGCACTACCCTTTTTCATACCACCCTATTATAGATTTTCCACAAATCCCCGGTATATCTTATTAGATCTTGGGTGAATAGAATAACATGTACCATGCACTTCATCAAGGATTTTATTTCTCAAACCATCTACACTCGGCACACACAACCTACCCTAACATTGCAACACACCATCTCCCTCTTGGAAGAAAACTTCTACCTTCTAATCTCTAACGGATTCCTTTAACTTAACAAAACTGTAACCTTTATTTTGCATTTCTTTCACTTCAGCAACCAAAGTAGACTCCAAACTATTCTGAACCCAAACACCACCTCCAGGTGAATCAACTAACCAAACACCTAATCTAGTAAGTTGATGAACCTCTTTAACTAATTTTCTAGTATCATCCTTAAGCAACAATACCCATAAACAATCTACTAAGGGTGTCTTCCACTTCATTGGCCTTTCCCGGATAATGGAACACACTCATTTAATAATCTTTCAACAACTCTAACCACCTTCTCTTACAATGATTTAAATCTTTCAAGGCAAAAACAACATCTGCAAACTTCTCAAGATGATGGGTAGGGTAATTCTTTTCATGGGTCTTAAGATGTCTAGAGTCATAGAATATGACCTTACCTCTCTGCATCAATGCATAATCAAGACCATTTTGGGAATCATCACTGTAAACAACAAACTTATTTGAACCATCTGGCAAAGTCAAGACTGTGTTTTAAGTGAGTTGAGTCTTCAACTTCTAAAAACTTTTTTCACAAGAATCTGACCACTAAAACTTGAGTTTACTTTGAGTCAATCCAGACATGAGGGGCGCAATAGAAGAAAACCCTTCAATAAACCATCTGTAATAGCCAACCAAACATATAAAACTCCTAATATCTAACAAAGAGATGGTTCTGGGCCAGTTTCTCACTGCTTTGATCTTTTGAGGGTCAACTCTAATGCCATCACCGAAAATAATATGGACAATAAAAGCTATTGATCTTAGCCAAAACTGGCACTTAATAAATTTGGTGAACAACTAATAGGATCTAAGAGTCTATAATACAATTCTGAGATGGTCGGTGTGATCATTTTCATTATGAGAGTAGACGAGAATATCATAAATGAAGACTATGACAAACATGTCCAAGTACTTCTTGAACACTCGGTTCATCAAGTCCATGAAAGCTGCTGGGGAATTCGTTAATCCAAAAGGCATAACTAGGAATTTGAAGTGACCATACCGAGTACTAAAATATGCCTTCAGACTATCACATTCTTTGAATCTGAGTTGATGATAGCCAGATCTAAGGTCTATCTTAGAGAAATAACTGGCACCCTGAAGTTGGTCGAATAAGTCATCAATCCCGGGGAGTGGGTACATATTTTGATTGTGACTTTGTTCAACTAACGGTAATTGATGCACATTCTGAGAGAACCGTCTTTCTTACACTTGAAAAGGATTGGAGCACCACATGGGGAAATACTGGTCCTGATGAATCCTTTATCTAATAGATATTTCAATCCATATTTCTAGCATAGAGGATTAGTGCAATGACTATTCACACTACCCTAGGACTTGTAGCCTGGTGCACTCTCCCGATTGTCATTCCATAACTTTGGAACTGGTGCACTATATGAAGATGGTGCTGGGACTAAAAACTTCTAAGGGAACTGAGAACGGTTACCACCCTCTGACTTTGGCTAAGAAAAATAGAAGCTACCTATTCTAGCTCTCTTATTCTCTCTATCTCCTTAAGCTTTTATTCCTTAATATGTTGAGCATAGACCATAAACTTAGATATGTCCATATCTTTAATCAACATAGCAGATCTACATTCCTTGACAACACTATCAGATATACCAGACACGAACTTACTCATTTTAGACCTATTATTAGCTACAATCGAAGGAGCATACCTCGCCAATTGAGTAAACTTAAGTGAGTATTCCTTCACACTCATATTACCCTACTTCAAATTAATAAAATTAAGTACCTTAGCTTCCCTCAACTCTAAAGGAAGTAATCTATCTAAAAAGGATGTGGTAAACTTCTCCCACTCTACATGCCCTACATCTACACCCCTATCCTCCTTCTACTTCTTATACCAGGTAAGAGCAATATCCTACAACTAATATATAGCCAACTCTGCACAATCACTTGGGGTGACACCCATGATATCAGTCACCTTCTGAAATATATAATAAATCTCCTACTGATCCGTCTCAGACTTGGATCCCAAAAATAAAGGGGGATTCATTCGGGTGAAGTCCCAAATCCTAGCTGCAGCTTTATTTTCCACTAGATTAGCTGGGGAACAGCCTACTAATTATTCTAAGAAGCTACTGAGTGATCTAAGGTAGTGAATACAACTCTGAACTTAGCATTAGAGACGCTCTTGTTTAGGGGATCTTCCTGAATAAACAGAAGTGCAGGCTGATTCCCATTCCTTCTTCCATCATTCATTTTGGGAGGTATTTTGTGTAATGGAATAAAGGATGGATTATAAAGAGAGTTTAAATAGATTTCATGCTTAATCGCATGACATAAATACTGAAAGAAGAGAAACATTTCATAAAACATCATGTAGCCTCTTGTCTATAAGTGTGGTGCACTTCACACCCATGCAGAAGACTTTTCAATATCATGTTATATGCTTGGTCATGCATTCTCAGATTTTATAGCCTACACATATTTATATATGGGTTATCTCATGCTATTCAGCCAATGATTATTTCATGCACATAAAACTTTTTATTTCTGCCTAACCTTATCTTATATACCAGTATATTCAAAGTATTGATCGCATACTTTTCTTCATGCTATGATGTCTTACTTCATAGGTTCGGATGCTCAGTTTTTTGACCTTGCTTAGATAGTTCAGCTTAATAGCAACAGTAGTTTGGGTGAGTCCTCATATGTGAAGGACCTGATATGTTATTTCAATTTTTCTACATTTCATTTTAGTTAGTTCAGTTTGGAGTTAGTTAGGGCCTGTACCATCAACTCTTCAGTCAATTTAGAGGCTTTTAGATATTTTCAATGATTCAGACAGTTAGTCAGTTTATCAACTTAGTTGTTCGATCATTCTTTTGAGTATGTTATAGACGTTCATACCTATAATTTAAATCATACTTTTAGTGTAATATCCCATATTTTGCTTGTACTTGTTCTAATTTTATGGAACTTGGTATAGCCTTATGGTATAGGTAACAGATGAGATTTTTTATGCGAGTATTTAAGGTGTAGATGGAATTATAGATGCTGCCCTTACATTTTAATGTAACGCGATCAAGTAAACATAAATACAACTATTTAACTTGGAATCATAAGTCGGTATTTGAATCTAAAGTTTAAAGTGACCAAGTGTGTACAGGTTATAAGTTCTATTGAAGAGATCAGGAGCTGGAAATAGAATAAAATATCGATGTGCTTTCTTGATTTAATTAAGCATGTAGGTGAGTTACCTACTTAAGCCATTTGAACCAAATTAATGGACCCATGGCTATGGACCAGATTTGGGCCTATACTAATGTACTCATTTAGGACCAAATTGAATAAAAGAGGAAGGAAAATTGAGAAATGGCCCAGCACATAAATCTGCCAAGGCCCAACAATTATATTTGAGCCTTGACAGATTTATGTGCTGGGCCATTTCTCTATTTTCCTTCCTCTTTTATTCAATTTGGGCCTAAATGAGTACATTAGTATAGGCCCAAATCTGGTCCATAGCCATTGGTCCATTAATTTGGTCCAAATGGCTTAAGTAGGTGACTCACCTACAAGATTAATTAAATCAAGCAAGCACCTCGATATTTTATTCTATTTCCAGCTCCTGATCCCATTAATCTAACTTACAACCTGTACACACTTGGTCACTTTAAACTTTAGATTCAAATACCGGCTTATGATTCACAGTTAAATAGTTGTATCAATGTTTACTTGATCGCGTCACATTAAAATGTATGGGAAGCATCTATAATTCAATCTACACTTTAAATATTCACATAAAAAATCTCATCCATTACATATACAACAAGGCTATACCAAGTACCATAAAATTAGAACAAGTTCATGCAAAATACGGGATATTACACTAAAAGTACGATTTAAATTATAGGTATGAACGTCGGATAACATACTCAAAAGAATGATCAAACAACTAAACTGATAAACTGACTAACAGTCTAAATCACTGAAAATATCTAAAAGCCTCTAAACTGACTAAAGAGTTGATGGGACAGGCCCTAACTAACTCCAAACTGAACTAACTGAAATGAAATGTGGAAATCTTGAAATAACATATTAGGTCATTCACATGTGAGGACTCACCCTAATTACTGTTGCTAATAAGCTGAACTATCTAAGCACGCTCAGAAAATGGAGCATCCGAACCTATGAAATAAGACATCATGGCATGGAGAAAAGTATGCGATCAATACTTTGAATGTACTAGTATATAAGATGAGGTTAGGAAGAAATACATAGTTTTATGTGCATGAAATAATCATTGGCTGAATAGCATGAGATAAACAATACATAAATATATATAGGCTGTAAAATCTGAGAATGCATGACCAAGCATATAACATTATATTGAAATAGTATGTAAACTAAAATATTGAAATTTGGTGACTGAATAAATATGGAACTGTATGCTAGGTCAAAAAACCCCGAACTGAATTCTGTACTGTACAATGAGCTTGGACTGTGGGAGCTATCATTTAACTGACATGCCCCAATTGGAGCTAAGTGGGTTTGAACCTATAACCCCAGTTGGAAGAGTGTCAGTACCGAGCCACGGGTACTAACAATGGATGTGTGTTTCTACTAAACTAATGTCCTAAAGAAATAATGAGTCACCCTCCTCTGGCAGGTGCTCTAATTATATATGTGTTACCTTCAACTGACAGGTAGACACTTTATCAACCCTCAATTGGCAGGTTGACATCTCTAACCTAAGTTAGGTACATAGCTCTGGAACTGAGGGACTACTACTAAAGGTCACACGTTTTACTGGGAAGTGAACCCTCATACTTAAGTTCTCTTGGTGCTAAATCTTGTTCCCAATTGAATGACACAGATTACTAGACTTAAATACGATTAACTAAACAAATAACTGATCATAAATAACTGAATGAATGGTAATGCTCATGGTATATCTGAATTCATTCTAAAGATACTGAAATTGTGTAAACATATAGGTATCAGGTGTTCATAACCAACCAACACTAAATAAAATAACAATAAGGACATAGGAAACTTTAAAACCATAATGAAGGATCATTTCTCAAAACCCAACATTTAGATATTTCATCAAACATATGGGAGTCATGAATTTAAGCATAGGAATGGGTAGAGCATATGGTTGAACATGTAGTTACAATAATAAAACCATGAATTAGGGATTTAACATGAGGGTTCAATACTCAAATCATATATGGGCTCATTCCATCAAAAAAATATTACTACATAACTTGTAATAAAAATCAATAAAAACTTCATAGGGTCAATTCATCATAAATATTTAAAAGAACATAATTTTATATTAAAAAGGAATTCTTGGACTGGATAGGTGAAAAGGGCCAATGGATTAACATCACACATATCTTAAATCCTTAAGCTTGAAAAAGAAGCAATGATGTTTTTCTTGAAAGTTCTCAGATTTAGGAACTTGATTTCTTTATTTTTTGTAGATAAAGGAATGAAATTGATGAACTTAGGGAATGATTAGGGTTTCTTTGAGAAGAGAATTGGAAAAAATGTGCTTATAATTCCATAACTAACATTTTAATTCTTATTTTTATAAGTTGGATTGAGGGGAAAAGACAAAATTGCCTCTCAGATAATTAAATTTCAAACTACAATGCAGATTAAAGGTCATCGCGATACGATGAAGGGCACATTGTTATACCTACCATGAGACGCCACTATCGCGGTGAGGTTTTAGAATTGAAATCCAAACAGGACCCAATCCTTGTCAGAAAAATAAAAAAAACTTCTTCCAGACATGCTCCTTACACCCCTGAACATGAATTAACTCAAAAATCTATGTCTCAGGGTCTGGAAGACCCATTTAGAAATACTCAAAGTGAAGAGGCCAAAAATATGACTAAGTCCCCAACACTTAGTAAAATTTTCAGGCTTTAATCCTCTTATACATACAACTAGGAGCTGAACTAAGTTAAGAAAAGTATGGGGTATTATAATATTTCCCCCTTGGGAACATTTTTTATCAAATGAGACTGATTAAGCTAAGAACACTAGGGAAACTGAGATCATATACTGGATATGATAATTGAAAATTTGATGACATGGCTGAGTCTGAAACATCATACATGAACTGAAATGATTCGTGAATGCATACAAAGACATGAGAGTGATTATATAGATGGGAATGAGAATGGAAAAGAGTAAATCTAAGAAAAACTTTATGTTAAGCTGAGTTTGAGTTCGCAAAGAAGAGATAAGGGTACTTGGTACACATATCTACTTCTTCTTCCCAAGTGTCTCCCTCAATAGACTGATTCCGCCAAATAACTTTGACCAAGGGAACTTCTTAGTTCCTTAGTCTACGATCTGACAATCAAGGATCTTGACTGGGATTTCTTCATAAGAAAGGCTAACCTGAACATTTTTGCATTCTAAAGGAGCTATATTAGTTGGGTTACCAATACACTTCTTTAATAAGGAAACATATAAGACTGGATGCACTGATGCCAAATCTGTAGGTAACTCAAGCTCATAAGCTACCATCCCAAAATGACTCAAGATTTGATAAGGGCTAACATATCGGGGACTAATATTCCCCTTCTTTCTGAATCTCTTAACTCTCCTTATGGGAGATTTTTATTAATATATCGAATCCCTAATATCATACACAAGATCTCTCCTACGCATATATGCATGGGATTTTTGCAGACTTTAGGCTATTTTATGCCTCTCCCTAATTAACTGAACCTTATTCATTGCATCAAACACTAAATCTAGTCCAATCAAAGCAGGCTCACCTGCCTCAAACCAACCAATAAGAGATCTATATCTCCTTCTATAGAGAGCCTCAAATGTAGCCATCTAAATACTGGAGTGATAACTATTATTGTATGCAAACTCGATCAATGGTAAGTGATCATCACAACTATCTTTAAAGTCAAGAACACACGCCCTCAACATATCCTCTAGAGTATGAATGGTTCTCTCTGCCTGACCATCTATCTGAGGATGAAAAGCTATACTGAGATGAACGTAGGTACCAAGGCCCTTTTAAAAAGCATTCCAAAGTAAGAGATAAACTGAGTACCTCTATATGGAATAATAGACAATGGGACTCTATGAAACCTAATCAACTCTCTAATATAGTGCTTGGCGTAGTCCTTGGCTAAATATGAAGTATGAACCGGCAAGCAATGGGATGATTTGGTCATTCTGTATATAATAACCCATATCAAATCCTGCTGACAATGCGTACGAGGTAAAACCATCACAAAATCCATGTTCACCTCTTCACACTTCCAAGAAGGAATGGTAAACTCCCATATTAACCTGCTGAAAATTGGAACATTTATCTACAAAATCTGGAATACCCTTTTTCATACCACTCTATTATAGATTTCCTGCAAATCCCCGGTATATGTTATTGGCTCTTGGATGAATATATTAACATGCACCATTAACTTCATCAAGGATTTGCTATCTCAAACCATCTACACTCGGCACACACAACCTACCCTAACATCGCAACACACCATCTCCTTCTTGGAAGAAAACTTCTACCTTTTGATCTCTAACAGATTCCATTAAATTAACAAAACTGGAACCTTTATCATGTGTTTCTTTCACTTCAGAAACCAAAGAATACTCCAAACTATTCGGAACACTACCTCCAGCTGAATCAACCAACCGAACACATAATCTAGCAAATTGATAAACCTCATTAACTAACTTTCTCGTATCATCCTTAAGCAACAATGAAGATAAAAAATCTACTAAGGGTGTATTACACTTCGTTGGACTATCTCGGATGATGCAACACAGTCATTTCATAATCTTTCAACAACTTTAACCACCTTCTCTGACAAAGATTTAAATCTTTCAAGGCAAAAACAACATCTGCTAACTTCTAAAGATGATGGGTAGGGTACTTCTTTTATGGGTCTTAAGATGTCTAGAGTCATAGACTATGACCTTACCTCTATGTATCAATAAAAAATCAAGACTAGTTCTGGAAGCATCACAGCAAACAACAAACCTATTTGTACCATCTGGCAAAGTTAAGACTGGGTTTAAGTGAGTTGAGTCTTCAACTCCTAAAAACTTTTTTAATAAGAATCTGACCACTGAAACTTGACTTTATTTTAAGTCAATCCATACATAAGGGATGCAATAGAAGAAAACTCTTCAACAAACTATCTGTAATAGCCAGCCAAACCTATAAAATTTCTAATATCTGACGAAGACATGGTTCTGGGCCAGTTTCTCACTACTTTGATCTTTTGAGGGTCAACTCTAATTCCATCACCGAAAATAATATGGACAATAAAATCTATTGATCTCAGCCAAAACTCGCACTTACTAAATTTGGTGAACAACTGATAGGCTCTAAGAGTCTATAATACAATTTTGAGATAGTCAGTGTGATCATTTTCATTATGAGAGTTGATGATAATATCATCAATGAAGACTATGACAAACATGTCCAAGTACTTCTTGAACACTCGGTTCATCAAGTCCATGAAATATGCTGGGGAATTTGTTAATCTAAAAGACATAACTAAGAATTTGAAGTGACCATACCGAGTTCTAAAATATGTCTTCAGACTGTTATATTCTCTGAATCTGAGCTGATGATAGCCAGATTTGAGGTCTATCTTGGAGAAATAACTGGCACCCTAATGTTGGTTGAATAAGTCATCAATCTTGGAGAGTTGGTACTTATTTTTAATTGTGACTTTGTTTAACTAAAGGTAATCGATGAACATTCTTAGAGAACCGTCTTTCTTACACATGAACAGGATTGGATCACCACATGGGGAAATACTGGTCCTTATGAATCCCTTATCTAAGAGATCTTGCAATTATTCTTTTAACTCCTTAAGCTCAGTTGGAGAGATTCTACAGGTGGAATAGAGATAGGCTGGGTATATGGAAGAAGGTCTATTCTAAAGTCAACTTCCCTTTCAAGAGGAACTCCGGGAAGATCTTCAGGGAATACATTTGGAAATTTCCTTTCTACTAAAACTGACTCGAGACATGGGTCTCAAAACTAGAGTCTTTGACTTGAACAAGATGGTACATGCAACCATTAGATATCATTTTTCTTGCCTTAAGATATAAAAAAAAATTCCCCCTAAACATTGAAGTACTATCCCTCTATTAAATAACTAGATCATTAGGGAACTAGAACTGAACGACTCTATATCTACAATCAACTGAGGCATAATATGAGTGGAGAAAATCTATACCGAGAATGACATTAAAATCAATCATCTCTAACTCTATAAGATCAAATGAGGCGACTTTTTGGGATATTATGATCGAATAGTTCCTGTATACCTTCCTAGCTATCATAAAGACACATATTAGAGTAGACAGTAAGAAGGGTTCTGCTAAAGATTCAGGACTAGCATCAAAATTATTTTCTATATGAGGGAACACAAAAGAAAGTGAATCTCAAGGACATACCAAAGCATAAACATGAATATGAAAGACCTATAACGTACCCGTAACCATATCGGGAGAGCTATCCTGATCAAGACGGGACTGGAGTGCATACTATTTGTTCTGGCACTACTCACTGACTGTACTGGATATGGCACCCTGTTGAGTTGGGCGATCAGATGGGACTGAAGGACGATTGGACTTACCCTGTTGACCACTCTTCGGGTAATCCCTAACTCTGTGTCTTGGCTTGCCACACCCAAAACATGAATCAATACCGACTCTACACACACCCTGATAATTCCATCCATATTTTTTGCATAGAGGTTTAATATAATTACTATTCATACTATACTAGGATTCGTAGCCTGGTGCTCTATCCCTATTGTCATTCCAGAACTTTGGCACTGGCGCACTAGATGAAGATGGTGCTAGGGCTGAAAACTTCTAAGGGAACTAAGAACGGTTACCACCCTCTAACTTCGGCTATGAAAAATTAAAGCTACCTATTCTAGACCTCTTATTCTCTTTCTCTCTCTCTCCTTAAGCTTTTGTTCCTCAATCTGTTGAGCATAGATCATAAAATTAGATATGTACATCTATTTAATCAACATAGACGATCTGCATTCCTTGACCACACTATCAGATATACCAGACATGAACTTACTCATTTTAGACCTATTATTAGCCACAATCAAAGGAGCATACCTCGCCAATTGAGTAAACTTAACTGAGTATTCCTTCACACTTATCTTACCGTACTTTGAATTAATAAAATTCAGTACCTTAGATTTCCTCATCTCTAAAGGAAATAATCTATCTAAAAAGGATGTGGTAAACTTCTCCCACTCTACAGGCCCTACATCTGCACCCTTATCCTCCTTCTACTTCTTATACCACGTAAGAACAATATCCTACAACTAATATGTAGCCAACTCTGCACAATCACTTGGGGTGAAACCCATGATATCAGTCACCTTCTGAAACATATCAAGAATCTCCTACTGATCTTTCTCAAACTTGGATCCCGAAAACAAAGGGGAATTCATTCGGGTGAAGTCCCAAATCATAGCTTCAACTTTATGTTCCACTGGATTACCTGGGGAACAACCTACTGATTATTCCGACAAGCTACAGAGTGAGCTAAGGTAATGAATGAAAGACTGAACTTAGCATGAGAGACTTACTTGTTTAGGGGATCTTCCTGAACAGACAGAAGTGCAGACTGATTTCCATTCCTTCTTCCATTATTCATTTTGGGAGGCATTTTGTGTAATGGAATAAACGATGGATTAAAAAATGAGTTTAAATAGAGATCATTCTTATTCACATGAAATAAATACTAAGACAAGAGAAACTTTTCCTAAAACATCATGTAGCCTCTTGTCTATAAGTGTAGTGCACTTCACACCCATGCAGAAGACTTTTCAATATCATGTTATATGCTGGGTCATGCATTCTAAGATTTTATAGCCTACACGTATTTATGTATTGGTTATCTCATGCTATTCATCCAATGATTATTTCATGCACATAAAACTATGTATTTCTGCTTAACCTCATATCATATACCAATACATTCAAAGTATTGATCATATACTTTTCTTCATGCTATGATGTCTTATTTCATAGGTTCGGATTCTTAGTTTTCTAACCATGCTTAGATAGTTCAGCTTATTAGCAACAGTATTTGGGGTGTGTCCTCATATGTGAAGGACCTGGTATGTTATTTCAATATTTCCATATTTTATTTCAGTTAGTTCAGTTTGGAGTTAGTTAGGGCCTGTCCCATCAATTCTTCAGTCAGTTTAGAGGCTTTTAGATATTTTAAGTGATTCATACAGTTAGTCAGTTAATCAGTTTAGTTGTTTGATCATTCTTTTAAGTATGTCATCTGACGTTCATACCTATAATTTAATAGTACTTTTAGTGTAATATCCTATATTTTGCTTGTACTTGTTCTAATTTTATGGAACTTGGTATAGCCTTGTGGTATAGGTAACGGATGAGATTTTTTATGTGAGTATTTAAGGTATAGATGGAATTTTAGATTCTTCCCATACATTTTAATGTGACACGATCAAGTAAACATTGATACAACTATTTAACTTGGAATCATAAGCCGATATTTGAATCTAAAGTTTAAAGTGACCAAGTGTGTATAGGTTGTAAGTTAGATTAAAGGGATCAGGAGATGGAAATAGAATAAAATATCAAGTTGCTTGCTTGATTTAATTAATCTACTAGGTGAGTCACCTACTTAAGGCATTTGGACCAAATTAATGGACCCATGGCTATGGACCAGTTTTGGGCCTGTACTAATGTTCCCATTTAGGCCCAAATTGAATAAAAGAGGAAAGAAAATAGAGAAATGGCCTAACACATAAATCTTCCAAGGACCATCAATTATATTTGGGCCTTAGCAAATTTATGTGCTGGGCCATTTCTCTATTTTCCTTCCTCTTTTATTCAATTTGGGCCTAAATGAGTACATTAGTGTAGGCCCAAATCTGGTCCATAGCCATGGGTCCATTAATTTGGTCCAAATGGCTTAAGTAGGTGACTCACCTACTAGCTTAATTAAATCAAGCAAGAACCTCAATATTTTATTCTATTTCCAGCTCCTGATCCCATTAATCTAACTTACAACCTATACACACTTGGTCACATTAAACTTTAGATTCAAAATACCGGCTTATTATTCCAAGTTAAATAGTTGTATCAATGTTTACTTGATCACGTCACATTAAAATTTATGGGAAGAATCTATAATTCCATCTACACCTTAAATACTCGCATAAAAAATCTCATCCGTTACCTATACCACAAGGCTATCCCAAGTTCCATAAAATTAGAACAAGTACAAGCAAAATACGGGATATTATACTAAAAGTACAATTTAAATTATAGGTATGAACGTCTGATGACATACTCAAATGAATGATCAAACAACTACACTAATAAACTGACTAACTGTATGAATCACTGAAAATATCTAAAAGCCTCTAAATTGATTGAAGAGTTGATGAGACAGGACCTAACTAACTCCAAACTGAACTAACTGAAATGAAATGTAGAAATATTGAAATAACAAATCAGGTCCTTCAAATGTGAGGACTCACCCCAACTACTGTTTCTAATAAGATGAACTATTTAAGAATGGTCAAAAAACTGAGCATCCGAACCTATGAAATAAGACATTATAGCATGAAAAAAACTATGCGATCAGTACTTTGAATGTACTGGTATATGAGATGAGGTTAGGCAAAAATACATAGTTTTATGTGCATGAAATAATCATTGGCTGAATAGCATGAGATAACCAATACATAAATGGGTGTAGGCTGTAGAATCTGAGAATGCATGACCAAGCATATAACAAGATATTGAAATTGTCTGTAAACTAAAATATTGAAATTTGGTGACTGAATAACTATGGACCTGTATGCTAGGTAAAAAAAACCCGAACTAAATTTTGTACTGTATAATGAGCTGAGACTGTGGGAGCTATAATTTAACTGACAAGCCACAATTGGAGCTAAGTGGGTTTCAACCTATAACCCTAGTTGGAAGGGTGTCAGTACCGTGCCACGGGTACTAACAATGGCTATGTGTATCTACTAAACTAATGTCCTAAAGGAATAATGAGTCACCCTCCTCTGGCAGGTGCTGTAATGATATATGTATTACCTTCAACTGGCAGGTAGACACTTTATCAACCCTCAATTGGCAGGTTGATATCTCTAACCTAAGATGGGTACATAGTTATGAAACTAAGGGCCTACTACTAAAGGTCACACCTTTTACTGGCAAGTGAGCCCTCATCCCTGAGTTCGCTCAGTGCAAAATCCTGTTCCCAATTGAATGACACAAATTACTAGAATGAAATACGATTAACTGAACAAATAATTAATCATAAATAACTGACTGAATGGTAATTCTCAAGGTATATCTGAATTCATTCTAAAGATACTGAAATTATGTAAACAAATAGGTATCAGGTGTTCATAACCAACCAACACTAAATAAAATAACAATAAGGACATATGAAACTTTAAATAAATAATGAAGGATCATTGCTCAAAACCCAACATTTAGATATTTCATGAAACATATGGGAGTCATGAATTTAAGCATAGGAATGGGTAGAGAATATGGTTGAACACGTAGTTACAATACTAAAACCATGAATTAGGGATTTAACACGAGGGTTCAATACTCAAATCATATAAGGGCTCATTCCATCAAAAAAATATTACAACATAACTTGTAATAGAAATCAATAAAAACTTCATAGGGTCAATTCATCATAAATATTTAAGAACTCAAAATTTTATATCAAAAGGGGATTCTTGGACTTCATAGGTGAAAAGGACCAATGGATGAACATCACACATACCATAAATCCTTAAGATTGAAAGAGAAGAAATGATGCTTTTCTTGAAAGTTCTTGGATTTGGGAACTTGATTTCTTTGTTTTTTTGTAGAGAAAGGAACAAAATTGATGCACTTGGGGAATGATTAGGGTGTCTTTGAGAAGAGAATTGGAAAAAATAGGCATATAATTCCAAAACCAACATTTTAATTCTTATTTTTATAAGTTGGATTGAGGGGAAAAGACAAAATTTCCTCTCAGATAATTAAATTTGCAACTACAATGCTGATTAAAGGTCACCGCGACACGATAAAGGGCTCATTGCTATACCTACCGTGAGACGCCACTATCGCGGTGAGGTTTTAAAATTGAAATCCAAACACGACCCAATCCTCGTCAGAAAAATAAAAAAAAACTTCTTTGAGACATACTCCTTACACCCCTGAACATGAATTAACTCAAAAATCTATGTCTCAGGGTCGGGAAGACCCATTTAGAAATATTCAAAGTGAAGAGGACAAAAATATGACTAAGTCTCCAACACTTAGTAAAATTTTCAGGATTTAAGCCTCGTATACATACAACTAGGAGATGAACTAAGATAAGAAAAGTATGGGGTATTATAATATCTCCCCCTTGAGAATATTATTTATCGAATGAGACTGATTAAGCTAAGAATACTTGGGAAAATGAGATCATTAACTAGACATGCTAATTGAAACTATGATTACATGGCTGAGTCTGAAACATCATACATGAACTGAAATGATTCGTGAATGCATGCAAAGACATGAGAGTGATTATATAGATGGGAGTGAGAATGGAAAAGAATCAATCTAAGAAGAACTGCTACGTTAAGATGAGTCTGAGTTCACAGAGAAAAGATAAGGGTACTTGGTACACATATCTATTTCTGCTTCCCAAGTGGCTCCCTCAATAGACTGATTCCGCCAAAGAACATTTACCAAGGGAACTTCTTAGTTCCTTAGTCTACGATTTGAAAATCAAGGATCTTGACTGGATTTCTTCATAAGAAAAGCTAACCTAAACATTTTTGCTTTCTAAAGGATCTACATTAGCTGGGTCACCAATACACTTCTTTAATAAGGAAACATAGAACACTGGATGCACTAATGCCAAATCTGCAGGCAACTCAAGCTCATAACCTACCTTCCCAAAAGGACTCAAGATTTGATAAAGGCCAATATATCGGGGACTAATTTTCCCATTCTTTCCAAATCTCTTAACTCTCCTCATGGGAGAGATTTTTAAATATATCGAATCCGCAATATCAAACACAAGATCTCTTCTACGCATATATGCATGGGATTTCTGCTGACTTTAGGCTATCTTATGCCTCTCCCTAATCAACTGAACCTTCTTCATTGCATCAAACATTGAATCTGGTCCTATCAAAGTAGGCTTACCTGCCTCAAACCAACCAATAGGAGATCTACATCTCCTCCTACAAAGAGCCTATTATGAAGCCATTTAAATACTGGTGTGATAACTATTATTGTAGGCAAACACGATCAATGGTAAGTGATCATCACAACTACCTTTAAAGTCAAGAACATACGCCCTCAACATATCCTCTAGGGTCTGAATAGTCCTCTCTAACTGACCATCTATCTGAGGATGAAAAGCTATACTGAGATGAACATGGGTACCAAGGCCTTTTAAAAAAGTATTTCAAAGTAAGAGGTAAACTGAGTACGTCTATATGGAATAATAGACAATGGGACTCTATAAAACCTAATCAACTCTCTAATATAGCGCTTGGCGTAGTCCTCGGCTAAATAAGAAGTATGAACTGGCAAGCAATGGGCTGATTTGGTCATTCTGTCTATAATAACCCATATCAAATCCTGCTGAAAATGCGTACGGGCAAAACCCATCACAAAATCCATGTTCACCTCTTCACAGTTCCAAGTAGGAATTCTATACTCCCACATTGTACCACAAGGCCTCTGTCGTTCCACTTTAACCTACTGAAAATTGGAACATTTATCTACGAAATCTGCACTACCCTTTTTCGTATTACTCTATTATAGATTTTCCACAAATCCCCGGTATATCGTATTGGATCTTGGGTGAATAGAATAACACGCATCATGCACTTCAGCAAGGATTTTCTATCTCAAACCATCTACACTCGGCACACACAACCTACCCTAACATCGCAACGCACCATCTCCCTCTTGGAAGAAAACTTCTACCTTCTGATCTCTATCGGATTTCTTTAACTTAACTAAACTGGAACCTTTATCTTGCATTTCTTTCACTTCGGCAACCAAAGTAGACTCCAAACTATTCTGAACCCAAACACTACCTCAAGTTGAATCAACCAATCAAATAACTAATCTAGCAAGTTGCTGAACCTCTTTAACTAACTTTCTCGTATCATCCCTGAGCAACAATACCCATAAACAATCTACTAAGGGTGTGGTCCACTTTATTGAATTTTACCGGATGATGAAACACACTCATTTCATAATCTTTCAACAACTCTAACCACCTTCTCTGACAAAGATTTAAATCTTTCAAGGAAAAAATAACATCTACTAACTTCTCAAGATGATGGGTAGGGTAATTCTTTTCATGGGTCTTAAGATGTCTAGAGTCATAGACTATGACCTTACCTCTATGCATCAATACACAATCAAGACCATTTCTGGAAGCATCACTGTAAACAACAAACCTATTTGAACCGTGTGGCAAAGTCAAGACTGGGTTTAAGTGAGTTGAGTCTTCAACTCCTAAAAACTTTTTTCATAAGAATCTGACCACTGAAACTTGACTTTATTTTGAGTCAATCCAGTCATGAGGGACGCAATAGAAGAAAACCCTTTAATAAACCATCTGTATTAGCCAGCCAAACCTATAAAACTCCTTATATCTTACAAAGAGATTTTTTTGGGCCAGTTTTTCAGTGCTTTGATCTTTTCAGGGTCAACTCTAATGCCATCACCGAAAATAATATGGAAAATAAAAGCTATTGATCTTAGCCAAAACTCGTACTAACTAAATTTGGTGAAAAACTGATAGGCTCTAAGAGTCTACAATTCAATTCTGAAATGGTCGGTGTGATCATTTTTATTATGAGAGTAGACGATAATATCATCAATGAAGACTATGACAAACATGTCCAAGTGCTTCTTCAACACTCGGTTCATCAAGTCCATGAAAGCTGCTGGGGCATTCGTTAATCCAAAAGACATAACTAGGAATTTGAAGTGACCATACCGAGTTCTAAAATATGTGTTCAGACTGTCACATTCTCTGAATCTGTGCTGATGATAGCCATATCTGAGGTCTATCTTAGAGAAATAACTAGCACCCTGAAGTTAGTCGAATAAATCATCAATCCTGAGGAGTGGGTACTTATTTTTAATTTTGACTTTGTTCAACTAACAGTAATCGATGCACATTTTGAGAGAACTATCTTTCTAACACATGAAAAGGATTGGAGCACTACATGGGGAAATACTGGTCCTGATGAATCCCTTATCCAAGAGATCTTTCAATTATTCTTTTAACTCCTTAAGCTCAGTTGGTGCCATTCTATAGGTGGAATAGAGATAGGCTGGGTATATGGAGGAAGGTCTATTCCGAAGTCAATTTCTCTTTCAGGAGGAACTCCAGGAAGATCTTTAGGGAATACATCTGGAAATTTCCATACTATTGAAACTGACTCGAGACTTGGGTCTCAAAACTAGAGTCTTTGACTCGAACAAGATGGTACATGTAACCATTAGATATCATTTTTCTTGCCTTAAGATATGAGACAAATTGCCTCCTAAACATTGAAGTACTATCCCTCTATTAAATAACTAGATCATTAGGGAACTAGAACCAAACAACTCTATATCTGCAATCAACTGAGGCATAACATGAGTGGAGCCGATCAATACCGAGAATGACATTAAAACCAATTATCTCTAAATATATAAGTTCAACTAAGGTGACTTTTTGGGATATTATGAACATACAGTTCCTGTATAACTTCCTAGCTATCATAGAGACACCTATTGGAGTAGACACTAAGAAGGGTTCTGCTAAAGATTCGGGACTAGCATCAAAATTATTTGCTATATGATGGGTCACAAAAGAAAGTGAAGCTCAAGGACCTGACAAAGAATAAAAATGAATATGAAAGACCTATAACATACCCGTAACCATATCAGGGAGCTTTCTTGATCATGACGGGATTGGAGTGCATACAATCTATTCTGTCACTACTCACTGGATGTACTGGATATGGAACCCTGTTGAGTTTGGCGATCGGATGGGACTGAAGGAATATTGGACTTACCCTGTTGACCACTCTTTGGGAAATCCCTAACTCTGTGGCTTGACTTTCCACACCCAAAACATGCAGCACTATCGGCTTTACACATACCCTGATGATTCCATCCATATTTCTAGCATTGAGGATTAGTACAATGACTATTCAGACTACCCTAAGACTTGTAGCCTGGTGCTCTATCCCGATTTTAATTTCAGAACTTTGGCACTGGCGCACTAGATGAAGATGGTGCTGGGGATGAAAACTTCTAAGGGAACTGAGAACGGTTACCACCCTCTGACTTCGGCTAAGAAAAATAAAAGCTACCTATTCTAGCCCTCTTATTCTCTCTATCTCTCTCTCTTTAAGCTTTTGTTCCTCAATCTGTTGAGCATAGACCATAAACTTAGATATGTCCATCTCTTTTATCAACATAGCAGATCTACATTCCTTGACCACACTATCAGATATACCAGACACGAACTTACTCATTTTAGACCTATTATTAGCCACAATCAAAGGAGCATACCTCGCCAATTGAGTAAACTTAACTGAGTATTCCTTCACACTTATCTTACCCTACTTTGAATTAATAAAATTCAGTACCTTAGATTTCCTCATCTCTAAAGGAAATAATCTATCTAAAAAGGATGTGGTAAACTTCTCCCACTCTACAGGCCCTACATCTGCACCCTTATCCTCCTTCTACTTCTTATACCACGTAAGAACAATATCCTACAACTAATATGTAGCCAACTCTGCACAATCACTTGGGGTGAAACCCATGATATCAGTCACCTTCTGAAACATATCAAGAATCTCCTACTGATCTTTCTCAAACTTTGATCTCGAAAACAATGGGGGATTCATTCGGGTGAAGTCCCAAATCCTAGCTGGAGCTTTATTTGCCACTGGATTAGATGGGGAACAACCTACTGATTATTCCGAGAAGCTACTGAGTGAGCTAAGGTAGTGAATGCAACTTTGAACTTAGAATGAGAGACGTGCTTGTTTAGGGGATCTTCCTGAACAGACAGAAGTGTGGGCTGATTCCCATTCATTCTTCCACCATTTATTTTGGGAGGCATTTTGTGTAATGGAATAAATGATGGATTAGAAAGAGAGTTTAAATAGAGCTCATACTTATTCACATGACATAAATACTGAAAGAAGAGAAACTTTTCCTAAAACATTATGTAGTATCTTGTCTATAAGTGTGGTGCACTTCACACCCATGCAGAAGACTCTACTCAATGTGTGTTTAATTCTCCCTAAAATAATGTAAAACCTTAGGATTTGATACCAAGTTTTTTCATGAACAAAGGATACCCCCTAGTCATGACAACGGTGCTTACGATCACAAGTGACCACAAGCTAACCTATGAGCTGGTACCTGATGTGTGCACTGGATAATATACTAATAATGAATATGTGCAAAAACAACTGAGTATAGCCATAAGGTTCAAATATTGAAAGTATGATTTAAATAATAAGTCTGAACGTCTAATGACATACTAAAAAGAATAATAAAACTAAACTAATAAACTGACTAACTGTCTGAATGACTGAAAACATCTAAAAGCCTCTAAAACTAACTAAAGAGTTGATGGTACAGGCCCCAACTAACTCCAAACTGAACTAACTGAAATGAAATGTGAAATTATTGAAATAACAATATAGGTACTCAACATATGACCACTCACCACAACAGTTTTTGCTGACAAGCTGAACTATATAAGAACGGTCAAGAAACTGAGTGTCCAAACCTATGATATAAAACATCATAGTGTGAAAAAAAGTATGAATTCAGTACTTTGAATGTACTGGTATATGAGATGAGGTTAGGCTGAAATAAAATAGGCTTATGCACATGAAAAAATGACTGACTGAATAGCACTAGATAACTAATGCATAAATATGTGAAAGATGTAAAATCTGAGAATTCATGACCAAGAATATAACATGATACTGAAATAGTCTATAAACTGAAATACTGAAATATGGTGACTTAATAACTGATGAACTGTATGCAATGGTAAAGCTATCCAGAACTAAATTATGTACTGAATACTAAACTGAGACCATGGGAAGTATCATCTAACCGACATGCCCCAATCTGATCTAAGTGGGGTCCGACCTATAACCCCAATTGGAAGGTTGATAGTACCATTCCACTAGTACTGATAATGGCTATATGGATCCACTAAACTAATGTCCTGAAGGACTAATAAGTCACCCTCATCTGGAAGGTGCTCTAATGAGATTTGTATTACCCTCAGATGGAAGGTAGACACTTTATCAAACTTCAACTGGCAAGTTGATATCTCTAACCTAAGTGGGCTATGTAGTTCTGAAACTAAGGGACTACTACTAAAGGTCACACCCTCTACTGGAAGGTGAGCCCCCATTCTTGAGTTCGCTCAGTGTTAAATCCTACTCCCAACTGAATGACACTGATTACTTGACTGAGCAAATAACTTATCATAAATAACTGACTAAATGACAATGCTCATGGTATATCTTAATTCATTCTGAAAATACTAAAATAATTTAAATAAATTGGTATTGAATGCTCATAATCCACCATCACTGAATAAAATAACAATAATGACAAATGAAGATTTAAAACAATAATAAAGGATTATTTCTAAAAATCCAATATTTTGACATTGCATCAAACATATGTGAGTCATGAATTTAAGCATGGGAATGGGTAAAGCATGTGATTGAACACATAGTTACAATACTAAAACCATGAATTAGGGATTTAACATGACGGTTCAATACTAAAATCATATAAGGGATCATTCAATGGAAAAACACTTGTAGCATAACTTGTAATAAAAATCATTAACAACTTCAAGGGGATAATTCATCATAAACATGTAAAAACTCATAATTTGATATCAAAAGGGGATTCTTAGACACCATGGGTGAAAAGGGGCAATGGATGATCATCACACATACCTTAAATCCTTAAGATTGAAAGAGAAACACAATCTTAATGCTTTTCTTGAAAGTTCATAGATTTGGGAACTTGGTTTCTTGGTTTTCTTAAACAGAAATGAATGAAAATGATGAACTTGGGGAATGATTAGGGTTTCTTTAAGAAAAGAATTAGAAAAAATGGTCATATAATTTCCTAATCAATTCTTAATTCATGTTTTTATGAATTTAATTGAGGGGAAAAACAAAATTGCCCCTTAGATAATTAAATTCACAATTTGAACACGTATTAAAGGTTCACCATGATGTGATGAAGGGATCATTGCTATACCCACCGCGACACGCCACCATCATAGTGAGGTTCTGGAATTAAAATACAAACACTACCCAATCCCCTTCAGAATATCCAAAACTTCCCCGAGACATACTCCTACACCCCTAAACATGAATTAACTAAAAAACCTATGTCTCGGGGTCAGGAAGACCCATTTAACAATCCTCAAAGTTAAGAGGCCCAAAATAAGACAAATTCTCCAATGCTTAGTGAAATTTTTAGTCTTTAAGCCTCTTATACATGCAACTAGGAGCTTTTTTTGTTGATTTTTGAGGAAAATGATACCCCTCCAAAATTTTATTTTTGAACTATATGCTATGTATATATGTGTGAACATTGTGAATCTTTTTATGACATTAGGATTAGGGAAATGATAATCTATAATTCCCCGAGCCTGGTGCTCAAAATGCTACACGGTGCTCATAACCCCGAAGGACCACAAGCTTACCCATGATTGATATCTGTACCTATACACTACATAATAAGACATAATAATGGAGAAACATGCATTGAAAGGACATAAGGATCAATAATGAACATGATATGAATGATATAACATCTGTGTGGGGTAATAGAATACCAAAAACAAAACTAAACATACTGAAGTCTGAAATAAGATAGTTTAGAAATCCTCTAACTGACTGAACTATCTAAGTAAAGAGATGCTGGGACATGTACCCAACTAACTCCAACTAATAAACTGATTAATGAGATAATAAGGAAATAATCATGTCCTCGAAAGATAAGGACTCACTTCTAACTCTTTTTGCGAATATATGGAATCTGTTGTTACTCTGGAGCTCGTGTTTCTGAACCTATGGTATAAGATACCATAGCACAAATACGTCAGTACTTTGAATATACTGGTATGTATGTGAGGTAGGCTGAATTCATAGGGTTTATATGCATGAACAATAATAATAACTGACTAACTATCATAAGCATGAGAATACATGCATGAGACATAACAACTTACACTAATACTATGATAACATTATTACTGAATCTGAATATAACTGATAACATGAGTGACTGTATCTGACAGTCCTGAAATTTGAAGAACTATCTAAGTTCTATTACTGAGACTGATTGACTATATCTGACAGTCCTGATTCTGTAACATGAAACTATGGGAAGTAGTAATCTAACTAATATGCCCCTGATACACCATTATGTCTGAGTTGGGTTCTAATCTGTAACCCTAATTAGAAGGGTGTCAATACCACACCACTAGGAAGGACAAGCTGTGGGAGACCCTCATTTGATAGTGTCCCCTATTCGAGAACGGTGCGGCCCTTATCTAACAGTTCTTATCCACCTCATCAACTCTCATCGAAAAGTGTTGATATCTCAACCTATGCTGGCTACATAGTTCTTGAATGCAAGGATAAATTCTAACAATCACACCCTCATTTGATAGTGTGTTTTCTCATCCTTGGGCTCACTCGGTGCTAATTCCTACTCCCATCTGAATAGACTCTGGACATGATTTACTAAACTGAACATAGGATGAAATATTGAATTCCGTTGACTAATGGAATACTACTGATATCTGACAACTGACTGAGTTCATGAGATCATGGAGATTTCCTGAGTCATAAGACTGTCTGAAGTCTAAGGATTCATAGCTTGACTGAGAGTAACGTGAAAACATGACATTGGCTCTAAGCAAACAACTAATGTTTCGGGTAAAAGTACCCCCAGGACTCGATGGAAGGATACTGACCAAGCATAACTTACTTGAACACATAACTAGAACCATAGTCTATACCATATTTATAGAAGCATTTCATCAAATGCGTGATAGGCATAAACTTGTACATACATGGCAATTTCTTGGTATCGTGCTATTTAGGAACTTTTCCTTCATTTAGGCATTTAATCAAACAGATTGTAGGCATAATGCATGTAAACATCATTGTACAATAAATAAACATTGTGGTTTAATTCTAATTTCATCATTCAAGGGTTTAGTCATAGGTTTGCATGAATCTATATCTATAATAATTTAACCAACATAGAATTTATCACCCAACATAGAGTAGAATTCAAAATCTCATTATCCACATGAATAAGAGCAGCCCAATCATGAAATTCATAAGAAAATCCATAATCTTGAATTTAGAAAAAGGGATTCTTGGGCTTCATGGATGATAGGAGTCCATGAATGAACACTATGCATACATTAGTATGTGATTTCATCAGGATTCATGGTGAAACCTTCTTGAATTTGAATCCCCAATAGAAACCCTAGCTTGTTCTTGAGTGAAACTTGAGAGAAACTAGTACATTTTGGGTGAAGAATAGCTAAATCACGTTTTATTGGGTTTAAATAATGGTAGGAAATTGACCCTTTTAACAATTGGATGTGTCTTTTACAATTGTAAAAATTTCCCAAAATGGACCTTTAGCGTGATGTGGCGCTATCGCGCCATGTCACTAGATTTGGACAATTGGAAAATTGAGGGATGGCGCGATGCGGGGCCATCAGGTTGCCACTTCCAATGTGACCTGGAACTTTGGCGCGATGCGAGGGAAATCGCACTGAGACACTGGAAAATGGATAATTCTAAATTTGGGACCTGGCATGATGCACCATAATCACAGTCCACTACTGGAGTTTGGAAAATGCCATTTCCTCTTGTGGCGCGGTACGCCACTAACTAATATGGTGTTGTTTTATGACGGGATGTTGAATAGTCATAACTTCTGACCTAGTTATCGGATTTAGGTGAATCTTATATCGATGTTAAGATTATTGAATTTCCCACATGAAAAAAAGTGAAAATATTTAAAATTCCTCATGGAATAACCATCATTCAATTTAGAATCTAATAGTAGACATTCTTGTGATGAAATTAGCTAGGAAAAAGTATGGGGTATTACAATATCTCCCCCTTGAGAGCATTCATCCTCGAATGAGACTGACTGAGAGGGGAAAAAAGACAACTGACGTACATACTGAACATGATCTTATAACTGACATGACTGACAAGTTGAACATATAATACCAAACATGCAAATCTGATGCATGTATAATTGATTCATGAATGCATGACTGAGTGTTCTAAAGAACTAAGTTTCTCATAATGAGAATGCATGTCTGATGCATAATTACATGATTGAACTGATACATGAGTGCATGACTAAATATGCAATTGTACTTGATACCAAGTTTATAATGGGAACATGAGCATAAAACTGCATACTAAGTTTGTGATGAACTCTGAACATGAAACTGTGTAAGCTTGAGGAGAACTGTTACCTTGAGCTTGATATGAGTTGGTGAAGAATAGGTGAGGATACTTGGTATGCATGTCTGCCTCTGCTTCCCAAATAGCTCTCTCGACGGACTGATTTTGTCAAAGAACCTTAACTAGAGAGACTTATTTGTTCCTCAATCTACGAGTTTGATAGTCTATGATTTTAACTGGAATCTCTACATAAGAGAGAGTGTTGTGAACATCAATGCTCTAAATAGGGACTACAACAAATGGGTCACCTATGCTCTTCTTGAGGAAAGAGACATGAAATACTGGATGAAGTGAGGCTATATCTAAAGGCAATTCAAGCTCATAGGCTACCTTGCCAAAGAGGCCGAGAATCTTGAAGGGACCAACATATCGGGGAATGAGCTTTCGCTTCCTGCCAAATCTCTTCACTCCCTTCATAGGAGAGATCTTTAGATAGATATGATCACCAATCTCAAACTCGAGATATTTTCTACGAACATCTGTATAAGACTTTTGTCATCTCTGAGTAGCCTAGAGTTTTTCTCTAATCAACTGGACTTTTTATAAGTCCAACATGAAGAATTCCCCTTTCACAGTATAAGAAGGCACTCAAAGAAAAATTGAAGAAGGCTTTACATGAAATGGAAAGCCAAGAAACTAATGAAGAAGAAGTACTACAGCTTCTAGAAGAAGCATCTTCCACTGGAAGCAGTAATGGCAATGGGGACATGTTAGACCCTAAAGGAATAGCTACAACCTATATGGACCCCTATTAAGAATAGGGAAATGACTCTTCGAAAAAGTAGAGGTTCAAAGAACTGGAATTACTTTTTGAAAGGGCATTCTACTATTCCTAATTGGAATCTTTATAAGACAGCTTTCCAAAAGCAAAAGCACATGGCAGACTTTTATAAAAGCAAAAGGACTGTCGGCCACTAAGACTTGATCTTAGCCTTACACTTGTATGCATTAGATGTACCTTTTTCTTTCATTCTGATCTATATAAGATCTGTTGTAATCCTAGAGAAGGCATCAGAAAATTTCCAACACAAGAAATATTCTTCTTGCATAATATCTCTCTGTGTAATGTTTTCAAGTTTTAAAGTTTGAATAAAATTTGTAAGTTGTTTTAATACTTTCTTTTAATTACATCCACAATTTTACTTCCGATCCTTTTTGGTATCAAAGCTTCCCCTTTCAAGAAGAAGCTTTGCAAGGGGAAAACAACTTACCTTTTAATAAAGGGAAGAAGAGATTTTGTTTGAGAATCGTTGTGTGGATCCCATCAAAATTACTAGTATAAGGGCGAATTTGGTTAACAAAAGGTATTCCTAGAATAATATCTTCAGTAATAACAAAATCATTAATCAGGCAAATACCATTGTTGCAGATATGAGCTTTTGAAATCTTGTAATCAATTTTCATCTTTTCTCCCTTGAAGTCCTCTGGTATCTTCCAAAAGATGCGTTAAAAATAAAGTGGTACACCAGTACCTATTCCAAAGATCAGAAAAAGGAGTATGGCAGACTCTGGATAGCTGATATGAAAAGACTTAGATGCGACATTAAATTCTTTAGGTGGTTTGAATTCACTGGAAGAATGGAAAACTAAAATGAATCCCTTCAAGTTATCATTAATAAATAGTATACTCAGAGTAACAAAGTTGTTGAATCTGTTACTCCTTCCCTTGAAGGAATAAAAATCCCTCATTCCAATGAAATTCTTAATGCTTCTCCTTTCAAGAAGAAGTACGAAATACCCCTATCTAGCCCTGTCAACCGAGACCTAGATAGGATAGTTGAACAAAACAACTATACTAATTAGGTCCTCCATACTATCTCCCAGCAAATTGATGATGCAAAAAGCGAAAATCTACTTTTTAGCTCACCCATTCCTGAGAAGAGAATTACTGGCTCTAATCTCACTACCAATCCAATCTTTAAGATTCCTGAATTCCAAAAGGAAAAGTTCCCTAAGATCAGCGATGACTTTAAGGTTTCAGGAAAAATCTTGGAACAAATCAATGAAAAACTCTCCAAGTTCAACATAACTGAAAAGGAGAAAGGCGAACCTAGCACTCAAGGAGAAAAGAACTCCCTTTCAAAACTCACCAATGAACGTTTTTCTGCCAAGAAAAACTACTATAAACGCCCCTCTCCCCCAAACATCCAGTTTGAGGAAAACCCTTACCTATCCACCTAAAATCATGATGGTAGAGACATCACTGAGTGAAATGTTGATGGATTGGCAGAACACCAAATCTATAACAAACTCCATGAAATGAGAGTTGCCATTACTGCCTACAAAATTAGAGGAGCTTCTGAAAAAGAGGCATCCACTATGATAATAGCAGGATTCACTGGTATGATAAAACATTGGTGGGGAAACTATTTCACGGACGATGTTAAGGGTCTTATCTATGAGGCCACAACCATGGAAACGGTCATCAAGAGTGAAAATGGACAAGAAGTCCTCGACCAAGTCTTGAAAAAAGACGCCTGTGCAACCCTCCTTTATCAAATAGCTAGACATTTTATAGGAGAACCCAAACTATTTCAAGATAGGATCTTAGAAATCCTTAACAACCTCACCTGTAAAGATTTAGAAGACTTTAGATGGTATAAAGATACTTTTTTGGTCAAAATTATGATCAGACGTGACTGTAAAAATAACTTCTGGAAAGAACGTTTCATTAGTGGTCTCCCTCCGCTGTTCGCAGACAATGTTAGGACCAAAATCAAAGATAGGTTCAAAGGAAATATTCCGTAAATTCATGACTCGGACATGGAAAGATTCGAATCAAAGATAGGTTCGAAGGAAAGATTCCCTAATTCATGGTTTTAGTATTGTAATTACGTGTTCAACCATATGCTCTACCCATTCCTATGATTAAATTCATTACTCCCATATGTTTGATGATATATCTAAATGTTGGGTTTTGAGCAATGATCTTTCATTATTGTTTTAAAGTTTCCTATGTCCTTATTGTTATTTTATTTAGTGTTGGTTGGTTATGAACACCTGATACCTATTTGTTTACATAATTTTAGTATCTTCAGAATGAATTAAGATATACCAAAAGAATTACCATTCAGTCAGTTATTTATGATCAGTTATTTTTTCAGTTAATCGTATTTCAGTCTAGTAATCTATGTCATTTAATTGGGAACAGGATTTAGCACCGAGCGAACTCAGGGATGAGGGCTCACTTGACAGTAGAAGGTGTGACCTTTAGTAGTAGGCCCTTAGTTTCATAGCTATGTACCCAGCTTAGGTTAGAGATATCAACCTGCCAATTGAGGGTTGATAAGATGTCTACCTGCCAGTTGAAGGTAACAAATATATAATTAGAGCACCTGCCAGAGGAGGGTGACTCATTATTCCTTTAGGACACTAGTTTAGAAGATACACACAACCATTGTTAGTACCCATGGCACGGTACTGACACCCTTCCAACTGGGGTTATAGGTTGAAACCCACTTAGCTCCAATTGGGGCTTGTCAGTTAAATTATAGCTCCCACAGTCTCAGCTCATTATTCAGTACAAAATTTAGTTCCGGTTTTTTTGACCTAGCATACAGGTTTATAGTTAATCAGTCACCAAATTTCAATATTTAAGTTTACAGACTATTTTAATATCTTGTTATATGCTTGGTCATGCATTCTCAGATTTTACAGCCTACACCCATGTATGTATTGGTTATCTCATGCTATTCAGCCAATGATTATTTCATGCACATAAAACTATGTATTTCTGCCTAACCTCATCTCATATACCAGTACATTCAAAGTATTGATCGCATAGTTTTCTTTATGCTATGATGTCTTATTTCATAGGTTCGGATGCTCAATTTTTTGACCGTTCTTAAATAGTTCAGCTTATTAGCAACAGTAGTTGGGGTGATTCCTCACATATGAAGGACCTGATATGTTATTTCAATATTTCCAAATTTCAATTCAGTTAGTTCAGTTTGGAGTTAGTTAGGTCCTGTCCCATCAACTCTTCAATCAGTTTAGAGGCTTTTAGATATTTTTAGTGATTCAGAAAGTTAGTCAGTTTATCAGTTTAGTTGTTTGATCATTCTTTTGAGTATGTCATCAAATGTTCATACCTATAATTTAAATCATACTTTTAGTGTAATATCCCGTATTTTGCTTGTACTTGTTCTAATTTTATGGAACTTGGGATAGCCTTGTGGTATAGGTAACGGATGAGATTTTTTCTGCGAGTATTTAAGGTGTAGATGGAATTATAGATTCTGCCCATACATTTTAATGTGATGCGATCAAGTAAACATTGATACAACTATTTAACTTAGAATAATAAGCCGGTATTTGAATCTAATGTTTAATGTGACCAAGTGTGTACAGGTTGTAAGTTAGATTAAAGGGATCAGGAGCCGGAAATAGAATAAAATATTAAGGTTCTTCCTTGATTTAATTAAGCTAGTAGGTAATTCACCTACTTAAACCATTTGGACCAAATTAATGGACCCATGGCTATGGACCAGATTTGGGCTTATACTAATGTACTCATTTAGGCCCAAATTGAATAAAAGAGGAGGAAAATAGTGAAATGGCCCAACACATAAATTTGCTAAGGCCCAAATATAATTGCTGGTCCTTGGAAGATTTATGTGTTGGGCCATTTCTCGATTTTCCTTCCTCTTTTATTCAATTTGGGCCTAAATGAGTACATTAGTATAGGCCCAAAATTGGTCCATAGCCATGGGTCCATTAATTTGGTCCAAATGTCTCTAGTAGGTTACTCACCTACTAGATTAATTAAATCAAGCAAGCACCTTGATATTTTATTCTAATTCCATCTCCTGATCCCTTTAATCTAACTTACAACCTATACACACTTGGTCACTTTAAACTTTAGATTCAAATATCGGCTTATGATTCCAAGTTAAATAGTTGTATCAATGTTTACTTGATCGCATCACATTAAAATGTATGGGCAGTATCTAAAATTCCATCTACACCTTAAATACTCGCATAAAAAATCTCATTCGTTACCTATACCACTAGGCTATACTAAGTTCCATAAAATTATAACATGTACAAGAAAACTATGGGATATTACACTAAAAGTACGATTTAAATTATAGGTATGAACGTCAGATGACATACTTAAAAGAATGATCAAACAACTAAACTGATTAACTGACTAACTGTCTGAATCACTGAAAATATCTAAAAGCCTCTAAACTGACTAAAGAGTTGATGGGACAGGCCCTAACTAACTCCAAACTGAACTAACTGAAATGAAATATGGAAATATTGAAATAACATATCAACTCCTTCACATATGAGGACTCACCCCAACTATTGTTGCTAATAAGCTAAACTATCTAATCATGGTTAGAAAACTAAGAATCCGAACCTATGAAATAAGACAAAATATCATGAAGAAAAGTATACGATCAATACTTTGAATGTACTGGTATATGATATGAGGTTAAGCAGAAATACATAGTTTTATATGAATGAAATAATCATTGGATGAATAGAAAGAGGTAACTAATACATAAATGCGTGTAGGCTCTAAAATCTTAGAATGCATGACCCAACATATAACATGATATTGAAAAGTCTTCTGCATGGTTGTGAAGTGCACCACCCTTATAGACAAGAGGCTACATGATGTTTAAGGAAAAGTTTCTCTTCTTTTAGTATTTATTTCATGTGAATAAGAATGAGATCTATTTAAACTCACTTTGTAATCCATCGTTTATTCCATTACACAAAATGCCTCCCAAAATGAATGATGGAAGAAGGAATGGAAATCAGCCCGTACTTCTGTCTGTTCAGGAAGATCCCCAAAAAAAGAAAGTCTTTTATGCTAAGTTCAGACTTTAATTCACTACCTTAGCTCACTCAGTAGATTCTTGGAATAATCTGTAGGTTGTTCCCCAGCTAATCCAGTGGCACATAAAGTTGAAGCTAGGATTTGGGACTTCACCCGAATGAATTCCCCTTTGTTTTTGGGATCCAAGTTTGAGAAGGATCAGCAGGAGATTTTTGATATGTTTCAGAAGGTGACTGATATCATGGGTGTCACCCCAAGTGATTGTGCAGAGTTGGCTACATATTAGTTGTAGGATATTGTTCTTACGTGGTATAAGAAGTAGAAGGAGGATAGGGGGCAGATGAAGGGCCTGTAGAGTTGGAGAAGTTTACCACATCCTTTTTAGATAGATTATTTCCTTTAGAGATGAGGGAAGCTAAGGTACTGAATTTAATTAATTTAAAGTAGGGTAATATAAGTGTGAAGGAATACTCACTTAAGTTTACTCAATTGGCGAGGTATGCTCCTTTGATTGTGGCTAATAATAGGTCTAAAATAAGTAAGTTCGTGTCTGGTATATATGAAAGTGTGGTTAAGGAATGTAGATCGTCTATGTTGATTAAAAAGATGTACATATCTAAGTTTATGGTCTATGCTCAACAGATTGAGGAACAAAAGCTTAAGGAGAGAGAGAGAGAGAATAAGAGGGCTAAATAGGTAGCTTTTATTTTTCTTAGCCGAAGTCAGAGGGCAGTAACCGTTCTCAGTCCCCTTAGAAGTTTTCAGCCCTAGCACCATCTTCATCTAGTGCGTCAGTGCCAAAGTTCTAGAATGACAATAGGGATAGAGCACCAGGCTACAAGTCCTAGGGTAGTATGAATATTCATTATATTAAACCTCTATGCTACAAATATGGATGGAATTATCAGGGTGTGTGTAGAGTCGATATTGATGCATGTTTTGGATGTGACAAGCCAAGACACAGAGTTAGGGATTGCCCAAAGAGTGGTCAACAGGGTAAGTCCAATCGTCCTTCAGTCCCATATGATCGCCCAACTTAACAGGGTTCCATGTCCAGTACAACCAGTGAGTAGTGCCAAAACAGATTGTATGCACTCTAGTCCTGTCTTGATCAGGATAGCTCTCCTGATATGGTTACGGGTACATTATAGGTCTTTCATATTCATGTTTATGCTTTTTTATTTCCTTGAGATTCACTTTCTTTTGTGTTCCTTCATATACCAAATAATTTTGATGCTAGTCCCGAATCTTTAGCAGAACCCTTCTTAGTGTCTACTCTAATAGGTGTCTTTATGATAGCTAGGAAGGTATACAGGAACTGTCTGATCATAATATCCCAAAAAGTCACCTCATTTGATCTTATAAAGTTAGAGATGATTGATTTTAATGTCATTCTCAGTATAGATTTTCTCCACTCATGTTATGCCTCAGTTGATTGCAGATATAGAGTCGTTCAGTTCTAGTTCCCTAATGATCTAGTTATTTAATAGAGGGATAGTACTTCAATGTTTAGGGGGAATTTTTTTTTATATCTTAAGGCAAGAAAAATGATATCTAATGGTTGCATGTACCATCTTGTTCGAGTCAAAGACTCTAGTTTTGAGACCCAAGTCTAGAGTCAGTTTTAGTAGTAAGGAAATTTCCAGATGTATTCCCTGAAGATCTTCCCGGAGTTCCTCCTGAAAGGGAAATTGACTTTGGAATAGACCTTTTTCTATATATATACCCAGCCAATCTCTATTACACTTATAGAATGGCTCCAACTGAGCTTAAAGAGTTAAAAGAATAATATAAAGATCTCTTAGATAAGGGATTCATAAGGACCAGTATTTCCCCATGTGGTGATCCAATCCTTTTCATGTGTAAGAAAGACGGTTCTCTAAGAATGTGCATCGATTACCGTTAGTTGAACAAAGTCACAATTAAAAATAAGTACCAAATCCCCGAGATTGATGACTTATTCGACCAACTTCAAGGTGCCAGTTATTTCTCTAAGATATACCTCAGATCTTTCTATCATCAACTCAGATTCAGAGAATATAACAGTCTGAAGACATATTTTAGAACTCGGTATGGTCACTTCAAATTCCTAGTTATGTCTTTTAGATTAACAAATGCCCCAACATATTTCATAGACTTGATGAACCGAGTGTTCAAGAAGTACTTGGACATGTTTTTCATAGTCTTCATTGATGATATTATCGTTTACTCTCATAATGAAAATGATCACACCGACCATCTCAGAATTGTATTATAGACTCTTAGAGCCTATCAGTTGTTCGCCAAATTTAGTAAGTTCGAGTTTTGGCTGAGATCAATAGATTTTATTGTCCATATTATTTTCGGTGATGGCATTGGAGTTGACCCTCAAAAGATCAAAGCAGTGAAAAACTGGCCCAGAACTATGTCTTCGTCAGATATTAGAAATTTTAAAGGTTTGGCTGGCTATTACAGATAGTTTATTAGAGAGTTTTCTTCTATTGCGTCCCTCATGTCTGGATTGACTTAAAATAAAGTCAAGTTTCAGTGGTCAGATTCTTATGAAAAAAGTTTTTGGGGGTTGAAGACTCAACTCACTTAAACCCAGTCTTGACTTTGCCAGATGGTACAAATAGGTTTGTTGTTTGCAGTGATGCTTCTAGAACTGGTCTTGATTGTGTATTGATACAGAGAGGTAAGGTAATAGTCTATAACTCTAGACATCTTAGGACTCATGAAAAGAATTACCCTACCCATCATCTTGAGAAGTTAGCAGATGTTGTTTTTGCCTTGAAAGATTTAAATCTTTGTCAGAGAAGGTGGTTAAAGTTATTGAAAGATTATGAAATGAGTGTGTTGCATCATCCGGGATAGTCCAACGAAGTGTAATACATCCTTAGTAGATTGTTTATCTTTATTGTTGCTCAAGGATGATACGAGAAAGTTAGTTAAAGAGGTTCATCATCTTGCTAGATTATGTTTTCGGTTGGTTAATTCAGCTAGAGGTAGTGTTTGGGTTCAGAATAGTTTAGAGTATTCTTTGGTTGCCGAAATGAAAGAAACACAAGATAAATGTTCCAGTTTTGTTAAGTTAAATGAATCCATTAAAGATCAGAAGGTAGAAGTTTTCTTCCAAGAAGGAGATGGTGTGTTGCGATGTTAGGGTAGGTTGTGTGTGCCGAGTGTAGATGGTTTGAGATAGCAAATCCTTGCTGAAGTGAATGGTACGTGTTATTATATTCATCCAAAAGCCAATAACATATACCGGGGATTTGTGGGAAATCTATAATAGAGTGGTATGAAAAAGGGTATAGCAGATTTTGTAGATAAATGTTCCAATTTTCAGCAGGTTAAAGTAGAACACCAGAGGCCTAGTGGTACAATATGGGAGTTTAGTATTCCTCCTTGGAAGTGTGAAGAGGTGAACATGGATTTTGTGATGGGTTTGCCTCGTACGCATTGTCAGCAGGATTTGATATGGGTTATTATAGACAGATGACCAAATCATCCCATTGCTTGCCAGTTCATACTTCATATTTAGCCAAGGACTACGCCAAGCACTATATTAGATAGTTGATTAGGTTTCATAAATTTCCATTGTCTATTATTCCATATAGAGGTACTCAATTTACCTCTTACTTTGGAATGCTTTTTAAAAGGGCCTTGGTACCTACGTTCATCTCAGTATAGCTTTTCATCCTCAGATAGATGGTCAGGCAGAGAGGACCATTCAGACTCTAGAGGATATGTTGAGGGCATGTGTTCTTGACTTTAAAGGTAGTTGTCGAGTTTGCCTATAATAACAATTATCACTCCAGTATTTAGATGGCTACATTTGAGGTTCTCTATAGAAGGAGATATAGATATCTTATTGGTTGGTTTGAGGCAGGTGAGCCTTCTTTGGTAGGACCAGATTCAGTGTTTCATGCAATAAATAAGATTCAGTTAATTAGGGAGAGGCATAAAATAGCCTAAAGTTGGTAGAAATCCCATGCATATATGCGTAGGAGAGATCTTTTGTTTGATATTGGGGATTCGATATATTTAAAAATCTCTCCCATGAGGAGAGTTAAGAGATTCGGAAAGAATGGGAATATTAGTCCCCGATATGTTGGCCCTTATCAAATCTTGAGTCATTTTGGGAAGGTAGCTTATAAGCTTGAGTTGCCTATAGATTTGGCATCAGTGCATCCAATGTTCTATGTTTCCTTATTAAAGAAGTGTATTGGTGACCCAACTAATATAGCTCCTTTAGAAAGAAAAAATGTTCAGGTTATCCTTTCTTATGAAGAAATCCCATTCAAGATCCTTGATTGTCAGACCGTAGACTAAGGAACTAAGAAGTTCCCTCGGTCAAAGTTCTTTGACGGAATAAGTCTATTGAGGGAGCCACTTGGGAAGTAGAAGTAGATATGTGTACCAAGTACCCTTATCTCTTCTCTGCAAACTCAGACTCAGCTTAACATAAAGTTCTTCTTAGATTTACTCTTTTTTATGCTCAGTCCCATCTATATAATCACTCTCATACCTTTGCATGCATTCACGAATCATTTCAGTTCATGTATGATGTTTCAGACTCAGCCATGTCATCAAATTTTCAATTAGCATATCAAGTATATGATCTCAGTTTCCCTAGTGTTCTTAGCTTAATCAGTCTCATTCAATAAAAAATGTTCCCAAGGGGGAAATATTATAATACCCCATACTTTTCTTAACTTAGTTCAGCTCCTAGTTGTATGTATAAGAGGATTAAAGCCTGAAATTTTTACTAAGTGTTGGGGACTTAGTCATATTTTTGGACTCTTCACTTTGAGTATTTCTAAATGGGTCTTCCAGACCCTAAGACATAGATTTTTAAGTTAATTCATGTTCAAGGGTGTAAGGAGCATGTCTCAAAGAAGTTTTTTTTTTTTTCTGATGAGGATTGGGTCGTGTTTGGATTTCAATTCTAAAACGTCACCGTGATAGTGGCGTGTCATGGTAGGTATAGCAATGCGCCCTTCATCGTGTCATGGTGACCTTTAATCCGCATTGTAGTTGGAAATTTAATTATCTGAGAGGCAATTTTTTCTTTTCCCCTCAATCCAACTTATAAAAATAAGAATTAAAATGTTAGTTATGGAATTATATGCACATTTTTTCCAATTATCTTCTCAAAGAAACCCTAATCTTTAACTAAGTTCATCAATTTCATTCCTTTATCTACAAAAAAACAAAGAAATCAAGTTCCCAAATACGAGAACTTTCAAGAAAAACATCATTTCTTCTCTTTCAAGCTTAAGGATTTAAGGTATGTGTGATGTTCATCCATTGGCCCTTTTCACCTATCCAGTCCAAGAATCCCCTTTTAATATAAAATTATGAGCTTTTAAATATTTATGATGAATTGACCCTATGAAGTTTTTATTGATTTTTATTACAAGTTATGTAGTAATATTTTTTTGATGGAATGAACCCTTATATGATTTGAGTATTGAACCCTCATGTTAAATCCCTAATTCATGGTTTTATTATTGTAACTACATGTTCAACCATATGCTCTACCCATTCCTATGCTTAAATTCATGACTCCCATATGTTTGATGAAATATCTAAATGTTGGGTTTTGAGAAATGATCCTTCATTATGGTTTTAAAGTTTCCTATGTCCTTATTGTTATTTTATTTAGTGTTGGTTGGTTATGAACACCTGATACCTATATGTTTACACAATTTTAGTATCTTTAGAATGAATTCAGATATACCATAAGCATTACCATTCATTCAGTTATTTATGATCAGTTTTTTGTTCAGTTAATCATATTTTAGTCTAGTAATCTGTGCCATTCAATTGGGAACATGATTTAGCACCGAGCAAACTCAGGGATGAGGGCTCACTTCCTAGTAGAAGGTGTGACCTTTATTAGTAGTCCCTCAGTTCCAGAGCTATGTACCCAACTTAGGTTAGAGACATAAACCTGCCAATTGAGGGTTGATAAAGTGTATACCTGCCAGTTGAAGGTAACACATATATAATTAGAGCACCTGCCAGAGGAGGGTGACTCATTATTCCTTTAGGATATTAGTTTAGTAGATACACACTTCCATTGTTAGTACTCGTGGTTCGGTACTGACACTCTTCCAATTGGGGTTATAGGTTGAAACCCACTTAGCTCCAATTGGGGCATGTCAGTTAAATGATAGCTCCCACAGTCTCAGCTCATTGTACAGTACATAATTCAATTTAGGTTTTTTGACCTAGCATACAGTTCCATATTTATTCAGTCACCAAATTTTAATATTTTAGTTTACAGACTATTTCAATATCATGTTATATGCCAGGTCATGCATTCTCAGATTTTACAGCCTACATGCATTTATGTATTGGTTATATCATGCTATTCAGCCATTGATTATTTCATGCACATAAAACTTTGTATTTCTGCCTAACCTAATCTCATATACCAGTACATTCAATGTATTGATCGCATACTTTTTTTCATGCTATGATGTCTTATTTCATAGGTTCAGATGCTCAGTTTTCTGACCGTGCTTAGATAGTTCATCTTATTAGCAACAGTAGTTGGGGTGAGTCCTCACATGTGAATGACCTGATATGTTATTTCAAGATTTCCATATTGCATTTCAGTTACTTCAGTTTAGAGTTAGTTAGGTCCTATCCCATCAACTCTTCAGTCAGTTTAGAGGCTTTTAGATATTTTTAGTGATTTAGACAGTTAGTCAGTTTATCAATTTAGTTGTTTGATCATTCTTTTGAGTATGTCATCAGACGTTCATACCTATAATTTAAATCGTACTTTTCGTGTATTATCCCGTATTTTGCATGAACTTGTTCTAATTTTATGGAACTTGGTATAGCCTTGTGGTATATGTAACGGATGAGATTTTTTATGTGAATAGTTAAGGTGTAGATTGAATTATAGATGTTGCCCATACATTTTAATGTGACGCGATCAAGTAAACATTGATAACACAATTTAACTTCGAATCATAAGCCGGTATTTGAATCTAAAGTTTAAAGTGACCAAGTGTGTACAGGTTGTAAGTTAGATTAAAGGGATCAGGAGATGGAAATAGTATAAAATATTGAGGTTCTTTCTTGATTTAATTAATCTAGTAGGTAAGTCACCTACTTAAGCCATTTGGACCAAATTAATGGACCAATGGCTATGGACCAGATTTGGGACTATACTAATGTACTCATTTAGGCCCAAATTGAATAAAAGAGGAAGGAAAATAGTGAAATGGCCCAACACATAAATCTGTCAAGGCTCAAATATAGATGTTGGGCTTTGGAAAATATATGTGCTGGGCCATTTCTCTATTTTCCTTCCTCTTTTATTCAATTTGGTCCTAAATAAGTACATTAGTATAGGCCCAAATCTGGTCCATAGCCATGGGTCCATTAATTTGGTCCAAATGGCTTAAGTAGGTAACTCACCTACAAGCTTAATAAAATCAAGAAAGCACCTCGATATTTTATTCTATTTCCTTCTCCTGATCCCTTTAATCTAACTTATAACCTGTACACACTTGGTCACTTTAAACTTTAGATTCAAATACCGGCTTATGATTCCAAGTTAAATAGTTGTATCAATGTTTACTTGATCGCGTTACATTAAAATGTATGGGCAACATTTATAATTCCATCTACACCTTAAATACTCACATAAAAAATCTCATGTGTTACCTATACCTCAAGTCTATACCAAGTTCCATAAAATTAGAACAAGTACAAGCAAAATATGGGATATTAAACTAAAAGTATGATTTAAATTATAGGTATGAACGTCTGATGACATACTTAAAAGAATGATCAAACAACTAAGCTGATAAAATGACTAACTGTCTGAATCACTAAAAATATCTAAAAGCCTCTAAACTGACTGAAGAGTTGATGGTACAGGCCCTAACTAACTCCAAACTGAACTAACTGAAATGAAATATGGAAAAATTGAAATAACATATCAGGTCCTTCACATAGGAGGACTCACCCCAACTACTTTTGCTAATAAGCAAAACTATCTAAGCAAGGTCAGAAAACTGAGCATCCAAACCTATGAAATAAGACATCATAGCATGAAGAAAAACATGCGATCAATACTTTTAATATACTGGTCTATGAGATGAGGTTAGGTAGAAATACATAGTTTTATGTGCATGAAATAATCATTGGCTGAATAACATAACATAACCAATATATAAATGTGTGTAGGCTATAATATCTGAGAATGCATGACCAAGCATATAACATGATATTGAAAAGTCTTCTGCATGGGTGTGAAGTGCACCATACTTATAGAAAAGAGGCTATATGATGTTTTATGAAATGTTTCTCTTCTTTTGGAGCAAACCAAATGCCTTTTGTAAGTTGTTTTGATACCAAAAAGGATCGAAAGTAAAATTGCGGAAGTAATTAAAAAAAAGTATTAAAACAACTTACAAATTTTATTTAAACTTTAAAACTTGAAAACATTACAGAGAGAGAGAGATTAATCAATTGGAATATTTCATATGTTGGAAATTTTCTGATTCCTTCTCTAGGATTACAACCGATCTTATATAGATCAGAATGAAAGAAAAACGTACATCCAATGTATACAAGTGTAAGGCTAAGATCAAGTCTTAGTGGCCGACAGTCCTTTTGCTTTTATAAAAGTCTGCCGTGTGCTTTTTCTTTTGGAAAGATGTCTTATAAAGATTCCAATTAGGAATAGTAGAATGCCCTTTCAAAAAGTAATTCCAGTTCTTTGAACCTCTACTTTTTCGAAGGGTCATTTCCCTATTCTTAATAGGGGTCCATATAGGCTGTAGCTATTCATTTGGGGTCTAACATGTCCCCATTGTCATTACTACTTCCAGTGGAAGATGCTTCTTCTTGAAGCTGTAGTACTTCTTTTTCATTAGTTTCTTGGCTTTCCATATCATGTAAAGCCTTCTTCAATTTTTCTTTGAGTGTCTTCTTATACTGTGAAGCACTGGTTGAAGGGGTGAAACGATCACTCCTTTGTCAGGAGTCTTTGGAGCTACTGGTTTGGGAGTCCAGCCTTTGACCTTTATCTCTTTGGATAAATACTTGATACGATCATGTTCTCCTATGGAGAAGTTCCAAGATATAATATAGGAAACTCGTTTCTTAATAAAAAATTTGCACATTTGGATGTGCTCTGGGAGGGTTACACACCCTTCTTTGGAACAGAAATCATTGAACCTGTTAATGAATTGTAATGGGAGGATTTCTTTGATTCCTACGAAATAAATCCACCAATCGCAGAACCATCTGGGAATAATAGCTTCAACCATGGCCGAACAGTATTTAATAAACCAGGTGTGTCCTGGTCTAACATATAAAAAATTGAACCATGCAGACTTGTAGTCATACCAATTATATGTTTGAGGCCTGTGAGGCATCGATAAAGCAATAGGAGTACGCAGGTGATCTGCAAACCAGTTGAAAAGGGTTAATACCCTTTTGATGGTGAATCTAGAATAGTCAATATATTCTGGATTCTTGTCATTCATTGAGTGTTCGACTTCAATGGAGTCGGTGTCTACAAGGATGGCTTTATAGAATCTCCTGGTCTTGAGTGGATTCTCAGTATCCACAAAGTTTTTATCATTATAAACCAGCTTGACTAGCTGGTTTAGCGGATATCCTTCATATTCTTTATCAAGGGCAAGGACTGGCATTACCTAAGTGGTAATAAATTTGAATTCCTTTTTGATGGGAGGAGTTGTTGCTGTGGTCTTGACTGCTGTAGGATCTACAGCCTAAGCAAAGGTTTCAGGAGCCTTCATAGCATAGCTCTACTTCGATTGAACATATGAACTTGACGATTGTCCTTTATTAAAAGGTTTATAAGTCTTCAAATCTACCAATCTGGTTGGCATTGGTGGAGGAAGCTTTGGGAATTCTGACAATGCTGCGTATTTGTTTTGGAACTATAGTGGTATTTCTGGTTTTAGCGTCGGCCTTTGTGGGAATGATGGCCTTAATGGGTTCATCAAGGCAGAAGGAGAGTCGAATGGTCTGTCCATCTTCGTTTGCTCTTGTTTATTCCCTATCGGGATTTTTCCTAGCGTTGTGGGTCTCATTTTGTCCCTGTAAAAATTCTCTTGTTAGAAAATCGGGAAGGGAATTGTTTTCTCCTTTGATAAATTCTATATGAAAATCAAAGCTAGATAGGAGAGTTTTCCATCTAGCAAATATTTGTTTTGAAACCAGATTTTTAACATCCTTTGGTAAAATTTCTTTAGCAGATTTGCAATCCACTCGTAGTAAAAATTCCTTGTTAATAAGGTCATCCTGAAATTTGGTGATACATAGCACTATAAATAAAATCTGCTTTTTAACGGTGCTGTAATTTCTTTTGGCTGAATTCCAGATTCCTGATTAAATCTGACTAATTGTTCAGAAGAATCAATACCTGCTTTTTGCTTCAGAATACCTCCATACCCGAGGTCAAAAGCATCAGTTTCGACAATCATAAAGGCTTCGGGGTTAGGAATACCTAAACAAGAAAGGTTTTTGACTAATTTCTTTACCTCGATGACAACTTTGGTTTGCTCAGAGCTCCAAGGAATAGGAATCTTTTTAAGCCTTTTGTAAAGAGGTTCACATACTTGCCTAATGTTTGGGATAAAATCTGCTACATAGTTTAGGCTTCCTAAAAACCTCTGAAGCTGAGTTTTATCGCTGATTTCATTTGGAAACTTAGAGGAGAACTCTATGGCTCTGCAAATTGGTTTATAACTACCTTGATAAAGGTCATGCCCCAAAAATCTTATAGAAGTCTGAAAAAGCTTCATTTTCTTAGCACTTATGACTAAGCCATTAATCTTAACAATCTTGAAGAAAGTATTAAGATGTTTAAAATGAGAATCAATGTTCTCGGAGAAAATAAGCACATCATCAATATAAACAATCAACATATAACTATAGGGATTGAAAATATTGTTCATAATGTTTTGTAACTCGGAAGGTGCATTTTTGAGTCCAAAGGGTAAGACATTCCATTCATAATGTCCAAAGGGGACGTTGAAGGAAGTCTTGTATTTATCCTTTTCAGCAATTTGTATTTGCCAAAATCCAGATTTCATATCAAATTTGCTATAAAGATTAGCTTTGAAAGTTCTCTTTAAAAGATCCCCCTTGTTGGGAATCGGATGTCTGATCCATTTTAAAACTGCATTTAATATTACAAGCCTAGGAGTATCTCGTTCCTTTTCTGCACTATTATTTACATAAAAGGTAGAACCACTCCAAGGAGAATTAGAGGGTCTGATAATCCCATTCTTTAATAAATGGTTTATCTCATTTTTGCAGACTTCCATCATTTCTTGGTTCATTTGAATGGGTCTTTCCTTAGTAGGAATAGCCTATTCATTGAACCCAGTAATGTAGGGAAGTTCTACAGAATGCCTTTTTCTTTCCCAGAATGCGTTAGGAAATTCAAAACAAATTTCTCTTTCAAAAGTTTGCTGAAGATTAGTAATTTTACTCACTATCTCCGGGGTTTTTAAAATTTGTTCAATTTTCTTTATTTGAATTTCTTGTTTAAGAAAACAAATATGTGAAGAAAGTCTGTTAATCTTAAACACAGTTCTTTCTTTAATAAGATCACCGTCTTCTTGCGAGAGGGGCCTTAATAAAGGGAAGAAGAGATTTTATTTGAGAATCGTTGTGTGGATCCCATCAAAATTACTAGTATAAGGGCAAATTTGGTTAACAAAAGGTATTCCTAGAATAATATCTTCAGTGATACCTTCAGTAATAACAAAATCATTAATCAGGAAAATACCATTATTACAGATATGAGCTTTTGAAAGCTTGTAATCAATTTTCATCTTTTCTCCAATGGCGGAGTATAGACGAGAAGTGATTTTCTGAAAATATTTGGTGGGTATAAGTACCTTGACTATGCAATTGCTATCAACACCATTATAAAAAATGGCGACTCTGTTAAGAACAAAGTCTTTGTTTATAACAATTTTTACGGCAATGTGCTCGATGTAAGCTTTAATAGCAGTGATAACTGCATTGGAGGTAGAGGGAGATTATGAATAGGGGAATGATCCTGGTTCTTTGAGGTGATCGTTTTGAATGAGATCATTTATTATTGAGAAGATCTGGGTGATTATGGTGGAGAGACATTCTCAGGGGGAGACACATTCTTTAGGACCTGTTCGGTAAGAATGTTGAGTTCAACCCTATTGAGCCTGATTTTCAGATCTCTGATGTCTCCCTTAAGGGTGGAAATTTCACCCTTGAGATCAACTATAGAAGGTTCTGCAGGTTTATCAAATCTAAACATAACCTGTTTCATACTAAAAGGCTGAATAATAGGTTTGGGGGGCTTTTCTTCTTGAGAAAGCATCAATCTTTTGAGTTCTAGAAGATATTTATTTCTAGCCTCATCATCTTGTATGTGTTCTATAATGTCAAAAAGGATTTATTTAGGGTTTCTAGAGATGACATTCACAGTCTTTTTTGTGCAAGTACAGAAGGTACCATTACAAGTGCAATCTTGTCCAGACTGAGATTGATCAGATTCATATGCGGCGTTGATGAATTCTTCGTCGCTATAATCATCAGTAGAAGAGGAATAGGAGGAAGAATCAGAGAAGTCTGAAGAATCTTTCATTAGAGAGAATAACTTTTCTTTGGTCTCATCGGAGAGACCTAATTGGTTAATCTTACTCTTCTTACCTGACTTACAGTCTTTAGCTCTATGGCCAGTTTTGCCACAAGTCCAACAAACATCCTTCTTAGGATTCTTAGACCTCCTTCTAGTTTTTTTACTAGTTTTATACGACTCCTTCTTAGAGGTTTCGTTTCTAGGTTTGGTCTTTCTATGAGATTTATAGGATTTTTTCCTATGTCTCTTATTAGACGGAGAGGAAATGTTAGAAAATCCAAAATCTTGGCAGAAAGTTCCTAACCCATATTTGGAAGCACTGTCTTTCTTAAGTTGATTATTAAGCTTAAGGTCGGTGTAGAGATCTATTCCCACCGTGGTGATGAAGATGATTATGTCTCCATAAGTTAAGATTTCGTAAGGGATCTTTACTTCGAACCTATCTTTGATTTTGGTCCTAACCTTGTTTGCGAATAGGGGAGGGAGACCACTAATGAAACGTTCTTTCCAGAAGTCATTGTTACAGTCAGGTCTAATCATAATTTTGACCAAAAAGGTATCTTTATACCATCTAAAGTCTGCTAAATCTTTACAGGTGAGGTTGTTAAGGATTTCTAAGCTCCTATCTGGAAATAGTTTGGGTTCTCTTATAAAATGTCTAGCTATTTGATAAAGAAGGGTTGCACAGGTGTCTTCTTTCAAGACTTGGTCGAGGACTTCTTGTCCATTTTCACTCTTGACGACCGTTTCCATAGCTGTTGCCTCATAGATAAGACCCTTAACATCATCCGTGAAATAGTTATCCTACCAATGTTTTATCATACCAGTGAATCCTGCTACTATCATAGTGGCTGCCTCTTTGTCAGAAGCTCCTCTGATTTTGTAGGCAGTAATGGCAACGCCCATTTCATGGAGTTTGTTATAGATTTGGTGTTCTTCAAATCCATCAACATTCCACTCAGTGATACCTCTACCATCATGATTTGAGGTAGTGAGGTAAGGTTTTTCCTTAAACTAGATGTCTGGGGGAGAGGGGCATTTATAGTAGTTTTTCTTGGCAGAAAAACATTCATTGGTGAGTTTTGAAAGGGAGTTCTTTTCTCCTTGAGTGCTAGGTTCGCCTTTCTCCTTTTCAGTTATATTGAACTTGGAGAGTTTTTCATTGATTTGTTCTAAGATTTTTCCTGAAACCTCAAAGTCATCACTGATCTTAGAGAACTTTTACTTTTGGAATTCAGGAATCTTAAAGATTGGATTGGTAGTGAGATTAGAGGCAGGAATACTCTTCTCAGGAATGGGTGAGCTAAAAAGCAGATTTTTGCTTTTTGCATCATCAATTTGCTGGGAGATAGTATGGAGGACCTGATTAGTATAGTTGTTTTGTTCAACTATCCTATCTAGGTATCGGTTGACAGGGTTAGATAGGGTTCTTTCGTGCTTCTTCTTGAAAGGGGAAACATTAAGAATTTCATTAGAATGAGGGATTTTTATTCCTTCAAGGGGAGGAATAACAGATTCAACAACTTTGTTACTCTGAGTATACCATTTATTAATGATAACTTGAAGGGATTCATTTTGGTTTTCCATTCTTCCAGTGAATTCAAACCACCTAAAGAATTCAATGTCGCATCTAAGTCTTTTCATATCAGTTATCCAGAGTTTGCCAAACTCCTTTTGCTGATCTTTGGAATAGGTACTGGTGTACCACTTTCTTTTTAACGTATCTTTTGGAAGATACCAGAGGACTTCAAGGGCTTTGAGGTCAGGGGTGTACTCCTCATCATTAGATTTGACGACTTCTAATCCAGGGTTAGTCCTAATCTTTTGACGAGGTAGATTGGGAGGAGGTTCCATGTCTGAGGATGTAGGGCTGCCTGGATCATAGAGATTTTTAGGTTCTGGGTAATAGCATGTAGGGCTGGATCATAAAAAATGAACCTCCTTTGTTACCCTTATTGAGGATAACAAGCTTGGCCCTGATTTAGTTCTCTAAGCCTTGGAGAAGGTGAAGGTGATTGATGATAGACTAAAAGCCGCTCAGAGTTGCCAAAAGTCCTATGTGGTTATGAGGTGTAGGGAGTTGGTGTTCCAGGTTGGCAATTTGGTATTCTTAAAGGTGTCTTCCTTAAAGGAAATAATGTGGTTTGGTAAAAAGGAAAAGTTAAGCCCTCGGTATGTTGGCCCATATTTAGTTTTGGAGAGGGTTGGCAATGTTGCTTATGAGTTAGAGTTGACTCCTAGTTTAAGCTCCGTTCATATGGTTTTCCATGTCTCTATGTTGAGAAAGTGCATGGGTGATCATTTATCAGTTGTTCCTTTGGAAGGGTTGGATATCTCAGATTTCTTATTTTATGAGGTAGTTTCTGTTGAGATCATAGCTCGTCATGTTTGTTTCTTGCGGGTGAAGGATGTGGCTTCGATAAAGGTTCTTTAGAGGAACCATAAGGTTGAAGAATCTACCTGGGAAGCAGAAGAGAACATGAAGTAGAAGTATCTGCATTTTTCCTCATTCTGGAAATTCATTAGGAAGGTACGTGTCTATCACATCTTTGTTTTCAAACATAGTTAAATAAAAGATTGATTTCCTTGCATCTTTATTTTCTAACTTGGTTAGAGGTTAGTTTGATGTGTAATAATGTGTTAACTCATGCTCGTGCTTTCCTTACCTGTTATTCGAAGATAAATGATCCTAGTGGGGGAGAATTGAAACACTTTGGCTTTGGACCTTTAAAAAATTTCCTAAGATGAGCATTCTGGACATTATATGACTTTTTCATACTAGTCGTATGATATGGTATAATTTAGGGACCCTTCACTCAAATGGAAATCAGTGTGGTTTTGTTAGGTTCTGTCTAAGGTACGAATGTATCATACTAGTCGTATGTTAGAGTACTAGAAGTATGATATCAAACAGTATGATGCCCTATGTCTTGCCTAAATAATTCTATTTTGCAAAGGGTACGATTCTATGGTACTTGTCATATGATAGGATACGATTTGGCCCTTGTTGTTATATGCTGGTCAATGTTGAGGTCCAAGGTGATGCCTATGGTACGAGTGGTGGGTACCACTTGTATGATAGGTTACGGTTTGAGGGTTTGCCGTACCCTCTTACAACTATGTTTTCAGCTTTAAACTGAAGGTATTCTAGATATTTCCCACCCCAAAACCCCTAATCCCCATGTCTTAAAATATATTGTGGACTCTTTTAACACACTTTTGAAATATCAAATATGCCAAAAACACTCTCTAAACTCTCTCTTGAAAATTGGGCTAGGGTTTTCTTCAAGTGTTGATCTAGAGCTCAAGGTCAAGTTTCATCTGTGAATCTTTGAGAATAAGGCATGTGACTCTTCCCACATTGTTAGTTCTCCAATATCATGTGTTTTAAACATTGACTATCATTCATAAATGGTGGTTTGAAAACCAAAGTTGAGGGTTTTTTTGTATAATATTGAGTATTGTTTAAACTCGGGTAAATTGTGATTATACATGTTTTTGGTGATGGTTTGCATATGTGGGTTCTTAGTTATGGTGGTTCAACAAATGGTTCATAGGTAACCCTATACTGTAAGGATTTTACCATGGTTTTGGTCTTGATAATGGTATTCCATCAACATGATTGTGAAAATGGCTAGGAGAATAAACTAGACGCATGTTAAATGATGTTTTGAACTAAGGCATTGGCCTAATGAAAATGAATGGTTGATAAATGGTTTTGTGAAGGCCTTGTTGTCCATGTAATGATTTAAATAGTAACCTTGGAGGTTTAATTAACTCTAAGGGTTTGAGTCCCTAAACATTAAATTGACTTGTTCCTTTGGTAGACAATGGATTTGATTTCCTAAACTTTCAATTGAACAAGTGTCTTTGTTAGACAATGGGTTTGAGTTAAAAACTTTAAATTAAACAAGTTTCTTTGTTAGACAGTAGGTTCGAGTTCCAAAGGCAAATGAATAATCGGTTGATTGGTAATGGTAATAGCATATTGTACACTTGCAAGTGGTGTTGTTATGATAATACCAACAAAGTGTCTTTGGTTAGTAATTGGTATAATGGTTGTGTATGTGCAATGATGATTTTAAATTGGTCTTCAAAAGAGGTATGTGTGGCTGAACCGCGAAAGTGGAGTTCGAAAGACTAACACTAAAACCATGGTAGTTGTTGTGGGTGTTTTTGTGACCGGGTGGTTTGAGTCCCTCAAATAAATATGTAAATAGGAGTTTCGAGTCCACCAAAATACATGCATTGGCTCTTAAGTCACCTTGAATATGTCGGGAAGTTTGTGTCCCCCATATTGGCATATACTGTTTTGGATTTTATCAGGTTTGTGCGGTTACACGCACTGAGTCCCTTCCAGCTTGGGGAAAGTTGGTCCTATATAGCCCGCAGGTGCCTTGTTTTATGATGGTTATGCTACATATCCCTGGTTAATGATTTCAAAGTTTATGCTAATCTTATTCCCTACCCTTTGCATGGAATATATGTATATGTATATATTGCATTGGTTATATGCATTGGATGATTATATTTGAACTATTGACATTATTTTATCCTGATCCTTGAGATACTTTTTAGCACTCCAACTACTAACCTTCTTCGATGTTGTGTCCACACGTGATACAGGTGTTATTCATATTATTAAACCTCCGACTCAGTGATTACACTCGGGAACAACTTATGTTTACTGTAAGTAGTGAGCTTCCAAATTTCAGAAGGCTCCATTTCCTACTTTGACTTTTTTAAGTCCTTAATGGTATAAACTTGGACATTGGTTTTGGGTTTAGTCAGGGGCATGTCCCGACTAGATATTCTTGTTTTGTTTTACAGGCTTTGTATGGACAAGCTGTGGACTTGGGTATGTTATTCTATGGATCAAGCTGATCTTATAATAAAATATGATAACAAAGTTGTGACGATACGAAAATCAACTCTCGTCTATGAAGCATATACTAAATACTAACTGTCTAGGCTAGGACAGGGCCCCTGGATAGACCATAAACTAAAAGAAGTCAACATATTAATAAATTCCCTCCAAAATATACATTTCTCAGTCATTATATATGGATGTTATGAATTACCATCCACATATAAGGACTGAGCCAATCATATCTCCCGAGTTGGCAAAACTCGATTTTCAACAATGTGCCCTTTCTTCGAGTAACCACCTAGCCCTCATTAAGCCTAATTTTAGTCTCTTAAAATCATCATTCATGCTTAGAATGGATCATCTATTATTCCATTAAGGGAAATACAAAATAATGTATCATCATACCCAGACTTGCATGACTGTCATATCATATCGTATCCAGAAGACTTCTTATTCAATAACATATTATTGACCACCAAGATGATTCAGAAATAATAAAATAGTTCTCTTTCGAAAAGGAAGTACAAGTTCAAACAAAATAATTTCCTTTCAAGACAGAACTCTTAGGAGGTCAATTCTTTCATAACCCAAACAAGTTTCATGTGAAATAGAAACATTCTTGAATTGCATTAAGTTCTCTCCATAAAATTACACAAGGACATTTCTTTCATAATCCATTAAAGTATCATGATAAACCAAATGCATTTTAAAACTTATTTATTTCTCTTCGAAAGTCATATAAGTAAATTAATGCATAACTTAATGAATGGGCATTCGAAACATCAATCTTTCCATATTCATTTGATAATCCATTACAATTGTCAATTACGTAATCATTATCACAAAAAAGGGGTTCAAAGTTCAAACACTCAAACATTTCAAAACCTATCACATAAACACATAATTCAAATTTTAATTTATCCAAAAACCCTATATGAAATACATAATCTATATAAAAAAGGGTTTTTTCATCCATTTTTTTCAATCAATCAACTTTAAATCCATATCGTATACATATAAACATAATTTAGAGTATTGTAAAACTTACTTTTCAAGCCCATGAACAGTAGGATAGTTCTTCATACATTTGACAGAGAAAAATTGAATAATAACCTTAAGTTTTGAATCTACAATCTTTATAATTAATAAACCCTTCTTTATGATCTTTGGAGGAGGAGAATGAGGATTTGGGTGACTTCTACTAGTTTATGATAACTTTAGGGCTATAAAATGGAATGGGGAAATTATGAGGGGTGAATGGACCATTTTTCCCTTGATTAAATAAGAAAAAAACTTATTTTAATTCTTGGGAAAGGAGGGTCATGCCGTAGACACAAAAGAATGGCTCCTACTGTGCCTTACGACCCTCATTGCGAAGCAAGATCTTTGCCCCACACACCCCATCGCACACCTTCGATAGTGCCTTATTAAAGTGCCTATAAATTTGTACTCAAAACTTGGATTAATGAATGGTCAATTGAATTGGAAAGAAGACTCAAATGGATTTTATTTGATATGTAATAGTCCATATAACTTGTTATATTCTAGGAGTTATAGTTGTTGGAAGTTTACCCAAAAAAAATTATATTTTAAAATTCAATAGGTAGGAAAGTCCTAAACTCAACTTTGAGCAAAGAGATATTTATGACTTCAATCCATCTCTAGAGATGTTCTCACCATAAGGAATTATTATTCATACTTATTTGATTTTTGTATTGTCACAACTGTGGACTTGGGTATGTTATCTTTATTCCCGTGTATAGAATGGCTCTGGCTATGTTGAAAGAACTTAAGGAGAAATTAAAAGATCTCTTATATAAGTGTTTTATTCGTCTTTGTGTGTCTCCTTGGGGTGATCCAGTATTTTTGTGCCCAAGAAGGATAGTTCCCTTAGGATGTTCATTGATTATCATAAGTTGAATAAGGTAACCATAAAGAATAAGTATCCTCTTCCTAGGATTGATGACTTGTTTATTGAACTTTAAGGTATACAGTATTTCTATAAGATTGGTCTAAGGTCGTGTTATCATCAACTTAAGATTAAGAAAGTGGATATCCCAAAGATTGCCTTCAAGATTCGGTATGGTCACTATGAGTTCCTTGTTATGTATTTTGGGTTGAAGAATGCCCCAACGACATTCATTGATTTCATGAATAAGGTATTTAATTAGTTTTTGGATTAGTTTGTCATTGTCTTCATAGATTATATTTTTGTATACTTTAAGAGAGAGGTAGATTATGTCAATCACCTTAGTGTTGCATTGCAGATCATGAAGGATCAACATTTGTATGCCAAGTTCTCTAATTGTGAGTTTTGGTTGATGGTTGTGACTTTCCTTGGTCATGTTATCTCTGATGAAGGGATCATGGTGGATCTACAAAAGGTTGTATTGGTTAAGTAGTGGCCTAGACCCTGAATCCAATTGATACTTCGAGCTTCCAGTGTTTAGCTAGTTACTATAGGGGATTTGTGGAAAGTTATTAAACTATAGCTACCCCATTGACTAGGTTGACCCAAAAGAAGTTCAAGTTCTTCTGGTCGAATACGTGTGATGGTAGTTTTGAGAATTTGAAGGATAAGTTGACTTCAACTCCAATTTTGACCCTGCTCAAGGGTAATGATAGATTTATAGTTTCTTATGATACTTATCGTGTTAATTTAGGTTGTATGTTGATATGGCATCATAGGGTAGTTTCCTAAGCTTCTAGGCAGTTGAAATTTCATGAGAAGAACTACCCTACTCATGATTTGGAATTATTAGTTCTAGTATTTCCATTAAGGATTTGGCATCACTATCTCTATGGGGTTCATGTTGACATCTTTTCTAGTCATAAGAGCCTCCAGTATGTGTTTACTCGAAAAGAGTTCAATCTTAGTCAAAGAAGGTGGCTTGAGTTACTGAAGGACTATGATTTGAGTCTTCAATATAATCTAGGTGAAGCTAACATAGTTGTTGATGCTCTTAGCAAGTTGTCTATGGGGAGTTTAGCTTATGTGGATAAGGACATGTGGGAGTTGGTGAAGGACATTAACTATTTGGTTAGTCTTGAAGTTTGTTTCATGGACTTCGAGAATGGTGGTGTGTTTGTGTATCATGTGTCACAGTCATCTCATGTTGTTGAGATAAAGTAAAAATACATTTTAGATCCTGCTTTGATGCAGATTAAGAGAAATATGGTTCACAAAAGGTTGTTGACTTTGCGATAGGTGGTGATGGTATCTTGAGGTACCAAGGCAGGTTTTGTGCTTCCGATATTGATGGATTGAGGAAAAGGATTTTTTATGAAACACATAGACCTTGTTATGCTATTCATCTCAGTTCAATGAAGAGGTATCATAATTTTATAGTATTCTAATGGTGGAATGATATGAAGCAAGATGTGGCTAACTCTATGGCTAAGTGTATGGTGTGTTAACAAGTGAAGGTTGAACACATGAGACCTAGGGTTTTGTATCAAGACATTGAGTTTCCTGAATAGAAATGGAAGGTGATTAATATGGATTTCATTATCGGTCTACCTCGGTCTTAGAATTAGTGTGATTCAATTTGGATCATTATGGATAGGATTACTAAGTCCGCTCACTTCTTATCGGTGAGGACTAGTTATTTTCTAAAGAATTACGATAAGATATATCTTGTGGAGATTGTCAAGTTACATGGTTATCCTATTTCTATCAATTTAGATCGTGGTACTCTATTCTCATCATATTTTTTGAAGTCATTTTAGAATGTTTTGGGAACTAAGGTATGCCTTTATACCACTATCCACCCGCAGTCGTATAGTCAAGTGGAGAGGACCATTCAGACAATGGAAGATATTCTCTTTGCTTGTGTGATTGACTATGGTGGTAGTTGGTTCGACCATTTTTCTTTGATTTAATTTGCTTATAATAATAGTTACCACTTTAGCATTGGTATGGATCTTTTGAAGCACAGTGTAGTAGGAGATGTCATTATCCTATTGGGTGGTATGGAGTTGGTGAGGGTAAGTTTCTTTGACCTAATTTAGTTCACCAAGCCTTGGAGAAGGTGAAGGTGATTGGTCATAGATTAAAAGTCTCTCAGAGTCGCTAAAAGTCTTATGCGGATATAAGGCGTAGGGAGTTAGAGTTCAAGGCTGGCGATTGGGTATTCTTGAAGTTATCTTTCTTAAAAGAAGTAATGCGGTTTGGTAAGAAGGTATCATCATACCCAGACTTGCAAGACATGTCATATCATATCGTATCCATAAGCCTTCTTATTCAAAAATATATTATTGACCACCAAGATGATTCAGAAATAATAAAAGAGTTCTCTTTCAAAAAGGACGTACAAGTTCAAAAAAATAATTTCATTTCAAGACATAACTCTTAGGTGGTCATTTCTTTCATAATCCATACAAGTTTCATGAGAAATAGAAATATTCTTGAATTACATTAAGTGCTCTCCATAAAATTATACAAGGACATTTCATTCATAATCCCATTAAAGTTTCAAGATAAATCAAAAATGTTTTGAAACTCGTTTATTGCTCTCTGAAAGTCATATAAGTAAATCAATGTATAACTTATTCAACGTGCATTCAAAACATCAATCTTTCCGTATTCATTTGAGAACCCACCACAATTGTCAATTATGTAATAATTATCACAAGAAAAGGGGTTCAAAGTTCAAACACTAAAATATTTTAAAACATAAAATGTAAACACATAATTCAAATTTTAAGTTTATCCAAAAACCCTATAGTAAATACATAATCCATATAAAAAAGGATTTTGTAATTCATGCTTTTCAATCAATCAACTTTACAGCCATATCGTACACATATAAACATAATTTAGAGTATTGTAAAACATACTTTTCAAGTCCATGAAAGGTAGGATAGTTCTACATACCTTTGACAGAGAAAAATTGAATAATAACCTTAAGTTTAGAATCTACAAGCTTTAGAATTGATAAACCCTTCTTTATGTTCTTTGGAGGAAGAGAATGATGATTTGGGTGACTCTACTAGTTTAGGATGACTTTAGGATTATAAAATGGATTGGGGGAATTATGAGGGGTGAATAGATCATTTGGTGCTTGATTAAATAAGCGAAAAAACATATTTCAATTCTTGGGAAGGGAGGGTCATGCCATGGACACAAAATCATGGCTCATATTATGCCTCATGACCCCAATCTCAAAGAAAGTGCTTTTCCCCACGCACCCCATCGCACACCTTGGACAATGCCTCACTAAAATCCTATAAATTTTTACTAAATAATTAGATTAATGAATGGTCAATTGAATTGGAAAGAAGACTCAAAGGGATTTATTTTGATATATAATGGTCCACATAACTCGTTATGTTTAGGGGTAATAGTCATTTGAATTTTACCCAAGAAAAATCATATTCTAAAATTCAATAGGAAGGAAAGTCCTCAACTCAACTTTGAGCTATGAGATATTTATGAATTTAATTCATATCTGAAGATGTTCCTACCATAAAGAATTATCATTCACACTTATTTGACTTTTGTATTGTCACAACTGTGGACTTGGCTATGTTATATCTATTCTCTCTTATAAAATGGCTCTCGCCAACTTGAATGAGCTTAAGGATAAATTAAAGGATCTCTTGTGTCTCCTTGGGTGCTCTGGTGTTTTTTGTTCTTAAGAAGGATGGTTCCCTTCTGAAATGCATTGATTTTCATTAGTTGAATAAGATAACCATAAAGAATAAGTATCCTCTTCCTAGGATCGATGACTTATTTAATTAGCTTCAAGGTGTAAAGTATTTCTCTAAGATTGATATTAGATCTGATTACCATTATCTTAAGATTTGGGAAGTGGGTATCCCTAAGACTTCCTTCAGGATCCGGTATAGTTATTATGAGTTCCTAGTTATTTTTTTGGGTTGACCAATAACCCCTCGGTATTTATAGATTTGATGAATAAGGTCTTTTGTCAATTTCTGGATTAGTTTTTCACTGTCTTCAAAGATTATATTTTGGTATACTCTAAGAGTGAGGTGGATTATGTTAATCACCTAAGTGTTATGTTGCAGACCGTGAATAATCAGTGTTTGTATGTCAAGTTCTCTAATTATGAGTTTTGGTTGAAGGTTTTGACTTTTCTTTGTCATGTTATCTCTGGTAAAAGGATTGTGGTGGATCCAAAAAGGTTGTAGTGGTTAAGAAGTGTCCTAGAACCGCTACTCCAATCGATATTCAGAATTTCTTGGGTCCGATTACTATAGGAGAATTGTGGAATGTTATTTGACTATAGCTGCCCCATTGACTAGGTTGACCTAAAAGAAGGTCATGTTCTAATGGTCGAATGCATGAGAGGGTAGTTTTGAGAATTTAAAGGATAAGTTGACTTCAACTCAAATTTTGAACCTGCTCGAGGTAAATGAGTGCTTTGAGGTGTCTTGTAATGGTTCTTATGGTTTTTTAGGTGATGTGTTAATGCAACACTGTAGGGTGGCGGCCTAAGCTTCTAGGCAGTTGAAATTTCATGAGAAGAACTACCCTACTCATGATTTTGAATTGTTAGTTCTAGTATTTGCGTTAAGGATTTAGATTAACTATCTCTATGGGGTTCATGTTGATATCTTTTGTAATCATAAGAGCCTCTAGTATGTGTTTACTCAAAAGAGTTGAATCTCAAGAAAATGAGTTGGCTTGAGTTGCTGAAGGACTACGATATGAGTCTTCACTACCATCTAGGTAAAGCTAACATAGTTGCTGATTCTCTTAGCAAGTTGTCCATGGAGAGTTTAGCTTATGTAGAAGAGGATAAATAGGATTTGGTGAAGGACATTCACTATTTAGTTAGTCCTGGAGTTTGTCTCATAAACTTCGAGAATGGTGGTGTATTTGTGCATCAGGTGTAACAGTCATCACTTATTGTTGAGATAAAGGAAAATCAAATGTTGAATCCTGCTTTGATGAAGATTAAGTAAATTATGGGTTAGAAAAAGATTGTTGACTTTATGATAGATGGTGATGGTATCTTGAGGTACCAAGGAAGGCTATGTGTTCCTGATATAAAGGACTGAGGGAAAGAATTTTTGCTGAAACATATGGATCTTGTTATGCTATATATTCTGGTTCAATAAAACTGTATCATGATCTTAAGGTGTTCTATTTGTGGAATAATATAAAGTGAGATGTGGCTAACTATGCAGTTAAGTACATGTTGTGTCAATAAGTGAAGTCTGAATATATGAGACCTAGGGGTTTGTATCAAGACATTGGAAGTAAAGGTAATTAATATGGATTTTGTTACTAGTCTTCCTCTATATTTGGATTAGTGCGATTTGAATTGGGCCATTATGGATAGGATAACCAAGTCTGATCACTTCTAATCGGTGAGGACTAGTTATTTGGCAGAGGATTATATGAAGTTGTATCTTGCATAGATTTTCAAGTTTCATGGTTCTCCTATTTCTGTCATTTTAGATCATGGTACTCCATTCTCATCATATTTCTGAAGTCATTTCAGAAAGGTTTAGGATCTAAGGTTCCCCTTAGTACCGCTATCCACCCGTAGTCAGATGGACAAGCGGAGAGGACTATTCAGAAATTGGAAGCTATGTTTCCTGCTTGCATTATTGACTAGGGTGGGAGTTGGTTTGACTATTTTACTTTGATTGAATTTGCTTATAGTAATAGTTACCACTTTATTATTGGTATGGCTCCTTTTTACGCATTGTGTGGTAGAAGATGTAGTTATCCTACTGTATGGTATGAAGTTTGTGAGAGTAAGTTTCTTTGGCCTGATTTAGTTCACCAAGCCTTGGAGAAGGTGAAGGTGATTCGTGATAGATTAAAAGTCACACAGAGTCACCAAAAGTCCTATGTGGATGTGAGGCATATGGAGCTGGAGTTCAAGGTTGGCCATTGGGTGTTCTTGAAGGTGTCTCCCTTGAAGAAAGTAATACGGTTTTGTAAGAAGGGAAAGTTAATCCCTCGGCATGTCGGCCCATATTTGGTTTTGGAGAGGGTTGGAAATGTTTCTTATGAGTTGAACTTGCCTCCTAGAAAAGCTCTGTTCATCCGATTTTCCATGTATCTATGTTGAGGAAGTGCATGGGTGATCATTCATCGATTGTTCCATTCGAATGGTTGGGTATCTCAAATTCCATAGCTTATGAGGTAGTTCCAGTTGAAATCTTGGATCGTTATGTTTGTCAGTTGTAGATGAAGGATGTGGCTTCAATAAAGGTTCTTTGGAGGAACATAAGGTTGAAGAAGCTACTTGGGAAGTGGAAGAGTACATGACATCCAAGTATCTGCATTTGTTCCTCATTCAGAAGGTATGTGTCCTTCACCACATCTTTGTTATAGAACTTAGTTAAAGAAAAGATTGATTTCCTTGTATCTTTATTTTCTAATTTGGGTAGAGGTTAGCTATATGTGTAATAATGTGTTAACTCGACCTCGTTCTCGCCTTACCCATCTTTCGAGGATGAACGATCCTAGTAGGGGATAATTGAAACACCTTGGCTTTGGACCCTTAAAAAATTTCCTAAGTTGAGCATTTTGGACGTCATAAGACTTGTTCTTACTAGTTGTATGGTTTGGTACAGTTTAGGGTCCCTCCACTCGAATGAAAATCAGTGTGCTTTTGTTAGGTTCTGTTTATGGTACGAATGCATTATACTAGTCATATGTATGATACTAGAAGTATGATATCAAACAACATGATTCCCTATATCTTACCTAAATGATTTTATTTTTCTTAGGGTACGATTTGAGGGTACTTGTCATATGATAGGATACGAGTTGGCCCTTGTGGTTATATATTGGTTAGTATTGTGGTCTAAGGTGATGCCTATTGTACTAGTAGTGGGTACCACTCATATTATAGGGTATGGTTTGGGGAGGGGGTTCGTACCCTCTTGCAACCGAGTTTTCAACTTTAAGCTGAAGGTATATTGTACATTTCCCACCCTAAAGCCCTTAAATCCCCATGTCTTAAAATATATTGTGTCCTCTTTTAACACACTTTTGAAAGATCAAACACTCCAAAAACTCTCTAAACTCTTTCTTGAAGATTGGGCTAGGGTTTTATTCAACGGTTGATCTAGATCTCAAGAATCAAGTTTCATCCGTGAATCTTTACGAATAAGGCATGTGACTCTTCCCTCATTGTTAGTTCTCAAATATCTTGTGTTTTAAACATTGACTATCATTCATAAATGGTGGTTTTGAAAACCAAGGTTGTGGGTTTTGTTGCATAATGTTTAGTATTGTTTACTCTTGGTTTAAATTATGTTTATTCATGTATTTGGTTATGGTTTGCACATGTGGGTTCATGGTAATTTAGGTTTAACAAATGGGTCATACGTAACCTTAAACCTGATGGATTTTAGATTGGTTTTGGTCTTGATAATGGTATGCCATTGTAATATCTGTATTTCATTAACTCATTTTTCTCTTAGTACATGAGTTATTCCATATAAATTTTTCTAAATACTCAATAATTTTTAGTTTAGAGCCTGCCATTGTGTATGAAATTCAGTCATCTTTCCAACGATATAATATTCGCCGAAATATGATACCCGGGTGAAGAGTTATAGCATTTTTAGTAAAGTAGTGTACCACCTGGAACATCAACGCGTCACGGAGGAATGCCAAATGGCAATTGTTATAATCAAGTAATCTTTCCTAATCATGGAGCATCACGCCAAGCAACATATTCAAAATTGTACTTTTCCAGTGTTCAATGCGATACCACCGTGTTTCGCTAAGCCTCCAGTTCACAATTGCCAAATTTTAGTGATATGGTCTGATAGCGCCACGTCGCGCTAGGGCCCTAGTTGGAAATTTTTAACAAAAAATTAAAATGTCATCTAGTGGTACATTAGTCTTTTCCTATGATTTTAGTACACCCAGATATGGGATTTAATCCCTAAAAATGTTTTAAAGTCATTCTTTAACCAATTTCCCCCAAATTAAATCATTCTCTCTCAAGAGACAAAAACCCTAGTTCAAGAATTCAAGAACAAGCTTAAGAATTTTGCGAAGAACCTTCAAGAATTAACATTCCAAGGTATATTAGGTGTTTATTCATTGGTTCCTTTCACCCATGAAGTCAAAGAACCCTTTTTAAACTTAGAAGATCTCAGATATATGAATGTCATGCTTGAAATTGATCGTATTCATGTTCATGATAGTAATTGGGTTTCAATTCATGATTAATTATAATTTTCCATAAAATTAAAATAGTCTATGAGATGAGTTATATGAATTGCATACTAAACCCTTGAATTTACAATTGAGTATTGTATTCATGATGTTCATGTGTTGACCATTATAATGTGAAATAATCCATGCTCCCCAAGTATTTTCTAAAATGCCTATGTAAAGTAAATAGTGCAACCATGACAGGTCATTATGTGATCCCAATCATGTACAATCTGATGCCCAACAAGTGTTTTATAAAATGTCTCTATGAATGAATTATGAAAAAGTGGACATTGTTATGCTTTCAACATCATGCTATGCTTTACTTTCATGCTATCGAGTCCTAGGGGTATCAAATACACGACAATCTAGTTGTTTACCTAGAGGCACAGTGTTACAAAATAGCCTCAGTAATGTCACAATCAGTAGTACTCAGACAGTTATAGAACTTAGTGAACTCAGTCCAGTCCAATTAATCAACATAATCAGTAATAGTTTAGTCAAATCCAGTATAGTCCAATTCGTAGATGAGATTTGATTTTCATATTGTCAAAAATTTGTTATTATATTTTGATTATAAGATCACCTTGATCCATAGCATAACATACCCAAGTATATAGTTTTTCCATACAAAGCCTCTAAAACCAAACAAGAATATCTAGTCGGGACATGCCCCCGACCATATCCAAAACCAATGTCCAAGCATAAACCGATAAGGACATAAGAAAACTCAAACCAAGAAATGGAGCCTTCTGAAGTAAGAAAGCTCACCACTTCAAGTTAACACAAGTTGTTCCCGAGTCTAATCAATGAGTAGGAGGTGTCAGAATATGACTAACACCTTCATCACGTGTGGATACAATGCCGAAGACTATTAGCGATTGGAGCACTAGAATATAGCTCAAAGATAAGGATAAAATAATGCCAATAGTTCAAATCCAATTATCCAATGAATATACCTAATGTAGTATATACATATACATATATACCATGCTATGGCAGGGAATAAGATTACCATGAACTTTGAAATCATTAACCTGGGCTGTGTAGCATAACCATCATAAAACAAGGCATCCACGCGCTATATGGGTCCAGCTCTCCCCTAGCTAGAAGGGCTCAGTGCGTGTAGCCGCATGAACCAGGTAAAATCAAAAATTGTTTATGCATATATGGGGGATTCGAACCTCCGGACATAATCAAGGTGACTGAAGAACCAATACGTGTCTTATTGGGTACTCAAAACTCCTATTTACATATTCATTTCAGGGACTCAAACCACCCGGTCAAAAAGACACCCGCACCGGCTAGCGTGGTTTTCAATGTTATATTTGGAAGCACTGTCTTTCTTAAGTTGATTCTTAAGCTTAAGGTCGATGCAGAGGTCTATTCCTACCGTGGTGATGAAGCTGATTATGTCTACATAAGTTAAGATTTCGTAAGGGATCTTTCCTTCGAACCTATCTTTGATTTTGGTCCTAACCTTGTCTGCGAACAGGGGAGGGAGACCACTAATGAAACGTTCTTTCTAGAAGTCATTGTTACAATCAGGTCTAATCATAATTTTGACCAAAAAGGTATCTTTATACCATCTAAAGTATGCTAAATCTTTACAGGTGAGGTTGTTAAGGATTTCTAAGCTCCTATCTTGAAATAGTTTGGGTTCTCCTATAAAATGTCTAGCTATTTGATAAAGAAGGGTTGCACAGGCGTCTTATTTCAAGACTTGGTCGAGGACTTCTTGTCCATTTTCACTCTTGACGACCATTTCCATAGCTGTGGCCTCATAGATAAGACCCTCAACATCGTCCGTGAAATAGTTATCCCACCAATGTTTTATCGTACCAGTGAATCCTGCTACTATCATAGTGACTGCCTCTTTTTCAGAAGCTCCACTGATTTTGTAGGCAGTAATGGCAACGCCCATTTCATGGAGTTTGTTATAGATTTGTTGTTCTTCAAATCCATCAACATTCCACTCAGTGATACCTCTACCATCATGATTTGAGGTGGTGAGGTAAGGTTTTTCCTTAAACTGGACGTCTGGGGGAGAGGGGCATTTATAGTAGTTTTTCTTGGCAGAAAAATGTTCATTGGTGAGTTTTGAAAGGTAGTTCTTTTCTCCTTGAGTGCTAGGTTCGCCTTTCTCCTTTTTAGTTATATTGAACTTGGAGAGTTTTTCATTGATTTGTTCCAAGATTTTTCCTGAAACATTAAAGTCATCGCTGATCTTAGGGAACTTTTCCTTTTGGAATTTAGGAATCTTAAAGATTGGATTGGTAGTGAGATTAGAGCCAGGAATGCTCTTCTCAGCAATGGGTGAGCTAAAAAGCAGTTTTTCTCTTTTTGCATCATCAATTTGCTGGGAGATAGTATGGAGGACCTGATTAGTATAGTTGTTTTGTTCAACTATCCTATCTAGGTCTCAGTTGACAGGGTTAGATAGGGGTCTTTCGTGCGTCTTCTTGAAAGGGGAAGCATTAAGTATTTCATTGGAATGAGAGATTTTTATTCCTTCAAGGGAAGGAGTAACAGATTCAACAACTTTGTTACTCTGAGTATACCATTTATTAATGATAACTTGAAGGATTCATTTTGGTTTTCCATTCTTCCAGTAAATTCAATCCACCTAAAGAATTCAATGTCGCATCTATGTCTTTTCATATCAGCTATCCAGAGTCTGCCAAACTCCTTTTGCTGATCTTTTGAATAGGTACTGGTGTACCACTTTCTTTTTAACGCATGTTTTGGAAGATACCAGAGGACTTCAAGGTCTTTGAGGTCTGGGGTGTACTCCTCATCATTAGATTTGATGACTTCTAATCTAGGGTCAGTCCTAATTTTTTGATGAGGTAGATTGGGAGGAGGTTCCATGTCCGAGCCTATAGGGCTGCCTGGATCATAGAGATTTTTGGGTTCTGGGGATTCATGAACCCTACTATGTTGTTGATAATATACTTTGGGAACAGGACCAGAGAAGTCAACTCCTCTAACTTTTCCCTTGCTATTTTCATTTTCTTCACCTTCCTCGGGGGTTTTTGAGGTAGAAGCTCTGTGTGAGACAGATCTTCTAAATAAAGAGTTTTGTGCGGTTTCAAAACCGAAGAACTTTAAATCAATGGATCCATCGGGGTGCTGGATAACCCGTTCGATCTGTGATTTCTCTGGATAAGTCGGGAGAGGTTGAGTGATAGCATCAAAGTGCCAATCATTTTTATGCATGATATCATTCCAAACAAGAGCTTTAGGAACAAATATATTGCTTCTATTTTTGTTTGCCTCCATAAGGGTTGTAACACCTCTGGGGCTAGTGATTTTAGCTTTGGGAGCTAGAGTTGTACCCATAAGTCGATAATATACTCAGTATATTATTTCTATTTCTCTGGTGTTATCCTTACTGTTCATGTTTTTCGTCTTAACATAAGTGTTGAAACATCCATGATGTTAGGATCATTGATATCTATCGAGAAATTTGGGTTGCAATTAAAGTATACCGGGCCATCGGCGAGGTTACTTTGGATTACGCCTAAGAGAGAGTTGTCAAAATGCAGTAGACGAGCATCTCTTAGAATAGCACAGACAGGGATATCCAGACCTTGTCTAAAGAGAGGCTTAATAGCTACTTGAACAAGTCCAACATGAAGATAATTAAACTAATTTTTAAATCAGTTTAAGTCATGTTCATTAAATAATTGAATAATTTCTAAAGAATTATTAATAGCAACAGTAGACTCAGAGGTCTTGATATTATGTTTTTTAATAAAACTAAATTTACCAAGTTGATAAATAGTTTTGAAAGGTTTTTCTGGAATACTCCAGTTCTGAAGATCAGTTTCAATATTAGCAATCTGAGTTACTTGGGAGGATAGATTAACAGTATTTTTAACATGGTTAGTTGAATCCATTACGAATAAATACTGCCTAGAGACTAACTGGGAAATAATTATTTCACATAAGATAGCATTCAACAATAATCAACAATGACTTAACCTATAATAAATTATATCAATATATTTACGTCATATCGGATCTAATAAGTCTTAATGGCTATTACTTCAAGTTTTCTCTCAATCTTATCTTGGCGACGGGACTACCAATAGGGTCGAATACTTACCTCAGTAGATACCTCACTTTCAGGCTGACCAACGTCTAAAACCGAATATTAATCAGACACCTCAAACATTTAGAGAGAATGAATACCCCATACTTAGATAAAACCCCATTATAGAACAAGATAAATTAAAACAATTTATTAGAAATCTTATCATTGTAGATTAAAGTAATAAGTACCTTACATAAAATAAATTTTTCCTATGCTCTAGACAACATATGTACTTAGCAACTCATACTGAGTGCATATACTTCCAACATGGCTTTGATACCAATTATATGTTTGAGGCCTGTGAGGCATCGATAAAGCAATAGGAGTATGCAGCTGATCTGCAAACCAGTTGAAAGGGGTTAATACCCTTTTGATGGTGAATCTAGAATAGTCAATATATTCTGGATTCTTGTCGTTCATTGAGTGTTCGACTTCAATGGAGTCGGTGTCTACAAGGATTTCTTCGTAGAATCTCCTGGTCTTGAGTGGATTCTCAGTATCCACGAAGTTTTTATCATTATAAACCGGCTTGACTAGCTGGTTTAGCGGATACCCTTTATATTCTTTATCAAGGGCAAGGATTGGCATTAACTGAGTGGTAATAAATTTTAATTCCTCTTTGATGGGAGGAGTTGTTGCTGTGGTCTTGACTGTTGTAGGATCTACAGCCTGAGCAAAGGTTTCGGGAGCCTTCATAGCATAGCTATTCTTCGATTGAACAGATGAACTTGATGATTGTTCTTTATCAAAAGGTTTATTAGTCTTCAAATCTACCAATCTGGTTGGCATTGGTAGAAGAAGCTTTGGGAATTTTGACAAAGCTGCATATTTATTTTGGAACTGTAGTGGTAGTTCTGGTTTTAGCATAGGCCTCTTTGGGACTGATGGACTTAATGGGTTCATCAAGGCAGAAGGAGAGTCGAATGGTCTGGCCATCTTCGTTTATTCTTGTTTATTCCCTATCGGGATTTTTCCCAGCATTGTGGGTCTCATTTCGACCCTGTAAAAATTCTCTTGTTAGAAAATTGGGAAGGGAATTGTTTTCTCCTTTGAGAAATTCTATTTGAAAATCAAAGCTAGATAGGAGAGCTTGCCATCTAGCAAATATTTGTTTTGAAACCAGATTCAATAACTTTGTTACTCTGAGTATACCATTTATTAATGATAACTTGAAGGGATTCATTTTGATTTTCCATTCTTCCAGTGAATTCAGACCACCTAAAGAATTCAATGTCGCATCTAAGTCTTTTCATATCAGCTATCCAGAGTCTGCCAAACTCCTTTTGCTGATCTTTGGAATAGGTACTGGTGTACCACTTTTTTTTTAATTCATCTTTTGGAAGATACCAGAGGACTTCAAGGGCTTTGAGGTCAGGGGTGTACTCCTCATCATTAGATTTGATGACTTCTAATCCAGTGTCAGTCCTAATCTTTTGACTAGGTAGATTGGGAGGAGGTTCCATGTCCGAGGCTGTAGGGCTTCCTGGATCATAGAGATTTTCGGGTTCTGGGGATTCGTGAACCCTAGTATGTTATTGATAATATACTTTGGGAACAGGACCAGAGAAGTCAACTCCTCTAACTTTTCCCTTGCTATTTTCATTTTCTTAGCACTTCTGACTAAGCCATTAATCTTAACAATCCTGAAGAAAGTATTAAGATGTTTAAAATAAGAATCAATGTTCTCGGAGAAAATAAGCACATCATCAATATAAACAATCAACATATAACTATAGGGATTGAAAATATTGTTCATAATGTTTTGGAACTCGGAAGGCGCATTTTTGAGTCTAAAGGGTAAGACATTCCATTCATAATGTCCAAAGGGGACGTTGAAGGCAGTATTGTATTTATCCTTTTCATTAATTTGTATTTGCCAAAATCCCAATTTCATATAAAATTTGCTATAAAGATTAACTTTGAAAGTTCTCTTTAAAAGATCCCTCTTGTTGGGAATCGAATGTCTGATCCATATTAAAACTTCATTTAAAGGCTTGTAATAAGCCTAGGAGTACCTCGTTCCTTTTCTGCACTGTTATTTACATAAAAGGCAGAACAACTCCAACGAGAATTAGAGGGTCTGATAATCCCATTCTTTAATAAATGATTTATCTTATTTTTGCAGACTTCCATCATTTCTTGGTTCATTTGAATGGGTCTTGCCTTCGTAGGAATAGCCTGTTCATTGAACCCAGTATTGTAGGGAAGTTCTACAGAATTCCTTTTTCTTTCCCAGAATGCGTTAGGAAATTCAGAACAAATTTCTCTTTCAAAAGTTTGTTGAAGATTAGTAATTTTACTCACTATCTCCGGGGTTTTTAAAATTTGTTCAATTTTCTTTATTTGAATTTCTTTTTTAAGAAAACAAATATGTGAAGAAAGTCTGTTAATCTTAAACGCAGGTCTGTGAACCTCTTTACAAAAGGCATAAAAAGATTCTTGTTCCTTGGAGCTCTGAGCAAACCAAAGCTGTCATCTAGGTAAAGGAATTAGTCAAAGACCTTCCTTATTTAGGTATTCCTAACCCTGAAGCCTTTATGATTGTCAAAACTGATGCTTCTGACCTCGGGTATGGAGGTATTCTGAAGAAAAAAACAGGTATTGATTCTTCTGAATAATTAGTCAGATTTACATTAGGAATCTGGAATTCCGCCCACAGAAATTACAGCACCGTTAAAAAGGAGATTTTATCTATAGTGCTATGTATCACCAAATTTCAGGATGACCTTATTAACAAGGAATTTTTACTACGAGGGGATTGCAAATCTGCTAAAGAAATTTTACAAAAGGATGTTAAAAATCTGGTTTCAAAAAAAATATTTGCTAGATGGCAAGCTCTCCTATCTAGCTTTGATTTTCAAATAGAATTTATCAAACGAAAAAACAATTCCCTTCCCGATTTTCTAACAAGAGAATTTTTACAGGGACGAAATGAGACCCAAAACGCTAGGAAAAATCACGATAGGGAATAAACAAGAACAAACGAAGATGGCCAGACCATACGACTCTCCTTCTGCCTTGATGAACCCATAAAGTCCATCCATCCCACAGAGGCCTACGCTAAAACCAGAACTACCACTACAGTTCCAAAACAAATACGCAGCTTTGTCAGAATTCCCAAAGCTTCCTCCACCAATGCCAATAAGATTGGTAGATTTGAATACTAATAAACCTTTCGATAAAGGACAATCGTCAAGTTCATCTGTTCAATCGAAGCAGAGCTATGCTATGAAGGCTCCTATTTTTGGGTTCTGGGGATTCGTGAACCCTAGTATGTTGTTGATAATATACTTTGGGAACTGGACCAGAGAAGTCAACTCCTCTAACTTTTCCCTTGCTATTATCATTTTCTTCACTTTTCTCGGGGGTTTTTAAGGTAGAATCTCTGTGTGAGATAGATCTTCTAAATGAAGAGGTTCATGCGGTTTCAAAACCGAGGAACTTTAAATCAATGGATCCGTCGGGGTGCTGGATAACCCGTTCGATCTGTGATTTCTCTGGATAAGTCGGGAGAGGTTGAGTGATAGCATCAAAGTGCCAATCATTTTTATGCATGATATAATTCCAAACAAGATCTTTAGGAACAAATATATTGCTTCTATTTTTATTTGCCTCCATAAGGGTTGTAACACCTCTGGAATCAAAGAAATCCTCCCATTACAATTCATTAACAGGTTCAATGATTTTTGTTCCAAAGAAGGGTGTGTAACTCTCCCAGAGCACGTCCAAATGTGCAAATTTTTTATTAAGAAATGAGTTTCATATATTATATCTTGGAACTTCGCCATAGGAGAACATAATCGTTTCAAGTATTTATCCAAAGAGATAAAGGTCAAAGGCTGGACTCCCAAACAAGTAGCCCCAAAGACTCTTGACAAAGGAAAGATCGTTTCACCCCCTTCAACCAGTACTTCACAGTATAAGATGGCACTCAAAGAAAAATTGAAGAAGGCTTTACATGATATGGAAAGCCAAGAAACTAATGAAGAAGAAGTAATAGAGCTTCTAGATGAAGTATCTCGAGAGACCTAATTGATTAATCATACTCTTCTTACCTAACTTACAGTCTTTATCTCTATGGCCAGTTTTGCCACAAGTCCAACAAACATTTTCTTAGGATTATTAGACCTCCTTCTAGTTTTTCTACTAGTTTTATACGACTCCTTCTTAGAGGTTTCGTTTTTAGGTTTGGTCTTTCTATGAGATTTATAGGAATTTTTCCTATGTCTCTTATTATACGGAGAGGAAATGTTAGCAAATCCAAAATCTTGGCAGAAAGATCCTAACCCATATTTGGAAGCACTGTCTTTCTTAAGTTGATTCTTAAGCCTAAGGTCGGTGCAGAGGTCTTTTCCTACAATGGTGATGAAGCTGATTATGTCTCCATAAGTTAAGATTCCGTAAGGGATCTTTCCTTCGAACCTATCTTTGATTTTTGTCTTAACCTTGTCTGCGAACAGGGGAGGGAGACCACTAATGAAATGTTCTTTCCAGAAGTCATTATTACAGTCAGGTCTGATCATAATTTTGACCAAAAAGGTATCTTTATACCATCTAAAGTCTGTTAAATCTTTACAGGTGATGTTGTTAAGGATTTCTAAGCTCCTATCTTGAAAGAGTTTGGGTTCTCCTATAAAATGTCTAGCTATTTGATAAAGGAGGGTTGCACAGGCATTTTGTTTCACGACTTGGTCGAGGACTTCTTGTCCATTTTCACTCTTGACGATAGTTTCCATAGCTGTGGCCTCATAGATAAGACCCTTAACATCGTCCGTGAAATAGTTATCCCACCAATGTTTTATCATACTAGTGAATCCTGCTACTATCATAGTGGCTGCCTCTTTGTCAGAAGCTCCTCTGATTTTGTAGGCAGTAATGGCAATGCCCATTACATGGAGTTTGATATAGATTTGGTGTTCTTCCAATCCATCAACATTCCACTCAGTGATGCCTCTACCATCATGATTTGAGGTGGAGAGGTAAGGGTTTTCCTCAAACTGGACGTCTGGGGGAGAGGGACGTTTATAGTAGTTTTTCTTGGCAGAAAAACGTTCATTGGTGAGTTTTGAAAGGGAGTTCTTTTCGCCTTGAGAGCTAGGTTTGCCTTTCTACTTTTCAGTTATGTTGAACTTGGAGAGTTTTTCATTGATTTGTTCCAAGATTTTTCCTAAAACCTTAAAGTCATCGCTGAGCTTAGGGAACTTTTCCTTTTGGAATTCAGGAATCTTAAAGATTTGATTGGTAGTGAGATTAGAGCCAGGAATTCTCTTCTCAGGAATGGGTGAGCTAAAAAATAGATTTTTGCTTTTTTGCATCATCAATTTGCTGGGAGATAGTATGGAGGACCTGATTAGTATAGTTGTTTTGTTCAACTATCCTATCTAGGTCTCGGTTGACAGGGTTAGATAGGGGTCTTTCGTGCTTCTTCTTGAAAGGGGAAGCATTAAGAATTTCATTGGAATGAGGGATTTTTATTCCTTCAAAGGGAGGAGTAACAGATTCAACAACTTTGTTACTCTTAGTATACCATTTATTAATGATAACTTGAAGGGATTTATTTTGGTTTTCCATTCTTCCAGTGAATTCAAACAACCTAAAGAATTTAATGTCACATCTAAGTTTTTTCATATCAGCTATCCAGAGTCTACCAAACTCCTTTTGCTGATCTTTGGAATAGGTACTGGTGTACCACTTTCTTTTTAACACATGTTTTGGAAGATACCAGAGGACTTCAAGGTCTTTGAGGTCAGAGGTGTACTCCTCATCATTAGATTTGATGACTTATAATCCAGGGTCAGTCCTAATCTTTTGACGAGGTAGATTGGGAGGAGGTTCCATGTCCGAGGCTGTAGGGCTGCCTGGATCATACAGATTTTCGGGTTGAGAATCGTTGTGTGGATCCTACCAAAATTACTAGTATAAGGGTGAATTTGGTTAACAAAAGGTATTCCTAGAATAATATCTTCAGTAATACCTTCAGTAATAACAAAATCATTAATCAGGCAAATAAGACTTCCATCATTTCTTGGTTCATTTGAATAGGTCTTTCCTTAGTAGGAATAGCCTGTTCATTGAACCCAGTAATGTAGGGAAGTTCTACAGAATGCCTTTTTCTTTCCCAGAATGCGTTAGGAAATTCAGAACAAATTTCTCTTTCAAAAGTTTGCTGAAGATTAGTAATTTAACTCAGTATCTCCGGGGTTTTTAAAATTTGTTCAATTTTCTTTATTTGAATTTCTTGTATAAGAAAACAAATATGTGAAGAAAGTCTGTTAATCTTAAACGCAGTTCTTTATTTAATAAGATCATCGTCTTCTTGTAAGAGGGGCCTTACTGGTTTGGAGCTACTGGTTTGGGAGTCCAGCCTTTGACCTTTATCTCTATGGATATATACTTGATACGATCATGTTCTCCTATGGCGAAGTTCCATGATATAATATATGAAACTCGTTTCTTAATAAAAAATTTGCACATTTGGATGTGCTCTGGGAGGGTTACACACCCTTCTTTGGAACAGAAATCATTGAACCTGTTAATGAATTGTAATGGGAGGATTTCTTTGATTCCTCCAAAATAAATCCACCAGTCGTAGAACCATCAGGGAATAATAGCTTCTAACATGGCCGGATAGTATTTAATAAACCAGGTGTGTCCTGGTCTACCATATAAAAAATTGAACCATGCAGACTTGTAGTCATACCAATTATATGTTTGAGGCCTGTGAGGCATTGATAAAGAAATAGGAGTATGCAGGTGATCTGCAAACTAGTTGAAAGGGGTTAATACACTTTTGATGGTGAATCTAGAATAGTCAATATATTCTGGATTCTTGTCGTTCATTGAGTGTTCGACTTCAATGGAGTCGGTGTCTACAAGGATAGCTTCGTAGAATCTCCTGGTCTTGAGTGGATTCTCAGTATCCATAAAGTTTTTATAATTATAAACCGGCTTGACTAGCTGTTTTAGCGGATACCCTTCATATTCTTTATCAGGGGCAAGGACTGGCATTACCTGAGTGGTAATAAATTTGAATTCGTCTTTGATGGGAGGAGTTGTTGTTGTGGTCTTGACTGCTGTAGGATCTACAGCCTAAGCAAAGGTTTCAGGAGCCTTTGACCAAAAAGTATCTTTATACCATCTAAAGTCTGCTAAATCTTTACAGGTGAGGTTGTTAAGGATTTCTAAGCTCCTATCTTGAAATAGTTTGGGTTCTCTTATAAAATGTCTAGCTATTTGATAAAGGAGGGTTGAACAGGCGTCTTCTTTCAAGACATGGTCGAGGACTTCTTGTCCATTTTCACTCTTGACGAACGTTTCCATGGATGTGGCCTCATATATAAGACCCTTAACATCATCCGTGAAATAGTTGTCCCACCAATGTTTTATCATACCGGTGAACCCTGCTACTATCACAATGGTTGCCTCTTTGTCAGAAGCTCCTCTTATTTTGTAGGCAGTAATGGCAACGCCCATTTCATGGAGTTTGTTATAGATTTAGTGTTCTGCCAATCCATCAACATTCCACTCAGTGATGCCTCTACCACATGATTTGAGGTGGAGAGGTAAGGGTTTTCCTCAAACTGGACGTCTGGGGGAGAGGGGCATTTATAGTAGTTTTTCATGGCAGAAAAACGTTCATTGGTGAGTTTTTAAAGGGAGTTTTTTTCTCCTTGAGTGCTAGGTTCGCCTTTCTCCTTTTCAGTTATGTTGAACATGGAGAGTTTTTCATTGATTTGTTCCAAGATTTTTCCTGAAACCTTAAAGTCATCGCTGAGCTTAGGGAACTTTTCCTTTTTGAATTGAGGAATCTTAAAGATTGGATTGGTAGTGAGATTAGAGACAGGAATACTCTTCTCAGGAATGGGTGAGCTAATAAATAAATTTTTTCTTTTTGCATCATCAATTTCCTGGGAGATAGTATGGAGGACCTGATTAGTATAGTTGTTTTTTTCAACTATGCTATCTAGGTCTCGGTTGACAGGGTTAGATAGGGGTCTTTTTTGCTTCTTATTGAAAGGGGAAGCATTAAGAATTTTAGTATGAAACAAGTTATGTCTAGATGAACCTCTACTTTGTTATCATCTATCTGGATAGAATTTCTTTGATGTCTGAGGTTCCAAGCAACTATACTAATAGCTATTGCCAAAGTTGAACCTCTTCTATTCATCAAAGAGGTTCAACCATGGAATTCTATCCAGAATTTGTTAGAATATGTTACCTCCTTATTTAGGACATCTTGATGTCTAGTTGAACCTCAATATATTTCTTTGATGAATTTGAATAACAAATTCTATCCCAATCAATATATTCTGGATAGAATTTCTTTGATGAATTCCATGTCTGAGGCTAGAAACCATGAATTTCGTCACAACTTTGTTATCATATTTTATTATAAGATCAGCTTGATCCATAGAATAATAGACCCAAGTCCACAGCTTGTCCATACAAAGCCTGTAAAACAAAACAATAATATCCAGTCGGGACATGCCCCTGACTATATCCAAAACCAATGTCCAAGTTTAAACCATTAAGGACATAAAAAAGTGAAAGTAGGAAATGGAGCCTTCTGAAATTTGGAAGCTCACTACTTACAGTTAAAATAAGTTGTTCCTGAGTGTAATCACTGAGTCGGAGGTTTAAGAATATGAATAACACCTACATCACGTGTGGACACAACATCGAAGAAGGTTAGTAGTTGGAGTGCTAAAAAGTATCTCAAGGATCAGGATAAAATAATGTCAATAGTTCAAATCTAATCATCCAATGCGTATAACCAATGCAATATATACATATACATATACATATACATATATATATACATATACATATACATATACATATACATATACATATACATATACATATATTCCATGCAAAGGGTAGGGAATAAGATTAGCATGAACTTTGAAATCATTAACCAGGGATATGTAGCATAACCATCATAAAACAAGGCACCTGCAGGCTATATAAGCCCATCTTTCCCCAAGCTGGAAGGGACTCAGTGTGTGTAACCGCACAAACCTGATAAAATCCAAAACAATATATGCCAATATGGGGGACTCAAACTTCCCGACATATTCAAGGTGACTTAAGAGCCAATGCATGTATTTTGGTGGACTCAAAATTCCTATTTACATATTTATTTGAGGGACTCAAACCACCCGGTCACAAAAACACCCATAACGACTAGCATGGTTTTAGTGTTAGTCCTTCGAACTCCACTTTCGCGGTCCAGCCACACATACCACTTTTGAAGACCAATTTAAAACCATCATTAACATACACAACCATTATACCAATTACTAACCAAAGAAACTTTGTTGGTATTATCATAACAACAACACTTGCAAGTGTACAATATGTCATTACCATTACCAATCAACCAATTATTCATTTGCCTTTGGAACTCGAACCTACTGTCTAACAAAGACACTTGTTTAATTTAAAGTTTATGACTCAAACCCATTGTCTAACAAAGACACTTGTTAAATTGAAAGTTTAGGGAATCAAACCCATTGTCTAACAAAGGAACAAGTCAATTTAATGTTTAGGGACTCAAACCCTTAGAGTAAATTAAACCTCCAAGGTTACTATTTAAATCATTACATGGACAACAAGGCCTTACAAAACCATTTATCAACCATTCATTTTCATTAGGCCAATGCCTTAGATCAAAACATCATTTAACATGCGTCTAGTTTATTCTCCTAGCCATTTTCACAATCATGTTGATGGAATACAATTATCAAGACCAAAACCATGGTAAAATCCTTCAAGTATAGGGTTACCTATGAACCATTTGTTGAACCACCATAACTAAGCACCCACATATGCAAACCATCACCAAAAACATGTATAATCACAATTTTCCCGAGTTTAAACAATACTCAATATTATGCAAAAAAACTCTCAACTTTGGTTTTCAAACCACCATTTATGAATCATAGTCAATGTTTAAAACACATGATATTTGAGAACTAACAATGTGGGAAGAGTCACATGCCTTATTATCAAAGATTCACAGATGAAACTTGACCCTTGAGCTCTAGATCAACACTTGAAGAAAACCCTAGCCCAATTTTCAAGAGAGAGTTTAGAGAGTGTTTTTGGCGTATTTGATATTCCAAAAGTGTGTTAAAAGAGTCCACAATATATTTTAAGACATGGGGATTAGGGGTTTTGGGGTGGGAAATGTCTAGAATACCTTTAGTTTAAAGCTGAAAACATGGTTGTAAGAGGGTACAGCGAACCCCCAAACCGTAACCTATCATACAAGTGGTACCCACCACTCGTACCATAGGCATCACCTTGGACCTCAACATTGACCAACATATAACAACAAGGTCCAAATCGTATACTATCATATGACAAGTACCTTAGAATCATACCCTAGGCAAAATAGAATTATTTAGGCAAGACATAGGGCATCATACTGTTTGATATCATACTTTTAGTACTCTAACATACGACTAGTATGATGCATTCATACCTGAGACAAAACTTAACAAAACCACACTGATTTCCAATTGAGTGGAGGGTCCCTAAATCATACCATATCATACGACTAGTATGAAAAAGTCATATGATATCCAGAATGCTCATCTTAGGAAATTTTCTAAAGGTCCAAAGACAAAGTGTTTCAATTCTCCCCCACTAGGATCATTCATCTTCGAATAATAGGTAAGGAAAGCACGAGCATGAGTTAACACATTATTACACATCAAACTAACCTCTAACCAAGTTAGAAAATAAAGATGCAAGGAAATCAATCTTTTATTTAACTATGTTTGAAAACAAAGATGTGATAGACACGTACTTTCCTAATGAATTTCCAGAATGAGGAAAAAAAGCAGATACTTCGACTTCATGTTCTCTTCTGCTTCCCAAGTAGATTATTCAACCTTATGGTTCCTCTAAAGAACCTTTACCGAAGCCATATCCTTCACCCGCAAGCGATGAACTTGACGAGCTAAGATCTCAACAAAAACTACCTCATAAGATAAGAAATCTGAGATATCCAACCCTTCCAAAGGAACAACTGATGAATGATCACCCATGGACTTCCTCAACATAGAGACATGGAAAACTATATGAACGGAGCTTAAACTAGGAGTCAACTCTAACTCATAAGCAACATTGCCAACCCTCTTCAAAACCAAATATGGGCCGACATACCAAGGGCTTAACTTTCCCTTCTTACCAAACTATATTATTTCCTTTAAGGGAGACACCTTTAAGAATACCAAATTTCCAACCTGGAACTCTAACTCCCTACACCTCATATCCACATAGGACTTTTGGCAAGTCTGAGCGACTTTTAGTCTATCATCAATCACCTTCACCTTCTCCAAGGCTTAGAGAACTAAATCGGGGCCAAGCAACTTATCCTCACCAACTTTAAACCACCCAATAGGATAATGACATCTCCTACCACACAATGCCTTAAAAGGTCCCATAACAATGCGAAAGTTGTAACTATTATTATAAGAAAATTCAATCAAAGACAAATGGTCAAACCAACTATCACTAGAGTCAATCACGCAAGAAGGAAGAATATCAGACAATGTTTGAATGGTCCTCTCTTCTTGTCCATTCGACTGCGGGTGGAAAGCGGTACTAAGGCATACCTTAGTTCCTAAACCTTTTTGAAATAACTTTAAAAAATATGATGAGAATGGAGTACCATGTTCTAAAATGATAGAAATAAGAGAACTATACAAATTGGCAATCTCTGCATGTTACAACTTAACATAATCCTCCCCCAAATAAATAGTTCTCACTGATAAGAAGTAAGCAGACTTGGTCATCGTATCCACAATGACCCAAATCAAATCACTCTAATTTTGAGACCCAGGAAGACCAGTAAGGAAATCCATATAAATCACCTCCCACTTCCATTCGGATAACTCATTGTCTTGATTCAAACCCTTAGGTCTCATATGTTCAACCTTCACTTGTTGACACACCATGCACTTAGCCACATAGTTAGCCACATCTCGCCTCATATTATTGCACCAATAGAACACCTTAAGATCATGATACATCTTTGTTAAACTGGAATGAATAGCATAATGAGATCCATGCATTTCAGCCAAAATCCTTTCCCACAATCCATCAACATCGGGAACACATAACCTGTTGTAGTACCTCAAGATACCATCACCATCTATTGAAAAGTCAACAACCTTTTGCTGACCGATATTCCTCTTAATCTTCATCAAAGCAGGATCCAACATTTTCTTTTTCTTTATCTAAAAAATAAGAGATGTCTGTGATAGTTGTTGCACAAACACACCACCATTCTTGGAGTCCATGAGACGAACTCCAAGACTAACTAAATAGTGAATGTCCTTCACCAACTCCCACTTATCATCATCCACAAGAGCTAAACTCTCCATGGACAAATTTCTAAGAGCAACAACAACTACGTTATCTTTACCTTGATGGTAAACTCGTATTGTAGTCCTTCGGCAACTCAAGCCACTTCCTTAGTCTGAGATTCATCTCTTTATGATAGAACACATACTAGACGTGCTTATGATTAGAAAAGGTGTCAACATTAACCCCCATAGAGATAGTTATGCAAAATCCTCAATGCAAATACCAGAACCAGTAATTCAAAATCATTAGTAGGGTAGTTCTTCCAATGAAATTTCAACTGCCTAGAATCTTAGCTGCCACCCTAAAATTCTATATCAACACACAATCCTAACAAACACCAGAAGCATCACAAGACACTACGAAACAATTATTACCCTCAAGCAGGTTTAAAATTGGAGTTAAAGACAACTTATCTTTCAAATTCTAAAAACTACCCTCACACGTATTCGACCATAAGAACTTGACCTTCTTTTAAGTCAACGTAGTCAATGGGGTGGCTATAGTCTAATAAGTTTTGACAAATCTCTTATAGAAATTGGCAAACCTAACAAGCTCTAAATATCGACTGGAGTCGCAGTCTAGGCCACTTCTTAACCATTACAAACTTTTGTGGATCCACCATGATCCCTTCACCAGAGATAACATGACCAAGGAAAATCACATCCTTCAAGCATGAACAACATTGACTGACTAATATGAACTTAGGATTGCAAACATACATATATAGAAATTGGGATCATGAAAGCGTGATAGCAAGACCTGTAAGCTAATACATGGTTTACTGATAACTGTCATGTTCGATACTTCAAGCTCAAACATGGATGACTATATCTGATAGTCCTGTATATGTTAAAATCTGAAAAATATAATGACTGTATCTGAAAGTCCTGTATATACTGAAATTTGAAGAACGCCTTGAGTTCTTTTACTAAGACTGATACTGAAACTGTGGGAGGTAGTGTTTAACCGACATGCCCCATGTATGCCATTATGGCTACGCTGTGGTCTAATCTTTGCCCTAACTGGAGGGGTGTCAATATTGTGCCACTGGTAAGGACAGCTTGTGAGTGACCCTTATTTGGCAGGTACTCAATGAGAATGGTGGGAACCCTAAACTGACAGTTTAAACCACCTCATCAACCCTAATCTGACAGGTTAAGATATCTCAACCTACGCTGGCAATGTTGTTCTGGAACACAAGGACTTCTTCGAAGAATCAAACCTTGAACTGGCGGGTGAGTTCCCATCCTTGCGTTCACTTGGTGCTAACCTCTACTCCCATCTGGAGGGACTGGACATGAATAACTGACTATATATGACTTAACCTTACTGAATTCCATTGACTGGCGGAATGTTACTGATATCTGACAACTGACTGAGATCATGAGGTTTTCTTGAGTCACATGACTGACTGAAGTCTAAGGAATCATAGCTTGAGTTCGGATATCGTGAAACATGACATGGCTCTAGGCACATAACTATAGTTTTTGGGTACGAATACCCCCAGGACTCGATAGGAGGATACTGACACACATGACATGATTTGATCACAAGATTTGAGTCCACAATTCACAATATCATAAGTAAGGGATAGTATACTTCATGTATTTATTAAACATTTCAAACATGATAGGAAAAATATGAATATATTTTGTGTACATAATTTATATCTTAATTATCCTACATGATTTATAACAGAACAATAAAAACACATAATTTGCATGGAAATTCATATTGGAGTGTATGGCTAACATGAACTTGTTATTTAGATATCATGAAATCATGTAAATATAAAGTTCTAACATACTAGGCATTTTATCGAACACCTTGCATGCATTCTTTAAGGCATAGGTGGATTTCATACTTGCATTCTATCAATCCATCTAAAGATCATGTTTTTCAACTAACAACACAACTTTCATGAGATATACAGTCACGATACTATTATATAAAAAAACAAACAAGCATCAACATGGGTATGATCATATCACCACAACCAGCCAAGCTTTTGTATTTTAAATATTGATTATTGAACTCCACGGATGAAAGAAATCCATGGATGAACACTATGCATACCTTGGAAGGGAGGTTCTTGATGATTGATGGAGGAATTTCCTTGAAATTTGATCTTCAAGCTTGATTGTGCAACCCTAGTTGTTTTTCTCCTATGGTGCTCTTGGATAATGAACTTTGAGATGTTAATAGGGTTGTAACGTGTTTAGAAGCTATAAATTTCGTGAGGTTAAGTTTAGGGACATGTAAGTAGTGTTAAAAGACTTAACTACCCTCAAAATAACTCAAAAATTAAGTGTTTTCATGGCTGAAATCATACATAGGAGCCGCATATGATATCGCCTATATTTACATAGGCACCGCATATGATATCGCCTATATTTAAATAGGCGCCACATATGATATCGCCTATATTTACATAGTCACCGCATATGATAACACCTATGCTTTCCAGTGGTCATGTGCGATTGGTTAGGCGACACATTCTATTTTGAAAGGCCATAACTCCTTGCTCGGGTGTCAGATTTTGATGAAATTGGTATCATTGGAAAGATAATATGATTCTCTACAATTTGGTGGGTCTAAATCTGACAAAATGTCACATATCAATCATGTTACTCTTGTTCAAAGATGACCCTTGAAAATCAAATACTAAGATTTGATGGATTCAAAAACTCTTAGCTCGCATCACTCTAAGCGACTCATATGAGCATGCTTAAGACATCGCAAGCTGTGCTATCACTAGAATATTCATTGTAAGTCATGCACTAAAATTCTACTCACAGGATAGGAGGTTTCATACGTAGGAAAACTTATTCACTTTCTAGCTTAGAAACATGCGAAGTCTTACAATATCTCCCCCTTAGAAACATTCATCCGTGAATGAGAATTTACTGAGAGGGGATACAAGACAATAGAACCTGAACTAAACATGAAGAACTGGAACTTAATCTCATGACTGACATGTTAAACATACTGAACTCGTGCATATCTGATGCACGGACAACTGATACATGAATGCATGACTGAGTATGCAACGGTTAATAGGTACAAAGTTTATACTGGAAACATGAACATGAAACTGAATAAGCTTAAAGAGAACTATTACCTTGAGCATGATCTTAATTGGCGGGGAATATGTGAGGATACTGGGTATGCATATCTTCTTCAGCTTCCCAAGTAGTTTCCTCATGAGACTGATTTTGCCAAAGAATCTTGACTAGAGGGACTTCTTTGTTCCTCAATCTACGAGTCTGATAATCTAAGATTTTGACTGGAATCTCTTCATAAGAGAGGCTGTTCTAAATGTTGATGCTATGAATAGGGACAACAATTGTTGTGTCACCTATGCACATGTTTAGCAAAGAGACATGGAAGACTGGATGGACTGACGCTAGATCTGAAGGCAACTCAAGCTCATAAGCTACCTTGCCGAAGCGACAGAGAATTATGAAGGGACCGACATACTGGGGACAGAGTTTCCCTTTCTTGCCAAACCTCTTCACTCCCTTCATGGGAGAGATCTTAAGATAGACATAGTCATTGACCTCAAACTCAAGATCTTTTTTATGAACATCTGCATAGGACTTCTGTCAGCTCTGAGTAGCCCGGAGTCTCTTTCTGATCAACTGAACATTCTCTAAGGCGTCGAATACTATGTCAGGACCTATGAATGAGGCTTCACTAACTTCGAACCAACCAATCAAAGATCTACATCTCCTACCATAGAGAGCTCCGAATGGAGCCATCTGAATACTAGAATGATAGATATTATTGTATGAAAACTCAATCAAAGGAAAGTGGTCATCCCAACTTCCCTTGAAGTCAATTTCACACGCCCTTAGCATATCTTCAAGAGTCTAAATGGTCCTATCGTCTTGACCATCTATCTGAGGATGAAACACTGTACTGAGATGGACTTAGGTACCGACACCCTTTTGGAATGCTTTCCAAAAGTGAGAGGTGAACTGGGTACCTCTGTCTGAGATGATAGATAGTGGAAAACCATGTAACCTGAATAACTCCCTAATATAGAGTTTGGTATAATCCTTAGTAAAATAAGAAGTATGAATAGGAAGGAAATGAGCTGACTTGGTCATTCTATCTATAATGACCCAGACTGAATCATGCTGATGACGAGTTCTAGGCAAACCCATCACGAATTCCATGTTCACTTCTTCCCACTTCCAAGTAGGAATGGTGAACTCTTGCATGGAACGACTAGGTTTCTGATGCTCTATCTTAACCTGCTGACATATAGAGCACTTAGCCACAAACTCAGCAATATCTCTCTTCATCCCACTCCACCAATAGATCTCCCGCATGTTGTGGTACATCTTAGTGGACCCTGGATGAATAGATTATCATGAACCATGCGCTTCTATGAGAATTCGCTGCCTCAATTCATCGACAGCTAGAACACATAGACAACCCTGACAACGAAGAATACCATCTCCCCCTTGGGAGAAAATCTCGACTTTCTTATTCTTAACTGACTCTTTGAGCTTGACAAGGATAGGATCCCTGTCTTTCTTCTTTTTCACCTCAAAAACTAAAGATGACTCCGAACTACTGTGAACACATACACATACACCACCCCCTGAAGAATCGACTAAGCGAACGCCTAGTCTGGCAAACTAATGGATCTCCTGAGCCATATTTTTCTTGCTACCCTCAACGTGAGAAATTCTACCCATGGAGAGTCTACTGAGAACATGGCCATAACATTGGCCTTTCCCGAATGATAAAGAACACTAATGTCGTAATCTTTCAAGATCTCTAACCACCTTCTCTGACGAAGATTGAGATCTTTCTGGGAAAAGAAATACTGGAGGCTTTTATGGTCTGTGAAGACATATACATGAACTCCATAAAGATTATGCCTCCAAATCTTCAAGGCAAAAACTACCGCTGCTAACTCAAGATCATGAGTAAGATAATTCTTCCCATGTGGCTTTAACTGTCTGGAGGCGTAGGCTATGACCTTACCATGATGCATGAGGACATAATCTAAACCCACTCTGCATGCATCATAATAGACTACAAAACCATCTGAACCATCTGGAAGAGCTAGAACTGGAGCTGAGGTGAGTCGAGTCTTCAACTCTTGAAAGCTCTTATCACATAAATCTGACCACTGAAAATTAATCTTCTTCTGAGTCAATATGGACATGGGAGATTCAATAAAAGAAAATCCCTCGATAAACCATCTGTAATAGCCATCCAAACCCAAGAAACTCCTAATATTTGATGGAGATACGAGTCTGGGCTAGTTTCTTACTGCCTCAATTTTCTGAGGATCTACTCTAATGCCATCACCAGAAACAATATGGCCAAGGAATGCTACTGATCTTAGCCAAAATTTGCACTAGCTGAACTTAGCGAATAACTAGTGATCCCTGAGAGTCTGAAGAACAATCCTGATATGGTCTGCATGATCACGCTCTGTGCGAGAATAGACCAAAATATCATCTATAAAGACTATGACAAACATGTCCAAGTACTTCTTGAGCACACGGTTCATCAAATCCATGAAAGCTGTAGGGGCATTGGTAAGACCAAATAGCATGACTAAAATTCGAAGTGACCATACCGAGTACGGAAAGCTATCTTCGGAATGTCACATTCTCTAACTCTGAGCTGATGATAGCCTGATCTGAGGTCTATCTTGGAGAAGTAACTGGCACCCTAAAGTTGGTCTAATATATCATCAATCCTGGGAAAAGGATATCTGTTCTTGACCATGACCTTGTTGAGTTGACGGTAATCAATACACATCCTGAGAGAACCGTCTTTCTTGAGCATGAATAATACTGGAGCACCCCATGGGGAAATGCTGGGTTTGATGAATCCCTTATCTAAGAGATCCTTTAACTCATCTTTCAATTCCTTGAGTTCTACTAGTGCTATTCTGTATGGATGAATAGAAATAGGTTGAGTATCCGGAAGAAGGTCTATGCCGAAGTCTATTTCCCTTTCGAGAGGAATGTCAGAAAGATCTTCGGGAAAGACATTTGAGTATTCATTAACAACTGGGACTATTTTAAGACTGGGAGATTTAGAACTGGAATCATTAACATGCACGAGATGATACGCACACCCCTTAGAAATTATTTTCTTTGCCCAAAGGTAGGAAACAAGTTGACCCTTGAACACTAAAATTCTACCCATCCACTCTAGGACAGGCTCATTCGGGAACTGAAACTGAACTATCCTATTTCTGCAGTCAATTGTGGCATAGCAGGAATGGAGCCAATCCATGCCGAGAATGACATCAAAATCAGTCATCTCTAACTCAACTAAATTTGCTGATGTGGATTTTTGAGATATCATAATCGGACAGTTCCTGTATACCCGTCGGGCTATGATGGTTTTACCCACTAGGGTAGAGACTAAAAAGGGATCTGCAAAAAATTTGGGACTGATTCCGAAATCGCCTGCTATGTATGGAGTAATAAAAGACAAGGATGCACCTGGGTATAGCAAAGCATAAACATGAACATGAAAAATCCGTAACATACCAGTAACGACATCAGGAGAATTTTCCTGATCCTACCGGGACTGAAGAGCATAGAGTCTATTTGGGCGTTGCCCACTGGTAGCACTGGAAATGGCACCCTGCTGGTTCGAGCGACCAGACTGAGCTGCAGAATGATTTTGCTTACCCTGAATACTTTACTGTGGAAACTCCCTAATCCTGTGTCCTGGATTTCCACAACCAAAACAGAAATCACTACCGGCTCTGCAAATGCCCTTGTGGTTCTTACCACAAGTCTGAAAAAGGGGATTCATTTGGGCACTGCTAATAATGCCCTGAGATTTAGAGCTTGGTGCTTTGTCTTTGTTGCTGTCTCTGAAATATGGCACTGGAGCACTGGCAGAGAAAGGGGCTGGAACGGCTGACTTGGAGAAAAATTGTGAATGGTTTTCTCCATCTGATTAGGGGTGAGCAAAGTTGAAGTTACCTGACCTTGCTCTTTTATTCTGCCTCTCCCTAGTATTAACCTTCTTCTCTTCTACTTATTAGGCATGGGGAATGAGTATGGATAAGGTCATATCACCGATCAGCATTGCAGACCTACACTCATTTACCACGCTATCATTAACCCCTGACACGAACTTGCTCATCTTAGCCCTATTGTCTGCAACTACATGAGGAACATATCTGGCTAGCTGAGTAAATCTGAGAGAATACTCCCTAACCATCATATTCCCCTGCCTGAGGTTGATAAACTCAAGAACTTTGGCTTCCCTCAGCTCTTAGGGAAAGAATATGTCTAAGAAGGACGTGACAAATTCCTCCCCCTCATTAGGGCCTGCATCATCTAACCTCCCAGACTTCCACTATTTGTAACAATCATGAGCAACATCCTATAACTGGTAGGCGGTTAACTTGACACTCTCAATAAAAGTAACACCTATGATGTCAATGACCTTCTGGACTGGGTCAATGAACTCCTGAGGGTCCTCATCAGACTTAGACCCATGGAAAGATGGAGGGTTCATCCGGCTGAAGTTCTGAACCCTAGCTGTTATGGGATTGGCCACTGGATTGGTCGGAATGACTGGTAGCCATTTATTCTGTGCAGCCATGGACTGAGCAAGTATGGTAAATACGACTCTAAACTCCACATGGGAAATATGTTTTCCCGAAGGATCTTCGGGCTGAGGAGCTGGCTAGTTTCTTTTCTTTGGGGCCATGGTCTGAAATAAGAGAAGAATGGATTTGACTGAGAGTTTAACTTGTGATTATACTCACTTGCATGACATGAATACTGAAGAAGGGGGACTGTTCCTAAAACATCTTATAGACTCCTGTACATAAATATGGCATGCAACACACATATGTACAAGACTCTATCGAACCTTAGTCTCTGTTACCATGTTTGTAACACCCCTATTTGCTAAACCAGAATGCTACATGATACTCATGACCCCGAGGGACCATAAGCTAACCCATGACTGATATCTACACCTGTATTCTGTAAATCATGACATAATAATACAGAATATGTAAAACTATAAGGCCATAAGGTTCAACTGAATAAAACCATGTCTGAAAATCATAACGTCCATGTGGTTGAAAATACCCAAAACAACTCAATCTGTATGTAAATCTGAACATAAATTTGAAAGCCTCTAAACTATCTGAATAAGGACTTAAAGGAACATATCTCCAACTAACTACATAAAAATGAATTGAAAAAATAAATAAATATATCAAATCATATTATCCTTGAATCAATGAGGACTCACTGTGTCTCTGCGACTGGAATGCTACTGCTACTACTGGGATGGAGCTCGTGTCTCGGAACCTATGGTGTAACATGAAAAGAAAGCACCATAGCGCAAATATGTCAGTACAACTGGAGTACTGAGTATACCAGGAAGGTATTCTGAACATAAAGGGTTTCGTGCATGAACAACACTGACTGACTAATATGAACGTGGGAGTACAAACATACATATATAGAAACTGGGATAGTGAATGCGTGATAGCAAGACCTGTAAGCTAATACATGTTTTACTGATAACTGTCATGAATGATACTGCAAGATGATAACATGGATGATTGTATCTAACAGTCCTATATATACTGAAATCTGAATAACATAACGATTGTATCTGACAGTTCTGTATAACTGAAATCTGAAGAACGCCCTGAGTTCTTTTACTGAGACTGATACTGAAACAGTGGGAGGTAGTATTTAACCTACATTCCCCATGTATTCCATTATGGCTAAGCTGGGGTCCAATCTCTGCCCCGACTGGAGGGGTGTCAATACCGTGCCACGGGTAAGGACAGCTTTTGAGTGACCTTTATCTGGAAGGTACTCAATGAGAACGGTGGGAACCCTAAACTGACAGGTTAAAACACCTTATCAACCCTAATCTTACAGGTTAAGATGTCTCAACCTACGCTGGCTACGTAGTTCTGGAACACAAGGACTGCTTCTAAGAATAACACCCTGAACTGGCGGGTGAGTTCCCATCCTTGGGTTCACTCTATGCTAACCTCTACTCCCACCTGGAGGGACTGGATATGAATAACTGACTATACATGACTTAACCTTATTGAATTCCTTTGATTGGTGGAATGTTACTAATATCTGACAACTGACTGAGATCATGAGGTTTTCCTGAGTCACATGACTGACTGAAGTCTATGAAATCATATCTTAAGTTTGGATATCGTGAAAGATGACATGGCTCTAGGCACACAACTATTGTTTTTGGGTACGAATACCCCTAGGACTCGATAGGAGGAAACTGACACACATGACATGACTTGATCACAAGATTTGAGTCCACAATTCACAATATCATAAGCAGGGGATAGTATACTTCATGCATTTATTCAAAATTTCAAACATGATAGGAAAAGCATGGATATATTTTGTGTACATAATTTATATCTCCATTATCATGCATGGTTTATACCACAACAATAACAATACATAATTTGCATGGAAATTCATATTGGAGTGTATGGCTAACATGAACTTGTTATTTAGATATCATGAAATCATGTAAATATGAAGTTCAAACATACTAGGTATTTTATCGAACACCTTGCATGCATTATTTAAAGAATAGGTGGATTTTATACTTGCATTCTATCAATCCATATAAAGATCATGTTTTTCAACTAACAACATAACTTTCATGAGATATACAGTCACGATACTATTATATAGCAAAAAACACAAGCATCAACATGGGTATGATCATATAACCACAACCAACCAAGATTTTGTATTTTAAAGATTGATTATTGAAGTCCAAGGATGAAAGGAATCCATGGATAAACCCTACGCATACCTTGTAAGGGATGTTCTTAATAATTGATGGAGGAATTTCCTTGAAATTTGATCTTCAAGCTTGATTGTGCAACCCTAGTTGTCTTTCTCCTATGGTGCTCTTGGATAATGAACTTTGAGATGTTAATAGGGTTATAATGTGTTGAGAAGATATAAATTTCGTGAGGTTAAGTTTAGGAACATGTAAGGAGTGTTAAAAGACTTAACTACCCTCAAAATAACTCAAAAATTAAGTGTTTTCGTGGCTGAAATCTTATAGAGGCGCCGCATATGATATCACCTATATTTACATAGGAGCCGCATATGATATCACCTATATTTACATAGGCTCCACATATGATATCTCCTATATTTACATAGGCACCACATATGATATCGTCTATGCTTTTCAGTGGCCATGTGCGATTGGTTAGGCGACACATTCTACTTTGAAAGACCATAACTCCTTCCTCGGGTGTTGGATTTTTATAAAATTGGTATTGTTGGAAAGCTAATTCGATTATATATAATTTGGTGTGTCTAAATATGACAAAATGTCACATATCAATCACTTTATTCTTGTTCAAAGATGACCTTTGCAAAACGAACACTAAGATTTGATGGATTCAAAAACTCTTAGCTTGCATCACTCTAAGCGACTCATATGAGCATGCTTAAGACATCGCAAGATATCCTATCACTTGGATATTCATTATAAGTCATGCACTAAAATGCTACTCACAGGATAAGATGTTTTATATGTAGGAAAACTTATTCACTTCCTAGCTTAGAAACATGCGGGGTATTACATATATAGGGGTGGGAAATTGGCCCTTTTTCCCTTAAAAACACAGACATTTAATGACTGAAAATAGGGCATCGATGGGATACCCGACATGTCTCTCCATGATCGCGCCAAGACTTAGTAGGCTTACTGGCAGTCCTTGAAACAATGTTAACCAATGCGATAGGCAACGTGGCCTGACAAGATCGCATTGGTCCACTATTTTGGGACACCAAACGTGGTCTAAACAAGGTTCAAAAAATCCAAAGCTTTTCTGAAAACACCTATTGACCTCTCTAATTACGAATTAACAAAAATATGGACCATTGAAGGACATTAAAGTGGCAAAATTAGTTTTTCAACTTTCAAAGGCAAAAAATAAACTAAGTCTGGGAACTTAGCTAGAATTTTCTAAGTATGGGACTCCCTTTACAAGCTTAAAGGACTGATTTAAGCTTAGAAATTTTGTGGGGTCTTACAATATCTCCCCTTGATAATATTTGTCCTCGAATGAGACTAACTAAGATTAGGAAAATACAAACTGAAATATATAAAGGACATAAGTAATTGAAACATGATTTCATGACTGACATGATTGATAAACTTCATATCTCATACTGAACATACATATCTGATGCATGCATAACTAATTCATGAATGCATGAATGAGATTTTTGATAAGCTGAGATTCTCATAATGAGGATGCATGAATACGTGACTGACATGATGCATGAACATATGATTGAATATGCAATGGTGTTTGATACCAAGTTTATAATAGAATTCTAAGTATACGACTGAATACCAATTTGGTAATAGAAATTTGATCATGAAACTAAATAAGCTTAAGAAAAGCTATTACCTTGGGCTGAGCCTGAATTTGCGGAGAAGAGGTGAGGATACTTGGTTATCATATCTTCTTCTTCTTCCCAAGTAGCTCCCTCAATAGAATGATTCAGCCAAAGAACTTTGACTAGAGGGACCTCTTGTTCCTCAGTCTGCGAGTCTGATAGTCAAGGATTTTGACTGGAATCTCTTCTAAAGAGAGGTTGTTCTCAATGTCTATTCCCTTAATAGGGACTACAACTGTTGGGTCACCTATACTTTCTTAAGCAAGGAGACATGGAACACTGGATGAACTGAGGCAAGATCTAAAGGCAATTCGAGATCATAAGCTACTTTGCTGAAATGACTAAGAATTTTCAAGGGACCGACACATTGGGGGACTGAGCTTTCCCTTTTTGCCGAATCTCTTTACTCCATTCATGGGAGAGATCTTTAAATAAACATGATCACCAACCTCGAACTCAATATCTTTTCTGAACATACATTAATGGAAACATGGGAACATGACTGAGTCTGTAATGTGTGTCATGGACTGAGCATCGTGAGCTGAACTATGCCATTATGTACATGACTTACGATCGACATTAGATCTAGAGGGTTAACATATGAGTACCCACTACTCCAAAATGGATTCATTATGTGAAGAGGAATATAGAGTATCTTGGTCATGGAAGTTTGAGAGTTATAGGGTATCTCCCCATTGGGAAAGTATGTCCCTCGAAGAATGCTGGCTTGATTGAGATGTTAAGGAAAACTGAGGCAATGAACAAGGCACCTATGAATTGAATCGTGACTGTATATCTGGGATCTGAGACTGAGACATTAAACATGGACTGAGCTGCACACGCAAATACATAATTGGTCCATCTTAGAATGGTCACATTCATAAGACTTCAGATAGTGTGACTAGATGGAGAAGAATAAGAAAATATATGAACTTGTCTGTCTGACTACAGGATGGAGGTACTGGCTATTCAGAAAAATACCTACTGACTGACTCATCCGATCTGCTGACTGACCGATGGCTGAGTACTAGGCATGTATGACTGAACGATACTTAGTTTGGATAGCTAGACTTAAACTATAGACTATCATGCATAGAAGGTAAGGACTTACTGGGTAACATGAGATAACTGAGCATAAATGAGTGAAAGTTGTATTATCTTAAAGAAGAAAGACCAAGCATATAAATGATTTGAAAACTCTATGTAATCTGAGGTACTAAAATACTACTAACTGGGTAACTGTTGGCCATATGCTATGGTGGGGTAATCCTGAAAGTGAATTGAGTTTCTGATCTGGATGGACTACGAATTGGGCTGAGATTGTAGCTATGACAGTAATTAAGACTGTAACCGCAACTAAGACTGTAACTCGAACTGAATGCTAGATTCTGATAACTGAGGTTTAGACTGGTACTGAAGTACTGAATTCTGATTGCTAAGTAACTAATAACTGAAAGACATTGTACTATAGGATTACATGTGCCCTTTATGAATATAGATTACTAGACTGACGTGGTTACTGAGGCTTAGGGATAGAACATCAACACCACAGATTCACCGAGGGATCTCAACTAAGGTTATCCTTGACATAAATCTGAGTTTGACTGATCACAAGGAGTGGAGCATGTGTCATGTGGGCTAGGAATACTGTAAAGCATGACATGAGTGTTTCAGTCAAGAGTTCATGACCTGAGTCTGAAGTTTCTGTACTCATGGGACATCATTCGTAACACTGAGTGAACTAGAACTCCTTATCCTAGGAATTGGGAGCGTACATGAGTTTTAACTAGCATTAATGAATATGAGTGATGGTCACAGAGCTGACATGTAGGACATGAATAGATATCATGATAACTGATGGGTTTTGATATTCTGAGATGGTCTACAGGATCATACTCACTGTGGGAATAGACAAGAATGTCATATATGAATACTATGACGAACATGTCCAAGTACTGGTTGAACACTCGGTTCATCAAGGTCATGAAGGTTGTGGGTGCATAGGTAAGACCAAAGGACATGACTACAAATTCAAAGTGGTCATACCGAGTTTTGAAGGTCGTCTTTGAAATGTCACTTTCTCTGAGTCTGAGCAGCTAATAGCCTGATCCGAGGTCTATCATAGAGAAATAGCTAGCACCCTGAAGTTAATCGAACAAGTCAGCGACTCCGAAAAGTGGATACTTGTTATTTACTGTGACCTTGTTGAGCTGACGGTAGTCTATACATATTTTGAGAGAACGTTTTTTCTTGCTCATGAATAAGACTGGTGCACCCCATAAGGACACATTGGGTCTGATGAGTCCCTTAACTAAGACATTTTTCAATTGTTCTTTATATTCTTTGAGTTCTTCTGGTGCCATTCTGTATGGCGGAATAGATATAGGCTAAGTATTTGGAAGAAGGTCTATGCTGAAGTCTAATTCCCTTTCGGTATGAATTCCTAGAAGATCTTTGAGAAAGACATCTGAATATTCATTCACTATTGGGATTGATTCAAGATCAGTAGTTTCGGAACTAGAGTCCCTAAATAAAAAAAGATGATAGGCACATCCCTAAGATATTATTTTCCTATCCCATAGTTAGGAAACAAGATTACCCCTAAATGTTGAAGTGCTACCCTTCCACTCTAGGACAAATTCATTCGTAAACTGAAATTGGACAATTCTATTTTTGCAGTCGACTGTGGCATAATAGGAAGAAAGCCAATCCATACCAAGAATGACATCTAAATCAGTCATCTCTAATTCGACTAAGTCTGCTGAAGTGACTTTCTGAGATACCATAACTAGACAGTTCTTGTATACTTATCGGGATATGATAGTTTTACCCACTACATTAGAGACTGCGAAGGGTTCCTCTAGAATTTTGGGACTTACTCCGAAATCAACTGCTATATAAGGAGTAACAAAAGACAAAGAGGGTCCTGGATATAGGAAAGCATAAACATACAAGTGAAAGATCGATAGTGTACTAGTGAACACATCAGGAGTTTTCCTGATCCTATCAATACTGAAGAGCATATAGTCTAATTGGGCATTGCCCACTAATGGCACTGGAGGTGGCACCCTGCTGATTCGGGCGACCGTAAAGAGCTGAGGAACAGTTATGCTGGCTTCGTAGACCAGCCTTAGGACAGTATCGGACTTTGTGACCTAACTCGCCACACCCATAATATGCATCACTGTTGGATCTACATATACCCTTATGCTATTTTCCATAAGTCTGACAAAGGGGATGGGTTCAGGTATTCTAACACCACCTTGAGGTTTAGAACCTGGCGCCCTATCTCTAAATTTAGGGACCAGAGTAGTGGCTGAGGGAGGGAACTGGAATAAAAGACTTTGGGTGGAACTGATAACGGTTACCACCCTCTGACTTAGGCTGAGTGAAATTGAGATTACCTATTCTTGGTATATTATTTTCTCACTTTCTTTATTTCTTTCTATGTTTTCCAACCTCAATCACTTGGGAATGAATCATATGCCAGGGTGGGATAATAGTCTGCTGATTTCTCTGAGTTACTACTGAATAATATAAAGTAAGAGTCAATTCTGAATTCACCATGAAAGACATGCACGTCCAGGGAATCAGCCTGAATGGGCGGAGGTACCGACTGATTCTTGGTTCTCCTTTCGTTAGTCCTTTTGGGAGACATGTTCTATAATGAAAGGGAGAACAAATTAGACTGGGAGTTAAATTTAAGATCATGCTCACTGGCACGACATAAATACTAAAAGAGATGAAACTTTTCCTAAAGCATCTCATAGTCTACTGTCCATAAGTGTAGTGCACCACACACCCATGCACAAGACTCTACTAGTTGTGGATTTTCAGCCTTCCTAGGACACTGTTGAACCTTACCCTGATACCAAGTTTGTAATGCCTCGAGTTTGGTACCAGGAATACCACACGGTGTCCGTGACCTAGAAGGACCACAAGCTAACCCATGACTGATATTTGTAATTAAGTACTGCATGCTATACTATATAAATGCGGAATATAAACTGTAATGATGTAAGGTTCAAAATTGTATCATGTATGATAAAATAAATTTTGAATAGTGTATAAAAATACCCAAAACTGAAATAAGTTGTCTGAACATACTGTAGTCTGAAAGCCTCTAAACTGTGTGAAAACTATGGGGATAGTAGGACATGTCCCTAACTAAATTCGAACTACTGAAATAAACTAAGTACTAAAGGAATAAAATAATCAAATAATAACATCCTCGAATGATAAGGACTCACTGCTGACTCCGACTGTTAAAACTAGAATGCTACTAATGCTCTGGAGCTCGTGCTTTTGAACTTGTGGTATAAAAACACCATAGCGCAAATGCGTCAGTATGATTGAATGTACTGGTATGCAAGTGAGGTAGGCTGAATGCAAAGTGTTCATATGGATGAACATTACTAACTAATTGTGTAACATCAATGTGAGAATACATGAATGGATAAGTAACTGAAACTGAATACATGATAATACTGACTACTGAGTCTAAATACTTATAATAGAGCTACTGATAACTGAATGACTATATCTAACAGTCGAGATTCTGATGAAACAAGCTGAGTTCTGTACTATATAGAGTGACTGTACCTGACAATCCTAATATATGAAGAACTATCTGAGTTCTATTACTGAGACTGAGTGACTGTATCTGACAGTCCTGATTTTGTAACTGAAACTGTGGGAAGTAGTCATCCCACCGATATGCCCCAAATAACGCATTATAGCTGTCTTGGGGTCCAAACTATAACCCCAATTGGAAGGGTATTAGTACCGCACCACTGGTAAAGACAGGTTGTGGGTGACCCTCATCTGATAGTGTCCCCAAAGAAGAATGGTGGGACCCTCATCTAACATTGTTAATCCAACTCATCAACCCTCAACTGACAGTGTTGATGTCTCAACATATGCTGGCTACATAGTTCTGAAACATAAGGATTGTTTCTAAGAATCACACCCGTTGCTGACAGTGTGTGTTCCTATCCTTGGGTTCACTCGATGTTGAATCCTATTCCTATCTGAATAGTCACTGAACTGGACTGAACTGACCTTTTATTGATTGTACTGATTAATTGGACTAAACTGAGTTCACTAGATTCAATTGAATGACGTAATACTACTGAGATCTTATAACTGACTAAGCTTTCTGATATTTCAAAGTACTGAGATTACTGGATTACTAAGATTACTGAGTACTGGATTAATACTGAATTTACTGAGTTTTCTTGAGTCATGTGACTGACTGAATTCTACTGATCATGGATTGACTGAGAGTATCGTGAAAACTGACACTGGATCTAGGCACACAACTAAATTATCGGGTATTAAATACCCACAGGATTCGATAGCATGAAACGAACAAGACATAACACTTTTTGAACACATGACTATTGTCAACATTTCACAATACAACCATTGAGGTATTTCATGAAGCATTTATCATTCATAATCTTGTACATAGATAGGAATACGTATAAACATGCCATATTTTCATAACTTCTAATATCATGTACATTCCATCAAACAACTACAATGCACAACAATCGTATGGAGGTCATATTTGAACATAAGGGTAACATGAATTCATCATTAAGGATTGATTGAGTCATAATGCACAAGTATGATTCTCTTAGGCATTTTATCAAACACCTAGTATGCATAACTTAGGGATTAGGCTTGATATCATATTAATACAACATGATTCCATAATTCAATTCAATTTCATGAATTTCAACCCCATACTAGTGTAGTTGCATGAACAACATATAAAGATTCAAACTTGGGAATCATACATCAATAACTACATGAACATAATCAATCTACGAAATAAACATCACAATACAAGATTTAAAATTGGATTCTTGGGCTTCATGGATGAAAGAAATCCATGAATGAGCACTTGACATACCTTGGATGGAAGATTCTTGAAAATTAATGGTAGAATCTCTTGAATTTGAAGCTCCTATGAAAACCCTTGACTTGTTCTTGAGAGTATTTGAGAGAAACAACAATATTTTGGTGAAATAAGGGCTGAATCTCATGTTTTTGGACTTATATAGGGGTGAGATATTGACCCTTTTGCCCTTAAAAACACGAAAATTTAATGACTAAAATCTAGGAATCGATGTGATACCCTATGCATCACACCATGATCGCACCAAGCCTTAGTAGTTTTACTGGCAGTCCGTGCAAAAATGTTAACCAAGGCGATAGGCGACGCTGCGTGCCAAGATCGCGTTGGTCCACTATTTTGGAACACCAAACGTGGTCTAAACGAGGTCCGAAAAATCCAAAACTTGTTCGAGATCACCTATTGACCTCTCTGATCATGAATTAACAAAAATATGGAACATTAAAGGACATCAAGGTTGAAAAATGAGTTTGCCAACTTTCAAAGGCCAAAAATAGACTAAGTCTTGGAACTTAGCTAGAATTTTCTAAGTATGGGACCCCCTTGACAAACTTAAAGGACTGATTTAAGCTTAGGAATTTGTGGGGTTTTACAAATTCCCAACAAAACACCATAACCAAACCAAAATAATAACTAAGTCCATATCCATAGGATAACATACCGAAGTCCACAATTTGTCCATACAAAGCCTTTAAAACCAAACAAGAATATCCAGTCAGGATATTCCCCGACCATAGCCTAAACCAATGTCCAAGTCTAAACCAATAACGATATAAGAAAACTAAAAGCAAGAAATGAAGCCTTCTGAAGTATGCAAGCTCACCCCTTTAAGTCAACAAAAGATATTCCCAAGTCTAATTACTTAGTAGGAGGCGTAAGTATATGAATAACACTTGTATCGAGTGGGGATATAACATCAAAGATTGTTCGAGGTTAGAGAGAAAGCATGTAACTTAAGGATAAGGATAAAATAATGCCAAAAGTTCAAATTCAATCATCCAACGCATATACCCAAGGCAATATATACATATACATATATACGATGCAGGGGTAGTTAATAAGATTAGCATGAAATTTTAAATCAATAACCTGGGATGTGTAGCATAGACGTCATAAAATAAGGCACACATGGGCTATATGGGCCCAACTCTCCTCCAACTAGAAAGGCCCTGGTATGTGTAGTTGCACCAACTAGAGAATATCTAAAATCGTATATGTGTATATGAGGGACTCAAGCCTCCCAGCATAATCATGGTGACTTAAGCACCGAAACATGTATTATGGGGGACTCAAACCTACCATTCATATATTCACTCAGGGGACTCAAACCACCCGGCCACAAAGACACTTGCAACGGCTACCAGGCTTTCCAGTGTTAGTCCTTCAAATTCTACTTTAACGATGCAATTAAATACCATCATTTCACATATACAACCATTAAGCCAATTATTTACCAAAGGCATTTCGTTGGTATCATCATACTAACACCACTTGCACGTATACAACATGCCATTACCATTATCAATCAACCAATCATTTTGTTAACTTTGCAACTCAAAGCCACTATCTAACAAGGACACTTGTTCAATTTAAAGATTAGGGACTCGAACCCATTATCTAACAAAGACACTTTTTCAATTTAAAGTTTAGAGATACAAACCCATCTTCTAATAAAGGTATAAATCAATTTAATATTTAGGCACTCAAAACATTCTAGCCAATTAAACAAACAACGTTACTATTTAAATCATTACATGGCCAACAAGGTCTTCACAAAACCATTTAAAAATCTTTCATATTTATTAGGCCAATGACTTAGTTCAAAACATCATTTAATATGTGACTAGTTAATTCTCCTAGACATTTTCATAATCATGTTGAGGAAATACCATTATCAAGACCAAAATCAAGGTAAAATCCATCAAGTTTAGGGTTACCCATAACCCATTTGTTAAACCACAATTACCAAGCACCCTCATATGTATACCATCACCAAAAACATATATAAACATAATTTAAACCAAGAGTAAATAATAATCAACATTATTCAACAAAACTCTCAACATTGGATTAGAAAACCATGATTTATGAATCATATAATAAATGTTTAAATCACATGATATATTAGAACTACCAACGAGAGACGACTCATTTTTCTTATTCACAAATATATATATGAAAGAAACTTGACTCTTGAGCGTCTAGATGAAAACTTGAACAAAACCAAAACCCAATATTAAATAGAGAGTTTAGAGAGTATTTTTAGAGTGTTTGATCTGTCAAAAGTTTGTTAGGAGAGGAAACAATATGTTTTAAGATGTGGGGAATTAAGGGTTTTAGGGTGGGAAATATCTAGAATACCCTCAGTTTAAAAGTTAAAAACTTGGTCGCAGGAGGGTACGGCCATACCTACTCAAACCAAACCCTATCTGATACGAGAAAAACTTGGAATACACAAAAACACATTCCAAATCAGTCCACTAATCTTAAGGATCCGAGGATATTTTCGGAGACCACTCTCGGATTCACTACAACAACAACAATCCTAGATAAAAATGGTGTATTTGACACCAAAACAGCCACCACAAACTATCAAAGAGAGTATCAAGATAACAAGATGAAGAACAAGATGAAAAATAACACAATGGAAACAACAACACACAGCTTTGACTAGAACAACAACAAAGAGTACAAGAAATGTAAATATAGATAGATAGACAAAGTAAAGGTATAATCTTAAGAATCCAAGAGCCTATTCAACTCTTGGACCCTTAACACTACATACTACAAATACCTATCTCTTCGATGAGCACAATAGAGACCTTAATGTCCTATAGCACCCAATGTTCCAAGCATGAATCCAACATGAATGATTCTACACTCAAGTTGGAAATCCTAGTTACAATGTTTCGTCCATAAAACTTTCTCACAAGAGAGAAATGTTCTTCTTACAACTTTCAATATCAATAAACATCTAAGACTAAAACCCTAAGAGGTTCTATATATAGTGTATTACAAAATAGAATACAAAATAACTACAATACCCCTCAAGGGTAAGCTGCCCATCAAGTGTAACTTAGGGGCTATTTTTAGTGCATTTAGGCCCTCTTTTACACTTCACTTGTGCACTTCCTTGGATGGATTCAATACGCACTCATTTTCGTCCATCCTCGTGGTCGTACTCGTATCATCCTCCCTTTCTTAAAAAGGATTCGACCTCAAATCCGTACTTTGCAAATCAAGAAAAGACAAACAAGCACACATTTTCATGACATGAGGGGTTAGGGTTAGCAAAAAATAATACATCAACATGCCATGCCGAGGCGGGAAAAATTTAAAGTATAGCCATGAGTCCTTTGTTTTAATCATGAAAAGATTAGTAGATTTTCTACAAAGGAAGTGGCTTGGACAAGCATCAAGACAAAAGAAAAATAGGCCCAGAGTCATCCTTTCCCACCCAAAGATGGTACCGGGATCAAATGGAAAAATTAGCCAAGGACCTAAGCCAAGGCTAGCTCTTCCTTCCCCTAGAAGGCCACTCTCTCATTCACACACAAAAATATTTTCATACACATGATATCTATGAACAAAACTAATTGCAATTCTTTTACCACACAAGATGTTTAAAGAGACATGCGCATTATCAAGATCAATTTTATAGACACCATCACTAATTTGAGAATTTTTAAGCACTCCATTTACATGCTCAAGTAGTGAACTACATTTAAGAGTAAATTGATCATCATGCACACCAAGAGTACTACCAAGAGTACTCATTTCTGAGACTACACATTCCTTTCCCATAAGAGTACTCTTATCTTCCAAGAAGAGATATCCATCTTTAGGAGAAATATTGTCACACCGTAGTGGGTTAGCATATTTGATATAGCCTTCAAGGAAAGATATAGCATCATTTTCACCACTAGGTTCATTAAGAGTATTTATATCATCTTCAAACCAAATATTAAACCTAAAGAGAGCACGATCTATCTCACAGACAAATTTGGAACTAGCAAGTGCTTCACTCTCTATAAGTTCACTATCAAGTACCAAATATATTTCAATCTCCTCTTTACCTTGGTGTAGGTTGGGGTAGCCCACCTCTTCCTTCAGAAAGCTCTCGTCACAAGGTGTTTGGACAAGGGAAGTTGGATTATGTGGGATAAGTTTAGGTAACAATTGACGTAGCCTTTCTAGGTGCCATTTTATTTCCTCAAGATCATCGTTGATGCGATCAAATATGTCATTGAGTGTAGTGGCAGCCATGGTACCTAAAGCAAAGGACAACAATAAACAACAAAACAAACTTGTTAGGTCAAAATGCCTCACCACACTCTCACTCTCAGTTTTTACCTCACACTTGGTTTCATAAGTGTTGAAAGCCATCTTGTACTTTGTGAGTGATTGCGGGATGAGTTTATCTTTTCCCGAATTAGATTTTCATTTGAGTTGACTCAAAATAAAATATGTTTATGGACTTGAACCAACAAGACACAATGAATTAATAAAAGAGTAAAAAATCACACAACAAATGTTAAACACGAATGAACGAACACAAAGACTAACTAACAATCTAGTAGATGAGTACTAGTTAGCCAATTAGTATTGGAACCAATAAATGAAACTACGAAACAATAAAATGAAACTAAGAAAAACTGAAATTTGAGCTCAAAAATGACGTGTTAATAGTAACTTAATGATGTGAAAGTCCACTATTGGCCACGATTCTTGGCAATTTTTAATTTCTCAAGTTGAAGCTTTGGTCAATTTACAATTTGGGAATCAGGGAATTTGTTTAAGAAAAGAAAATTCAAACAAGTCTTGGAGCCTTTTTCAATTTTTAAGACTTGACTTTATCTTGTACTTCTCCTTAAAACATGGACCCTTGTTTTATGGAAAAGTGGTTGAGATGTGATTGACTAGTTGGTGAGTGATGGCAAGTCTTTCAAGACTAAAAAATTTCTCACACCTTTTCCATCACCTTTTTGGATCTAACTTTCACTTTATTTTAACAAGGTATGAAGGTTGGGAAGAACATCAAGAAAACTTCTACAATCACCAAGAAAATTCAACAACAATCTCCTAAGACAAAACAAGTCCACAATAATTCAGCCAACAACAAGAAGACCCACAACGGCTAAGTTTCTTTGGTGCTGTATTTCGGTTTTACAAGAGATGAAGGTTGTGATGAATAACAAGAATACAAAAACTTATCAAGATATAAAATACCAACAACAACATCCAACTACAAGTTCAACATTCGGCCAAGTTATAACAACAACTTCAACTCACGGCCACTTCTTGTTCACAATAACAACATCAATTTTTAAAGCTCAAATCTAGATGTAGACTCAATATGTTAGTGAGGAACAAAACTAACACTTAGAGACAACAAAGAAAAGTAAAAATATGGGCCAAGACACAACAAAAACATAATTTTTGGCCAAGAACATAAAATGGACAGATTGTTCTTTTTCTGGAATTTTAAGATTTCAATTATTTTTTGATTTTTCAAGTGAGCTATCTCAAGATTTGATCTTGTAGGAACACGATCAATCCATGCTCTGATACCAAATGATACGAGAAAAACATGGAATACACAAAAACACAATCCAAATCAGTCCACTGATCTTAAGGATCCGAGGACCTTTTTGGAGACCATTCTCGGATTCACTACAACAACTACAATACGAGATAACAATGGTTTATTTGATACCAACACAGCCACCACAAACTAATAAATAGAGTATCAAAATAACAAGATATAGAACAATATGAACAATAAAACAATAGAAACAATAACACATGGCTTTGACTAGGACAACAAAAAAGAGTACAAGAAATGTAAAGATAGATAGATAGACAAAGTAAAGGTATAATCTTAAGAACCCAAGAGCCTATTCCACTATTTTACCCTTAACACTACACACTACAAATACCTATCTCTTCGGTGAGCACAAGAGAGACCTCAACCTCCTCTAGCACCCAATGTTCCAAGCATGAATCCAACACGAATGATTCCACACTCAAGTTGGAAATCCTAGTTACAATGTTTCCCCCATAGGCCTTTCTAAAAAGAGAGAAATGTTCTTCTTACAACTTTCAATATCAATAAACATCTAAGACTAAAAACCCGTAAGAGGTTCTATATATAGTGTATTACAAAATAGATTACGAAATAGCCAAAATACCCCTCAAAGTTGAGGTTCCCATCAAGTGTAACTTATGGGCTATTTTTAGTGCAATTAGGCCCTCTTTCACACATCACTTGTGCACTTTCTTGGACGTATTCAATACACACTCATGTTCGTCTATCTCTGTGGTCGTACTCGTATCACTATGATACGAGTAAAGCCCACCACTCATACCCTAGGACTCATTTTGCACCTCAAAATTGGCCAACATATGACAACAAGGTCTAACTTATACCCTAGAAAGAATAGAATCATTTAGGAAAGACATAGGGAATCATAGGTTTTGACATCATAATTCTATTACCTTAATATATGACTAGTATGATACATTCGTACCATAGATAGAACCTAACGAAATGACACTGCTTTCCATATGTATAGAGAGACCCAAAATAGTACCACACATACAACTAGTATGCACAAGTCATATGATATCTAGAATGCTCAACTTAGAAAATTTTCTATGGGTCCAAAGCAAAGGTATTTCAATTGTATGCTAAGGGGTATCTCGAGCCTTTATGGTTTAGAATCCCATTATGGACAGGGCTTCAGCTCGTGTGATGATAATATTGGTATCAGAGCACTATTTAGGGTCCTAGGATATTTACAAAGTCGTGTCTAGTAAAGTCTTGCTTATAGTTGTATTGTGCACCACATTTATCATTAAGATGCTACCAGGAATTTAGGAGATATTTCTCATTATTTCATACTCTACTTCATACTATTGTGTAATCCATTTGAAATTTATCCAAATTCCTTCCTTTCTCTTATTTTATTAGCTATGTCTCGTTGTCAAGATGATACAAATGCAAAATCTTAGAGTCTAAATGATGTGGTCCTTTTTGGTTTAATAATCAAAAAGGTTATTAAATAGGAAAAGGACTTGAGAGGATTCTTTTGGTACTTCAAAGTGCGTTATTTAAAGTGTATACCCCTATCTATATCAATCATGCATTTGATCCTAAGGTAAGAAGTGTATTCAGTCCCTATTCAAAAGCTTCGGTGCAGATGTCATGCTTAAGAGTAATGATGTGTAGCAGAATCTTGGAATAATATTTCCACATAAGTGGTAGTGTATGTTAAGGTTTTATAACCTATGAGTAGTAAGATCATCCCATATTTAGTAATATAAAGTCATAAGTTTAGAAGTCAGAGTGAGGGTAACTCTTGAGTGAAGAAGGTAGTTGTAGTTATGCAACCTTTGAGTAATGAGAGGTATGAACTTTTATGGTGATTGGCTAAAGTTGTAGCATGATTTATAGATTTATGGTTGTTAGAAGAGGATGTGATTATTTATGATAATTAGAATTTAGTATAATTATGGAAAGAGCTCATGATGGATACTTTGTGTGGTAATAAGATTAATCATAAGTTGTGACTAAAAGGGGTAAATTGGAAGATAATTTATAAGTTTAGCATTAACTTGGGAAAATTTTAGAAAAACTAAAAGGCCGATTGATGCTTATTGAATGTTGAAGGTAGTTGGGACGTATGCATGGGTAAGTAGATTTGGCGTGAGAAAGTAGAATATGCTAACTAATTGTAATGAGTTATATTATAAGAGTAAGATCAACTATCCTTATTATATGACTTTATCCCCCCTTTGATTCTCATTTCTCTAGTATTTTTAAACTAGTACAAGATGTGAGATGGTGTGTAATGAACATTAAGGTGTAGTACTAATGTTGTGAAGGAAAATATACTTGTATGCAGTAGTTAAAAGAAATAAGGAATTTAGGTTGATTTATATATTCGGTGGACTAGTATATTATGCATGATAATTGATCGGCTGTAAATGATTTATGCCAGACATTAGGTTTTAATTTAGATGTGGTTGTGGTGATAAGAATTTAAACTCAAGAATTGTGATTCAAGATTTATGGGAGTGAGTTGGTAGTCTTTATATAATGTGTGAAATGTCTTAGGTTAATAACTTATGAAAAGTTTTAGTAGATAAATGTGAAATATGTGAGTGAATGAAATTATAGTAGTTGAGGTGTTTGGGGCTCTAAATCAAATATAAAAGAGCTTAAGTGGTTCCTAGATTGAATATAGGATGTCGCGAGATGAATTCTAATGCATTGGGGGAAGTTTGGGAATAGAAAATAGGTTGTGCTTCATGAGGGAGTCAAATCGCGATGGCCCCACATCACAAGGTACCTTGTGGGGGGTCACTACCTTGCCTCTATGACATGTATTATACTGCACATGGGAAGTCTTGAAATGGGCCCTACACTGCAAGGTTGGCCTCTACGTTGGGGTCCGCACTGCGACCCCCTCTATTTTGTCATTGGATCAATGTTTTTAAATTTATTTAGGGGTATTTGGGTTCTCTCACACGTAGTAAACCATCCCTCTATACTTATTTCATTCCCAAGTCATTAAAAGTGAAAAATCTTCCTAAAAGGGTCATTCTTTTCTTTAAAAACTCAACTTGAGATCTTTAAGGTTAGGGTTCAAGATTTTGAGGCTAGAGAAAGTTAAGAGTATTGCCCCTCATAGGAATGTCTTGTCAAAAAGTTATTACTTTTCCTATATAGTTTATCCGGACTAATTTGGATTTCATGTGTATAGCGATACCCCCATTGTATTGAGAGTTATGGTTATGCATTTGATGAGAGTATATACCCACAAGTCTAGGATTATGGCTTTGATCTAAAGGTGAGATGATGGACTGAGGTTGTTCTTGAGTTTTCTTATGGTGTCAAGTTTATGGGAAGAATCATGATAAATCTATTCCTATTATAGTAAACTCCTCCTACTTAAATTTAAGAGGCATTCTACTAATATCTTACCTATTCAAGTCATGCCTATGCCTAAGATTTGAGTTCTCTATGCAACTTATGTCTATGTATAACCTCCACACTAGAAGCAATAATATCCATTGGTAATCCAAGCTTTCAAGTATTCAATCTCTAAGTAAGATGCTCGTGAATTATAAATCTATGTCTCATATCATGCTTAATTCTAAGAAACTAGCTTCCTATATGTTACTAATTAAGTTTATGTCAGGTCTAACCCAGAGAGATAAGGTTTATGCAAACTCATGGTCATTATATATGAATCTCAACTTTATGTTACATATCTCATGCTATATGAGCTTATGTTTCTTACAATGCATAGTCCCAAGAACTCATGTTGTGTTATATTTATGCCTGATCGACTCTCTATTTATGATCTAGACATTTGATACATGAAGTACGTCTTGCCTATTGTATCGTATCTTACATCTCAAGACCCACTATGAGTAGATTAATTAATATAAGTTATAATTGAATAGTGTTACACCTATTCATGATGCTTGTGCTCTAGTCCCTCAATGACCATCCTTATGATAGGATGATAGTGGTTATGGAAGCATAGTAATTCTTTAGATAAGAAAGTAGATGTTTTAGATTGTGAAAATTTTAGTGTGATACTCAAGCTAAGGTTATTGGTGAAGAGGGAACAGGGAGATGAACTTTTGTTATATGAAATAGTTAGTAAGAGGTTATGTGGCGAAAATATTTGTAAGAGTAATTGAAGTTTCTTTGTTTTAGTGGGGATATACATAAAGTTGGTGAAGTAAAGATAGTCTTGAATGTTGTAAAGTAATATTTTCAAAGGGATGTAGATCATAGGGTCCGATAGCTTAAGCTAGCACCTTTTAATCTGGGTTAGACTTCAACATGGAAGAATTATGCAGTGGGACTCAGGATTTTGTGGTTAGGTGTGTTGTGGGGGAATTGTAATTCGGAAATTATGAAGTGTGTAATTCATTATATAGAGCATAGTCGAGTAGTGTCACAAAATTTAAGGTCTATTGGTCGTATTATTTAATGTCGAGGGTAACTCTATTCCTATGTCCAAAAAAACCTTTTTCATGTTAGGTATTATATAAATCAAGACCTATGATCACCAAATAAACTCATTCCTTATGTTGAGATGATTACAATCCATAGAACTCATGTTCAAGTTCATCTCTATGTCAATTCTCATTATCTCAAGCTTCGTGCTTACGCGATTCACTTGGAGATAGTTCTTATGAATGCCTATATATGTTTTGTTAAGGGAAAATTCCTAACGGTAGGTTACATACTTTATTCCATACTTTTATAGCTTCAAAAAGTTCCTAGCCATCATTTGAGGATGAATGATCCCAAGGAGGAAATAATGTACACCCCATACTTTCGGTCTAAAGTTTGAACCATCTTTCCTGCGTAGATATACCCAAACCCAATGATTTTTTATTTCAAAATAAGTGAGAATATGAATACTTTAGGGTGGGAACATATTCGTAGGTTTATTGAAGTCATAAATATCTTAGCTCAAAGTTGAGTTGAGGACTTTCCTACCAATCGAATTTTAGCATATGATTTTTCATGGGTCAACTTCCAAAAAAAATTACTCATATAATATAACAATTTGGGGGGCCCATTATATATCAAATTTAATTTATGTATGTCACCTTTCCAATGCAACTAACTATTTGTTAATCCGAGTTTGGAGTAAAATGTTATAGGCCTTTTAGTAAGGCGTTGTCCAGGGTAAATGATGGGGTAAGCAGGGAAAAGCTCATGCTTCATGATTGGGGTCATGGGGAATAGCTAGAGCTATGATTTTGGGTCCGCGGTGTAAACCTCCTTCCTAGATATTAAAATATGTTTTTTAATTATTAAATCTAAGGCAAAATAGTTCTTTCATCCCCATAACTCTCGAAATATATTTTTATAACCCTAAAGTCATCAAAAATTAGAAGAAGTCACCCAAATCCTCATTCTCTTCCTCCCAAGAACATCAAGAAGGGTTTCTCAATTCTAAATATTGTAGATTCTAAACTCAAGGTTATTATTCAATTTTTCTCCGTCAAAGGTATGAAGAACTATCCTAATGTTCATGGGCTTGAAAAATACGTTTCACAATACTCTAAATTATGTTTATATGTCTATGATAAGTCTTTGAAATTGATTGATTTAAAATAATGAATTAGGAAACCCCTTTTTATAATGGATTATGTATTTATGATGGTTTTTTTTGGATAAACTTGAAATTTGATATATATATTTACGTTATGGGTTTTGAAGTGCTTGAACTACGAACCCCTTTTTCTATGAGAAAGACTACATAATTGACAGTTGTTGTGTGTTCTCAAATGAATACAAAAATTTTGATGTTTCGAATGCTCTTTCATTAAGTTATACACTGATTTCCTTATAGGACATTCAGAAAGAAGTTAATGTGTTTAAAAACTCTTTTGGTTTATCATGAAACTTGAATGGATTTTAAATGTCCTTGTGTGATTTTACGGAGAGCACTTAATGTAATTCAAGAATGTTTTTTTTCTCATGAACCTTGTATGGATTATTAAAAAAACAACCACCTTAAAGTTATGTCTTGAAAGAAAATTATTTTTGTAACGATCGGAGACTACCCCTTAGCCATCATACGGTGCTTGGAACCACAAGTGATCCCAAGATAACCCATGAATTGGCATACTGTTAAGCAACTAAATTATAATAAAATAAAAAACAAGTTATACTATGCGGAAAAATAATCATGGTATAATCTGAATAAATACATTACTTATAAAGTTTACAATCTGATAAAACTGAAGGAAGAAACTGAAATTTACATGACTGACTTTGACTGACATCTATGAAGCCTCTACTATACTGACTATAGATAGCTGGGACATGCCTTCAAATGTCACTAATCAATACATATCAAAATAAATGAACTGTACATGTACTAAAACTATCCAGAGTTCGCGAAACAAGAGAACTCATTACCTAATGGCTGGAAACAGCAATTGTCTGATCATGGTGTGCGGGATACAAATGGTACCTACATTATTAAAAAATGTGGCCACACAGACATATATGTGGATCAGTACTTCAGGACTGTACTGAGTATGTAAGGGTGAATGCAATAAGTAAAACAGATTTCATATTAAATCATAAAACATGCATGCTAAGTGTACGTAGACTCACTAATAGGCACGAATAAACTAAAAATTAAAATATCCTAAAGCATGAGTAACAAATATACTTTGATAAGATGGTGAATCTCTACACTTAGTTTCTATAAAACTATACTTTAAGAATATAAGTAGAACTGAAGTTGGGATATGGTAAAACATGGATAGTGTATGAATGTTGAGTCTTAAACTACGTGATGGAGACTAACATAACTTAAGGATCTGAGTGTACAATAATACTGAGCACGAATGCATAAACATACAAAACCAAACATAGTCATATACTAAACTTATCTGATTAACTAAATGACTGCTAGCTAAATACTGGTCATGTGAGACTGAACTATACTTAGTCTAAATAACTGGACTGAAATTGTGGAGTACTATGAATATGAGTTGAGGCAACATGAGATAATTGAGCATAAATGCGTGGAAATTATAATATCTGAGAATGAAAGACCATGCATATAAAATGATTCTAAAATAGACTATAAACTGAAATACTGAAATACTAATAACTGAATCACTGATAATTGTATGCTATGGTCAATAAAACTTGAAACTAAACATTGAACTAAATATTGAACTGAGACTATAACTGAGACTGTGGGAGTTATCATTTAACTGACATACCACGATTATAAACTGATTTAGGTTCCAACTTGTAACCCTAGTTGGAAGGTTGTTAGCACTGTCCCACGAGTTACTAAAATTAGTTGGGTCAACCGTAATCTTACATGAAGACTTATAAGATGTATATGGTTACTTCAACCATAGTTTGATAGGAAGACTATTTACCCTATGCTGGATACTTAGTTCTTTAACTCAGGGACTGCTTCTAAGGGTCAAACCCTCTGCTGGAAAGAATTCACCCATCCATGGTTCGCTCGATGCTGAATCCTACTACCAACTGAATCGACACTGAACTGATCACTAGACTGTACCAGGCTTGACTAAACTCACACTGATTTTGTTGACTAACTTAATGATACTGTTCGGGATTCTATTGAATCATTCTATTTTAACTGAAGACTAGATAAATAGCTAAGTTTTGTGTATTCATAAGCCACAAGACTCATTACCAATAATAATAAGAACACTTGAGATCATTTGAGACCATAATAAGTAAGCATTATTTAAAGAAATCCATCACTTGGGCATTTCATCATACATATGGGGATTAATAATTTAACATGGGACAATCCATCAAACACACGGGGATCATGAACTTGAACATGAGAATATCTTAAACATCGGAGCATAGAATTATAACATAAATAAAATGATGAATTTAGGAATTCACATAAAATTCACTTGAAATAGGAAATGGGCGTTTAATCATACATGTAAAGATCATAGCTTGAACCTAAAAATGTCTTAAACATGAGCGAATAATAGATTTACATGGAAAAATTCATAACTTGGAGATTCATCTTGAAATTGATTGAACATGATATGGGAATTTCCTCAAACATCTGAAAAGCATGAATTTAAAACACCAAAATATTGCTAAAAATCATTAAATTAGGAGCCATTGATAACGCCCAAACTACAGCTCTCATAAGAGTGTAAGCGGTTGCTGTCCAATATAGAACCCAACTGGGTTGGGTGTCAAATCCCACAGGGAATACTTGGTCACTAAGTGTTGCAATTGTTAGCAGACTGTTGGTCGAAAATTCTTCAGAAAGGGGGGATGGTTTAGGTGTGAATTAAAAGTATCAAAATAGCAAAGTAAAAGCGGAATGCATTGTTAAGTAAGATTTTAATCAATGAGAATTGTAAGTTAGGGTTATGTCCACCTTATGAATTCTACGTATCTATTAACTATGAGTAATGAAGGATTCAGACATGCATGCACTTATAGAGATTCGTATTCTACTAGTAAATCCTAGTGTTTCTCGACCATCAAAGATTATCTCACTTTAACTCTCTCGAGCTTAAAGCGTATAACTAATGGTATGAACTCTCCAAGAGTTAATCCAGTTACGGCACTAACGTGTAAATATGGGTTGGTAGCCCTATTTCCTTGTCACACTCTCGTTTCCAAACATGTAACTTTTCTCTCGAACAAGTTAATACTATAATGGCGCATTCTATATGTTTGCAACCACAAAAATGTAATTAAGATGAAGAGAGTAATGATATAAGTAGCATAAGTATCAAGAATTCACAAACTCATAGTAATAGATAGTATATCATAAGGCTTCCATAACCCTAACAGAGAAGTTTAGCTACTCATGATTACAATGGAGATCACAATAAACATCATCATCGTACCAAAGATCAAAGAATCTCACGTTGAAGATGGGTGTGGCGTCAAACTAGGTTGACGTTTTTTGCCCTCTAGACGTTTCTCACAAGTTAGCATTTTTTTTCTCTGTTAAAACTTACAGAATCTGTAAACTGAATAATACTAGCAAGTCGAATGAATAATGAAAGTATCTATCAATTCGTGAATAATGAAAAGCATGAATGCTGAAAAATTCAGCAAAATAGGGCTTTTATAACATCCTTGTCCTATTCCTACTAAGTTACTGCTGATCCCCAAGTCTTTAGAAATACTATTTTTGCTCGGGACAAGTTCTCCATGCATCACTTTCAGTCCCTAAGCTTCCAAAAGCTGCCTTCCCTCTTATGTGAAGTTTCCCTTGCTACCAAAAGGTCCACAAAGTGCTGAAATCATCATCATTAATACCTGAAAACATGCTAATCACGTTGGTTAGCTCACTTACAGGAAAATGGACTAAAAATGCAGGAATTATATATTTTGTCCTTAAAACTTAGCTAAAATATGGGTAAATTATGGTGCTTTAGGCGTCCCCACACTTAAATCTTTGTTCGTCCTCGAACAAAATATTACGTCCATGCAATCATCTACTTAGAATATCACAGCAACAACATAAAATGTTCAACAAGACAGGCACGGCAATTATTAACAAAGAGTAGTTTTCTTGTTCACTACTAGAAACAATTCAACCTCCAACATAGACTCGTGATGATGGTTAATTCGTATCCACAAGTTAAGGCACAAAGAATCATAAAAAACTACCCAAAACTCATCAACCATGTGTGTCTCACAATATATCTCCCATAATCACTCACAAGTATTTCATTTTTCGAAACATGGGTATAAGATTTTCCTTTCTCTCACTCTCACTCTCACAAAGAATTCATATGTTGCAACTGATGACCATAGGCTTACCCTTAATGTAATGATCTACTAATATCAGAATGCTAGGCTTAGGATCAAATAGGTCTTTACAGGTTGTAATGTAGGCTAAGGGATAGGTAGGACTATTTTGTCCAGAAATAGTGACTATTTTCCCTAAGCGCTTTAATACATCACATTATGCCATTAACACTCTCTTTTAAACAACTCTTCTACCTTTCTTTTCATCTAACACCCATTTTCACCTATTTTATTATTTAATTATAAACACAAAGATGGGAATATACAACTTATTTTTTCTTTTTCTATTTCTATTTTATTTTTTATTTTTTTTTATAAAACACCTCTATGGTAGCCACTCCTTTTCACAACAATTTCAAGTACCTATACACTCTGAGGCATCACTCTCACCTAATTTCCTCTTATTTTGTCACATGACTCTACAATTTAAAGCGCTTACGAATTTGGATCAAATTATGGTCTTGAAAAAAAATAGATTAGGCTACATATGAAGCCGTCAAAGAAAATAGCTAAAGGCTCAAAGGGGGTTAACTAGGGTAATGTCCACGGGTAGGTAAAAAGAAGGTAAACAATCACAGGCTGCCAAAGAAATGCCTAAATTATCTCCTAAACTCACACTCTTTATTTCGCTTTACACACACACCAGGCAAGTTCTAGTATCAGTCACAACACAGAATATACTATAACCTCACACACACAAGGCACATGGTCAACTTTATTGGGAGCAGTATAGACTCTTGACCCAACAGGTGAATGAATTAAACCACACACTTATCACAAAGTGAGTCACACTTAGAGCCTAAACGTCTCAATAGTAATGATTTTGGCACAAACTCTTGTCATAATACCATGCCGCCTATCAGAACAATTTCATGCAAAATCTAAAAGATCTAAAATTAAACTAACTAATTACGACTAATTAAAACAAACAAGAACTAGAATAAATGTAGGCAAAGCAGTACAAGAAGCATACAAATACCAGCACCCCACACTTAGACGGGACACACTGCCCTCAGTGGAAAATAAATAAGGAAAACCTGATTAGTCGGACTCCTCCTCTATGTCTGGGGTCATACCCCTGGCATCGAAATCATCATCAGAGTCATCGTCATCAGAGTTCTCCTCCACTTCTGAGTCTGTCATTCAGCGATCGTCATCGGTTGGCACGTTATCTTCAAGAGGTTCCTCAAAATATACACCTACTCCGCACATAGCCCTCGCATGCTCATTCATTGGGTAGTCATAATCCAACTGTTGGAGCTCTTCAGCAGTTGGAACATGACCCCCGCTTATCATGGTGAACCTCGTCATGCCATATAAGTGACGGAAGAAGCTTTCGTCACGAGCATGTCTTTCTGCCGTGGTCAGGTTGACGCCATGCATAGATTCAGCATTTTTCACCTTTGTAAGGTCAACTTCCTTTGGGTTGTGTGGAAGTTTATGATCTGCAGGTTGCTCTTCGATGTCCTCCTTCCTCAATATCGCAGTCAACAGATTGCCAAAGCTGAAGTGGGACCTCTTGTGCAGCCTAGCCTTACGCATTGAAGATCGAATAATTGCCCCAATGTTGATGGGGATGTTCGTCATCAAAGCGTACACCAAGCACACTCTATCACGTGTGATCTTTGTGTACTGTGACCCTGGAATCAGGAAAGAGTTGACTATCCGCAACCATATCCGAGTTTCTCTGTTCAAGGAAGCATACGATAAGGTATTGTGCCAACCGGTATCCTTGTGACGACTCCAACCTGCCATTGATATTATTCCGCACAGTGTGTGTCTGATTGCCCTGTATGGAGGTCTGTGATAAATTTCCTTGAGCGGTGATGGATCCACAGATGGAAGACCCAGAAAAGAGTTGAAGAACTCCGCATTCAGTTGTAAGACTTGGCCCCGAATCTTCACTTCACTTCCGGTAGTCTTTGGGGACCAATTGGCATAGAATTCTCGCGTTAGATCAAAATTGCATTATCCCATATCTTGGAAGATGAAATCAAGATGTAGCGCCATGATTTTAGCCAAAATGCGAGGTTCTCTCTTCGCTAGACTCTCCTTTTGTATCAACTTCATGTGAACATATTTTTTTACTTTGTTGTTCTTGTACCACTCCTTTCCTTCCTCCTCTAGGACCCATTTTATCCCGAACATGCGGTGAGGTATTTTCAGCGAGGAGGATTCAGCTTGCACTTTTCTTCCCCTTTTTTGACCTTTCTGTGAGGTGGACGCTTTTTCTTTTCCTGGTCGACCTTTTGGTGCCATTTTACCTGAGATTAAAATAAAGTCATGTTATCTTATCTCGAAAGATTTGATCGACAAACAAACAATAATGGCACCACCCCACACTTAATTTGTTGGCACCAACTAATTAAGTGGATGATATCGATTACTCAGACTTCATCGACATACATGTAGGCGATATGTTCCAACAATATGTTCAGCACAGTCATACTTTCATGGAACCTTAACTATCCTTTTCAGCTCTATGTCATGTAATCTTGACCATACTTTGTGGTTTGGATTAATGCACTTTTTGAACAAGACTACTACGTAGAGATCGAATCAAGTTTATGTCATAGAAATAATCACAACATCTCATGTTTGTATTCAATCATGATCTTTATCTCGATGAACGAGCCTTTCAAAACATTCCAACGTTCGACTTACACAATTATGTGATTAGCTTTACCATTTCAATTCCGCAAAAAGATGACAGTGTATAACAACTAAAATACAAATCGGAACAAAGTTTAGAACACCCATACGTATTCTTTCACTCAACTAGATGTATCAATACAAACCAACTACATTCAAATCACCAACACTACTTCAAGATTTAACAAATCATTATAGGCGTAGTATTGTAATAACTACGGAATATAAAAGAAGTACTTACTTGGTGATGGCCTCGGAAGATGATCTTGCAAGGTTAGAAGAGCAAAAAGAATTTTTTTTAGAGATTTGGAGAGTAAAGGCGGCGCCTAGGTTTAGCAAATAAGTGTGTTTTGTTCTAATGTTGAAGTTTTATTTATAGGACAAGGCTTGGGTCGGGTTTAATCCATTTAAAATCGGATTAGGAGACCAAAAAGTAAGCATAGGCGGAGCCTAATGCTTTGCCTATGCTTAGCATAGGCGACGCCTTTTGCAAAGCCTAGTTGAGCATAGGCGGCGCCAATGCTATGGCATTGTTAGGCATAGGCGGCGCCTATGCTATGGCATTGTATATTCAGAGAGAAAAGGCAATGGCATAGGCGGCGCCTATGCTATGGCATTGTTGGGCATAGGCGGCACCTATGCTATGGCATTGTAGATTCAGAGAGCTTAGGCCATATCATAGGCCTTGCCTTGTTCGTTGCCTAGATTTACATAGGCCTTGCCTTGTTCGTTGCCTAGATTTGCATAGGCAATGCCTAACTAATAGCCTTTGTTTCTTCATTCCAAACTTACCACTTTCAACATGACACAATTACAAATTAAAATTTGGGCTAGATCTCCTCCTTTATACATCTTACACCTATATTTACTCAAAAACAACAAAAACAATTAGAACGATGGGTTGCCTCCCACCAAGCGCCTTAGTTTTGGTCGTGGATCGACTCTTGTTTTTGGATTTTTATTTAACAAAAACAAACTCTTAGTAAAACAAAACGATTAAAAACGATGGGTTGTCTCCCATCTAGCGCTTGATTTATTGTCGCGGCACGACATAGTTACCTCGATTACTTAGACTTCACGAGATAGATGGTGTCCATGCATTTTATCGAGTCAAGAGGACCGATATATGGCTTCACTAGTTGGCCATTCACTTTAAAGACACCACCATCAATGCCTTCTAACTCTACTACTCCAGACAAGTAGACTTGGCTAATTCTGAACGGACTAGACCATTTAGACTTTAACTTACCTGGAAATAACTTTAGTCTGGAGTTGAAAAGAAGTACCATATCACCCTTTTGAAAGTTTTGTTGGATAATCCGCCGATCATGGTACTTTTTCATCCGTTCTTTGTAGATGTATGCCCTTTCATACGCATGTAGACGGAATTCATCCATCTCATTCAGCTGCTCCAATCTCAGAATAATTGCATCATTCCAGGTCAGGTTAAGCCTCTTCAACGCCCACAATGCTTTATGTTCGAGCTCAATTGGCAAGTGACAAGCCTTCCCATAAACTAGTTGGTACGGGGACATGCCAACTGGTGTCTTGGATGCAGTTCTATAAGCCCATAAGGCATCATCCAGCTTTCGGGACCAATCCTTCCTACTAGCATTTACAGTCTTGGCAAGGATCAGCTTGATCTCTCGATTAGAAACCTCTACCTGCCCACTAGTTTGTGGGTGGTAAGGTGTAGCCACCTTATGTTGCTTGACCCCATATTTCACCAATACGGCTCTGAACAGCTTGTTACAAAAGTGTGATCCTCCATCGCTTATGATGGTACGTGGTACCCCAAAACGAGAGAAGATATTTCTCTTTAAGAATGCTACAACACGCTTACCTTCATTATCAGCCAGCGCTACTGCTTCGACCCATTTGGATACATAATCCACAACAACTAGGATATATTTCATCCCAAACGAACTCACAAATGGGCCCATGAAATCAATACCCCATACATCAAATAGCTCTACTTCAAGAATTTTAGACATGGGCATCTCATGGTGCTTCGAGATAGAGCCTTGCCTCTGACACTGATCACATCTTCTCATAAAATCGTAAGCATCCTTGAATAATGAAGGCCAATAGTAGCCGCTTTGCAATACCTTCCTGGCTGTTCGATCACCTGCATGGTGACCCCCAACTTGGGAAGCATGACTTTCTTCCAAGATGCTAGGCACCTCCATATCAGAGATGCATCGCCTAATAACACCATCAGCACATCGTCGAAAAAGATACGGTTTATCCCAGTAGTAGTGTTTCACATCATGCATGAACTTTCTCTTTTGATGAAAGGAGAGATTCTCAGGCATCACTTTACTTACAACGTAGTTCACGAAGTCTGCATACCACGGTAAGTCTTCCACTATAGAGGCTAGGATCTCTTCGTTGGGAAATGCATCATCAATCTCAAGGTTGGGTTGCGATATGTCCGCACTTTCAAGTCTAGATAGATGACCAGCTACTTGGTTTTCGCAACCTTTTCTATCCTTTACCTCGAAATCAAATTCTTGAAGCAATAACACCCACCGAATTAGCCTTGGCTTAGCATCCTTCTTTGCCATTAAATATCTCAAAGCCGCATGATCTGTATGAACCACCACTTTGGTTCCCAACAAGTAAGCACAGAACTTTTCAAAAGCATAAACAACTGCTAGAAGCTCTTGTTCCGTGACGGTATAGTTCTTCTGGGATCCATTCAAGGCCTTGCTCGCATAGTATATTGGATGAAATAGACTTTCTCTCTTCTGACCAAGTACAACACCCAAAGCTACCCCACTTGCATCACACATCACTTCAAACGGTAGAGACCAATCGGGTGCTACGATAATAAGAGCTTCAACTAGCTTCCCTTTGAGGCATTCAAATGCCTTCAAGCAATCTTCACCGAAGTCGAACTTTGCATCCTTCTCCAAGAGTTTGTATAATGGACTAGCAATCTTGGAGAAGTCTTTGATAAACCTTCAATAAAAACCTGCATGACCGAGGAAACTACGAACTCCCTTTACAGAAATTGGAGGTGGTAGTTTCTCGATAACTTCAATTTTGGCTCGATCAACCTCAATTCCTCTTTCGGATACTTTGTGCCTAAGAACAATGCCTTCCTTAACCATAAAATGGAACTTCTCCTTGTTTAGCACCAAGTTGAACTCAACACATCTTTGTAACACCATACTCAGATTCACCAAGCACGATTCAAACGATTCACCCACAACTGAAAAATCGTCCATGAACACCTCCAAGGTGTCTTTAACCATATCAGAAAAAATAGACATCATACAACGCTGAAAAGTGGCAGGTGCGTTATATAACCCAAATGGCATACGTTTGAAGGCAAACGTACCATATGGGCATGTAAAAGTGGTCTTCACTTGATCCTCAGGAGCAATGAAAATCTGATTATAACCGGAATAACCATCTAAGAAACAAAACCATCCTTTCCCTGCCAATCGGTCAAGCATTTGGTCCATGAATGGCATTGGGAAGTGATCCTTAAGCGTCCACGAATTCAGCTTCCGGTAGTCCATACACACTCTCCACCCTGTGACTGGTCTGAGTGGAATCAGCTCATTCTTTTCATTCGCAACTACCGTCATGCCCCCTTTCTTGGGCACACACTGTACCGGACTTACCCACTAACTGTCCGAGATTGGATACACTACCCTAGCATCTAACCACTTAATAATTTCTTTCTTCACCACCTCCTTCATGGGTGGATTCAAACGTCGTTGATGCTCAATGGTAGGCACACAATTTTCCTGGAGCTGAATCTTGTGCATACATATCCCAGGAGGGATACCAATAATATCAGCAATAGTCCACCCGATGGCTCTCTTGTATCTCCTCAGAACAAAAATAAGAGCCGCAACCTGATGCTCACCTAAATCAGCCGCAATAATAACCGGAAGTGTATCACCACTTCCCAAAAATGCATATTTCAGGTGACTGGGCAGCTCCTTCAATTCTAGCACTGGTGGTTCTTCAATGGATGGCTTTGCTGGTGGTGAAGGGCGATTTTTAAGATCCAGATCCAGCTTCTTAGGAGCATGAGAATAGGAGCCAATTCCTGTTAGAGCACAAATAGTTTCTTCATACTCTTCAACATCCTCACGCGCAAAATTCATAAGCACAGCAGCCAATGGATCAACAATAAGCTGTTTCTCTACAGATAATTCTTTCTCATCATCATAATGAACATCAGCTACAGAGAACACATTCATATCTTTGGGCTGCTTCATTGATTTTCATACATCAAAACGGACCACTTCGTCATTCATCCAAAATAAAAGCTCATTAGCTCTTAGATCAATAAGCGCACTTTCTGTTGCAAGGAAAAGACGCCCCAAGATTATGGGAACTTCAGAATTCACCTCGCAATCCAAAATAACAAAGTCTGCTGGAAAGATGAAGGTGGAAACCTTCACCAATACATCATATAAGATACCAACAGGTAATTTTATCGACCTATCTGCCATCACGAGCCGCATATTGGTTGGTGTAGGATCACCCAACCCCAACTTTCTGTAAATAGATAGTGGCATCAAATTAATGCTAGCTCCCAAATCACACAATGCCTTAGCAAAATCCAAAGATCCAACCGTGCAAGGAATAGTGAAAGCACCAGGATCTGCCTTCTTCTGAACTAGCGATCTTGTAGAGATTGCACTTCAATGATGAACATTATCTGCCAGCTCATAGCTTACTGCCCGCTTCTTTGTCAAAATGTACTTCATGAATTTAGCGTATCCGGGCATCTTCTCTAGCGGCTCCACCAAAGGAACATTAATAGTCAGTTGCTTCAACATAGTCATGAATTTACTAAACCTGGTGTCATCGGCTTTCTTCTTCAGTCTTTGAGGAAAAGTTGGTGGTGGAAGGGGAAGAGTTTTCTCTGCCACTTCCTTTTTATCTTGCTTCAGATTGTCGATCTTTTCAGGTTGCAGACGTCTAGGGGTAACGTCAGGAACACTATCTTCAGCTTCTACGACATCTTCACATTCTGCATCAATAACATTATCTGCTATATCATCAACCACCTGCTTGCCTTTGGATGGATTTTCCAATGCTTTACCACTCCTGGTAGTAATATCCATGCATGATCCATCATTCCTTGGGTTTTTCACAATGTCTCTAGGTAAGTTGCCAGCCTTTCATTGATTGAATGTCGCTGATAGATGACTCAATTGTTGCTCCAGCTGTTTTATCGCAGTAGAATGTGAATCAACCAATTGATTTATTGATGACAAATCATTCTTTACCTCAGTAACTCCTATATTGGTTGCCTCCACCCCTTTCAACAGCTTAGCCATCATATCATCCATGGACATCTTTCCAGATCCAGACGCCACAACTCACGGTTTCCAGGAGGAACATACAAACCACTCCTGTCAGTCTTATTCTTCCAACCACCTTGATCGCGGTCCTTGTATCCAGATTTATCATAATAGTTCTGACCTTGGTTTCCTTGGGCAGTGCCTCGGAAACCCCCCTGATTATTCAAGTAGTTCGCTTCTTCCTCAGAGTCGGATTCATCTCTTCCCTATGATACAACGGCCTTAACCTTTTCGGTCTTCCTTACTAATAAGTACTTGGTAAGAAGATCCAACTGCGTTTTCATGTGAGCCATATCTTGGTCACGTTCCTCTTGTCTACGCCTCTGCTCTGCAGTCAAGCCAATAGATACGGTAGAGATTGCTACCTCAGAATCCCTGGTATGCCAAGCTCTACTCTGCTTTGTCATACGATCTAGCATATCACTTGCCTCAAGAAAAGTAAGGTACATGAATGACCCACCTACAGCATTATCAACCACTGGCTTTGTCACCGATTTTAAAGCCCTATATAATATTTCCATCAAGTGGATATTCGTCATCTAATGGTTTGGGCAACGCATAAGCTTCTTCTTGAACCTCTCCCATGTTTCGTGGAGAGCTTCAGTTGGAAGCTGTCGAAAATTGTTGATCTCATCCCGTAATTGGGCTCTCTTGGATGGCGGAAAGAATCTTTCTAGGAAAGCGTATTTCAGTTACCTCCAATTAGTAATAGAATCAGGAGTTAGCCCGTTCAACCATAGAGTTTCCTCCCCAGACAGAGACAATGGAAATAAGCGTAGCCGAATTACATTCTGCCTAACTCCTGGATTGTCAAACGACTTGCATGTTGAAATAAAGTTGATCAGATGCATATTCGGATCATCGCCTGCGAGTCCACCAAATAACCCCTTGAGCTGCAATAACTGAATCATGGTGCTAGTGATATTGAACTTAGCTCCGGGTGCCAAGAGTGGAGGAATAATAGGCCCTGTGGCACCAGCTCCATCCAGATCGTCAGCATCATCATCAAAAGGAGCCTGCACATCTCGACGGTCAGGTCTCATTCTAGCTTGACGTTCCCTCCTATGCATAGGTGCCACCACCTCATCAGTACGCCTAGGATTCAGTAACTCGTCATCACCCAGGTCCTAATCATCAGGATTTGTTGCTCGCCCTGGGTTATCAATATTCTGTTGATGTACTTGAGCAGCTGCCAGTGCAGCTAATCTAGCCTGCTCCTGTTGAGCCGCCCTTCTATCAATGTCACGCTGTGCATCCATTCTGCCAATAAGTTGAGGTTCAGGATTTATGGGTAATAATGGCTGACCAGAACTACGAGTATTTGGCATGCACTCAACAGAACCTGAATAAAACAAAAAACAACAACTAAAAGTAAAATTTGAGAATCTTTGACCAAAGGGTCTAGTAACTATCACAAACTTAGTTGACAACCGTATTCCCCGGCAACGGCGCCAAAATTTGATAACGCCCAAACTACAGCTCTCGTAAGAGTGTAAGCGGTCGTTGTCCAATATAGAACCCAACTGGGTTGGGTGTCAAATCCCACAGGGAATACTTGGTCACTAAGTGTTGCAATTGTTAGCAGACTGTTGGTCGAAAATTCTACAGAAAGGGGAGATGGTTTAGGCGTGAATTAAAAGTATCAAAATAGCAAAGTAAAAACGGAATGCTTTGTTTAGTAAGATTTTTATCAATGATAATTGTAAGTTAGGGTTATGTCCACCTTATGAATTCTACGTATCTATTAACTATGAGTAATGCAGGATTTAGACATACATGCACTTATAGAGATTCGTATTCTACTGGTAAATCCTAGTGTCTCTCGACCATCAAGGATTATCTCACTTTAACTCTCTCGAGCTTAAAGCGTATAACTAATGGTACGAAATCTCCAAGAGTTAATCCAGTTACGGCACTAACGTGTAAATAGGGGTTGGTATCCCTATTTCCTTGTCACACTCTTTTCCAAACATGTAACTTTTCTCTCGAACAAGTTAATACTATAATGGCGTATTCTATATGTTTGCAACCATAAGAATGTAATTAAGATGAAGAGAGTAATGATATAAGTAGCATAAGTATCAAGAATTCACAAACTCATAGTAATAGATAGTATATCATAAGGCTTCCATAACCCTAACAGAGAAGTTTAGCTACTCATGATTACAAGGGAGATCACAATAAACATCATCATCGTACCAAAGATCAAAGAATCTCACGTTGAAGATGGGTGTGGCGTCAAACTAGGTTGACGTTTTTTGCCCTCTAGACGTTTCTCACAAGTTAGCATTTTTTTTCTCTGTTAAAACTTACAGAATCTGTAAACTGAATAATACTAGCAAGTCGAATGAATAATGAAAGTATCTATCAATTCGTGAATAATGAAAAGCATGAATGCTGAAAAATTCAGCAAAATAGGGCTTTTATAACATCCTTGTCCTATTCCTACTAAGTTACTGCTGATCCCCAAGTCTTTAGAAATACTATTTTTGCTCGGGACAAGTTCACCATGCATCACTTTCAGTCCCTAAGCTTCCAAAAGCTGCCTTCCCTCTTATGTGAAGTTTCCCTTGCTACCAAAAGGTCCACAAAGTGCTGAAATCTTCATCATTAATACCTGAAAACATGCTAATCATGTTGGTTAGCTCACTTACAGGAAAATGGACTAAAAATGCAGGAATTATATATTTTTTCCTTAAAACTTAGCTAAAATATGGGTAAATTATGGTGCTTTAGGCGTGTAAATACGCCTATCATCAGCCATCATGGAATTCACTTGAATAAAGTTTGGAAAACTAAAATTCATAGCATGGGGAATTTAAAATCTTAGGTGGAATGACACATGGGCTGAAATTAATTCAAATCTTCATGAAAACATGCAATTCAATCTTTCTTGAACATTTAAAATAACATAATGATCGAAAAATTCATTTATTAATTGAACTAAAAGGGTTTTGGGATCCATGGATGAAATAGGACACATGGATGAACTCCCACATACCTTAATTTGATGGATTCCTGAAGAAATCATGAATTTGATGTAGAAAGCTTGAATTTGAAATTGAAAGATTGACATGGAAGCCTTGGGAATGTTATTGAAAGCCTTTTCTTGAACTTCTTGGATTAGGAACCTTAATTACTTGAAAGCATTGAAGAAAATTTGATGAAGTTCTTGGTTTTCTTGATGGGGCTAGGGTTTTCTTAGAGAGAAAAACATGAGAAATCATATCTAATGCTTTTGGGGGCTTAAATTAAGTGTTATGGGTGGATTTGGGTGAGGGGAAGTAACCAAAGTGCCCCTAGACCCTTTAGGAACTAAAATAGTGTGTGAAATAGTTCAGTGATACGGTTGCCATTGCGTCACATCGCTAATCACATTGACAACCGATGCATCACGTCCCAATTGCGTTGGCTTATTGCCTCTCACAAAAATTTCATAACATTTTTCTCGGGTAACAAATTAAGGCAAAATTGGTACAGTTGGAAAGATAATTTAATTATCTACAATTTGGTGGGACTTAAGCTACAAAATTCTACGTATATAGAAAGTTATACAAGTTTAAAATAGACCCTTGTAGAACCAAATACCAAACTTTGGATGAATCAAAGTCTCTAAGAACAATTTTATTATAAGTAATTCTTATGAGCATTTTTTTACCTAGAAATCAATTCAAACATAAGGATAAAAATCATTAAACTCATATTCACATGGAAATAATTTGGATTATAACTTATATACGTAGGAACAATGATTCAAAGACTAGCCCAAAAATATGGGGTGTTACAATTTTTTTTAACTTGTACATCTTTTTTGAAAGAGTACTCTTTTATGATATATGAATCATCTTGGTCATAAATAATATGTTTTTGAATTAGAAGGGCTATGGATATGATATAATATGACTTGCAAGTCTGCGTAAGATGATACCTTGTTATGAATTGCCCTTAATAGAATACGAGATGAACTTTTATAAGCATGAACAATGATTTTTAAGAGACTAAAATTGGTCTTAAATAGAGCTAGATGGTTACCCAAAGAAAGAATTGAGTGAAAGGTCTCATTGTTTAAAACTGGGTTTAGCCTACTCAGAAGATATGATTGGCTCAGTATTGATATGCTGATGGCCAATGTATACTACCACACGTTCACTAGTATACTAGACTAGTATGTAGGACCCCAATCCTTGTGAAAAACTTAAATTTAGGGGCTTGTCTGATGAGTTATTGGAGGACCCATATAAATCATGGGTACTATAATTGTAAGGTGTACCATGTAGCTCAGAATTAAAGAAAAAGTTGATTCTATGCTTTACAAGGTAAATTGAAGTTTTATGGGATGCCCATGTTTTTTATCTCTATTATATTGAATTGTTTTAATAATGCTCTCTACTATTTTACATGAAATATATGTTATTTTTGTATTGTTCTGCATACAAATACATTCCAAGTATTGATCATACTCGTGGCCGCTCAATTGCTTCATAATGTAGGTTCTGAGGCATAGTCCCACGGTCCATAACATAAACAAAATATTTGGATACGATAGAGTTTGTGAGCCATCCATCTTTCAGAAGAAATTTATTCATACGTTGACTTCTTTCAGTTTATTGTCCAGTCAGGAGCTTTGTCCCAGCCTAGACAGGTAGTATTTAGTAGAGGCTTCATAAATGAGATTTTATTACTGTATTGTCAAAACTTTATTGAAATGTTTTGATTATAAGATAAACTTGAGTTTCATTATGTCTTCTACACTTCTTATGAGACCCCGTACATTTTCCTAGCTAATTTTATCTCAAGAATGCCTAGTATTAGCTTCTAAATTTAATGATGGTTATTCCATAAGTAATCTTCAAGATTTTCACTTTTTGTCATGTGGAAAATTTAATAAGCTTTCCATTGATATAAGATTCTATCAAATCCAATAACTGAGTCAGAATTTATGATTATTTTAAGTTCCCATCGTAAAACAACACCATATTAGTCAGTGGCGCGCCGCGTCACAAGAGGAAATGGAATTTGGCAATTTCTAGTAGGTGTCCGCGATTGTGGCGCGTCGCGCCCACACTTAAATTCAAACTTGTCCTTTTTCTAGTGTTTCAGTGTGATTTCCCCCGCATTGCGCAAAAGTTCCAGGTCACGAAGGAATGGGCAACGCGATGGCTCCGCGTCGTGCCATCCCTCAATTTCCCAATTGTCAATTTCAAGTGACACGACACGATAACGCCGCGTCATGCCAGGGGTCCTGTTTGGGATTTTACTGAAATTAAATGACGCATCCAGGGTTAAAAGGGTTAATTTCCTACCCCTATTTAAACCCAATAACACGTGATTTAGTCATTATTCACAAAAAATATACTATTTTCTCTCAAGTTTACCTCAAGAAAAAGCTAGGGTTTCTATTAGGGATTCAAATTCAAGAAGGTTTCACCATCAATCTTTACAAAATAACGAACGAAGGTATGCGTAGTGTTCATTCATGGAGTCCTTTCATCCATGAAGCCCAAGAATTTCTTTTCTAAGTTTATGTTTATGGCTTTCTTTATGAATTTCATGTTGGGTTTGTTTTTTTAAGTTGAGAATGATAAATTGAATTCAAATCCATGTTTAGTGATCAATTTTATGTGGAATTGATTTTTATAGATGTATATTCATGCAAACCTATGAATAAACACTAGATGATGAAATTAGAGATGAATCATGATGATTAATTTTTGTAAAATGTTTTCTACATATGCTATGCCTACCATGTGTTAGATTAAATGTCTAGATGAAGGAACAATGCCCAACTAGTATGATATGATAAGATGCCCATTTATGTATAAGTTATACCTATCACATGATTTGATGGAATATTTCTATAAATGTATTATGGATTATGATGTTAGTTATATGTTCAAGTAAGTTATGCTTCGTTAGTTTCCTTCCAATGAGTCCTGGGGGTACTTGTACCTGAAACATTAGTTGTGTGCTTAGAGCCATGTCATTATTTAAAGATACTCTCAGTCAATCCATGATCGTTAGACTTCAGAAAGTCTTATGACTTAGGAAATCTCCATGATCTCATGAACTCAGTCAGTTGTCAGATATCTGTAATATTCCGTCAGTCAACAAAATTCAGTAACTCATTCCATGTTTCGTTTAGTAAATTATGATCAGTTTCTATTCAAATGGGAGTAGAAATTAGCACCGAGTGAACCCAAGGATGGGAACTCACCTGTTATGTGAGGGTGTGATTCTTAGAAGCAATCCTTGCGTTCTAGAACTATTTAGCCAGCATAGGTTGAGCCATCATAGCCTGCTATATGAGGGTAGATGAGGTGGCTTAGCCTGCTATATGAGGGTTCCCACCATTTTCTCTGGAGTTACCTTATATATTTGGGTCACTCACATGTTCTCCTTACCAGTGGCGCGCTATTAACACCCTTTAAATAAGGGCCTAGATTAGACCCTAATTTGGCTATAATGCATCATTTGGGGCATGTCGGTTAGATGACTACCTCCCATAGTCTCTGTATCAGTCTCAGTAAAAGAACTCAGATAGTTCTTCAGACTTTAGGGAAGTGAGATATAATCAACTCAGATACATTACGAAACTCAGATAGTTCCATTAGATTCAGGACTGTTAGATAGTCACTCATGTTATCATTTATATTCAGATTCAGTAATCATGTTATCACAATATTAATGTCCGTTGTTATATCCCATGCATGTATTCTCATGCTCATGATAGGTATTCAGTTATTATTATTGGTCATGTATATGAACCAAATGCATTCAGCCTACCTCACATGCATACCAGTACATTCAAAGTACTGACCCATTTGCACTATGGTGTCTTATACCATAGGTTCAGCGAAACGAGTTCCAGATCAGCAGTCGATTCTAGTTTTAGCAGTTAGAGTTAGAAGTGAGTCCTCATTATTTGCAAACCTGAGTATTCCCTATTATCTCATTAACTAGTTTATTAGTTGGAGTTAGTCGGGGACATGACCCATCAACTCCTTACTCAGATAGCTCAGTCAGTTAGAGGCTTTTTAGACTATCATGTTTCAGACTTTAGTATTTTATATTTTTTTTTTGGTATTTCATACGCCGTTTAGATATTATGTTTTACTTCAGTTATGTGAACCTTATGGCCTTTCAGTTCATGTTTACGCTTTATTCAGTATTTTATGCAGTAAATAGGTACATATATCAGTCATGGGTTAACTTGTGGTCCTTCGGGTTCATGAGCATCGTGTATCATTCTAGTTCATCAAATCGAGGTGTTACAAACTTAGTATCAAAGGCTAAGGTTCAATAGAGTCCTAGGAAGTCTGAAAACCACATCTAGTATAGTTTTATACATGGGTGTGTTGTGCGCCACATTTATGTGAAAGAGTCTATGAGATGTTTAATAATAGTTTCCCTTCTCTTAGTATTGATGTCGTGCCAGTGAGCATGATTACAAGTCAATCTCTCAGTCTAATCCATTTTTTCTCTTTATTTCAGAATATGCCTCCTGAGAGAAGAAATCAGTAAGCCCCACATCCCGAAGAACCTTTGGGCGATCATGTTTCTCATGTGGAGTTCAGGACCACATTTACCTCTCTTGATCAGTTATTAGTTGCCCATAATGTGCGACCAACTGTCGTTCTAGACAACCCAGTGGCCAATTCAGCTACATCCAGGATTCAGGATTTCAGCCGAATGAATACTCCATCCTTTCTCCGGTCTAAGACAAATAAGGACACTTAGGAATTCCTTGACCAGGTTCATAAGGTGTAAAACATCATGGGTTGACTACTGTGGAGAGTGTTGAGCTAGATACATATCAGTTGCAGGAAGTTTCTCACACTTGGTTCAAGTAGAGGATGTCAAAGAGGGCATATGATGCATGGCCAGTTGAGTGGGAGGAGTTTGCATCTGCTTTCCTTGATAGATTCTTTCCCCTAGAGACTAGGGAAGCTAAGAAGTTAGAATTCATCAACCTCAAAAAGGGCAATATGACAGTGAAAGAGTACTCTCTTAAGTTTACTCAATTATCCTGATATGCCACTCATGTGGTTCCAGATAGTAGGGCAAAGACGAGTAAGTTCGTTTTAGGGGTGAATGATAGCATGGTTAATGAGTGAATATCCGCCATGCTAAATAGTGACATAACTTTAGCCAGGATTATGAATCATAATCAACAGATTGAGGTGCAAAAGATTAAGATGAGGGAGAAGCAGAATAAAAAAGATAGGATAGGTAGCTTCAATTTTAGTCAGCCTAAATCAAAAGGAGGATACCGTTCTCAGTTTTATCCTAAGTCATCAGCTCTAGCTCCTTCTTTATCCAGTGCTCCAGTTCCTAAGTTCAGAGAGGGTAACAAAGATAGAGCGCCACGCTCTAAGACCCAGGGCAGTGTTAGCAGCACCCGCACCTATCCTCTTTGCCCGACTTGTGGCAAGCACAATCAGGGTATTTGCATAGCTGGAAGTGGTGTTTGTTTTGGATGTGGCAAGCCAGGACACAGAGTCAGAGACTGTCCTCAGCCAGGTGTTCAGGGTTAACAAAATCGCTCTTCAGCTCAGTCTGGTCGCCCAAATCAGCAGGGTACCACCTCCAGTGCTACTAGTGGGTAACGCCCAAATGTTTTGTATGCTCTTCAGTCTCGACAAGATCAGGAAAATTCTCCTGATGTAGTTACTGGTACTTTAGAGATCTTTCATGTGCATATTTATGCTTTGCTAGATCCATGAGCTTCTTTGTCTTTTGTTACTCCTTATATAGCAGGTGATTTTGGAATTAGTCCCGAAATCCTAGTAGAGCCCTTTTTAGTCTCTACCCTAGTGGGTAAAACCATCATTGCCCAACGGGTGTACAGGAACTACCTAATTATGATATTTCGAAAAGTCACTTCAGCAGACTTAGTCGAATTAGAGATGACTGATTTTGATATCATTCTCGGCATGGATAGGCTTCATTCCTACTATGCCACAGTCGAGTGCAGAAATATAATAGTCTAGTTTTAGTTCCCAAATAAACTCATCCTTGAGTGAAACAGTAGTGTATCCTCTTTTAGAGGTCAGCTTGTTTCCTACCTTTAGGCAAGGAAATGATATCTAAAGGATGTGTCTATCATCTCATTCGAGTTAAGGGCACTAGTTTCAAAACTCCCATCCTTGAATAAGTCCCAATAGTTAATGAATATTCAGATGTCTTTCCCGAAGATCTTCCAGGAATTCCTCCCGAAAGGGAAATAGACTTCGGCATTTATCTTCTTCTAAATACTCAGCCTATCTTTATTCCACCATACAAAATACACTATTAAAACTCATAGAACTTAAAGACCAATATAAGGATCTCTTAGATAAGGGATTCATCAGGCCCAGTATTTCCCCGTGGGGTGCTCTAGTATTATTTGTGCGCAAAAAAGACGATTCTCTCAGAATTTGTATAGACTACCTCCAACTCAATAATCTCATGGTTAAGAACAAGTATCCTCTTCCTAGAATAAATGAATTCTTTGAACAAATTCAGGGTGCCAGTTATTTCTCTTAGATAGATCTCAGATCTGGTTATCATCAACTCAGAGTTAGGGAATGTAACATTCCAAAAATAGCTTTCCGAAATCGCTATGGTCACTTCGAAGTTCTATTCATGTCATTTGGTCTAACCAATGCCCCAATATCTATTATGGAGTTAATGAACCATGTGTTCAAGAAGTACTTAGACATGTTCGTCATAGTCTTCATAGATGATATTCTGGTCTATTCCCGAAGTGAGCGTGATCATGCAGACGATTTCAGGATAGTACTTTAGAATCTCAAAGATCATTAGCTATTCTCCAAATTTAGTAAGTGCGAATTTTAGATAAGTTTATTAGAATTCCCTGGTCACATCATTTCCGGTAATGGCATTAGAGTTGATCTTCAAAAGACCGAAACAGTAAGAAACTTGCCCAGACCTGTCTCTCCATAAGATATTAGGATTTTCTTAGGTTTGGCTGGCTATTATACATAGTTTGTTGAGGGATTTTCTTCTATTGCATACCTTATGTCCATATTGACTCATAAGAAAGTTAATTTTTAGTGGTCCGATCCTTGCGAGAAGTGTTTTTAGAAGTTGAAGACTCGACTCATATCAGCTCTAGTTTTATCTCTTCCAGACAGTCAAGATGGATTCGTAGTGTATTATGATGCATCCAGAGTAGGTTTGGATTGTGTCCTCATGCAGCATGGTAAGGTCATAGCATACGCCTCCAGATATCTTAAGCTCTATGAGAAGAATTACCCTACTCATGATCTTGAGTTAGCAGCCGTAGTTTTGCCTTAAAGCTATGGAGGCATTATCTATATGGTGTTCATATAGATGTATTCACAGATCATAAGAGTCTTTAGTATGTATTTTCTCAAAAGAACTTAATCTTCATTAGAGAAGGTGGTTAGATCTCTTATAAGATTACGACATAAGTGCCCTCTATCATCTGGGAAAGGCCAACATAGCGGCCGATGCTCTCAGTAGAATATCCATGGGTAGTGTTTCTCATGTTTAGGATAGTAAGAAAAAGTTATATCAAGAAGTCCATCATCTTTCTAGACTAGGTATTTGCTTAGTCGATATAGATGAGGGTGATATATGGGTTCAGAGTAGTTCAGAATCATCTCTAGTTTCTGAGGTGAAACAAAAGCAAGATAGAGATCCCAACCTTGTCAAGTTGAAAGAGTCAGTTTAGGATCAGAAAGTAGAGGTTTTCTCCCAAGGAAGAGAGAGTGTCCTTCATTGTCAGGGTCATCTCTGTGTTCTAGGTGTAGATGACTTAAGGCAGTGAATTCTAGTAGAAGCACATTGTACGCATCACTCTATTCATTTAGGGGCCACAACAATGTACCGCGACTTACGGGCGATCTATTGGTGGAGTGGGATAAAAATAGATGTTGTAGAGTTTTTTGCTAAGTGCTCTACATGTATACAAGTTAAGATAGACCATCAGAAGCCTAGTGGGTCTAATCAGAAGTTTAGTATTACTACTTAGAAGTGGGAAGTTGTGAACATAGACTTCGTGATGGGTTTGCCTCGAACTTGTCATCAACAAGATTCAGTTTGGATCATTGTAGATAGAATGACCAAATCAGCTAATTATCTTCCAGTTCATGCCACTTATTTAGATGAGGATTGCGCCAAGCTCTACAACAAGGAGCTGGTCAGATTGCATGGTATTTCATTATCTATTATCTCATACAGAGGTACCCAGATCATCTCCCACTTTTGGAAAGCATTCCAAAAGGGTCTTAGTACCCAAGTTCATCTTAGTACAACCTTTCATCCTAAGACAGATGGTCAATAAGAAAGGACCATTCAGACCTCAGAAGATATGATAAGAGTGTGTGCAATTGATTTAAAGAGAAGTTCAAATGACCGCTTGCCTTTGATTGAATTTGCATACAATAACATCTATCATTCCAGTATTCGGATAGCTCCATTGGAAGATCTCTATGGTAGGAGATGTATATCTCTAATTGGTTGGTTCAAAGTTTGTGAGGCCTCAGTCATATGGCCTGACTTAGTATTCGATGCCTTAGAAAAAGTCTTGTTGATTAGAGAAAGACTCCAGGCTGCTCAGAGCCGACACAAGTCTCATGCAGATATTTGTAGAAAAGATCTCGAGTTTGATATTGGTGACTATCCCTATCTAAAGATCTCCCCCATGAAGGGAGTGAAGCGGTTTAATAAGAAAGGGAAACTCAGTCCCCGATATGTCGGTCCCTTCAAGATTCTCAGTCGATTCGGCAAGGTAGCTCACGAGCTTGAATTGCCTTTAGATGTAGCCTCTGTTCATCCAGTCTTTTATGTCTCTTTGCTCAAGAACTGCATAGGTGACCCATCAGTTGTAGTCCCTATTTAGAGCATTGATGTTCAGAACACTCTACATTATTAAGAGATTCCAAGAGAAATCGTACACTATCAGACTCATAGATTGAGGAGAAAAGAAGTCCATCTAGTTAAGGTTCTTTAGCGAAATGAGTCCATCGAAGGATCTACTTTGGAAGAAGAGGTAGACATGCGTACCAAGTATCCTCAGCTCTTCTTCGCTAACTCCGATCAAGCTCAAGGAAATAGTTCTCCTTAAGCTTACTCAGTTTCATGTTCAGTGTTCATCACAAACTTAGTATGCAGTTTCATGCTCATGTTCCCATTATAAACTTGGTATCAAGTAGTATTGCATACTCAGTCATGCATTCATGAATCAGTTACACATGCATCAGATATGCATGTTCATTATTATATGTTCAACTTATCAGTCATGTCATTCATGAGATCATGTTCCAGTTATTCTTGTTCAGTATGTACGTCCGTTGTCTTTTCTTCCCTCTTAGTTAGTCTCATTCGAGGATGAATGATATCAAGGGGGAGATATTGTAATACCCCATACTTTTCTTATCTAATTTAATCTCAAGAATATCTAGTATTAGCTTCTAAATTGAATGATGGTTATTACATGAGGAATCTTAAAGTTATTCACATTTTGTCATGTGGGAAATTCAATAAGATTTCCATCAATATAAGATTCATCCAAATGCAATAATCGAGTCAGAAGATACAATTATTTTAAGTTCCTGTCATAAAACAGTGCCATATTAGTTAGTGGCATGCTGCGCCACAAGAGGAAATGGGATTTGGTAATTTCTAGTAGGTATCCGCGATTATTGCACATCACGCCAGCACTCAAATTTAGAATTGTAGTTTTTCCAGTGTCTCAACGCAATTTCCCCCGCATCACACCAAAGTTCCAGGTCACGAAGAAAGGGGAAATACAATGGCTCTATGTCACGCCATTCCTCAATTTCCTAATTGTCAATTTCCAGTGACACAGTGCAATAATGCTATATCACGTAAGAGGCCCAGTTTGGGAAAATTTTAATAAAATTAAATGAAGCATCCAGGGTTAAAAGGGTTAATTTAATACCCCTATTTAAACCCAATAATACGTGATTTAGTCATTCTTCACCCAAAATATACTATTTTCTCTCAAGAACAAGCTCAGGTTTCTATTGGGAATTCAAATTCAAGAACGTTTCATCATCAATCTTCACGAAATAACGAACCAAGGTATGCATAATGTTCATTCATGGACTCCTATATTCCATGAAGCCCAAGAATCTCTTTTTTAAGTTTAAGTTTATGGATTTCTTTATGAATTTCATGTTGGGTTTGTTTTGTTTCTATTGAGAATGATCAGTTGAATTCAAATCCATGTTGGGTGATCAATTTTATGTGGAATTGATTTGTATGGATGTATATTTATGTAAACCTATGAATAAACCCTAGATGATGAAATTAGAGATGGATCATGATGATTAATTATTGTATAATGTTGTCAACATGTGCTTTGCCTAAAGGCCTAGATGAAGCCCAACTAGTTTTATATCATGAAATCCCCATGTATGTACAAGTTATGCCTATAACATGTTTTGATGGAATGCTTCTATAAATTTATTATGGATTATGATGTTAGTTATATGTTCAAGTAAGTTAATCTTGGTCAGTTTCCTTCCATTAAGTCCTGGGGATACTTGTACCCGAAACATTAGTTGTGTGCTTAGTTCCATGTCATGATTTCACGATACTCTCAGTCAAGCCATGATTCTTCGACTTCAGACAGTCTTATGACTCAAAAAATTTCTATGATCTCATGTACTCAGTCAGTTGTCAGATATCAGTAATATTCTGTCAGTCAACGGAATTTAGTAACTTAGTCCATGTTCAGTTTAGTAAATTATGATTAGTGTCTAGTCAGATGGGAGTAGAAATTAGCACCGACTGAACCCAAGGATGGGAACTCACCTATTATGTGAGGGTGTGATTCTTAGAAGCAATCCTTGCATTCCAGAACTATGTAGCCAGCATAGGTTGAGACATCATAGCTAGCTATATGAGGGTAGATAAGGTGGCTTAGCCAGCTATATGAGGGTTCCTACCATTCTCACTAGAGTTACCTGTTATATTAGGGTCTCTCATATGTTGTCCTTACCAGTGGTGCGGTATTGACACCCTTCCAATTAGTGCATTGATTAGACCCCAATTCATCTATAATGCATTATTTGGGGCATGCCGTTTAGATGACTACCTCCCACAGTATCAGTATCAGTCTCAGTAAAAGAACTCAGATAGTTCTTTAGAATTTAGGTCTGTCAGATACAATCAACTTAGACATAGTACGGAACTTAGATAGTTCCATCAGATTCAGCACTGTCAGATACAGTCACTCTTGTTATCAGTTATATTCAGATTCAGTAATCATGTTATCACAGTATTAGTGTCAGTTGTTATATCCCATGCATGTATTCTCACGCTAATGATAGTTAGTTAGTTATTATTATTATTTATGCATATGAACCCCATGCATTCAGCCAACCTCACATGCATACCAGTACATTAATAAAATTGATGCATTTGTACTATGGTGTCTTATACAATAGGTTCAGAGACACGAGCTCCAGATCAATGGTAGATTCCAGTTTCAAACGTTAGAGTTAGATGTTATTCCTCATCATTCGAGGACCTGATTATTCCCTATTATCTCATTAACTAGTTTATTAGTTGGAGTTAGTCGGGGAAATGTCCCATCAACTCCTTACTCGGATAGTTCAGTCAGTTAGAGGCTTTCTTGACTATCATATTTCAGACTTCAGTATTTTCAGTTTTGTTTTTTGGTATTTCATACCTCGTTTAGATGTTATTTTTTACTTCAGTTATGAGATCCTTGTGGCCTTTCAGTTTATTTTTCCACATTATTTAGTATTTTATACAGTATACAAGTACAAATATCAGTCATGGGTTAGCTTGTGGTCCTTTAGGGTCATGAGCACCTTATAGCATTCCGGTTCAGCAAATCGAGGTGTTACAAACTTAGTATGAAAGACTATAGTTCAATAGAGTCCTAGGAAGTTTGAAAGTCGTATCTAGTAGAGTCTTGTACATGGGTGTGTTGCACGCCAGGATTCAGGATTTCACCCAAATGAATACTCCATCCTTTCTCAGGTCTAAGACAGATGAGGACCCTCAGGAATTCCTAGATTAGGTGCACAAGGTGACAAACATCATGGGGGTGACTACTGCTTAGTGTGTTGAGCTAGCTGCATATCAATTGTAGGATGTTGCTCATATTTGGTTCAAGCAGTGGAAGTCAGAGAGGGCAGATGATGTAGGGCCAATTGAGTGGGAGGAGTTTTCATCTTCTTTCCTCTATAGATTCTTTCCCCTAGATCTTAGAAAAGCTAAGGTGTTATAATTCATTAACCTCAGGCATGGAAATATGACAGTGAAAGAGTATTCTCTTAAGTTTACTCAATTAGCCAGATATGCCCCTCATGTGGTTACAGATAGTAGGGTAAGGATGAGTAAGTTCATTTCAGGGGTGAATGATAGCGTGGTTAATGAGTAAAGATCCACTATACTGAATAGTAAAATGACTTTAGATAATCTTATGACTCATTCTTAGCATATTGAGGAGCAAAATATAAAGATGAGGGAGAAGCAAAATAAGAAAGCTAGGATAGGTAGCTTCAAATTTAGTCAGCTTAAATCAGAAGGAGGAAATGGTTCTCAGTTTTATCTGAAGTCATTAGTTCCCACTCCTTCTTCATCCAGTGCTCTAGTTCCTAAGTTCAGAGAGGGTAGCAATGATAGAGCACCAATCTCTAAGACCCAGGGCAGTGTTAGCAGTGCCCGCACCTATCTTATTTGCCAGAATAATGGCAAGCACCATCAGGGTATATGCAGAGCTTGCAGTAGTATTTGTTTTTGATGTGGCAATCCAGGCCATAGAGTCAGAGATTGTCCTTATCCAGGTCCTCAGGGTCAACAGAATCGCTCGTCAGCTCAGCTTGGTCGCCTAAATCAGCAAGGTTCCACCTCCAATGCTACTAATGGGCAACACCCAAATCGTCTCTATTATCTTTAGTCTCGACAAGATTAGGAAAATTCTCCTGATGTAGTTACTGGTACGTTACAGATATTTCATGCACATGTTTACGTTTTGCTAGATACACGAGCTTCTTTGTCATTTGTTACTCCCTATATAGTAGGAGATTTTGGAATTAGTCCTAAATTCCTAGCAGAGCCCTTTTCAGTCTCTACCCTAGAGGGTAAAACCATCATAGCCCGGTGGGTATACAGGAACTGCCCGATTATGATATTTCAAAAAGTCACTTCAGCAGACTTAGTCAAATTAGAGATGACTGATTTTGACGTTATTCTCGACATGGATTGGCTTCATTCTTGCTATGCCGCAGTCGACTACAGAAATAGAATAGTCCAGTTTCAGTTCCTAAATAAACTCAACCTTGAGTTAAAGAGTAGTACATCCACTTTCAGGGGTCAGCTTGTTTCCTACCTTCGGGCAAGGAAAATGATATCTAAAGGATGTGTCTATCATCTCGTTCGAGTTAAGGACACTGGTTTTGAAACTCCCAGCCATGCATTAGTCCTAGTAGTGAATGAATATTCTGATGTATTTCCCAAAGATTTTCCAGGAAGTCCTCCCTAAAGGGAAATATACTTCGACAATGATCTTCTTCCAAATACATAGCATATCTCTATTTCATCATAAAGAATGGCACCAGTAGAACTCAGAGAACTAAAAGAAAGATTGAAGGATCTCTTAGATAAGGGATTCTCAGGCCTAGTGTTTCCCCGTGGGGCGCTCTAGTATTATTCATGCGCAAGAAATATGGTTATCTCAGAATGTGTATAGACTATCGCCAACTCAATAAGATAGTAAGAGTTTGTTAGATTTGGTTGGATATTACAGATGTTTTGCTGAGGGATTTTCTTCTATTGAATCCCCTATGTCTAGATTGACTCAATAGAAAGTCAAGTTTCAGTGGTCAGATCTATGCGATAAGAGTTTTCAGGAGTTGAAGACTCGACTCACCTCAGCTCCAATTTTATCTCTTCCAGATAGTCCAGATGGGTTCGTAGTGTATTGTGATGCATCCAGAGTAGGTTTGGATTGTGTCCTCATGCATCATGGTAAGTTCATAGCCTACGCCTCTAGACAACTTTAGCCCCATGAGAAGAATTACCCTACTCATGATCTTTAGTTAGCAGCCTTAAATATTTTGAGGCATTAGCTATATAGTGTTCATGTAGATGTGTTCACAGATCAGAAGAGTCTTCAGTATGTCTTTTCTAAAAAAGATCTCAATCTTCATCAGAGAAGATGGTTAGAGCTTTTGAAAAATTATGACACGAGTGTCCTCTATCATCCGAGCAAGGCCAACGTAGTGGCCGATGATCTCAGTAGAATATCCATGGGTAGTGTTTCTTATGTTGAGGACAGTAAGAAAAAGTTAGCTTAGAAATTCCATCAGTTGACTAGGCATTTGCTTAGTCAATACAGATAAGGGTGATATACGGGTTCAGAGTAGTTCAAAATCATCTCTAGTTTCTGATGTGAAAGCAATGCAAGAGAGAGATCCCAGCCTTGTCTAGTTAAAAGAGTCAGTTTAGGATCAGAAAGTTGAGATTTTATCCCAAGGGGGAGATGGTGTCCTTCATTGTCAGGGTCATCTCTGTGTTGTAGGTATAGATGACTTAAGGCAGCGAATTCTTGCAGAAGCTCATGGTGCACGTTACTCTATTTATCTAGGGGACACAAAGATGTACCACGACTTGCGGGTGATCTATTAGTGGATTGGGATAAAGAAAGATATTGCAGAGTTTTTTGCTAAGTGCTCTACATGTATGCAAGTTAAAATAGAGCATCAGAATCCTAATGGGTCCATTCAGGAGTTTAGTATTCCTACTTGGAAGTGGAAAGATGTGAAAATGGACTTTGTGATGGGTTTGCCTCGAACTCGTCATTAGCACAATTCAGTTTGGGTCATTATAGATGGAATAACCAAATCATCTCATTTCTTTCCAGTTTATACCTCTTATTCGGCTGAGGATTACGCCAAGCTCTATATCAAGGAGTTGGTCAGATTGCACGGTATTCTGTTTCCTATTATCTCAGACAGAGGTACCCAGTTCATCTCTCATTTTTGGAAAGCATTCCAAAAGGGTGTTGATACCCAAGTTCATTTTAGTACATCCTTTTATCCTCAGACAGATGGTCAAGTAGAAAGGACCTTTCAGACTTAAAAAGATATTCTAAGAGCATGTGCAATTGATTTCAAGGGAAGTTGAGATGACCACTTTTCTTTAATTAAATTTACATAAAATAACAGATATCATTCTAGTATTTGGACGGTTCCATTTGAAGCTATCTATGGTAGAAGATGTAGATATCCAATTGGTTGGTTTGAAGTTAGTGAGTCCTCAGTCATAGGGCCTGACTTAGTATTCTACGCCTTAGAAAGAGTGCAGTTGATCAGAGAAATACTTTGAGTTGCTCTGAGACGATAGAAGTCTTATGTAGATGTTCGTAGAAAAGATCTCGAGTTTGAGATTGGTGACTATGTCTATCTAAAGATCTCTCCCATGAAAGGAGTGAAGCGGCTTGGCAAGAAAGGGAAAGTCAGTCTCCGATACATCGGTCCCTTCAAGATTCTCAGTCGATTTGGCAAGGTAGCTTACGAGCTTGAATTACCTTCAGATCTTGACTCAGTTCATCGAGTCTTTCTTGTCTCTTTGTTCAAGAAGTTCATAGGTGACCCATCAGTTGTTTTCCCTATTCAGAGTATTGATGTTTAGAACACTCTCTCTTATAAATAGATTCTAGTCTAAATCTTAGAATATCAGACTAATAGATTGAGGAACAAAGAAGTCCTTTTAGTTAAGGTTCTTTGGCAAAATTAGTCCGTCGAGGGAGCTACTTGGGAAGCAGAGGCAGACATGCGTACCAAGTATCCTCACCTCTTCTTCGCTAACTCAAATCAAGATCAAGGTAGAGTTGTACTTAAGCTTACTCAATTTCATGTTTAGTGTTCATCACAAACTTGGTATATAGTTTCATGCTCATGTTCCCATTATAAACTTGGTATCAAGTACCATTGCATACTGAGTTATGCATTCATGAATCAGTTACACATGCATCAGATATGCATGTTCAGTATTATACGTTCAGCTTATCAGTCATGTCAGTCATGAGATCATGTTCAAGTTATTTATGTCTAGTATGTACATCAGTCATTTTTTCTTCCTTCTCAGTCAGTCTCATTTGAGGATGAGTATTCTCAAGGGGGAGATATTGTAATACCACATACATTTTCCTAGCTAATTTTATCTCAAGAATGTCTAGCATTATCTTCTAAATAGAATGATGGTTATTCCATGAGGAATCTTTAAGATTTTCATATTTTATCTTGTGGAAAATTCAATAAGCTTTCCATCGATATAAGATTCTCCCAAATAAAATAACAGAGTTAGAAGATATGATTATTTTAAGTTCCCATTGTAAAACAATGCCATATAAATCAGTAGCGCGCCGCGCCACAAGAGGAAATGGAATTTGGCAATTTCCAGTAGGTGTCCATGATTATGGAACGTTGCGCCAGCACTCAAATTCATAATTATCTTTTTTCCAGTGTCTCAGTGCAATTTCCCCCATGTCGCGCAAAAGTTCCAGTTCAAGAAGGAATGGGCAACGCGATGGATCCTTGTCGCGCCATCCCTCAATTTCCCAAATGTCAATTTCCAGTGACATGGCACGATAATGCATTGCTCTAGGGGCCCATTAAGGGAAAATTTTACTAAATTTAAATGACGTGTCCAGGGTTAAAAGATTCATTTTCCTACCCCTATTTAAACCCAATAACACGTGATTTAGTCATTCTTCACCCAAAATATACTATTTTCTCTCAAGTTTCTCTAAAAAATAAGCTAGGGTTTTTATTGGGGGTTTAAATTCTAGAAGGTTTCACTGTCAATCTTCAGGAAATCATGAACCAAGGTATGCATAGTGTTCATTCATGGACTCCTTTCATCCATGAAGCCCAAAAGTCTCTTTTCTAAGTTTAAGTTTATGGATTTCTTTATGAATTTCGTGTTTGGATTGTTTTGTTTATATTAAGAATTGTCAGTTGAATTCAAATCCATGTTGGGTGATCAATTTTATGTGGAATTGATCTGTATAGATGTATATTTATGTGAACCTATGAATAAACCCTATATGATGAAATTAGAGATGAATCATGATGATTAATTATTGTTTAATGTTGTCTAATTATTCTATGCCTACCATGCATTTGATATCATGCCTATGACTATAAATGCCTAGATGAAGGAACAATGCCCAACTAGTATGATATCATGAAATCCCCATGTATGTATAGGTTATGCCTATCACATTTTTTGATGGAATGCTTCTATAAATGTATTATGTATTATGATGTTATTTATATGTTCAAGTAACTTATGCTTGGTCAGTTTACTTCCATCGAGTCCTGGGGGTACTTGTACTCGAAACAATAGCTGTGTGCTTAGAGCCAAGTCATGAGTGAAGCCATGAACCTTACACTTCAGATAGTCTTATGACTTAGGAAATCTCCATGATCTCATGAAATCGGTTAGTTGTCAGATATCAATAATATTCCGTCAGTCAACGGAATTCAGTAACTCAGTTCATGTTCAGTTTAGTAAATTCTGATCAGTGTCTATTCAGATGGGAGTAGAAATTATCACCGAGTGAACCCAAGGATGGGAACTTACCTATTTTGTGTGGGTGTGATTCTTAGAAGCAATCCTTGCATTACAGAACTATATAGCCAGCTTTGGTTGAGATATCATAGACTGCCATATGAGGGTAGATGAGGTGTCTTAGCCTACTATATGAGGGTTCCCACCATTCTCACTAGAGTTACCTATTATATTAGGATCACTCATATGTTGTCCTTACCAGTGGTGCGGTATTGAAACCCTTTCTATCAGGGCATAGATTGGACCCCAATTCGGCTATAATGCATCATTTGGGGCATGTTCGTTAGATGACTACCTACCACAGTCTTCATATCAGTCTCAGTAAAAGAACTTAGATAGTTCTTCAGAATTCATTGTTGTCATATATAGTCAACTCAGACACAGTACGGAACTCAGATAGTTCCATCTGATTTAGGACTGTAAGATAGAGTCACTCATGTTATCAGTTATATTCAGATTTAGTAATCATGTTAACATAATATTAGCGTCAGTTGTTATTTCCCTTGCATGTATTCTCACGCTCATGATAGTTAGTCAGTTATTATTATTGTTTATGAATATAAACCCCATGCATTCCGCCTACCTCACATGCATACCAGTACATTCAAAGTACTGACACATTTGAGCAATGGTGTCTTATACCATAGGTTTAGAGACACGAGCTCCAGATCGGCAATAGATTCCAATTTCAGCAGTCAGAGTTAGAAGTAAGTCCTCATTATTTGAGGACCTGATTATTCCCTATTATCTCATTAACTAGTTTATTAGTTGGAGTTAGTTTGGTATATGTCCCATCAACTCCTCACTCAGACAGTTCAGTTAATTAGAGGCTTTCTAGACTATCATATTTCAAAATTTAGTATTTTCAGTTTTGTTTTTTTGGTATTTCATACCCCATTTAAATGTTATGTTTTACTTTAGTTATATGAACCTTATGGCCTTTAAGTTCATATTTCCGCATTATTTAGTATTTCATGCAGTATACAGGTACAAATATTTGTCATGGGTTAGCTTGTGGTCCTTTGGGGTCATGAGCACTGTGTAGCATTTCGGTTCAGTAAATTGGGGTGTTACGCTACTATTTTTTTAATAATTATGATTATGATAGTATTCTAAGGGGTCTCTAAGACCTTTGTTGTTTAGGATACCTATTGCAGCTAGGGACTCGACTCGGGTCAAGATAGACTACACCCTTAGCTGGTGTCACTTTCTCTTATTTGAAAACATCTTTATTCATAACCTCCTTATACTAATCCTGGGGTAGGGGTGGTATTTCAAATTATTTATATATCTAATTAGTTACTACTTAATCTCAACCCTTGGTTAGTGCTACCTTAGCTCTCTATATCCTTTAACCCCAAACATCCAGTTCGATAGCTGGAACTGCTAATGCAGGGGCTATTTCTCTAGCTACTTTTATTCTAGTGTTTACTACATGTGAATAAAAAAATGGAGAGGATCATACAAATTTTGATCGCTAGATACCAATTGGAACAAGTTATAGAATAAAGAAAGAAAGAATGTGTTAGTTTCCTCAAGTCCTATAGACTCTCAAAGAAAAGTATATATGTCTTTATAACATTCCATTAGACTCTACTAGATCCATTTTGGTACAATAAGTTCAATAAACCTAAGTCTCTGATACAAACTTTTTCATAACCTAAACCCATTGTGAGTGACACCCACACAAATCCTCCAGTAAAGAGCCATTCTACTTAACTTAGTCAAGGTTAACAAAAAGTCAAAATGAGTTAATCACTTTAGTTAATAATCCAAAGTCTCAAAGTGTTCTAACAATAATAGATGCATAATAAAACAAATGTATAATACACCCCCTAGAATTTGAAAGTTATTGTACTAAAACCACTACAAATGGCAATAAAAGGATTCAGTACAAAAACAGCTGAAAATATCTTAGTTTGAAACAATGGACCATAAGTTAAGTAGATGACTCATGGATACCCAAAATATGTAGCTCATTGATGTGACATGGTTGTATGGCATTTTTTATGCTCAAAGCGGTGAAAATATATATTTACTTAGGTTGTTTTGTTGGATATAATGTGTGTTTTTTATATGTTGCATGTTAATTAGGTTAGAAGTGGTGATTGACTTCAAAAATATGAAAAATCTATAAAAAGTTGAAGTACCAACCAGACAATGAGTCGATTAGTCACCTAACGACTCATTGCTAGAACTATGATGTTAACAGTAGGAAAAGATGATTTACAAGAGTGAAGTAAAGATTGAACACAACTCATTATGTGTGACTATGAGTCATGGTATGAATTTGTTCTTAGCACAGTGGCTAAAATTCATGAAGATTGACAAAAGATGCTCCAATGGTAATGAATGAAAACCACAACTCGTAATGACTGACAATGACTTATAGTGAGGAGTCATTCTGAAAACAGACTCAAAAGTATTGAAAGTGAAAACATACTAGAGTTATGACATCTTGCAGCATTTGAATAGTAATTTCACCTAATGAGTCATGACCACTAAAAGCATAAAAGAGTTACAACAACATGCAATGAGTCGTTACCTGTCCTAATGAACCATTGCCAATGTCATAAGCACTGCCAACCTAGTTTTTTTATTTTGTTTTAATTGGGTTTCCTTTATTATTTTGAGATATTATAAATACCCTTGCATTAATATTTTCACACACTTTTACATCTTTGATACTCTTTTTCTTAGTTCTTAGTTTTGTAATTAATCTAAGATTTTGGATTTTATTCTTTCATCGTTGTGCAATTATTACATGCCTTTTTATTGACTTACATGGGCTGTTGTATAACCGTGAGAGGATAATTTCCATAATTAGGCCTGTGGGAACCCTGATGGATTAACAAAGTAGGGGAAGTGTGAGGTTCAGTTAGATCATTATTGTTATATGTATATGATATTCTTCATGATTGATTTCTTCCTTACCTACTGCAGAAGCTAAGGACATGCCTGTATTTGAGATCATCCTTACAAGGGAGTTCATGATTGGGAAAGAAGAGCACAATAGTTATTTGACGCTACCAATCATCATATAATAGATTTAGACTTATAATATAAAAACCACATTGGGATTGAAGACAATGGTTAGTAAAGCAACACTATGAGACTCACAAGGCCGTTGGTGATAACATATCTTTTCAGATTTTGCATGTCTAGAATTGACATAGTCGGTCTGAGTATGAGAAACTTATGGAGTTAAGAATCTAGGGGTAACACAGTCCTAGTGTTCATTTCAGATTGTTTTACAATTAAAGACATCCAAAGCTTACCTAACTGTTTTAGCAAGTTTGAGATACAAGTTCAATCGATTCCCTGTGGGATTAACCCCAACCTAGTTGGATTACTATATTTGACTTCTATTTCTTTATACGTCATAGAGGTATAAGTTTTGGTGACATCAAATTTTGGCACCATTATCAAGGAATACATTGTTGATTTGTTAGTTGAAGTTTCCAAAGTTTTTGGGCCTTTGTTTTCTATTTTTATTGGGTGTACGCTGGTGTATGCATAAAACAAAGAATTGAGGAAAACCCTTTCTCCCATTGAATCCTGAACCCAAGAGAATCCTGCAGTCGAGTTGTATGATGACAAAGTCAATTCTTGATAATATTCTTGATGGTGTTTGGGATGGAACATAATATTTTCCTCTCCCTTCTCCTAGGGATATTTAGAACATTATTGATAAACTAATAGTTCAATTATTATCAAAATTAGTTGATAATCAAAGGAGAGATATAAAATCCCAGCGTATAGATTAGGAGGCAAAGCTTAATAGGTAGATACAAGAAGCAGAACATCTAGAAACACTCGGTTATAATTGAATAGAGTTTGAGGTGGTCGAGCTCAAGTGATCCTAGTATACCAATACTTACAATCATATGATGATGATGAGGATATAGAATACATTAAGTTGTCCAAGATAGGAGCCATCATACCTCCTGCTCTATCGCTAGGTGTTAAGTTTGACATAACCAGTGCGATGATCCAGCTCTTAAATCTAAAAGGTGTGTTTGCAGGTCTGGCTATGTATGACACAAATATGAATCTTTATAATTTTGTTGGGATCTGTACTTCTTATACTATACTTGGGGTATATTAAGAGGCACTTAGGTTGAGGTTGTTCCCTCTTTCCTTTACTGGAGAAGATTTATTACGGTTGGGGAACTTTCTCAAGGATCAATCACAACTTGGAATGAGTTGCGCAGGTAATTCTTGGACCATTTATATCCTTCGGCAAAAAATTATAGTTAAAACATGATATATATAACTTCAAGCAGAAACATTCTGAGTGAATTTATGAGGCATGGTTGATGTTTAAGAAAAGGTTGAGTATGGTACCCAATCATCGCATTTCATGGACAAACTTGCTAGAGATATTTTATAGAGCCCGGACAATTAGTTCCAGGTCTATTGCAGATACCATCACTGGAGGAGATTTCATACGTTTATGCCAGGAAGTAGCATTTGTTATTCTAGACAAGTTCTCTGTCACCAATTGAGGGTTTTATTCTTGGGAGGTATAGATGGGTGTTGTAACTTATGCCATTGAGGATTTTGTGACTATAGATTGTGTGATGATTCTGAAGTGTAAGAGATTGTGCATCTTAGAACTGATGTTGGGTTGTTGCTGAAATAGTTTATAGTTGTAAATTTTGATAATTAAATATAGTAGGTTTACAGGGTGAAATCTTGAGATCATATAAGTTTGACTTAGAAAAGGAGACTAAGTATCTTGATCAAGAATTAAATGGTTTTCGAGCCAAAGGGCAAGGAATAAAGCCTTAACTCTAGACTAAGTATCTTGGCTGCTTGGTGGAATGTACTTGTCACTCTTCTCTTTATAGTTATCCTTACATTGCCAATCACCATCTTTATCTCTGCCTATCTCTGTAACTATTATTACTATAGTTCTAAAAATGATTCTCTTTCCCTTGGGCTAAAAAATCTTCCAATCTATGATCAAGATAGTTTGTCTCTTCTGAAGATTCAATCTCGAATGGTTTTGATGTAGACCAAAGTTCTTCCATATGTGCAACCATATCATTTCCTGCTCTATATGTGTTTGTTTCTCTAATAGAATATGTATTACCACCATGATTAGAATCTCTGATATGCCATTCTCTATTGGTGACTGCAATATCATCAATTAATTTTGCTGTAGCATCCCAACGAAGACGCATAAATGATCCTCTATAAATAGCATCTACTATGTATCTCAAATAATCATTTAGTGATCTATAGAAGATTTCTGAAAAAATTAGATCCTCTGATTATGTGGTTTGGCACCAGGCTCATCTTTTTTCTTAAATCTAAACCATGCTTCGTATATCGATTCTACAGGTAGTTATCTGAAATTATAAATTTATCCTTCAGCTGTAGCATCCGTGTAAGAGGGAAAAATATGCTCAGAAACTGTTTCTTTAACTCATTCCAAGTAGTGATAGATCCTCTTGGTATTTCCCCTAGCCATAGAGATGTTTCTCCAGTTAAAGAAAATTGGAACAACCTCAATCTCAATGCTTCCTGATCAACCTTGGGAGGTTATAGTTTCTGCAGAGCCTAAGAAAATTTGTAAGGTGCATGTTTGCGTCATCCTAAGTTGCTCTTATAAAAGCTCCTTTTAGATTCAACAACTGGATCATAGAACTAGTAATATCAAACTCACATTAGGGGCTAAAGCAGAACGAACAATAGGACCTATCTCAGCAGGGTCAACATGACCCATATCTTCATCATCCTCATCATATGGATATAAGTGTTGGTATGCTAAAATATATGGAACTCTACCCCTCTGAAATCGATGATTAACAACTTGTCTGGGTCTGGCTAGTCTACCTTGCTATGCTAATTCATCTTCAGCAGCCAGTGCAACTTCTTCAGCTTCTCTATGTTCTCTCTCTAATAGTTTTTGTGTCTGTATGCCTACAATATTCTTTGTATCTAATGGATCATGCAGTAGTTCCGCATTTGGGTCCATAGTTTAGGGATATTTCACCCCTTTATGAACTTTTCCTAGCCTCCTTCTTGGTGTTTAAAGGACTCTCTCTAGTTCTGGATCAAAAGGGAGTAAGGGATTACCTCTACTCCTAGTGCTTGGCATACACCGATGTATACCAAAGAAAAAATAGGAAATTAAAAACTCAAGAACTTCACCAATTCAATTCACTACTCAAACTGTCTTCACCGGGAATGACACAAAAATTTGATGTCGCCCAAAACTATGCCTCAATCGGAAGTAGAATACGGTCGATGCAAATATAATAACCCAACTAGGTTAGGGTCAATCGAACAAGGAAAACGTGAACAGTTGCTTGCCTTGATTTAATTTTTGAGTAGTGCAGGAAAGTAAATGGGGGGATTTTATAATAAATAGTAAAGATTAACAAATTCTTGAGTGATTTTGAGTTATAATCAATAGAAAATGAATGCTAGGTCTGTGTTCCCCCTGGATTTTCAGCTCTGTAGAATTCTCGTGGTCAACCCACTGCCCTATTGTTCTGTATGTAATGCCTACAAGATAGGTATTATCAGCCATCTTTTTAGGGCGAAGATAGATTTTACACTTAGACTTGGTTATCGTTGTCGAGTGTTTTCTTGTTATCCCTTTTTACGGCCTCAACTCACTTTATCCATGGTTTTAAGATAAAGTGATAAGATGGAATGATGGGACTATAAGGTCGAGGTGATAAATGCATAAAACCTAAAATTGATGTGTGTCACACTTTCTCTACGTAGCTAATTTGCTAAGGTTCCCACTACACTAGCTAAGGAGATCAGCCGCTAATATTTATGCAAACAACCATGATTATCAATAAAGAACATATAAAATCAATTGCAGAAGAGTAAGATGACTAAACTCAAAAGTCTTTAATTGAATAAAACCCTCAAATCACAAGAATAATTTTAAAAGTATGCAATTATGCGTAAAACAATGTCACTATGCATAACCTAATATAAGATAAACCCTAGGGTATTTATAGTATCTTAAAATAACATAAAAATCCTATTAAAAATGGGAAAGGTAAAGTTAAGTCGGCAATTAGTACGACTTTGTTTTCACTCATATCCTCAGCTTACGAGTCATACCTGCCTTTTCGTAACCATTCTAGTATTTGATCTTCCCATGGCTTTAATTCTCTGTTCATCTTATGACTTTGGCTTATGAGTCTTAAATATAGATACAACTTTTGTCTTTAATGTGTATCCACCTGGGAATTTAGTATTTTATGGTCTTGAACACTAGTTGGTATTCGACATCCCAATATGAGTCGTACTCAGACTTTTGACTTGTATCCTTCCGATACTTTGATTCCTGGATAGTATCTTAGATTCTGTTACGCTCACGGCTTTAGCATACGACTCTTATCCTGTGTTATGACTGGGATACTTGAGTAGTATTTTCTTTATACTATGTTTCTTAATTTGAGTTTTGGTTCTATTGCTCATATTATTCAGTATATGAGTTGTATCGAATTCTTATGACTCACGGTATGACTTGTATACTTATCAAAGTTGGTATTTTTTAGTTCTGTTTCTCCTTTTTTTGTTCAAATAATGTTGTAATCTTGTTTTACCTACAATTCACACCAAAGTTCATTATATCTAACAAAACAACCTAATTTCACCTATAAATTCACAGTTTTAAGCATCGAAAGTGTCATGTTTCTATGCCACATCAATAGAGCAAAGATTGAAGTGATTGAAAAGTTACCACCACTAGTTTCAGTAAAGTCATTTGAAGTTTTCTATGTGATGCTGGCTTTTATAGGAGACTCATCAGTGACTTGTCAAAGGATAATAATTCTCTTTTTAAGATTTTAGAGAAAGATATTGTATTTGTATTTTATTATGCATGTCTCATGGCTTTTGAGTACCTAAAGAGGTAGTTAGTTCCATCCCCTATCATTGTATCCCTGATTGGTCTTCATCGTTTAAGGTCATGTGTGATTCTAGTGTAGTAGCCTTGGTTGTTGTCCTTTTCCAGAGGCGTGAAAAAATCTCCTTCTATTATATAATTCCAACAAGACATTAAACGCCACACAAAAGAAATATATAGTTACTCAGTAGGAGTTGCATGCGGTAGTTTTTTCTTTTCAGAAGTTTCAATCTTACTTGATTGTGACCAAGGTCATAATCCATAAATATCATATACCTTTTAGTTATATTATGGTGAAAAAGGATGCCAAGTCTATAATGATACATTGGATCCTTTAGTAACAAGAATTCAACTTTTAGGTAAAAGATCAAAAGGGTGCAAAAAACCAGGTTCTAGATCACTTGGCTTGCCTTGAGGATGAGTCAATGTAGAAATTAAGGGATGAGCTTGACATAGATGATACTTTTCCAGATGAGCAGGACTTGGCAGTATCTCAAGAATTAATCCCTTGGTTTACTGATTTTGCCAACATTATGGCAAGTGATCTTGTTCCAAAAGACATATTTGTCCAAAAATGCAAGAGGTTTATACATGAGGTAAGGATGTTTTTTTGGGATGAACATTACCTGTTTTGAATTTGTGAAGATGGTACGATTTGCAGAGGTATTCCTGAGGTGGAGATGATGAGCACCCTTGAGGCTTGTTATGTATTAATAGTTGGGGTCATCATGGTGGAACCTGCACAACCTATAAAATCTTGAATTGTGGGTATTATTGGCCTTTGATATTCAAAGATGCTCGTAATTGCACACAATTATGTGACCAATGGCATTGTTAAGGAAATATTTCATGACACCATGAACTCCCCATGACACCTATCTTGGAGTTTGAGTTGTTTGATGTCTGTGGGATTGACTTCAAGGGATTGTTCAGGAGCTCCTATGGCATAAAGCATATTTTGGTTTTAGCTGACTATGTCTAGAAATGGGTCGAAGAGGTTGTGCTTCCAAGAAATGATGGTAGAAGTGTAACCGTATTTTTGAAAAAAACATCTTTTTTTTATTTGGCACTCCATGTGCAATCATTAATGATGGCGCGTTGGATTTTTGCAATTATTTTCTTAAGGCCCTGCTCGAAAAATATGGTGTAAAGTATAAGGTGGCAACCCCTTACCATCCTAAGATGAACGGGCAGGTTTAGGTATCCAAAAGAGAGATTAAGTCAATATTGGTAAAATCTGTGAATGCTAATAGGACTTACTAGACTAGGAAGTTGGAAGATGAATTTTGGGCCTATCAAACAACTTTTAAGACTCCTATAGATGCCTCCCTATACCAGCTTATCGATGGAAAGGAATGCCACTTTCCAGTTGAACTTGAGCATAAGGCCCTATAGGCATTGAAAAACCTTAATTTAGAGTGCATGATACAACTACATTGAGGTTGAGCAAGGTTAATGAGTTAGATAAATTATGTATCCATGCTTGTGAGATTTCAGCTATATACAAAGAAAGGATTAAGTTGTATCATGATGAAAAAATTGAGAAAAAGTTGTTTGAGCCTGGTGATCTAGTCATGTTTTATAATAAAATATTTTTACTGTTCCTTATCAAGTTAAAGTCTAGGTGGTATAGATTATTTATCATGGGGAAGGTTTTCCCACATGGTGCTATCGACCTAAAGTGTGATGGTGAAGAAGCGTTTAAAGTTAATGGGCAAAGAGTGAAGCACTATATGGGAAACATTGATGAAGTGAAAGTGGTTAATGATATGGACCTTGGTGAAGTCTGAGTAACCAAGGCAACTGCGTCATGCGATATTGTTAAATTATACATTGCAGTGGTGGCAACCCATGGGACTTAATGGTGAAGTCCGAGTATCCAACCTAGTCATGTCGTGCCGTATCGTTAAATCAAGTGTCACATGGGAGGAAAGCCATGTTTTATACTTATTTAATTATAGTGTAAGTATGTTCAGTTTTCAGGGCTGGAGATTGTAGAAATAAACCAAAAAATTTTTCTAGTTCCAGGCCATACGACTCACCTCATGAGTTTTTATCTGACCTCATGACTCGTGACCAGAGTTGTAGCAAGATGGGCGTAGAACCACTCTTAGGTAACTAGTTTCTATTGTCATAACCACTCTCAAAATTAACTGTTGTTAGTGACAACGAGTCATCACACTTAGTCATTATGAATGGAGGATGAGGTAATATTTCAGTCATCATGGGGGAAGTTAGAACTCATTATGAGTAGTAATAATTCATTATGATAACTCATTACCTGACCTGGCATCATGGGCCTAGCAGGTCAACCTTATCAAAATTCAGCATTTAAAATGGGAATTAATTCCCATTATTGATTCTCTTCCCATTTTAAAAATTTGAAACTCCCTCCATTACCTTAACCACTCCAATTACATAAAATAAAAGGTCATCCCACAAGCATCACAAATGTTAAAAATCTTTCATCTCTTAATGTAACACCCTAATTTTCTGAACTGGAACACTACACGGTGCTCATGACCCCGAAGGAGCACAAGCTAACCCATGACTGATATCTGTACCTGTACACTGCATACTATAACATGATAATGCGGAAACATGAACAAAAAGGCCATAAGGTTCAATACTGAACAAACATCTGATAACACAGTGTCTGAAAATTATATAACAATACCAAAACAAATCTAAAATAACTGCCTGACATGTTGTAGTCTGAAAGACTCCAAACTATCTGAATAAGGAGTTGATGGGACATATCTCCAACTAACTCAATCTACTAAAATAAATTGGAAACTGAAATAGTAATGTAATAGTTATGTCCTCAAAAACTAAGGACTCACTTCTAACTCTGACTGCCAAGACTAGAATCTACTACTGATCTGAAGCTCGTGCCTCTAAACCTATGGTATAAGACACATAGCATAAATGCATCTGTACTTTGAATGTACTGGCATGCAAGTGAGGTAGGCTAAATACATGGGGTTCATATACATGAAAAAATATATCTGACTGACTAACATGAACGTGAGAATACATGATGACTACGAAATTGTAACTGAGATCATGTTGTGACTGAATACTGAGGGACTGATACTATGTTATTGATACAAGGAAAACAGTGTCTAACAGTTCTGATTATGAAGAACTGGTCTGGTTGACTGTATCTAACAGTCCTAATGCTGAAAACTGATTACATATGTTCTGATAACTGATAACATGAGTGACTATGTATGACAGTCCTAAATTTGATGGAACTAGATGAGTTCCGTACTATATCTGAGTAACTGAATTTCAGATAAGTCCTATCTAGTGGGGATCTCTAAGTATACTGATAATAAAGAAGATTTGACTTAGTCTGGGATTAGTCCAACCTAGCGGGTAATCACTGAATCTGATTATGTTGCTACTGATTGACCATAGTTGAGATCAGTCCTATATAATGGGTGATCTTGTAGTCTATTTATAATGACAAGGATTGACTATATCTTACTGTTCTAAATCTATATTACTGAGCTGAATTGGCTGTATTTGACAGTCCTAATTTCGGTAACTAAAACTATGGGATGTATTCATCTAACCGACATAACCCATACTAAGATAACTGGGGTCCAACCTGTAACCCTAGTTGGAAGGGTGTAAGTACCATGCCACATGTAAAGACAACTGTTGTGGAGTTAGTCCTAATCTAGCGGGTGACACCTGGGATCAGTCCTATACATTTAAATGCGCTAACGGATGACCCCTGAGTATGTCATTCCTATCTAACGGGTGATATCTCGTACCTACGCTGGCTACGTAGTTCTGGAACTTAGGGATCCTAGTCCGGTCTAGCGGGTAAGTCCCCATCCCTAGGATCGCTCGGTGTTGAATCTAACTACCATCTGAAAGACACTGAACTGAACCGATTGTCTGAACTAAACTGATTGGCTGAACTCAACTAAGCTGATTAAATGAATGAACTGATACTAGTGGTACTCTCTAGCGGAGTTAAACTGAATTTACTGAATTCCGTTGACTGACGGAATGTACTAAGTTTTGAGGAATGACTGAGATACTGAAGTTACTGAGATTGACTGGGAATACTTAGGTTACTGAGATTACCGAGCTACTGAAATTACTAAGATTTTTGAGATTTCATGAGTCACATGACTGACTGAGTTCTACGGATCATATCTTGACTGAGGAGATCATGAAAACATGACATTGCTCTAGGTACACAACTAAATGTTTCGGTACAAGTACCCCCAGGACTCGATGAGTAGAAACTGACATATCATGACCTACTTGAACACATGACCAACAACACAATTAATAATTCATGTATTGAAGCACTTCATCAAACATGTGATATGCATAATCTTGTACATACTTGGGGATTTGATGATATCATACTTGTTGCGCATTATTCCTTCATCTAGGCATTTTATCATAAACATAATAGGCATATAATGTGTAAATAACATTATACATCAATCAAATATAATGATGCATCTCTAATTTCATTATCCAAGGGTTTTAGTCCTAGGTTTACATGAATCTACATCATTACTAATCGATTACATATACAATTTATCTGAAAGCATGGATTATAATTCAATTAGTCATTATTAATATGAACAAGAGCAATCGAATTATGAAATTCATAAAGAAAATCCATAACTTGAATTTAGAAAAGAGATTCTTGGACTTCATGGATGAAATGAGTCCATGAATGAACACTACGCATACCTCAGCTTATGATTCTACGAAGATTGATGGAGAGATTCTTGAAATTTGATAGTGAATTCCATTGGAATTGAACCTTCTATGAAAATCCTAGGGCTTATTCCTAAGAGTTTTTGAGTGTAATTGAATATAAGCTGCTGAATTATGGCCAAATCTAGTGTTATAAGGCTTATATAGTGTGTTAAATTGACCCTTTTAACCCTAGGACACATCTTTAATTTCTGAGAAAATTTCTCGGTTTTCATCCTTGGCACGACGCGCCAGTATCACGCCAAGTCACTGGAAAGTGACAAATGGGAAATTACATGGTGGTGCGATGCATAGCTATTGCGTTTCCACCTTGTCTATGACTTGGAAGTTTGGTGCGATGCGATACTATCACGAAGACACACTGGAAATTGACAATATCCATTTAAGTTATCTCTGCGACGCGCTGAAGGCTCAAGTGACACACTATCTCACTAAAAAGGCTCTAATTCTTTACCCAGGTGTGGGATTTGGGTAAATTTGGTATCGATGAAAAGATTATTCGATTCCCCACAGTAAGTAGATTCATCTTTCAAAGAAATCTTCTAACATTCTTATGGAAACTTTTCAAGCTAGGAAAAGTACGGGGTATTAAAATATCTCCCCCTTGAGAATATTCGTCCTCGAATGAGACTGAGAGTAAGGGGAAGAACATAAACTGACATAAATACTGAACTTGAATAACTAAAACATGATTTCATGACTAACATAATTGAAGATCTGAATATAACATACTGAACATGCATATCTGATGCATGACTAATACGCTGAATTCATTCATACCTGATGCATGACTGATAATTGACTCATAAATACATGAATGAATATGCTGATGAACTGAATTTCATGCAGTGAGAATGCATGTTTGATTCATAATTATATGACTAAACTGATATATGAATGCATGACTGAATATGCAAGGGTACTTAGGACCAAGTTTGTAACGGGGATCTGAGCATGAACTGAATACCAAGTTTTTAATGAACACAGAACATGAAACTGAGTAAGACTAAGGAGAACTTTTATCTTAACCAAAATGATAATGAATCCGAGATCATCTTACTAAACATGCATGAGCGGAAATATGAGAACCTAACTGAGTAAGTTTAAGAAAACTGTTACGTGACTGAAAAACACTGATGACCCCATGATTATGATAGAAGTATGCATGAACTGAACCTCAGAACATGATTGAGGCTGAAACACGATGCAAAAACTGAATTTTATAAATTGAACTAAGCCTCTGAATACTTGTCCTATAGATGAGGTTTGGACTTTGAGGGTCAACTTATGAGTACCCTCTACTATATATTGGATTCTTTATACGAAGGAAAACTAAATTTAAGACATTAGAGCATTGGGAAATAATGGGGTATCTCCCCTTTGGGACACTACATCCCTCTAAGAATGCTTACCTTACTAAGATACTGGGGTGATACATAAGGCATCCACGGACTGATTCATGACTGAATAACTCATGCTGAAAATTTTAAGCTAGAATAAGATAAAGAGGTCTAACAATGCATATCATAAGTAGGAAGAACCCATAACATACTCGAATCTGTGCTAAGCGAATTTCCTTGATCCTGGTGAGTCTGAAGAGTAAAAAACCTATTCTGATGCTGACAAGTAGTGGCATAAAAAGTGACGCTCTGCTGGCATAATTCTTTTCCCTTCTGAGCCCTTACTTTACATTCTCGCAGCCAGTGGCCCGACTTACCACATCTATAACATACCTCACTGCCTGCTCTACATACACTTAGGTGATTCTTACCACACTCTCTACAAGGCAGATAACTAAGACTCCTGGTCTCACTACCCTAGGCCTTGGATCCTGGCAACCCATCATGATGGTTATTCCCAAACTTGGGTACTGGTAAACAAGATGAAGATGGGGCTAGGAATTGAAACCTATGACTATACTGAGAATGGCTACCACCCCCTAACTTAGGCTGAGCTAAGATGAAACTACCTTTCCTTCCCCTCTTATTTTGTTTTTCCTTCATATTAATCTTTTGGTCCTCTATCTGCTGAGCATAGGTCATAAGTCTGGATAAATTTATGTCACTATTCATCATGGTGGATCTGAACTCATTAACCACGCCATCACTCACCACTAACACAAACTTACTCATCTTGGCCATATTGTCTGCAACCACATGAGGGGAATATCTGGCTAATTGAGTAAACTTAAGAGAACACTCTTTCACTGTTATATTTCCCTGTTTGAGGTTGATGAACTCTAGCACCTTAGTTTCTCTAAGCTTTAGGAAAAAGAAACTCTCTAAGAATGCAGTGAAAAATTTATCCCATTCTATAGGACCTGAATCATCTTCTCCTTCTGACTTCCACTGCCTGAACCAAGTATGAGGTACATCCAGAAACTAATATGCATCTAGCTCAGCAATCTCAACAGTAGTCACCCCCATGATGTCAGTCACATTCTGAACCTGATCTAGGAATTCTTGAGGGTCCTCATCTGTCTTAGACCCAAGAAAGGGTGGAGAATTCATTCGAGCGAAGTCCCAAATTCTGGCTGCAGCTGAATTGGACACTGGGTTGGCCGGAACGACAGCTGGTCATTTATTCTTAGCAACAACTTGCTCAGAAAGATTAGTAAATGTGGTTTTGAGTTCTGCATGAGAAACATGATCCCTCAAAGGTTCTTCGGGCTCAGGGCCTGACTGATTCTAGTTTCTTATTTTAGGAGGTATATTCTGTAAAAGAAAGGGAGAAACAGATTAAACTGAGATATTGATGTAAGATTATGCTCACTGGCATGACATGAATACTGAAAGAGGGGAAACTATTCCTAAAACATCCTGTAGCCTCCTTCACATAAGTGTGGCACACAACACACGCATGTACAAGACTCTAATAGATGCAACTTTCAGACTTCCTAGGACTCTATTGAACCTTAGGCTCTGATACCAAGTTTATAACGCCCTAATTTTCTGAACCGGAACACTAGACGATGCTCATGACCCCGAAGGACCATAAGCTAACCTATGACTTATATCTGTACCTGTACACTGCATAATATTACATGATAATACAGAAAAATAAACCGAAAGGCCATAAGGTTCAATACTGAACAAACATGCAAGTTAGGTAGGATAAACACATGGGGTTTATATGCATGAACAAATATAACTGACTGACTAACATGATAGTGAGAATACATGCATGACTACGTAATTGTAACTGAGATCATGTCGGGACTGAATACTATATTACTGAATACTAAGGGACTGATACAATGTTATTGATACATGGATAACAGTGTCTAACAGTTCGTATTTTGAAGAACTAGTCTGGTTGACTGTATCTAATAGTCCTGATGCTGAAAACTGATTACATATTTTCTGATAACTGATAACATGAGTGACTATGTATGATAGTCTTAAATTTGATGGAACTAGATGAGTTCTGTACTATATCTGAGTAACTGAATTTGAGATCAGTCCTATATAGTGGGGGATCTATGAGTATACTAATAATAAAGAAGATTTGACCTAGTCTGAGATCAGTCCTACCTAGCGGGTGATCACTGAATCTGATTATGCTTGTACTGATTGACCATAGTTGAGATCTGTCCTATCTAATAGGTGATCTTATAGTCTATTTAAAATGACAAGGATTGACTATTTCTGACTATTCTAAATCTATATTATTGAGCTAAATTGACTGTATTTGACAGTCCTGATTTCTGTAACTAAAACTATAGGATGTATTCATCGAACCGACATAACCCATACTAATCTAACTGGGGTAGAACCTGTAACCCCAGCTGGAATGGTGTCAGTACCGTGCCACTGGTAAAGACAACTACTGTGGAGTCAGTCCTAATCTAGCGGGTCACCCCTGGGATCAGTCCTATACATTTAAATACGCTAACGGGTGACCCCTGAGTATGTCAGTACTATATAATGGGTGATATCTTGTAACTATGCTGGCTACATAGTTTTGGAACTTAGGGATCCCATTCCTGTCTAGCGGGTAAGTCCCCATCTCTTGTCTTACTCAGTGCTGAATCCTACTCCCATCTGAAAGACACTAAACTGAATTATTTGGCTGAAATAAACTGATTGGCTGAACTAAACTGAGCTGATTAACTGAACTGAACTAATACTAGTGGTACTCTCTAGTGGAGTTAAACTGAATTTACTGAGTTTCATTAACTGACGGAATGTACTGAGTTCTGAGGAATGACTGAGAATACTGAAGTTACTGAGATTGACTGGGAATACTTAGGTTACTGAGATTACTGAGCTACAGAAATTACTGAGATTTTTGAGATTTCTCGAGTTACATGACTGACTGAGTTTTATAGATCATAGCTTGACTGAGGAAATCATGAAAACATGACATTGCTCTAGCTACACAGCTAAATGTTCGGTTATAAGTACCCCCAGGACTCGATGAGTAGAAACTGACATAGTATGACTTACTTGAACACATGACCAACAACAAAATTCATAATTCATATATTGAAGCACTTCATCAAACATGTGATATGCATAATCTTGTACATACTTGGGGATTTTATGATATCATACTTGTTGGGCATTATTCCTTCATCTAGGCATTTAATCATACACATAATAGGCATAGAATGTGTAAACAACATTATACAACAATCAAATATCATGATTCATCTCTAATTTTATCATCCAAGGGTTTTAATCCTAGGTTTACATGAATCTACATCATTACTAATTGATTACATATGCAATTTATCTGTAAACATGGATTAGAATTCAATTAGTCATTATTAACATGAACAAGAGCAAAACAATCATGAAATTCATAAGGAAAATCCATAGCTTGAATTTAGAAAAGAGATTGTTGGACTTCATGGATGTAAGGAGTCCATGAATGAACACTACGCATACCTCCGCTTGTGATTCTACGAAGATTGATGGAGTGATTCTTGAAATTTGATGGTAAATTCCTTTGGAATTGAACCTTCTATGAAAATCCTAGGGCTTATTCTTGACAGGTTTTTAGAGTAATTGAGTATAAGATGCTGAATTATGGACAAATCTGCTGTTATAAGGCTTATATTGTTTGTGAAATTGACCCTTTTAACCCTAGAACATGTCTTTAATTTCTGAGAAAATTTCTCGGTTTCCATCCTTGGCACGATGCGCCACTATCACACTAAGTCACTGGAAAGTGTCAAATGGGAAATTGCACGGTGGCGCAACGTGTAGCTATCGCGTTGCCACCTTGTCTATGACCTGGAATTTTGGTGTGATGCACTACTATCGCGGAGAAACACTGGAAATTGACAATTGACATTTAAGCTATCTCTTCGATGCGCTGAAGGCTCAGGTGATACACTATCTCACTAAAAAGGCTCTAATTCTTCACCCGGGTGCCAGATTTGGGTGAATTTGGTATCGATGGAAAGCTTATTCAATTCCCCACAGGAATAAGATTCATCTTTCAAAGAAATATTCTAACATTCTTATGGAAACTTTTCAAACTAGGAAAACTATGGGGTATTACAATATCCCCCTTGAGAATATTCGTCCTCAAATGAGACTAAGAGTGAGGGGAAGAACATAAAATAACATAAATACTGAACATGAATAACTAAAACATGATCTCATGACTAATATGACAGAAGATCTGAATATAACATACTGAACATACATATCTGATGTGTGACTAAATAGCTGAATTCATGCATACCTAATGCATGACTGATAATTGACTCATAAATACAAGACTGAATATGCTGATGAACTGAATTTTCTACAGTAGGAATGCATGTCTGATGAATAATTATATGACTGAACTGATATATGAATGCATGACTGAATATGCAAGGGTACTTAGTACCAAGTTTGTAATGGGGATCTGAGCATGAATTGAATACAAAGTTTATAATGAAAACTGAACATGAAAATGAGTAAGACTAAGGAGAACTTTTATCTTAACCAAAATGCTAATGAATCCGAGATCTTCTTACTAAACATGCATGACCGGAAATATGAGAACCTAAATGAGTAAATTTAAGAAAACTATTACATGACTGAATCACATATATGACCCCATGATTATGCTACACGTATGCATGAACTGAACCTGAGAACATGACTGAGGCTGAAACACGATACATAAACTGAATTTCATGAACTTAACTAAGCCTCTGAATACTTGGCCCATAGTTGAGTTTGGCACTTTGAGGGTCAACTTATAAGTACCCTCTACTGTATATTGGATTATTTATGCGAAAGAAAATTGAATTTAAGACATGAGAGCATTGGGGAATAATGGGGCATCTCCCCCTTGGGATACTATATCCCTCTAAGAATGCTCAGCTTACTAAGATATCGGGGTGATGCATAAGGCATCCACAGAATGATTCATGACTGAATAACTCATGCTAAAAATCTTAAGCTAGAGTAAGACCAAAAGGTCTAACAATGCATATCATGAGTAGGATGAACCTATAACGTACCCGAATCTGTGCTAGGAAAATTTCCTTGATCCTGGTGAGTCTGAAGGGTATAAAACATGTTCTGATGCTGACCACTAGTTTTACTGGAAGTGACGCTCTGCTGGCACAAGTTTTTTCCCTTTTGAGCCCTTACTTTACATTCTCACAGCCTGTGTCTCGGCTTACCACATCTATAATATACCTCACTACCTGCTGTGCATACACTTAGGTGATTCCTGGTCTAACTACCCTGGGCCTTGGATTCTGGCAACCCATCATGACGGTCATTCCTAAACTTGGGTATTGGTAAACAAGATGAAGATGGGGCTATGAATGAAAACCTATGACTATATTAAAAAATGATACCACCCTTTAACTTAGGCTGAGCTAAGCTGAAACTACCTGTCTTTCCCCTTTTATTCTGCTTTTCCTTTATCTTAATATTTTGGTCCTTTATTTGTAGAGCATGGGTCATAAGTCTGGCTAAAGTCATGTCACTATTCATCATAGCGGATCTGCACTCATTAACCAGGCCATCACTCACTCCTAACATAAACATACTCATCTTGGCGCTACTGTCTGCAACCACATGAGGGACATATCTGGATAATTGAGTAAACTTAAGAGAATACTCTTTCACTGTTATATTTTCCTATCTGAGGTTGTTGAACTCTAGCACCTTAGCTTCTCTAAGCTTTAGGAGAAAGAACCTCTCTAAGAATGTAGTGAAAAATTCAACCCATTATATAGGCCCTGAATCATCTTCTCTTTATGACTTCCACTGCTTGAACAAAGTATGAGGCACATCCAGCAACTGATATGCATCTAGCTCAGCACTCTCAATAGTAGTCACCCCCATGATGTCAGTCACATTTTGAGCCTGATCTTGGAATTCTTGAGGGTCCTCCCCGTGAAAGGATGGAGGATTCATTCAGGCGAAGTCCCAAATTCTGGCTGTAGATGAATTGGCCACTGGGTTGGCAGGAACGACAGTTGGTCATTTATTCTGAGAAGAATCTTGCTGAGCATGACTAGTGAATGTGGTCCTGAATTGTTCTTAAGAAACATCACCGCCTAAAGGTTCTTCGAGCTCAGGTCCTAACTGATTCTTGTTTCTTCTTTTAGGCGGCATATTCTGTAGAAAAAAGGGAGAAATGGATTAGACTAAGAAATTGGTGTAAGATTATGCTCACTGGCACAATATGAATACTGAAAGAGGGGAAACTATTCCTAAAACATCCTGTAGCCTCCTGCACATAAGTGTGGCACAAAACACACGCATGTACAAGACTCTAATAGATGCGGGTTGCAGACTTCCTAGGACTCTATTGAACCTTAGGCTCTGATACCAAGTTGATAACGCCCCGATTTTCTGAACCAAAATACTAGACGATGGTCATGGCCCCAAAGGACCATAAGATAACAAATGACTTATATGTGTACCTATACTCTGCATAATATTACATGATAATATGGAAACATGAACTGAAAGGCCATAAGGTTCAATATTGAACAAACATCTAATAAAACAATGTCTGAAAATGGTATAACAATACCAAAACAAATCTAAAATAACTGGCTGACATGCTGTAGTCTGAAAGACTCTAAACTGCCTGAATAAGGAGTTGATTGGACATGTCCCCAACTAACTCCATCTACTGAAATAAACTGGAAACTGAAATAGTAATGTAATTATTATGTCCTCAAAAGATAAGGACTCACTTCTAACTCTGACTGCTGAGACTTGAATCTACTACTGATCTGGAGTTTGTGCCTCTAAACCTATGGTATAAGACACCATTGCATGAATGCATTAGTACTTTGAATGTACTAGTATGCAAGTGAGGTAGACTAAATGCACGGGGTTCATATGCATGAACAGATATAACTGACTGACTAAAATAAACGTGAGAACACATGCATAACTATGTAACTATAACTGAGATCATGTTGGGACTGAATACTATATTACTGAATACTAAGGGACTTATACTATGTTACTGATACATGGATAACTATGTCTAACAGTTCTAATTATGAAGAATTAGTTTGGTTGATTGTATTTGACAATCCTGAAGCTGAAGACTGATTACATATGTTCTGATAACTGATAACATGAGTGATTATGTCTGACAGTCCTAAATCTGATGGAACTAGCTGAGTTCCATACTGTATGTGAGTAACTAAATCTGAGATCAGTCTTATCTAGTAGGGGATCTCTGAGTATATTGATACTAAAGAAGATTTGACTTAGTCTTAGATCAGTCTTACCTAACGGGTGATCTATGAATCTGATTATGCTACTACTCATTGTCCATAGTTGAGATTAGTCCTATCTAATGGGTGATTTTGTAGTCTATTTATAATGACAAGGATTGACTGTATCTGAAAGTTCTAAATTTGTATTACTAGCTGAATTGACTGTATCTGTTAGTCCTAATTTTTGTTACTGAAATTGTGGGATGTATTCATCTAACCGACATGCCCTATACTAAGCTAACTGGGGTCCAACCTGTAACCCCAGCTGGAAGGGTATTAGTAACGCACCACTGGTAACTATAACTGTTGTGGAGTCAGTCCTAATCTACTTAGTTCTAGAACTTACAGATTACTTCTAAGGATCTCAGTCTTGTCTAGTGAGTAAGTCCCCATCCCTAGGCTCGCTTGGTACTAAATCCTACTCCTATGTAAAAGATACTAAAATGAACTGATTGGCTGAATTGAACTGAGCTGATTAACTGAACTGAACTGATACTAGTGGTACTATCTAGCGGAGCTAAACTAAATTTATTGAGTTTCGTTGACTGACGAAATGTACTGACTTCTGAGGAATGACTGAGAATACTGAAGTTACTGATATTGACTGGGAATACTGAGGTTTCTGAGATTACTGAGCTACTAAAATTACTGAGATTTCCTGAGTCACATGACTGACTGAGTTCTATGGATCATAGCTTGACTGAGGAGATCATGAAAACATGACATGGCTCTAGGCACACAACTAAATGTTCAGGTACAAGTATCTCCAGGACCCGATGAGAAGAAACTGACATAGCATGTCTTACTTGAAGACATGACCAACAACACAATTCATAATTCATATATTAAAGCACTTCATCAAACATGTGATATGCATAATCTTGCACATACTAGGGGATTTCATGATATCATACTTGTTGGGCATTGTTCCTTCATCTAGGCATTTAATCATACACATAATAGGCATAGAATGTGTAAAAAACATTATACAACAATCAAACATCATGATTCATCTCTAATTTCATCATCCAAGGGTTTTAATACTAGGTTTACATGAATCTACATCATTACTAATCGATAACATATGCAATTTATCACCAAACAGGGATTAGAATGCAATTAGTCATTATCAACATGAACAAGAGCAATCCAATCATGAAATTCATAAAGAAAATCCATAACTTGAATTTAAAAAAGAGATTCTTGGACTTCTTAGATGAAAGGAGTCAATTAATGAACACTACACATACCTTAGCTTGTGATTCTATGAAGATTGATGGAGAGATTCTTTAAATTTGATGGTGAATTCACATGGAATCGACCTTCTGTGAAAATCCTAGGGCGTTTTCTTGAGAGTTTTTGAGAGTAATTGAGTATAAGTTACTGAATTATTGCCAAATCTCGTCTTATAAGGCTTATATAGGGTGGGAAATTGAACCTTTTATCCCTAGGACACATCTTTAATGTCTAAGAAAATTTCCCAGTTTTCATGGTTGGCGCGAGGTGCCACTATCGCGCCAAGTCACTGGAAAGTAACAAATGGGAAATTGCACGGTGGCGCAATACGGAGCTATTGTGTTGCCACCTTGTCTATGACCTAGAAGTTTGATGCGACATGCCACTATTGCGGAGAAACACTGGAAATTGATAATTGCTATTTTCGCTATCTCTGCGACGCACTAAAGGCTCAGGTGATACACTGTCTCACTAAAAAAACTCTAACTCGTCACCCGGGTGTTGGATTTGGGTGAATTTGGTATCAATGAAAATCTTTAAAATACCATGTTTACAAAAGTAGATTCATCTTTCAAATAAAGCTTCTAATATTCTTGGAAAAAATTTTCAAGCTAGGAAAAGTACGGGGTATTACACTCCAAATCACAAATCTCAAGAACTAGGGAAAGCAAGTTCAAAAGAATCCTTCTTCTTTTTAAGGAATCCAATCTACTCAATCAAGTAAGTTGTTTTTTAACTTGTTAATATCATGAGTGGGTACTTAAAATGTTCAAAATCTATTCGATTCCTTGATAAACTTTTGTGCATAAAGTGAAAAATTTATGACATTCTTGAGAATCATGAATGTGAATTGATTAACATGTGCGAATAATGAATTTCATGTTTGAAATTATTTGTAGGGATGCACTTAGAGTTGAATTAAACTTTCCTAAAAGCATGGGGTAGTCTGAGTACCCATTGGGTATGTGAAGTCGAAACCAACTCTACTAAACTTGCATATTTAACAGTAGCTACGAGTCTTATAATGAATCATAGTGTAACCTCATAAGTCGTTACATTACTCATAACCACTAGTATTAAAGGAGTGTTGGTTCTGTTAAGCTCATGAATCATACCCTAAATCATTTTTTCATAATACCTCATGGTGAGGAGTCATAGTCGTAATGACTGGGAAGGGTAATAACCAAGAAATTATTTTTGGTCAGACAACGAGTGTTGGTAACGAGTCATTGTCAAACATAACAACTCATTAGGAGGACTCGCTAGCTGACAAGTGAATAGTGTTTAGGTTTTTTTCTACTTCATGAATCTCATAATGGATTATAACTAGAGGTCAGAACTCATACCCTAAGTCGTAGGGTACTCAGTCCCTCTAACTCCTGCACTTATCTTTCTTATTTTCTTTTCTTTTCCTAGGATGTTCTAATATGTGTGTTTCTTCTAGGTACCATGGAACCAAAGAATAACTCAACCAAGAAGCACACTCCCAAGAAGCCAGCCTATCCCTCTAATTATTTCCTTATGAATGAGGACACTGATGAGTCGAGTGGCACAGTTGAATAATACCTATTGAAGGGGAAGGTTATTCCAAGAAAGTAGTTACCCCAGGAGTCCAAAGATGCTAAAATAGAATTCATACAACCTCGGTCCAGGACAAGAATGAAATATCCTAGCTAGTAACAACCCCACTCACCATCCTAGCCTGAAGATGACAGTGAAGATGATGAAGAAAGGGAGAAATTGGGTCCCGAGGTGGAAAATAATAAAGGAAAAGATGGTTCAGATGATGACGAGTCCAAAAATAAACAAAAGGGTGAGAGTGACTTGTGTGACACCCTAGTTGAAGTACCCTTCCCCCCTCTCTTCCACTGCCATCACTTGTTATTCCACTTTCTATAGAGCCTACTCGAGTGAACATAATCAATAGGTGGGGTACCCCAGAATGCAAGACTTATATAACCAAGATAGTTCTATAAACCCTTCCATGGGAAAGCCAAAAAGAGGGATCTTTTTGGAGCGAAGGCTGACCCCCACAGGTATGTCTGAGATGTCAAAATTTGATGCCAAGTTCAGACATTACCACTTTAATTGGATTACTACAGCTATCAGACAGTACAACTAGACATTAGTTCATGATTTCTATGCCACCTATTAAATAGACTCAAAGCAATTATATCCATAAGGGCATTTTGTAGGGGTAGTGATCTATTAATAGACATGATGATCAGAGGTGTTCGGGTAAACATCTCAATTGGAACCATATCCATAATGCGATAAGGGCCAAAGTTCCACCCATTAGAAAATGCTTTTGAGGTTAACGTTTGCACAAATAAGATGCAAAAAATTAAGAGAAGGCAAATTGGCACAGTTGATAAGTTGATTCACTTCTGATAGATGGCTAGTCTTATTGCGATTAAAGGAGAGAAGATTATTTGTCTAGTAAGAGGTGTAGGACCTGGTTCATAACAAATTACTAAATATAGCCTAAACTTTTTGGAAGACACTTGTACACCACAAGTTATATCCCATATATGGGGACAATATACTTAGTCAAGACCATGCAACCTTGGTAGCTTGTATTATGATAGTCTACAATATTGATGTGGCCCCAATTGATTGCTAGAGAGATTTGTGATTGAGAGGTGAGCACCAACATAATCTTGGCATTCCTTTATTTACTAACACAAATATGTTCAGATGCAGGATTACTAGAGATTCTAGGGGTTGACCAGTTCCTTTTTTTAGGAGATACTACCAAATTACGGTTGATTAATAATGATCCAAACCCTATATACAAGGCTGCGGAGATGGGAGAAGCATTTCTTAGCGAGGCACTTTGGGTTAGAGGGCACAAGATTGATGCTATAGGGTTCAAGGACATTGGTGAAACCCCTACTGAGACCGCCTAGTCCAAGCCTCATACCTCTATATATGCAACATATATTTTTAAGACTCCAACCACACTCTCAAGTGTGGCACCACATCCATTTACTTCTAGAATAGCCCTCTTCGACTATGATTTAGTGCCATATTCATTCTTAGATGAGGAAAGAAAGAGTTTAGGCATTGTGTAGGCAGAGGTAAAGCTTATTAGGAGGGGTTTAAGACATTGATGTAGAATGAGATTCGGTGTGAGATGAGAAATATATTTATTTAGTTTGATGGGTTTGAGCAGTGGATCGGTCAGAGACAAGAGGGTATACAATCTCCAAATTTGGCGAGCACACATATTATGTAGCCGCACTCTAGAAGGAGGTTAAGGAACTGCATGATAGATCATTTCCTTCGATACCCATTATTGAGGAGATCTATGAGGTGGAGAAGATACCAGTTATTTAGGGTGTTTGAGGTACAGATATCATGGATGATATTGATTATAGTGAAATAGGGAGAAAGATAACAGAGAGGGAAAAGATTGAGGATACAAAAATATCCAGTATATAGTCGGAACAGAATCACCAAACCAGGGTTTGAGAGATGGCAATGGGAGCTGGTAGCTCTTGAGTTACGGGTTAGATGACTCTAGATGTAGTCGAGTTGACTGGGAGAACGGTTCCTACCCTATAAGTACCATTGAGCACACCAATTGTAGTTTATGTTACTATTAATTTGAGTATCCTAGACATCATATGGACCACTACTAATCAGATTGTGTCCCATTCAGAGGCCCTACAATCTAACACTGCATGAGTAGGCGCCTAGTGCACCCAGGTATGTCTTTTCCCTCTATTTTATATGGTAATCACATACTAGGGACAATGCATAGTTTCTTAATTGGGGTAGGGTGTACCACTTAGCCACCATGGGTTTTTGTTTTCATGCTTCTTTTCACATCAGTCGAAGAATGAATATCAAACCGACATATCTAGAATAAAACTATTTTTTTTTTGTTTTTTTTTTATTGTGATGTCTGTGTTAGTGTTTAATTGGGAGAAAATTTGTAAAAAAGTTAGTTGATAGATATTGTGTGATTGTGCTTAAATTGTGAAATCGCTTGAGAAAATGGCACCACTCCTAAAAATTTATTTTACAATTGTGTGGTATGTGTATACGTGTGATCTCTATGAATATTGTCATGGTATTAGGATTAGAAACATAAAATTATGGAAAAAAATGCATGAACCTAATATATAGTAACTTGTGATGTGACCATATACCATGTGTGGGTGAGATGTTACCTAGTTCCCCATGTGTGTGGAATCCTGAACTTACCCGATTAGTCTTGCCTAGGTTGTAGTATAGTCAGTTAGGAATTGATCATAGGACCTTTTGAAATAAGTACACTTAGCCAAAACAACCAACCAATTGCAATAATAATCCCTTGTTCTCAATTCTCAACCTTAATAGACCTATTTTTTTGTTTTCACAAATTGACCTTCCCATTTTAAATTGTAATTATCCTGTTTTGTCCTTGGTCCTCCTTGGAGATTATGCATCTCAACTCAGGAAAATTACCTAATTTTTGGGGGGTTATCATATGGGTGACCAAGTGAGGTAGGTTTGAAGAAAGTGTGCAAATAGGAAAAAAAATAAAATAAGGTTGGGTATGGTAGATAAATAAAATCAAAAAGAAAAAGAGAAAAGGGAAATTGCAATAGAAGAGAAAAAAGAAACCGCACCTAGCCTGAATGAGTAAAAAAAGAATTAAAAAGGAGAAATAAGGGTGGATTGAAAGAAAAGTTGGTAAATGAGTGGACCCCAGAGTAATTATAGTGCCAAATAGGATTAGTCGCTGAAAATTCCTAAATGTACCATACCATCCCCAAGCCTACATTACAAGTCAAATAAAGTCTTATAGTGATCCTTACTCGACTGTCCGAAAACTAAGGTAAATAAAATAAGGGAAAGCCTATGACATTCAGCCCACACTGTTGGAACTTCTTTGTGAGTGAGAGCATATCCTTACCGTCCCTATATTAATATGTTTGATCTGTTTGAGTGATTGGGACTTCTTTGATTGTGAGGGTACATGGATCATGTTTTTAGATTACTTATTTATTTGGGTAGTGTGATATGTATATATACATGATTGTTTGTTTCTAATGTAATGCTATCATTTGATTCCCTTCTATCACATGGTTGCACTTCATCAATACAAATAGTTGAGTTTGGATAAGTTTACAAATAGTAGGGGGTAAGGTGTTTTGAACCAAAGTTAATAATCGACTGCCAAACGTATTGAAGGATCTTCCTAGTTCATTTTTGTGTTTGTTTTGTTTTATGTTGTTTCTTGAGGACATGAAAATGTTCTATGTTTAGGGTGTTGATGTTCCATGGTTTCATGGAACTTTTGACTCTTAAAATAGTGAAAAATATGCATTTACTCTGGTCGTTTTATCAGATATGATGTGTGTTTTGTGTATGTTCCAGGTAAATTAGGTTGAAAGGGGTGATTGACTACAAAAAGATGAAAAAGATTTGAAAAGTTGAAGTACTGACCAGGCAATGATTTGTGTAGTCATCTGACGACTCATTTCCAGAATAGTGTTGTTAACAATGGCAAAAGCTGAGTTGCACGAGGGAAGTGAAGATGACCACGAATTGTTATGTGTGACTACTAGTCGTGGTGTTCAGTCATTCTGAGCACAATGGCTAAAAGTCCTGAAGATTGACAAAAAATGCTCTAGTACTAAAAAATGAAGACCACGAGTTGTAATGACTGACTACGACTCCTGGTGAAGAGTCATTTTGACAACAGACTCAAAAATTCTGAAAGTGAAAATCTACTGGATTGATGAAGACTTGAAGTATACGACTCGTTACGACACCTAACGAGTCATGACCACTAAAAGCAGAAACGAACTACAACAGTAGCCAATGAGTTGTTGGAAGTCATAACGACTAGTTTGTAGAGGCGTGACCACTGCCGACCTAGTTTTCCTATTTTATTTTAATTAGGTTCCATTTATTATTTTGAGATACTATAAATACCCTTACATTGATATTTTCACGTACTATGACATCTTTGATACTCTTGTTCTTGGTCTTTGGTTTTCTAATTAATCTGAGATTTTGAATTTATCTATCATCATTGTGCAATTAATTCCATTCCTTCTTCATTGAATTCCATGGGTCATTGCATAACTGTGAGGGGATAATTTTCTTAACTAGGTTTGTGGGAACTCTGGCGGATTACTGAAGTTGGGGAAGTACGAGGTTTTGTTAAATCATTGTTATCTTCACATGTATTATCATCTTCTTCGTGATTGATTTTTTTTTTTCTACTGAAGAAGCTAAGGACTTGCCAATAATTAAGTTCATCCTTACAAAGGATTTCAAATTTTGAAAAGAAGAGAACAAGAATTATTCGAGGCTACCATCCCTCGTCTAATATCTTAGATTCAAAAGGTGTAAGCTAAACTGGCGTTAAAGATAAGGGTTAGTAAGGTGATACCATGAGACTCACAAGGTGAACAACGAGGTTTACCAATGAGTCTACAAGATAGTTGGTGATACATATCTTTTCAGATTTTCCATGCGTATCATTGAAATAGTCGGGCTAAGTACAAGAAACTTACGTAGTTTAGAAGGCAAGGGAAACACAGTCCTAGTGTTTGTTTTAGATTGTTTTACAAACCAATGGCATCTAAAGCTTCTTACTTTTTCTTGTTTTATACAAACCCCCCATTTACTTTTCTGCATCGCACGAAAGAAACTAAATATAACAAGTTAACATATATACCTAGTCCACTCAAGGAAACATTACTCTCATCAATACCTTGTATACACATGCTAAGGGTCTTATGGTTGCCCACTAGCCATGACCTACATGGTACAAGCTCTTGTGTATGTACTAAAAATTCTAGACATCTAGTGTCTGCCAACCTTATATGACCCAATCCCTTGAATATCTGTAGATATGTATACATTCCACAATAATCAATAGATATCACAATAATCACAAGTAGAATTAAAACAACATTCACACTTGTAAGACCAACAAGCTTAAATATTACCTCACTACATGTGATAAAACTTGTGATATCATACAACTATTTAGTTTCTTTGAACATTCATTGTAACAAGTATATGAAGAAATAGTTAACATGAACACACGAATAAAGTTGAGATTAACTATGTTTAACCATCACCTATCTCAATCCAAGCTTGCATAACTCTATTAAGCTTGAGTCTTGCCTTTTTGTGTAATTTTGGCTTGGTTATGGTCGAAAAACAATAACATGAAATAATTCAGATAATGACCTAGTACATGGATGGATGAAAAACTAACCGCATAACCCCAAGGTCAAATTCATGATCATTCATCCCATTTTAGGTGTTTTTATCTTCATTCCACCTTAATTTTACAAATTTCATAAATTTAATGGTAAATTCTAAGCATGCGGTTGTAAATTAATGGCTTTTAACCAAAACCTAATGATTTTCTACTCAATTAACCCAATTGCACTAAAATATCACCTAGTTCAAGGTAAAGCATTCCCAAAATTCAAAAACAGTGATTCGAAGGACTAATAGTCAAAAAACTAGTTAATAAAAGGGAATGACTAACCTTTATAAAGAAATACATTGATATTTAGATGTAAATCACTCCAAATTACCTCTCCTAGTCCTTAGACTAATATCAAATAAAAATGACATTTTGGGGTATGTTTTGTATTAATTAGTCCCTCTCTCACTATAGCGACATCAGTATAGCAAGATTCACCCACTATGGTGGATTGACCAAACATAACTCTTGGTATTGTGGAAAAATTACTGCTATAGGGGGGAAATTGTTTATATAGTAGTCCAGTGATATCAACCTACCACCTTCTATAGAATGGTAGACGAGGCAAAACTTAATATTTCTCCCATTTTTGCTATTTTTGCAGCACACCCTCAGATTTCGGGATCCCCAACCAACCTTTTTACGTTAAATTTGATATCGGGATTTCTACTCTTCTAATTCACTTACAAAAGTTTCTACATAATTATTATTATATTAGCTATCATAAAATTACCCCAAATAATACAGTCTTTAACTATTCCATTCAATAATTATCCTAGACCATACCACGCTTGGATTTTTTCCAAGACTCTCCTAGCTTGAAATTTCTAATTCTTAATTTGGGAAAAATCTTAACCCAATATTTTTCATATTAGACTTACTTATAACTATGAAAAGGATTATTATAGCCGCTTAGACGGTTTCACCAAAAACAAGCTAAAATATATATGACTAAAAGGACTTCGAATGGATCCTCAAGATTCGATCAAGCCTGTAAAAATAATCCAAATATACTACTAGGCTAATTTCAATATTTCAGACTCAATTGAACCATTGAATTTATAAAAAAAGAGGTTGTTATCAACAAGTTAATCCCCCTAGAAACCCACTTGCACTCTTTTAGTTAGTTTCTCATTAAAGTGGCCAAAATTTAAATAATAGCTCAGAACCCAAACCAACCATGGTAGTAACCCAAAATTAAAATTCCAGATCTAATGGAACTGAATGAATCACCATCTAATGCTCGAATAAAAAAAATTAATGAAAGTCAAATTATTTACTTTAGGGTACACAAAACCTTAAACTCACTCACATCACTCTTGAATACTTAGGGCCATGCCAATACACGCCACAACTCTTATGAGAAATATATCAACTACGTGAAAGGGTAAAATGGCCATAATTAAAAAATGCTAAAATCCACAACAAGGGTGTTACATATTTCATATATTTTAAACATGGCTATTCGAGCATTTCAATGATAATAGCCCACTATATCGCATATTAGGCAATCAGTGTGCCTTTTAAAATTCCATACAGTCTTAGGTATATTGCAATACTATTAGATCTTATGTGATATTGCTATATATATCACTAACAACATCAATGAGACATAATTACTGTTGTTAGTTTTGGATGATGTTGTTATCCATTATCCAGAGCATTGTTTGGTCTCAAGATTGACTTACTCATATGTTAATATTTTATTGGTTTATGTTATGCTAACAATATTAAAGGTTTCATAAAAGAATCAAACAATAAATAAGCAAATTTTTATGTTTATTTTCTTGCAGCTTCTTATTTTAAGAATCTTTTTTATATTTATAGCCATTTGAGGTGAAAAAGAAACTATAAAAGTATTGTTATTACTAAATTTACTCAAGTCAACAATCATTGGCAGTGGAAATATTTTTGAAAGAATCGAGGGTGAGTCATGTTGTACTTTGTCCTAGTGTGTCATAGATTTATGGTAAGATGGTGGATTCCAGTCCTATCACACCAAATGGGTAAGACATTTGATTGGATTCAACTCCCACTAAATTATAGCTTAACATGCCTTTTTATGGGCAAGATTGGGCTTAACTTCCAACGCAATATTGATGTAAGAATGAATAAGGAAAATAAAATTAGACTTTTGATGAAAATTCATGAAGCCCGCCATATTGATATGCTTCATTTTAGATGTGAATGTGGTAGAAGTGCATATAATTCTGAAAAAAGACAAGTGATAAAATTATGTAGACATGGAAGAACAAAATTATAACAATTATCAATTTGATTGATCCACGTGATTTTTTGTATTTTGGTTCAAATTTGGTTTATTATTTATATAAATTTGGTATTTCAATTTAATTTTTGTTATAGGGTCCAGGTATTTAGGTTAAATCAGAAACTAAATTAGTGTAACATTTAAGTCAAAATTATTTTATATATCAGACTTTGCTTTTTAATGCTTAAGCCCAAGTCAGAAAGCCCAATATATTCGATTGATCTAAGACCAAACCAGCAAACCCACTAACTAAGTCTATTCTACTAACTAGTAACCATCCTCACTGAAATGTATTTTAGCAATGACTCGTGTTCATCGACGCTTTTTTTTTTCTCCCTTCTTTTTTTTCTTCTTCTTCCATTTACTTGGTTGTTATAATTGTTTAATGAATCGTTGTTTCTTTATGTGTAAATGTTGTTCTGGAATCTTGATGGATGCTATGTAATAATCCATTTTAAATCAAATTATAGTAAGAGAAACCCTACGCTACTGTTTGCAAATATCATCCATCTGAGTTAATATAGATTAATATGGCAACCAATTCCTGTAGGTTTAACCCACCAGAGAAGCAATTATCTCTTGCTGAAACTACAATACATATAAATTAAGGGAAGGAAAAATCATATGCAAATATTCTTAAGATTAAGAAGTCAATGCATGACACTATCAAGGTGCAGTCAAAACCAGTCAACATAGTGCATGGGGAATCAACTATCATGTGGAAGTCGTCTAAAGTGGAAACATGATTTTACAATAGAATTTACAGTATGCAATCATCGTTAAATTATCTTATGGAGAGTAAGATATCCAAGAACTACAAAAAATTATACCAATACAATGTGGAATTAAAAGAGAGTGTACAATTGGAGTATTGGATGCAAGGCATATACTTATTAGATTAAATGGATTGGATGATTATGTACAATTATTATCCAAAGCATCTTACTAAATTAAGGCTAAAGATATGCACTGGTAGATGAGAATACTTAAGTGGGATTCATGGTTTGAATCGGATATTGAAACTACAATAGGAGTTGCATTGATCTCATTACTAGATCTCCCTTCTAATTTTTTTGCCAAAGAGGCTATTTTTTCTATAGTTGCAACAGTAGGAAACCCTCTAATGCTGATATGGCTACCAAGAATCAAACAAGGACTAGTTGTGAAAGAGTAAAAGTAGAGGTGAATTTGATAGCTAAACTATCGAGAAGGGTTAAGATAAATGAAGAGAATGAAGATACAGGTGCTATAAAGTAAAAATGGGTCAATATCCGCTATGACTATATGCCTAAATATTATAAAGAGTATTCTTTGTAGGGTCATGATGAACAACATGTTTGAAGGAGAATCTTGAATTAATAAGGCCAGCTAAGAAGATGAATATGGAAACAAAATAAGAAGATTATTCAGAGTCAGCAAAAGGTACAAAACATAAAGGGGTAAGTAATATGAGAACAAACATCAGTGGTTATACAGAAAAAACAAGTATAAAAAGACAGATATGGTCATGTAATAGGAGAAATAGATCAAGAACATAAGGAGATAACTACCTCTAATACTTTTGAAGCATTGAAAGAAGTTGAAGCAAGGGAAGTAGCACAAACTACAGTTAACAATGAAGACAATACAAGGGAATCTACAAAGGACTGGGTGAATAAAAAATTTTCCAGGATAGACTAGCCATTACAGACAGAGCATGAGGACAATAAAATTCCAAAACAGGGATTAGATGAGAATACAACATCCAAAATTAAAGAGAGTAGCAAACAGGTCGTCAGAATCACAACAATTAGCAGGATATGCAAAAAAGACAAAAGAGGAAGGATCAAATTGAGGCAGTAATAAATTGATGGTGGTTGAACAAAAGACTAACCCAGAGGATAATCTAATAATAGAAGGGGTACTTCCCCTTGCAATGAAAGTGGGTAAAAAATAGAGATATATAATTCCAGTAATGTTGATTTAGATGAGGAGGACCTAGAAGATAATATTAAGAAGATACCAAATGCTACAGATTTTTCTCTAACTAAGGTCCAAATGTTGAGTTCAAAATAGGGAAAACAAAGAAAGCAGAGTAAAAAGATACCAGAATCTACAATCCAGAGAAGAAGCCAAGTAATCAAATCAAGTAAAAATGAATGCTTTGATATGGAATATAAGATCAGTTCACACCCAAAAAGAATTTACAAGGCTGATTACAATGCACAAAAGGTACTACTTTTGTTTTATAGGCCTCATGGAGCCTTTTCAAGAAAGCGCAAATATTGAGGATTATTAAAGAAAACTGGGGATACAATATGCTATAGCTGATGTATCTGGTAAGATTTGGACATTTCTAGATTCTGCAGTAGAATACAGTATAATTAGTAATGAAGAAGAACAATTGACTCTCAAGATGGACAACAAAGATGGAGGGGTTACTTTTTATGTTACTTTGGTCTATGATAAATGCTCATCTACTTAAAGGTTGGTACTGTGGGAATCCTTGGGAAGTTTGGCTGATTTATAAAGGATCCCTGGCTTGTAGGAGATGACTTCAATGTCATAAGGAAAGAAGAGGAAAAGTTAGGAGGATTACCAGTCACTGAACTAAAAACAGCTGACTTTAACCACTGTATACATGTGTGTAATCTAGAAGAAAATGGATACAAAGAGAGAAGATATACTTTGTGGAATGGAAAAATATATGGAGAATGCATAGTCAAAAGACTAGATAGAGTGTTATGAAATAAGGAGATAATGGAATTATTTCCAGTAATAGAGGTAGAACACTTAGTCAGAAGTGGTTCTGATCATGCTCATTTATTGTTGAATTTTAGTACAATTAGGAAGAATGTAACTAGATCCTTTACATTTCTAAATTTCTAGTTAAAAGAAGATTTATTCCTGGAGGTGGTAAGACAGAACTGGTAGCATGATGTAGAAGGAAATAACTTTTACATCTATCAGCAGAAAATTAAGAGAACCAAGACAGCATTAGAAGATTGGAGTAAGACACAGTTTGGTAATATTTTTTAGGAAATTGCAACATTGGAGGAGGTCTTAAAAGTTAGGGATAAAAAGTTTGAGGAGGAACCTTCAGGAAATAATAGAGCTAACTTGCAGAAGACTCAAGCTGAGTTAATATTACAACTCAAAAGGGAGGAGGAATTTTGGAGACAAAAATATATATATTTTAATGGTTCAAAGATGGAGAGAGAAATACAAGAATATTTCATACTATTATGAAAGGTATAAAATCAAGGCTCAAGGTATCAAAAATATAAAATGGAGATGGAGAGTGGCTTGAAGAATAAGGTGATATTGGCAGGGCTGCAGAAGATTTCTTTCAAAAATAGTTTACTAAACAAGAGAGAGAAATTGAGTTCTCAATGGTAGATGAATTACCATCTTTGGTAACTCGGGAACAAAATGACTTGTTCAAAAAACCAGCTAACTTAGAGGAGGTAAAGAAGGTAGTAATGGGAATTAACAGAGATAGTGAAGGGGGACCAGATGGTATGACATGAGCATTTTATCAAGTAGCTTAGGATACAATAGGTATGCACATCCATCAAATGATTGTTTCTTTCTTTAGTTATTTTGAATTGCCAAGATATATTACTCATACCAATTTGGTGTTACTATCAAAAAAATTGATAGTGAATACCTTTTCAGATATGAGACCAATTTCCCTTAGTAATTTTGTGAACAATTTTTTTTTAAGTATTGTTCATGAAAGAATTAAGGGTTTTCTACCAGACATCATTTCTGAAGAGCAAGCAGTTTTATACAAGGCAGAAGTATATCTGAGAACGTACTGATGGTTCAGGAGTTTGTTTCTTAAATAAGAAAAAGGGGTAAGCCTCCAAATATGGTGATGTAGTTGGATATGATGAAAACATATGATAGGGTAGAGTAGTTTTTTCTAGCAAAAGTAATGAGGATGATTGGTTTTTGTGAAGAGTTGATTGACATGGTTTACAGACTGGTAGATAATAACTGGTATTCAATATTACCAAATGGCCAGCCTAAGGGCTTTTTCAAATCATCTAGGGGTTTAAAACAAGGAGATACCTTATCCCTTATATTATTCATCCTAGCTACTGAAGTGCTAAGAAGAAGTTTGAAAATATGGTTAACATAAAAAAAGTTTAAGAAATTTGTAATGACAAGAGGAAGCCCTAAGATAAATCATCTTGCCTTTGCAGATGATATGATTATATTGTGTAAGGAAGAAGTGGGAACTTTGAAGATGATTACAAACACTCTGGAAAAGTATGAACAGGTGTCAGGGAAAAAGATCAATGGAGAGAAAAGTGCTCTTTATTTTAATAGTGGAGTCTCAAATGGTAAAATAGTCATGGATGAGGTAGCTACAAGGATTTTGAGGCAGGAATTTCCATTTACTTATCTGGGGTGCCCAATTTACTATAAGAGAAAGAAGAAAGAATACTACAAGATTTTGATGGGTAGAATTACAAGTAAGTTGTTAAGTTGGAAAGGTAAATTGTTATTTTATGGGGGTAGATCAGTTCTAATTAAACATGTTCTTCAAAGTGTATCCATTCATTATCTTTCTATTATGAATCCACCTCTTAATGTGCTAAATGCATCGCATAGAGCTTTTGTTCAATTTTTTAGAGTAACACAATAGGAGGAAGGGGAAGACAATGGGTAAGATGGAAGAATATGTGTCTACCAGAAACTGAGGTATGATTAGGATTCAGATGGCTTTATGCATATGTAAAGCTATTGTTTGTAAGATATAGTTGAAGTTTAGAAATACAAAAACAATTTGGAGAAATTACATGTTGTATAAGTTTTTTAAAACTAAACATCCCAATGAGATAATATGGAAAGTAGGTAGAGGATCTCAGGTTTGGAAAAAGATATTGACGGTTAGGGATTTAGTTGATTATAATATCTTGTGGAAAAGTGGTAAAGGGGATACTAGTATTTGGAATGATAATTGGACTGAGCTTGGGATTTTATACTTTCTTGAGGATGTTGTAGAAGATACCAGATACAAACAAGTGAAGGATTTTACTATTAGTGGGTAATAGAATGAGGAATTTATCATGGATTTATTCCCTGAAGCAGTAGCTCATCATATTGTATAGAAGATAAGACCACCAAATCAAGAAGAAGGGGTAGATATTGCAATTTGGAGTATTGACACTAAAAGAGGATTTATTGTTAGGACAGCATATCACTATTGGAGAGTGAAAGAAGAGGAGAATGCTACATATAAAGATATTTGGATTAAAGGATTATCTTTTAAGATATCTTTCTTAATCTGGAGGTTATGGAAGAAGAAGATTCATATGGAGGACAATATATGAAGATGAGGAGTGGAGGGTCCATCAAAGTATTAGTGTTGCACTAATCCAACACAGGAGACATTGGCTCATGTCTTCAGAAGATCTTTTTTTGCTAACAGGACCTGGTCCTATTTTGCTAATATTGCAGGCATTCATATTCAAGGAGATAGTATGAGAGTATCAATTACTCAATGGTGGACAACAGTTGTTAAACCCATGGAGAAAGTATATTTCAAAACTCTTCCAGTTTTATCATTTAGGAATTGTGGAAAAGAAGGAATGGAAAAAATAATGAAGGAAAAGATATCAGCTTGCACAAGTGTATTTTTAACATCACCAGAAACATAAGGATGGTTTTAGGAGTAAGGAAACCTAATAATGTTTTCTCAATAGTTTGGCCAGGTATATTGAAGGATTTTTCACAATTAAAACCTTCAATAAGAGTAACTACAATTTTGTGGGAATTACCTTAGAGTGGATGGGAAAAGTACAATACGGATGGATCATCAAGGGGAAATCCAGGAAGTATCTCATATACTTTTTTTGTGAGAAATAATAGAGGGGACTTAACTTATACAGAAGGGGCAGTGATTGAAAACACAAACAACATGGAAGCAAAAATTATTGTTGTATTAAATGCAACTAAACATTGCAAGCATATGCATTTTGAGAAGATTATCATGCAGACAGATTCTCTAGCAATACAAATGATGCTAAAAAAGAGTGGAAATGTCCATAGAGCATACAAGAGCATGTACATTAGATATGGAAGCTATCTGTAGGGAAGCAGATAATTTTCCAACATATACACAGGGTAGGCAATCAACTGGATTATTTTCATGCTAATTGGGCTCAGGATAATGCTAATTTCATAGACACATCTATCCAGCAATTACATACAAAAGAAAAGAGACTAAAGGATAGTAGCAAGTTATAATGCCCCTATTTAAGATTGTCACCATTAAGGGGATGAAGGGAAGGGGAAGAATTAAGCTAGTTTTTTCCTTAACGGGTTATTTACATATATACAACATATTAAAAAAGTGAATTGGACCATCAACGCGACAGTGTGGAATCGAGTTACCCCTTGGATGTGACCTGGAAGTTTTCCGCGATGTGCTGGGATCGCGTCGGTGTACTGGAAGATGACAAATGTCAAAATAAGTTATGGCGCGACGCGCCGGTATTGCGGTATCTCACTAGAAACTAAGAATTGGGAAAAAGGCTAGTGGTGTGACATGGTGTTATCGTGTTGTCACACTGGAAAATGATAAATGCCATTTGTAGTGCCTCCGCGATGCACTAGAGTACCAGGTGGTACACTGTCTTACTAAAATGGCTTTAACTCTTCGCTCGGGTGTCGGATTTGGGTATATTTGTATTGATGGAAAGCTTATAAAATTTCCCACTCAATGAAAAGTCAAAGACTTAAAATACACATGTATAAAGTGTATTCTTCTTTAAAGTCAGTCTTTGACATTTTTGGATGAATTTAAGCTAGGTAAAATATGGGGTGTTATAATATCTCCCCCTTGGAAACATTCGTCCTCGAATAAGACTGATTAAGCTGAGGACTGCTGATAGACTGAGTTTATAAGCTTACATGCATATCTGATGCATGGAATACATGACTGAACTGATTAATGAATATGTGACTGAATATACAGCTATAACTGATACTAAGATTATAATTGTAACTGACCATGGAATTAAGTAGGTCTAGGGAAGACTATTACCTTAAGATGAGAACACTGATAAGTCTAAGATCATTCACTGTACATGTATGAACGAGAATATGAGAACATGGATGAGTCTAAAATATGATACACGAACTGAATATCACGAACTGAACTAAGCAATTGAGTACAAAGCTTACAACTGAGATTGGAACTAGAGGGTCAACTGTGATGACCCATTTCTCCAACTGGATTTGTTACGCAAAGAGAAAATGAAAGGTTTAGAACATGATAGCTCGGGGGATATAGTGAATCTCCCCCTTAGGACTCTATGACCATCAAGAATGGTGACTTAGTTGAGATACTAAGGAAAAACATAAGATGATGAACGGGGCACCTACAAACTAAATCATGACTGAATATCTGGGATCTTAAACTGGGGCATGATACATGAACTGGGATAAACCTACAACTACTAGGATGTTCCATTTTGGGATAGGACGACTAGATGGAAGGATGATAAACTATCCAAATTTGTCCACCTGACTGCTAAATTGAATTGCAGGCTTTATGAACTAACTCATACTGAAAACATATACTTAAATATAGTATTCATTCAACATTCCTTCTAGGAAGTTCTAATGGACTTAGGGAGCAAGGTATCTTGGCATGAGCTAAGAATAATGTCTAAATAAGAAATAGCAACATGTCTAATAGTGGAATATTTGGCATGTGAGACTGAACTTTACTTAGTTTGAATAATTATTCTGAAGATGTAGAGTATTATGAATATAAGAAAGGGACTAACTGAGTAACACGAGATAACCAGCATGACTTTACGGGAATGGTATTATCAAGGAATTCAAAATGAAGCGCATAACATGATTCTTAGATACTGAGTACTAACAATTGAATAACTGCTAATTGTACGCTTTGGTCATGTAAACATGAAATAGGACTGATCTTAGAATTGAATGCTAACTGAGACTGTGACTGATTTTTGATAGCTATATGATGGGGACTGGTACAAATTCATGATTTAAATTTACACTCACATTCTATATTTTCTCAAATCCTTATCTTAGGAAGAATTCTAATTTTTCCTCCAATAACTAAATACAACCTCTTCCGAGATATTCACCCAAACATTAACATGACTTGCAATCCTATCTTCATAAAAACATCTTCAGTTGAAATATGAATGAACTAATCTTTCTTTAATCATGAAACATCTAACCTATTCTTTTTCTTGTAAGAAATTTCTCATCACTACATCATTTCATAAGGATAGTTCACTGAAGGGCTAAAACATAGGGTCCTGAAGCATAAATAGACCCTATACCTGAACTTGATACTTAACTGAAGCCTGAGGAATTGAATACCTACATCATTGATTTACTAAAAGGTCTAAAATGAAAATATACATGAGATTGTCTAAATTTAACTGAACATTAAGAGCATAGCATGATCTATAGGAACTGAGTATACTGTAAGGTATGAGTACCTAAGTCATGAGATGCGTGACCTAGGTTGGAGTTTCTGTATTCATGCAATAGGATTCATAACACTAAGTGATTTGGAACTCCCTATACTAGGGACTATAGGCGTACCAAATTTTTTGATAGGGTGCACGAATATGAGCGCTGATCATAGAGATGACAAATAAGGAATGAATATATACCGTGACAGTTGTAGTACGAAAATTTGCACTGAGGTAAGAATGGGTTGGGCGTCAACCTCTCCCACTACTTTTCTACATGCACAGACCTTGCTACTAAAATCTGAAGGCCTGACTTGGTTAGTTGTCCTACCTTCTCTCCTTTATCATAAAGCCATTATTCTAAGTCTGTGAACTCTTTAATAAACTCTAAATCAAACTGAGACCAATTTACACTGAAGTTTGAGATATGATAATGCTCAAAAACACTAACCTCATTCTGAAGGACTACTCATGATAATGTAAGGTCCACTACTCGTACTTCCTTCTAATACATGATTCTCAGTTTTCTATTGCCCCAATAATCATCATATAATAACCTCAACACTGACTAGATTAGAATTCTCAACTTCTCTTTCTACTAGTTAAATTAAAAGATTCAAACTTAAATCAACTAAAACTAAGGTACTACTCCTTTATTCAAGGACTGGTTCATCAATAAACCAAAAATGAATGACTCTATTACTTAACTCAACTGAAGGAATTTTCTGGAAAACTGTAACTGAGAAACTTTTGTATACTCACCTAGCTGGAATAGGTTTACCTACTGAGGTGAGGAAGGCACTAAGAAATGTTCTTGTCAAGATTTAAGCTGACCTTAAAGTGGACTGCAATGCAAATTGTTACAAAAGATGAAGGAGCTCCTGGATCTGATGAGGTATAAGCATGTAAATAGGAGATCTGTAACATATACCAGTGGAAACATTAAGAGAATTTTCTTGATCTTATCTTGACTGAAGTGCATAAAGCCTATTTGGGCATTGCCCACTGGCGACACTGGAAGCGACACCCTACTGGTTTGGGCTACCATACTGAGCTGAAGGACGGTTGGACTGACCCTGTTGACACAAATATTTTTCTCTCTAAGACATTACTCTATACTCCTGCATCCTATGGCTGGTGCACTATCTGATGATAGAGCTGGAACTGAAGATTTAGAAAAAATTGGGAATGGTTACCACCTTCTAACTTTGTCCTAAAACCACTTGCCCTGACTCTCTTATTCTCCTTATCTTATCTCCTATGCTTCTTCCTCTAGCTCTGCTAAATATGAAACATAAGTATAGATAGGACAACAACCTATATGTTGTTCTGAGAGATACTGAATAGGCTAAAGTAGTGAAAGAAGCTCTAAATTCAGCATGAGAGACATGCTCGTCTAGGGGATCTGCCGGAATGGTCTGAGGTGCTGACTGATTTTCATTGCTTCTTTCATTGGCTTCTCTAGAAGGCATGTTCTGGAAGCATAATCAAGAGATAAGTTAGAATGAGAGTTTAACTTGAGCTCAGGCTCATTCACATGAAATAAATACTGAAAGAAAGGAAACTTTTCCTAAAACATCTCCTAGACTCTTGTCCATAAGTATGGCATGATATACACCCATGCACAAGACTCTACGTGATGTGACTTTCATACTCCCTAGGATGTTGTTGAGCCTTAGGCTTTGATAAAAAGTTTTTAACAACCAGAGAATACCTCATATGTATCACATGGTTCTTATGACCCAAAGTACCACAAGCTAACCCATGACTAATATCTTTTATGAGCACTAAACAATAATGCTGAATCAATACAGAAAAATAGGCAGAAATGACATAAGGTTCAAAATATGAAATAATGATAAATAACATCATCAGATAAAACACCTGTATCTGTAATACTATCTGAACTAGTCTTGTCTGAAATCCTCTAAATGAACTTTTTGAATATGGAGTTGATGGGACAAGCCCCCAACTAACTCCATCTACTATAAAAATGAAACTACTAAAATGCTAAAATAAAAGCATATCCTCAATAGTTGAGGACTCACCACTAAATCTGCGACTGCTGAATAGATCTATCTAAGCGCGATCGGGAAACCTGAGTTTCCGAACCTATGATATGAGACATCATAGAACAAAGAAAGAGTATGAGTCAGTATGTGGAATGTACTAGTATGCTAGATGAGGTAAGCATGAATGCAAGGGCTCATATGCATGAACAGTAACTGACTGAATTATATAGAATAACTGAATATGAGTATGCAGATAATTGAAACTGTTGTAAATATTAAGTATGCAATATTGTACATATATGTATATCGTAATTGAGCTAGTGTGAAGCTAAGTACAAAGTTCTGTTATTGTCTAAATGATAATCTGAAGTTACTGATAACTGAATTACTGATATTGATTGATTGTTTCTGGCAGTCTTGATTCCATAAAACTAAACTGAGTTATAAATTAAAGACTAAAACAAAAAATGTGAGAGGTAATCATCCAACCGACATGCCCCTCTCTGAATTGATTAGGGTCCAACCAGTAACCCCAGCTGGAAGGATGCTAATACCATTTCATGTGTACTAATACTAGAAAACCAGGATACCAAGCCTAACTAATGGGTGACACCTGTGCGGAGCCAAGCCTAATCTGACGGGTGACCCCTGGGAGGTAGTCAAGCCTAATCTGACGGGTGACTCCTCATCTTGCACTGGCTACAAAGTTTTGGAGTATGGGGACGACTGCTAATGACTCAGCCTATCTGACGGGGAAGCTGTCATCCCTGCACTCACTTGGTGCTAAATCCTACTACCAACTTAATAGACATTTAACTATTGTACTGGACTGAACTGGACTGATTTCACTGAGTTATTTGAGTACTATAACTAACTGAGTTCTACTAATTTTAATATCTAACTAAGAGTACTATTGATCATGACAAGAGTGACACTTTTTTGTAACTAACGCTGGCTATAAATTAACAGCTTAATAGTCGGGTATTAAATACCCCCAGGACACGATAACATAAAAAGTAAAGCATCACATGATCTCGCAAAGCATAACAATGTATACATGTTCATATATCATCTATAGAGATATTTTATCAAACACTTGTAGGGAATAAGATTGTTTCTATACTAACATGTCATGATTTCTTCACTCTATTACAACTTCGTGCACATAATCATAGATAACATTTAAACATAGCAACTACAATGCCGAACTTACAATTCCATGGGTTCAGCATGTAATTTATATAATTCCCCATAAAATAGTAATCTAATTTCAAGAATAATATAATAATCATTGATTAAAACCCAATTTACATCGTAGACACTTTAATTACCTTGTAAATTCAAGGGTTTATCAAGGTAATCACATATTCATCACACATTCAATTCAATTTCATGACACTTTCACTTAAATTATTGATTGAAGCTCAAATACTATCATGAACATGAATTTAATATAATTCAAACATGAAAATCATAAATCTGAGATCTTATATATTTAAAAAGGGATTCTTGGACTCTATGAGTGATAGGAACCCATAGATAAACACCTAACATACCTGAGAAGAAAATCTCTTGAAGTTTCTTTGGATTCTTGAGGATTTACCTTGATTCTTGAACTAGGGTTCTTGCCTCTTGAGACAAATTGATTCAATTTGGGGAAAACAGAATAAATAATGGTGTAACTAGGTGATGTTCCGGCTTTTGATGGAACATTTTAGGTCTTTTCCTTAGGATAATTGTTTGTTTTCAAGCAACCATGGTTGTATTTAACATGGAATTTTAGTTATTTCAAATTAAGGACTGAGTGTTAAGGATAACTTGGACAATCTGAGCAAAACAAAGGCAAATTGAGCAGCGACGGCTCAAGCGATGGACCATTGACCTTTTAATGATCCGTCGGTCTAAAATATTGACAAAAAAGGTAGAAGACACAGACTCTGGATGTCTTGCGATTTTCCAGACGATGGACCATCATCCCAACGATGAATTGTTTGTGTGAATCGTTGCCATAATACATAACACATCATCACTGGAATTCCTATGATAGTCCAGGCGGCGGACCGTCGACCTTGCAATGGACCATCGACCTTGAGATGGGTGGTTGAACTACCCGTTGCCCAGAAGAAGAACATGGAGTCACTAGACACCCAGTAATGGTGCAGGCAATGGACCGTTGTACCTATAATGGACCATCGCTTGATCCATCAATAAAAATGCGGAGAATCTGAGTATGAATTTTAAAACACCAGTTGTTGAATCATATAAATATCAAGTATTAGGGTTTATTCCGAATATTTTTTTCTTTAGTTTCATGATTTATCCTCTATTGAGAGCTTTGTATTACCTTTCATTGGGATTTGAATAGAGAGATTGAGAGTTGATTATTAGTTTTCATATTTTTCATCAAAGTTTGTGAAGATCAATATTATGACTTTGTAAGTACTTATTGAAGTTATTTATGAGCATCAATATAACTTTGATTTCTTATATGGAAATGAGTAGCTAAACTCCCATAACTAAGGTTATGGGAGCCTTGATGTAGAGAACTATTTTGGGGTTATGAATGTGTTTGATTTCTAATATCTATCGAAATTGCATGAATCTTTCTTCATCTTAATGACATCTCTTGGTTGCAAACTTAATAAGTTATCCCATAAAATCCACTTGTTTTACAAGAAAGTGGAGGTTGGGAAAAGAAGTAATTCATATGAACTCCATAGGTTTACCCTTTGGATTAATGGGTTGATGCCTTAACAGGATCACCCTCATGAGAGTGTTATTGAATAATGCATGAATCCTTTAATTTTGAGAGATATAAAGGGTGAAATACTCATTAAGTTGAGAAACATATGGGTAATCCTTAGAATTCAATAATTCTTGCAATTGAATAATAAGTTAGATTTTGAACACAAACTCGCAACCCTAATTATTTGAACATCTTGGGGAGCATTACTCTAGTTAATTCATTCTCATTGAAATTATATCTACATTTACTCTCAGTATCTAGACTTTTGTGTAGCACAAATACAAAAGAATACCGTTAATATTTCCAAACCCCCTTTATTTTGGAACCTTAGATCAACAGTCTATTAACAATCACAATACTTAGTGAACTCTGTATTCCCTGTGTGATTCAATACGCAACCCAATTGGGTTCTATATTTGATAGAGATCGCTTACTCTCTCATAAGAGAGGTGTAATTTTGGTGCATCAAATTTTAGGGCCGTTGCCGGGGATTACGGTTGTCAATTAAGTTTTTGTTTGTTAATTGACCTTTGGTCAAGTTTCCCAAATTTTACATTTTGTTTGTTGTTTTTGTTAGTATAGGGTATTCGTTGTGTATGCCAAGTACTTGCAGATCGGGTGCACTGTTATTTCCAATACATACGAAACCAAAACTTATTGGCATAATGACAGAACCCCTAGATGTTGCGAGACTAGCCGCGTTGGCTAGAGCTCAACTAAATCAGCAGAATAATCGTCAGTAAGTATGTCATCCTAATCCTAATTATGATGATTTGGGATATGATGACTTTTTAGATTATGCTAATCGAAAATGTGCAGAGAATGTAGTTACACCAGTGAACAGAAAGCATCCTTTCAGGGCGAGACTTGATCGTCAAGCTGTTTAATTTGATCTTAATGATAATAAAGATGGATTGGACAGAGTTAGTGCCACTGGAGGTATTATTCCTCCACCTCTAGCAGCAGGAGAAAAGTTAATTATTACCAGTACAATGATCCATCTCCTTCATTTGAAGGGGTTTTTTGGTGGACTCCCAAGAGATGATCCCAATATACATTTAGTGAATTTTATCACTATTTGCAAGTCCTTTGATAACCAGGGAGTGGGACAGAATGCCATTCACATGTATTTATTTTTGTTGTCTCTATCTAGGGAGGAAACATTATGGCTAAATTAGCTGACGCCCGATTCTATAACCAACTGGAGATAATTGAAAGAGGCTTTCCTAGAAAGGTTCTTTATGCCTTCTAGAAGGGTACAGTTAAGAGATAAGATCAACAACTTTAGTCAGTTTCCAACTAAATCCCTTCATGAGACATGGGAGAGGTTAAAAAAGAAACTGGCGCATTGTTCGAACCATAATATGATAGATATTCATTTGATGGAGACTCTTTATCGGGCTTTGAACTCTATTACAAAGCCAGTTGTTGATAATGCTATAGGGGGATCATTTGTGGATCTCACTTTTTAGGAGGTCTTAAGATTCTTTATTGGATGACCAAATAAAACAGAGCTTCGTATACCAAGGATTCTGTGGTAACAAGTCCTGTAGTGTCTATTGGCATGACTGTAGGGCAACTTAAGAAAGAGGAAGACAGTGATCAAGACATGACACACTTGAAGGCGTAGATGGATCTGTTAACCAAGTATTTATTATTTGCAAAGACTTAAAAAGTGAAAGCAGTTGCATCCAAAGGTAGAGATGATTCTGATTCAAAAGAAGAGGCTTACTATTTGAATAATCAGAGGGGTTTCTGAGGTAATAGACAAGGAAATCAAGGTCGTAACTACTATGAAAAAGATGGTTACAAGTATAGGGAGTAAGAAAATTAGAAAGGTAAGAGTGATAGAAGTGGGCTATATGTACTGTCCGGAAGCAGAGATAGTGCTTCAACTAGCTCTGGCAAGATGCCCATGGAGGATATGATGGAGACATTATTAAAGGGAGCTGAAGCTACCAACTCTGGAGTGACTACTATGAAGAGCGATTTATCTTTTATGAGTCAGTTTGTAAACTTGCACTCTACCTCTATCAAGTAGTAGAGCAACAAATGAGCCAGCTATCGGAAGTATTGAATCATATGACGTGTGGAACACTACCAAGTAAAATAATCCAGAACCCTCAGAATGATGGATCATGCATGGCTATTACCATATGGAGTGGTAAGGTTTTATCAGGCCCTTCTTTGGCCAAAGCTGTGAATAAAGATGTTGATCCTGAAGAAGGTAATCCAATGGAGACTGAAAAGATGGATGGCATTGATACCTCTTCTAATCATCATCTGGTTTATGAGTTGGAAAAGGACAAAGACAAGGAAAAAGAAGTACTGGTGAAGACTCTACCAAAACCACTACCTTCCTTCCCTCAAAGATTTAAAAAGAAGGTTGATGACACAAAGTTTAGTAAATTCATGGAAATATTGAAGCAATTGATAGTAAATGTGCCTTTGGTAGAAGCACTTGAGAAAATGCCAGGATATGCTAAATTTTTGAAGGATCTTATGAAGAAGAAAAGAGCGGTGAGCTATGAATCGGTGGATAATCTCCATCATTATAGTGTTATTTATACAAGGTCCTTGGTGCATTAGAAGGCAGACCCAGGAGAATTTACTATTCCTTGTACGATTGGGTCTCTGGAATTCACTAAGGCCTTATGTGTTCTGGGAGCGAGCATTAATCTGATACCACTAACTATTTATAAAAAGTTGGGTTTGGGAGATCCCACACCTACCAACATGCGACTTGTGATAGCGGATAGGTTGGTAAAATAACTTGCTGGTATTCTGTATGATGTGCTGGTGAAGGTGGATAGCTTAATATCTCCTGTGGATTTCGTAATTTTTGATTGCAAGGTGGACTTTGAGGTGCCTATAATCTTGGGTTGACCTTTCCTCGCAACTGAAAGTGTGCTAATTGATTTGCAAGCTAATGAGCTCTTATTTAGGATGAATAATGAAGTGGTGTGCTTTGATTTGTGCCAATCAATGAAGCAACATAAAGAAATAAGGGTGTTCTCAATTGTTGAGGTATATTATGATGATGAGCAGGAGGTGCCAATAAAGGAGAAGTTTGTTGTCGAGCCTTTAGCTACAGTACTTATGAATTTTGATTGCGAAGGCATTGAAGAGTATGAAGAGCTTGTTTTTACTTTGACAGGAATGGGATCATACTCTTATGCTCCTAAGAAGCTAGATCTTGATCTTAATAATCGACCAACACCACCGGTGAAGCCATCCATTGAAGAGCCACCGGTGTTGGAATTGAAAGAGCTGCCAGGGGATTTAAGGTGCGTGTTTCTGTGTAATAAAAGCACGTTACCCATGATTATTGCATCTTATTTCGGAAAACAAAAGGTTTTGGTGCATCAGAGGTACAAAAGAGCAATAGGCTGGACTATTACTAATATTATTGGCATTCCCCTTGGCATTTGCACTCATAAGATACAACTTGATGAAGACTATACTCCAACCATCAAGCATCAATGCCGAATTAACCTACCAATGCAAAAGGTGATTAAGAGGGAAATTATTAAGTGGCTGGACGCAGGAGTGGTTTATCCTATATCCGACCGTAAATAGGTAAGCCCATTTCAATGTGTGCTCAAGAAAGAGGGCATGATTGTTGTTTCAAATGAAAATAATGAGTTGATTCCTCTCATGTCAGTGACTGGTTAGAAGTTTGCATAGACTACCACAAACTAAACTCATGGACTTTAATGGACCACTTCTCAATGCCCTTCATGGATCAAATGCTTGATCAGTTGGTAGGAAGGGGGTGGTATTGTTTTTTGGATGGATATTTTGGCTACAATCAGATCTGTATTTCTCCTGATGATCAGCAGAAGATGATGTTCACATGATCGTATGGTACTTTTTCATTCAAGCGGATGTCGTTTGGGTTATGTAATGCACCCGCTACCTTCCAAAGGTGTATGATGTATATTTTCTCGGATATGGTTGAGGACACCTTGGAGGTGTTCATGGATGATTTTTCTGTGGTTGGAGATTCATTTTATTTGTATCTAGCAAACTTGAGTAGGGCTTTGTACAGGTGTGTGGAATTCAATCTTGTACTTAATTGGGAGAAATGCCACTTCATGGTGAAGGAGGGCATTTTTCTCGGGCACAAAAATTCAGAAAAAGGGATAGAGGTTGATCAAGACAAATTAGAAGTTATTGATAAGCTACCACCTCCCATCTTGGTGAAAGGGGTGTGTAGTTTTCTTAGACATGCTGGCTTTTACCGGAGGTTTATAAAAGACTTTTCAAAGATTGCCAACCCACTTTGCAAACTTTTAGAGAAGGAAGCTAAGTTCTACTTTGATGATGATTGCTTGAAGGTATTTGAATGCCTTAAAAAGAAGTTGGTTGAAGCCCTTATCATTGTTGCACCGGATTGGTCAAAACCGTTTAAGATCATGTGTGATGCAAACGGTGTTGCCCTTGGAGCTGTGTTGGGAAAAAATAAGGATAAATTGTTTCCTCCGATATATTATCCCAGTAAAGCATTGAATGGAACTCAAAATAACTACACCATTACCGAACAGGAACTCCTTGTTGTAGTCTATGCTTTTGAGAAATTTCGGGCTTATCTACTAGGAACCAAGGTGGTGGTCCACACTGACCATACAGCCTTGAGATATTTTATTGCTAAGAAGGAAGTAAAACCAAGGTTGATTAGATGGGTGTTGTTTCTCAAAGAATTTGAATTTGAAGTCAAAGATAAGAAGGGTTGTAAAAACCAAGTTGCAGATCATCTATCTAGGATGGAATGTAAACAAGCAGTTAGAGATGGAATGGAGTTCAATGGTGCATTTTTGGATAAACATATCTTGGCTGTTGTTATGGGGAAAATGTCTTGGTATGCTGATTTTGCAATCTATGTGGTGAGCGAGTTGATTCTGGAAAATCTTTCTTTTTATCAAAGAAAGAAATTCCTTCATGATATGACATATTACTTCTGGGATGAGCGGTATCAAATTCTGGCGGTATGCTGACAATATTATTATGAGATGTTTGCGAGAAGTAGATGTATTAAGTATATTGGAAGTATGTCATGCTTCCCAGTTGGAGGTGACCATGCAGATTATCGAACTTTTAGAAAGGTGTTGCAGAGTGGCTATTATTGGCAAACTTTATTCAAGGATGCTCATAAGTTCATGCTAAGTTATCACTAATGTCATAGGCAGGGGTCAATCTCCAAGCTGCATGAGATGCCTTTGACAAAGATGTTAGAAGTAGAATTATTTGACGTCCGTGGTATAGATTTCATGGGCCCTTTTGTAATCTCGTATGGGATGAATTACATTCTAGTTGATGTTGATTATGTATCGAAATGGGTTGAAGTCGCCCCTTGGCTGATAATAAAGGAAAGAGAGTTGTTGCATTTCTCAAAAAGAACATCTTCTCTCACTTTGGAGTACCACGCACTATTATAAGCAATAGAGGATCTCATTTTTGCAACAAAGTGTTTCGAGCTACCTTGGAAAAATATGGGGTAAAATAGCATAGAGTAGCAACTCCATATCACCCACAAATAAGTGTGCAAGTGGAGGTTTTTATTTGGGAGATTAAAGCCACCCTAGCAAAAACGGTGAACGCTAGTAGACAAGATTGGTCTCAAAATCTCGATGATGCCTTGTAGGCATATCAGACTGCTTTCAACACACCCATCGGCATGTCACCATATCAGTTAGTCTTCGGCAATGCATGTCACTTATTGATAGAGCTAGAGGGCACTCAAAAGATTAAATCTAAATTGGAAGGAGGCAACAGAGCTAAGACTGGCGCAACTAAATGAGATGGATGAATTCCATCTCGAGGCTTATGAAAGGACAGACCTATACAAGGACAAGATGAAGAAGTATCATGATCGGAGAATTGAGAAATGAGATTTCCAGAAAGGTGACTTAGTGCTTCTGTTAAACTCCAGACTCAAATTGTTCCCAGGAAAACTTAAGTCCAACCGGTAAGGCCCATTTAAAGTGAGTCAAGTCTACTCTTCTGGAGTAGTTGAACTTGAAAATAAAGATGGAAGTGTCTTCAAAGTCAACGGGCAACGATTCAAACTTTATATTGGTCCAAAAGACTCGATAAAAAGTATTGCTACTCTCTCTCTTGATGATGCTTGAGTAATCGAGATAACTAAGTCATGCCGAAATGATAAATCAGGCGCTAGAGGGAGGCAACACACTTTATGTTGTTGTCTACCATTAATTTAGGTTATTTTTTTGTTTGTTTTGTTTATTTGTGAAAGCTGAAGGGTGTGTGGAAGTGTGCAGGTATAAAAGAGTAGGGAAAACACAATCATAAGAAGTTTTAGGTAATTGATGGGTCACCTGATAGACCATCGTGGGCTTGACTTACCATCATGGTTATAATCGAGACAATGTCCAGAAACCAAGAAACTATAAAAGGAGCGACGGTTTAACCGACGGATAATTTTAAGTTGGATGGACTGTCGAATGAACCGTCGCTAATGAGTCACAAGGTATGCTCAATGGATTGGGATGAAGGGTCAACCGACGGACCGTCGCATATTCGATGGACTGTCGAACTAACCATCAAATTTAACCTTATTTCAGCGGGTCGGATCGGATCAATTTAAATAGCCAACTCTTTCATTCTTATCCGACCCAAATAATTTTAAATAGATAATTTCAAGCGATTCAGTAACCCCCGCATTATTCAAAGCACCTCTAACCTTTCATTCCCTATGAAGACCTTCCACTTCCCTTTTCCGTCTTCTATTTAAACTTCATCCCCTCATTGTTTTTTCACTTGCAAATGACAAAAGTTCTCAACAAAACTAAATTATCATATTGTTTCCTATGTTTTGAGTGCAAGTCAAGGTTAGAATCAAGTGCATCAATGCTAAGGTATGAAATTTTCTTTACTCTTTATACTACTTAATTTTAAGAATCAAGAAATCATGAGAAGGTTCTAATGGTAAAGAAACACTCTTTGATCTTAAAGTTTTTATGTGTGGTGCTGAACTGAGTAGAAACTTGATAAAGATCTTGGATGAAGTCTGAGTAGCCCATGGATCAAGAAAAGAAAAATGAGTAGTGGATTAATGTTGAAAATGCCAGAAAACTTATGCTTGACCTTAAAGTGTGCAAGGTGTTCAACAAAATGTCGAAATGAAGCATGAAAGAGATAAATGGAAAAAATTGTACGGGATGTCAAAAAGGTTGAAAATCACATGGCAATATGGGGGAAAGATTTCAAACCTTTTGTTGAGAGGATTGTAGAGAATGAATTGCACCCTTTCAGAAAACAACATGGAGGAGCAAATCAACAAAAAATTAGATACAATGTCCAACCCAAATTTTGCTCAAGTGATAGAGGAGGTTAGACGACTCCGGACAGATGTAGACAAGATAAATTAGCAGCCACGACAGACCATATTTGATCCAGTCTAGATTTATAGAGATGAGGATGAGGGTCTCGTTGACTTATTTAGGCATCTGATCAAGGAAAAAGGTAAGAAAGTAGCACAAGAAGACAAGAAGACTGAGAAAGCTGCTAAGAAAAAAGAGAAGAAGCGATGACTGGTAGCCATGTCACCTGAACAATTCAAAGATTACCAGATGTGGCGCACAGTAAAAAAATCAAGTAAAGAGGAAGAGAAGTAGTATAAAAGGCTTCAAGATAAATTAGTTGGAGTATCCACTAGTTCGGCCCCAGTCAGGGGGCAAATTTTAGACCCTGTTAGTTATGTGCTACCGCTGACTCTGGAGGGAGAAATTTTGAGTACTCCAACCACCATGGGATTCAATATTCCACCTAGTGAGGACGCTTTCACCTCCCCACACTTCACTAACACCTCAGATATAATAAGAGGCACGACAAGTATTTTCCCCTCCTTTGTACTTAAAATTTTATGCAATTGAGGACAAAATTATTTTTTCTGTGGGGGTGGGATGTTCTTGTTTGGGGGGGGATGTTTTGATGATTTTATTGGCATGTATAAGTGTTAAATTATCATTTTCATGTTCTATTTGTTATTGGTAATATGATAGCATGAAATAAAAGTTCCATTCCCATTGGCACCCTATTAAACATATGTGGATGACAACTGATGGTGGTAAAATTGTGTTTTTAATTTTTCATATAATTAATTCCTCTTACCAAGTGGAAAAGTGTTGTGCAACCATTTGTGAATCTATTAATTGCATTATAAGTTATTAATAAGTCAAATCATAGCTATGTGATCTGGATCCCAAAAATTAGTAGGATAGAAGTTAACTCAGTGCCTGTGTGGGTGAGCATTTGTGTAGTTCTGACATATGTGTTACACCTAGAACTTGACCTGTTCATCAAATGTTGTTGTATGTTTTGAATCTATAAGAGAGAATAGTAGGCCTTGTAGTGTTATTATTCCACTTGGCCAAATGATTGACCCACCAAAAACATTGTGTTCCCTTTGTCAACCCTTTTAAGCTGTGGTAGTGTTTTTTTTGTCCAAAAAAGTTTTATTCACTCTTTAGATGGTGTTAAGCATTTAGCTTTGGCCCTGGTCCAATTGTGGACATTTTTCACTTTAACATAGATAAATTGCCTAAGTTGAGGTTGCCTACTACTGGATTGTTAGTAGCCTAGGAGGATGAGTTGAAAGTAATTTGAGGGGTAGCATCTGACCCTGGTCTAGTTAGCAATCTAAATAGATATTATGCACCTCAATCTTTTGCATCAACATAAGTTGAGGGTGGCTTATACTGTGTTATCAATAAAAAAAAGGGGGGTAGTGGGGGTATGGAAAGAGCGTTGATAAATAACTGCGAATGAAAAAGAGGGTCCTTAATTAAGGTAAGTAGATACAAAAAAGGGTAAAGAGAGTAAAATTCTTGTACTTTAAGTCACTTACCCAGATGAATAACTTTCACCGATCCTAAAACCTCATTACAACCTTTAACAAGTCCTACTTGATCTTAGAGAGCCAATCTTAAGAGAACATTAGATGATAAGAGAAAGCTTATAGGTGTACACTATTTTGGCAACTTCTTTTCGGACAGTGAGAAGCTTAGTTTTGTCCACGATTGAACTGTGCGATGTGAGGTGGAATTCTTTGGCTCTGAGGGCATGTTGAGCTATATTTGTTCTATTTAGTTCTTTGGGGTATTGTATCAGTAGCTGTGAATGTGTTGATTAGTAGTTAATGCCAGTAGTGGATCCATGTGTGTTGAGATGGCATAACCAAATGTATAGTGGAATGATTGTATGATTGGGTTGGTTTTACTATAAAATTCCCATCATGATGTTGTTCACATATGTATCATAGTGTTGAGTTTCTTAAGGACAAGTAATTGCCTTAAGTTGAGAGTGTTGATGTTCCGGCGTTTGACGGAACATTTTAGGCCTTTTTCTTGGGATAATTGTGTGTTTTCAAGCAACCATGGTTGTATTTAACATGGCATTTTAGTGCTTTTAGGATAAGGCTGAGTGTGAAGGATAACTTGGACAATCTAAGCAAAACAAAGAGAAATTGATAACTGACGGCTTAGGCGAACGACCGTCGACCTTGCGATGATCTATTGGTCTAAACCGTCGACAAAAAAGTAGAAGGCACAGTCTCTGGACATCCTGCGATGGACCGTTGGCCCTGCGATGAACCATCGGTGTGAACCGTCACCATAATACATAATGCATCATCACTAGAAGTGTTGTGATGGTCCAGGTGATGGACCATCGACCTTACGATAGGTCATCGCACTACCCGTCGCACAAAAGTAGAACATGGAGTCACTAGACACCCAACGATGGTGCAGGCAACGTACCGTCGAATCTGCAATGGACCATCACTTGATCCATCGACCAAAATATGGAGGATCTGAGTTTGAATTTTATGACCCCAGTTCTAGAATCATATAAATACCAAGTATTAGGGTTTATTGCGAATCTTTTTTTCTCTAGTTGCATGCTTTCTCCTCCATTGAGAGCTTTGTATTACCTTTCATTGGGATTTTAATCGAGTGATTGAGAGTTGATTATTAGTTTTCATATTTTCCATCAAATATTGTGAAGAAAAATATTGTGACTTTTGTAAGTACTTTTCTAAAGTTATTTATGAACATCAATATAACTTTGATTTCTTATATGGAGATGAGTAGCTAAATTCCCCAAACTAGGTTTATGGGAGCCATGATGTAGAGAACTATTTTGCGGTTGTGAATGTGCTTGATTTCTAACATCTATCGAAATTGCATGAATTTTTCTTCATCTTAATGACATCTCTTGGTTGTAAACTTGAGAAGTGATCCCATAAACTCCACTTGTCTGAAAAGAAAGTGGATGTTGGGAAAAGAAGTGATTAACATGAACTCCATAGGTTTACCCTTTGGGTTAACAAGTTGATGCCTTTTACAGGATCACCCTCATAATAGTGTTATTGAATAATGCATAAATACTTTAAGTTCGAGAGAAGTAAAGGGTAAAATACTTATTAGGTTGAGAAAATTAAGGATAATCCTTAGAATTCAATAATCCTTGCAATTGAATACAAAAGTTAGATTTCGAACACAAACTCACAACAGGAATTGTTTGAATATCTTGGTGAGCATTACTCTAGTTAATTCATTCTAATTTATATTACATCTACATTTACTCTCAGTATCTGGACTTTTGTGTAACACAAATATAAAAGAATACCGTTAACATTTCCAAACCCACTTTATTTTGGAACCTTAGATCAACAGTCTAATAACAATCACAATACTTAGTGAACACTGTATTCCCTGTGGGATTCGCCACCCAACCCTATTGGGTTCTATATTTGACAGCGACTGCTACAAAACAATACAGTTAACATTTTTAAACTCCCTTTATTTTATAACCTTTAATCAACAGTCTAATAACAATAAAAATACTTAGTTAGCACTGTATTCCCCATAGGATTCGACACCCAACCCAGTTGGGTTCTATATTTGACAGCGACCGCTTATTCTCTCATAAGAGAGGTATAATTTGGGCATATCACTAGGTTTATTAGGGTTAATTTTCTTGTTAAAGGCTGACTAGGGCCGTGGAAAAATACTCAAATACCCTTGGAGTGATTTAAAAACTCAAAATTTAAAACTGAAAATTGACTAAAAAATCCCAAACATGGACCTTTGCGCGACGAGGTGCTATTGTGCCGTGTCATTTAAAAGTGGAAAACTGGTCATTGCACCGTCAATGCGATGTGGCAGAATCGCATTTCCCCTTGAATGCAACCTATAAGCTCACCGCAACACAGTGTGATCATGTTAGTGTACGGGAAGCTGACAAATATGAAATAAGTTGTGGCGCGAGGCGCCGGTATCATTGTAACTCACTGGAAACTGACAATAGGGAAAAAGGCTAGTGGTGTTATGCGATAGAAGGCACCGGTATCATGGAACCTCACCGGACTGCCTCCGCGACACACTAGAGTACCAGGTGGTACACTGTCTTACTAAAATGGTTGTAACTCTTTGCCCGCATGTTAGATTTGGGAGAATTTGGTATCGATGGAAAGCTTATTCAATTTAGCACTTAATGAATATTAAAAAACATGATTATTACATATGTATAAATGTGTATTCATCTGTAAAGAAAGTCTTTGACATTTTTGGGATGAATTTAAGCTAGGTAAAAATACGGGGTGTTACAATATCTCCTTCTTGGGAACATTCGTTCCCGAATAAGACTGATTAAACTGAGGAATACTGATAGAATGAGTTTATAAGTTGTACACGCATATCTGATGCATGGAATACATGACTAAACTAATTAATGAAAGTGTGGTTGAATATGCAATGATAACTGATACTATGATTATAGATGTAACTGAATATGGAACTGAGTAGATCTAAGGAAGACTGTTACCTTAAGCTAAGAACACTGATAATCCTAAGACCATTTACTAAATATGAATGAACCGAAACATGCGAACATGAATAAGTATAAAATGTGATACACAAACTAAATATAGTAAACTGGACTGAGCCCTTGAGTACAAAGCTTACAGCTGAGATTGGAAATAGAGGGTCAACTATGAGGACCCATTACTCAAACTGGATTTTTTGCACAAAGAGAAAATAGAAGGTTTAAATAATGATTGCTCGGGGGTTATAGCGCATCTCCCCCTTGGGAGACTCAGTCCCTAGAAAATTCTGACTTGGCTAAGAGACTAAGGAAAATCATTAGACGATGTACGGGGCACCTATGAACTGAATCATGACAGAATATGTAGGATGTTAAACTAGGGCACGATACATGAAATCGGCTAAACCTACAACTACTATGATGTTCCATTTTAGGATAGGACGACTAGATGGAAGGATGGGAAACAATCCAAATTTGTCCGCCTAACTGCTAAACTAAATTGCTGGCTTTATGAACTAACTCATACTGAAAAAATATACTTAACTGAAGTATTTCTTCAACATTTCTTCTAGGATGTTCTAATGGCCTTAGGGAGTAAGGTATCTTGGCATGAGCTGAGCAAAGCATCTAAATAAGAAATTGCAACATGGCTAATAGCGGAATACTGGGCATGCAAGACTGAATTGTACTTAGTCTGAATAACTGGCCTAAGGTTGTAGAGTATTTTGACTATAAGGATGGGACTGACTGATTAACATGAGATAATTCAGCAAGAATTTGTGGGAATGGTATTACCTAGGAATGAAAAACAAAGCGCATAACATGAATCTGAAATACTGAGATACTGACAATTGAATAACTTGTAACTAAATGTATGCTTTGGTCAGGCAAACATAAAATGGGACTAAGTATGGAACTGAATGCTAACTGAGACTATGACTGAGTTCTGATTGCTACATGATAGGGACTGGTCCAAATTGAGGATTTAAATTTAAACTCACATTCAGTATTTTCTTAACTTCTTGTCTCAGGAATAATTCTGATTTTTCCTCCAATAACTAAATACAACCTCTTGCAAGAAATTCACCCTCACACTAACATGACTTTCAAGCATATTTTCATAGCTACAGCTTTGGGTAAAACATGCATGCACCAATCTTTCCTTAATCATGAAACATCTACCCTATTCTCTCACTTCTAAAGAATTTCTCATCACTATATCATTTCATAAGGAGAGTTCACTTAAAGGCTAAAGCGTAGGGGCCAGAAGCATGAATGGACAATATAACTGAACTTGATACTTAAATGAAGCCTGAGGAATAGAATACCTACATCATAGATTTACCAAGAGGTCCAAACTGAAAATAAACATAACATAGTATGAATTTAAGTGAACATTAGAAGAGTAGCACGAGCTATAGAAACTTAGTATACTATAAGGTATGATCACCTGAGTCATGAGCTACATGACCTTGGTTGGAGTTTCGATATTCATTGAATAGGATTTGTAACACTAAGTGATCTGGAACTCCATGTACTAGGGACTGTAGGCGTAAATGATTTTTCTATAGGGTGCACGAATATGAGCTATGATCATAGAGCTGAGATGTAAGGCATGAATATATATCGTGATAGCTGTAGTACAAAACTTTGGATAGAGATAAGGACGTGTTGGGCATCAACCACTCCTACTACTTTTTGACACAAAAGGACCTTGCTTCTAAAATCTGAAGGCCTGACTTGGTTACTTGTCCTACCATCTCCCACTTAGCTTAAAGCATTATTCTAAGTTTGTGAACCCCTTAATCAACTCTAAAATGAACTAAGACCATTTTACTCTGGAGTCTCAGATATGACAATGCTCATAAGCACTAAACTCATTCTGAAGGACTACTACTAATAATGTAAGGACCACTACTAGTACTTCCTTTCGATATATGATTCTTAGATTTATGTTACTCCAACGATTATCATATAACAACCACAACACTGACTAACTTAGAATTCTCAACTTCTCTTTCTACTAGTTCAATATAGAGATTCAAACTTAAATCAACTGAATCTGAGGTACTACTCCTCTATTCAATGATTCGTTCATCAAGAAACAAAAACTGAATGACTCTATTATTAAACTCAGTTGAAGGAATTTTCTGGAATACTGTAATTGAGCGATTTCTATATATTCTCCCTATATACTCGCCTGGCTAGAATAGGTTTACCTTTAAAGGGTAGGTAGGCACTAAGAAATGTTCTTATCAATATTTAATCGGACCTTAAAGTGGACTGCTATGCAAAGAGTTACAAATGATGAATGAGCTCCTGGATCTGATGAGGTATAAGCATGTAAATGTTAGATCTATAACATACCAGTGACTGTATCAGGATAATTTTATTGATCTTGTCTTGACTTAAATACATATAGCCTATTTGGGCGTTTCTTACTGGTGGCACTGGAAGTGGCACCCTGCTAGTTTGGGCTACTAGACTGAGCTGAAGGACAGTTTAACTATTCTTGTTGACGAAAATCTTTTCCCCTCTGAGCTATTACTCTACACTCCTGCATCCTATGGCCTATCTTGCCATATCTAAACATACATTGCTACCAACTTTACATACACCTAGGTGATTTTTACAACACTCTTCATAGAGTGGATAGGTACGACGACTGTTCACACTACCCTGGGATTTGGACCCTGGCACCCCATCATGACTGTCATTCATGAACTTTAGTATTGGCACACTAACTGATGATGGAGCTGGAACTAAAGATTTTGGATAAAACTGGAAATGGTTATCACCTTTTGACTTTGGCTTAAAACCACTTGTCCCGACTCTTTTATTCTCCCTATATTTTCTCTTACGCTTCTCCCTCTTGCTCTGCTTAATATGAAACCCAAGCCTACACAGGACAATAGCTTATAGGTTGTTTTGAACAACTACAATTGAGTCTAAAGTAGTCAAACCAGCTATAAATTTTGCATGAGAGACATGCTCGTCTAGGGGATCTGCCTGAACGGGTTGAGGTGCTGACTGATTTTTATTGATTCTTTCATTATTTTTTCTGGAAGGCATATTCTGGAAGCATAAGGAAAAGATGAGTTAGACTGAGAGTTTAACTTGAGATCAGGATCACTCACATGACATGAATACTGAAAGAAGGGAAACTTTTCCTAAAACATCTCATAACCTCTTATCCATAAGTGTGGCGCGATACATACCCATGCAGAAGACTCTACGTGATGCGACTTTAAGACTACCTAGGACTCTGTTTAACTTTAGGATTTGATACCAAGTTTTTAATGACTGAGACTACCCCCTAGTCGTCACATGATGCTTACGACCCCAAAGGACCACAAGCTAACCAATGACTGATATATGCTGTGAGCACTGGATAATAATTCTAAATAAATACGAAAAAATAGGCTAAAATGTCATAAGGTTCAAAATCTTAAATAATGATGAATAACATCTGATAAAACACCTGTATTTAAAATACTATCTGAACTCATCTAGGTTGAAAACCTCTAACTAAACTGTCTGAATATCGAGTTGATGGGACAAGCCCCCAACTAAATCTGTCTAGTATAATACAGAAACTACTAAAATGTTGAAATAAAAGCATATGAGGACATATTACTAAATCTACGATTGCTGAATGGATCTATCTAAGAGAAGTTGGGAAACCAGAGAATCCGAACCAATGATATGAGACATAGTAGCACAAATAAAGAGTACGCATCAGTATGTGGAATATACTAGTATACTAGATGAGGTAAGGCTCAATGCAAGGGCTCATATGCATGAACAGTAACTAATTGAGTGATATAAAATAACTGAATATGAGTACGTGGATAACTTAAACTGTTGTAAATACTAAGTATGCAATACTGTGCATATATGTATACTGTAACATAGCTTTTCTGAAGCTAAGTACTGAGTTCTGTTAGTGAGTAACTAATAATCTAAAGTTACTGATAACTGAATTAATGATATTGATTGACTATGTCTGACAGTCTTGATTTTGTAAAACTAAACTGAGTTCTAAATTGAAGATTGAAAATAAATTTATGGTAGGTAATAATCTAACCGATATCCCCCTCTCTGAAATGATTGGGGTCCAACCTGTAACCCTAGGTGGAAGGGTGTAATACCATGGCATGGGTACTAGAAAACCATTAAGCCAATCCTAACTGATGGGTGACACCTGGGCGGAGCCAAGCCTAATCTGATGCGTGTCCCCAGGGAGGTAGTCAAGCCTAATCTGACGGGTGACTCCTCATCCTACGCTGGCTACGTATTTATGGAGTACAGGGATGGATGCTAATGACTTTTCCTTTCTGACTAGGAAGCCGTCATCCCTGAACTTGCATAGTGCTAAATCCTGCTCCCCACTGAATAGATACTGAACTGTTGTACCGGACTGAACTGGGTTGATTTCACTAAGTTTTTTGAGGTCTATAACTGACTGAGTTCTACTGAGTTTTTTTATTTATTTAGAGTATTATTGATCGTGATAAGGCTGACACTATTCTGTAACTGACACTGGCTCTAAATGAATAGCTAAATAGTCGGGTATTAAATACCCCCAGGAATTGATACTATGAAAAGTAAAGCATCGCATGATCTCGCAAATCATAACAATGTATACATGTTCATATATCATCTATAGAGACATTTTATCAAACACTTGTTGGGCATAATCTTGTTCATAAACTAACATGTCATCATTTCATCACATTATTACAACTTCGTGCACATAATCATGGATAACATATAAACATGGTAACTACAATGCCCAACTTACAATTCCTTGGGTTTAGCGTGCAATTCATATAATTCCCCATAAAATACTAATCTAATTTCATGAATCATATAATAATCATGGATTAAAACCCAACTAACATCATAGACACTTTAATCACCTTGTAAATTCCAGGGTTTACCAAGATAATCACGTATTCATCACACAAGCTATTCGATTTCATGAAACTTGCACATAAATCATGGATTGAAGCCCAACTACAATCATAAACATGAATTCAATCTAATTCAAACATGGAAATCATAAATATGACATCTTGTATATTTAAAAATGGATTTTTGGACTCTATGGGTTAAAGGAAACCATAGATGAACACCTAACATACTTGATAAGAAGAGTTCTTGAAGGTTCATGGAGATATTCTTAAGGATTGACGTTGATTCTTGAACTAGGGTTTTTTCCTCTTGAGAGAGAATGATTTAATTTGGTGAAAACTTTAATGAATAATGGTGTAACTAGGTTTATTAGGGTTGAATTTCATATTAAAGGATGACTAGGGCCGTGAAAAAAGACTCAAATACTCCTTGAATGAATTAAAAATTTGAAATTTGAAACTAAAAATTAACTAAAAAATCCCAATCTGGGCCCTTGGCGAGACGCGACGGTATCACATTGTGTCACTTGAAAGTGGACAACTCAGAATTGGACCATCAACGCAATGCGGTGGAATCACGTTACCCCTTGTATGTTACCTGGAAGTTCTCCATGACATGGTGGGATCGTATTGGTGTACTAGAAGCTGACAAATGTGAAAATAAGTTGTGGCGCGACACACCGGTATCATGGTACCTCACTGGAAACTGACAATTTGGAAAAAGGCTAGTTGGTGTTATGTGGTGGTATTGAGTTGTCTCACTGGAAAATGACAAATTCCATTTGGACTGCCTCCGCGATGCGCTAGAGTACCAGGTAGTACACTGTCTTACTAAAATCGCTCTAACTCTTCGCCCGGGTGAAGGATTTGGGAGAATTTGGTATTGATGGATATCTTATTCAATTTCCCACACAATAAAAATTCAAAAACTTGAAAATTACACATGTATAAAAGTGTATTCATCTTTAAAGAAATTCTTTGATATTTTTGGGATGAATTTAAGCTAGATAAAAGTATGGGGTATTACAATATCTCCCCTTCGGAACATTCATCCTTGAATAAGATTAATTAAGCTGAGTACTGCTCATATAATGAGTTTATAAGTTGTACATATATATCTAATGCATGGAATACATGACTGAACTGATTAATGAATGCGTGACTGAATACGCACCGATAACTGATACTACGATTATAGTAGTAACTGAGTAGATCTAAGGAAGACTATTACCTTAAGTTGAGAACACTGGTAATCCTAAAATCATTTACTAAATATGTATGAATAGGAACATAAGAACATGAATGACACTAAATCATGATACATGAACTGAATATCATGAACTAAACTGAGCCCTTGAGTATAAAGCTTACAACTGAGATTAGAACTAGAAGGTTAACTGTGTGGACCCATTACTCCAACTGGATTCATTACACGAAGAGAAAATGTAAGGTTTAGAACATGATATCTCGGGGGTTATAGTGTATCTCCCACTTGGGACACAATGTAGCTCGAGAATGCTGACTTGGCTGAGATATTAAGGAAAAGAATTAGACGATGCACAGGCACCTATGAAATAAATCGTGACTGAATATTTGGAATCTTTAATTGGGGCATGATACATTAACTGGGATAAACCTACAAATACTAGGATGTTCTATTTTAGGATAGGACGACTAGATAGAAGGATAGGAAACCATCTGAATTTGTCCACCTGACTGCTAAACTGAATTGCTTGCTTTATGAACTAACTCATACTGATAACATATACTTAATTGTAGTATTCCTTCAACATTCCTTCTAGGAATTTCTAATAGCCTTAGGGAGAAAGGAATCTTTTCATGAGCTGAGAAAAACGTCTAAATAAGAAATTAGAACATGGCTAATAAAGGAATATTGGTCATGCGAGACTGAATTATGCTTAGCCTGAATAACTAGTTTGACGTTGTAGAGTATTATGAATATAAGGAAGGGACTAACTGAGTAACATGAGATAACCGAGCTTGAATTTGTGGGAACGGTATTATCTAGGAATTCCAAAAAAAGCGCATAGCATGATTTGGAAATACTGAGATACTTACAATTGAATAACTGTAACTGTAAGGTTTGATCAGTTAAACATGAAATGGGTTTGAGTTTGGAACTGTATGATAAATGACACTGTGACTGAGTTCTGATAGCTACATCATAGGGACTTTTACAAATTGAAGATTTAAATGTACATTCATATTCTGTATTTTCTTGATAACTACAGCTTCGTGTAAAACATGCATGCTCCAATCCTTCCTTAATCAATAAACATCTACACTATTCTCTCTTTTTTAAGGAATTTCTCATCACTACATCTTTTCATAAAGAGAGTTCACTAAAGGGCTAAAACATAGCGGCCTGAAGCATGAATGAACACTATACCGGAACATGATACTTACCTGAATCCTGAGGAATAGAATACCTACATCATGGATTTACCAAGAGGTCCAAACTAAAAATAAACATGACATAGTCTGAATTTAACTGATCATTAGGAGCATAGCATGAGTAATAAGAACTGAGTATTCTATAAGGTATGAGCACCTCAGTCATGAGCTACGTGACTTGGGTTAATGTTTCTATATTCATGGAATAGGATTCATAATACTAAGTGATCTAGAACTCTCTATACTAGGGACTGTAGGCGTATATGATTTTTCGATAGGGTGCACGAATATGAGCAATGATTATAGAGTTGGAATGTAAGACATGAATAGATATTGTGACAGTTATAGTACAAAACTTTACACTGAGTAAGAATGGGTTGGGCATCAACCTCTCCCACTGCTTTTCTACACTCACGGACCTTGCTTCTAAAATCTGAAGGCCTGACTTGGTTACTTTTCCTACCATCTCCACCTTAGATTAAAGTGTTATTCTAAGTCTGTGAACCTATTAATATACTCTAAATTGAACTGAGACCACTTTACTCTAGAGTCTGAGATATGACAATGCTCATAAACACTAAACTCTTTCTTTAGGATTACTCCTAATAATGTAAGGCCTACTGTTAGTACTTCCTTCCGATATATGATTCTTAGTTTTATATTTCCCCTACAATCATCGTATAATAACCTCAACACTGACTAACATAGAATTCTCAATATCTCTTTCTACAAGTTCAATCTAGAGATTCAAATTTAAATCAACTAAAACTGAGTTACTAGTCCTCCATTCAAGGATGGGTTTATTAAGAAACTAAAACTTAATGACTCTATTACTGAACTCAGTTGAAGGAATTTTCTAGAATACTGTAATGGAGAAATTTCTATATACTCTCCTGGCTAGAATAGGTTTACCTGCGAAGGTGAGGTAGGCACTAAGAAATGTTCTTGTCAAGATTTGATCTGACCTTAAAGTGGACTGTTATGCAAAGAGTTTCAAAATATAAAGTAGCTCCTGGATCTGATGAGGTATAAGCATCTAAATGGGAGATCTGTAACATACCAGTGACCACATAAGGAGTATTTTTTTATCTTGTATTAACTGATATGCGCAGAGACTATTTGGGGATTGCCCATTAACGGCACTGGAAGTGGAACCCTACTGGTTTGGGCTACCGAACTGAGCTGAAGGACAATTGGACTGATCCTGTTGACGTAAATATTTTCCCCTATGAGTCGTTACTCTATAATCCCACATCCTATGGCCTGGATTTCCACATCCAAAATATACATAGCTGCCAGCTCAACATACACCTAGGTGATTTTTACCACACTCTTTGCAGAGTAGATAGGTACGACCACTGTTTACACTACCCTGGGTTTTGGAGCCGGGCACCCCATCATGACTGTCATTCCTGAACTTTAGTACTGGAACACTAACTGATGATTGAGATGGAATTGAAAATTTTGGACAAAACTAGGAAAGGTTACTAGCTTCTTACTTTGGCCTAAAACAACTTGTACCGACTCTCTTATTCTCCCCATCTTTCCTTCTACGCTTCTCCTTCTTACTCTGATGAATATGAAACTCCAGCCTAGATAGGAAAATAGCTTGCAGGTTGTTTTGACAACTACTGAATTGGGTAAAGTAGTCAAACAAGCTCTGAATTCTGCATAAGAGACATGCTCGTCTAGGGGATCTTCCTGAACAGGCTGAAGTGTTGATTGATTTTCATTAGTTCTTTCATTAGCATCTATGGGAAGGCATGTTCTATATGCATATGGAAAAGATGAGTTAGACTAAAAGTTTTACTTGAGCTCAAGCTCAATCGCACGACATGAATACTGAAAGAAGGGAAACTTCTCCTAAATCATCTCATTACCTCCTAGACATAAGTGTGGTGCACTACATATTCATGAACAAAAGTCTATATGATGCATATTTCAGACTCCCTAGGACTTTGTTGAACCTTAGGCTTTGATACCAAGTTTGTAATGACCCGAGACTACCCTCTAGTCATCACACGGTGTTTACGATCCCATAGGACTACAAGCTAACCCATGACTGATATCTGTAGTGAGCACTGAATAATAATGCGGAATAAATGCGGAAAAATAGGTTTAATTTCCATAAAGTTCAAAATCTAAAATAATGATAAATAACAACATCAGATAAAACACATGTATCTGAAATACTATTTCAATAAGTCTAGTCTGAAAGCCTCTAACTGAAATGTCAGAATATGGAGTTGATGTGATAAGCCCCCAACTAACTCTGTCTACTATAATACTAAAATAACTGAAATGCTAAAATAAAATCATATCCTTTATAGATGAGGAATCACTACTAAATCTGTGACTACTGATTGGATCTGTCTAAGCACGGTCAGGAATCTTGAGCGTTCGAACCTATAATAGGAGACATCATAGTGCAAAGAAAGAGTATGCGTTAGTACGTGGAATGTACTGATATGCTAGATGAGGTAAGGATGAATGCAAGGGCTCATATACATGAAAAGTAACTGACTGAAAGATATATAATAACTGAATATGAATACGTAGATAACTGAAACTGTTGTAAATACTAAGTATGAAATATTGTGCATATATGTATACCGTAATTGAGTTTTTCTGAAGCTAAGTACTGAGTTTCGTTAATGAGTAACTGATAATCTGAAGTTACTAGTAACTGAATTACTGATACTGATTGACTATGTCAGATAGTCTTGATTCGGTAAAATTAAACTGTGTTCTAAACTGAAGAATGAAATAAAAAATGTGGTAGGTAATTATCTAACCGACATGCCCCTCTCTGAACTGATTGTGGTCCAACCTATAACCTCAGCTAGAAGGGTGCTAATACCGCACCATAGTTACTAATACTATAAAATCGTGATGCCAAGCCTAATTAACGGGTAACACCTGGGCGGAGCCAACCGTAGTCCGACGGGTGACCCCTGGGAGTTAGTCAAGACTAATCTGATGGGTGAATCCTCATCCTGCACTGGCTACACAATTTTGGAGTATAGGGACAACTGCTAACGACTCTGCCTATCTAATGGAGAAGCCATCATTCCTGTACTCGCTCGGTGCTAAATTCTACTCCCAATTGAATAGACACTGAACTATTCTACTGGACTAAATCGGACTAATTTCACTGAGTTTTCTTAGTGCTATAACTTATTGAGTTCTACTAAGTTCTATATCTAACTAAGAATACTTTTGATCATGATAAAACTGACACTATTTTATAACTGACTCTGACTCTAAATAAATAGCTTAATAGTAGAGTATTAAATACCCCAGGACTCGATAGCATGAAAAGTAAAGCATCACATGATCTTGCAAAGAAAACAATGTATACATGTTCATATATCATCTATAGAGACATTTTATCAAACACTTGTAGGGCATAAGTTTGTTCATATACTAGCATGTCATGATTTCATCACTTTATTACAACTTTATGGACATACTCATGGATTATATATAAACATGGTAACTACAAAACCCAACTAACAATTCCGTGGGTTTAGCATGCAATTCATATAATTCCCCATAAAATACTAATCTAATTTCCTGAATCTTATATTAATCATGGATTAAAACCCAATTAATATCATACACATTAATCACCTTGTAAATTCAAGGGTTTATCAAGATAATTACAAATTTATCACACATGCTATTCGACATCATGAAACTTGCACTTAAATCATGGATTGAAGCCCAACTATTATCATGAATATGAATGTAATCTATTTCAAACATGGGAAATCATAAATCAGAGATCTTTTATATTTAAAAAGGGATTCTTGGACTCTATGGGTGAAAGGAACCCATAGATAAACACCTAAAATACCTGAGAAGAGAGTTCTTGGAGGTTCTTAGAGAGATTCTTGAGGATTGACCTTGGTTCTTGAACTAGGATTTTTGCCTCTTAAGTGAGAATGATTTAATTTGGGGAAAAATTGAATGAATAATGGTGTAACTTGGTTTATTAGGGTTGAATTTTATGTTAAAGGTTGACTAGGGCCGTGGAAAAAGATTCAAATACCCCAGGAATGATTAAAACTCAGTATTTATAATTGGAAATTAACTGAAAAATATTGATTTGGGCCCTTGGCGTGACGCGGTACTATCGCGCAGTGTCACTTTAAAGTGAACAACTGGGAATTGGACCTTCAACGTGATGTTGTGGAATTGTGTTACCCCTTGTATGTGACCTGGAAGTTCACTGCGATGAGGTGGGATCGCATTGGTATAGTGGAAGCTGACAAATGTGAAAATAATCTATGGCATGACGTTCCGGTATCATAGTACCTCACTGGAAATAGATAATTCGTAAAAGGACTAGTGGCGTGATGTGGTGGTATTGCATTGTCTCACTGGAAAATGACAAATGCCAATTGGACTACCTCAACAATGTGCTAGAGTACCAAGTGGTACACTGTCTTACTAAAATGGCTCTAACTCTTCGCCCGGGTGTCGAATTTGGGAGAATTTGGTATCGATGGAAAGATTATTCAATTTACCACACAATAAAAAGTCAAAAACCTGAAATTTACACATGTATAAAAGTGTATTCATATTTAAATCTATTCTTTGACATTTTTAGGATGAATTTAAGCTAGGTAAAAGTACGTGGTGTTACAATATCTCACCCTTGGGAACATTGGTCCTCGAATAAGACTGTATCTAACAGAGAACTGATGATAAACTGAGTTTATAAGCTATACATACATATATGATACATGTAATACATGACTGAACTGATTAATGAATGCGTGACTGAATATGCAATGATAATTGATACTAAGATTATAGTTGTAACTGAACAGGGAACTAAATAGATCTAAGGAAGACTATTACCTTAAGTTGTGAACACTGATAAGACTAAGATCATTTACTGAACATGTATGAATGGGAACATGAAAACATGAATGAGTCTGAGACGTGATACATGAACTGAATATCGTAAACTAAACTGAGCCCTTGAGTACAAAGCTTACAGGTGTGATTGGAACTAAAGGGTCAACTGTAAGAATCCATTAGTTCAAATGGATTAGTTACGCGAAGAGAAAATGAAATATTTAGAACATGATAGCTTGGGGGTTATAGTGCATCTCCCCCTTGAAACACTATGTCCCTCGAGAATGCTGACTTGGATGAGATACTAAGGAAAAACGTGAGATGATGCATGGTGCACTTACAAACTAAATCGTGACTGAATATCTAGGATCTTAAACTGAAGCTTGAAACATGAACTGGGCTAAACCCATAAATACTAGGATGCTCCATTTTCGGATAGGACGACTAGATGGAAGGATGGGAAATCATCCAAATTTGTCTGCCTGATAGCTAAACTGAATTGTGGGTTTTACGAACTAACTTATACTAAAAACATATGCTTAACTGTAGTATTCCTTCAACATTCCTTCTAGGAAGTTCTAATAGACTTAGGGAGAAAGGGATCTTAGCATGAGCTGAGTAAAATAGCTAAATAAGAAATCGTAACATGGCTAATAGCAAAATACTGGGCATGCGAGACTGAACTGTACTTAGTATGAATAACTAGTCTAAAGCTGTAGAGTATTATAAATATAAGTAACGGACTGACTAAGTAACATGAGATAATTGAGCATGAATTCATGGGAATGGTAATATATAGGAATGAAAAATGAAGCGCATAATATGATTATGAAATACTGAGATACTAATAACTGAATAACTAGTAACTGTATACTTTGGTCAGGCAAACATAAAATGGTACTGAGTTTGGAACTGAATGCTGATTGATACTATGACTGAGTTCTGATAGCTACATAATGGGGACTGGGAAAAATTGAGGATTTAAATGTACACTCACATTCTATATTTTCTCAACTTCTTATCTCAGGAAGAATTCTAAATTTTTCTCTAATAACTAAATACAACCTCTTGCAAGTTATTCACCCGCACACCAACATGACTTTCAAGCCTATCTTCATAGATATATCTTTGGGTAAAACATGCATGCACCAATCTTTCCTTAATAATGAAACATATACCCTATTCTCTCCCGTCAAAGAAATTTCTCATCACTACATCATTTCATAATAAGAGTTCACTGAAGGGTTAAATCATAGGGGCCTGAATCTTTAATAGACACTACACCTGAACTTGATACTTAACTGAAGCCCGAGGTATAGAATACCTACATCATGGATTTACCAAGAGGTCTAAACTAAAAATATACATGGTATAGTCTGAATTTAACTGATCATTAGGAGCGTAGCATAAACCATAGGAACTAAGTATAGTGTAAGGTATGAGCACCTGAGTCATAATCTGCGTGACCTGAGTTGGAGTTTCTATATTCTAGAATAGGATTCGTAATACTAACTTATCTAGAACTCCTTATACTAGGGACTGTAAGCGTATATGATATTTTTATAGGGTGCACGAATATGAGCTATGATAATAGAGCTGACATGTAAGGCATGAATAAATATCGTGACAACTGTAGTACAAAACTTTGCACTGGGGTAAGGATGGGTTGGGCGTCAACATCTCCATCTACTTCTCTACATGCATGGATCTTGCTACTTAAATCTGAAGGCCTAACTTGGTTACTTGTCCTACCATCTCCCCCTTAGATTAAAGCTGTTATTCTAAGTTTGTGAACCCCTTAATAAACTCTAAATCAAACTGAGACCACTCTAATCTGGAGTCTGAGATATAACAATGCTCATAAACACTAAACTCATTCTGAAAGACTACTCCTGATAATGTAAGGCCCACTACTATTAATTTCTTCCGATATATGATTCTTAGCTTTCTTTTTCCCTAACAATCATCATATAACAACCTCAACACTGACTAACTTAGAATTCTCAACTTCTCTTTTTACTAGTTCAATCTAGAGTTTAATACTTAAATCAACTGAAACTGAGGTACTACTCCTCTATTCAAGGACTGGTTCATCAAGAAACTGAAACTGAATGACTCTGTTACTAAATACAACTAAAGGAATTTTTAGGAATACTGTAACCGAGCAATTTATATATACTCAGCATGTTGGAATAGGTTTACGTATGGAGGTGAGGTAGGCACTAAGAAATGTTTTTGTCAATATTTGGCCTGACCTTAAAGTGGACTGTTATGCAAATAGTTTCAAAAGACGAAGGATCTCCTGGATCTGATGAGGTATAAGCATATAAATGGGAGATTTGTAACATACCAGTGAGCGCATCAGGAGAATTTTCTTGATCTTGTCTTAACTGAAGTTCATAAAGCCAGCTTGGGCATTGCCCACTAGCAGCACTGGAAGTGGAAACCTGCTGGTTTAGGCTACTAGACTTAGCTGATGGACGGTTAGACTGACACTATTGATGCAGATCTTTTCCCCTCTTATCCGTTACTCTACACTCCGACATCCTGTGGCCTGGCTTGTCACATCCAAAACATACATCTTTTCCATCTCTACATACACCTAGGTTATTTTTACCACACTCTTTATAGAGTGGATAGATACGACCACTGTTCACACTACCCTGGTCTTTTTAGCCTGGCACCCCATCATGACTGTCATTCCTAAACTTTAGTACTAGTTCACTAACTGATGATGGAGCTGGAACTGAAGATTTTTTATGAAACTGGGAATATTTACGGCCTTCTAACTTTGGCCTAAAATCACTTGTCCTGACTATCTTATTCCCCTTATCTTTCCTTCTATGCTTCTCCATCTTGCTCTACTGAATATAAACCCCAATACTAGATAGGACAACAACCTGTAGGTTATTCTAAGCTACTAGAAAATAGGATAAAGTAGTGAAAGCAGCTCTGAATTCTAGATGAGAGACATGCTCATCTAGGGGATCTACCTGAACGAGATGAGGTGCTGACTAATTTTCATTACATTTTTCATTAGCTTCTCTAGAAGGCATGTTCTTGAAGCATAAGGAAGAGATGACTTTGACTAAGAGTTTAACTTGAGATCAGGCTCACTCGCAGGACTGAATATTGACCGAATGGAAATATTTCATAAAATGTCTTATCCATAAGTGTGGCGAGCTACACACCCATGCACAATACTCTACGTGATGCAGCTTTCAGACTCCCTAGGACTCTGTTGAAACTTAGGCTCGATACCAAGGTTTTAACAACTTGAGACTTCCCTCTAATCATTTCACGGTTCTTACAACCCCAAAGGACCACAAGCTAACTCATGACTAATATCTACTGTGAGCAATGAACAATAATGCTGAATAAATGCAGAAAAATAGGCTGAAATACCATAAGTTTCAAAATCTAAAATAATAATAAATAACATATGATAAATTACTTATATCTGAAATACTTTCTAAACTAGTCTACTCTTAAAGCCTCTAACTGAACTATCTGAATATGGAGTTGATGGTACAAGCCCCCAACTAACTCTGTCTACTACAATACTAAAACTACTAGAATGTTGAAATAAAAGCATATCCTCAATAGATGAGGACTCACTATTAAATTGGTGACTACTAACTGTATCTGTCTAAGTGCGGTTGGGAAATTTGAGCCTCCAAACCTATGATAAGAAACATCATAGCGCAAAAAAAAATATTCATCAGAACGTCGAATTTACTGTAATGCTAGATGAGGTGAGGCTAAATGCACGGGCTCATATGCATGAGCAGTAATTGACTGAATGATATAGAATACTGAATATGAGTATGTGGATAACTGAAACTATTGTAAATACTAAGTATGCAATACTGTGCATATATGTATATTATAGCTGAGCTTTTCTAAAGCTAAGTACTGAGTTTTGTTACTGTATAACTAATAATATAAAGTTACTAATAACTGAATTACTGATACTTATTGACTGTGTCTGATAGTCTTAATTCTTTAAAACTGAACTGAGTTCTAAACTGAAGACTGAAACTTAAACTGTGGGAGGTAATCATCTAACTGACATACCCCTCTCTGAACTGATTAGGGTCCAACCTGTAACCCTAACTGGAATGATACTAATACCGTGCCACGGGTACGAACACTAGAATACAAGGATGTCAAGCCTAACTAACAGGTTACACTTGGGCGGAGCCAAGCCTAATCTGATGGGTGACCCCTGGGATGTAGTCAAGCCTAATCTGATGGGTGACTCTTCATCCTGTACTGGCTACGCAGTTCTGGAGTAAAGGGATAGCTATAATAACTCTACCTATCAGACGGGAAAGCCATCATCCCTGCACTCTCTCAGTGCTAAATACTACTCCCAACTGAATAGACACTGAACTGTTGTACTAGACTGATTTCATTGAGTTTTTTGAGTGTTATAACTGACTGAGTTCTACTGAGTTATGTATCTAACTGAGAGCACTATTGATAATGACAAGACTGACACTATTCTGTAACTTACACTAACACTAATTAAATATCTAAATATTCAGGTATTAAATACCCCTAGGACTCAAAAGCATGAAAAGTAAACCATCACATGATCTTACAAAGCATAACAGTGTATACATGTTCATATATCATCTATAGAGACATTTTATCTAACATTTGTAGGGCATAAGCTTGTTCATATACTAACATGTCATGATTTCATCACTTTATTATAACTTTGTACAAATAATCATGGATAACATACAAACATGGCAACTACAGTGCCCAACTTACAATTCCATGGGTTTAGCATGCAATTCATATAATTTCCCATAAAATAGTAATCTAATTTCATGAATCTTCTAATAATCATGGATTAAATCCCAATTAACATCATAGACACTTTAATCACCTTGTAAATTCAAGAGTTTATCAAGATAATCACATATTCATCACACATGCCATTCAATTTCTTGAAATATGCACTCAATTTATGGATTGAAGCCCAACTACTATCATGAACAAGAATTCAATCTAATTCAAACATGGAAATAATAAATTTGAGTTCTTGTATATTTAAAAAGGGATTCTTAGACTCTATGGGTGAAAGGAACCCATAGATGAACACCTAACATACCTTAGAAGAAGAGTTATGAAGGTTCTTGGAGAGATTCTTGAGGATTGACCTTGATTCTTGAACTACAGTTTTTGCCCCTTGAGAGAGAAAGATTTAATTTGGGAAAAATTGAATGACTAATGGTGTAACTATATTATTAGGGTTGAATTTTGTTTTAAAGGTTGACTAGGGATGTATAAAAAGATTCAAATACTCCTAGAATGATTTAAAAACTCAGAATTTAAAACTGGAAATTCACTGAAAAATCTCGATCAGGGCCCTTGGCGTGATGCGGTGCTATCGTGCTATGTCAATTGAAAGTGGACAACTGGGAATTTTACCATCAATGCGATGAGGAGGAATTGATTTAACCCGTGTATGTGACTTGGAATTTCAATGCGATGCGGTGGGATCGCATTGGTGTACTGGAAGTTGACAAGTATGAAAATAAGTCGTGGCGTAACGCGCTGGTATCCTATTACCTCACTAGAAACTAACAATTAGGAAAAATTCTAGTGGCACAAAGTGGTGGTATTGGACATGGTGGTATCACATTGTCTTACTGGAAAATGACAAATGCATTTGGACTGCCTCCGCGACGTGCTAGAGTACTAGGTGGTACATTGTCTTACTAAAATGACTCTAATTCATCGTCCGGGTGTCAGATTTGGGAAAATTTGGTATCGATGGAAATATTATTCAATTTCCCACCTAATTATAAGTCAAAAACTTTAAAATTAAATATTTATAAAAGTCTATTCATCTTTGAAGAAAGTCTTTGAAATTTTTGGAATGAATTTAAGCTAGGTAAAAGTACGGGGTGTTACAATATCTCCCCTTTGGGAATATTCATACTCGAATAAGACTGATGAAGATGAGGACTGCTGATAGACTTACTTTATAAGATAAAAATGCATGTATGATGCATGGAAGACATGACTAAACTTATTAATGAATGCGTGACTAAATATACAACGATAACTGATAATAAGATTATACTTGTAACTAAACATGGAACTGAATAGATCTACGAAAAACTACTACCTTAAGCTGAGAACACTGATAAGCCTAAGATCATTTACTGAAAATGTATGAATCGGAACATGATAATATGAATGAGTCTGAAATATGATACATGAACTGAATATCATGAACTAAATTGAGCCCTTGAGTACAAAGCTTACAGATGAGATTGGAACTAGAGGGTCAACTGTGAGGACCCATTACTCCAACTAGATTTATTACGGGGAGATAAAATGGAAGGTTTAGAGAATTATAGCATGGAGATTTTAGTTCATCTCCCCCTTGGGAGACTATGTCCCTCGAGAATGCTGACTTTACTGATATACTAAGGAAAAGCATGCCACGATGCATGAGGCACCTACGAATGGAATTGTGACTGAACATCTAGGATCTTCAACTGGGGAATGATACATAAATTGATCTAAACCATAAACTACTAGGATGTTCTATTTTGGGATAGGACGACTACATGTAAGGATGTGAAACCATCCGAATTTGTTCTTCTTACTGCTAAACTAAATTGTTGTCTTTATGACCTAACTCATACTGAAAACATATACTTAATAATAGTATTACTTCAACATTCCTTCTAGGAAGTTATAATAGCCTTAGAGAGCAAGGGATGTTGTCATGAGTTGAGCAAAATATCTAAATAAGAAATCGTAACATGGCTAATAGCGGAATACTGGCATGTGAGACTTAACTGTACTTAGTCTGAATAACTGGTTTGAAGCTGTAGAGTATTGTGATAATAAGGAAGGGACTAACTGAGTAACATGAGATAACTGAGCATGAATTCTTAGGAACAATATTATATAGGAATGCAAAACAAAGTGGATAACATAATTGTGAAATACTGACAATTGAATAACTGGTAACTGTACGCTTTAGTCAGGCAAACATAAAATGAGACTGAGTTTGGAACTGAATGCTAACTTAGACTATGATTGAGTTCTGATGGCTACATGATGAGGATGGAACAAATTGAGGATTTAAATGTACACTCTCATTCTACATTTTCTCAACTTCTTATCTCAGGAAGAATTCTAATTTTTCTCAAATAACTAAATACAACCTGTTGCTACCTATTTACCCGCACACTAATATGACTTTCAAGCCTATCTTCATAACTACAGCTTCGGGTAAAACATGCATGCACTAATCTTTCCTTAATCATGAAACATCTACCTTATTATCTCACCTCTAAGGAATTTCTCATCACTATATTATTTCATAAGGAGAGTTCACTGAAGGGCTATAATATAGGGTCTTGAAGCATGAATAGACACTATATTGAACTTGATAATAAACTGAAATCTGAGGAATAGAATACCTACATCATGGATTTACCAAGAGGTCCAAAATGAAAATATACATGAGATAGTCTAAATTTAACTTGTCATTAGGAGTGTAGCATGAGCCATTGGAACTGAGTATGCTATAAGGGTAAGCACCTGAGTCATGAGTTTCATGACCTGGGTTGGAGTTTTTGTATTCATGGAACAGGATTCGTAACTCTAAGTGATCTAGAACTCAATTTATGAGAGACTACAAGCGTACCTGATTTTTCGATAGGGTACTCAAATATGAGGTATGATCATAGAGTTGACATGTAAGGCATGAATAGATATTATGAAAGCTGTAGTAAAAAACTTTGCACTAAGGTAAGGAAGGGTTAGGCGCCAACATAGCCCACTGCTTTTCTACACGCACGGACCTTGCTACTAAAATTTGAAGGCCTGACTAGGGTACTTGTCCTACCATATCCCTCTTTGCTTAAAGCCATTATTCTAAGTCTGAAACCCGTTAATAAACTCTAAATTGAACTGAGACCACTTTACTCTAGAGTTTGAGATATGACATTTCTCATAAACACTAAACTCATTATGAAAGACTACTCTTGATAATGTGAGGCCCACTACTTGTACATCTTTCTGATACATGAATCATAGCTTTCTATTTCACCAAAAATCATCATATAACAACCTCAACACTGTCTAACATAGAATTCTCAACTTATCTTTCTACTAGTTCAATCTATAGATTCAAACTTAAATTAACTTAAACTGGTGTACTACTCCTCCATTAAAGGACTGGTTCACCTTGCAACTGAATCTGAATCACTCTATTACTGAACTCAACTGAAGGAATTTTCTAGAATACTATTATCAACAAATTTTTATATACTCACGTAGCTGGAATAGGTTTACCTGTGAAGGTAAGGTAGGCAAGAAGAAATGTTCTTGTAAAGATTTAATCTGACCTTAAAGTGGACTGCTATGCGAAGAGTTACTAAAGATGAAGGAGCTCCTGGATCAAATGAGGTATAAGCATGTAAATGGGAGATCTGTAACATACCAGTGACCGCATCAAGAGAATTTTCTTGATCATGCCTTGACTGAAGTGCATAAAGCCTATTTGGGTGTTCCCCACTAGCAGTACTTGAAGTGGCACCCTATTGGTTTGGGCTACCGGACTGAGCTGAAGGAAGGTTGGACTTGCCATTTTTATGCAAATTATTTCCCCTCTGAGCCATTACTTTATACTGCCACATCCTGTTGCCTGGCCTGCCACTTCCAAAATATACATCACTACTAGCTCTAAATACACCTAGGATATTTTTACCACACTCTTCACAGAGAAGATAGGTACAACCACTGTTCACACTAATGTAGTTTTTTAGCCTAGCACCCCATCATAACTGTCATTCATGAACTTTAGTATTGGCACACTAACTGATTATGGAGCTAGAACTGAAGATTATGGACAAAACTGGGAACGGTTACAGCCTTTTGACTTTGTCCTAAAACCACTTGTACCAACTCTCTTATTCTCGGTATATTTCCTCCCACGCTTCTCCCCCTTACTTTCCTGAATATAAACCGTAAGCCTAAATAGGACAACAGCCTACAGGTTGTTTTGAGTAACTACTGAATAAGATAAAGTAGTGAAAGCAGCGCTGAATTCTACATAAGAGATATGCTTGTCCAGGGCATCTGCCCGAATGGGATTAGGTGCTGACAGATTTTCATTGTTTCTTTCATTAGCTTCTTTGGAAGGCATGTTCTTGAACCATAAGGAAGAGAGGAGTTAGAATGAGAGTTTAACTTAAGCTCAAGATCACTCGCACGACATAAATACTGAAAGAAAGGAAACTTTTCCTAAAACATCTCATAACCTCTTTTCCATAAGTGTGGAAAGCTACACACCCATTCAAAACACTCTACGTGATGCATCTTTCAGACTCACTAGGATACTGTTGAACCTTAGGCTTTGATACCAAGTTTGTAATAACTCGAGACTACCTTTAGTCATCACACGGTTCTTACGACCCCAAAGGACCACAAGCTAACCCATGACTGATATCTACTGTAAGAACTGAACAATAATTCTGAATAAATGCTAAAAAACATGATGAAATACCATAAGGTTCAAAATCTGGAATAATGATAAATAACAACATTTGATAAAACACCTGTATCTAAAATACTGTGTGAACTAGTCTAGTCTGAAAGCCTCTAACTAAACTATCTGAATATGGAGTTGATGGGATAAGCCCCCAACTAACTCCATCTACTATGATACTGAAATTACTAACATGGTGAAATAAAAGCATATCCTAGATAGATGAGGACTCACTACTAAATCTATGACTACTGAATAGATCTATCTAAGCGGGATTGGGAAACCTGAGCATTCGAATCTGTGATATGATACATCATAGTGAAAAGAAAGAATATTTGTCAGTATGTGGAATGCATTGGTATGCTAGATTAGGTAAGGATGAATGCAAGGGCTCGTATGCATGAACAGTAACTTACTAAATGATATAGAATAACTAAATATGAGAATGTGGATAATAGAAACTATTGTGAATACTAAGTAAGTATGCAATATTGTTCATATATGTATACCATAACTGAGAATTTTTGAAGCTAAGTACTGAGTTCTGTTACTGAGTAATTCATAATCTGAACTTACTGGTAACTGAATTACTGATACTGATTGACTATGTTTGACAGTGTGATTACAGGATACAAGTTGTGTTGGTTTTAAAAGAATTTTGATTGTGTTGAATGACTACATATGAGACACCTAGGCTCATTAATATGACTCTTGAACGATGGTTGCTCAATTTTGCATTAATGTGAATTCTGGGCAGATATCATATAATGATCCTACTAGAGTTGAGCATGTGCCCTATGAGAGAGAGGTTTTTGTATATTCCTTGCTCCATATTGATATTTAGAACTTTCTTGGTGTGTGTGTAAAGATAAAATAAGGATGTGTATTTAGTAGGTGATATAGGCCTTTTATTGATAGCCATGTTTAATATCTAGTTTATCCAACTATGTACATAAGCATAGTTAGCCCTACTGAGCCTTAGCCTATTTCTATGTTAGCCTTGTAATTATCCTATTTCCCTTATTTGATTGTCCATTATTTGATCCAAAGCTCCTAAGAACTTTAGATGTAAAACTAATGAGATTAAGGAGAGACAAAAATAAGAAATAAAAAGGTTAAAGTAATGCCCGAAAGATGTAGCTATTGGTATAAAAAAGTTATGTATGTTTGGTTTGAAGGAATGTAATTAAAAAGAGAGAAATTGATCAAAAATAAATTATGTGTTGATAGAGAATTCTCCCTACACTATATATGTGAACTAACTTAAAAAGGGTGTGGGAGGATGGGAAACAAAAGAAGATGTGTGAAGGAAGTGGTGGTGAGAAAGTGGTTGCGAGAGAAGATCTTCATGTTGAATGTGATTTATTAAAGTGCTTAGCAAAGATATTCACTATTCATGGTCAAAATAGTTCTAATCCGTCCATTAGCCTATGTTACAACCCTTAAGGTCTTAGATGATCCTAATCTTTAACATTATGTAATAAGTAGAGTATTACACTAAGGTCAAGCTTATTGTTCATATTTTGTGATTTTTGAATTTATTATAAGAGTGAGAGTAATTTGATTCTTTTACCAATTCTTGTGATTAATTGCATTCTTTCAGTGATTATGGGTAACTCTCTTTTGATGAGGTCACATGTTTGAGGATAGTTGGGTGATCTAGATGATCTCGTTTATTAAGTAATATGCATGATTTTCCAACTCGGTGAGTAAACTCTTGAGGTAAGGATGTTTTGAAGTAGTATTCTTGAGCTTTCAAGTGTATATGAATGCTTGTTTGTGAAACTTTCTATCTGTGTAGTCATTGTAGAACTAGATTGAGTGTCTTGTTTGTTGTAGTAATGTTGGAGTCTCCCTTGTATCTTATTCTTAAGGTAAAGAGTTATTTTGAGGATGAATATGGCTTTAAGTGTGGGGTGATGATCTTAGGTGGATTTATGCACCTAAGTATGGTTATTAATGTTTATTTAGCTTAGTTTTGAGGACTTTTCATGTGTGTAATGAGATAACATTTGTATAAATGATCATCTATGTTTTAAGTTATGTATTTTTTATATTTAAGGTGTTTTAAAACCAAAGTTTGACTCGAAGTGTTCAATAAAAGTTTAAGTGAGTAACTAGTACTCTTAGCTTGAGTTATGTGTAGGTTGAGCTATGTTCTATTCTAGTTTGTCTTGTTTGATTCTAGTGAGTTTAAAGGCCTAATTTGTGGATTTTAAGTTGTTGGAATCTTGGTGTGATGTTTAAGATGATATTGAGATAAAATACAAGATATTTTGAAAGATGTAACACAACCAAAATGGAAGGACTTGAAGACCAAACGCAATGAGAAAAAAATAACCAAATCTTGAAGTTGTGGACTCACTGGCATGCCACGTATCCTAAGCACTGGTTTATGTGTGTGACACATGCTTGGAAAAAATAGTGTGCCTCAATTATATCAGTGTGCCACACTACCTAGCCTATGGGATAAGGGCGTGGCACGCTAGCTAGGTCAAAATTGGAAACTCTGTTCCTAGTATAAATAGGACAATACAACCTTTGTGTATTTACTTTGAACGACTTGTGGGGATTAAAATATGCTAGAAAAGGTGTAAATTAGGGTTTTTACTATTCTACCTTAGTTTATAATTTGATTATAACATGGATTATATTCTAATGATTCCTTGTACATCCATAAGTGGCTAAATACCTTATCTATGGTTAAGGCCAGGAACATGATTGCTTATGCTTTTTAATTGAGTTAGTTATTGTTATTATAATTGTTGGTTGATCTTGAATCTTTTTTTTAACTATCTTAAGGAATTTAAACCCATAAGATAAATACGTAATTCTATTATGAGTCCAAACAGAGGAACGATGGGATAAAATGTGGGATATATGGGACAGGATCGTACTCTTTCAATTGATTAAAGTTATTATTTTAATTTAGGATAGGAATATACCTTATTATACCTATATAAATTAATTACAATATGAAATTTAAATGCATTTATCTAGTACTTTAATCCCTGCTCAATGATGTGGTTTTAAGGCTGAGTTAGATAGTTGATCTGAGATACGGAATATTGTAATCATATAATCAACCTAGTGAATGCAACAACTGAGATACTTAACTAAACTAACAAAGTTCCTAATATAAGCATGATTGTTCGAGTTCCTTAGCCCTAGGTTTTCACCATCATTTTCCATGAACCTTTATATTACATTATTGTTAAGTTCAAATTTAATTGAAAACACTGAATTAATCTTGGTTAATTTGGCACTTGATTCTTCTTAATTGTGAACTAGAATTGGATTGTTGTTTAACACAAGTACCTGTGGGATCGATACTTGGCTTTTAAAAGGAAACTATATTACTTGGGTGGACCACGTACACTTGTATATGTTCTTGGGAGTAACAGAGGTGTACATGACATACTTTCCATCTGCTACTATCACTCTAACTAGAGGACAATGACTTGAGTGATAACCTAATGCCATGACAGTGCGGTCATCAACAAAACTATGAGTGTTGCCTGAATCAATTAGAATAGCCAACTGCATTTTCTTAAGAACTAAAATTGTATTCTCCACTTTACTCTGACTTATTAGAGCATTTACACAAACATCTTATTTTACCTCCTAGACTAGCATCCCTTCAATCACTATTTATGTGTTTTCTTCATAATCTTCAGAATTCTCTAGTTTTGTCTCCTCTTATACCACTAAAATCATGTAATTCAGTTGCTTTCTATTATAGATGTGTATAGGTCCATACTTTTCTCAACACCTGAATCATAACTTGTTAGTTATCCTATACCCATAAACTTTAGGAAGTGGATGTAGTTTTTGGAGCAACAAGCATTTTCTAAGGTAGAGTCAGGGATACCGATAGAGAGGATTTAATGTTCACCTTATTCCTCTTTTGTGTAGTTTTAATGTAAAACTCTTGTATCCTAGCTTTGTCAATCGTACCTTCAAAGTTGTTGGCTTAATCATCTTTATTGAAAGTTGTATTTCCTCTTTTAATGAACCTATAAAATTTAACAGGAAGTGAGTTTTAGCTAATGTTGGATTTCTGATAAGTATTTGGGACTTAATATCATTAAATTTAACTAAAGATTCATTAGTTTTTTTCTATTTGATGAAACTTAGTGAACTCCCTAACTACCTCTTCTAACATAATCTCACCAAGCCTAAAAATCAACTCCTCCTTGAAATTGATCCAATTCATCACTCCCTTGCTCAATACTAGGGAATGATACCACATTTAAGTTATTCCATTCAAATAAAGAGCAGAGGAATGATGTCGCCAAATATTACACCTCTAAGAAGTATAACACTGTCACTGTCCAATATATAACCCAAATCTTTATCACGAACTTGCCAAAGTAGTAAGAAAAATGTTGAAAACTAAATGGGGGGATTGTTTTAGAACAATAACCTTGGTAAGAAATCTTGATCGCTTTAGGTTGAGATAACTATGAGAAGAGTACTAGGACTGTGTTTCTCCTAACTTTCCAACTCCATAGACTTATGGTGCTTAAACTATCTCAATGTCGTGCATGCAAAACTGGCAAGGTATGTATCACCAACCATCTTGTCAACATCCTTGGTAAATTTTACTCTTCACCTATTGAGTCTTAATGTGTCGACTTACTAACCCTTATCCTGGATCCTAAATTAACTATTACCTTTCTGGCCGTAAGTTAATTAGATGAAGGTTGATATCTTCAAATTACTTTTCTTATCTTGTTTTCTTAATATCAACCTCTCTTTTGAAATAAGTATAAAATAAAGGCAGGTTCTCAATTTTTGCAATCATTAAGAAAGCAATCAAACCAAACAAGATCAAAATACATGCAAAAACATCAATCAAGAATTACTTCACACTTTCTCTACTTTGTTATTCTATCAGGGTTCCCACAATCCTAGTTAGGAGGTTTATCTTCTCATGTTCGCAAGAACATCCATTGAATTCTTGTAAGAAAGAATACTAATAATCTTACAATAATTAAATAATAAAATACAAAATCTCAATTTAATATCAAACCCTAAAAACCAAGACAGTGTATTCCAAGATAAAAATATGAAAATTTGAATCAATATAGTATTATACATATAAAGAGTGCATAAAATCATAACAAATATATCATCAGAACCCTAAAAATCCTAACATAAATAAACTGTTAAAATTCAGGTCGACACCCACCTAGGGGCCCACTTACAGGCAGTAGGTACTACCTACGAGTCCTAGTTGGGTCGTAGGTTTCAGAGGTAATATACAAATTTCAAAACTTCAAACTTTGGGGGTATCTAGGAAGGTTGTAGGTTCCACCTACACCCCGTAGATGATCTTCAGAACTCTCAAAGAAAAATTTCAGACTTTAGAACTTTTAATTTTTGAATTACGTCCTAACCTACACCCATCGTAAGTCATACTTATGATGCATAGGTTGGTCATGTAAGTGGCCTTTAATAATTTTTCACCATATTTTTATCCTCTTTGGATCCATGTTTCCCTGCAAAACCAACATAAAACAAATCACAACTAGTAAAAGGATCTATGTACTTGTATATTTTCATGTTTTAGGCATACAAAGTTTCATGAAACCATGGCACATCAAAATCTTTAACTAAGAACATTTGCATATACTCAGGAAATTAACTCATACCTAACAAAACATGATAGTTAACTAAGAGAAACCTAACACGTCTACGGCAGTCAACTCCATCCAAGCTCAAAAACCTTTTATCCCAGCATATTTCCAAATTTTCAAAACCATGTGGATCTAAATATGACAATATTATGAAATAGAGGAATCAAGCAATGAAATGAAATTAGAAAAAAATAATCAAGAAAGTATGCAAGTTACACCACCTGAACAAGTATGCAATTAGCATCACAACCCATGTATCCCCATTGAAAAAAAGTCCCAATTCTCGCAATCTCATTATGCCAATGCACGGGACTATTTCAAGACACTCACTCTCACAAAAGAAGTGCCAATTAATGTCCAAAGAATACCATAGGCTTCACCTTAGTTTTTTGGAAACTCCGATAAGGATAACTATAACACTTTACTCGGCTTGTAATATAGGCTTAGGGGTTGGTATTGTACATTTGGGAACTAGTGTATCACCGTACTTGACACTACACATACATCTTGGCTAAACTATTCAACCATTCCTCTTTGATTCCCTCTTTTTTCTATATTGTTTTTTTCGATTGGGTGTGAATTTCTTTTTTCTTTTCATTTATTCTTTTTTTCTTTTCATTTCTCTTTATTCTTCTTTTTTTCTACCACACCATATCTTACTCTTTATTAGACATTACACCCTTCTACTTACCCAACTTTTACTATGTACCACTATGATATCCCCCCTCAACTTAGGCGATTTGCTTAAGTTTAGGTACACAATGCCCAAGGAGAGACTAGGGCCAAAACTGATTCATTGCAATTAATTTGGGATGATGAAAAGGTAAAAATCAAGAAAATAGGTCTATGATATCTCAAATCAGTGATCAAGGTATACTTATTCAAATTTTCATAGTTATTTATTCTAATAGTGGACTAAATAAAAAATGGCCTATGATCATGTCCCAAACAACTATCCTACAACCTAGGAAAGACTTATCAAGCAAGTTATGGATTAAATGCACAAAGGGTACTAGGTATGTTTCTCACACGCACATGGTACATAGTTATATTAGCAATTACGACCTAGCAAACAACTCCATATCATAAGTAGGATAATTTCTCTCACGTACCTTCAACTTCCTAGAAGAATAGGAAATCGCCTTCCCATGATGCATCAACACATAACTAATACCCACTCGAGATGCTTCGTAATAAACCAGCAACCCATCATTGACTTTTGACAAAGTCAGAATTTGATCCAAAGTTAACTTATCCTTTAACTTCTCAAAACTCCCTTCATAAACATCTTACCAAAAAAACTTAACCTTCTTCTGAGTTAACATAGTCAAAGGAGTAGGTATTGATGAAAAGATTTCCATAAACCACCTATAACACCCGGCTAAACCTAAGAAGCTCCAAATATTGGATAGAGTCATAGGTCTAGTCCATCTCTTTACAAGAAAAACCTTTTACGGATCCACCAAGATACCTTCACTATAAATAATATAAACCAAGAGATTTATAACGTTCAACCAAAACTCACACTTGGAGAACTTGGAATACAATTGTTGATCCTTTAAGTTCTGCAACACTCTATGGAGGTGATTATCATGATCCACCTTGCTCTTTGAAATAATCTAGAATATCTTCAATGAACCCAATAACGAAGAAAACCAAATACTGATGATAAAGTTTGTTCATCAGATCCATAAATGCAACCGGAGCATAAGTCAACCTAAATGACATTACCAAAAACTCAAAGTGCATATACCGAGTACGAAAAACCATCTTAGAGATATTCATCTCCCTAATCTTTAGCTAATGGTACCCCGACTGAAGATCTATCTTAGAAAAGAGATTGTCACCTTTCAACTAGTCAAAAAGATCATCTATCCTTTAAAGAGGAAACTTATTCTTGACCGTCACCTTTTTCAACTTGCTATATTCAATGCACATCCGAAGGGAACATTCCTTCTTGTCCACAAACAATACTAGTAAACCCCAAGAAGATACACTAGGACGAATAAAACCCTTCTACATAAGATCCTTATGTTTCTCTTTGAGTTCCCTCAAATCAACCGGATCCATTCTATACAGAGGAATAGAAATTATATGAGTGTCCGGAATTAGATCAATATCAAACTCTATTTTCCTATCTTGAGTAAAACTAGGAAAATCATTTAGAAACACCTCAGAAAACTCATTAACCACTAGAACAGTAAGACCCCACAAAATCCTATTCTTAATTTAGTCCATTTATGCTTGTTAAGGGGTCCCATACTTAGAAGGTTCTAGCTAAGTTTCTAGACTTAGTTTATTTTAGGCTTCGAAAGTTTGCAGTCTCATTACATGAATTTAATATCCTTAATAGTCTGTATTCTTGCTAATTCATGACCAAGAAGGTCAACAGGTATTCCAGGACAAGTTTTAAATTTTTTGGAACTCGTTTAGACCGCGTTCAAAATCCCAAAATAGTAGACCAACACGATCTTGGTGCACCACATTGCCAATCACATTGGTTGATATTGTTGTAGGTTTCCATGGTCAAAGTAATAAGGCTCAACGCGATGATGGTGAAACATGTCAACTATCACGTCGATTCCATGACGTACCACGTCGCTAATAGCGTCGGTGCCCAATTCTCTGTCATTTAAAAGCAACATCCTCAGGGTTATTTCAGTTTTTTTTCCTATGCTCTTCAGCCCTTATAACACGAAATTTATCCCTCTTTTGGATAATCCTATTCATTATTCACAAAATCCTCAAGAACAAAACCCTAGGGCTATCAATTCAAGACTCAATTTCCAAGGGATTCCACCATCAACCTTAAAGAATTCACCAACTAAGGTATGTCAAGTGTTCATCCAAGGGTTTCTTCCACCCTTAGATTCAAAAAAACCTTTTCAAAAACTCAAGATAATAATTTTGATGAATTTAATGATTTAGTTTGATTGTGTTCATGACTATTATATTAATGGGTTCTCTAGTTCATGATTTAATTACAATATTTATGTGAAGTGAAGTGATATATGTGTAGTATCATGTGAAACCATGTTAAACCCGTGAAATTTGTCAATGGGAGTGTGAATTATGATGCCTATTTGTTGTATAGGGTTATGTGCATATATTATGCTCACCAAGTGTTTGATGAATTGCTCATGTGGGATAATAAGTGAAAGAAATCATGTCATGCTTGTTATGTGGAAGTTGTATCATGCAAGTGTTTGATAAATTATTTATGAGAATACAATGATGCCATGTTATAGTACGCTAATACGTATTCTCCATTCATGTTCAAGTAATGCATCTCAAGTGGTTGTTGAAATGTCTAAATGAATGAATGATAAACATGTAGCCACGGTTGAGCTTTTAAGCTTATGCCATGATTTACTTATTATGCTATCAATTCTTGGGGATACTTGTACCCGGCAATTTCGTTGTGTACCTAGAGCGAGTGTTAGTTTTCATGATACTCAAAGTCAAGCCATAATCAGTAGAACTCAGTCAGTCATATGACTCAGGAAAATTGAGTAAATTGAGTATCAAGTAATCTTAGTGATCTCAGTAATCTCAATGATCTCAGTAATCTCTGTAATCTCAGTTAGTTATCATATCTCAGTAGTATTCAGTTCATACCTCAGTAACTCAGTCAGCTAGCAGAAGTCAGTAGCATTCTATCAATTGATAGAATTAAGTAGTATTCTGTCTTTCAACGGAACTCAGTGAACTCAGTTCAGTTCAGTCAATCTGTACCACCAGTAACACCTCAGTCATGCCTAGTGTAAACTAGGAAAATCAGTTCAGTGTCTATTGAATTGGGAGTAGGATTCAGCACTGAGTCAACCCAGGAAAGAGGGCTCACCTGTTATCCAGTAGAGGGTGTGATCCTTAGTAGCAATCGCGGTGTTCCAGAACTACGTAGCCAGTGTAGGTCGAGATGTACCCCTGCTAGTCTAAGGATTGTTCATCTACTTTGAGTTTTCCTTACAAGAGGGGTTGATGGTAGAGGTCCTTGTCAGAGAGGGTTTACTCACAGCTTGTCTTTACCTATGGAACGGTGCTGACACCCTTCTAGCTGGGGAGGTTGGACCCCACTAGTTTAGATTCAGGGTATGTCGGTTAGATGATTACCTCCCACAGTCTCAGTTTCAGATTAATTCTCAGTAATAGAACTTAGTTAAGTTCAACAGATATCAAGACTGTCAGATACAGTCGCTTAGCTCAGTACGAAACTCAGCTAGTTCCATCAGAATTAGGACTGTCAGATACAACCATCAAGTTCAATCTAGAACATAGATAGTTATTCTGATTCAGGACTGTTAGATGCAGTCACCTAGTCTAGTATAGAACTCAAATAGTTTTTCAGTATCAGTATACTTAGTTATTAATTATCAGTAATATAGTACCAGTAACCTCAGATATTGGTTACCTCTAAACTCCATAATTCATATCATCAATAGACTCAGTTATTAAGTATCCCAATATTAGTAAACTCAGATGTTAGTACATCAGTATTCAGTATTGTCACGACCCCAGTTCTAGTTTATGTATTTATGCATGAATTTCTCATGAGTTCATGTTCATGTCATCAGTCAGTTATTATTGTTCATGAATATGGACCCTTGCATTTAGCTTACCTCACTTGCATACCAGTGCATTAAATCGTACAAACACATTTGCGCTATGGTGTTTTATACCATAGATTTAGAAGCACGAGCTCCTGAGCATCCTTAGTTGATCAGACGTTCAGCAGTTAGACTAGTAGTGAGTCCTCATCATTCGAGGATAGCATAATTATTTTATTACTTTATTATTTCAGTATTTCGGAGTTAGTTGGGGACATGTCCCATCAACTCTACAGTTTTTAGTTATCTTTAGAGGCTTTCAGACTACATCATGTTTCAGACAGTTTCTTTCAATTTTGAGTATTGTTATACCCTATTACAGATATTGTTTTAAATTCAATATTAGTTCAGTTTTGAACCTTATGACCTTACATCTTATAATTTGTATATTTACAGTATATTATTTAGAGATCAGTTACAGATATCAATCATGGGTTAGCTTGTGGTCCTTTGGGGTCATGAGCATCGTGTAGCGTTTCGGGTACCAGATTCGGGGTGTTACAGGAACTGGCTGGAAAGAAGGACTATCTGAGTTACGATATTTAACCTCGACCATATGATAAAAACATAGTTTAGAGATGAACCACTAAGCTCTAAGATAGGAAATAAATCTCCCCCAAGGAGCTAAAGAAACGCCCTCCCATTCTATAATTGATTCATCAGGGAAGCTAAAGTGAACCTTATGGGTTCGACAGTCCAAGGATGCATAACAAAAATGTAACTAGTCCATACCCAAAATGACATTGAAATCCACCATTTCAAACTCAAACAAATCCACTAGGGTCTGTTTGCCACCAACAGATACCACATACCCCCATAGACTCTTTTAGCAATAACTATGTCACCTACTAGGGTAGATGCAAAATAAATCCAAAATAACTTCCAGATAAAAACCAAAAGATACCGGAACAAAAAAATTCACATTGGAAAGAGTAGACCCTCGATCAAGCAAACAATATATGTCACATGAGGAAAGTTATAACGTACTAGTAATGACATTAGGTGATTCCTTGGATTCTTGTAGGGATTCCAAAGCATACAACCTATTCTGAACAATACTAGATCTAAGAGCAGTAATAGTAGAAGATACAACACTACCAGGTGTAAGAGCAGAAGAAAAAGCCATAGGAATCATATTCGGCCTCGTACCAACCTTATTAACCGGACAATCCCTGAGTCACTGGACTGATTTGCCATAATTAAAGCATTTGTCCTTTAATTTATTGCAATAACCCTGATGAGGACGACCACAAAACCGACAAGGAGGACATGAAGAAACTGACTGACCTCCGCTTGCCTGAGATTGGGCACCCTGTGCCTAGAAATTTTCACCATCTTGATGACGCCTGTCTCCTGACTTGTAAAGACAACTAGCAGAAGAGTAGGAACTAGAACTCCCCCACTTCTTTTTATGCTATTTGCCACTATCCCAACCACCATAAGACAGAGCACCTCCCTGGTCAAAAAACCTATTTCTCTTACCCTGTATATGTCTGAACTCTACCTATTTTTTCTTCTCATTCTCTATCTGTTGTATATGAACAATCAACCTAGATGTGTTCATATTCTTAATCAGCAAGGAAGTCTTGCTCTCTAAAATTAGATCCCGATTCAACCTAAAAGCGAATTTCCTTATTCAAGCCCGCATGTCCGCCACCAAATCAAGACCATACATTTATAATTGATGAAACTTCAATGCATATTCCTCAACAAACATCCTCCCCTACTTAAGGTTCACAAACTCCTCTATTTTTTCTTCCCTCAACTTTGGGAAAAGAAACGATCCAGAATAGCACAAGAGAAGGTATCCCATAAGGATGACTCCTCCATATCCCCTCTATCCCTATACCACTCTTCATACCACTTATATGCAACATCTTTGAGCTGATAAGATACAAAGTTAACCCCTCCACATTGGTATCCTACATAACCCGAAATATCTTCTCAATTTTATCCAAGAAGCCCTATGGATCCTTTTACACCTTTACTCCAGAAAAAGTTTGAGGACTCATCTTCATAAATTGGCCAACCCTTGTGGCCTCAGCAGGCAAAGAACTAGACACATCCTACTCATCCTGAGAAGCAACAAATTTATCAATAGCATGAATAGACTGATGGAATTCTGAATTATTCACTTCGCCTTGAGAAGGACTAGTAGAAAACGATCGAACAATAGAACTATCAGGGATCGAATCGTGATATTGAAAATGAACCCTTAAAGTAGGAGTCACCCCTTCATCATTACCCATATATGGGATAGAAAAATTTTCTTGTGTTCCAGATCTATGAGGTAAGATCTGAAAGACAAACAAACAAGGATCAGAGAAGATTCTAGGACTGAGACTCCAAACTCAAAAATAGAATACCAAGAAAGTAAGAAATTCCTAAATGCCTTGTAGCCTCTCCATGTTGAGTGTGGCACGCTACACACCCCTAAAAGAGACTCTACTCGACACGGCTTTGTGGACTCTCAATTGACCTAGAACCTAGGCTCTGATACCAATATGACACGACCCGCCCTAGGGCCTTATTTTAATAGGCATCCCAAGTCTAACCAGGACACAAGAAAACCCTTGTTACCTAACCCGCCATCCAGCTGCCTATCCAGAGTTTGATGAATTCTGAGCATATAACAAAATAGTCTAATGATTCACATAAAGACTCTGGGATAAGATCATAACCGTAATCAATCAAACTGAGTCCAACAATCCCATACTAATAATCAAACCATACCAAAACAAACTAGGTCATAACCAAGGATTTTCCAAAACATAGTATAATTAATCCCAAAATAAAATATGATAGAACACTGAGAAATTATGTTTGATCCTGCCAGCCTCCTAGTTTATTCCAATACCAAAGATGATATTAATACCGATATCGCCCATTCCAACCAATAGAAGTACCAGAATGCCTCAAACCGAGAGTGTAATGAAATCAGGTTAGGAAATTCCCCCAACCATAGGAAAACTAGTATCCAAAATAAAGTCAAAGTATCTAAGAATATCCATAATATGAAATGGAGCCTTCCGAAAGAATGGAAGCTCGCCACTTTAGTCCAAATGTTCATCCTGAGTTAATAACTATGTAGGAGAAGTAGAACGGTCGGTTACTACATAACATGGGTATACAGCCGCCAGTAGATAGGGTTAGGGAGTGACTTCTAGTATGATCTCACACTAAGGAAAAAATAATGCCATTTCTAAAACCATCCATATGCACACAACCATAAACACATACATATAACCATTCGGGGAAAGGGGAAAAGGTTTATCATGACTTTAAAACCTTTACTTGGGTTGTGTAGATTTGCTATCCTTAACCACCCTTGGGTTATATGGGTTCAGCTCCCCCTACTGAAAGGGCCCTTGTGCGTTTAGTGGCACGACCAGAAAAGTATCCCTTGGGATGACTAGTACATCCCCATATGTATTTTGACATCATGCACACGGTCACCAACACCAATTTATATCAACAAATATGAGTTTCCAATTTCGGTCCCCTCGGGACCTCTACCTTCTATGGCTTAGCTACACCTCCCACCATTATTGTCCAATTAAAACCAATTTCCAAATAATTGAACCATTATCCATTTATTACCCAATGTCATTGATATTGGTATCATCATAATAATAATTACTTGTAAGTATCATCCATAGCCACCATTTATAGGTTTAAGGGTACTTTCAAGTGCCCTTCCATTTACCATATTAAACCACTTAGGGGAATTCCATATACCCCTAAAGAATAAACATTAGCCATTTACCATTCCAAACCATTTAAACCATGCATAATTCCTTTACCAAGTTTTAAAACATATAAGAGTTCCTTTAAAACCAGTCAATGCATTAAACATATCTTTATAAGTATGTTGTCAAACACATTAGGGGCATAATATGACCAAAACCAATTCCAATTACCATTAAACCATTCCCATGAAATACAATTATCAAAAACCGCCATTAATAAATTTAAACTCATAATAAAAACCATGTAAAATCATAACCAACTATTCAACATCCAGAACCCCCAAATCATATTTGAAAACAAAAATCATACAATAAATAAAATCATGGAAACAATCATAAAAACCATGCATTTAGTTAAAATTAAAAATAAGGGAATAGAAGATACATTAAACAAATATTATGATGGAAAGAAATCACCAGGACAAGCCCCAAATTGATCCTTTAGTTAAAACCCCAACTTCCCTTGACAAAAATCTCGTTAGAGAATTATGGCATGTTTTAGGAAAGTTTTTAAGTTTTAATGAATGTAAAATAGGGTAAATAACATCCCGAAAAGGATATAATTCATGGGACTCTATTAGGATAAGTGGGGAAATATTCAGAATACCCCCACTTAAGTTGCACAAAAATCCTGTCACAGGGATATGACTGACCCACACGAGTCATACCCTCTGATATAATTGGTATCCTCCACTCGTATCCTAGCCTCAACCCTTGGATACAAAATTATCTAGCATATGACTCATCAAACAAGGTTGTATTGCCAGCATACGATTCATACCCTTCACCCGTACCTCTTGCAGTTTTACACACAAGAAAGATTTAGACACTTACTACCGTACGAATCCTGGGTACGACTCGTACCCTGGCTTACAACTCACAGTGAGTCATTCGTACTCAGATCAAACCTAATTAGCCAAGTCTAAGATAAAGTTAAGGAAACAAATTATCCGTAACCATCAATATGTCTTATACCCCTAAGTCGTACCTATTCCATTAACCAAAATCCATCCCACCAACCAACACTGGTCAATATACAACTAGACTTTACCATGCATACCACAATATACGGCTCGTACCCATGAGTCATATTGGGTCCAGGGATTAGTATTCTAGGAAATTTTCTATGGACCATAAATGAAGGTGTTTCAGATTAGCTCGTGCTTCTTCAACTATCTCAAAGCATGAGCATTAATATGATCTTGTTACATGAGAACAAATCCTAATCTAATTCTTGAAGATTTACAGAATACCATAAATCCTCTAAAACCTGATGTTAAAGCTAATACTGGTGATATAGTCAAACATATTTTGAGTTTCTAAAAGCTCTACTCACACTCTACTATCCACTGGAACTTACATTTTTCTGTGTTAACCTTATCAATGGAGCTGCAATTTTAGTGAAATCTTGCACAAAATGGCTAAAGTAATTATCCAAACCTATAAAGCTACAAATTTATGAAGGTGAAGTAGGTTGAGGTAATTTTTGCACTACTTCTGTCTTTTTAGAATCACCGTGATACCATACTTGGAGACAACGTGCTCAAAAAATAATACTGAGTCAAGCTAAAATTTACACTTTGAGAACTTAGCATAGATCTTATGTTCCTGCAATGTTTTCAATACAGTCATCAGATTATTCTCATGTTCTTCCTAGCTACGAGAATATTTTAGAATATCATCAGTAAATACAATCAAAAATTTGTATAGAAACAGCTTGAACACCCAGTTCATCAAGTCCATAAATGTATCTGGAGCATTGGTTAACCCAAAAGGCATCATAAGAAACTCATAATGTCCATATCAAGTACTGAATGTGGTCTTAGATATATATATTTCACCCTAATTCTACGATGATGATAACAAGACCGAATATCAATCTTTGGAAAATAGACAGCCCCATGTAATTAATCAAATATGTCCTCTTTACGAGGAAATGGATACTTATTATGTATTGTTACCTTGTTTAGATATCCGTAGTAAGCACACATTCTTAGAGACCCATCTTTCTTCTTTACAAAAAAACAAGTAAACCCCATGGCGGTACAATCGATCTGATAAAACTCTTATCTATCAAACTTTGCAACTGTTGTTTGAGATCCTTCAACTCAACTGTTTCCATACAATACGGAGGTATAGATATTGGCATAGTGTCCATTGCAAAATTAATATTAAAGTCTATCTCTCATAGTGGAGGCAATCCTAGAAACTCCTCAAGAAATATATCAAAAAATTCCTTCATCATAGGTAGCTCCTCCAAACTAAGTGTTCACTCTCTAACATCCTTATCATAGCCAAGATACCCATGCAACCATTCTTCAATAGTCGTTGGATCTTTATAAAATATATAACCTTAGTAATCTCTGGAACTTGACCATCTTCCCATACAAAACTAGATTTGTTGGGTTTCTCAAATTGAACTATCTTTGCATGAAAATTTATGATAGCATCGCAAGGAGATAACCAATCCATACCCATTAACACATCAAAATCAATCATATCAAGTATAATCAACTAAGCAAGGGTAACCCTACCTTTCACTATAATCTCACAATCACGGTACACCTATTTAACTAATGAGAAATCTCCCACGGGAGTAGCAATAATAAAAGCATAATTTAATATCTCTAGATGTCTATCAAATCTCACAGCAAAGTATGAGGAAACATAAGAGTGGGTAGAAACCGAATCAATCAAATCATATGTATCAAAAGAACAAACTGAAAGAATACTTGTAACCTCTGCATTCCTGAACATCCTGTCTGGTATGTGCAAAGACTCTAGATTTGCCTCTACCAGAATTTCCTTATGCAATATTTTAAGCAACCTATTCTCCATTACCTCAACCTCTATTTTCCATACTTGCAGTATTACGAGTAGCCTGACTAGATGTACCTAGCTAAAAACTTCCCTAACTAATATTTCTCTATGACTGAGAGAAATCAATGATGCAATGACCTAACTTACCATATTGAAAACACTCTCTAGTCAAACCATGATCTGGCCTATATGTGATTTGCCACATGTTTGGAAGAATGGAGTAGTGGCATACATCCGGCCATAACTACCATATCCCTGAAATGCAGAAGATCCCTGATTACCCTGTCAAGAAGGTGGCTTGTACGTACACTATGAAACTGAATTTGTCCCTATCTGATGGCCCTAATTTCCTTCTTTGTGGTTTGTACTTAAGTCACCATTGAAAGATCCACCCATCTTAGCTTCTTATGAACCTCATAAGCTACCCACTCTGCATGACCATTGTCCCTAATCTTTCTAGAAAGATCTACTATCACATAATCGGGTAAGACTTTAATGTGTGGGGACACTACATTATAGAGATGAGCAACCAACCAATTTACAAACCTATAGACTTGAGATACCTCTGTGGACACCATGTACAGAGCATATCTATCTAGCTTTAAAATTTTAGTATTATAGGTATGCACATGCATATTTGGAGTTTGAACTAATTTCTCAAATTGAGTTGCATATTTCTGTTTTTGACTATCAGGAAGAATAGTATCCATAAAGAACTTAATGAACGTGTCCCATGTCAAAGTTACTACTCTAGTAGGCCTTTCTAGCAATAAAGTATCATACCAAGTGTTATCCATGTCCATTAATTTGTACGATGCAAGATCCACAACACTCTAACCAGAATATCCTAGCGCCCGCAGTGCCTTAAATGTACCATCTAAACGGCTTTGAGGATTGGCTGAACTATCTAAACCTATGAATTTTTGTGACTTCAATTTCAGGAACTCCTTCAAAGATACCTCCTTGTTTCCAAAGTTGTAAGTATGAAGAGGTATGTGAAACTGTGATTGAGGCTGTGTAGAATTTTGCTGACTACCCCTCTCATGTCTATCTAGTCGATTGGCCAATCTACCCTAATAAGATAGTGGGGGTGGCCTAGCAATTATTTTAGGAGAGAACTCTCTTAAATTTCTTAGAGTAGTAGTGTCATTCCCTGCAGCATCACCTTTACCCCTACCTGAGGCCCTTTTATGGGCGTCCCCACTTCCCATACCTCTACTTGCTCTACGATTAACAAAATAAGTACAGTTATCTTCATCTAATTAATTCTAAATATCACACACGTAGGGAAGAATGAGAAAGGAAATTAAGACACGTCCTATTATGCTCTTGAAGAATAACGATTATAGAAATGATTGGCAACATAACCATAATTGAGTTTCCACTACTACCATAGGATCCATAGTCACAGAATTAACCTAGTCTCTGATTCCAACTTTTTCATGACCTAAAGTAGGATCAAGACCAGCGCTAAGGAGGTGAGGACTCCAAAGAAGGCCTCATCAAAATTCTAAATAAAATTAGGCACAGTTTCCCCTATTTTTAGTCCTAATAAGAAAACTCTTTGTCTCAAATCCACAACCCAACCACCCAACATTCACAACCATTACACAAAACATCAATACCATTCACCAAAACCCATAATAATGTACCAAAACTACCAATAAAAATAAAAAATCCATCTATAAAAAATGAGAGGAAGTCAAATACTCCACAAGTACAAAAGAATGAAAGAATACTCATAACTCTAAAGGCATGACTATAGAGAATTCTAAGAGTTTTCAAGAAAATGAACATAAAAAGTAAATAAATTGTAGCCCACACAAACAAATGTGGGGCTCACTAGGAATGTGCTACCTCGAGATGTCTAGCTAAAAAAATCCTTACAATCACCTGCATTCTCTATAAAATTAATAGTGAAGAGTGAGACTCTAGCTCAGTGAGTAATAACACTTAACCACAATCATTTTAATTGGGACAAGTAATTAAAACATCATAAAATAAATGCTCTTTCAGAAAATAGTAACAATAAATAGTATCATTAGTTTCATGTTATCAAAAGGAGCTAATAATTCAGTGATAAACTTAATAAGTATTGTATCATAAAATTTATTACATATTTGGGAGGTTTCCAAGAATTAATCATGTAATCAGTGTGGAATTCTCCATCAAGAATGGCCAATAACAGTGGACCCCTCATAAAAGAGTCAAATATTATATCTGTAGGTCCCTACTTGGGGGAGATCAATAACAGTATTCTAGTTCTACCTTCCCACTAGCAAGGGATGTAACATTAATTAGTAAATACAAAGTGCAACAGGTATAACGATCCTACTATTAGCTACAGGATTCAATTCAATGTCTACTCCCACTTATACTTTCATTGTAAACAATAGACATTCATATCAAAGCATTTTTCAGAATAGTACATAGCATTTTAAGTTCATATAAAATCATATTATATGTAAACTTGAACGAAAACACATGTCAGAAATACTTATTTCTTATGTAAGTAATGAACTTTCATAACATCAATGATTATATATCAAGTAACTATAAATATGTGTGATAAACATCTTAAATTCCTAATTTCTGTATCATATCAAGTAAAAGACTTTCCTCACATTCCATTTCAAAGCATTTTGTAACTCATTATTTCATCAAAATCAAGTATAAATTATGCAAGTTAGTAAAAAAAATTATGGTAAGGTTACTACTCTTAGTACACGTGTGGAAATATAAAATTGTCACCTCGAATGATTTGTATCACTTTGTTGGATCTAACCTATAGCCACATCATATTAATTCCCATGTTAATTATCTTATTTTAGGCTGATTAACGATATAATTAGACTATGCAAAACTCAAACTTTCTTGGTAACTTCCAATTCATCAAACTTTGTATTCAAGACAACCCTTATTGCCCATAATTCTTATCTTTAGCCATTAAATTTCACTACCCAAAATCAATTTCCTAGAAAAAAAAATTAAATAAATATGTAGGAGATGATTTACCTTAAACCAAAAAGAATCTCTCAAAAATTTTCCCTTTGTTTTTCTTCTTCTTCTTCAATTGATTCCCTCTCTAGCTGAAAGGCAAATTTCATTTTTTTGTTCTTATGTTTTTCCTTAATGTAAAGCTAATGATAATTTATAATTCTTTTCCATCTTATTATTTTTCTTTTAGGACAATGTGATGGGCTAAATCCCTTTATTTTCCTTTTTTACCTTGGTTGGTAAATGGGAGACCCAACTTTCTCTTTTCCTTTTTAATATGGGTTTTAGCCCATTTTGTTATTCCTTTTTATTTTTTTTATTTTTCAACTATAATTACTCACTAATTTATTATATGGGGTATTACATCTGACTAGCCTCAAACCATTCAATAGGAGATCTAAATCTCCTACCATAAAGAGACTCAAAAAGAGCTATCCCAATACTCGAGTGGTAACTATTATTATAAGTAAACTCAATGAGAGTCAAATGATCCACTCAAATACCAATAAAATAAATGGAACAGGAACTTAGCATATATTCTTAAGTTTGAATGGTCCTTTCCACTTGTCCACCCATCTGAGGGTGGAATACAGTGCTAAAGTTAACGCGTGTGCCAACCTTACTAACACGAATGCCAAAAGAAAGAAGAAAACTGCATACCTAGATACAAAATAATGGAAACTAGAGCAGCATACAACTTAACTATCTCCTGAATAAACAACTTCACATAATCTTATCCAGTGTAAGTAGTGCTCATAGACAAAAAGTGAGAAGACTTAGTCATCCTATCCCGAATGACCCAAATTGAAACGTGCTGATTAAAAGATCACAGAACACAAGTATTAAAGTCCATGTTGATCCCCTCCTACTTCCATATAGGCAAATTAACTTCTTGAGATATGTCATCGGGTCTCAAGTTCTCAATCTTCACTTGCTGACACACCTTACACTTAGACACAAAGTTAACCACATCTTTTTTATTATTGTTTCACCAAATAGATCTCCTTCAAGTCATGATACATCTTCATCGAACCCAAATGAAATGCATACCTCAACTTATGAGCCTCAACCAAAACTCTTTTACGCATCCCATCAACTCCAAGAACACAAAATCTACCTTGGTACCTCAAGATACCATCTTCGCTAATCTCACATTTCATGACCTTCTGCTGACCCATATCATACGTAATCTAAATCAAGATGGAGTCCAAAACATGTTTCTCCTTGACCTCTACACCTAGAGATAACTTTAGCACCTCTTTCATAATCATACCACCATTCTCAGAATTCAAAAGACCAACTCTAGGATTAGCCAACCGGTGAATGTCTTTCACAAATTCTCACTTCTCCTCACCCATATAAGATAAGCTACCCATGGGAAACCTTCAAAGAGAATCAACAACCATATTGCCTTACCTGGATATTAATAAATCCTCATATCATTGTCCTTGAGCAACTCAACTTATCTCCTTGTCCTGAGACTCAACTTCTTCTAGTAGAACACATACTGCAAGATTTTATGATCTGAATCGATATCAACATGAAACCCATACACGTAATGATGCCAAATCCTCAATGCAAAAACTATAGCTAACAATTCCAAAGCATGAGTCAGATAATTTTTTGCATGAACTTTTAGCTACCTACAAGCAAGGTCACTACCTTACTATGTTGCATCAATGCACAACCCAGTCCCACACTGGATACATCATAATCAATAACAAAATACTCTATACCATCAAGCAGGGTCAAAACTAGAGCAAACGTCAACTTGTTCTTCAACTTCTCAAAACTACCCTCAAAATTATTAGAACATATACACTTCACCTTTTTCTGAGTCAACTTAGCCAATAATGTAGTAAAAAAAGAGAAACTCCCGACAAACCTCCTATAATAGCCAACTAAACCCAAGAAGCTCTGAATATTGGTTAGAGTCATGGGTTTAGGCCATTTCTTAACCACTTTAACTTTTTGTGGATCTACCATAATCCCCTCACTAGACACATCATAACCCAAAAAGGTCACATCATTCAACCAAAACTCACACTTTGTAAACTTGGCATACAATCATTGATCTTTAAGAGTCTGTAACACAACTCGTAGGTGATTAGCATGATCCTCCTTACTATTAGAATATACCAAGATGTCATCAATAAACATGATCATGAATAAACCCAAGAACTTTCTAAACACCCTATTCATAATATCTAGGAACGACGTTGGAGCATTAGTGAACATAAAAAACATAACTAAGAACTTGTAGTGACCATACCAGGTACGAAAATTAGTCTTAAGGATATCTACCTCCCTAATCTTCAACTGATGATAACCCGATCGAAGATCAATTTTAGGAAAGTACTTAGCACCTGAAGCAGGTCAAAGAGATCGTTAATCATAGTAAGAGGAAACTTTTTATTGATCATCACCTTACACAGTTACCGATAATCTATATAAATCTAAAGGAAACCATCCTTATTGCGCATAAAAATCATAGATGTACCCCACGAATAAATACTATGGTAGATGAAACCCTTATAAAAAGATCCTTTAAATATTATTTAAGTTCTTTCCACTCAGTCGGAGTCATTCTATAAGGAGAAATAGTGATAGGATGGGTATTCGATAGAAGATCGATCCCAAGTCTATTTCCACATCGGGAGGATTACCAGGAAGATCATTATGAAACACTTTAGGAAATTCATTAATAATAAGGACAAAATATAGAGAGGGAACCTTAGAACTAGAATCTTTAATATAGACTAGATGGTATAGACACCCCTTGGAAATAAAATTCCAGGCTCTAAGATAAGAAATAACCTTTCTTTAGGGACTAGGGAACTCCCTTACCACTTAATTATCGGTTTATTCGGGAATAGGAAACTGACCCTTTAGGTCCAATAATCTCGAAAAGCATAGCACAAGTGAAGCCAATCCATCCCTAATATCACATTAAAATCTAACATATCCTATTCAATCAAATACACCAATGTCTCCCGATGCTAGATAGATACCACACAATCCCTATAAACCCAGAGTAGACACAAAGAAGGTATCAAAAATACTATCAGGATCAAAACCAAAATAAATAGCCATATATAGAGGTACATAAGTATGGGTAGACCCCTGATCAAGTAAATAACTTCACAAAAGAAAATCTATAACATACCAGTGAAAACATTAAGAGACAACTCAGATTCTTGATAGGTGGCGAGAGCATAAGGACGGTTCTGACCAGTTTTGGTACTAGAAGTAGCACCCTTTGGTGCAGGAGCTGAATAAGTAGAAATTGAAACCTTATTAGCTGCAGTAGCAATATTTGTTGATGGACAGTTCTTCTAAAAATAACCATGTTGGTCATATTTTAAACACAGATTCCTTCCCTCATTACAATAACCACGATGCATCTGTCCATAAGATCTGAAAGGATGATATAATAGATTTGACTGATCTCCACTAGCCTGGGTCCGATCACCCTGGGTCTTAAACCCACTGTCAGACTAAAAGCAATGGCTGATAAATTCCATAAGATAAGGAGCACTAGCTGTAGAATAAGAAACAAAATTTCCCCAAGCCTTTTCTTACCCCACTGCTTACCATATCTACTACTGCTATGCTGACCTCTACCTTGCTCAAAATATTTAAATTTCTTACTCTATCTATCTCCCATTTTTACTTGTTTCTTCTTTGGATAGTCAACGTGTTGTATATACACTACTAGCCTATACATATCTTTGTCATTATACAATATTGCCGCCTTACACTCTAGTACCAGGTCTCGAGACAAACCTAAGGAGAACTTTCTTATTCTTTCCCTCATGCTAGACACTAACTCAGGAGTGTAACGAGATAAATGATAGAACTTTAAGGAATAATCCTTCATAGTCATCTTTCCATGCCTTAAGTTCACAAACTCTATAGTGGTAGACTCTCTCAACACCTAAGGAAATAAATAATCTAGGAAAGCACCAGAAAATTCCTCCCACATAGCTTGCTCTGCATCATCACCCCCAACTAGTCCCACTGCTCATATCATGGGTATTCCATGTCCTTCGGTAGATATGTGGAAAAATCAACACCTTCCACATCAGTAACATGCATCACCCTTAGTATCTTATTTATTTCATCAACAAACCCTTAAGGATCCTCCTCAACTATAAAGCATGTAAATGTCAAGGGATTTAGCCTTATATAGTAACCAGCTCTAGTGACCTCAAAAGATAGAGCAACAAAACCAGCACAGTTAGGATGATGAGTGTGAGAAGTCACCAACTGAGTCAGTAGATAAATAGAACGATGGAATTTGGCAATAAAAAAATCTCCTTTGGGTAGTGAGGTATGAATATAATCAGCTCAAGAAGCCTAATGAGAACTGGTAGGGATCGGTAGAACTCCATATAAGAAGTCAAGAGTAAGTACCCTGGACTAGGTATGTAATCCATATGAAGAATAAGTTTTATCCACAATATCCTTTGGTCGGACATAGGAGTTTCCACGAGTATGAGATCATCGAAGAGGCATGCTCTACAATGTGAGTAAAGGGAATTAGAGGAAATTTCAATGCCTTAGACTCGATAGCCCAAAAAATAGATCACAAGAAAGGAAACATTCCTAAATGCCCCATAGATTCTTCCTTATTAGTGTGGTGTGCTACACAACTATAAAAGATACTCTACTTGACACGACTTTTGGAAAACCCCATAACAATGAACCTATACTCTGATACCAAGATTATCATAATCTAAACCAGGTCCTGGATATGATGGGCATCTCAAGTCTGTTGAGGATAACAGACCACCCACTCTATCTAGCAAAATAAAACACAATACAACTAGCATCAAATGAATACGGAAAATATAAAAAGATTGTTCAGAAACTAGCTCATAAAGAAGTCTAAGAACATTAACATCTTTCCCATTCCACAACAATCCAGAAGACTCTAAGAAATTTACATTAATCTAGGTCGAGATATGCCCCGAAGATAACCTAAATAAAACTGAAACATAGTCTATGACATAGAAAAAACAAAACATAAAATAGGGGTCATTTGAAGTATAAAATCTTACCCCTTCAAACTAGCTCATAATTATTCCAGAAATCACCTAATCATTGTGCAAGAAAAGCAAAAGTGTATTCATTCCCTGCATCATGTGGGGATACAACATTCGAAGATGATTAGCAGGGTGAGTGATAGCATGTAACTCAAGATATGAATATAATAATGCTAATTAATAGTCTATTCCAAAATTAATGTATATGTTAACATACATGCATACATACATATATATAGGATGCTCGGATAGGGAAAAGGTTTAGCAAGAGATTTAAAACCATTAACCTGGACTCTATAGCTCAAACTATCCTAAGGGCACCCATAGGCTATAGGGGTTTAGCTCCCCCTTTGAAAGTGTCTTAGTGCGTATTAGCTATAGAAACAAGGAAAAATCCCAAGAATGAGCCAGGGAATGCCTCAACCTAATCTAATCAAATATATATAAGTGTGAACTATGCACACGGACATAAAGACACCGATACTGGCAAATGTTGTTGCTAGTATTGGTCCTCCTGGGACCTCCAACTTCCACATCAAGCTACATAACCCCCCTTTAAGTCCAATTAAAACAAGTTTCACATAGCCTATCCATTTAACCAATGAATTATCTATTAATGCATCAACCATAGGTATAATCATTTCATTACACTTGCAAGGTTATAATTATGATATACTAATTCCATCAACTTGGGGGAATTCCATGACCCCCTTAGTTCATTAAATCAAGTCGTGGGAATTCCAAGACCCTCATTGTTTATTTAACTGAGTTTAAAACCAAAAAATGGACAACAAGGCCTTCAAAACCATTTATGTAGTGTAATAGTTTGGTGAAATAAGCTAAGTGATATGATTAACCAAATTCTAAATCCAACTATGCATGTGGGTTAAGGGAAGATAATTTCCAAACCAAATTCCAAAACCAAAATCAATAATTTGGGGGAATACCTCGACCCCCATCCAGTTCACCATACCCATGCACCCCAACAGGTTTTAAAATACATAAATAAAATATGAACACTTGCATTAAAATCATAGGAGTTTAAATCAAGTAAAAATCCTTCCAAAACCCCCAATTTGATTTAAAATCCATATCCAAATCCATATGAATTACTATTTAAACACATGATTTAAGTAAAACAAATTTAAGGAGAAAGGTACATGCCTAAATACATATTAAATATGGAGAGAAATCACCACTTGGAAGCTCTAATTAATAAACCATAAGATATCCTAACTTATTTTTGACTTAGGGATTTGATAGAGTTTAAGAGTTTTTTTAATTATGCTTTTGCATGGTAATAAAGTCTCCAAAGGTTCTTAAGGTCGTGGGTCACAATTGGGGAAAAGGGGAAATGTCTAAAGTTCTCTTAATAAAATATGAAAATTTATTGCCAGTGATTACAGGTCACCATACGACTTGTTAGGACATGTTATAAGTTTCTATGATGACTCTATCCTGGGAAAAAATATAGGGCTTCATCACTGGGTCGACTAAAAAAGCACCCTACGACTCATGAAGAATCATTACAACTCATGACATCCCAATAGTAGTCATAATAAAAACATTTCCTATTCAACTAGTTTGGTTATGAATGGCACCTATATGACTCTTATAGAGTCTTTACAACTTGTTAGGTAGGAGTTGTAGTCAGTAAAAAAGACATGGACAACCTCAGAAGTCACCCAATGACTCAAGCCCTGCGACCTATATGGACACCTTACGACTTATTGGGTGATTCATAGATTGGGTAATAAGCTCAAATATGAAAGTTTCAAAGTCCAAAATTCTTTGATGTTGAACTATATGATCATTTTCTTGGTCAAAACTTGATATATATATATATATTTAAAAGGCTATTTCCTATGGTGGTTTTAGTTTTCTATTGGTTTTTCCATGATTCATATGGCTAACACACACTGGCCCTTTCGCCATAGGGAGATGAACCTATATATCCTTTGGGTGCCTTTAGAATGGATCGAGCTACACAATCTAGGTTATTGGTTCTAAACTCACATGTTTATGACCCTTACCCTATCTCAATATCCTATATATATATAAGAATGTATGCATATGTTTTTGACTTATTTTATACATGTCATTATGTTATCACTTTATCTGAGTTACATGCCAATGCTAATCCCATTGACCGTCCTAAGATGCTATATCTTTTCATGATATAGGGTTCAAAGTCTTTATAGTTGCTCTTGTGTAGTGTTAGATATTTGAAAACGTCTATTAAGTTGTTGTGAAGTGGTGACCCTCCATCCTTTGGAAAGCCTTCTAATTTTATTATTATTTCTTTATTGACTCAGTAGTTTTTGATTTTTTTTGTTATAGTCAAAGGCATGTCTCGACTTGGATGTTATTTTTGTTTTAGAAGATTCCATGGAGAAAGTGTGTGTTGTTTATTTGTTTTGGATTCTTAGAACCTACCTATTAGTCTATACATATTTATTATTCTTTGGTTTTTCTTACTCTATAATTTTATTGTTCTTAGGTGGTGAGGCTAGGGAGTGGTATCCGACCCATAGTGGGCTTGAGATCTCCGTCAAGGCAAAGCCCTAGTTTTGGTCGAGAAAAGCTTGATATTAAAGCATGGTTTAGGGATGTTGGGTGTCCACAAATTCATGCCGAGTAGAGTGTTTTTTATAGGTGTGTAGCACAACACATATATAAGAAGTAGGCTACAATGCATTTAGGAGTGTTTCTATTTCTTCTGTTCTATTTTAAGATGTAGATTCTAATTTTATAGAATTTTTCTAACTCTTGGCTTCTCCATAATTTAGATCATGCCTCCACAAAGATTTAACGTTTTGTAAAAAATTTGTTGGGAACTCTATCCTAGGAGAGAAAATATGGAAGGAACTCACCCTATTTATCGAGTGTAGAACCGGTCTAGGGTCCCTACTCTGAATTATTCTACTTCATGTAGAGTTCCACCTGTCTATATTAGTCTTCCTCGGGCTTCTTGCGTAGGTGAAACTTATGCTTAATTGCCTCATGGAGATATCTCTAATATGAAGTTTCATTAGTCTATTCATATGCTTTCTTAGTTAGTGGAATCGTAGTCTCATCAATCTGACCTGTTGGTTTTGGTCTTATTCATATGTAGTCACTTGGTTTGTCTAGTTTATGAGGATGAATCCCCTATCGTTTATACGCTCTAAAGTTTAGGAGGATCTATAGGGGTTCATTAATGAGATAGAAATCTTTAAGGTGATCCATGCTACTAATTCTAAGGGTGTAGAGTTTGTTGCGTATCAGTTAAAAGATGTATCTTATCAGTGGTATAAGAAGTAGGAAGATATGAGGGATAAAGATGATGATCCAGCTATGTGGGATAAATTTTCAGTAAAATTGCTTAATCACTTCTTTCCATAGGAGTTGAGGGAAGCTAAGGATGAAAAGTTTGTTAATCTGAACAAGGTTAGATGAGTGTGAAGGAGAATTCTATAAATTTTAAGAGTTGACTCATTATGGTCAAGCATTAGTATCCAACATAAAGTCCTAAATGAGAAAGTTTGCTTTTGGTTTGTCCCACGATTTTGTGTTTTAGTGTAAGGCTACGATGTTGAATAATGATTTGGACAACTTGAGGTTGGTGATTTATATGCAACAGGTTAAGGATGAGACAAAAAAGCAAATATAGATGGGAGTGATGCAAAATAAGAAGTTTAGGCATTTAGAGCAGGGTGCAAGTAAGTAGAATAGTGGGAGAGATAGTAAAAAGTGGACTAAAAAAAACAACAAAAAAAATCTTATTTGTCTACTAGTGCTTCTTATCCTAAGCCTTGAAGTGATCATTGTTTTCAAATTAGCAGTGTTCCAAGGAACAGTGTGCCTAGTCTCAGGCTAGTAGAGCTTAGTCAGCCCTCTTTATCCTCCTTATCATTTTTATAAGTATTTTCATTATGGTTATTATGAGAAGGAGAGGAATTAGTGTTATAATTGGGGTCAACTTGGATGCATTCAGTGAGATTGTCCTTCGGCCAAGGTTGCCACTAGGCTAATAAAGTTTTAGTTGCCATATTTTCAGTTCCTGCACTAAAAGGTGCTACTTTTTGTAACGACACTGGCCAAAAGTTCCTCGATGTACTTGCTACTCGTTAAGAATCTGAGGAATCTCTAGATGTTGTTACTAGTATGTTGCAAATTTTTCTATTGATGTTCATCTTTTTGCTTTATTTGGGTTCTACCCTATCTTATGTGAACCCTTATGTGGTTGTACATTTTTTTGTCCTGAATATATTTTTGACCTCCTTTTTATGTCTACCTCAGGGGTAATTCTATAGTTGCTAGAAAAATCTATAGGGTTGTATGGTGTCCATCTTTCATAAGGAGACATTAGTGGATTTGATAGAGTTGGATATGGTGTATTTTGATGTTATTTTATGGATGGATTAACTTTATTATAGATATGCTCCCTTAGATTGTAGGACCTGAAAGGTCAGCTTCCATTTCCTAAATGAGTCGGTATTACAATGGAAGGGGAGTTTCTTAGTGCCTAAAGGTTTTTATTTCTTATCTTATAGATTATAAATTGATTTCAAAAGGGTGTCTATATCATCTTATTCGGCTTAAGGATTCTTATTTTGATATTCCTTTTTTGCAAACTATCCCAATGGCTAATGAATTTACTGAAGTGTTTCTCAATGATTTTCTTGGAATTCCTATCGATAGGGAAATAGTTTTTAGGATTAATCTTCTACCAGATACTCATTCCATTTCTATTCCTCCTTATAAAATGGCTCTGGTTGAATTAAATGAGCTAAAAGAACAATTGAAAGATCTTTTTCAGAAAGGATTTATTCATCCTAGTGTTTATCCTTAAGGTGCTCATGTATTTTTTGTGAGAAAGAAAGTTGGGTCCCTTTAGATATATATAGACTATCATCAGTTGAATAAGGTGATAGTAAATAATATATACCCTCTTTATAGGATGATCGATGATCTTTTTGATAAGTTTAAGGGTGCTAGATGTTTCTTTAAGAATTATTATCATTTAAGGTATCATCAATTGAAAATTAGGGAGGTTGATATTCCTAAGACTGCTTTTTAAGCCCCATATGGCAATTATGAGCTTTTGGTTATGTCATTTATGTTGACTAATGCTCCCGACTATTTTTATGGATCTTATGAATTAGGTGTCTAGACAATTCTGAGACTTGTTTTTGATAGTATATATTGATGACATCTTAGTGTTCTCAAAGAGTGAGGAGGATCATACCAATCACCCCTAAATTATGTTGCAAACTTTTAACAATCAGAAATTATATGCAAGTTTTCTAATTGTGAATTTTAGTTGAGTGTTGTGACATTTCTTAGGTATGGTTTTTTAGTAAGGGGATCAAGGTGAATCCACTGAAAGTTGAGGCAGTTAAGAAATGGCCTAAACCCATAACTCCAACCGATATTAGGAGATTCTTGGACTTGGTTGGGTATTACCGGAGATTTATGGAGAGTTTCTTATCTATTTCTACTCTTTTAACTAGGTTGACTCAAAAGAAGATTAAGTTCTTGTTATTCGATACTTGTGAGGGTAGTTTTGAGAAATTAAAGGATACGTAGACTTCTATGCCAGTTTTGACCATGTCTGAGGGTATTGATGGTTTTGTTATGTTTTATAATATGTCTCGTGTGTAATAGGGTTATATTTTTATGCAGTGTTATAAGGTTGTGGCCGATTCTTCTTGACAACTTAGTTCTATGAGAGGAATTAACCGACTCACAACTTAGAGTTGGCAGTTTTATTTTATTCTTTGAAAATTTTACACCATTGTCTGTATGGGTTTCATGTGGATATCACTTCAGATTATAATAGCTTGTAATATGTGTTCACTCAGAAGGAGTCAAATCTAAGGCAGAGGTCGTGTCTTGAATTTCTTATGGATTATGATATGAGTCTTTACAAACATCCAGGTAAAGCTAATATAGTTATTGATTCTCTTAGCAGGTGATCTATTGGGAGCTTATCTTATGTAGATAAGTAGAAGAGAGGGTTGGTAATGGATATTCACAAATTGACTAACTTGGGAGTATGTCTTTTTGATTTCGAGGATGGGGGAGTCATTGTGCAAAAAGTGGTCAAATCATATCTTGGTGCTGAGGTGAAGGAAAATTGGACTTTAGATCCCATACTTATGTAGATTAAGGATGATGTGGGTTAGCAAAAGGTTATGACTTTCAAGTTTTGAGATGTTATTCTGAGCTATCAAGGTACATTGTATGTTCCTGATAATGATAGGCTGCGAGAGAGGATCTTGACTGATGCTCATGATTCCAGATATACAGTTCATCCGATTTCAACTAAGATGTATAATGACTTGAATAAAATGTACCAGTAGAACAATATAAAGCGAGATGTGGACAATTTTGTTGCCAAATATACAGTTTGTCAATAAGTCAAGGTTGAATACTTAAGGCCTGGTTGTATGACTCAAGTGTAGAGTTGATCATCTGGAAGTAACAGATGATTAATATTGATTTCATTATGGGTCTTACATGGTCTCGCAATCAGTACGATTCGATTGGGTCATTCGGATAGGATGACTAAATTTGCTCACTTCTTGCCTGTTATAACTAACTTCTCAGAAGATTATGATGCTATGTTGTTCATTAGAGAGATTGTGAAGATGTATGGTGCACCAATACATTATTTTATACCAAGGTACATAATTTTTTTCTCACTTTTAGCATTTGTTTCAGAAAGGATCGGGTACTCAGATGAACTTTAGCACTGTTGTCCACTCTCAAGATGGCCTATGTGAATGATTTTAAAGTTAGTTAGGTAGGTCATTTTCCTCTTATTTAGTTTGCGTGTAACAACAGTCATCATTATTGCATTCAGATGGCTCCTTTTGAGGTTCTTTATTATAGAAGGTGTAGGTCTACTATTGGATGGTTTGAGGTGGATCAAACTAGGTTGTTTGGTCCTTAATTCGTTCATTAAGAAATAGAGAAGGTGAAAATAATTAGAGAAAGGCTTAAGATTGTTCAAAGTCTCCAAAAGTCTTATGCTCATGTAAGAAGAAGAGATTTGGAGTTTGAAGTGAATGATTGGGTATTCTTAAAGGTGTATCCTATTAAGAAGTCATGTGATTTGGGAAGAAGTAGAAGCTCAGTGCCTATTATATGGACCATATTAGATTTTGAGGAGAATTGGGGATGTTTCTTATGAATTGGATTTACCTGTGAGTTTGGCCTAGATTCATCCTATTTTTTATTTATCCATTTCCTCGATAGTTATTGCAGAGGATGTTGGCGTTTTAGATTCCTTATTATATGAGGAAGTCCTGATTGAAATATTAGACATGCAAGTTCATTTCCATAGGTCAAAGGATGCAGCTTTCGTAAATATCCTTTGGTACAATCAAAAGGTAGAAGAGGCTACATGGGAGCTGAGTAAGATATGAATGCCAAGTATCCATTCTTGTTCCCTATATTAATTAAGATATGAGTTTTCTTTTCCTCTTGTCACTTTTTGAGTTTGTCATTTGATTCTGGTATATTCTTTGTATTCTCATACTAAAAATATCCTAACTCATTATTCGAGGATAAATAATCCTAAAGGAGGGGGGGGGTAATGTAAGACCCCTTAAAATTTTGATCATTCTATTTTTGACACTCCCACATAGGTAATGTCAATTTTTGACTTGAATTATCTTTAGAAATTGAAAAAGAGTGTTTTGGGAAAGTTTCCTATTTTATGATAAGGGGTTCGGGGTTATTTTGGGACCCCAAGGCAGCGAGGGTCTATGATAAGCCTGTGTCACAGTGATTAACCTTTGTGATATCGGCGTGGCACGGAGGCTATCCTCTGCGATATTGGCATACCACAATAATGGGTAAATTTCATCTAGTATTGCTTTTTTCACTTGGGGCGAGGGGCTTTTGGTCTTTTCTCCCTTCCCAGAACCTTTAAACATAATAGTTACCCTTTTCCTTTAATTTTCAAAGATCAAACTCTATTTTATTCATCTTTAACTCTCCAACCAAGAAACTTAAGGGTTTCATAGAGAATTCATCATCGGGGCTTCAAACTTTAAATTAATTTCAATTTTTTGTCTTTTTAGGCATGTTTCTCTTCCGTAAACTTAGTTTTACATTGTGGAATCAATTGAATGGGTTTTCATGTGAATTAAATTATGGATATTTAAATTAGGTTGAGGGGTTTTGGTTATTACTGATTAAACTACTAGTCACATGTTTTTAATTGATTATTCAGGATTTAAATTTATGTTTTTAGGACTAAACTTGTACATTATTTAAATAGTTGTAATGGGGAACATGGGTTTCCCCAAAGTTCATGAATTATGGCTTGAAATTTCATTATCCTTAATCCACTTTGTAAATTTGACTTTAACTATGGACAAATGCATGGTTTAACTGGCTTTTTGAATCTAATGTAATGCATTAATGGATAAATGAATTTAAAAATGGATGGTTTGGATTTTAATGGAATCTAGGAGTCCATTTTGGTAGTGATAATTGGTTTGGCATATATGTATTAGCTTGTAAGTGTATTGGTATGACGATACTAAGTGGTAAATGCCTTAATGAATGACTCATGGATTAATGGTTGGAATTATATGCAAATTGGTCTAAATTTGGGCTTAAAAGGGGTTTTGTAGCTCACCATAAAGGTGTAAATCTCAGGGAGAGGGGGGACGAACATTGGAAACCACATTTGCAGATATTGAGGGTCTATATGACCGTGTGCTTTGTGCACACTTGATATATGTATATATTTTTGGGATGCTATTGCCCATGGTGGCTTTAGTTTTCCTTTAATTTTCCTCAATTCGTGAGGCTAACACACACTAGGAACCTTTTATTATGGAGAGCTGAACCCAGATAGTCTATGGATGCCTTTAGGACGGATCGACCAACATATTCCAACTTAATGATTTTAAACTCTCATGTTCTTGCCCCTTACCCTATCCTGACATCCTATATATATATATATATGAATGTGTGCATATGGTATTTATTAATTTTGAACATGGAATTATTCTATCATTAAGTTACATGTCAGTGCTTATCCCACTGCCAATCCTAGGACACTACATCATTTCATGATGTAATGCCCAAAGACTTTTCTATTACTTTTGTGCAGTGTTAGGTTGTTGAGCACGCATATTGAGTTTTTGTGAAGTGGTGATCCTCCATCATTCAGAAGGCCTTATCATTTCATTTTTCTTTCTTTATTGACTTAGTATTTTTGGATTCTTTTTGGTTTTAGTCGGGGGCATGTCTGACTTGGATGATATTCTTGTTTTACAGGCTTTTCTGGAGAAAGTATGGGTAGGTTAATTGTTTTGGATTCTTAGAACCTTCCTATTGGTTTAACTATCATTCTTATTGTTGGTTTTTCTTACGCTATCATCTTATTTTACGAAGGTGGTTAGGCTAAGGGGTGGCCTTTGGCCCACGCTAGTCTTGAGATGACCATTATTACAAGGCCCTAGCTCAGGTAGTGACACATGAACTCTTCAATAACATAAACTTTCCTTCATATTTCAATCAAAGAAGAAAAGAGAGTCTCTTAATAACAATAAAGGGTAAGAAGTTAGCTTTTTTTTTATTTTGCCTTGTACTTATAATTAAGAAAGAATAGAATATTTTCCTAATCTTTCATAGGAGAATTAAGGTAAAACCATAAGTGTTTTCACTTACGTTGGCTTTCAAAGGTGAGTATTTCTTCAAGAACTCTAGAAGGAATTTTACGGCTGATATTATAATCCTTGATGGAAAAGGGGAGAAAGCTGAAGTTAATAGGGTGTAAATTATGTTAAAATAGGTAAAATGACCAGCTGTATTTGTCTTATATTGAGCCCTCTAGAACCTTCTTTTTAAACCCCATTTTAGCCATAAATTAGACCAAGTAGGTGACGCAATAACTTAAGAGTTCAAGCCGCTCAAGAGTTCTAAGAAAGTCATTCATCTACTTGCTTGATTCTTTGCTCGGCTCCATTTAATTGGGCCTAGGTAAATTTTGATTGTTGGACCCTCTCTTCATTCTCTTTCTCTTTTACTTCCTTTCAGCCCAAATGAGTACATTAATATTAGCCCAAATCTGACCCATAGCCTTAGATATGTAACTTTATCCATATATCTCAAGTAAATATCTCACATACTAGCTTAATTAAGTCAAGCAATCACCTCAATATTTTTTTCCATCTTTAGTTCTTAAACCATTCAGTTAAACTTAAAACTTATACACACTTGGTCACGTTGAGATTTAGACTTAAATAATAGATTACGATCCCAAGTTAACTAGTTGTATCGATGTTAACTTGATCACGTCACGTTAAAACTTACGAGCAGTATCTGAAAACCCATTTACACCATCAATACTCGTATAAAAAATCTAGTATATTACTTTAAATTGTTATCTTTCTCTCATTTTCTCTATATGTTCCCCAAATGGTATCATTGTCAAGTTGTTCGGGAGAGGATATATGTATGAGTACGAGCGGCTAGAGCATTACGTTATCCTAGAGTCGATCAAAATTAGTATTACCCTGGCAATAATCATTTCTATGGTTTGTAGTCATTGTTGTTCTTCATCTATGTTCTTATTTTTATTCCTTATGTTGGGTAAACATTTAATAGAGTCTTAGAAATTGGCAAACTTTGATTTTTTGTTGGATTAGCTCTGAGTATGTGGTGAAAAATAGAGCCGGACCTAGAGGGCGATCCCGTCTCCAAGCCACTATGAATAAAATAAAAGAATGGCACGAGATGAAAACACAGTAATTACTACACAAAGAATAAATTATTAAAGAGTAACGACTAAAGTAGATATTGGTTCAACGATAGTGTTTAATCTCTTATCTGCAAAATACGAATGAATACAAAAACAAACCAAAATGTAATAAATAGTGTTTATATTTCAGCTATCTCTAGCAAAATAACTAAAATAGAGAGTTATTTAAAAAATTAGAATATTCCAAAAGAAAGTTTTAATAGAGTCTATAAAACTGAACACTTTGATTTTGTAAAAAATTATAATATTTAAACTTCTGAATCTACTGTTACAATTCATATGAATAATGAGACTATTAAATTGTTAACAACTGAAAATATTAATCGATAAACAAAAAATTATAAGTTTCTTCACCTAGGTTTTGTTAAAGTAGTAGTTAAACCATTGTATAGATTATGTTTTGATATTCATATATGTATCCTCTTAAGAGATAATAGGTTATTAAACTTTGATGATTTGTTGTTAATAGTATTACAAAGTAACCTCGCTAATGGCCCGGTATACTTTAATTATTATCCAAAATTTTCGATAGCTATTAATGATCAATATGTATACATTAACATTAAATATTAAAACAAAAAACATTAATAGTAATACAAATACTAGAGAAATATCAATAATATTTTTAGTGTATTATAGATTTAGGAAAACTACCTTAGCCCCTAAGGGTAAAATTGTATGTGATAAAGGTGCAACCATACTTATGGAAGCTAATCATAATCATCATAATACGTTTATCCCAAAAATGATAAAATGAAATGATGTATTAACATAAATGAAAATTGGCATTTCGATTCCCTAACAGAGCCATAAATTGAAGAAGAAAATTCAAACATTGAATAGGTAATATAATATCCACATTTATCTATAGATTTAGAATTTCAAATATCCCAATCCCTTAATCAAACTTCTTTAAGTAAAAAAATGTCCTTTTCTAGAATGTGAGTCTCTAAGACTGTAGATAAAAGGTAAGTGACATTAGAAGATATAGAAAGAAAATTAAAATGAGTTGATTTCTCAAGAACAATTCTTAAAGTGGAATATGAATCTAGAAAATTAAAATCCAAAAAATCAATCAATCCCACTCCTAGTGAAATGCTAGGAGTAAAAGATTCTCTATGCATGATTAAGTTAGATGAAATATCTGAACCTAACTTTGAATATTTAAATAAATTATGGACTAGCCTAGAAAATTCTATTAAAAGAAAATGGTATAAACAAAGACATTAATTAAAAGAAAGATATTCTTTTAGAGAAAAATGATGCAATGGTATGAAAAGATTAAGATGTAATATTGAATTTTTAAATGGTTTAAAATTACTGGAAAATTAGATAACTGAGAGAAATCATTAAATATTATTTTTAATGAATGGTATACTAGTGATAAGGTAGTTGAATCAATAATTTATCCAATAGAAGAAATTTGTCTACCAGTATATGGTAGAGCTGTCACAACTTCGCCTTTTAAATTAGATATAGTAGATTCTAAAAGTGATCCTAAAAGTAAGGATATTAATATAATACTTCAACAAAATTATTATACAAATTAACTTCTTCATTAGTTTCTAAATAGATTCTCGAAGCCGAGAATAAATTAGCTTTTAAAGATAAACCAAGTTCTTCTTATCATGTTAAAAAGTTGGAAAACTCATCCAATATTTAAATTACCTGAATTTTCAAAAGATAAATTTCCTAAATTTGAAGAAAAAATTGAAGTCATACATGATATTTTAGGAAAAATTAATGAATGGTTAAAATCCGAATTAAAATATATAGATTATATGGTTATAAGAACTATACCGGAGAATAATGATTATGAAATTAACAAATAAAGTTCAAAATATTAAGTAAAAGAGAAATATTATAAAAAGCCCACATTTCTGAAAATGCAGTATGAAGAAATAAATTTTAATCTCATACTTCACATTCTGAAAGAGAAATTGCCAAATGGAATATAGATGGATTAGCAGAACATCAAATGTATAATAAAAAAAATGAAATAAGAATGAACATTACGACATACAAAATTAACAAAATGATAGACAAACAAGCAACTATAATCATTATATCAAGATTTACAGGTACCATAAAATATTGGTAGGATAACTACCTCACAGATAATAATAGGCAAAGCATACTAAATGTTACAACTATTACTTAAGCTATTAAGATTGAATCAATAGGACTATCTATTGAAAATCAAGTCCAAAAAGTTTCCACCGCCACCTTAAATTATAGTATAGCTAAAAAATTTAGAGGAGAACCTTAACTTTTTAAAGATAAAAGTTCAGATATTTTATCAAATTTATCATGCCCAAAGTTAGATGATTTTTAAAGGTATACTATGGTTTCCTCAATAAAGTCATGGTTAGAACAGAAGAGAATTTGATTATTGGACGAAAATATTTATAAATTGTTCATCAACATTGTTTGCAGAAAAAGTTAGAACAAAATTAAAAGATAGATTTGAGGGAAAATCCCTGATTGTCACTTAACTTATGGTGATATTATAAGTTTTATAAATGTCATAGGACTAGAAATATGTACAGATATTAAAATTAAAAATAAAATAAATAAACTTAATAAAATATCACAAAATGAGATAGAGAGATTTTGTCAAGATTTTGGATATATAAAATTATCAGCCCCTTGAAAAGAAGCTACAAAGAAGATTAAAAGACAACATAAAAATTATAAAGATAAATCTAAAAAATCACAATAACATAAAAGACAATTTAAAGGATCTAAACAAGAATCTAATAATTATGTATATAAAAAAATAATGAAACATGTTGGAACTACGGAAAAATAGGACATAGGATAAAAATTGTTGGGTTCGAAGAAAAAAGAAAGACAAGATAAAGATGTTAGTGTTATGAAATGAAGTTAAAATTAAATTATAATTTATCCATGATGATAATGAAAATAGCTTTTCTTTTGAAGAAAGTCTTAGTGATGATAATTACTTTAATATAGCATACATTTTAGACAGTAGTGAATCAACAGAACATTGTAATTGTTGCGATGTAATTTGCACTTGTGATAGTCATTCTATAAATGTTATCACCAATGATAATAAGGAGAAAGAGGCATTATTTAACATGATTGATCATCTAGAAGATCCAAATCTAAGGGAAATTTTTTAATAGCCTTTAAATATATTATTCTTAATCATCAGATTGATAAATAGATTATTGAATCCTTTAATATGAAAAATGTATAGAACAAATTGAAAGAACATAAGTCTAAAACAACAATTCAAGATATTCAGAAAAATATTATATATAAAAGAGGATGTTAGACAAGTTAAGCAAAGACTTAACAACCTAACAATAAAATCACTTACTAATAAAATATTAAATGATTTAACATCTAACCAATACACCAAATCAAATCAATTTGATCTTGGTGAAACATCAGGAATAAAAATTGATATTAAGGAAATAGATTCTCTAGAAAAAACTTTTTCTAAACAAATCTAGAATTGATACAATTACAGTAGTTAAACTGAAAAGTTACCAAATACCAATTACATTAGTTATAAATAAAGAATATACAATTCATAAGATTGGACTATTTGATACAGGTGGTGATCAAAACTACATTATAGAATGACTAATTCCTATAGAGTACCTAAAAAAAAGATGCTACACGACTATTCTCTACAACAGGAGAAAGAAAAATAAATTATAAACTCTCAAAAGCACATATATGCAATGATGGAATTAGTTTTATTAATGATTTTGTAATAACTAAAAATATAAATGGAGATATAATTTTTTATTTTCCTTTTATAACTCAAATAAAACCTTATATTGTTGAGTTAGATGGCATCCATGACACTATTTTTGCAAAAGGAATTATTTTTTCCTATCTAAAAAAAAAGTGACTTTATAAAAGATCAAAATATCTTTATGATAAGTTGTCTAATGAGTTAAATAAAAATTAAAGGAATAGAATTCCCTTTAATGTCATTGATAGAAAGAACTAAAAATCTACAAAAGGTATGTTCCAATGAAACTCAGACCATAAATTTTCTAGGAAGTCCAAACCTTGTTGTAGATTTTATTTTCTTATTATTAGACAGGTTTGTAGGATTCATTATCAACATCTTAAGAAGAATTCAGTCCAGTGGGATTAGATAAAACTAATTTACTATTAAAAAAAATTTAACCATGATATTATAAGTTACCAAATTTTAAAACTTCTTTAATAATATTTAAGGAGTAAATCAACCAAAATTGTTTAAAAATTTAATTTTTAATAAATTTTTATAAAAGGAGAAATTCTCTCCAAGAATTTTAAAAAAAAATTACAAGGAAATAATGAGACCTGGAATGCCAAGAATAAGGCTGAGGCCTCCATTTTAGCCTTTTAGACTAGAAGAAATAATGAAAAAACCCTTCCAAAAAGAAAATAAAAAGTAAGAAAATAGATATTCAGTCCTGGCAGAATTTTCATCTGTGACACCCCATAAAACTTAGATCATTCTATTTTAGACCTTCTTACATGCATAATATCGATTTTTGACTTTAATTAATTTTAGAGATGTTAAAAGAAAAGTTTTAAAATTTTTGAAAGGGGTTCAGGGTCATTTTGGGATCCCGAGGTAATGAGGGTTCATGATATCACTGTGTCATAGGGGCTAACCTCCACGGTAATGGTGTGGCAGGGAGGATAACCTACATGATAAGATCGTTCCACGCCAAGGTGTAAATTTTATCTAGTTTTTTTTTCACTTGTGGTGAGGGGATTTTGGGTCTTTTCGCTCTTTCCATGACTTATAAATAAAAACGAAACCCTTTTACTTTTGTTTTAAAATATCAAACTCAACTTTATTTATTTTTGACTCACCCAAAAAGAAATTTTTAGAGTTTCATTGATAATTCATCATCAGGGCTCCAAACTTCAAATGGACTTTAAATTCTTGTGTGTTTCAGGCATGTATCTCTTCTCTAAACTTTAATTTTTCATTTTAGAATTGATTTAATGTATTTTCAGGTGGTTTAAATTGTTGATTTTTATATTGGATTGAGGTTTATTTTTTGTTATTGATTGAATTACGTGTCCCATATTTGGAAGTAATTATTCTTGCTTTATTTTGGTATTTTTGAAACTAAATTGGTATATTATTTAAATGGTTGGAATAGGGGACATATTTCCCCAAATTGCATGACTTTTTTCTTGGACTTGTATAAACCTTAACCTACTTTGTGAATTTGATTTCTATTATGAAAAATCACATGGTTTAACTTTATTTTGAACTCAATGCATTCGATTAATGGATAACTAGATATAAATATCTATTTGGATGGACTTGATGTACATGGTTTAGATTTTAATGGAACATAGGACTCAATGTGGTTGTGTGAATTGGTTTGATATTTGTGATTTACCTTGAAAGAATAATTGTATGATGATACCAAGTGGTAAATTCCTTAATGAATGACTCCTGGGTTAATAATTGGCATTCTATGAAATGCCTTTTAATTTAAGCTTAAAGGGGGTTGTGTAACTCAACGTGATGGTGTAAGCTCCAGAGGGACAAACACTAAAAACCATGTTTGCCAGTGTTGGGGATCTATATGACCATGCACTATAAAATATGATATATATATATATATTGGATGGCTGTTGACCTTGGTAGCTTTAGTTTTCTCTCAAATTTCCTCGGTTCATGCATCTACCATGCACAGGGTCCTTTCAGCTGGAAAGAAGACCCCATATAATCCATGGGTACCTTTAGAATGAATTGAGCTACACAATCTAAGTTAATGGTTTTAAAAGACTCATATTTATTGCCCTTAATCTATCTCAACATCTTATATGTGTATATAAAAAATTGTGCATGTGATTTTGATTGATGTTTTGGACATGGCATTAAGTTATAGCTTTTCCTGAGTTATATTCTAGTGCTTATCCCACTGACCATCCTAGGATGCTAAATTATTTCATGATGTAGGGTCCAAAGATATTTTTATTTCCCCTGTATAACATTAGGTGGTTGAGCACGTTCATAGAGTAGCTACGAAGTGCTGAGCCTCCATCCTCCCTAAGGCTTTATTATTTCATCATTCTTTCTTTATTGGTTTAGTACTTTTGGATTCTTTCTGTTCATAGTTAGGAGCATGTCTCATCTTAGTAACTATTATGATTTTAGAGGCTTTTATGGATAGATGTGGGTTGGTTATTCAGTTATTGATTGACTTTTAATTTTTATATAGTTGTCTATTCATCAATTCTTACTATTTAATTGGCTTCTGCATTGTTATTATTATTATTATTATGGTTCTCTTGAGGTTAGGTTAAGGGGGTGGTCTCCGGTCCATGGTGCGCTTGAGATACCATCACGACTTGGCCCTAGTTTTGAGTGTGACAAGCTTGGTATCTAAGAACTTTTTAGAGTCGTAGGGTGTCCACAAAGTCGTGTTGAGTAGAGTCTTTTTTATGGGTGTGTAGCGCATCACACTTATTAGTAGGAATACTTCCCTTCCTTGTGTTCTATTTTCGTCTATAGAGTCTAGTGTTATGAAACTTCTTTAACTTCTTGTTTTCTCTCATTTTTGATAATGCTCCCCACAGATTTGATGTTGTAGAAAATCTGTTGTGAACTTTGTCCTACCTGAGGACAATATGGAGGAGACTCTCCCTGTAGATGAATAAACCGACAAAACTTTGCATTAGAGATGTCCCCCCGAGGTGTTGATCATAAGCATCACCACCCTAAGAAGCCTTAGGAGGACTAATAGGGATAGATGGAACTCCACGTGGGGTGGCACAATCTGGATCATTGATGATATCTTAGTGTATTCTAAGAGTGAAGAGGATCATGTCAATCACCTCAGAATTATGTTGCAGACTCTTAAGGACCAGAAGCAATATGCTAAATATTCTAAGTTTGAGTTATAGATGAATGCTGTAAGTTTCTTAGGGCATGTTATTTCTAAAGATGGAATCAAGGTAGATCCACAGAAGGGTGAGGTGATTAAGAAATGACCTAGACCCACGACTCCATCTAACATTAGGAGAATTTTGGGTTTGGTGGGGTATTATAGGAGACTTTTGAATTGTTTCTCTTCTATTTCTACTATATTGACAAGGTTAGCTCAGAAAAAGATTATGTTTTTGTGATTTCATGAATGGGTTCTTAGTCTTGAGAAGTTGAAGAATTAGTTGACCTTTCCTCCCATCTTGACCCTACCCGAGGGTTTTGATTCTTTTATTGTGTTCTGTGATGCGTCCCATGTGGGATTAGGTTGTATTATATTGTAGGGTAGAAAGGTTATGGCCTATGCTTCTAGGCCACTTAAGGCTCATGATATCAGCTATTTGATTAACAATTTGGAGTTGGAAACTGTGGTTTTTGCTTTGAAGATTTAGCACCATTATATATATGGGTTACATGTAGGTATCTATTCAGACTATAAGAGCTTGTAGTATGTGTTCATATAAAAGGAATTAAATCTCAGACAAAGGAGATGGCTTGAATTCCTTAAGGATTATGACACCAGTCTTCACTACCATACAGGTAAAGCTAATATTGTTGTTGATGCTTTTAACATGTTATCGATAGGGATTTTGTCTCATGTTAATGAGGGGAAAAGAGGATTGGTGAGAGACATTCAAAAATTAGCTATTTTGGGAGTTCGACTTTTAGACTCTGATGATGGAAAAGTCTTTGTTAAAGAAGAGGTTAAATCATCTCATAGTGATGAGGTAAAGAAGACGAACGCTTTAGATCCCATACTAATACACATTATGGATGATGTCGATAAGAAAAATGTTATAGCTTTTGAGATTAGGGAAGATGGCATCATAAGGTATCAAGGTAGGTTGTGTCTTCCTGATGTTGATGGGCTACAAGAAAGGATTTTGACCGTGGCTCATTAGTCCAGGTATATAGTTTATCTAGGTTCAACTAAGATATATTGTAACTTAAAGAAAATCTATTAGTGGAACAATATGAAGATGGAAGTGGCAAATTTTGTTGCTAAGTGTATCATTTGTCAGCAAGTCAGGGTTTAACACTTGTGGCCTAGTGGTATGTCTCAAGATATAGAGTTGCCCATCTGGAAGTGGGAGATGATTGATATGGACTTCATTATAGTTTTGTAGCGATCTCGGTATAAGTATGATTCAATTTAAGTCATTATGGATTGGGTGACTAAGTTTCCTCACTTTTTGCTTGTAAGGACTAACTAATCGGGAGAGGATTATGCTATGCAATGCATTTAGTGGATTTTAAAGTTGCATGGTGTGCCATTGTCTATTATTTTTGACCAAGGTACCCAATTTTCATATCATTTCTAGTGTTTAGTTCAGAAAGGTTTGGGTGCTCAGGTGAATTTTAGCACCACTTTCCACCCTCAAATAGATTGATAAGTAGAGCAAACTATTCAGACTTTATAGGATATGCTAGGGGACTATGTGATTGATTTTAAGGGAAGTTAGGTAGATTATTTTCCCCATATTGAGTTCGCATAAAATAATAGTCACCATTCGAGCATTCAAATGGCTCCTTTTAATGCTTTTTATGGTAGGAAGTGTGGTTCTCCTATTGATTGGTTTGATGTTGGTAAAACTATCTTGTTTTCTCCTAACTTAGTTCACCAAGGTATGGAAAAGGTGAAAGTGATTAGATAAAGATTTAGGACTACCCAAAGTCATCAAAAGTCCTATACAGATGTAAGGCGAAGAGAATTGGAAATCAAAGTGAGTTATTGGGTATTTTTGAAGGTGTCTCCTATGAAAAGAGTCATGAGTTTTGGGAAGAATGGGAAGATCAGTCCCCGTTATGCTGGACCATATATGATTTTTAGAAGAATCAGGAATGTTACTTATTAGTTGGATTTGCCTGCGAGTTTGGGTTCTATGCATCCCATGTTTCATGTGTCCATGCTGAAAAAGTGTATGGATGATCCTTCCTTAATAGTGTCTATTGAGGATATTAGTGTGATGAATTCCTTATCGTATGAGAAAATCTTGATTGACATATTGGATAGGCAAGTTCGCAGATTAAGGACCAAGGATATAGCATTGATGAAAATGCTTTAGAGAAATCAAACGCTAGAGGAGGCTACATAGGAAGTTGAGGAAGGTATGAATACCAAATACACATTCTTATTTCCTGAGTTGGATGAAAGTGCTTAAGGTAAGAGTTTCATTTTCCTCTTGTCATTTTCCAAGTATGTACATTGATTAAGGTGTATTCTTGTTGTTCTCGTGCTAAAAGTGTCCTAAATAATCAATCGTGGATGAATGATCCTAGGGGGGAGATAATATGACACACCATAAAACTTAGATCATTTTATTTTTGACTTTCGTGCATGGATAATTTCGATCTTTTACTTGAATTATGTTTAGGTATGTTAAAAGGGCAATTTGGGAATGTTTTGGAATTTTCAAAAGGGGTTCGAGGAAAATTTGGGACCTCGATAAAGTGAGGGTCAATAATATCATAGTTTCACGGATGTTACCGTCTGTGATAATTGCATGGCATGGAAAATAACCTCCCTGATAAGGCCATTCCATACCAAGGTTTATATTTCATCAAATTTTGTTTATTTCACTTGGGATGAGGGGCTTTTGGGTCTTTTCACTCTTTCCACAACTTATAAATATAAAAGGGACCCTTTTTCCTTTTATTTTCAAAGGTCAAACTCTAGTTTATTCATATTTAACTATCCAACCAAGAAAGCTTAAGGGTTTCGTCGATAATTCATAATTCGGGCTCAAAACTTCAAATTGACTTCAAATTCTAATATGTTTCAGGCATGTATCTCTTCCTTAAACTTTAATTGAAAATGGTGGAATTGATTTAATGAATTTTTGTGTGATTTAAAATATGGGTTTTGGAATTGGATTGAGGGATTTTGGTTGTTACAGATTTAATTACTTATCCCATAATTTGAATATATAATACTTGAAATGCCTAGGTCTTGAACCATTTAAAAACAACTTCATTTTGGCATCTCTGAATTGGGTACAATTAGGTACTTGAGTCGTACCTAGGGGTGTACAAATTGAACCGTTAAGTCAAACCGAACCGATGAATCAAACCAAATAGAGGAAAAAAACCGACTTATGGTTTGGTTTGATTGATTTGGTGTTGGCAAAAAAAAACGATCATTCTTGGTTTGGTTTGGTATTAGAAAAAATAAAATCAAACTTTACCCAAACCAAACCAATGTAATACATATATAATTTTAATTTTTTATACGTAAAGAAATATTATTTATAATCTACTTTCTAATTACTTTTATTATTGTTACATATTCAGAAAATAGATATATATATTATTGGGCCTTTAATTATAGTATTTTTACATTAATAACAAATTAATACAAAGCCCAATATCTATATTTATATCTATATCTATATCTATATCTATATCTATAATCTATCTATAATATATTAAAAGTGTGAAGGGCCTTAGAAATGTTGTTTGAACTTTTTGCCCTTCATTAAAGTTTTTGATTTAGACAATATCGTCTTTTCACTATTTTTTTCTAATTTTTAAAAGTTAATAATCAATTAATATATATTTATGGTAAAACCTTTTCTTATTATAAGTCGTTAGAATTAATGACAACTAATACTTTTTTAATTAGTTTAAGAATTATAAAACAACTAAATTTGATTTTAATAAGATTTGAAAAATCTAGAAACAAAGATAAAAGCCTTAGAATAAGAAAATTTTAATAAGTATTAAATTTTAAAAAGTTTTAAATACGTAATACGAAACGTCTTTTTATTATTTTATCAAATTATTATTTAACTATTTTTACTAAAAACACACGTCCCACCTCAAAAAGAAAAAAAATAAGTAGTGCCAGATTGTAGTTAGCATATGACCTAATTTCTATCTTTTAAGTATGGTTTTTGATTTAATTAGGAGTTCTTAATTTTCTTTTCTTTTAACTTTTGTTTGTCTTGAAATTCTATAATAGTTAGTTTTTTATTAAAAAAATTTCTCAAATTAGATTAGATTTCTTCCATGTTTCATCAACTCTTTCTTAAAAGGAAAAAAATTGTACATCTATATATTGAGAATTCCCTTTTTCCAATAAATTATAGAATAACATTCACAATTTAATTGTTAAAGAGTATGTTCAAGAGAAGATTAGTTTTATGTTCTTTAATATTAGTTTTTAATTTGTAAGTCAACAATATTAAATATTATGCATCTTTTATTAAGGTTTTTTTATCGTATGATTTATTATAATTTCAATTGTTGGCTTTCGCATAATGTGCAGGTAAAGAAAAATTATGTGAGTGTGTGGTTGAGACTTCGTGCCGATTACGAGAGGATTTAAAAGTATGTTTTTTTTAAAAAAGAATTATTTCTCATTCATATCAGTACGATTCATGTTGTTAAGGTGTTGATTAGAAGTGCACGTTCTACTCTTTGATTCGATTTTATCAAATTTCAATTCAATTCTTTAATTTACAATTTTAAAAAGTATACATCGAACACCGAATTGAACTATTTCAGTTTTGTTCGTTTTCTTTCAACTTAGTTTTTATTTGATTCGGTGTGCAGAAATATTTGAACTTTTTGTCCTTCGTTAAAAGTGTCCACTTTAGAAAAATTTATTTCTTCAATATTTAAGAATTGAAAATTTATTAAATATTTTAATAAAATATATGTTATGTTTGCACTATTTCATTAAAGTGTGAAGATCTTTGAGAAGTGATTTAAATTTTTTGCTCTTCATTAAATTTTTTTGCAATAGACAAAATCATCTAATTTTAAATAATCAGATGTTACACATGCGACCTCGGTAGTGTTGTGTGATAAGAAGGTGCAGCTCAAACTTAAAGGCTTCTACAGAGTGAGAGCCCGTCCGACCATCCTATATGAAGCGGAGTGTTGGCTAGTCAAGAACTCTCATATTTAAAAACTGAAGGTGGTGGAAATACGGATATGCATTAGATGTGTGGGCTTACTAGTGGTGATAGTGTTAGGAATGAGACTGTCTGAGAGAAGGTTGGTGTATCTTCGGTGGAGGACAAGATGCGGGTAGTTCGGTTGAGATGGTTCGGGCATGTGATGAGAAGGGGCAAGGATGCCCCAATTCGTAGATGTGAGAGGTTAGCTTTGGATAATTTCAGGTGGGGTAGGGGTAGGCCGAAGAAATATTAGAGAGAGGTAATTAGACGTGACATGGAGCAATTACAGCTTACTGAGGACATGAACCTAGATAGGAAGGTTTAGAGGACGCGAATTAGGATAAAAGGTTAGTGCATGCGGGAGGGTCGTAGTTAGTAATTAAGGGAGCATCGGGGTTGTGGTGCCTTTGGTTCGTTAGCGTAGGGTATTACTTTATGGGTGTCTTATTTCTGTTGTTCCATCTTGTTTCATGTTTTTATCATGAATTTGTTTATAACTCATTGTCTTGAGTCGGGGGTCTATCGAAAACAGCCTTGCTATTTCTTCGGAGGTAGTGGTATGAACTGTGTACATCTTACCCTCCCCAGACCCCACTGTGTGGGAATACATTGGGTTTATTGTTGTTGTTGTTGAAATGTTACATGTGCGAGACCCGTGGGGTTTAACTAGTTAATATAAAAACCTAAAACTCTTTAGTTGCTTTACATTTTACTTTTCATGTTTTCAGAGAATTCTCATTATTTTCTCATCTTACTTTTCTCATTCATCAAGTTGTAATTTAGGTTTTTTTTTTATAGAATTATTAATAATTAATGACTTTATGTTGTTAAGATTTTAATAAGTTGTCTCCAATTATTCATTCTTTTGTGTGCTCACATTTTATGTGAAGGAAACTTTCAAACAAGCTACTGTGACTAGTGACTTAGAAATTGAACTACTTAGGTATCCACATAATATTACTTTGAGAGATAGTAGTTTAGACGTCTTAGTAATTTGCCAACTTAATTTTTATTGGAACTACACTATGACCATTGTTTTTTTTAATCTTTTTAGTGAAAACATTAGTTTTTTTCTTCAATCACATTATAATGGTAAAAAAACCGAGAAAACCAAAAATTCAAAAAAAAAAACGAAAAAACCCGACTAAAACCAACAAAAAAAAATTGATTGTATATTGGTTTGATTTGGTTTATAGATTTAGAAAATCGAGATTATTGGTTTGGTTATATTTTAATAAAAAATAAATCAACCCGACATATGTACACCCCTAGTCGTACCTATGGATACGGGTCATACCCACCTTGTCCTCTCCCTCTCGTACCTTGGCAATTTATAAGGGTGACATACTGTCCACTATATGAAATGGTCTCTCCTTGGTTGTATCCAATGTATATGAGTCGTACCCTATATGATCGTATGGAGTGAGGACTTAACGTGAGTGGACTATTTTTTATAAGATTGATCAATATGAGTTAGGGGTTGAGTCGTACCCTTTGGTTATGAATCAAGTGTGTCCACTCGTATTCATAATAGTATAGATGACCTAGAAAGAGCCTAGGGTACGATTCAGGGTACCACTTGTACCCTAAGGTATGACTACTTAAATAGTTGTATGGGAGAGTCATACCCCTGGATGGGGTTATTTTTCAACATTTATCTAAGGGCCATGTGTTCATTTCCCATGCCTAAAACCCTAAACCCTTTCACTATATAAGTGGGTGTATCCTCCAAAATATCTATTTTGATGGATCAAACACCCTAACTACTCTCTCAAGCTTATGTTTGATGAATTGGAGGCTAGGGTTTCAAGGATGATCTTTAAGAGGCAAAGTGAAGTCAATATTATTGGTGATTCATCTTGATTAAGACTTGTACATCTTCCCCTTGTTTAATAACTAAAAAACCCATGTATTTCACACTTGGATTTGTAAGTGTACATAGTGGTTTTGAATCAAATGAAAAGGGTTTTATTACCTAATAATGAATAACGATGATTCTTGCTTATACTTATGTTTATACATGTTATTGATGTTTGAATTTGTATGTGGGTTATGGTTGTATGTTGATTAAAAGGAGTGTCTTAAGTAGCCATAATCATAATGATTTCTACCATGAAAATAACCTTTTTAAAGGTATGCACATAAGGTGTTTGTGAAAATATCTTAGTGAATTGTCTAGTCAGATGCATGTGATGTATTGAACTAGGGAAATGGCCCAATGAGCATGAATGATTGATCTATCATATGTTAAAGGTATTGTGAGCCATGTATTATGAATTAATGACCTTGTTGGTTAATGACTAAAATCGGTTAAAGTCCTTACACATTAAAAACGTACTTGAATTATGTGTTAATTTAAGATGCGGTAAGAATGTGATGTACATTTTCTAAGGAAAGATGAATATATTGTGAGGGTATTGATGGACATGCAATGTATGGCATGATAAAATAAATTTAAGAATTGGCCTATTGAAATGGTTGGGCAGTGAAGGATACCATGAGGACCATATGGTTATGTAAAGTGTTAAATCGGCTATATGGGTTAAAGTCCTTAAATATTGTATTGAATTCATTTATGAGCAAGTGGTTAGATTCCCAATGTCGACTATGATGGTTATGACAGCTTGAGGATAGAGTCCCTTACCTTATAAAATGTCTTAAGTAAAATTGCTTGTGTTTAAAGTCTCTTGTGCAATGAGATCTCATGAGGTCAAAGTACCTCGCCAAATGAAATTGTTTGGGGTTAGAGTCCCCTATCAAATAGGACATGTGCTTAGAGTCCTTTGCCTAATGTGTGAGCATGTGGTTAGAGTCCCATTCCAAATTTAATGTGCTAACATGTTGTTAGAGTCCCTTGCTTTAATGGATATGCATGTGGTTAGAGTCTCATGCCTAATTGAATGTGCAAGCATGCAGTTAGAATCCCTTTCTTCAATGGATATGTATGCGGTTAGAGTCCTTTACTTAATGAGTGTGCATAAGATTAAAGTCCTTGGTCTAAATGATATGTGAATTTGTTTAAATGTCCTTTGTTTAATGTGAATTCTAAAGTGTGGTGGGTTGGAGTACCCTATTTCGTGCCTAATGAATGAATGCTTTGAGAATAATGTCGAGTCTTTAGTACTTGTGTGGCATCTGATATTACTTTATGCATTGATAAAGTATTTGAATATGATATATTGACTTCTTATTAAATGATGATAATATTTTATCGTTATCCTTGAGTTACATGCTAGCGTTCAAACCGATAACATTCTCTGGACACTATGTCCCCACGCGACATAGGGGCCGGAGCATCATCTTCTCTTCCTATGTAGTGATTTGGTGATCCAAGTGGTTCGTGCATTCACTTTGGACTGGTGAGCTTTCTTTTTTTTGAAGATATTCATCCTTAGTCTCCTATCTCTAGACTTATACATTTGACTGGGTTTAGCTATTGTCGGGGGTTTGTCTTGACATATACATTTCTAAACTTTGGTTTGTATAGAGGTATTGTGGATGGCTATGATCATGAGAATATTGGTTAGTTGATCAATCTAATAAAATTTTTATACATTTTAAGTTATGACTTATATTATGTTTTTTCGCTATATTACCATATAGTCAAATTCTATCCGACCTCTTTGATTTATATTGATGACTAGTTTGAGTTATTGGGGAGAGCTCCAGTCCATGTGGGCTTGGGGTACCCATATGCCTTGGCCTGGTGTCGGGGTGTGTCAAGTTGGAATTAGATCCTAGGTTCATTGTCAATTTGATGTCCACAATACCATGTTGAGTAGAGTATCTTTCATGGGTATGAAGTGCACCACACTTATAAAATAGGAGATCTGCGACATTTTAGGAAATGTTTCCCTTTCTTGTGTTTCAATCTTAAGCTATAGACTCTAAGATCTTGGATTCCTCTGATTTCCATTTTCTATCTTTTAGATCATACCTCCAAGTAGATTTTATACTCAGGTAAATCCTTCTGAGGGCCCTATGGACAAAGCTCGTCCAAATTCTGGAGTTTGGACAGGGCTAGGGACGAGGCATCCGACCATTTTTGTGGGGTTTCACCTGTCCCCACCAACCCTTACTATGAGTGTGATCCCCCTATTCCATTACCTTAAAGGGATGCCACTAATGCTGAGTTTTGTCGCTCTTTAAACCTCTTGACTCAATTGGTTTCCTCTCAATCGTAGCATGGTTCTCTGTCTACTATTTCTTTTGAGGCCACAAAAATTTGCCAATTTATGAGGTTGATCCCTCATATTTTCTTCGATACGAAAGTTAAGGAAGACCCTTAAGTCTTCGTTGATGAAATAGACAAGTTCTTTCGAATGATGCATACCTCAGAGATTGAGGCTAATGAGTTTGCTTCGTAACAATTTAAAGATGTAGCGTACAAATGGTACGTGGGGTGGGAGTTGTCTAGGGGTGTTTATTCTAGTCCACCATTTGGGAGAACTTCTCTGAGGCTTTCTTACACCACTTATTTCCTCTAGAATTGAGGGAGGCTAAGGTGGAAGAGTTTGTGAACTAGAAACAAAGGAGGATGTCCATTCAAGAAAATGCTTTAAAATTCCATCAATTGTTAAAGTATGCTCCCGAGATGGTTTCTTAGATTAGGGCTAGAATGCATAAATTTTCTCAGGATTGTCCCGTGAGTTAGTCCTTAAAAGAAAGACGACTTTGTTTATTCAGAACATAGATATCTCTTGATTTCTTGTTTATATGCAATAAGAAGAAGAAGATAAAATAAAAGGCGAGGAAGGAAATCTTGCCTTATGATAGTAGTGGTGGAGATGGTGACAAGGGGCGACAAAAGAAGTAGGGGAGTTTAGATTCATTCTCCTCGGCTAGTGTTTGCTCTCCTTAAGTAATGATTTTGAGTAGTCGTCGATCTTAGTTTAGTGGCAGGTCTCGGGTACAGGGTGCCTAATTCCAGGCTAGTGTGGACCAGTCTACTCCACCCTGCCCTCCTAGCAGATTCTTTGATCAGAGTTATTATGGTTAGTGTAACAACGGTAGAGGAAGATGTTTCCATTGTGGTTAGTCGACTCCTTAGGCCAACGGGGCCTCTATTGCTACTCTATATCCTCCCATACCAAAGAGTACTATGCCAGCCTCTGCTTCTGCTTCTGGCATCGGTGTTGGCGGGAACCGTTGGTATGCACTTGCTACTTGCCAGTATTCTAAGGCATCTCCCAGTATTTTCATGGGTATGTTAAAACTTTTTTCCCATAGTGTGTATTATTTGATTGATCCACGGTTTTCTCTTTCTTAAGTGACCTCGTATATGGTTGTGAATCTTGATTGTGGTCCCAAGTATTTGTCGGTTTCTTTTTCAGTTTCAACCTCGGTGGGGGATTTTGTTATTGTTGCAGGAGTCTATAGATGGTGTGTGACATATGTTGGTGGTAGAGATACTCTTGAAGACTTGGTAGAGTTGGACATGGTCGATTTTGATATTATTCTGGGAATGGATTCATTGCACTCTAGCTATGGTTCCTTAGATTTTCAGACCCGCAGTATTTTTTATAATTCCCTAATGAGTTGGTCATTGTATGGGAAGGTAGTTCCTTAGCTCCTAATGGAAGGTTCATTTACTATCTTAAAGCTCAAAGGTTGATTTCAAGGGGGTATTTGTATCATTTGGTCGGAGTTAAAGATTCTAACTCGGAACAACCTTTTCTAGAATCTATTCCAATGGTGAATGAGTTTCCTGAGGTGTTTACCAATGATCTTCCCAGTGTTTCTCCCTATAAGGAAATTGATTTTGAGATTTATCTTGTTTCGGACACTCGTACGATCTCTATTGCTCTTTATAGAATGGCTTCAGCGGAGTTGAAAGAGTTCAAGGAGCAATTAAAAAACCTCTTAGCTAAAGGTTTCATCTATCCTAGTGTGTCTCCATAGGGTGCTCCCGTGTTATCTGTGCGCAAGAAGGATAGTTTTCTTCATATGTGCATTGATTATCATCAGTTGAAAATAGTGACCGTAAATAACAAATATTCTCTTCTGAGGATCGATTAATTGTTTGATCAACTTTAGGGTGCAAAGTGTTCCTCTAAGATTTATCTTAGATCAGGTTATCATCAGCTTAATATTAGGGATGCGGATATACATAAGGCAGTCTTTAGAACCTGATATGGTCACTATGAGTTTCTTGTCATGTATTTTAGGTTGACCAATGCCCCGACGACATTCATGGACTTGATAAATAGGGTCTTTCTTCCGTTATTGGACGTGTTTGTCATTGTCTTTATTGATGATATCTTAGTGTATTGTAAGAATGAGGCAGATCATGTATATCACCTCTGTGCCGTATTGCAAACTTTGAAGGATCATCGTTCGTATGCTAAGTTCCCCAAGCGTGAGTATTGGTTGAAATCTAAATCTTTCTTAGGTCATGTCATCTCTATTGAAGGGATCATGGTAGAACCCCAAAAGGTTGCAGTGGTTAAGAAGTGGCCTATACCTTCAACTCCAATCGATAGTTTGAGATTTTTGGGTCGAGCCGGTTACTATAGAAGGTTTGTGGAGAGTTTCTCCACCATAGCTTCCCCGTTGACCAAGTTGACCCAAAAGAAGGTCAAGTTCTTGTGGTTCGATGCGTGTGAGGGCAGTTTTGAGAATTTGAAAAATAAATTAACTTTTGCTCCAATTTATATATTTCTCAAGGGTAGTGATGGTTTTGAAGTTTATTGTGATGTTTTTCTTGTCAGTCTTGACTACGTGTTGATGCACCATGGTAGGGTGGTGGCCTATGCTTCTAGGGAATTGAAAGTTCATAAGAAGAACTATCTTACCCATGACTTAGTGTTGTTAGTCATGGTCTTTGCATTAAAGATTTGGATACATTACCTATATGGGTTTGATGTTGATATCTTTTTCTATCACTAAGAGCCTCCAATATGTGTTTATTCAAAAAGAGTTGAATCTCCGGCAAAGAAGATGGATTGAGCTATTAAAGGACTATTATATGAGCCTTCATTACCATCCCGGTAAGGCAAATGTAGTTGCTGATGCTCTTAGTAGATTGTCCATAGGAAGTTTGGCCCATGTAGATGGGAATAAATGAGAATTAGTGAAATACATTCACTGTTTGTCTAATCTTTGAGTTTAACATGCACATTCCAAGGAAGGTGATGTATTTTTGCTTCTGGTATCTCTGTCGTCTCTTGTGTTAAGATAAAGGAAAAACGAGTATTTGACCCCAACTTGAGAAAGATTAGAAGTAATGTGGGTCAACATAAATTTATGGACTTTTTGATTAGTTGTGATGGTATCTTGAGATACCAAGGTAGGCTATGTGTTCCAGACGTTGATGGATTGAGGGAAAGGGTCACGACTAAGGCTCATGAAGCCCGTTATGCTATTCCTCTCAGTTCCACCAAGATGTATCATGACCTTAAAGAGTTTGATTAGTGGGATAATATGAAGCATGATGTGGATAGCTATGTAGCTAAGTGTATGGTGTGTCAACAAGTTAAAGTTGAGCATATGAGGCTCGGTGGTTTGTACGAAGAGAACCCATTATCCAAATATAAATGGGTGGAAATTAACATGGATTTTATTACCGTTCTTCCTAAATCACAGAATCAATGTTATTCTATTTGGGTAATTATTGAAAGAATGACCAAGTCCCCCCCCATTTCTTGCCCGTGAGAGCTAGTTACTTGGCAAAATATTATGCTAAGTTGTATCTTTTGGAGATCATGAAGTTCCACGATGCTTTAGTGTTTATTATCTCAGATCGTGGTCCACTATTTTTATCCCACTTTTGAAAGTCGTTCTAAAAGGGTTTAGGTACTATAGTGTGCCTTAGCACCGCTTTCCACCCGAAAACAGATAGGCAGGCAGAAAGGACCATCGAAAAATTGGAGGATATATTGTGGCTTGTGTGATTGACTATGGTGGTAATTGGTATGACCACATGAAATTGATTTAGTACGCCTATCATATTATTTACCACTCTAGTATGGGCATGGAGCCATTTGAGGAACTGTATGGTGGGAGATGTTGATCTCCAATTCGGTGGTACGAGGTTGGTGAGGGTATGTTGCTTGGGCCCGATCTAGTTCACCAAGACTTAGAGAAAGTGAAGGTGATCCGTGATAGGTTGAAAACCGCTCAAAGTCGGCAAAAGTCATATACAGATGTATGGCGTAGGGACTTAAATTTATTATTGTGTGAATTGGGTATTCTTAAAAGTATCTCCCATGAATGGAGTAACCCAGTTTGATAAAAAGGGGAAACTTATTCCTCGATATGTCGGACCCTACTTGATTTTAAAAAGGGTTGGCAATGTTTCCTACAAGTTGGAGTTTCCTTTTAGTATAAACTTCATTCACCCGATTTTATGTGTCTCTATGTTGCATAAAAGTGTGGGTGATACTTCATTGGTTGTTCCTTTGAATGATGTGAGTATTGCGGACTCCTTCTTCTATGAGGAGATCCCAGTGAGGATCATGGATCTACATGTTCTCCAGTTGCGAACAAAAGAAGTGGCTTCGGTGAAGGTTCTATGAAGGAACCAAAAGTCTGAGGAAGTTACTTAGGAGTCAAAATTAGACATGAATTCTATGTACTTGAATTTGTTTTTGATTTCGAAACCTTGTGATAGAGGTATGTGTTAAGTCTCTTTGATTGAATTATGCCATTGATTGATGATGGTTTGAAGTGGCTGTTGTTTGAAATTGAGTTATGTCTTGTTTGTATAATGGGTTAAAGTCCCCGAGTTTGAATTGATTGTCTTGTTAGAATATGGGTTCAATTCCCTAATGCTTTGAGTTACTTTTATATCCTTGAGAGTCAATATGTTGAAGTCCCTAAATTGGGAAATGTGTAAGTTATTGATAAGTAATGGGTTTAAGTCCCATTGATATGTGTTGTGTTGTATCCTTGTTGTGTTCTTATTTCTAACTTGTGTAAGGGTTAGTTGGATTCATGTTGATGTGTTAACAGATGTCTATGCATACCTTACCCCTCATTCGAGGATGAATGATCTAAAGTGGGGTAGAATTGAAACACCTAGGTCTTTAACCATTGAAAAAAAAGTTCCTTTTTGTGTTTTTGAGTTGGGTACGATTAGGATCTTGATTCATACCCATTGATACGGACATACCCAACTTGCCCTCCATCTCCCGTACCTTGGGTAGTCTATGAGGGTGACATACTGTCCACTATACGACATGGTATCCCCTTGGTCATATCCAATGTATACAAGTCGTACCATACATGATCGTATGGAGTGAGGACCTAACTTGAGTGGACTATTTTCTATACGATTGGTCTATATGAGTTAGAGGTTTAGTCGTACCCTTTGTTTATGACTTAAGGATGTCCACTCGTACCCTTAATAATGTAGATGAACTAGAAAAATCCTAGGGTATGAGTCATGGTACCACACGTACCCTAGGGTATGACTAGTTAATTAGTCATATGGGGGAGTCGTACCACTGGATGGGGTCATTTTTCAGCTTTTAACTATGGGCCTGGTGGTCATTTCCCATGCCTAAAACCCTAAACATTTTCAGTATATAAGTGTGTGTATCCTCCTAAACGTCAATTTTGATGGATCAAACACCCTAAATACTCTCTCAAGGTCATCTTTGAAGAATTGGAGAGTAGGATTTCAAGGGTGATCTTCAAGAGGCAAAGTGAAGTAAATATTCTTGGTGATTGATTTTGTTTAATGCATATACCACTTCCCCTTGTTTAATAACTCTAAAACCCATGTATTTCACACTTTTTTCAGTAAGTGTACATGGTGGTTTTGAATCAAATAAAAAGGGTTTTGTTACCTAATAATGAATAACGATGATTCTTGCTTATACTTGTGTTTATACATGTTATTGATGGTACAATTCGCATGTGGGTTCTTTTTGTATGTGGATTAACATTATTGTCTTGAGTAACCATAATCTTGATGATTTCTACCATGACAATAGCCTTGTTGAAGGAATACACATAAGGTGTTTGTGAGAATATCTAAGTGAATTATCTAGTCATATTTTTTGATGTATTCAATTAGGGAAATGTCCCAACGAGCATGAATGATAGATGTATGATATGTTAAAAGTATTGTGAGTCATGTATTGTGAATTGATGTCTTTGTTAGTTAACGACTTAGAAGGGGTTAAAGTCCCTAAACATGAAAAGAGAACATGAATTGTGTGTTAAGTTAAGATATGGTAAGAGTGTGATGTATCTTTTCTAAGGAAGTTTGAATATAATGTGAGGGCATTAATGACCATAAAATGCATGACATGATAAAATGAATTGAGCAATTGGCCTATTGAAAGGGTTGAGCAGTGAAGGCTCCCATGAGGACCATGTGGTTATGTAAAGTGTTGAATTGGCTAAACGGGTTAAAGTCCTTACATGTTGTATTTAATGCATGGTGATGTACGGGAAAGGGGTTAGAATACTAATATCGACTATGATAGTTGTGATGGCTTAAGGTTAGAGTCATTTACCTTATGAAATCGCTTGAGGTGAGAGTCATTTGCCTAATGTAATAGCTTGCGGTTAAAGTCCCTTGCGCAATAAGATCTCATGAGGTCAAAGTACCTCACCAAATGAATTGTCTTGGGGTTACATTCCCCTATCAAATAGGGCATGAGGTCAGAGTCTCTTGACCAATGTGTGATTTTATGGTTAGAGTCCCATGCCTGATTTAATGTGCGAGCATGCGGTTAGAGTCCCTTGCTTCATTGGATATGTATGTGATTAGTGTATCATGCATAATTGAATGTGCGAGCATGCGATTAGAGTCCCTTGCTTCAATGGATATCTATGTGGCTAGAGACCCATGCCTAATTGAATGTGTAAGCATGCGGTTAGAGTCCCTTCCATCAATGGATATGTATGTGGTTAGAGTCCTTTACTTGATAAGTGTGCATAAGGTTAAATTCATTGGTCTAAATGATATCTTAATATGGTTTAATGTACTATGTTTAGTGAGAACTGTTAAATCTAAAGTGTGGTGGGTTGAAGTCCCCCATTTCATACCTAATGAATGACTTCTTTGAGAATAATGTCGAGCCTTGAGTACTTGTTGGCATGTGATATATCTATATGCATTGATAAGGAAATTGAATATGATATATTGACTTGTTTTTAAAAGATGATGCTATTTTATCCTTATCCTTGAATTACATGCTAGTGTTCCAACTGCTAATCATCTTTTGATGGTATGTCCCGACACGACATAGGGGTTGAAGTATCATCTTCTCTTCCTGTGCAGTAATTTGGTGATCAAATAAGTTCATGCATTTACTTAGGAGTGGTGAGTTTCCTTTCATCAAAACACATTTATCCTTGGTCTCCTATCTTTAGACTTTAGTCATTTGACTTAGTTTTGCTATTGTCGGGTTCTTATTCCGACATATACATTTCTAATCTTTGGTTTGTATAGAGGTATTGTGGATGACTGTGGACTTGATAATATTGGTTAGTTGATGAATCTAATGAAGTGCATAGACATGTTAAAGATATGACACATATTATGTTTTTCCGCTATCTTATCACATAGTCGGATACCATACGACCCTTGTTTATACATATTGATGACTAGGTTGGGTTATTAGGGCGACCATTGGTTAATGTAAGCTTGGGGTTCCCATACGACATGGCCCGGTTTCGGGGAGTGTGAATATTCATGCTTTAAATTAATTTTTTGGGACTGAATTGGTACATTATTAATATGGTTAGAATGGGGAATATGGGTTTCCCCAAATTGGATGAATTTTTCCTTTGACTTGGATAAACCTCAACCCAATTTGTGAATTTGATTTCTATTATGGAAAATTGCATGGTTTAACTTGTTTTTGAACTCAATGCATTGCATTAATGGATAGTTTCATATAAAATGAATTTAGATGGCCTTCATAGCCACGGTTTTGATTTTATTTTAACTTAGGGGTCTTTGTGGTTGTATGAATTGTTTGGCATATGTGATTTAGCCTGCAAGCATATTGGTATGATTATACTAAGATGTAAATGCCTTAATGAATGTCTCCTGGGTTAATGGTTGGAATTATGTGCAACGTGTTTTAATTTTGGCTTAAAAGGATTATGTAGCTCCCCGTGAAGATGTTAGTCCTGGGGGGACGAACACTGGAAACCACATTTTCCGGCATTGAGGGTCTATATGTTCATGTACTTGATACACACTTGATATATATATATATATATATATATTTGGGTTGGCTATTGCCCATGGTTGCTTTAGTTTTCACTTAGATTTTCTTCGGTCCATGCAATTAACATGTACTGGGGCCCTTTTAGAAGAGGTAGCTTAGCTCATATTTCCCATGGGTTCCTTTAGGACTGATCAAGATACACAGTCCATGTTAATGGTTTTAAAACTATGATGTCCATTGCCCTTAATCTATCCCAACATCTTATATATTTATATATAACTGTGTACATATGGTTTTGACTGATCTTTTGGACATGGAATTACGTTATCACATGCCTTGAATTACATGTCAGTTCTTATCTCACTGACCGTTCTAGGACGCTTTATCATTTCATGATGTAAGGTCCAAAGATATTTTTGTTTCCCCTGTGCAGCGTTAGGTGGTTCAGCACGTTTGTTGGGTAGCTGGTAAGTGGTGAGCCTCCATCCTCTGAATAACCTAATCATTTCATCATTATTTATTCATTAGTTCAGTACATTTGGATTCTTTTTGGTCATAATTAGAGACATGTTCCGACTTAATCACTATTTTGGTTTTAAAGGCTTTCATTGACCGATGTGGGTTGGTTAGTTGATTATAGATTCTCATAGTTTTCATAGAGTTACATATTCATTATTTATTACTATTTAATTTGTTTTTCCAATGTTATAATTATTATTATTATTATGGTGCTCTTGAGATTAGGTTAAAGGGGTGGTCTTCAGTCCATGATGGGCTTGAGATACCACTGACGACTTGGCCTTGATTCGTGTTGTTACACCATCTCTGCCGAAACCTACAATTCTCCTACCATTAAAAGAACCCATTACAAGACTACCCAAAATGCAATCTCTTGAACAAATATTTAAATAAGAATCCTTGTCATCAGCCTATAAATTTTTTGCTATCAAAACCAAAGATAGTTACGCGAGAAACCACCGGAAACATACTCACAGACAATCTCCCCAACTATTTTTTAATGAAGGAAGAATAAGTTATTTCTTGTAATAGGCAATTTGAAATAATAATTAGGTAGGTACTTCCAATAATGGTAATCAATAAAAAAATAAAGGATTCTAAGTACTGAAGTTGTTAAAACCTTGTTATAAAAATTGGGATGACGCAGAGATAGATGATCCCCTCGAAATCCAAAGGTATTACGAGTTTATTTTAACAGATACTGATTCATTACAAATTGAGCATAAGTTAGAAGAAATAAGTGATCCCAATGTCAATATTAATCTAGAATTTTTCAAACTAAAATATCAATAAGTCCCGCTACTAGTGAAATTCAAGGAGTAAAAGATTCTTTATGCTTGATTAGGTCAGATGAAATATTTGAACCTGACTTTGAATATTTAGATTTCTTATGGACAAGCCCAGAAAATTCTATTAAAAGGCAATGGTATAAATAAATATTTTCATTAAAAGAAAAATACACTTTCTGAAAAAAATAATGCAGTGATATGAAATGATTAAGATGTAATATTGAATTTTTAAAATGATTTGAAATTACAAGAAAATTAGATGACCAATTGAAATTATTAAACATGATTCTTAATAAATGGTATACTAGTAATAAGGTAGTTGAATCAATAATCCCCCCATTAGAAGAAATTAGCCTACCAGTAGATGGTAGAGTTGTTGCAGTTTTGCCTTTAAAACTAGACATAGTCGATACTAAAGGTAATCCTAAAAATAAGGATATAAATACAATACTTCAACAAGATAATTATACAAATAAACTTCTACATGCAGTTTCTAAATAGATTCTCAAAGCCGAGAACAAATCAACTTTTAAAGATAAACCAGTTCTTCTTATCATTGTAAAAAGTTGAAAACTCATCCAATATTTAAATTACCTGAATTTTCAAAAGATAAATTTCCTAAGTTTAAAGAAAATATGGATGTCACAGATTATATTTTAGTAAAAATTAATGAATGGTCAAAATCCAAATTAATATTCAGTAAAAAAGAAATATTGTAAAAAGCCCACATTTTCGGACATGCAGTACGAACAAATGAATTTATATCTCATACTTCACATTCTGGAAGAGAAATCGTCAAATGAAATATAGATGGATTAGTATATCATGAAATATATAATAAACTACATGAAATGAGAATGATCATTACGACATATAAAATTAACAAAACGATAGATAAACAAGCAGCTACAATGTTTATATCATAATTTAAAAATACCATAAAATATTGTTGGGATAGATACCTCACAGATCATAATAGTCAAAGCATAATCAATTCTACAACTATTACTCAAGCTATTAAGAATGAATCAACAGGACAAACAGTTGAAAATAAAGTCATAGAAGATGTCATGCCACCTTAATTTGTATTATAGCAAAACATTCTATAAGAGAACCTCAACTTTTTCAAGATAGAAGTTTAGAAATATTATAAAATTTATGTTTGTCTAAGTTATATGATTTTAGATGGTATAAATAGGTGTCCCCAACAAATTTACAACTAAAGAAAATTGTAATCATGATTATTGAACAAAAAAGTTATAAGTGGTTTACCAATATTATTTGAAGAAAAAGTTAGAACAAAATTAAAAGACAGATTAGAGGAAAAATTCCTTAAAGTCACTTAACTTATTCTGATATTATATGTTTTATAAATGTCATAGGATTAGAATTATTTAAAGATATTAAACTTAAAAATCAACTAACAAGAGATAACAAAATATCATGAAATGAGCTAGGAAGATTTTGAATATTTGAAATTATCAGCCCTTTCAAAAGCAGCTACCAAGAAGATTAAAAGATAAAATAAATTTTTTAAAGATAAATAAAAATCTCCTATAATAAAAGTTGATTCAAAAGATCAAACAAGCCTATAATAAAGGTGGATGTAAAAACAATAATGAAACACGTTGGAACTGCGAAAAAACAGGTCATAGGGCTAAATATTTTCGAGTTCCAAATATAAAGAAAGACAAGATAAATATGTTAGAATTAGGAAACGATGTTAAAAATAATTTATATTCTATCATTGATGAAAAAATAGCTATTCTTTTGAAGAAAGTCATGGCGAAGATAATCAACAACTATGGCATACAGTTCAGACAGTAGTGATTCAACCAACCATTGTAATTGTAGCAGTACAATTTTCACTTGTGATAGTCATTCTATAAGTGTTATTACCAAAAGTAGTAAGGAGAAAGAGGCCTTATTTGACATGATTGATCATCAGAAAATCCAACTCTTAGGAAAAGATTTTTAATAGCCTTAAAAGATATTATTCTTAATCATCATATTGATAAAGAGACTATTGAACCCTTTAATATGAAAAATGTATTGAACAAATTTAAAGAACATAAGTTTGAAACAATAATACAAGATCTTCAACAGAATTATTATACATAAAAGAGGATGTTAGACAAGTTAAGAAAAAACTTAACAACCTAGAAATAAAATAACTTACTAATAAATTATTAAATGATTTAATGTCTAACCAAGACCCCAAATCCCATAAATTTGAGCTTAGTGAAACATCATGAGTAAAAAGTGACAATAAATAAATATAGTCTCTACAAATAGAGTCTCTAGGAAACCTCCTATAAATAAACCAGGAATTAATACAATTACAATAGTAAGAGTGCAAAGTTATCATGTACCAATTACAATAGTTATAAATAAAGATTATACAATTCATAAGTTTGCATTATTTTATACAGGTGTTGTTCAAAATTGCATTATAAAAGGATTAATTTCTATGGAGTACCTAGAAAGAAGTGCTACATGACTATTCTCCACAATAGAATAAAGATTAAATATAAATTATAAACTGCACAAAGCACATATATGCAACGATAAAGTTACTTTTATTATTAATTTTTTAATAACCAATGATATAAATGAAGTGATAATTTTAGGTATTACTTTTATAACTCAAATAAAACCTTATATTGCCAAGTTATATTGCATCCACATCACTATTTTTGGAAAAAGGATTACTTTTACTTAACTAAAGAGTATGTCAACAGAAAAAAGTGACTTTATAAAAGATCAAACTATCTTTAGGATAAACTATCAAAAGAGTCAAATAAACATTAAAAGAATAGAATTACCTTTAAAGTATCCGATAGAAAGAACAAAAAATCTACAAAAGATATGTTCTAATGAAACTCAGACCTAAAGGTTTCTAGGAAGTCCCAACCATGTAGTAGATTCTATATTCCAATTATTAGACAAGTTTTTAGGATTCATCATCAACATTATAAGAAGAATTCAGTCTAGTGGAGATTAGGAAAAATAAATTTACTATGAATAGAAAATTTTACTATTATATTAGGAGTTACCAAATTTCAAAATTCTTTAAGAGCATTTAATAAATAAAAAAATCAAAACTATTTTACAAAAAATGTTTAAAAAATTTATTTTTAATAGATTTTTATAAAGGGAGAAATTTTCTTCGAGATTTTCACAAAAAATTTCTACAGGGAAATAATTAGACCAGGAACTCAAGAAAATAAAAATACCCTTCTATGAAGAAGATACAAAGTTAGAAAATAGATATTCAATCTTGGCAGAATTTTCATCTCTATCAAAGCCTATCATTCCTCTACCATTAAAAGAACCCATTACCAGTCTACCCAAAATGCATTCACTTACATAAATATTTAAAGAAGTATCCTCATCATTAGACAATAAAAAAAATTCTATCCAAATCAAAGATAGGTACGCGATGAAATCGTCGGAGACATACTCACGGGCAGTCTCCCTAGCCACTTTAGAAAAGATGGAATAATAGGTTGTTCCTGATAAAAAGAAATTTGAAATAATAGTCCTATATGTACTTTCAATAATGGCACTCGATAAAAAATATGAAGGTTTCTGAGTACCAAAATTGTTAAAACCTTGATATAAAAATTGAGATTATGTGTAGACATATAATCACTTCAAAACTCAAAGGTATTATGGGTTCATTTTAACTAATACTGATTCATTACAAATTGAACATAATGAGTGTGAAAGAGTATGATCTAAAATTTCAATAGTTGGCTCATTATGCTCCAGAGCTGGTGTCTACCATGAGATCTAAGATGACGATTTTTGCTTTTTGGTTATCCCTTTACTTTGTATTAGAGTGTAAGAATGCAATATGAATAATGATATTGATATCTCTAGACTCATGGTTTATATGTAGTAGGTAGAGGATGAAAAAAAAGAAATAGGCACATATGGGAGAAAGGTAAATTAAGAAGTTCAAGAATTAAGAGTAGGGTAGGGGTTAGCATAATAGCAGGAAAAATGGTAGACCATGGACCAAGAATAAGAATTAGGGAAGTTAGTATTTATCTGTCAATGCTCTCTATCCTAAGCCTTTAGGAGATCATCATTTTCAGGCTAGCAGTGGAAGCCTTTAGGTGATCATCATTTTAGGCTAGCAGTGGAGTCAGTCACACCCTATATTTCTTGTAATTTTTGTGGGTAGCTTTATTGTGGTTATTATATAGAAGGGAGGAATCATTGTTATAATTTTGGTCAGGTTGTTCATATGCAGTGAGATTTTCCTTTTGCCAAGGTTTCCATTGGTGCTAATAAAGTTTTAGTCGCAAAATTTTTTGCTTCTACACTAAAGGGTGCTACTTCTAGTACCAACACTAGCGGAAATCATCTCTATGCACTTGCTAGGTACTAAGAATTTGGGCATCCCTGACTATAGTTACTGTTAGGTTACAACTCTTTACCTGTAATATTTATTGTTTGCTTGATCCAGGTTCTACCCTTTCTTATGTGACCCTTATATGGTTGTGTATTAAGGTTTTGGTCTTGAAAGTATTTCTAACCTTTTTTCAATTTTTACTCTAGTGGGTGACTCAATAATTTCTAGAATGATCTATAAGGGTTGTTCGATATCTATCTTTTGTAAGGAGACAATATCACGTAAGATCAAGGTATTTCCTTCACTCCGAGTACTGAGAATACATAAACGTACATCCAAGAACAATAGAGAAATGAAAACTACCAACCTCAATCAATTAATTTGTAACTCTATTCCCTAGCAACAATACTAAAATTTGATGTCTCCCAAGATTATAACTCCAAGAAGTATAACGTTGTTAGTGTCAAATAAATAACCCAATATAGGTTGGTGTCGAAACCACAGGGATATCACAAACTTGCTGAAGTAGACAAAATAGTGCATAAAAGTAAATGCAAGGATTTTGTGAGAATTGTAATTGTAGTAACAAATCTTGATAACTTTAGGTTTAAATCAATATGAGATAAATACTAGGACTTCTCCCCCTAACCTACAAAATACATACACATATCGTACTTCGTCAAACTATCTTAATGCCTTGCATACCAAATCTAAAAAGTAATGTATCACCAACTATCTTATTAATGTTTTTGGTTATTTTCACTATTCATCTTTTTTTTCTTAGAGCGTCTTCTAACTAACCCTTGTCGTAGATCCCAAATTAACTATTAATTTTGGGTCTTAAGTTAAATAGATGAAGGTTGATAGCTTTAAATTAGTAATATGATTTTATTTTCCTAAAATCAGCCTAATTTTTTAAGTAAATATCGAATACAGGCAGATTCTCAATGTCTGTAGTAATTAAGAAGGAAATCAAACAAACGAAGATTATAATACATGAAAGAACATCAATCAAGAATGAATTTTCACTTTCTCTACTTTATTATTACAATAGGGTTCCCCAACCCTAGTTTGGTGGTTTAGCCGTTCATGTTTGCAAAAAAATGATTAAATTCATAAAAGCAGGCATATGAACAATCTTACAAAATTGAAGAATAAAACCCATAATCTCAAATTAATATCCAACCGTAAAAACCATGAACAATGGACTCCAAGATAAAAAGTCAAATCTGTCAAACCTCAAATACTATTGGGGTGAACAGGCACCTGTAGACGTTAAGGCCCGAGAGCACCAACGTATACCCTTGTACTTCTCATACATGTAACTATGATAACTAAATCTTTCTACATAAATGTATATAATGAATAAATGACAAATAAATAGCAAGCCCAAAACTATATATACAAGAATTGGTTATTGGGGCCATAATATATAAAAGATAAGACACTATCATTCCTAACTTTACATTAGTATACAAAGCCTAAAAAATATACATATACTTTGTTAAGATCTAGACAACCTCCCACCTTACTCTTAATAGTCATGAAATACCAAAACATATAAAATAGACTCGAAAGCCCCTAATCAATTTGGAGCTCACCAATAGCCGCTAGATATCCTAGGCTTCAACTGAAAAGGTGTATTAGTTGAAGCCTCTATTCTTGAAGTATGAAATACAGGTCCCCCAAAAGGGACATCAATGTTAAAATACGTACCGAATATGTAAGGTTGAAAGTAACCTTACATGATTCAATAGCTTAGTAAAAATCAGATACAAGTGTATAAATAGGGTTAAAAGAACACCTTTATACATACTTGTAGGGTTGAAACAACCTAGTTTTTGGACCTTAGAAAATTTCCTATAATTATGGTCTATGGATCCAATATGACTCATGTGTATAAGTTATATGTTGGGTATAGATGGTAAGGTCTAATCATATCCTGACCAGTGTTTGTTGGTGGGATGGATTTTGGTTATTGGAATGTGTATGATTTAGGGTTATGAGTCATATTGGTTTTTAAGGATCATTTGGTTCATTTACTTAATCTTAGACTTTTTTACTTGGGTTGGATATGAGAACTAGCGGCTCACCATGAGTCGTAAGATAAGGTATAAGTCGTACCCAGTAGTTGTACGGTGGACAATGTCTATATCTTCCTTGTTTTTAAATCTTCCAGGGGTGAGGATGAAAGGTACGTATGGTATGCTTCAAATATGACTTGGTTAGATGAGTCGTATGATGGATAATGTTAAATCCAAAGGTTAAGGCTAGGATATGAGTGGAGGGTACCACTCGTACTGGAGGGTACGACTCATGAGGGTCAGCCGTACCTCTTGGATGGGATTTTATGCTACTTAAGTGAGGTATTCTGAATATTTCCACACTTATCCTAATAAGTTCCCATGACCTATAATCTACTTGAAAGGTTATTTACCCTATTATTCCATTCACTAACACTTAGAAACTCTTTTAAACACTCTATTATTATGTCAAAAGTTTTTGGCCAAGGGAAGCTAGGGTTTCAACTAGAGGATTAATTTAGGGCTTGTCTTGGTGATTTTTTCCATCATCATCTTGGTTTAAAACATGTTCTCTTCACTCATTGTTAATTTTAACTAAAAGCATGGTTTTTATGACTGTTTTCATGACTTCATTGATTGTATGATTTATGTTTTCAAATATGAATTAGGGGTTTAAAAGAACACCTTTATATATACTTATAGGGTTGAAACAACCTAATTTTTGGACCTTAGAAAATTTCTTATAATTCTGGTCTGCGTACCCAATACAACTCATGTGTATAAGTCGTATGTAAGGGTACAGATGGTAAGGTCCAGTCATATCCAAACCAGTGGTTGTTGGTGGGATTGATTTTGGTTATTGGAATGCGTATGATTTAGGGGTATGAGTCATATTGGTTTTTAAGGATCATTTGTCTTATTAACTTAATCTTAGATTTGGTTACTTGGGTTGGATATGAGAAGTAGTGACTCACCATGAGTCGTATGCCAGGGTATAAGTCGTACCCAGTATTTGTACGATAGACAGTGTCTAAATCTTCATTGTGTTTAAATCTGCCAGGGGTGAGGATGAAAGGTACGTATGGTATGCTTCAAATATGACTCGTTTGGATGCGTCGTATGATGGATAGTGTTAAATCTAAAGGTTGAGGCTAGGATACGAGTGGAGGGTACCACTTGTATTGGAGGGTATGACTCATAAGGGTGAGTCGTACCTCTTGGATGGGATTTTATGTTACTTAAGTGAGGTATTTTTGACATTTCCACACCTATCCTAATATGGTCCCATGACTTACAATCTACTAGGAAGGTTATTTAACATATTATTCCATTCATTAACACTTAGAAACTCTTTTAAACACTTTATTATTCTCTCAAAAGATTTTGGCCAAGGGAAGCTAGGGTTTCAACTTGAGGATTAATTTAGGGCTTGTCTTGGTGATTTTTTTCCATCATCATCTTGGTTTAAAACATGTTCTCATCACTCATTGTTAAAATTAACTAGAAACATGTTTTTTATAAATGTTTTCATGACTGCATTGATCATATGATTTATGTTTTCAAATTAGAATTGGGGGTTTTGATATTAAATGGTTGGTTATGGTTTTCCATGGTTTTAATTATGATTTATGTGCATTAATGGTAGTTTTGGATAATTGGATTGAATGGGAATGGTTTAATGGTAATTGGAATTGGTTTTGGCTATATTATGCCCTCAATGTGTTTGACAAAATGCCTATAATAATGTATTCATTGCATTGAGTATTTAAATGGAACTCTTGCTTGTTTTAAAACTTGGTAAAGGGATTATACATGTTTTAAATGGTTTGAAAAGGTAAATTTATGAATGGTTATGATTTTGGGGTACATGGAATCCCCTATGTGGTTTAATATTTTAAATGGACGAGCACTTGGAAGTCCCTTTAGACTAATATATATGGATAGTACTTGCAAGTATGGTCAGTATAACGATACCACCGCTAAATGGCCTTGGTTAATAAATGGTAAATAGATTGGTTGGTCATATGTTAATGGTTTTAATGGGGAAATAATGATAGGAAGTGTAGCAAATTCGTGGAAGGTAGAGGTCCCAGGGGGACAAAAACTGAAAACTCATATTTATTGATGTGAGGTTGGTCTTGGTGACCGTGTGCATAATGTCACACTATATTTTGGGGGATGTACTAGTTAGCCCAGGGTTTTCTTCCTTGGTCATTTAGATACACACACTGGGGCCCTTTCATCAAGGAGATCTTAACCCATATACCCCAAGGGTTATTTAGGACAGGAAAGCTAAATAGCCTTGGTAAAGGTTTTAAGGGCATACTAAACTCGGTCCTTTTTCTTGGCCTGGTTATATATATATATGGTTATGTGCATATGGATGGTTTTACTCTGTTTTGTAAATGCTATTATTTTTTCCTTATCCTGAGATTATGCTAGAGTTCACCCGCTAACCCATCTACTGGCGGTTGAATTCCCTCGCTACGCAGGAATCGATCATTTTACTCCTCATATTTAGTTATTGACTTGGGTATCAACATTAAGATTGAAGTGGTGAGCTTCCATCCCTTCTGAAGGCTCCATTTCATGTTATGGATATTCCTATACACTTGATTTTATTTTTGATATTGGTTTTCGCAATGGTTGGGTGAATGTCCCAACCAAATTTTATTATTATTTTTATTAGAGGCTTTGTGGTATACTATGGGTTGGAATAGGTGAGATCAGTGTAGGATTCAGCCTTAGCATTGGTATTGGTATTTAGACTAGCATCATCAGACATAATTTCTTACTGTTCCATCGTATTTTACTTTGGTATTAGTTATACTACATTTTGGAAATTCTTTGAATATGACCTGGTTTATGGCCCTTGTTTTGTATTTATTTTCTATAGTTGGAATTTTGGTATGGGATGGTTGGACTTGGTTGCATCGGTCAAAATTGTTATCTTATCCCAGAATATTCATGTGAGTTGTTACACTATCTTGTTATAGGCTGAAACTTTCGCCAATTCAGGGCAGGCCATTGGAGGTTGAGATGGGTAACGGAGGTGGTCTCGGGTCCCGGTCAGACTTGGGACGCCCATTATGATAAGGCCCCCGGGTGGGTCATGTCAGCTATGTACATTACATTCTTTCCTTTATTTAACCTTTCTTACTTTATAATCTTTGGAAGACATTTAATGTAGATGACCTATTGATTAGTGGTAAGTACACAAATTGAGATCCCATTTTACGATTATGTGACACACCCCAAAATTGGGCCATGTCGTAAGGGTACCTCAAGAATAGTTGAATCATAGGTTACCCCGATAACCCAACCTAATAATTATATCAATCACAAGGGATGGGTGAATCCCGACCATATAATAAGATAGTAAAAACATACTACAAGTCATAACTTAAACATGTCTAAACACTTCATTAGATTCATCAAACTAACCAATGTACCCAAGTCCACATTCATCCACAATACCTCTATACAAACTGATGTTTAGAAATATATATGTCAGGACAAGCCCCCAAAAATAGAAAAACCAAGTCAATATAAGACTATGTCTAAAGATACACTACAATATTTTTGGCCCAAGGCCACATTAAATTGGGACAACACTTGTAAAGTGTTGCCTAAAATATTTTGGGTACACTTTAAAAATGTAGCCTTAGGTTTTTGCTTTAAGCCATGATAATATTGGAAACGCTTGTAAAGCGAGCTCTTCAATACTATAGGCTAAACTTTATATGTATTTTCATATATTATATAATTGTCAATGCCTTTTACAAATATTGTCACACTTTTAGAATGTGTCTATTTTTATTATTTTAAAACAACAATTTACAAGTGTTGCCTTATAAATTTTCAAAAATTTACACCAAAATATGATATACCCTCCAATATTTTTAAAACAAAAATATTATATTCCCGCTAATGTATTTTTCCCTCTAATTTCTAATTACAAAAAAAATTGTAAAACATAATCAATAATATCCAACTGAAATGTTGCACAACTAGGATTTATTCACAATTTTAATTTCCAACACCATATACAACATTCTGGATAGAAAATTCATCGGTTTTATTCATCTTTGTTATAATTAAACAAAACACATGATATATTAAAGTCTTCATATCGTATTTCACATTTTCATTGTAGGTCTTGCTTAAATAGAATGCTGAAAATTCGGATTATCTATGTTAGTGTTGCTTAAACACTCACGTGTTCTTTTAAAACATTGGATTCTTTTTGTTGTTTCATCAGTTTAGCAACATGTGCAACTCCTCTAATTTGTACAACTTATTCACTCAAAGGTTATGACCTTGTGTTTTTTATGCTTCAAAACAAGATGTGCAACTCCTCTAATTTGGTGTTCTTGTTTGGATATCCATGTTAGAAAGGTTCTATACATTCAAAATCTTATTTATCCCTTTCCCATCTCCATCGTATGCTTACTATTTTGGGTCCATTTAGGAGTTTGAAACAACACACGTTATATGTGTTCTAAAATTTGGTCAACTATTTTGCAATAATTATAATGTTGGATTTCACTTGATAGACAAAATTCTACTTTTAATTTGATCATTTACAAGTTATTCATTAGACATATTGTAATTTGAGGACCTTCTTGTGTAAGCATGATGTTTTAGATCATGTTTGTCTGGAGTGAATTTTGTTCAAATTCCTTATGGCATTAGTAAATGCTTAATTGGCATCTCTTTAGGATAATATTTTATGAATAGGTCTATTTGTTTTCCTTGTATGCTTGAAATCCTACAAACTTTTTCTTTTCACTTTGATTTAATATAATAGGAAATGTCTAGTTGTTTATTAAAGTATGTAGTTGGGGTTTCATTTTTGACTTCCTGGAATGTGAGTTGTTTAGTTAGTAATGTTTTATTTCATAGTATCATGTCAAGAGGATTTCAAAATTTAGAAGTCTGGTGCCACTGTAATACCCCATACTTTTTTCTAGCTTGAAATCGTCTCAAGAATGTTAGAAGCTTTCTTTGAAAAATGAATACACATTTTAACATGTGGTATTATTAATTTTTTTACTTTTTCATGTGGGAAATTGAATTAGCTTTCCAACGATATCAATTTCATCAAAATCTGACATTGGAGGAAAAAGTTATGGCCAAAATACAGAAGGCAGTAAAAACCGCCCAGGTGCGACGGTGAGGCCGACGGACCGTAGAACTAGTCCATCGCCCATGATCGTCGGAGAGGAAATAGTGAGGCCACTTTATGGATAAGGTACGATGGGAAGGTTGATGGACCGTCGAACTTGTGATGGACCGTCACCCAGGCCGGCACTACTTAGGCAGTAAGCCCTTTTCTTGGTCCACGTACGACGATCAAAATGACGGACCGTCTCCCTAGCAATGGACCATCGCATAAGCCATCGTAGGTCCCGATTAAGCAAATTAAAGACGTTTTAAAAGGGGCTTTTTGGTCCTTTACCACCTGTTTATATACCCAATTATATCCGACCAAAGCTCAGAAATTCATTATTCTTTCACAACAACAAAACTAGAGTTTTCTCTCTAACATTAATCTGTAAGAACAAAATCCAGATCTTCTTCAGGAACTAAGAGATTTAAATTCTTCAAGTTCAAGAATTTCAAGAAAAAATCAACCCAGGCATGCATAGTGTTCATTCATGGACTCCTTCCGTCCATGAAGACCAAGAATCTTTTTTCAAAGTTAAAGTTTATTGATTTCCTTTATGAATTTCATGATTGGGCTGCTCTTATTCATATTGATAATGAGTAATTGAATTTTATTCCATGTTGGGGGATAAATTTTATGTGGATTTGATTAGTATAGAGGTAGATTCATGTAAACCTATGATTAAACCCTTGAATGATGAAATTAGAATTGAATCATTTTGTTTAATTGTTGTATAATGTTGTTTACACATACTATGCCTACCATGTGTTTGTTTAAATGCCTAGATGAAGGAAAATGCCCAACTAGCATGATATCATGAAATCCCCATGTATGTATAAGTTGATGCAAATCACATGTTTGACGAAATGCTTCAATAAATATATTATGGATTATGATGTTAGTGATGTGCTCAAGTAGGTCATGCTTTGTTAGTTTCCTTCTAACGAGTCCTGGGGGTACTTGTACCCGAAGTATTATCTATGTACCTAGAGCCATGTCATGTTTCCATGGTACTCTCAGTCAAGCTATGATCCTTAGACTTCAGACAATCTTATGACTCAGGAAATCTCCATGATCTCATGAACTCATTTAGTTGTCAGATATGAGTAGTATTATGTCAGTCAATAGAAGTCAGTAACTCAGTCCATATTTAGTTAAGTAAATCATATTCTGTTTCTATTCAGATGTAAGTAGAAATTAGCACCGAGCAAACCCAAGGATGGGAACTCACCTATAATATGAGGGTGTGATTCTTAGAAACAATCTTTGCGTTCCAGAACTATGTATCCAACATAAGTTGAGACATCATAGCCTGTTATATGAGGGTAAATAAGGTGGCTAAGCCTGCTGTATGAGAGTCCCCACCATTCTCACTATATTTACCTGTTATATTAGGGTCTGTCACATGTTGTCCTTACCAGTGGCGCGGTATTGACACCCTTCCAATAAGGGCACAGATTGGACCCAAATCCATCTATAATGTATCATTTGGGGTATGTCGGTTAGATGACTACCTCCCACAGTCTCAATATCAGTCTCAGTAAAAGAACTGAAATAGTTCTTCAGAATTTAGGACTGCCAGATACAACCAATTCAGATACAGTACGAAACTCAGCTAGTTCCATTAGATTCAAGACTGTCAGATACAGTAACTCATGTGGGCTTAGGTTGTTTACTCATGAAGCATGGTAAGGTCATAGCCTACGTCCCCAGAAATCTTAAACCCCATGAGAAGAATTATCCTACTCATGATCTTGAGTTAGCAGCCGTAGTCTTTGCCTTGAAGATTTGGAGGCATTATCTCTACGGAGTTCATGTTGATGTCTTCACAGATCATAAGAGCCTTTAATATGTATTTTCTCAAAAAGATCTCAATCTTCGTCAGAGAAGGTGGTTAGAGCTCTTGAAATATTTTGACATGAGTGTCCTTTATCATCAGGGAAAGGCCAACATAGTGGCCGATGCCCTCAGTAGACTATGCATGGGTAGTGTTTCTCACGTTGAGGATAGTAAGAAGTAGTCACCTAAGGAAGTCCATTAGCTTGCCTGACTAGGTGTTCACTTAGTCGACTCTTCAGAGGGTGGAGTATGCGTCCAGAGTAGCTCAGAATCATCTTTAGTTTCTGAGGTAAAATAAAATAAAGATAGAGATCCCAGCCTTGTCAAGTTGAAAGAGTCAGTCCAGAATCAGAAAGTAGAGGTTTTTACCTAAGGGGGAGATAGTGTTCTTTGTTGTCAGGGTCATCTCTGTGTTCCAGGTGTAGATGACATTAAGCAGTGAATTCTTGTAGAAGCTCATGGTGCGCGCTACTCTATTCATCATGGGGCCACTAAGATGTACCGTGATTTGTGGGAGATCTATTGGTGGATTGAGATGAAGAGAGATATTGTAGAATTTATGGCTAAGTGATCTACATGTCAGCAGGTTAAGATAGAGCATCAGAAGCCTAGAGGTCCTATGCAGGAGTTCATTATTCCTACTTCAAAGTGGGAAAAGTGAACATGGACTTCATGACAGGTTTTCCTCAAACTCATCATCAGCATAATTCAGTTTGGATCAGTGTAGATAGAATGCCCAAATCATCTCATCACCTTCCAGTTCATACCTATTATTCAGTCAAGGATTACTCCAAACTCTACATCAAGGAGTTGGTCAGATTAGATTGTGTTGCATTGTCCATTACCTCAGACAGAGGTGCCAAGTTCACCTCACACTTCTGGAAAGCATTCCAAAAGGGTCTTAGTACGCAAGTTCATCTTAGTACAACCTTTCATCCTAAGATAGATAGTCAAGCAGAAAGGACCATTCATATTTTAGAAGATATGCTAAGGGCGTGTGAAATTGATTTCAAAGGGAGTTGGGATAACCACTTTTCTTTGATTAAGTTTGCATACAACAACAGTTATCATTCCATTACTTAGATGGCTCCATTCGAAGATCTCTATGGTAGTAGATATAGATCTCCAATTGGTTGGTTTGAAGTTAGTGAGGCCTCTGTAATAGAGCCTGACTTGGTATTCAAAGGCTTAGAGAAAGTCCAGCTGATCAGAGAAAGACGTCAGGCTGCTCAGAGCCGACAAAAGTCTTATGCAGATGTTCATAGAAAAGATCTCGAGTTCGAGATTGGTGACTATTTCTATTAATAGATATCTCGCATAAAGGGAGTGAAAAGGTTCGGCAAGAAGGGAAAGCTCAGTCAATAATATGTCGGTCCCTTTAAGATTCTCAGTCGCTTTGGCAAGGTATCTTATGATCTCAAATTTCCTTATGATCTAGCCTCAGTTCACCCAGTTTTCTATGTCTCTTTACTCAAGAAATGTATAGGTGACCTAGCAGTTGTAGTCCCTATTCAGACCATCGATGTTCAGAATAGCCTCTCTTATGAAGAGATTCCAGTTAAAATCCCTCTAGTTAAAGTTCTTTGGAAAAATCAGTCTGTTAACGGAATTACTTGGGAAACAGAAGCAGACATGCGTACCAAGTATCCTCACCTCTTCTCCACCGACTCAGATTAAGCTCAAGGTAATAGTTCTCCTTAAACTTACCTAGTTTTATGTTCAGTGTTCATCATAAAACTTGGTATTAAATACCATTGCATATTCAGTCATGCATTCTTGTATCAACTCAATTATATAATTATGCATCAGACATGCATTCTCATTGTGAGAAACTTAGTTCATTAGAACACCAAGTCATGCATTCATTAATCAGTTACATATTTATCAGATATGTATGTTTAGTATGATATGTTCAGTTATCAGTCATGTCAGTCATGAGATCATGTTTCAGAATTCATGTTCAGTATGTACGTTAGTTATTCTTTCCCCTCACTGAGTCTGATTCGAGAACGAATGTTCTCAAGGTTGATATATTATAATACCCCATACTTTTTCCTAGCTTGAAATTGTCTCAAGAATGTTAGAAGATTTCTTTCAAAGATGAATCCACTTTTAACATGTGGTATTTTTAAGATTTTCACTTTTTGTCATGTGGGAAATTGAATTTGCTTCCAACGATACCAATTTCATAAAAATCTGACATCGAAGGAGAAAGTTACTGCCAAAATACAGAAGGCAGTAAAAACTACCCAGGTGCGACGGTGAGGCTGACGGGTTGTCAAACTAGCGACGGACCATCACCCATGACCACATAAGGGAAACAGTGAGGCTACCTTCTATATAAGGTGGGATGGGTAGGTTGACGGATCATCAAACTTGTGATGGACCGTCGCCCAGGCCATCGCTACTCAGGCAGTAAGCCCTTTTCTCGGTCCACGTACGACAATCAAAATGACGGACCGTCGCCCTAGCGACGGACCATCTCAAGAGCCATCATAGCTCCCAATTCAGCAAATTAAAGACATTTTAAAAGGGGCTTTTTTGTCCTTTACCACCAATTTATATACCCAATTATATCTGACCAAATATCATAAATTCATTATTCTTTCACAATAACAAAACTAGGATTTTCTCTCTAACATTAGTCTCCAAGAATAAAATTCAGATCTTCTTCAAGAACTAAGAGATTCAAATTCTTCAAGTTCAAGAATTTTAAGAAAAACTCAACCCAGGTATGCATAGTGTTAATTCATAGACTCCTTCTATCCATGAAGCCCAAGAATTTCTTTTCAAAGTTTAAGTTTATGGGTTTCCTTTATGAATTTCATGATTGGGATTCTCTTGTTCATGTTGATAATGACTAATTCAGTTCTATTCCAAGTTGGGGGATAAAATTTTTGTGGATTTAATTAGTATAGAGGTAGATTCATGTAAACCTATGATTAAACCATTCAATGATGAAATTAGAATTTAATCATGATGTTTAATTATATGATATCACAAAATCCCCATGTATGTACAAGTTTATGTAGATCACATGTTTGATGAAATGATTCAATAAATGTATTATGGATTATAAAGTTAGTGATATGTTCAAGTAGGTCATGCTTTGTCAGTTGTCTTCTAATGAGTCCTGGGGGTACTTCTACCCGAAATATTAATTGTGTGCGTAAAGACATGTCATGTTTCAACGATACTCTCAGTCAATCAATGATCCTTAGACTTCAAACAATCTTATGACTTAGGAAATCTCCATGATCTCATGAACTCAGTTAGTTGTTAGATATCAGTAGTATTCCGTCAGTCAACAAAAGTTAGCAACTGAGTCCATGTTCAGTTTAGTAAATCATGTTCAGTGTCTATTCAGATGGAGGTACAAATTAGCACCAAGCGAATGAGAGTGTGATTCTTAGAAGCAATCCTTCCATTCTAGAAATATGTAGCCAACATAGTTTGAGACATCATACCCTTCTAAATGAGCGTAGATGAGGTGGGTTAGCCAGCTATTTGAGGGTTCCCACACTTCTCACTAGAGTTACCTGTTATATTAAGGTCACTCATATGTTCTCCTTACCAGTGGCGAGGTATTGACACCCTTCCAATCAGAGCACAGATTGGACCCCAATCCATCTATAATTTGTCATTTTAGGTATGTCGGTTTGATTACTACCTCCCACACTCTCAGTATCAGTCTCAGTAAAAGAACTTAGATAGTTCTTCAGAATTCAGGACTAGCAAAAACGGCCAACTCAAATACAATTTGGAACTCAGCTAGTTCCATCAGATTCAGGACTATCAGATACCGTAACTCATGTTATCAGTTATCAGAATTCAGTCATTAGTCATGTTAGTCATCAGTATACTCATGTTATTACGATTTCAGATATAGTTACTATGTTTGCAAATATGTATTCTCGTGTTCATATTCATCAGTTAGCAGTATTGTTCATGCATATGAGCCCCATGCATTCTGCCTACCTCATATTCATACCAGTACATTCAAAGTACTGATGCATTTGCGTTGTACCTTAGGTTCAGAGACACGATCAATGAAGCATCGGTAGATTCCAAGTATCAGCAATCAGAGTTAGTAGTGAGTCCTCATCCTTAGAGGACTTAATTATTTCTCTATTATCTAATTAATTAGTTTATTAGTTATAGTTATTTGGGGACTTGTCCCATCAACTCCTTACTCTGACAGTTCAGTCAGTTAGAGGCTTTCCAAACTATTATGTTTAGGTAGTTATTCCAGTTGTTTTACGTTTTTCATACCCCATTTAAATATTATGTTTTACTTTAGTTATGTGAACCTTATGGACTTTCAGTTCTTATTTCTACATTATTCAGTATATTATGCAGTATACAGGTACATATAATAGTCATGGGTTAGCTTGTGGTCCTTTGGGGTCATGAGCACCGTGTTGCATTTCGGGTACCAGATTTGGGGTGTTACAAACATGGTATCGGAGCCTAAGGTTCAATAGTGTTCAAGGAAGTCTGAAAGCCACATCTAGTAGAGTCTTGTACATGGGTTTTTTTCGCTCCACATTTATGTACAGAAGGCTATAAGATGTTTTAGGAATAGTTTCCCCTCTTTCAATATTCATCCTGTGCTAGCGAGCATAATCTCAAGTCAACCTCTCAGTCTAACTTGTTTATTCGTTTCTACTACAGAACATTCCTTCTAAAAGAAGAAACAAGAATCAGCCAGCCCCTCAGATCGGAGAACCTTTAGGTGAACATGTTTCTCATGCAGAGTTTCGAGCTGCATTCACTACTCTTGCTAATTTAGTTGCTGCTCAGAATGAATAACCAACTATCATTCCAGCCAATCCAGTGGCCAATTCAACTGCAGCTAGGATTTGGGATTTCACCTGAATAAATCCTACATCCTTTCTCGGGTCTAAGACAGATGAGGACCCTCAGGAATTCCTAGATCAGGTGTAGAAGGTTACAGACATAATGAGGGTTACATCTAGTGAGAGTGTTGATCTAGATGAATATCAATTGTAGGATATGGATCATACTTGGTTCAAGCAGTGGAAGTCAGAGAGGGCAGACGATGCAGGGTCAGTTGAGTGGGAGGAGTTTGCTTCAGCATTCCTTGATAGATTCATTCCCCTAGAGCTTACAAAAGCTAAGGTGCTAGAATTCATCAACCTCAGGCAGGGCAATATGATAGTAAAAGAGTATTATGTTATGTTTACTCAATTATCCAGATATGCCCCTCATGTGGTTTCAATAGCAGGGAAAGGATGACTAAGTTTGTTTTGGGGGTGAAGGATAGCGTGGTTAATAAGTACAAATCCACCATGCTAAATAGTAATATGACTTTAGCCAGGCTCATGATTCATGCTCAGTAGATAGAGGAGTAGAAGATTAATATGCGGGAGAAGAAGAATAAGAGAGCGAAGACAGGTTGTTTCAACTTTGCACAACCTAAGTTAGAAAGAGGAAACCATTCTCAGTTCTGTCCTAAATCATCAGTTCCAGCTCCTTCTTCAGTCAGTGCTCTAATTCTTAAGTTCAGAGAGGGTAACAATGATATAGCGCCAGGCTCTAAGTCCCAGGGCAGTGTTAGCAGTGGCCGCACCTATCCTCTTTTCCAGACTTGTGGTAAGCACCACTAGGATATTTGCAGAGCTGGTAATGGTATTTGTTTCGGATATGGCAATCCAGGAAACAAAGTCAGAGACTGTCCTCATCCAGGTCCTCAGGTTCAACAGAATTGCCCCTCAGCTCCGTCCTATCACCCAAATTAGAAGGGTGCCACCTCCAATGCTACTAGTGGGAAACGGCCAAATAATTTCTATGCTCTTCAGTCCCGACAGGATCAGGGTAATTCTACATATGTGGTTATTGGTACGTTACAGATCTTTCATGTGCATGTTTACGTTTTGCTAGATCCAGGAGCTTCTTTGTCTTTTGTTACTCCTTATTTAGCGGTTGATTTTGTAGTCACTCCTGAAATTATAGAAAATCCCTTTTCAGTATCTACCTCAGTAGGTAAAACCATCATAGCCCGGTGGGTATACAGGAACTGCCTAGTTATGATATTTCAGAAAGTTATTTCAGTAGACTTAGTCGAATTAGAGATAACTGATTTTGATATTATTCTCGACATGGATTAGCTTCATTCCTGCTATGCCACAGTCTACTACAAAAAATAATAATAGTCTAGTTTTTGTTTCAAAATAAACCCTTCCTAGAGTGGAAGGGTAGTGTATCCGCTTTTAGAGGTCGGCTTATTTTCTACCTTCGGGCAAGGAAATTGATATATAAGGGATGTGTCTATCATCTTTTCTAGGTTAAGGAATCCAGTTCCGAGACTCCCAGTATTGAATTAGTCCCAGTAGTAAATGAATATTCAGATATCTTTCCCGAAGATCTTCTAGGAATTTCTCCCGAAAGGAAAATAGACTTCGGTATTGATCCTCTTCCAGATACTCAGCCTATCTCTATTCTTCCATATAGAATGGCACCAATAGAACTTAAAGAACTTAAAGAATATTTGAAGGCTCTCTTAGATAAGAGATTTATTAGACCCAATATTTCCCCATGGGGTGCACCAGTCTTATTCGTGCGCAAGAAAGACGGTTTTCTCAGAATGTGCATTGATTACAGTCAACTCAATAAGGTTACGGTTAAGAACAAGTATCCTCTTACCAAAATCGATGACTTGTTTGACCAATTTCAGGGTGCCAGTTATTTCTCTAAGATAGATCTCGAATCTGGCTATCATCAGCTCAGAGTTAGGGAATGTGGCATTCCGAAAATAGTTTTCCAAACTCGGTATGGTCACTTTGAATTTCTAGTCATGTTATTTGGTCTTACCAAAACCCCAACCTCTTTCATGGAGTTGATGAACCGTGTATTCAAGAAGTACTTGGACATGTTCGTCATAGTCTTCATAGATGATATTTTGGTCTATTACCATAGTGAGCACGATCATGCAGACCATCTCAGGATAATACTTCAGACTTTCAGAGGTCATCAGCTATTTTCCAAATTCACTAAGTGCGAGTTTTGGCTAAGGTTAGTAGCATTCATTGGTCATATCATTTCCGGTGATGGAAATAGAGTAGATCCTTAAAAGACCAAAGCAGTAAGAAAAGGACTCGCCCCGTCTCTTCATCAGATATTAGGAGTTTCTTGGATTTGGATGGATATTACAGATGTTTTGTTAAGGAATTTTCTTCTACTGCATCCCCTATCTCTAGATTGACTCAAAACAAAGTTAAGTTTCAGTGGTTAGATCTTTGCGAGAAGAGTTTTCAGGAGTTGAAAACTAGACTCGCCTTAGCTCTAGTTCTAGTATTACCAGATGGTTCAGATGGATTCGTAGTGTATTGTGATGCATCCAAAGTGGGCTTCGATTATGTCCTCATGAAGTATGGTAAGGTCATAGCCTATGACTCCAGAAAGCTTAAACCCCATGAGAAGAATTATCCTACACATGATGTTGAGTTAACAGCCGTAGTTTTTTTCTTGAAGATTTAGGGGCATTATCTCTACGGAGTTCATGTAGATGTCTTCACAAATCATAAGAGCCTTCAGTATGTCTTTTCTCAAAAAGATCTCAATCTTCGTCAAAGAAGGTGGTTAGAGCTCTTGAAAGATTATGACATGAATATCCTTTATCATCTGGCTAAGGCCAACGTAGTGGCTGACGCCCTCAATAGACTATTCATGGGTAGTGTTTCTCATGTTGAGGATAGTAAGAAGAAGTTAGCTCAGGAAGTCCATTAGATTTCCTTACTAGGTTTTTTCTTAGTCTACTTTTCAGAAGGTGGTGTATGCGTTCGGAGTAGCTCAAAATCATCTCTAGTTTCTGAGGTAAAAGAAAAGCAAGATAGAGTCCCAACCTTGTCAAGTTGAAAGAGTTAGTCCAGAATCAGAAAGTAGAGGTTTTCTCCCAAGGGGGAGATAATGTTCTTTGTTGTCAGGGTCATCTCTGTGTTCCAGGTGTAGATGACTTAAGGCAATGAATTCTTGTAGAAGCGCATGGTGCAAACTACTCTATCCATCCAGGGGATACTAAGATGTAAAGTGACTTGCGGGAGATCTATTGGTGGAGTGGGATGAAGAGAGATATTGGAGAGTTTGTGGCTAAGTTCTCTACATATCAGTAGGTTAAGATAGAGCATCAGAATCCTAGTGGTCCTATGTAGGAGTTCATTATTCCTACTTTGAAGTGGGAAGAAGTGAACATGGAATTCGTGATGGGTTTTCCTCAAACTCATCATCAGCATGATTAAGTTTAGGTCATTGTAGATAAAATGACCAAATCATCTCATTTCCTTCCAGTTTATACCTCTTATTCAACCGAGGATTACGCCAAATACTACATCAAGGATTTGGTCAGATTACAGGGTGTTGTGTTATCCATTACCTCAGATAGAGGTACCAAGTTCACCTCTCACTTTTGGAAAGCATTCCAAAAGGGTCTTGGTACCCAAGTTCATCTTAGTATAACCTTTCATCCTTAGATAGATGGTCAAGTAGAAAGGACCATTCATACTTTAAAAGATATGGTAAGGGCGTATGAAATTGATTTTAAAGGTAGTTGGGAAGACCACTTACCTTTGATTGAGTTTGCATACAACATAGTTATCATTCCAGTACTCAGATGGCTCCATTCGAAGCTCTCTATGGTAGTAGATATAGATCTCCAATTGGTTGGTTTTAAGTTAGTGAGGCCTCAGTTATAGGGCCTGACTTAGTATTCAACGGCTTAGAGAAAGTCCACTTGATCAGAGAAAGACTCCAGGCTACTCAGAGCCGACAGAAGTCTTATGCAGATGTTCGTAGAAAATATATTGAGTTCGAGATTGGTGACTATGTCTATTTAAAGATCTCTCCCATAAAGGGATTGAAGAGGTCGGGCAAGAAGGGAAAGCTCAGTCCCCGATATGTCGTTCCCTTCAAGATTTTCAGTCGCTTTGGAAAGGTAGCTTATGAGCTCGAATTTCCTTCAAATCTAGCCTCAGATCACCCAGTCTTCCATGTCTCTTTGCTCAAGAAATGTATTGGTGACCTAGAAGTTGTAGTCCCTATTTAGAGCATCGATGTTTATAATAGCCTCTCTTATGAAGAGATTCCAGTTGAAATCCCTCTAGTTAAAGTTCTTTGGAAAAATTAGTCTGCCGATGGAACTACTTGGGAAACAGAAGCAGACATGCGTACCAAATATCCTCACATCTTCTCCACCGACTCAGATCAAGCTCAAGGTAACAGTTCTTCTTAAGCTTACCTAGTTTTATGTTCAGTGTTCATCAGAAAACTTGGTACTAAATGCCATAGCATATTAAGTCATGCATTCATGTATCAGCTTAGTTAAATAATTATGCATCATACATTCATTCTCATTGTGAGAAACTTACTTCATCAGAACACCCAGTCATGCATTCATGAATCAATTACATATTCATCAGATATGCATGTTTAGTATGATATGTTTAGTTATCAGTCATGTCAGTCATAAGATTATGTTTCAGTATTCATGTTCAGTATGTACGTTGGTTATTCTTTCCCCTCACTCAGTCTCATTTGACGACGAATGTTCTCAAGGGGGAGATATTATAATACCCTGTACTTTTTCCTAGCTTGAAATCGTCTCAAGAATGTTAGAAGCTTTCTTTGGAAGATGAAACCACTTTTTAACATGTGGTATTTTTAAGATTTTCACTTTTTTCATGTGGGAAATTTAATTTTCTTCCAATGATACCAATTTCATAAAAATCCAAATCGAAGGAGAAAGTTATTGCCAAAATACAAAAGACAGTAAAAACCGCCCAGCTGCGATGGTGAGGCCGATGGGTTGTCGGACTAGCGACGGACCATCACCTATGACCGTCGTAAGAGAAACATTGAGGCTATTTTCTAGATAAGTTTGGATGGGAAGGTTGACGGATCATCAAACTTGCGACGGACCGTCGTCTAGGCCGTCGCTACATAGACAATAAGCCCTTTTCTTTGTCCACGTATGACGATCGAAATGATAGACCGTCGACCTAGCGACGAACCATCGCACGAGCCATCGTAGGTCCCTATTCAGCAAATTAAAGCCATTTTATAAGGGGATTTTTGGTACTTTACCACCAATTTATATACCCAATTATATCTGACCAAAGATCATAAATTCATTATTTTTTCACAACAACAAAACTAAGGTTTTCTCTCTAACATTAGTCTCCAAGAACAAAATTCAGATCTTCTTCAAGAACTAAGAGATTTAAATTCTTCAAGTTCAAGAATTTTAAGAAAAACTCAACCCCGGTATCATAGTGTTCATTCATGGACTCCTTCTATCCATGAAGCCCAAGAATTTCTTTTTAAAGTTTAAGTTTATAGATTTCCTTTATGAATTTCATGATTGGGATTCTCTTGTTCATGTTGATAATGAGTAATTGAGTTGTATTCCATGTTGGGGGACAAATTTTAGGTGAATTTGATAGTATAGAGGTAGATTCATGTAAACCTATGATTAAACCATTGAATGATGAAATTAGAATTGAATCATGATGTTTAATTGTATAATATCATAAAATACCCATGTATGTACAAGTTTATGCAGATCACATATTTGATGAAATGCTTCAATAAATGTATTATGGATTATGATGTTAGTGATGTGTTCAAGTAGGTCATGCTTTGTCAGTTTCCTTCTAACGAGTCTTGGGGGTACTTGTTCCTGAAATATTAGTTATGTGCCTACATCTATGTCTTGTTTCCACGATACTCTCAGTCAAGCAATGATCCTTAGACTTCAGACAGTCTTATGACTAAGGAAATCTCCATGATCTCAGGAACTCAGTTAGTTGTCAGATATGAGTAGTATTCCGTCAGTCAACAGAAGTTAGCAACTTAGTCCATGTTCAGTTCAGTAAATTATGTTCAGTCTTTATTCAGATGGGAGTAGAAATTGGCATCGAGCGAACCCAAGGATGGGAACTCACCTGTTATATGAGGGTGTGATTCGTAGAAGCAATCCATGCTTTCCAGAACTATGTAGCCAGCATAGATTGAGACATCATAGACTGCTATATGAGGGTACATAAGGTGGCTTAGCCAGCTATATAGGGGTTTCCACCGTTCTCACTAGAGTTACCTATTATATTAGGTTCACTCGTATGTTGTCCTTACCAGCGGCACGGTATTGACACCCTTCCAATCAGAGCACAGATTGGACCCCAATCCATCTATAATGCATCATTTGAGGTATGTCGGTTAGATTACTACCTCTCATAGTCTCAGTATCAGTCTTAGTAAAAGAATTCAGATAGTTCTTCAGAATTCAGTACTGTCAGATACAGCCAACTCAGATACAGTACAGAACTCAGCTAGTTCCATCAGATTCAGGACTGTCAGATATAGTAACTCATGTTATCAGTTATCAAAATTCATTCATAAGTCATGTTAGTCATCACCATACTCATGTTATCACGATTTTAGATATAGTTACTATATATGGAAACATGTATTCTCACATTCATGTTAGTCAGTTAGCCAGTTTTGTTGATGCATATGAACCCCATTCATTCATCCTATCTCACATGTATTCCAGATATTTAAAGTACTGACGTATTTGCGCTATAGTGTCTTATACCATAGGTTTAGAGACATAAGCTCCAGAGCATCAGTAGATTCCATAATTCAGCAGTCAGAGTTAGCAGTGAGTCCTCATCATTCGAGGACATGATTATTTCTCTATTATCTCATTAATTAGTTTATTAGTTGGAGTTAGTTATGGATATGACCCATCAACTCCTTACTCAGACAATTTAGTCAGTTAGAGGCTTTCTAGAATACTATGTTCAGGTAATTATTCCAGTTATTTTGGGTTTTTCATACCCCATTTAGATGTTATATTTTACTTCAGGTATGTGAACCTTATGGCCTTTCAGTTAATGTTTTCGTATTATTTAGTATACTATGCAGTATACAGGTACAAATATCTGTCATGGAATAGCTTGTGGTCCTTCGAGGTCATGAGCACCGTGTAGCATTTTGGGTACCAGATTTGGGGTGTTACAGCCACCCTCTTTCAATAGTTCATTGAATTTTTGTAAAATGTGTTTCTTGCCAAATATGAGATAAATAGATGATAAAGTAACGAGATATATTGGGTGTTTGTTAGTAGTGAAAAATGTGGCAATATTCTTGTAAATATGTGCTTAAGAGTTTTACATGTCCTGGAGAATTATCTTGGTGTTGAGTGTTGAGAATAATAGTTATGGAACTATCGTAACTTTGTATCAGAGAATTTAGAATCTCATATTTTCCATTGATCTTCGCTTTCAAAATCATCAAGTTAGTATATTTGATGCCTTTTTAATAATCTAATCGTCTGATTTAGTGTTTTAAGTAAGAGTGTACTACCAAACTGTTTGGATGGTTGTTATCAATTTTGTTATTAGATTAAAAACAATGTATATGAATTAAAATACTTTCTTCTGTGGATTAAGTGTGTATATATACAAATAAACCCACGTATTACCTTGGTACCAAGGTGATTAAGTTTTTCCCTATATTAACGAATATTTTCTTTATGTTAGGTGCAATTTAGAAGGTGTTTGGATGACCAAAGTAGACATTTTGAGAGGGGATTTTCGGTTCAAGTCTGTTGAATTCCATCTTAGTTAGTGAGATTTATCGAGATCATAATTTTGATGCTCTATTTTCATTTTTCTTGAATTCCAGCCAGCGTGATAATTTACCAATAAAGGTTTGATCATTACTAAAGTAATCTCCAACCATTTTAGGTTATATTCTGAGTACTAAACACTTAGCTGAGTTCTTAACGCATTTTGATATTAGTTTTTGGGGTCAAGTAAAGTTAACCTAGTAAGAATATTTTTAAAAAAGAATGATGTGATTCGATGTTATAAAATAATATTTTTGGTGACTTCAGACTTCTCAAATTCCTATATCCAATCAAAACTTGTTTGAAATTGAAAAGCAGCTGTTGTTGTTGATTATTTATCCTGAACATATAAATGAGTTTACTCAAAGTTCAGTTTGTATCGATTTTGCTAGGTTACTTTGATATTTTTGATTTATTCTTATTGTTTGAGTAGTAGAAAAGGAAGTTCTTAACATTGACTCCTAAGTATGTAAATGGATACCTTCTACTGATATCCTGTAAGTTCACATAAATTAGCTATATATTAAGGCTTTATATTGGCATAATAGATGTGGGATTTTTGCATCATTTTGTATAGACTAGATACCTAAGAAAAAACGTTTGAAAGCTATCAATTAGTGTAGTATTGTCCTGAATTTTCCTTTACAGAATTGCAACAAATCATCTATAAAACACAAGTGTATAAGTTGTAGGCTTGTACATTATGGATGATACTCAAACCCTTCCATAATAGCCACAGACATTAACTTTGTAAAATGTTTCATACAAATGACAAAGATAAGTGGTGACATGGGATATCCTTGCCTTAGCCTTATTTTCCCCTTAATATTTCCATATAGTTCTCTATCTAATGCAAGTGTAAATTTGGTATTTGTTAAGCACTCGATAACCCACCTGAGGAACTGGTGTGGGAGGTTAAGTACATGTAACATTCTCTAACAATTTTCCATTCAGCTGTAGCATACATATTTTTTATTGAGATCCACCTTTATTAAGAAACTTTTATAAACCATCTTCCTATTGTACAATCTCACTAAATCCTAGAAAATGAAGACATTTTGTGGAATACTGCTTCAAGGTACAAAGTAACTCTGATTCCTTGAGATTATTGTAGGTAGCACAAAACTTTGCTTATTGTATAACACCTTTGAGTTACCTTGTAGACTGTACTGCAATAAGCTACAAGTCTGCAATTTTCTACTCCTTCAGCATGCTATATTTTAGGTATCATGATGCATATCTGTGAGTCAAAAATATATATCCCAAAATTGACGTGTCTGTAGTTGTGGTGGCTGACATATTGTGAAAGTAAATAAAACTAAAATGCTGAGCTAGTTGTCCCTCTTTATTTGTTGGTGTTTTTGTAATTTATCTATTTAGTTGTGTTTTATGAGGTGAAGTTAGGTGCAAGAGTAACCATTGCTAGTAAACATCATTACTAAATCTTTCCTTTTCCTTCTTTCCATGTACATCAATATAAAGAGGTTAGTGATTTGAGAATTTAGGCTCCAAAACCTACACTTGAAAAGTAAAAATCTATAATATTCATTCAGTAATTTCAATTTCCCTATCTATCCTACTATAGGTATGGTTATTTTGTGGTTGTCTTATTTTTGTTGTATTAGCTGGCAGGGTGATATCCTTTTTTGTTGTGTTCTATTTTGTTTGGTTGTAGTTATACTATAATCTATACTGAGTTGAGGGTCTATCGAAAACCACTTCCTTACTTTATTTGAGGTAATGGTATGGTCTGCACACACATTACCCTCCCCATACCTCCATATGGGAATACACTGGGTATGTTGTTGTTGTTCTAATATCGTAACTCCTTGAAAATTATCGTTGATAGTGTCACTTATTAATTTTACTTACTTTTTGTCAGGACATTTAGAAAGATCTAAAGAGGCCAACTCAAACTTTGGTTAATCTTAGCACAAGTGCCATGACTAGGTACGAAATTCATATTATCAACAAATACATAATTCTGATAACTTACTCATGGCTTTTAGAATTTACTTGTAAGTAATTAATGCTTTTTTATGTTATGAGATCTAAATTTAATATTGACTTTATTTAGGAATATAAATGTTTTTTCCAAGGATTGGATGGATTTACCTAGGTATATCGATAACTCAACTATCATTAGGAGAGGGCACAAAACACCTTTATTCTTTTGGCATTTCATAACATTTTGCGGATGTCGTCTTGTCTAGGGACAGGTTCATTACTATCCATTTTTGCCATTTTTTGATTAATAAACCTATTTCATCAACTTTTTCATAAAAAACTTGTTGCCCTATTGTGTGTATGAAGAGAATCTGTCTTCCCTCCCACTTTATTAAATTCTCGCCCATATCTTTCATCATTCCATAAGTTTGTTACATTGTAGGAAACATTTAGGATTTCTCATAGTGTGTTAGAATGGCAAAAATCACTGAACTTCAATAGATAGGTGACTTCTATAATTGGACAAATAAACAAAGTTCTGGAAATAGGATATGTAATAGGTTAGATAGAATATTTGCAAATGTTGCATGGATTTGAAAAAGGGGTCACATTATAACTGAATATAAATTTTCTAATGTCTTAGATCATGTTTGCTAGTTAACAGAAGTGCACATTTGTCTGTAGTGTAGAACTATGACAAATGACCACAAGATAATATTGCCCTAGAATAGGTAATGGGGGATAATATTGAAGTGGTACGGGACATGATAAAATTTGGAGAAACTCTACTCCTTAATTATTTGTGTTTACTGGATAAATAATCCAACTGAGGATGTGGCTTCTTTGTTATTTGACTGATTCATCATGAACTTTAAGTTATAGTTAAAGATGGTTAAATAATTAGTCTGGAATATCTGGGTTCCATTTACTATATGGTCGGTGGAATAATCCCTAATCTATGTATGTATCAGATCCTTAGAGCATAGTTGGTAAATATTGGCGTCTCATATTACGTCGTCCACACTTTATATGTCCAACCATGTGCGTGTGAGGGTATTGAGAATTTCCCATGTTGATTGAGGGACTGTATTGGTGTCTCTCTATGTGATCTGGCAACCTTTGCTTATTAGCTATCTTATACAGAGCACTAAGAACAAGTTGTGTCTTCTTTTTAGCATCTCATTTACAAAAATAATACTAATCCAAACACCCCATGGATATCACTGTAGAAAAATAAGATGTGAATCCTGTGAGAAATAATGAACATTGGGTGCTAATTTATCTGCACTTTCAATGTTGCTAGGTATTTAAATGTTTAGTTTTGTTTCTTTAGATACAAAGACTGATAGATTCATCTAAACCATTATCTTGTATATACTGCATTATTGCAAGAATTAAAACCTTCCATAATAGAAAAAATGTTTTTTTAGTCTTCTTCATCCCCAACATCATTGATGGCTACGAGAGCTAGAGTGTCTCAATCTGTGGCTTAACAATGGCCAGCAAGAATTAATTTTTGGTATCGTCTTTATCAAATTCATTAGTAAGTTCTCCCATAATACCTAAGGCTATTTGAACAACTATCCCAGCTTCGTCTGAAGTCATCTTCCCATGTGAAGGGAGAGTAATTTTTTTCCTCTGATATCTTGGTTTCTAAGTGAAAACTTTTGTATTTTCTACATCCCATAGAGGATATAACATAAGATAATGATTAGGACTTCTACATTTATGAAAAATTTGGTCATCCTTCTGTTGAAGTTTTTGAGTTCTTCTCTAAATATTTTGTCCACTTTTTAACATATTTTGGAACTTCTGTGTTACCAAAGCTAGATTCTCGCTTCAAAGTCAACAATTTTAGTAGCATTGAGGGAAATAGTCTTATCATTCGTTCTCTCAATATCTTTTTCCGAATTCTTCTTTAGTTTATTAGTAGTTAAATTTCCAAAGAGTTCATTTATTCCTATAGTGTCTAGATCTCTATCTTTTGTGATAACTTTCACTTTTCTATAACATAAATCAGCCAATGCATAGAGAAATTGTCTAACAGCTTTACTAGTTGGAATAAGTTTCCCCAAGAAGTAGATTTCATTATGAATAGAACTAAACCTTGTAATAGTGTCTCGTATAGTTTCTCATTTCTTCAACTTGAACAATTTATATTGCCTATTTATATTATCTATTTGGGGATTCTTCAAGACAAATTACCTTCATTAGCAGTACGTGATCTGGAAACCTTTGCTTATTAGCTATCTTATATAGAGCACAAAGCGTAAGGCGCATATTCTTAACAACATCTCACTTACAAAAATTATACTAATCCAAAGACCCTATGGATATCACTGCAGAAAAAGAAAATGTGAATCTTGCATGGAAACTACTGCGAAGAACAGTGAACATTGGGTGCTAATTTATCTGCACTTTCAGTGTTGCTAAGTCTTTAAATGTTTAGTTTTATTTTCTTAGATACGAAGACAGTGATATTCGTCTGAACCATTATCTGAACCATTATTTATTTCTTCACTGGGACTAAGATGGAGACTTCTTTTTCTTTAAAATATATCTTAGAAATACTACATTATTTCTTCACTTAAAAGATATTGTTGTACTTTTTTGACATTCTAAACTTCAGAATCATCAAAATGTTGGGAAAAGACCAATGATGTATTCACGTCAGTGTTTGGAATAGAGAAGCCTGGTCGAGTTAGAGGCTATGGTAGATTTGTGACAATAACTTCTCTGGATAAGATGAGGAAATGAATGAGCTTAAAAAAAATCACGCTAATGAAGTCAATTCTATGATGAAAGAAATTATAAGTGAAACGAGAGAAGAAATGCAACAATTTTTTAGTCAATTGGTACAAAACAATCCTGGATTGAATTTTCCAGATATACTAGGGAGTGACAGACCTAACATTCCTTCACTTGATGCGAGTAATGCACAAGATGTAAGAGGAAAAATTCTTTCAAATTCTTCTGGCTCAGCTCACTCTTCGGTTAATGAAAAGGTACTTTATCTTATAAATTACAAGAAACTTAAATCCTGAATTTTTAACATGATTGAATGAAATAAAGAAACTTTGGACACAAATATTTCCTCATTCAAGATTGAAAAAATATCTGTATATTTGTTGAGAATAATTTTACTTCTAATTGTTTGTTTCATTTTGAATGTGTAGGATCAATGTGGGGGATCAAATTTTAAATGGGGGCACCACAACTCAACTTGATCTATATTGAAGTGAATGATGATGAATTTTTGAAATATTTTGATATACATTTATATACATTTGGTTTTTCGTGGAACTTGGTACACATATTTAATATGTTGTGTTCGACTTAGTATGTAAAAGACACTTTTTTTTTAAATCAAATCTATGCACTTCAATTATTTATTAGCTAATTGGTGCGTGAGATTATATATAAATATGTATGTTTATCTAATGTGCTTAGTGATGTATACATTTCAATCAACATAATTATTTTTCAATTAGAAAATTGTGTACTAGCATTTTATATGCCTAATGCCAATTGTGTAAAATGAGGCTTGAATTATCAAATTTTTGGCAATATTGCTACACTTCAAAAGTATGGATAAAACATGCTTACGCTTTACAAGTGTTGTCATAGAGGATGCATAAAAGGCTACAATTTTGAAGTGCGGCTAGTAATAAACAAAAGACCATATTTTTTAAGTATTTTTATAGAGGTTGTACAAAAGGCTATGCTTATGAAGCGTTCCTAATAGTAAAACAAAGGCAACATTTTTTAAGTATTTTTATAGAGGTGATACAAAAGGCTACGCTTGTGAAGCGTGCCCAATAGCAAAACAAAGGCATCACATGTAAGTGTAGATTTATCAAATAAAAGTGTTTCCAATGACATGTTGTAAAGCTTGGTTTTATACCTTAATGGCCATGCTTTTTAAATGTAGTTGATATGGCAACACTTGAAAAGTGTGGCCGTTGAAAAAAAAATATGCCTTTTTTGGCTACCCCAAAAAGTGTTGCCTAAATTCCGAAAGTTTAGCCTTTCATCAAAGGCCACACTTTCTGCTATTTTAGGCCACACTTTGTAAGAATGGAAATAGGACTAAAATGTTGTAGTGATAGTAGACCCGGAATGAATGTATTCCGATTAAGGAATCTCACCACTCCAAAGTCAATGCATGAACCGCTTCTATCACCTAATCACTTTGCATAAAGAGAAAATGATGTTCCGGCCCCTATGTTACATGGGGACATAGCATCCGAAGATGGTTAGTGGTTTGAGCGATAGCATGTAACTCAAGGTTAAGGACAAACTAGCATCATCAATACAATATATCGTAATTAACCGTACTCAAGACCTCATTCGTACGTATAGGTATATCACATGCCAAACAAGTAAACAAGTCTTAACAGAATTATCAAAGAACTCAATCATGAGACATAAAGTGGAGGACTCCGATCTTCCATGCATATATTCAACAACTCTTATTGGGTATGACTTCAACCATATTCATGCATCACTTAGAAAAAGGACTTTAACCATGTTATACTCATTAAGAAAGGGATTTTAACCGCACACTCATCCATTTGATCAAGGGACTCTAACCACACACTCACTCTTATTTATACAAAGGACTCTAACCATATGCCTACATATGTGGAAAGGGAATCTAACCTCATGATGTATAGATAGGGGACTCTAACCTAAGACGTTTAATTTGGCGAGGTACTTCAACCTCAAGAGATCTCATTGTTCCAGGGACTTTAACCATAAATGATTTCATTAGGCAAGGTACTTTAACCTCAAGCCCTTTCATTAGGCAAGAGACTTTAACCTAAAGCCACTATGGTGATAATTAGTCGACATTGGGACTCCAACTATTTTTCCATACATCATCATCTATTCAATTCACACTCAAGGACTTTAACCCATTTAGACAATTCAACATTATACATGACCATATGGTCTTCATGGGAGCCTTTATTGCTCAACCATTCTAGTAGGCCAATGCCTTAATTCAAGTCGTCATTAAATTCAATTTATGGTCATCAAGACCCTCACAAACTATTAACAGTTTATTAGCAATCTTATACTACATTCATACCACTCTTTATTTCAATATACAATTCAAGTTCATTTTCAGGTTTAGGGACTTTAACCTCTCATGAACCATCAACCCACAAGGTCATCAATTTCACCATATATGGATCTTAATACCTATTTAACAACTATTCATACTTATTGGGTTATTTCCATAGTTCAAAACATCACCAACATTAGACTAGAAAATTCAATTTGATTATTTTACAAACACCTTGTGTGCAGGCCATTACCAAGGCCATTTTTATTGTAGTAAACATTCACATTCGAGTTAATCAAGTCTAATATGTTATACATCATACAACAAGAAGCCACATGTTCAAATAATCATCAATAACATGTACGAACACATGTCTAAGGAAAAGTCAACATTATTCCTCATTAGGCAACCAAACCTTTTCATTTGATTTCAAAATCGCCATGTACACTAACTAATCCAAATATAAATTACATGGTTTTAGAGTTACTTATAAAGGGGAAGAGTTACATGCCATAGACAACTTGATTCTCTCTAGAAGCTTGACTTCACTTTGCTCCTTGATAGACACCCTTGAACTCTAGCCACCAATTCTTCACAAATTGTGTTTGAGAGAGTGTTTTGGATGTTTGATCCGCTCAAAGTGTGTTTAAGGTTGCCATATAAACTTATATCGTAGGGAAGATAGGGTTTTGGGTGTAGGAACTCACCACAAGGTCCTTAACTAAAAGCAAAAAATTATCCGTCCAATTGGGTACCACTCACTTGAGTCAATCGTACCCTAGGGTACAAGTGGTAACCTAACTTGTACCCTAGGCTTATCATAGGTCATCTATACTGGTTCGGGTATGACTACACACCCTTTAATAAAATTCAAAGTGTATGACTTATGCCATAACATGTACACATCACCTGTACCAAAAATAATCCACTCCAAGTCACGACACCAATCTATACGATTGGATTGGGTACGACTCATACACTTAGATATGATTGGGACGAGGCTCACTCGTACCTAATATAGTGAGTAAACCTCACCATACCACCTAGGGAATGAGAGGGGAGGGTAAGGATGATACTACTTGTATCCATGTTGTATGACTTATCCCCCTAGTCGTACCCACCTAGTGACATCAAATTAAGAAATTTTTCAATGGTTCAAAGTCTAGGTGTTGCAATTCTCCCCCACTTGGATCATTTATCCTTGAATGATGCACAAGGAAAGTAAAAACACAAGTCAACACATTATCACACATCAAATAAACCTTCAATAGAGTTAGGATGAAGCACAAAACAAAGATAAAACACACATCATGCTCATTATAAATCGACTATTCATTTTATTAACTTTGGGACTCAAACCCATTACTTATCAAAACGCTTACTCATTTCACAACTTAGGGACTTTAACCCAATGACTTATCAAAGATACTTTCTCATCTCAAAGACTAGGGACTCGAACACATTATCTATCAAAGACATCAATTAAATCAAGGTATTAGGGACTTAAACTGATCACAACCAAGACACATATGGTATTAAAGCATTAGGGACTTGAACCCATGGTCTAAAAATACATAAATCAATTCAAAGCATGGGGACTTTAACCCATTGTATATAAAGACATAAATCAAGGTAAGAAAATAAAGACATACATGCATTACAAGTTCCCAAGATAGGAAACAAATCGGGATACTTGGACTTCATGTCCTCTTCCGCCTCCTACATAGCTTTCTCAGACTTTTTGCTCCTCCATAGGACCTTCACCAAAGACATTTCTTTCATTTGCAACCGGTGAACTTGCCGATCCAAGACCCTCACTGGGATCTCCTAATAGGAAAAATACTTTGAGATATCAACATACCTCAAGGGAACAACCAATGAAGGATCACACACAAATTTTTGCAACATAGAGATATAGAAAATCGGGTGAATGGAGTTTATGCTACAAGGCAACTCCAACTCATAGGAAACATTGACAACCCTATTCATAATAAAATAGGGACCAACATACCGGGGAATAAGCTTCCCCTTTTACCAAGCATCACTTTATTCATAGGAGACACTTTCAAGAATACCAAATCTCCAACACTAAAATCTAAGTCCATATGCCTCACATCAATATAGGACTTTTGGCGACTTTGAATGGTTTTCAATCTATCATGAATTACCTTCACCTTATCTAAGGCTTGGTAAACTAAATTAAAGCCAAGAAACTTACCCTCGCCAACTTTATACCACAAAATAGGAGATCGACATCTCTGACCAAACAATACCATAAAAGGGGACATTCCAAAGCTAGAGTGGTAACTATTATTATAGGAGAACTCAATCAAAGGAAAGTGGACATACAAACTACCAACATAATGAATCACATGATCCCACAACCTATCCTCCAATGTTTTGATGGTCCTCTCCACTTTCCTATCCCGTTTGTTGGTGGAAAGCGGTACTAAGGAACATTCTATTACCCTAACCTTTTTAGAATGACTTCTAAAAGTGAGATGAAAATAAAGGACCATACTCAGAGATTTTTGAAATCATAGCACCATGCAACTTCATTGTCTCTGTAAGATACAAAATATCATAATCTTCCACCGAGTAATTAGTCCTTACAAGTAAAAAGTGAGCGGACTTGGTAATTCTTTCAGCAATAACCCAAATAGAATCACATTGATTCCGATATCGAGGAAGATCGGTAACAAAATCCATATTAATTGCCTCCCACTTCAATTCGGGTAATGGAATCACTTGATACAAGCCCCTGGGCCTCATGTGCTCAACTTTCACTTGTTGGTACACAATACACTTAGCCACTTAAATAGCCATATCTCATTTTATATTACCCAACCAATGAAAATTCCTAAGATCGTGATACATATTGGTGGAACTAGGGCGAATAGCATAATGGTATCCATGAGCCTCTGCCATGACCCTTTCTCTTAATCAATCAATGTTGGGAGCACATAGTCTACCTTGGTATCTCAATATACCATCTCCAACAATCAAAATGTCCTCAACTGTGTGTTAACACACATTACTCTTGATCTTCATAAAGTCAATGTCCAATACTTGCTTTTTCTTTATCTTAACAACAAGAGATGGTTGAGATACCAGATACAAAAATACACCACCTTCCTCGGAGTCCATAAGTCAAACTCAAAGATTAGCTAAATGGTGAACTTCCTTCACCAATTCTTGCTTACCATCATCCACATGGGTCAAACTTCCTATGGACAATCTACTGAAAGCATTGGAAACTACATTAGCATTACCGGAGTGGTAATTAAGACTAATATGATAGTCTTTAAACAACTCAAGCCACCTTCTTTGCCTGAGGTTCTACTCTTTAAGAGTAAAATAATTGAAGACTCTAAAGATCCGAAATAATATCAATTTGAACCCCATATATATAATGTCGCCAGATCTTTAATGCAAAAACCACAACTAACAACTCTAAGTCGTGAGTAGGGTAGTTCTTTTTGTGAACTTTTAATTCCTTGGAAGCATAGGCCACTAACCTACTATGTTACATCAGCACATAACCGATACCAATATGAGAAGCATCACAATGTATCACAAATCAATCATTACATTTGGGAAAGGTCAAGACCAGAGTCGAAGTCAATTTATAATTAAAATTCTCAAACTACCCTCACATACATCCGACCATAAGAACTTGACCTTCTTTTTGGTCAACTTTTAAAATAGGGCAACTATAATGGTGAAACTCTCTACTAATATTCTATAGTAACTGGCTAGACCCAAGAAGCTCTGAATGTCTGTTGGAGTCATAGGTCTAGGTCACTTCTTAACTGCCGCAACCTTTTGGGGATCTGTTGTGATCCTTTAAAAGGAGATAAAATGACCAAGAAAAGCTACGACTTTCAACCAAAACTCACACTTAGAGAACTTGGCATACAAATGATGATCCTTCAAAGTTTGCAACACGTCACAAAAGAGGTAGACATAATCTGCCTCACTCTTAGAATATACTAAGATGTTATCATTAAAGACAGTGACAAATATCTCTAAGAATGGACGAAAGACCTTATTCTTCAAGACCATGAATGTTGTTGGGGCATTAGACTACCCAAAAGACATGACAAGAAACTTATAGTGACTATACAAGGTTCTAAAGGCAGTCTTAGGGATATCCGCATCCCTAATTTTAAGCTGATGATAACCAAATATAAGATCAATATTAGAGAACCACTTTGCACCATAAAGCTAATCAAACAAATCATCTATCCTAGTAAGAGGGAACTTATTCTTTACTGTAACTTTGTTCAACTTATGATAATCCATTCACATATGAAGGGAACCATCCTTCTTGCATACAAATAACATGCGATCACCCAAAAAAGACACACTAGAATGGATGAAACCTATATCTAAGAGGTCCTTCAATTGATCCTTAAGATCCTTTTGCTCTATCATAGCCATCCTATAGGGAGAGATAAAAATTGGATGAGTGTTTAAAACAAGATCAATCCCAAAATCAATTTCCCTATCAGGAGGAATATCGGGAAGATCATCAGGAAACACTGCAAGAAATTTATTAACCATGGAAATGGATTCTAGAGAATGCTCTTCCAAGTTAGAATCTTTAACTCGGACCAAATGATATAAACACGTCTTTAAAATCAACCTTTGGTCTTTAAGATAAGAAATGAACCTTCCCTTTGGAACTAAATAACCACCTTTTCATACAATGATCGGCTTATTAGCAAATTTTAAAATGACCCTATGGGTCCAACAGTCTAAGGTAGCATAACACGAATTCAACTAATCAATCCCCAGAATGATATTAAAATCGAACTTGTCTAACTCTATCAAGTTTACAAGAGTATCTCTACCTCAAATAGATACTACACACCCTCTATAGACCCTTCTAAAAATCATAGAGTCTCCTACTGGGTAGAAAAAAAAGAAAAATAGATTCTCGGGACAACAATAAAGATACAAAGCCAAATACGGGGTCACATAAGAAAGTGTAGACCCTGGATTAAGCAAACTATACACATCATAGGATAAAAGTCTCAACATACCCGTTACAATATCCGGAGATGCCTTAGAATCCTAGCAAGTAGAAAGTTTATACAAGTGGTAGCGCCAGTGCCAGAAATAAAAGTAAAAGCAGACCCCGTAATAAGAGCCCTTTTGGCCCAAGAAATTACTAGAAAGGGGCATTTTTGCTGCATATGCCTAATCTGACAACACTAAAACATCTATTTATCCCTTTCTAACACTAACCTCGCTTACTCAGACCACAAAATTGGCAAAGAGGATAGGATAGAGTCGATTGGGCACTACTAGCCAGAAATTGGGCACCCTATGCTCGAAACCCACCAATAAACTCAGATTGACAATCACCCAACAATATTGGGAAATAAGATTGAGCTCTAACCGAGGAGAAAGAACCTGAACTCCCCCACTTCTTTTGTAGCCACATACCCCTATCTTTGCCACTAGGCTCAAAAGACCTAAACTCTTTCCCATGCCTTTCACTAAACTCAATTTGCTTCTTTTTCTCTTCTTCTACTTATTACATATACATGATAAACATAGAAATGTCTACGTTTCTAATTAACAAGGCATCAAGGACTAACTCATGGGACAATCTCGAGACAAACTTACGCATCCTAGCCCTTATGCTAGAGATCATCTTAGTAGCATACCTTGACAATTTATAAAATTGCAAGGCATAATTTTTAATGGAAATCCTTCCTTTCTTCAAGTCTACAAACTTATCTTCCTTTGCTTCCCACAACTCTTGAGGAATAAAGTAGTCTAAGAGAGCCTTGGAGAAATCCTCCCACATGGTGGGACTATAATCAAAACCTCTAGACAACTCCCATCTTTCATACCATTGGTACTCTATATCCTTCAATTATTAGAGAGCTAACTCAGTGGCCTCAACCTCGAAAGCATGTATGATTCGAAAGATCTACTCTATTTCATCAATAAAGCTTTAAAAATCTTCTTCAACCTTCATACCCAAGAACATAGAAGGCCTCAACCTCATGAATTGGCCAATTCTTGTGGACTCAGAAAAAATAAAATATGGAGCACCACACTCTGATTGAGAGGCTACCAATTGAGTTGAGAAGGTGATAGAGCAATGAATCTCGGCATTAGTAGCATCGCCTTGAGGTGACAGAATATGAGGGTCATTCTCATAGTTTTTGTTGGAGAGGATAGATGGAACCCCATGAAGATGGTTGGATACTGCAGTCTTAGCCTGGGTCTAAAATCTAGAAGTTGGATGAACTTTGTCCATAGGGCCCTCAGTCGGGGAAAAAATGTTTTCCTGAACCTCAGATCTCCTTGGAGTTATGATCTGAAAGAAGGCAAATGTAAATTAGCTGGATCCAAGACCTTAGACTCTATATATTAATATTGAAACACAAGAAAGGGAAACATTTCATAAAATTCCTCATAGACCCTCTTTTATAAGGTGATGGACTTCACACTCATAAAAGAGGCTCACTTAAGATAGTATTGTTGACAGCCAACTGACCATGAATCTTGGCTCTGATACCAACTTGACACATCCCAAAATTGGGCCATGTAATATTGGCACCTCAAGGCTACATGAATCGTAGGTTGCCCCAATAATCCAACTAATTTATCATATTAATCACAAGGGTTGGGTGAATCCCAACCATAAAATAAGATAGCATAAAACATACTACAAGTCATAACTTTAACATGTCAAAACACTTCATTAGATTTATCAATCTAACCAATGTACCCAAGTCCAAATTATCCACAATACCTCTATACAAACTAATGTTTTGAAATATACATGTCGGGACAAGCCTTAGACAATTGCCAAACCTAGTCAAAATAAGATTAAGTCTAGAGACTGGAGACCAAGAATAAATTTCTTCCAAAGTAAGGAAGCTCACCACTCAAAATTCAACGTACAAACAACTTCAATCACCTAATCACTATGCAGAAAAAGAAGATGATACTCTAGCTCCTATGTTACATGGGGGCATAGCATCTGAAGATGGTAGTGGCTGGAGCACTAGCATGTAATTAAAGGATAATGATAAAATACCATAATCAATCAATATTGAGATAATATATCATATTCAACCATACTCAAGTCCTTATCCATATGTATAGGTATATCACATGCCAAACAAGTAAATAACTCTTAACAATATTCTCAAATCACTCAATCATGAGACATAAAGTGGAGGACTCCAACCTTCAACACTTAGATTCAAAAACTCTTATTAGGTGTGGGACATCAACCACATTTACACATCAATTAGATAAAGGACTTTAACCATGTATATACTTATTAAATAAGGGACTCTAACGTCACACACATCCATTCGATCAAGGTACTCTAACTACACACTCATACTCATTTAGATAAGGGACTGTAACCACATGCCCACTCATTAGGCAAGGGACTCTAACCTTATTTTGTATTAGATAGGGACCTCTAACCGAACCCATTTCATTTGGTAAAGCACTTCAACCTCAAGAGATCTCATTATGCAAGGGACTTTAACCATAAGCGATTTCATTAGGAAAAGGACTTTAACCTCAAGAACTTTCGTTAGGCAAGGGAATTTAAACCCAAGACACTATGATGATCATTAGTCGATATTGGGAATCCAACCTTTTGTACATACATTATCATTTATCCAATTCATACTCAAGGACTTTAACCTATTTAGACTGTTCAACACTATACATGACCACATGGTCCTCATGGGAGCCTTTATTTCTCAACCATTACTATAGGCCAATTATTTAATTCAATTCGTCATTCAATTCAATTTATGGTCATCAAGACCCTTACAAACTATTCAAATTTCAGTAGCAATCTTATACCACATTGATTCAATACTTTAGTTCAACACACAATTCAAGTTCATTTTCATGTTTAGGGCCTTTAACCCCTTATTAATCATAAACCAAAAAGGTCATCAATTTCACCATACATGGATCATAATACCTTTAAAATACCATTTACCAACTATTCATACTTATTTGGCCATTTAGCTAGTTCAAAACATCACCAACATAAGACTAGACAACTCACTTAGACATTTTCCCAAACACCTTATATGCATGCCTTTACCAAGGCCATTTTCATGGTATAAATCATAAAAATTAGAGTTACTCAAAACTCATATGTTATATTAGATAAAACAAGAACCCACATATGCAAATCATCATCAATACCTTGTACAAACAAAAGTCTAAGGAAAAGTCAACATTATTCATCATTTGGTAACAAAACACTTTTTATTTGATTTAAAAATAACCATGTACACTAACTAATCCAAGTGTTCAATACATGAGTTAGTATTTACTTATCAAGCGGAAGAGTTACATTCCTTCGAAAACTTGATTCTCCCTAGAAGCTTGACTTTACTTTGCTCCTTGATGGACACCCTTGAACCCTCACCTCCAATCCTTCACTTAATTGGGTTTGAGAGAAAGTTTTATAGGTTTGATCCACTCAAAGTGTGTTTAAGGAAACTATATAAACTTATACAGTGATGGGACTTAGGGTTTTAGGTGTACAAAATGCTATAAGGTCCTCAACTAAAAGCTGAAAATTAACCATGCAGGTGGGTACGACTCACCTGAGTTAATCATAACCTAGGATATGAGTGGTACCCTAACTCATATCCCTAGGCTTCTCCTACGTCATCTATACTGGTTAGGGTACGACTACATACCCTTTAATCATACACAAAGGGTACGACTAGTGCCCTCACTCGTACACTTTACCCGTACCAAAAATAGTCCACTCAAAGTCAAGTCCTCACTCTATACGATTAGGTTAGGTATGAATCATAGACTTAGATATGATTGTAAGGGGTCTGACTTGTACCTAGGATAGTGAGTAACCCTAACCATACTGCCTAGGGTATGAGAGGGGAGTGGAAGAAGGATACGACTCATATCCAAGTTGTACAACTCGTGCCCCTAGTCGTACCCACCTAATGAAATCAAATGAAGAAATTTCTCAATGGTTAAAAGTCTAGGTGTTTTAGTGTGCATTTGATCTACCACCCATATATAAATAGATTGGCATTGGACCATCATAGGATTTTTCCTCAGAGCTGCCACCTTTATATAAAGCTATAGGTATCGACCCCTGCTAGGCTTACGCCCCTAAGCTTCACCTAAGTTTAAACCCGCATAATTTAGATTTGTATTACTTAGTTTATTTATCCTTTGAGATTGTTACTTTAGTGGTAATAATGTTATGGTACATTTGAACAACAATCTGCCAGTAAGAAATATGTAAATAAGAAAGTCCATAAAACTAACTCCAACATATACACATAAAAAATCCATAAAAAAGTTCCAACTTACCTTTGTCATAACAACCAAATGTTGAACTCATCATCCCTCGAGTTCTTAATAACAACACATAAATAATAGTTTCTAAAGTTCATATATGAGGAGGACAAAATGGATCAGTCAGCATACCTCAATTTTCTTCAACTTATCCTTTTAACTTGGAATCTTCAAGAACTTGAACTTTCCTTCGAACTTTAAACCAAAGAAGAAAAGAAAAGTCTCTTAGAAACAAAGAAAAGTAAGCAGGTATCTTGTTTTATATTCTGGCATGTATTTATAATTAAGCATTTATAGTATGATTTCCTAATCTTCCATGAAAGACTTACACTATTTCTTAAGTGTTTTAACTTACCTTGGTTTGCAAAAGTGAGGGTTTCTTCAAGAACACTAGAAGGATTTTAAGGGATGCTATCCTAAGACTTGATGGTAAAGGGAGAGAGCTAAGTTTAAAGGGTGGAAATTATGTTTAAAATGAGGAAAAAATCAGCTATATTGGTCTTATATTGAGTCTTCTAGAACCTCTCTTTTTGACTTTATTTCTAGCAAAAATTTAGTCCTAGTAGGTGATGCACCTACTTAAGGGTTCAAGGTCCTTAAAATGTCAAAGTAGGTGATGCACATACTTGCTTAATTCTAAGTTGGGCTCAATTAAATTAGTCCTTGGAAGATTTATGTATTGGACTTTTTCTCCATTTTTTTCCTCTATTACTTAATTTGGGCCAAAATAAGTACTTTAATATAGGCCCAATCTTATCCATAGCCTTGGTCCATAAACTTGGTTCATATAGCTCAAGTAGGTGACTCACCTAATAACTTATTTAGGTCAACCAAGAACCTACAAAAATTATTCCATTTTCAATTCATAATCACTTTAATCTAACTTAAAACTTTTACATACTTGATTAATTTAAACTTTAGATTCAAATACTGGCTTATGATTCGAAGTTAAATAGTTTTATCAATGTTAACTAGGTGGCATCATATTAAAATGTATGGAAGTATCTATAACTCAATTTACATCATCAATAATTGCATAAAAAATCTCGTCCATTACCTATACCACAAGACTATATCATGTCCTATATAAGTAAAACAAGAACATGCATAATAGGGAGTGTTACATCCTCCCCCCTTAGGAACATTCATCCTCAAATGTTAGCATAACTATTCAAGCTAAAAAAGTTCCAGCCTAAATTTTAGTAATCCTGTTATCACATACTTTAATTCAACATCTTGGACTTTCTCTAAGTATTTGAATAAATAGGGGTACTTTTACAGAAGCTATTTCTTTATTTCTTAACTTCTTAACTTGTCGATCTAGAATAGCAATAGGTATTTCTTCATAGGTGAGATCTTTCATAACTTGTACATTTTCAGTTGGAGTAATATGAGATGAATCTCAGATGCACTTTCGAAGCATTAAGATGGGAAACACTGAATGTACTATTGAAAGTTCTTGGGGTATCTTTAACTCATATATTACTTGGAAAAACCTTTGAATAATATTATATAGGATGACATAATGTGGAATTAGTTTCCCTTTCTTACCAAATCTCACTACCCCTTTTATCGGTGACACCTTCAAGAATACCTAATCACCGATAGAAAGATCTATCCCCTTTCTTATAAAATCCACATATGATTTTTGTCAACTTTGTACTGTTTCTATCCTATGTTGAATCACTTTAACCTTTTCCAATGCTTGATGAAGACGATCTAGCCCAAACAAGGCAGTTTTACCCACTTCAAACCATCAAATTGGTGATGTAAACTTCATTTCATATAAAGGTTCACATGGTGCCATTTTGATACTTGAATGATAGCTATTGTTGTAGGTGAACTCGATGAGAGGTAAATGATCATCCCAACTACCTTTAAATTCTAATACACAAGTTCTTAACATATCTTTAATTTTTGAATAGTACTTTCTATTTGTCCGTCTGTTTGAGGGTGAAAAGTTGTACATAAATTAACTTGTTTGCCTAAATTTCTCTGGAATGATTTCCAAAAAGATGTAGTAAATTGATCTTTCATATCAAATATAATAGAGATTAGTAATCTATATAAATTAACTATCTCTTTTATATACAATTTCATTTGCTCTTCAACTGTGTTAATGGTCTTAATCGGTAGGAAATATGCTGATTTGATAAGTCTATCAACTATTACACATATGGTATTGAAGTTTTGATATGTACAAGGAAAATCAATGATGAAATCCATGTTGATCATATCCCACTTCTAGATTGGAAGATCTATACATTGTATATGTCCCCCGTGCTTTTGATGCTCTACTTTAACTATTTGATAACTTGGACACTGGGCTATAAATTTTGTAATATTATTTTTTATGTCACCCTACCAATACACTCCTTTAAAATCATGACATATTTTAGTTGATTCTGGATGAGTGGAATGACTTGAATGATATGCCTCTGTCATAAATCTCTTTCTTAGCCCATCTAATTAGGCACGCACAATCTATTTTTTTTATACCAAAGTACTCCCTCTTATGTAAGATCAAATGCCTTTTTTATACCATATTGTACATTTTCCTTAAACTATAAAAGAATAGTTTCTCCATAATGCTTCTTTTTCACTTCAGCAACTAATAAAGATTCTGCTGTATTATGCATAATAAGCCCGTCATCTGGAGTTTCAAGAAGTCAAACCCCTAAATTCACAAGTTAAAGTAGATATTTAGTCATCCCTTCTCTTTTTTTAGACTGCCCATAAGTGCTCACTATATTCTTACGACGTAATGAATTAGCTACCATATTTGCTTACCTTGGATGATATAAGATATCAGTAAAATAGTCTTTGAATAGTTCAATCCACCTTCGTCACATCAAATTTAGGTTTTTCTAGTCAAAGATGTATTATAAAATCTTATAGTTCGTATATATGTCAACATGAATCTCATACCGGTAATGGCGCCATATCTTTAAAGAAAATATAACTATTACTAGCTCAAGATCATGCACTGGATAATTTTTCTCCCGTGGCTGCAACTGTCTTTAAGCATACGCTATTACTTTACCATGTTATATCAACACACATCCTAATCCGATTCTTGAAGCATCACAAGACACTACATACCATTCTGTGTCTTGTAGTAGTACCAATACAGGTGTAGAGGTGCACTTATTCATCAAATCTAGGAAACTCTTTCACATGTCTCATTCCATTGAAAATTGAATGTTTTTGGTGTTAGCTTTGTTATGCTAAGATAATTGAAGAAAATCCTTCAACAAATCTTCTATAATAACCTGCCAACCCAAGAAAACTACGAACCTTCATAGGTGTTGTAGGTCTTGGTCAGTTCTTCACATCTTCTATTTTTGAAGTATAAACCTTTATTCCTTCATTAGATACAATATAACCAATAATGCCACAGATTTTATAAAAAAAACACATTTAGAGAACTTTGCATATAACTCACCATCCCAAAGAATCTGTAACTCCTGTCGTAAATGATTGGCATGGTACTATTTTTATCTTTAATAAACCAAAATATCATATATAAAAACTTATATGAACACAGCTAAGAATGGGTTAAACACCCTATTCATCAAATCTATAAAAGTTATGGGTGCATTAGTTAGCCCAAAGGACATGACTAGAAACTAGTAATGACCATACCATGATTGAAAAGTTGCCTTAGGTATATCCTTCTCTTTTACCCTCCCATGGTGCTAACCCAACCTTAAATCAATCTATTAAAAACACTTGGTGCCTTGTAACTAATTAAAGAAGTCATCAATTCTTGAAAGGGGATATTTATTCTTAATATTCACCTTATTCAGTTACTGGTAGTCAATAATATACTCAATGTGCCATATTTTTTGTGCACACATAACACTAGTTCTCCCTAAAGGGACATAGTAGGCCTTATGAAACACCCCAAATTTTTTGCACTTGAAAATTTCTTTAGCTTTGAGCTAATTGTAATGGTTACGACTGGAGCGTATGAGTCATAAGGTGTCCTGGTAAACCATTAGGGTGAGTTGTAACAAAATTATTAAGTTTGGGGCTTGATTATGATCTGAGTACAAGGGGCATACTAAGATCCATAAGGATACGTTGCGAGTCAAAAGGTCTAAACGTAGGGTGTCCAGTGTAAGTCTCAATTTTACTTCTATGTTTACTATAATTGAACCCTAAGATTTGTAGGGCCTCATTATTGGTTGGTTGGTTGGTTGAGTCATAAGTATAACAGGGTAGGGTGCCTTAGTGGTACTGCCTTGGTTATGACTCGAGGTAATGATTCGTAAGGAGTGGCTATGAGTCAAGTATTGACTTACAACCAAAGGTAACCTTTTTTAGCTTTTAATTTCGGGGCACTTTAGACATTTCCCACTTAAAACTCTTTTGAACCCGCATCCATAAAACACTTTTAGGGCATTCATTCCACACTTTAATCGATTAAGCACTCTCTTTACTAGCTCTAAAATCTCTCAATATAGTCAAGCTAGGGTTTTACAAATTTCATCATCGAAAGGCTCAAGGGTTTATTTCTCTAAGTAAATCTTAGTAATTGAGGCTTGTGACTCTACCATTAAACTTAATATCTCTCCTTCATGAAATTACACAATTATTTATGTAATTTAAAGTATTGATTTTGACATGGCTAAGGGTTTTGATATAAATGGTAAATTAAATGATTTCCTATGTTTTTATAATGCATTACTTATGTTTTAATTATGGTTTTTAACTTCTGGGTTCTTGGATATGGCCAATGAAACTAAGGAATTATGAATTTCCCAAACTTGGGACTTTTGAAGATGTTGTGACCCCAACCCCATGATATGAAACTAGTTTTTAATTATGAAAAAATGTGGGAATTTGTGAAATTTAACTAGTCTTGAACTATTGCAAGATATAAAGAGATATTTGAAAAACTATGGTCTTATTAATGCATAATAGGAGTTGTTCTCCCCAAGTTAATGGAAATTATTTTGGCATGATGTTATTACCTTGCAAGTGTAGTTGGTATGACGATACCAATAATGTATGCCTTAATGTGACACATGGTTTAGTTGATGGAAATATGTGATAAATTTTTTAATTAGGCTTTAAAAGAGGGTTTTGTAGCTGAGTCATGAAAGTGAAGATCCAAAGGACCGATACTAAGAACCGTACTAGCCGATGCGGGGGTCATTATGACTTGAGGTTTAGGGTCCCATTACTTAGGCAAGGTAGTTCAAGTCTACCTTAATGTTGTTATTACTATGATTTAAGTGTTCTATTCCCCAATCTCACACTAATGATTAGGCTCTTAAGTCACCTTAGTATCTGATTAGATTATTGAGTCCCCCGTGTATATATATGAGATTAATTTTGAATCATGCGTCTACACGCATTGGGGCCCAACCAGTGTGGTGAGAACTGGGACCCATATAGCCCATGGCTACTATTAATATGATAATTTAGCTACACAATCTAGACAAAGGTTTTAAAATGCATGTTAAGCCTTGTTCCCTACCCCGGCATGTGATATACATATATATACGTATGTGCATTTGATAATGTGCATAGAATTTTGTATTATTTGAACTGTTATCATGTAATCATGTTATCTCATATCCATTAGTTACATGGTAGCACTCTAGCCGCTATTTATCTATGTACGCTTTAACCCTATGCGATGCAGGACTTGGCCATACTTCAACAACTCATACGCAATGATCATGGAATGATCAAAAGTCAACAATAAGTGGTGAGCTTCCATTATTCATAAAGATTCATTTAAGGATTATATTTTCTTTTTAGTCAGATTATTGGATACTATTTTTGGCTATAGTTGAGGGCATGTCCCGATACTTTATTGATGTTTTATTTGCTAGAGGCTTTGTTGGACGACTGTGGACTTGGGATCGTATGGTTGTTGGTTTTTTATACTCTTATCATGATATTATTTATTTTTATTTTTCTTATCTTATATATGTTTGGAATTTATTTGACATAGGGTAAGGTGGTTTATGGTTTGGCATTGAGGGTGGTCTTCGGTCCTTGTTGGGCCCAAATTTTCCAGCACGACCAGGAACTATATAAGGTCATATTAGATTGGTATCATAGCCCAGGTTCATAGTTAATTGGGTGTCCACAAGCCATTACTACTAGACTCTCTTTTATGGTTGTGTAGCGCACCACACTTATAAGAAGTTAGGAATATTTCCTTTTCTTGTTGTTTTGTTTTGAGCTATAATGTCTAAGATCTCACATCTCTCTAATTTCCAATTCTTTAACTTTCATATTATGCTTTCGAGAAGATCTTATGTCCGTGTAAACCTTTCTATCCCATATGAGGACAATGGAAATGGAGCTCATCGTAATCTTGAAGTACAGACCTGATCTAGGGTTTCTACTTTTTATTGCCTTAATGGAGCTCCATCAGTTTCTCCTTTCCCTCCTGAGATGCCTCAGGCTGACGTGTCTAATGCTGAGTTTGGTTAGTCAATCCATTTCTTAATCAATTGGTTGTCTCTCAAACTGAGAGTGTGGATTCTATTACTTTATTATCTGAGGCCACTAGAGTTGACCTATTTAAGAAGTTAAGTCCTCTTATTTTCATGAGTAGAAAGGTTGAGGAGTATCCTCAAGGTTTCATAGATGAAATAGAAATGATGTTCTCATGATGCATGTTATAGAGGTGGAAGGTGTAGAGTTTGTAGCTTATCTGTTAAAGGATATACACATTAGTGGTATAAAGAGTAGGAGAAGATTAGGGGTGTTGATGTTAAATCCGCCTTGTGGGAAGACTTTTCTATAACATTTCTTGATCGCTTTTTTTCTCAATAGTTAAGGGAGATGAAGGATAAAGAATTCATGAATATGAGTTAAGGTAAGATAACATTCAAGGTGTATTCCTTGAAGTTTCATCAATTGTCTCGATATGCTCCAGAGTTAGTCTAGCATAAGGGCTTGAATGAGGAAGTTTGCTTTTGGGTTATCCCAAGATTTGAGTAAGGAGAGTATGGCTGCCTTGTTAAACATATATATGGATATTTCTCAGCTAGAGGTTTATATGAACCAGATTAAGGAAAAGAAGAAGTAGGCTCAAATTGGGGAGAGGCAGAGTAAGAAATTTAAATTTTTAGATCAGGGCAGTGGTCAGCAGCAATATAGTATAGATGGTGGAAATTTGTCTAAGAAGAAGTAGGGGAGTTCTTGTTTCTACTCTATGGCTTGTGCTCCATATCTGAAATCGTTGGGTGATCGTCGTTCTTAGCATGATGGTGGGATTAGGGCATAGAGTGCCTAATCTTAAGCTAATGAGGCTCAGTCTTTTCCATAATATACTTCTTGTAGATTATACGAACAGGTTCACCATGGTTTTCATGAAGAGAGAAGGAACATGTGTTTTAAATATAGTTAAATAGGTAATTTGTTGAGAGACTTCCCTTCTAAGGTTGCTTCTATGGAAAATAAGATTCTTGTCGCCACTTTATCAGCTCTGGCATCAAATGGTCCTGCTTTTTCTTCTGGTACTAACATTGGCCAAAATCACTTGTATGCCCTTGCTACCTGCCAGGACTTTGAGGTATCTATCGATGTCATCACTGGTATGTTTTGACTCTATTCTTGTTACATATATTTGCTGCTTGATCTACGTTCTACTCTTTTTTATGTGATTTTTTTATGGCTGTATATTTTTGTTATGGTCCCGAGTATATCCCTGGTCCTTTTTCTTTTTCTACCATGGTGGGTGACGTTGTGGTAGCTAGAAGAGTCTATAGGGGTTGTGTGGTATCTGTTGGAGGCAAAGAAACTCTGGTAGATTTAATTGAGTTAGACATGGTTGATTTTGATATCATATTAGGGATGGACTGGTTGTACTCGTGTTATGACTTCTTAGATTGTTGAACCTGTATGATCATGTTTAAATACCTTGATAAGCTGATCATTTTGTGGGATGGGTGTTCTCTAGTGCCTAAGTAAAGGTTCATATCGTATCTTAGAGCCCAAAAGTTTATTTTCAATAGATATCTTAATCATTTGGTCTGGGTTAAAGATTCTAACTCGGAGTGCCCTCTTTTATAATCCATTCTCGTGGTTAATGAGTTCCCTGAGGTTTTTCCTTATAATCTGCCTACTATCCCTCTCGATAGGGAGATTAAATATGGGATCGACCTTGTTCTGTACACTCGTGCTATCTCTATCCCTACTTATAAAGTAGCTCCAACCAAATTTTAGGATTTTAAGGGTCTATTGAAACACCTTCTTGGCAAGGGTTTTATCTTTCCTAGTATGTCTCCATGGGGTGCTACTATTTTTTAATGTGTAAGAAGAATGGTTTCTTTTGAATGTTTATTGATTATCGACAATTGAATAAGGTGAACGTATGGAATTAGTATCCACTTCTCAGGATTGGTGATAACTTTGATTAGCTTTAGGGTGTGAAGCTTTTTTCTAAGATAGAACTTCTGCGTGGGTATCATCAGCTAAATATTACGGAGGTAGATATCCCTAAGACTACATTTCTAACCTATTATGGTAACTTTGAGTTCTTAGTCATGTATTTTGGGTTAACTAATACCCCACCGATATTCATGGACTTGATGAATATGGTCTTCCATTATTTTGTTGATCCTTTTATCATCGTGTTTATTGATGACATTCTAGTGTATTCCAAGAATGAGGTAGATCAGGTCGATCACCTCCGTATTGTGTTACAGACCTTAAAAGCATCTATATGAAAAGTTTTTGAAGTGAGTTCTGGTTAAAAATTGTTACTTTTATGGGTCATGTACTTTCTGGTGAAGGGATCATTGTGTCGTGCAGAAAGTTACAGTGGCTAAGAAGTGGCCTAGGCCCATGACTCTAACTATTATTCAGAGCTTCTTGGGTTTAGCCAGTTACTATATGAGATTTATGGAGAGTTTCTCGACTATAGATGCCCCGCTGACTAAGTTGACCCAGAAGAAAGTGAAGTACTTTTGGTCTACTGCTTGTGAGGGTAATTTTGAGAAGTTGAACAATAAGTTGACTTTAGCTCTAGTTTTAACTTATCCCGAAGGTAATGAAGGATTTTTCATTTATTGTGATCTGTCGCACAAGAGACTTGGTTGTGGGTTGATATTGCATGGTAGTGCGGTGGACTATACTTCTACACAGTTGAAAATACAAGAGAATAATTATCTGACTCATGACTTGGGGTTGGTGGTGGTGTTCGCATCGATATTCTAGTGTTACTATTTTTATGGGGTTCATATGGATATCTTTTATGACCATAAAAGCTTGGAATATGTGTTCACCTAGAATAAGCTAAATATCAAGCAAATGAGATCGCTTGAGTTGCTTAAAGACAATGCTATGAGTCTCCATAACCACCTACATAAGGCTTATGTGGTTGCTGATGCTCTTAGTATGTTATCCATGAGGATTCTAGATCATGTGGATGAAAAGAAGCGAGAATTGGTGAAGGATATTCACTATTTAGCAAACCTTAGAGTTCATCTCTTAAACTCTAAAGATGGTGGTGTGTTTGTGCAAAAGGTGTGAAGTCATCTCTTATTGCTAAGATAAAAGTGAAGCAAGTATTGGATCCTATATTAATAAATATTAAAGAGGATGTGGGAAGGGAAAAGGTTATATCTTTTAAGAATGATGGTGATCGTAACTTGAGGTACCAAGGAAGATTATACGTTCTCGATGTAGATGGGTTTAGATAGTGGATCTTGGTTGAGGCTCATGTGTTGCATTATGTAATTCATCCTGGTTCAACAAAGACGTATCATGATCATAAAGAGATTTACTGGTGGAATAATATGAAGCGAGATGTGGCCTGTTTTGTGGCTAAATGCATAGTGTGTCAAAAAGTGAAGGTTGAGCACTTACGGCCTAGAGGGTTGTATCAAGAAATTGAGCTGCCTGTGTGAAAGTGGGAAGTGATCAGTATGGATTTTGTAACCTATGTTCCTCAATCTCGGAATTAGTTTAATTAGATTTGGGTCATAGTGAATAGGCTGACTAAGTTTGCTCACTTTTTGCCAGTGAGGATAAATGTCTCTTCTGAGGACTATTCCCAGTTATTTATTGAGGAATTTGTGAAGTTGCATGGGGCACCTATTTCTATCATGTTTGATCGTGGTACTCATTTCTCGTCAAACTTTTGGCGTTTGTTTCAGAGAGTTTTGGGGACTAAGGTGAGCCTTAGTACTGCCTTCTACTTGTAATCAGATGGGCAAGCGTAAAAGGACTTTTCATATATTAGAGATATGTTTTGGGCTTGCGTGATTTACTATGGTGGTGATGGTTTAATCATTTTTCTCTCATAGACTTTTGGTATAATAATATCTACCACTCTAGTATTGGGATGGCTCCGTTTGAGGCGTTGTATGGTAGAAGGTGTAGATTTCCTATTAGGTGGTTTGAAATTAATGAGGATTAGATTCTTGACCTAGATTTGGTTCACCAAGTGATGGAGAAGGTGAAGGTGATTCCAGATAGACTTTAAACTGCTCAAAGTCACAAAAAGTCCTATGCGTATGTTAGGCACAACGAGTTAAGAGTTTGATGTTAGCGATTGCGTGTTCTTTAAGGTATCTCAAATAATGGGATGCCGTAAACTGCCCCTTAGATCGGGCCCTCTTGGAATACCCTCTTTCCGATTCTTGTGTTCTTTTTTTCCTATGATCCTCCATTTTATTTGCAAAATCTTGTATCCTTGCTATATCCATCTCTTTATTTAAAGCAACAATAGTACAATCTCTAACCAGATAAGGATTCAATCTATCCCTATATTGATGAACTCTATCATCATAGTAGTTACTACATTAGGAGCATACCTAAACAAAGAGTTAAACTTGAGGCTGTAATCTCATGCTCATATTCCATTAGCGATGATTTAAAATTTGATCTGCACGGTCCTTTCTAATCTTAAATGGAAGGTAATGATCAAGAAATTCCTTTTTGAACTCTCTCTAAGTAATTGAAGGTGCATCACTACCCCTAGATCATTTCTAGTCTTTATACCATAATATAGCCTCCCCTTTTAATATATATGTTGCGAGCTTAATCATTTTTTACTTGATATATGCATGACATCTAGATCCCTAAGGATTTGATCAGTAAGTTTTGTGGTTCTTCATTAAGATCTGATCCAGTGATTGTGGGAGGATCCAATTTAAGAAAATCCTGTGTTCATAGGCTAGCTTCCCTATCTATACCACTAGAACCTATGGTTGAAATAACTTATACTTGATCTTGTCCAAGAGCTATATAGGTCAAAAATTACACCATATTCCTTTGATATTTCTCAGTAGAATTAATATGTGATTTTAAAGATGTTGCTCTTCCCCTTATGTCTTCTGGAGATAGATAAGTGGAAGAAGTTTGTGATACAAACTCATCTTAAGCCTCACTTTTGTTAGCTTGTCTAGGTGATTACTTGCTAGTCCCTTGTCCAGCAGCCATATCTACTTGTGTACATGTATTCTTTCTCCTTCTTGCAAATGGCATCATTACATTAAAAAGAAGAAAATAGATGCAATGGTTAAATATGACTTTACCTATAACTTGGGCTCTATTGCACAATCTAAGATATAAAGAAAAAGTGACAACTCCTAAATGTCCCTTAGCCTCCTGTTTATAGATGTGATGCACAACGCACCCATAAAAAAGAATCTACAAAGGCAAAACTTTGTAGACTCCCTAGGATAACCTGCTTTGATACCACTTTTGTCATACCTCAAATCCTATTGGGGAGTACAGGTACCCAATGATGTAAAAGACCGAGAGAACCAACCCATAACCCTGTACTTCTTGTGCATGTATCTATGCTAACCAATGGTTCTGTAATACATATATATAATGCGTTGATGAGAAATAAACAGCAAGCCCAAAACATTATATACAAGACTTGAACATTGAGGACATAACATCTAAATGATAAGACACTACCTTTCTTAACTTTACATTGGTTCAAAAAGCCTCTAAAAGATACATAGACTTCGTTAAGCTCAGTACAAACCCCTTTATTACTCTTAACTATTGTACCATACCAAAACATATAAAACAAACTCGGAAAGACCAAAATAAATTTGGAGCTCACCAATAGCCGTTGGATATCCCGGGCTCCGATCGAGAAAGTGTTTTAGCTGAAGCACATGTACCTACAGCATGAAATACAGGTCCCACATAAGGGACGTTAGTATGAAAATATGTACTGAATATGTAAGGATAAAAGTAACCACATATGATATAATAGCTCAATGGAAATCAGAAACAAATGTATAAATAGTGATAATAGACTTACTTTATATATACTTATAGGGTCAGGTACATTACATTCTTTCATTTATTTTACCTTTCTTACTTTATAATTATTGTGAGCCACTTAATGAAAATGAACAACTGATCAGTGGTAAGTACGCATATTTGGATAGACCAATGTTAGGCTTACACCCCTGAGATACCAACCATGTATAAATAGATTAGGTTCGGCCCATGCTAGGATTTTTCCCCTGAGCTACCACCCATATATAAAGGTATAGGGATCGGCCCATGCTAGGCTTACGCCCCTGATCTTCCACCCATACAATTCATATTTGTGTTACATAGTTTATTTAGCCTTTGAGATTTTTACATTTGTGGTCATAGCATTATGGTACCTTGGCAAAATAATGTACTAGTAAGAGACATATGAATAAGAACTTAATTCAACAAGATTGAGGTTGGTACATGAATGAAATGTTTAGAAGCTGAAAATAACACATTTGTCTTATTTGACTAAATGGAGAACTCCTTAAACTTTATAGTGAATGTAGACATGCAAACTTGATAATAAGCATGTATTGAGGTGTTTTAATACACTAGAGAGTGGGAATAAGGTAGTAAACTACATGGGAGATCATATATTATCATTATGTATCATTTGATACATGGGAACTTTGGAAGCTTACTTGGTGGGACATGTGTTCGATTTCATGCAATAGATTGCGAAAAAGAGTATGCATTACATACCTGGTCGTATAACTCCGATGTTAACCCAATTAACATCCTGCCTTTAGCATTACTTAACTAAAATAAAGTATATGGTAAAACTAGTATTAGTATCTAATCAACACATTTTATCCACTTAACTTCACCAATGTAGTAGCCAAGCAGTAAGCCCTTAATTTATCAATCAAGGGTGTTATTTTAATCCTTTTCTCCTCTAAGTATATCCACATACCATATAGATTCTTATAAGATCCCCTAAAACAACTTTGACTTCATTACACCGTCCAAATAATATATAAAATAGAATGAACAATAAGCATATACAATAATTAGTTCGACGGTGTAACACCACACCTTCTTCTATATTTAAATACAAACTATTCACACCTTTCCCTACCATCAACCTGAAAGTAACCAAAATATAGACATCAAATAGTCCATAAAATATCCCCAACTTACCTTTGTTGTATTAACAAAATATTAAATCACTATCCCTTGAGTTCTTAATAACAATACATATAAATTTCTTTCCCAAATACATATATAAGGAGGGAAAATGAAGCAGTCACTTGACAGGACCCGAACCAGGGCCTTGTCAAAATGGGCATCCCAAGTTCAACCAGGACCAGGGATCACCCCCGTTACCCAACCTAACCTCCAAATATTCATACCCTAAGTCAGATGTATTACAAACGTGTAGCAAGATAGTGTTTACTACAATACCAGACTCTGGGATAGGTCATGATCGTGACCATCTAGAACCAGTCCAACCATCCATTATCTAACTAATAACCAAAACCAAAAAAAAATCGTAAACCAATCCATCATTGTATACCACATGTGCTTACTTTCGAATACAAGATATCTTAGTATACTTGCTACATATCTATATTAAAGGCTTGTATTAGTGATAACCAGGCATAGGGATGTATCATGAATATTATTTCTTCTTTATTTATTTTATAAGTTAATTTTTCTAGTCTTTCACTTTTTGTTTTGAAACTGTATCTTTGGATTAGGATAGGCTTACATATTTTAAACGGTGCATACGTTCCATCACGTGCCTGTTTTTGGGTTATGACAAAGTACAACAGTAAGTAAAGTAAAAATAAGACAAAAAGTGTAGTAACCATACCTTATACTCTTCTTCTAGCCATTACCATGAACATACTAATCCCAAACCGTAACGCTCTATTTTGACTCAATAGTAGTAAATACTTGACTCAAACTAGATCTAATAGGTAACAAGCACTACGATTAGATGTCACAGTAGAACAAAAACTAACAAATACTAGATAATATAATTAGGAGCTAGACTCGAACTGAATCTAAGAAATGATAAACAATATACCTAGATGCCAAACTCGAATCAAAACTATCAAGTAATAAAAATAGCCTAGTTGTCGCACCTAAATTGAAACTAATAGAAGATAAGTAAGGCAAATTTTACAGAGTAGTAGTCCGTCCAGCCATGTTGTATGGAGCAGACCAGTCAAGAACTCCTACATTAAAAAATTAAAGGTGACGGAAATACAGATGTTTCGTTGGATGTGTGAGCTTACTAGGGGTGATAAAGTTAGGAATGAGACTATCCGAGAGGATGTGTGAGTGATTTTGGTGGATGACAAGAAGTGGGAAGTTAGGTTGAGATGATTCAGGCATGTGATGGGGAGGGGCACGAATGCCCAGTTTTTAGGTGTGAGAGAATACTTTGGATGGTTTCAGGTTGTGTAGGGGTAGGCTAAAAAAAATGCAGAAAGTGATTAGATATGAAATGGAGCAGTTACAGCTTACTGAGGACATGACTCTAGATAGAAAGGTATGAAAGACACTAATTAGGTTAGAAGGCTAGTGCTTGTGGGTAGGGCATAGCCAGTAGTTAGGAGAGCATTCGGGTAGCTAGGATGGTAGTCTTAGGGCTATGTCCATAGGTTGTAGTTGCTCCTAGGAGGGTATGGGGGTGGGGGTGCCTTTGGTTTATTAGTGCAGGGAATTACTTTGTGGGTGACTTATTTCTTTTATTTCATCTTGTTTCATGCATTATTGTGAATTTTTTTACTAATCTTTGTCATGAGCCCAGGGTCTATAATAAATAATCTTTCTACTTCTCCGGAGATAGTGGTATAGACTGCGTAAATTTTACCCTCCCTAAACCCCACTATGTGAGAATACACTAGGTTTATTGTTGTTGTTTTTGTGTAGGTCTGATTAATTCCAGGTCTATTTTTTCCTTTATCCATTTTAGAAGACCAATTTCATTTAATGGAGGACCAGGTACTGATGATTAAATCAAAGGTCCATCATAGATCAAGGCTTAAAGGGCTAAACGTCAATAATACCAAGTCAACAACCACAATATAACAAGAAAACCATCCAAGTCCCGGTAGCTAGCCAACCTTGGTACCTTAATGTAGTTTACTATAGGACAAGGAACTATTCCATGGTACTTTACCGTTAAATGACGATCAAGCTAACTACATGTCCCCAAAAATCATCCTAAGGAATGTAGCTATCAAAGACTAGACTAAGACACCGAAGTTCAATCAAAATGAGCTCCTAAATTCAATCCCAAGAGCCCCGGTTAAGGTAAAACAATTTCAAAGCAAAAGTAACTATAAACCATAGAAAATTCAAGGCTGGAATATGTTTTGGCAATACTTTAATTTCATCTTTCCACATGGCTTGTTTAATAGTAAAATACTAAAGGATATTTTGGTAAGTTTGACATAACTTTAACTTAGGACCACATAGTTAAAAAGTCTTCTTTATTTTCATAAACTTGATGCAAAATCAAACTAGGTCATTTATTTTGAAACAAGGGAGTAATTAATTTGGAATGATTCATAATCATGAGTCAATGAGTTCAAGATAAACTAAAATAAGAAAGTGTCATCCACTTCCATCCCGAAGGTTCAAAGTCTTGCTATAATCTTAGTCATCTTGATTATATGACTTTGCATACTACATGACCCATCAAACTTTATGCTTATGCATTTAGCCATTAATTTACAATATAGAGAGACTTATCAGCAAAAGAAATGCATTCTTCAAAAAGCATCAGATATTCCCAAGCACTTTCTATTTGTGGAATAGTATTCTTAATGTTGTTGGCAATAGTCATTCATATAAACATAAGGCACAATATGTTAGGGCGTTCTCATTCTTTATGGAAAGAGTTTTCATCCTCAATGGTCGTATTTTTAATAATTGTTGGTTTATCATTCTACATAGTCAAGTCAAGTTTTATCACACCTAATTGGAATTGGTCGTGTTCATGCAATTCAAAGAAGTTCGGTCCATTGAACACAGAAATAGATGAAGCAAGAGGATAAGAGGAATAAATATTAATAGATATGTATGCTCACAAATTAGAAAGTAATGTGAATTCAGAGAAATAGTAAAAGTGTACAGTAATTCTCTTTTAGGTAGGTACTACGGCATACTATCATAATTTAAATGTCATTTTTCAACTTTACTAGGCAATTAAATATTTTTAAGAAAATATATAAATATTTGGATATACAATATATTCATATAATAATTGATTCACCATGATTATATCCTTAAGTTCTTGAGATAGTGAAAGTTCATTTATTCATTTATTTTAAATAATACGTATTTCATATGTTTCATGGATAAACGACAATATATGTGTGCACATCTTTTCTTAACCATGTTAGTTTGAATGCTTTGGTGACTAAAAAGCTTTCTAAATATAAAATTACACATAATTGAATATGATAGAAAAATTTATGCATGTGTATGATTTTAATTATTCTAGGTTGACCTTTGGTGACTGACAAATTATAGAAACATAAAACATGCATCAAGTGATCATAAATATAATGTATGTAAATATTAAAAATTCTAGTGTCGCCACTCTGATTAGTAACAAACTATATCTCTTTAATACAGAAATATTATTTATTACTTAATGTAAGGACCACTTTAATTAGTATAACATAAACCAAAACATAATTATTACATTATGGGAAAATTTAATTGTAACTATTAAATTTGTGAAAAAGTGGGTTCAAACAACCTTTAGTAGTCCAACAAAAAATTACTATATTATAAAGGATTTAACAGTAGCTTAAACCTTAGACATAATTTGACTGAATTAACTTAGTGAATTTTATTTTAAAAATATAATCACTAGATGACGGTTTAACTTTCGCCGTAAAAAAATTAGCGTTTTTTGAAATTATATATTTCTCCCTTGAAAATGATTTCTATCATGGACCTTTAACTCTAAGGCTTAATGAAACAAATTGATGCATATGTCTATACGCATCATGATGAGAAAGAAAAATAAAATTGTTTCACCAGAGAGTAGAGAGGTATTGATTACTTTTTCTAATAAAATTATCATCCATCACACATAAAAAACTTTGTCACATAATTAAAATATAAAAAAAAACTTTTGAAAAAGATTTTTAGTTCATTCAATCTTGGCACTAATATCACATGTATGTTTAAACCTTAATGCACATCAGAGGACCTTGTATACGATAATCTTAAAGAGATATTATAGAAAATATACTTGATGCAGAAGACATCATCACAAAGAGAAGAGAAATAGTAAGTAAAATATTGGGTTCTACCTCTCTGCCTAACCTTACATTACCATAACCATCAGTAATGAAAAAGCTATAGAAAAGATGTGGTAATCCTAATGGGAGAAAGAAGGACCACTTTATAGAGGTTAGGACTTAATCAGGTACGTCCACAAAGTAATTGATGTATGGATGAGATATATTCTTTAATTATGAGTTTTACACTACCTGTGCCATAAGGGGCCACTAATAAAATTAGGCCACAAGTAAGAATTATTCTTACATTATCTTCTCAGTTATGGGTGAGCCCTCTTTACTTTTAGAGTCTTAACCAATAGATTAGTTCATTAGTTTGATATTGGTATGTAATGTGCACCAAATCCTTGTCCTAGTTAATAGTATTAAGTTTTGTCAGTATAGGATTCATAGACAATGAGTTGATCAGTTAGTTCAATTGTATTTAGATTTCTAGTGACGTTATGTTTCACTTCATAAAAGCATATTAATGTTTGATCTAGAGTTTAAATTATTACTTATTCTATCAAAATCTTATGTTTTCCTTTCAAAAATAGCCATAGTTGTATGGTAGACCAAGTGTATGCTTGGGCCAACAATGGCATCAGGTGCCGACCACGTCTACGATGTAGACTCTAGAGGTGACAACTTTGTTCCATCATAATAATATTGGATAGACGTACTAATCAAATTCGTATATGAATATTTTGAAGGGGTACCACACCCATCCATATATATAATCTAATCATATTAATGTTTTCTTTCTATCTTCACAATGTTTTAATGAACTCAACATTTTTTTTCAACCCAAAAGATTTATAATCTCAACATTCACTACAAATCATCATAATTCGACTCCAAATCCTTATAGGAGTATAAATTTCATCACTAGCATGTCATAATTCACTTGCATCACATTTTTCACAACCATACTATCAACTCGATAAAAATAATATAAACAAGTCAATAAATAATTTTAACACTTAACATAAAACCAGTACCCACATAGATGTTTTTCATTTCACTTCATAGAACCCCTATTCCTCTTATTTCACTATCTATTAGCACCTAAATACATGTGAATGATCATAAAAAGGCTCAATTTACCTTTATTGATGTTGAAAAGTATAATCATATCCTTCCCTTTCTTATTGTTTCCAAACTATCCTAATCTAATCAAATACATATTCTACAGACACATGCCAGACTATAGACATCCATATTGCTAAATTGCTATTTCTAGTTGAAAAAGTCAACTGTGTGCATGCAAGAGCAAAACTATAATTTTCTTTTAAAATTATGTTATTCATAATGTAATTAACTCAAATGCGATGTTTCATTGAAATTGAATATCAAACTGACCTTCAAAACATCAAAATTAATATGATTTCTTTACTTTGGATCCAAAATTCTCAATTTTCATTCTTGTGTCATGACCCAAAAATCTCAGGTCATGATGGAACCTACTATAATTCATATGTAGGAAAGCCATAGCCATAACCTGAAATGATGAGTCATGGTTAATAAGAGAAAGAGAGAACACGAGGTAAAAGAACTAAATAAAATGACACCATAAAATTAATATTAAAATATAAATATAAAAGTAGGGAGAAAAGGAGAAAATACATAAAATGGTTCATACAAGAACTGTTATCAGTCAGTGGAAGAACTACTATGACTTTAAGGAGTACAAAATAAATCCAATATATACAAAATTATCTTTGATGTATAGAGTAAGATGATAAGCGGTGAATTTACCACTCATTGGCACTCGACATTATGCATATTTCCATGATTTAAAGGTATAAACGATACATATGTATGATTAAATGCATATATATCCACATTGGGTAGGCATATAGTTTATGAGATGGAAAGATGTGTACTTGAGCTACAAAGGGTTAAAAGAAGAGAAAAGTTGAGCAGCTGAAAGACTTGAAGAAGAACAGGTCTCAGTTACGGTGATCGTGGTCTGAGGGTCACTATCGCGGTCAGTTAAGAAGGTCAACAACTGTGATCGTATCGATCTACCTGCAGTCATCGTAGCCGCGATTGCGGTGAATCTTGTTCGATCGCAGTCAAACAAGATTTAGCCTAGGGTAGTTTTGTAATTCTCAGAAACCGACCTCAAATTCTATAAAGTCTTAAAAACATTTCCTATTTTGGAAATTCTAGAGACTAGCAACACTTCAAATTTAAAACTGAAGCACTAAATTAGGAAAGAATTGTAAATTTGATTTGGAGATTTAGGTTTGATATTTTTGAATAATGGATAACTTGAACAATTCATTTGGTATATGTTTCTTTCTTTTTTCAATGAGGAGCTAAATCTTTTAGTCTTGGATTATGTTAAACTAAGGTGTAAATTAGTTGTGGGTTGTGATGTATTGGTGTACATACTAGTTAGATAATAATGGGTTATATTATAGCTTGATTAAATAGATTGGTATTTGTGGGTGAATACCCAAAATACCCACATGGGTTTGTGGGTGAATACCCCATGATCTTAATATCCTAAACCATCATTGAAAGAGGGGTTTAGATAAACTTTAGGAACCCTCAATATCTTTGAAAGAGGGATGTGGGAACTAAGGCAATATTATAACATTATCTTTGAAAGAGGGATGTGGGAACTAAGGCAATATTATAACATTATGAGGTTTAGTTTACTCATTTTCAGTATCTTAGACGTAAGGGTAATTTTGTAGTTGACTTTACCTTGGGTATCATCATAGAAATAGGGATGACCAAATTGAGGTAGTGAGTGAATATGATTGTCACACTTGTTAGGTACCCGAAAGAGTAAGCAAGTGAAATCCTTGAGGTTTTATTGAGAAATTACCCTCAAGGGTCCGAAACCTATCCTACCACATTAATAACTTACTAGCATGTGCATCAAATCTCACACACCCACCTAAGTTGCCCTTAGGTAGACATATTACTATGACTTTTCAAATATCAAAGTTCAATTAAAATATGTTTCTTAGTTTGTGAAATCAAGTTACTTGTGACCTACATATTCCCTTAATCAACCCCCCCCCCCCCCGTCTCATTTTTAATTATGTCATTTACTTTACTAACACTTCGGGTATTATCTTGAAAGGACTTAATTACCCATAAGATTAGAACTCTATCATTCACTTCTTGTGGCTTCGACCTCAATGCGAGTTGGGATATTAACAACGACCATCCTTTACCACTTTAAATTGTATTGGCGAGTGTTATAAAAAAGATGCCATTGCTGGGGAGTGAAATTAGTTTTCACTTATACGGTGTTGGTTCTTACTTTGGGTATACCCATAGTGGTGTTTATTTCTTTTAGTTATTGTTTTTGTTTCTTTATAGGCGATCTACGTAGAATTCATGGAACTATGAGTTATAATGCTAGTCAAGTTGGGTATTTTGACCACCCTCTTGATGATGAATGGAAACTCAATGACGTTGGTCATTCAAGTGCTATCTAAATCCCACCTACTCATGGGGATGGTTTATTTTATGTCAAAAGCATCATGTTACACATGTTTTAAATGAAGGGACTTTTTGGAGGAGCAAGCTTATGAGTACCCCAACTTCCATTTGAAGAATTTTGTAGAGGTGTGTGAACCCTTTGATATCGCACATATAACCCAAGGGTCCATCTGGCTTTGTCTCTTCCAATTTTCTCTATTGGGATAGGCGGTATTATGGCTTAGTTCTCATCCGAACGGGTCTATAACTTCATGGGATGAGCTAACCACGACCTTCTGTACAGGTATTTCCCACCGTCCAAAATGCTCCTATTAAGGGATGAGATCATCAACTTTGGACAATTGTATGAAGAGCCTTTATATGAAGTATGGAAAATATTTAATGGTAAACCAATGCAATTTCCATAGCACGAGGTTTAAGAGAAGATACTTCTCCTAATATTCTACCATGCTCTTTATCAACTCAACAAAATCATGGTGGAAAATGCGATGTGGGGCTCTTTTATGAAGTTGGATTATTGTAACGCCCCGTATCTATACCCAGACGCTACACGATGCTCATAATCCAAAAGAATAACAATCTAACCCATGACTGGTACCTGTTGCAATAAATGAATAATAATACGGTAATATGTGGAAAATAGGCGGAAAATTGACCATAAGGTTCAATACTGTAAATAATACCGCATATGGTATCCAATACAAAAACTGAACATCAATACTGAAACTGAACAACTGTATATAAATACTTTAGTCTGAAAAGCCTCTAAACTGTCTGAACTTTGAAGTTGATGGGACAAGTCCCCAACTAACTCCGACTACTGAAAATAAACTAAAATGTTGAAATAAATAATCACGTCCTCGAACTATGAGGACCCACCACTAACTTTGTATACTGAGAATCTGAACTACTAAGGGTACTCGGGAGTTCGTGCGTATGAATCTATGATATAAGACATCATAGCATAAAAGAAAAACATGTGTCAGTACTTTGAATGTGCTGGTATGCTCAGTTAGGTAGGCTAAAATGCATAGGTTCATATGCATGAACAATACAAACTAAATATCATGAGTCTGACTGAATAAGAGTACATGCATGAACATGGAAACTGTACTGAGATCGTAATAACACTTAATACTGAATCTGAATGTTGATTTACTGATATCTGAGTATACTGATACTGATTTACTGGTAACTGAATGACTATATATGACAGTCTTGATTCTGTGAAACTATACTAAATTCCATACTAAGCTGTGTAACTTTGTTTGACAGTCCTGAATCTGCGAAACTGAACTGAGTTCCATACTAAGACAGAATCTGAAACGAAGTTGTGGGAAGTAATCATCTAACCGACATGCCCCTTCTCTAACTGATTTGGGGTCCAACTTGTAACCCCATTTGGAAGGGTGTTATTACCTTGCCATAGGTAAGGACGAGTGTTAAGTCACCCTTATCTGTCAGGTACTCTGAACGAGAACGGTGGTATCCTTAACTGGCAGGTAGATCACCTCATCAACCCACAGCTGGAAGGTAGATGTATCAACTTACGCTTGCTACGTAGTTCTGGAATGTAAGGACTTCTTCTAAGGATTTCACCCTCTACTAGCAGGTGAGTCCCCATCTTTGGGTTCACTCAGTGATCAATCCTACTCCCAACTGAATAGACACTGTACTAAATTTTAAAATTTACTAGAATAGACTGAACTATTACTGATCGTAATGTATAATTGAACTGAACTGATTTTTTTAGTAAACTGAACTGGACTGATTCTGAGTTCACTGAGTTTTCCTATGTTCTGTAACTGACTGAATTCTACTGATCGAAACATGACTGAATCTAATTTATAACTGACCATGTATCTAGACAAACATCTAAATTATAGAGTATCAAATACCCCAGGACTCGATAGCATAAACTTAAAAGACATGGCATAATCTTGAGACATGGTAACTAATAACTTACTGATCATTCATTCATCAGGGCATTCAAGTAAATCCTTGCATGACATGAACTTGCATACATGCTAAAATGATATAATGTCACTATTGAACTTACATGGTAAATTAAACAAACACTTTTGGGGCACAATATATGCACATAATACAAACATAACATGTAGGCATCATGATTCAATTCCAATTACACAATTCCAAGAGTTTCAACATGGTTTCACATAATAAAGCACACATATCAATTAACTCTACATGAATTTTGCAATAAAGCATGAATAAACTTTAATTCAAATCATGGAAATCAAGAAATCACAGAACATGACTTTAAAAGAGTTTCTTGGACTCCAAAGGTCGAAGGAACCCTTGGATGAACACTTAACATACCTTGTTGGTGAATTCTGGAAAATTAATGGTGGAATCTTGATCCTTGAACTTGAATTTAATTCACCTAGGGTTTTGTTCTTGAGCAATTGGTGAAAGAATAAATATGACTTACTAAAAGAGGGATAAATTTCATGTTATGGAGGTTGAAGGGTGTGGGCGAAAAATTAATTAAACCTGAGGATGCGACCTTTTAATTACAGCAAAATTGAATCATCGATGCATAGGCCGAAACACCGCGTCGTTGGCATCGACACGATGGCCATTGCGCCACATCAAGTCACGGTCAATTCACTGAAAATTGCACTAAGCTGAGGGAAAAATTATCTGTCGACGTGATGGACAATGCGACGCATCATGATCGCATTGACTCACTATTTTGGTCATTCAAACATGATCTAAAATGAGGTTCAAAAAATCCAAAAACTTGTCCGAAAACACCTATTGACATTCCTGATCATGAATTAACTTAAATATCAAAATTTAATGGACGTAAAGGTCACGAAATAAGATTGCCAACTATTGAAGGCTAAAATAACACTAAGTCTGAATACTTAGCTAGAATTTTCTAAGATTGGGACCCCTTAACATGCTTAAAGGACTGAATTAAGCTAAGAATTTTGTCGAATATTATAATATCTCACCCTTGGGAAAATTCATCCTCTAATGAAACTAACTAAGTTGAAAGGACTTGTATACTGAACTTACTTTCTGAATATGAACACCTAAAACATGATTATCTGACTGGAGTTATTGACATATTAAATTTCACACTGAACATGCATATTTGATGCATGAATACATGACTGATCCGAGTCATGAACATATGACTGAATATTCAATGGTAACTAATACCAAGTTCATAATGAAAAATATGAGCATGAAATTGAATTAGCTTAAGGAAGAATATTACCTTGAGCTGAATCTAAGTTTATGGAGAAGAAGTGAGGATACTTGGTCCACATATCTACTTCTTCTTCCCAAGTAGCTCCCTCAACAGACTGATTCTGCCAAAGAACTTTAACTAGAGGGACTTATTTGTTCCTCAGTCTGCAGATATAATAATAAAGGATATCAACTGGAATCTCTTCATAAGAGTGGCTGTTCTGAATATCTATGCCCTTATTTGGGATTACAGCTGATGGGTCAACTTTGCATTTTTTTAGCAAGGAGACATAAAACACTGGATGGACTGAAGATAGATCTGAAGGAAGCTCAAGTTCATAAGCTACCTTTAAGAAATGGCTGAGAATTTGGTACAGAACCAACATATCGGGGACTCAGCTTCCCCTTCTTGGCAAAATGCTTCAGTCCTTTCATAGGAGAGATTTTCAAGTACATATAGTCATCAATCTCGAACTCGAGATCCTTTTTGCGCATATGTACGTATTATTTATGTCGGCTCTAAGCTATCTTAAGTCTTTCCTTGATCAACTGGACTTTCTCTAAGGTATCAAATACCTATTCAGGCCCTACCACTACGACCTCACCCACTTTAAATAAACCAATGGGAGATCTATACCTTCTCACATAAAGCACCTCAAACAAAAACATCTGAATACTGGAATAATAGTTGTTGTTGTATGCGAACTCAATCAAAGGCAAGTGGTTATCCCAACTACCTTTAAAATATATCGCACATGCTCCCAGTATATCCTCTAAAGTCTTAATGGTCCTTTCTACTTGACCATCTGTCTGAGGTTGAAAAGTTATACTGAGGTCAATTAGGGTATCAAGACCCTTTTGGAATGATTTCCAAAAATGAGAGGTAAACTGGGTACCTCTATCTGAGATGATGGACAATAGAACAGCGTGCAATCTAACCAACTCTCTAATATAGAGTATGGCATAGTCCTCAGCTAAGTAAGAAGTATGTAATGGTAGGAAATGAGATGATTTGGTCATTATGTCCATAATAACCCAAACTGAATCATTCTGACGACGAGTGCGATGCAAACCCATCACAAATTACATGTTCACTTTTTCCCATTTCCAGGTAGGAGTGCTGAACTCCTACATGGACCCACTAGGTTTCTGATGCTCCACCTTAACTTACTGACATATTGAGCACTTAACCACAAAATATACAATATTTCTCTTCATCCCACTCCACCAATAGATCTCCCTCAAATCAGGGTACATCTTAGTGGCCCCTGGATGAATAGAGTACCGCGCACCATGCGCTTCTACAAGAATTCACTGTCTTAAGTCATCTACGTTTGGCACACGTAGTCGACCCTGACAACGCAAAACACCATCTTCCTCTTGGGAGAAAACCTCTACCTTCTGATCTCTAACTAATTCTTTCAACTTGACTAGACTGGGATCCCTATCTTCCTTTTTCTTTACTTTGGAAACTAGGGATGATTCTAAACTACTCTGCAGCTATACACTACCTTCTGCTGAATCGACTAAGTGGACACCTAGTCGGGATAGATTATGAACTTCCTAAGCTAACTTCTTCTTACTGTCCTCAGCATGAGAAATACTACCCGTAGACATTCTACTCAGAGCGTCGGCCACTATATTGGCCTTGCCCGGATGATACAGGACACTCATGTCGTAGTCATTCAATAGCTCCAACCACCTTTTCTGATGGAGGTTAAGGTCTTTCTTAGAGAATATATATTGTAGGCTTTTGTGGTTTGTAAACACATCCACATGAACTCCATACAGGTAGTGCCTTCAAATCTTTAAGGCAAACATTACTACTACTAAATCAAGATAATAAGTAGGGTAATTCTTCTCATGGGGTTTAAGCTGTCTAGAGGCATTGGCTACGACCTTACCTCTCTACATTAGAATACACCCCAAGCCAACTCTGGAGGCATCACAATACACCATAAATCCACCTGAACCATCTGGTAGGCTCAAAACTGGATCTATAGTGAGTCGAGTCATCAACTCTTGAAAACGCTTCTCACAAGTATCTGACCACTAGAACTTGACTTTCTTCTGAGTTAATATGGTCATAGGGGATGCAATAGAAAAAAATCCCTCAACAAGTAATAGCTAGCCAAACCCAAGAAACTCCTAATATATTATGGAGTGATGGGCCTAGGCAAGTTTCTCACTACTTCAGTCTTTTGGAGATCAACTCTAATGCCATCATAGAAAACTATATGGAAAAGGAAAGCTATTGACCTTAGACAAAATTTGCACTTACTGAATTTGGCAAATAATTGATGATTTTTGAGAGTCTATAATCCAATTCTGAGATGTTCTGCAAGGCCATGTTCACTGTGGGAGTAGACGAGAATGTCATCTATGAAAACTATGAAAAACATGTCCAAGTACTGCTTGAACACACGGTTTATCAAGTCCATAAAGGATTCTAGAGCATTGGTATGACCAAAGGACATGACTAAGAATTCAAAGTGACAATACCGAGTTTGAAAGTTATTTTTAAGATGTCACACTTCCTGACTCTGAGATGGTGATAGCCTGATCTGAGGTCTATATTAGAGAAGTAACTTGCACCCTGAAGTTGGTCAAACAAGTCATCGATTCTGGGAAGTGGATACTTTTTCTTGACCATGAATTTATTTAACAGACAATAGTCAATACATATTTTGAGGGAAATATCTTTCTTACGCATGAATAAAATAGGTGCACCCCATGGGGACATACTGGGCCAGATGAATCCCTTATCTAGGAGATCTTTTAACTGCTTTTTTAATTCTCTGAGTTCTGCTGGAGCTATTTTGTATGGTAGAATATATATGGGCTGAGTATCTGGAAGAAGATCAATTCTGAAATCTAATTCCCTTTTAGGAGGAACTCCGAGAAGATTGGTGGGAAACACATCTTGCAATTCACATATTACTAACACTAACTCAAGAGTAGGGGTTTCTGAATTTGAGTACTGGACTTGAATAAGATGGCAGACACATCCATTAGATATTATTTTTCTAGCTCGAAGGTAAGAAACTAACTGACCTCTAAGTGCTGAAGTACTAACCCTCCACTCTAGGATGGGTTCATTCAGAAACTAAAATTGTACAATTATATTTTTAAAGTCGACTTAGGGATAACAGTAAAGAAGCCAATCCATGCTGAGAAGAATATCAAAATCAGTCATCTCTAATTCAACTAAATTTGCTGAAGTGATTTGAGTAAATTTGGGAGAATACTCTTTCACTGTCATATTTCCCTAGTTTAGATTGATAAATTCTAGCAGCTTTGCTTCCTTAAACTCCTGTGGGAAGAACCTATCCATAAAAGCAGTGACAAACTCCTCCCACTCTATATGCCCTGCATCTATGACTCTCTTTACTTTCCACTATTTAAACCATGAGTGAGCCACATCCTGCAACTAATATGGGGTCAACTCAGCACTCTCAACCGCAGTCATCCCCATAATATTTGTAGCCTTCTTTACCTGATCAAGAAATTCCTGAGGGTCCTCATTTGACTTAAACACGGTAAATGATAGAAGGTTCATTCGGGTGAAGTCCCGAATCCTGGTAGCAACAGTATTGGCCACTGGGTTGTCCAGAACGATAGTTGGGAATTCATTCTAGGCTACCATAGAATGAGCTAGGGTGGTGAAGGCTACTCTAAACTCAGTGTGGGAGACGTGTTCGTCTAGTGGATCTAGCTGGATGGGTTGGGGTTCTGACTGGTCTCCGGTTTCTCTTCCCTTAGTCCTCTTTGGAGGCATATTTTAATAAATAGAAGAGAAAGGATTAGAGTAAGAGTTTAATTGGAGCTCATGCTCACTCACATGCTATGAATACTTAAAGAATGGAAACTTTTCCTTAAACTTCTTGTAAACTCTTGTCCATAAGTGTGGCGCGCAACACACCCATTCACAATACTCTAATAGATACGACTTTTAGACTTCATAGGACTCTATTGAACCTTAGGCTCTGATACCAAGTTTTTAATACCTCGAGTCTTACCTCGGATGCTATATGGTGCTCATAATCCCGAAGGACCGCAAGTTAACCCATGACTGGTACCTACTATAATAACTGAATATTAATAAGGTAAGATGTAGAAAATAGGCAGAAAACTGGCAAGAAGGTTCAATACTATAACTTATACTTAATATGGAATCATAATACCAAAACTAAACATTAATACTGAAAATGCTCTAGTCTGAAAATCCTTTAAACTTTCTGAACTGTGGAGTTGATAGGACAAGTCCCCAACTAACTCCGACTACTGAAAATGAACTGAAATACGGAAATAAATAATCATGTCCTAGAACTACGAGGACCCACCACTAACTCGGTATTCTATAAATCTGAACTGCTAAGGGTGCTGGAGAGCCCGTGCATCTGAACCTATGATAAAAGACATCATAGAACAAAAGAAAAGCATGCGTTAGTACTTTGAATATACTAGTATGATTAGTGAGGTAGGGTGAAATACGTGGGTTCATATACATGAACAATACTAACTGAATATCATGAGTATGACTGAATTGAACATGGAAACTGAACTAAGATCCTAATAACATTGAATACTAAATCTGAATATTGATTAACTGATATCTGATTATACTGATACTGAATTTCTTATGACCAAATGACTGTATCTAACAGTCTTAATTCTGTGGAACTATACTGAATTTCATACTGAACTGAGTGACTGTGTCTGACAGTCCTGAATCTGCGGAACTGAACGGATTTCCATACAGAGACTGAATCTGAAATTGAGATTGTGGGAAGTAATCATCTAACCAACATGCCCTTTCTCTAACTGATTTGCGGTCTAACCTATAACCCCAATTGTAAGGATGTCAATACTATGCCATGGGTAAGGAAAAGTTCTTAGTAACCCTTATCTGGCAGGTACTCTTAACGAGAATAGTAGTACCCTCAACTCGCAGGTAGATCACCTCATCAACCCTCAATTGGCAGGTTGATGTCTCAACCTGCGCTGGATACGTAGATCTTGAACACGAGGACTTCTTCTAAGGATTTCACCCTCTTCAGGCAGGTGAGTCCCTATCCTTGGATTTACTCAGTGCTGAATCCTACTCCCAACTAAATAGACACTGTATTCTAAACTATACTAGACTATATTGAAATGTTAAAGATCGTACTCTATAACTAAACTTAACTGATTTTTTTACTGAACTAAACTGTACTTATTCTGAGTTCACTGAGTCTTTCTACATTCTGTAACTGACTAAATTCTACTGATCGAGACATGACTGATTCTACTCTATGATTGACCATGGCTCTAGAAAAACAACTAAATTGTTGGGTATTAAATACCTCTGGACTCGATAACATAAAGTTAAAAGACATGGCATAATCTTGAGACTTGGTAACTTACTACTTAGTCATCATTCAATAATTTGGGCATTCAAGCAAACCCCTGCATGACATAAACTTGAATACATGCTAACATGACATAATTTCACTATTCAACTCACATAGACAATTCATCAAACACTTGTGGGGCACAATTATGCAGATAATACAAACACAACATGCAGGTATCACGGTTCAATTCCAATTACACAATTCCAAGAGTTTCAACATGGATTCATATGATAAAGCACATATATCAATTAACTCTACATGAATCTTGCAATTAATCATGAATACACTTTAATTCAAATCATAGAAATCATGAAATCACTCTACATGAACTGTAAAAGAGTTTCTTGTACTCCAAGGGTGGAAGGAACCCTTGGATAAACACTTCACATACCTTATTTAGTGAATTCTGGAAAATTAACGGTGGAATCTTGAGCCTTGAATTTGAATTTAATTTACCTAGGGATTTTATTCTTGAGCAATTTGTGAAAGAATGAATATAACTTGCTAAAAGAGGGCTAAATTTTATGTTATTGGAGCTGAAGGGAATGTGAAAAAGAATTAATTAACCCTAAGGATATGGCCTTTTAATTACTAAAAAATTGAATCATTGACGCGCAGGCCGACGCGCCACGTCGATTCTGCATTGATTCATTTGAAATTTCACTGATCTGAGGGAAAAATTATTTGTCGACGCGATGGACGACGAATGCATCAAGATCGCATTGACGCACTATTTTGGTCATTTGAACATGATCTAAACAAGGTCTAAAAATTCCAAAACTTGTCTGAAAATACCTATTGACATTCCTGATCATGAATTAACTAAAATATCATCATTTAATGGACGTAAAGGTTGAAAAATAAGATTTCCAACTTTAAAAAGCTAAAATTACACTAAGTCTGAATACTTAGCTAGAATTTTCTAAATCTGGGACCGTTAACAAGCTTAAAGGACTGAATTACGCTAAGAATTTTATGGGTCTTACAATTATCATATGGCAATGAACTTGGTTGAGGAGCTTGCCAAGAAAAAATGGAGATGGCATATCTAATATGCCGAGGTTACTAAGAGGCCCACTACATCATTGGTTGACAAGGAACAAAGGAAATGAGATAAAGAATGAGAAGAGAATATGGCTAAGATGATGACACAACTAGAGGTTTTAAAAAAATATGTCATGGGTGCACCCACGAAAGTGGTGAATGTCGTGGCCTCAAAAGCCTATGAAGGTGATGAAGAGAATAAAAATCTTGATTAGGAGATTCGATACTTTGCAAACTATTCGGCGGGTTCCCACCCCACCTATAAAAGTCAAGGTGGGAACCAAGGTTGGACAGACTATGAACGTGACCGTTATTTGAGGATTAAAGATCATTACTATAAGCACTATGTTCCTCCATGATTGGGAAAATAACAAAGATCCAATCTCCATTTACCTCGACAAGTACAAGCCAAAGATGTTTTAGCAATGATTTTGATGAGAGTAGAAGGAACGAAAAAAATGGTCTGTGAAATAAAAATAATTTTTTCCAAATTAATCAAACTGTGGTGTCCTATTACGTCTCCATTAAGCAATTGGAAAATCAATCGGGCAAATTTCCATACAATTGAATGCTAGGCAAAATGGTGGTCTTCCTAGTGACACTATTGTGAACTCGAAGAATGAATCTCTAGTTTTAAAAATAGTCACTAGGATTGGGAAGACCTTTGGTGATCACATGAAAGAAGATTTGGGTGACAAAATACCTACGGTTAAGTCATTGAAAACGCCACCAAAATCTCAAGAAGAAGATGATGAAAAGGAACCGGTGGAAGTTGATGAAGAAGTGGTGGAAAATAAGAAACCACAAAGTAATGTGATGCCTACAATACAAGTCCCTCCCCCATTTACCCAAAGTCTTCAAAGAAAAAAAGTCGGTGATAATCTCAAGAAATTTATGGACAAGGTTAGTAACCTATCTATCAATATCCTATTTCATAAAGCAATCCATTAAATCCCATGATATGTTAAGATCATGAAGAAGTTGATGTCAAAGATGAAGCTCATCGAAGGTGGTGTGATTAAAGTCACACATGGTTAGTTCTATCATGAGTAGAAATATTACGAAAAAAAAGAAAGACCCCTGAGATTTTATCATCCCTTGCATCATCGTAACATATATGTTTGCAAAAGCTCTATTTGATCTCGATGCAAGTATAAATCTCATGCCTTTTGTCATCTACAAAAATCTTGAATTGGATACTCTAACTCCAACATCTATGAGATTGTTAATGCCGTATCGGTCTATCAAGAGGTAGGTCGAGATTTAGTTGATTTGCTAGTCAAAGTGTTCAAATTTATACTTCCAGTAGACTTTCTGATTTTTTATTGTGAAGAAGACCAAGAAGTTCCCATCATTGTTGGTCAACCTTTCTTGGCCACTGTAAGGGCCATTGCCGACATAGAGTTGGGTGAAATGATGTTTAAAGTTCATAATGACGAGGTCTCTTTTTGTGTATGCAATAAAAAGAACAAACCCGGGAAACTTCAAGTGATATTAGTGATTGACATTGAAACCAAATAAGTTAAATAGGGGGCCATTGAGGACCCAACTTGAGAAAGGAGCAAGACGTCGTGCCATGAAATAAACTAAGGCACTATGTGGGAGGCAACCCACAAAACCCACTTTCTCTTAACACTCTTTTCTCAACTTTTATCTTTAATTGGACTCAGGTCTTGCCAAATTGTGAGCACTCCAACAACATCATTGAATTTTTCTTACATCACTTTCCCGATAGGTGACTTAAACTTATGCATTGATTATGGAAAACTAACCATAGAATGCATGTTATAAGGATGACCTGTATTTATGTTTGTTATTTTTTATTGTTTCATACAATGGACTTGTGTGGTGTTTAACATCTAGAATATGGTTTGCAGATACGTAGGGAAGTCTTGAGTACCCAAGTGATGTATGAAAGTAAGGCACATAAAGAGTGCACTCCTAGTTCTCGATAGGTTTTCCGAATGAGTTTTCACAAATGGGTTTTATATTCTAGGGGCATAATCGGGTAACTAGTATTTTGTTCAACGCGTATAGTGCAAATCCTTGTTGTAGAACATGTTTTGAGATTCAAATTGAATGTTTGGATATTGAAAACTTTGGGTTGAAACTGGTCTCAAATCCCGCAATTGCACCATTGGGATTTCAATCGTGGCAACATGATCGCAACTCTATTTCCCTCGATTTTCGTAATTGAGTTTGATTTCTCCTATAGCCAAAAATCTTGCACTTCAATTTTTTGTTAAAAGACCACCCAAAAACTATCTAATGAGCTTTAGTGGACAATGTAGCATAGTTTGTGCATGAAAATGTCAATAATTGTTGTGTTGTGTTATCTGTTATTTTTTAGGATCATCTTATGGAAAAATGTGACCTCATTCGATTTATGGAATCCGAGTGCCACATTCACTACTATGGTGATCTTACGAGGACAAAGCTACTCTCGGAGAGAGGAATATGTTTGGATAATGTACTAGAAAAGATTCTAGCATTTCATGAAAGGCTTGATACAACAGGGTGGCGGTGTTTTTCCCTAGCTCCGTTAAAGGAAAGTAAGCAATAGGTTTGTGAATTCTTAGCCAACCTTAATGTAGTGTCTTTATCAGACCCATACTGCATGACTATCAAGATCCGGCATAAAATCGTGAACATTGGGGTAGAGAAAATGTAACGCCCCGAGTGTACACCCTAGGCACTACAGAACGCTTATGGTCACAAGTGACCACAAGCTAACCCATGCTAGTACCTGCTGTTAGCACTAAATAACTAAACAAAGAAACATGTGTGGAATTTAACTTAAACGCCATAAGATTTTCAATCATAGTTATAATTATGTCTGTAAAACAATACCGACATTACTGGTCAAATGACTGATAATAATGACCGAAAATTTACTGGATGCCAATACGAATCTGAAAAACCTCTATTGACTAAATAAGAGTTGATGGGACAGACCCCCAACTAACTCCAACTAACTACTGAACTGAAAACATGAAAATAAATATACTTTGTCCTCAAAATATGAGGACTCACCACTGCTATGGATGATAATCTAGAAAGTCTATGTGTGATCCGAGATCTGAGTATCTAAACCAATGATATGATACATCATAGCTTAAGAAATGAGTATGCGATCATTACTTTGAATGTACTAGTATGCTAAATTAGGTAGTCTGACATGCATGGTCTCATGGTCATAAATAATAACTGACTGAATGCATATAGCATGAAGTACTGAATAGAGTGCATGAAATCTGAAGATATTGAGGATATATGAAGTCTTTAAAAACAAAGGATGCATGAAGTCTTTAAATACTGAAGATGCATAAAGTCTGTAAATACTGAGGATGCATAACAAAGAATAGAATAAATTTTGAATATAATCTATAAACTAAAATATTGAAATATGATAACTGAATAACTAATAACTGAATGCTATAGTCAATGCAATCCTGAACTAAGTTCTGAACTGAATACTGAAACTGAAACTGTGGAAGGTATCATCTAGCCGACATACCCCTAAGCTGAGTTGATTGAGGTCCAATATGTGACCCCCGTTGGAAGGGTACTAGTAGCATGCTATAGGTACTAACAAGTGAAAGAGTCACCCTCATCTAGTAGGTGCCCTAATAAGATATGTATTACTATCATCTTAAAGGTATACACATTATCAACCCTCAACTGAAAGGTTGATGTCTGAACCTACACTGGCTACATAGTTCTGGAATGCAGGGATTGCTAATAAAGATCACACCCTCGACTGGAAGGTGAGCCCTCTTCCCTAGGTTCGCTCAGTGCCAAATCCTACTCCTAACTAAATTAAATCAAAATACTAAACTGTTATGAGTTAAACTGATGATTATTTCTGACTGAATTGATAATGCGCATAACATATTCTAAAACTATTCTAAAGTTACTGAAACAAAGTAAACAACTAAGTTTTCATGTAATCATAACCCCCAGGACTCGATAGAAATAATATTAAAATAGTACTAAATATGGGTGATATAATATGAAAGCATTTATCCAAAATTCATTTTTGTAGGCATTTCATCAAACACTTGATATGCATAGTTCTAGCTAAGCATGGAAATAGTTTAAAGGTTGTAATAATAGCATGAGTTCAGCCTCAACAACACTAATTTGATATAAATTAGTGAATAAAAAAATTAAAACATGTGGGGTTTTATAAAAACAATAATTTCATTTAAACATGATATAGAATTATATTTCATAGGAGTTCATGGTCAAAATCACCATTTAAAAGAATAATAACTTGTAAAGATCACAACCTTGAATTTAAAATTGGATACTTGGACTCCATGGATGATCATTTAACACACCTGGGTTGATGAATTCATGAGAATTGATAGTTAATTCTTTAGATTTTTTCTTGAATAATTATGGAGGCTAGGGTTTTTGTTCTTGAAAGAGGGATACTATAATTTGAGTAATTTGTGAAATAATGAGCATATAATGCTCTCTTGGGACTTAAATCCCATGCTTGGATAGATTTGGATCTATGGGAAAAGACCTAATGGTCCTTGGACATTAAAAATCCCAATTTTGAATCTTATCACTGAGCGATATTGGTCTGTAATACCCGACACTTGTCCTAGTTCAAATTCATCTCTAGAACATCAAATATCTTGCTTCAAAGGTGAATATATTTTATTCCATGCGAAATTTTTAAGCTTTCCATCAATACCAAATTTGCCCAAATTCGACACTTGGGTTAAGAGTTAGAGCCATTTTAGTGAGACAGTGTACCTCTGGTACTTTAACACGTCGCGGAGCTAGCCAAAATGGCAATCGTCGAAATCCAGTGATCCTCCATGATTCCACCCCATCCGGGTGCCTTTCTAATTTGCAATCAAAGAGGTAACGCGATTTCTACCGTGTCGCACCATCAAGCAATTTCCCAATTATCCAATTTCCAATAAGCTAGCGTGATTATGGCGCATCGCGCCAGCATGTAAAATTGTGATTTTTCCAGTTTCGGATTTTCATTCCAAGGGCAAAACGGTTATTTTTCTACCCCTATATATACTCCTGAACACGAGATCTAGCCACATTAAACCAAAATGTTGTTTTCTCTCAATTTTCCTCAAGAGCAAGAGCTAGGGTTCAAAAATCAATACCCCAATCATCAAGGTTTCACCATTAATCTTCCGAGGATCAAGTAGTAAGGTATGCAAATGTTGATTCATGGGTTATTCCACCCAAGAAGTTAAAGAATCCCTTTTTAAATTCCAATATTGTGATTCTATGAGTTTTTCATGATTCATGTGAATGAAGTTCATGTTTCATGTGAATTGAAGTTCATGTTTATGTTATTGTTAAATTATAATCAATGCTTTAGATTTCAAGTTGCAGGCTTTGATCTTGTTATGAGTTGAATTGCATTAAGTCCATATTAAATCCCTAAATCTACAAGTTGGTTGATGTAGTATTTGTTGTACAACCCAAGCATACTCCCCATATGTTTGATAAAATGTATATGTGAAGGAATTAGAGTCATTATAGCATGTTTACAAGAAATCCCCAATTATGTATAAATTTATGCAGGCCAAGGGTTTGTTGAAAAGCCATAGTGAATGAGTTGTGACATGTTAGCCTGAAATCCCCCAGTTATGTGTTCTTTAAGGCATGTTAAGTGTTTGATGCAAGACCTTGTTGAATGAAGTATGAGCCAATAAAATGTCTCTCTAAACTATCACATGTTTATAATTTTCAAGTGCTTGTAGAGATGTTTTAATAATTATAATGGTGAATGAAAGTCCATGGTCATGGTTATTCAAGAATAGTTATGTTTTACTTTTATATTATCGAGTCCTGGGGGTATTAATACCCGACAAATTAGTTACAAGTCTAGAGCCAATGTTAGTTTCAAGATATACTAAATGAAGCTACAATTAGTAGAACTCAGTCAATTATAGAATTCATTACTCTCAAACAGTTAAAGAATTTAAGAAATCTCAGTAATATAAGTATTATTAGCATTCCAGCTTTAGTTTAGTACTCAACTCAGATCTTAGTAGTATTAAAGAATTCAATTCAGATCTCAGTAATATTCTAGTAAACAATTCAGAGCTCAGTATCATTCGGTCATGTAACTCAGTATCATTCAGTTAGATTCAGTAGTATTCCGTCAGTCTTCAAAATCAGGTGAACTCAATTTAACTCAGTTTCTCAGTATGATCGGTAATAGATTCAGCTCCGTCTAGTATAGTTTAAGAAAAAGGAATAATCTCAGAGTCTTTCAGTTGGGAGTAGACTTAGCACCTAGTAAACCTAGGGATGGGGACTCACCCGTTAGAGAGGACTGAGATCCCTAGGAGCAATCCCAAAGTTCCAGAACTATGTGGCCAGCGTAGTTATAAGATGTCACCTTGTACATAGGACTGACATACTCAAGGATCACCCGTTAGTATATTATATATATATAGGAATGATTCCATTGGTCACCCGTTAGATAGGACTGACTCCACAAGAGAGGTCGTTACCCATGGCACGGTACTGGTACCCTTCCAACTAGGGTTATAGGTTGGACCCCAACTTAGATAGAAGGGGCATGTCGGTTATATGACTACATCCCACAGTCTCAGTTTTAGAATCAGTCTCAGTAAAGGAACTTAGTTCAGTAGTACAAAGTAAGAACTGTCAGATATATTCAATTATTATGATTATTAATAGACTCAGAGATCACCTGCTAGATAGGAATAGTCTCAGATTAAGTTAATCAGCTTCAATATCATCAGTTTCAGAGATCACTCGCTAGATAGGACTGATCTCAAATTAAGTCAATTCATATTTATTATCAGTATATAATGAGGTCATACGCTAGATAGGACTGGTCTCAGATTTAATTAAGTACTCTCATTATCAGTAGATACAAAGATCACCTGCTAGATAGGACTGATCTCAAAATTTAGTTGACCATTCCCATTATCATTAGATTCAGAGATCACCAGCTAGATAGGACTGATCTCAAACTCAGTACTCAGTTATCAATATCAGAAGATTTAGTTATTCAATATCTAAGTATTAGTAATGAATTCACACGTTAGTAAAGCAGTATCCGAGTCTCAGTACGCAGAGTCATGATGATTTTAGTTATGATTTGTGCATTCATGCATATGTCCTCATTCAGTACTCTCATGATTATTCAGTTAAGTAATTGTTCATGCATAAGCTCTTGCATTTAACCATACCTTATCTTGCATACTCAGTACATTCCCACGTACTGACGCATTTGCGCTATGTTGTTTTAATTTACACCATAGGTTCAAAAGCACGAGATCCAGAGCACCCTTAGAAGCTCAGTTCCAGTCAGCAACAGTAGACCTAGTAGTTAGTTCTCATTGTTCGAGGACGATTCTTATTTCAGTTTATTACCAGTTTCAGTATTTCAATAGTTAGAGTTAGTGGGGGACATGTCTCTAGAACATCAAAGATTTTGATTTAAAGGTGAATATATTTTATTCCATGTGAAATTTTTAAGATTTTTACTTTTTATCATGTGGGAAATTTAATAAGCTTTCCATCTATACCAAATTCGCTAAAATCCGACACTCGGGCGAAGAGTTAGAGCCATTTTAGTGAGACAATGTACCCCTGTACTTTAGCGCATCGCAGAGCCAACCAAAATGGCAATCATCAAAATCCAATGAGCCTCCGTGATTCCACCACGGGCCGATGCCTTTCTAGTTCACAACCAAGCTGGCAACGCAATTTCCACCGCGTCGCGCCATCAAGTAGTTTCCCAATTGTCCAATTTTTGGTAACCTGTCACGGTTATGGCGCGTCGCACCAGCATGTACAATCGGGATTTTTCTAGTTTTGGATTTTAATTTCAAGGGAAAAATTGTCATTTTTATACCCCTATATATATACTCTTTAACACGAGATTCAGTAATATTAAACCTAAATATTGTTGTTTTCTCTCAATTTTCCTCAAGAAGAAGAGCTAGAGTTCCAAAATAGAGACCCAATCATCAAGGTTTCAACATTAATCTTCCGAGGATCAAATAGTAAGGTATATTGTAATACCCCGCATGTTTCTAAGCTAGGAAGTGAATAAGTATTCCTACGTATGAAATCTCCTATCCTGTGATTCATACTTGATTACATAACTTACAATGAATATCCTAGTGATAGGATAGCTTATGATGCATTAAGAATGTTCCTATGAGTCACTTAAGGTAATACAAGCTAAGAGTTTTTTAATCCATCAAGTTTTAGTGTTTGATTTTGCAAGGGTCATCTTTGAACGAGTATAACTCGATGTTAATGTGGTATTTTTTCTGATTTAGACCCACCGAATTGTAGAGAATCGAATTAGATTTCCAACTATACCAATTTCGCCTTAATCCAATACTCGAGCGAAAAGTTATGCCCATTTTCGTGAGAGACAGTAAGCATAGGCGATTGGTTAGGCGCCGCCCAACCCAAGCATAGGCAATTGGTTAGGCGCCGCCCAACCTAGCTTAGTCAATCACTTGGGTGCCGCCTAAGTCAGTTCCAAGTGCTAAAAACACTCCGTTTTAAGTTATTTTAAGGGTTATTAAGTATTTTCACACTCCTTACACATCCCTAAACTTAACCCTAAAAAATATATAGCTTCTAAACATATTACGACCCTATTATCACCCCAAAGCTCATCATCCAAGAGCACTAAGAGAGAAAAACAACTAAGGTTTCATAACTAAGCTTGAAGATCCGATTTCAAGGAAATTTCGCCGTCAATCATCATGAACCTTCCTTCTAAGGTATGCGTGAGTTGATTCATGGACTCCTTTCATCCATGAAGCTCAAGAACCATCTTCTAAATTATGTATTATGATGTTTATGTTGTTGGTGGTTGATGTTCATGTTGTTGGAGTTTTGATGATGCCTAAGAGGGGATCTTTGTATGTTTTGTGTGAGGATATGGCGATATTTAACGTATAAACATGTGAAATTGGTGGTTGAATGTTTGAAATCTTGATGAATCCAACTATGCCTAAGATGTGCATGTAAGGTGTTTGTGAAAATACCTAAGGGAATAGAAATCATGCTTTTATGACATAATAAGTCCTAAGTGACTATTCCATGTTATAAGTTTATGTTCAACGTGATCCCCATGCTATTGTCTTGAATTGGAGAAGTTGTATAAGATACTCATGATATTGTTGTGATATGGAATGACCATGTTATTGAAGCCATGCAAGTATATAGATGTTGTGTGCATTCCCGATCATGTGATAGTTTGTTGAGAATCATCCTTATTATGAAACCCTTACTTATGATATTGTGAATTGTGGACTCAAATCTTGTGATCAAGTTAGTCATGTGTGTCAGTTTCCTTCCATCGAGTCCTGGGGGTACTTGTACCCAAAAACTATAGCTGTGTGCCTAGATCTAGTGTCATGTTTCAAGACATCCTCAGTCAAGCTATGTTCCATAGATTTGCAGTTAGTCATGTGACTCAGGAAAGACTCAGAAATCTCATGAAAACTCAGTACTAAGTAAGATCGGCAATCTCATGACTTAGCTAGATATCAGATGTTAGTACTATTCCATTAGTCCAAGGAACTCAGTAAACTCAGAATCAGTTCAGTTCAGGTAGATAGTTCAGCTCAGTTAATCTGTTCAGTGTTTTTCAGTTGGGAGTTGGAACTAGCACCGAGCGAGTATGGGGATGTCGGTTTCCCCTTTAGAGAGGTAAAACCATTAGCAGCAATACCTGTACTCCAGAACTGCGTAGCTAGTGCAGGACAGGCGTCACCGATTAGATTAAGGCTAAACTTGATTATTGTATTGCCTTAGGCTTGATTTCCTGTTCAGGGTCACCCGTTAGAGAGGCTTGACTATAGTAGAGGTCTCTACCCGTGGCATGGTATTGACACCCTTCTAATCAGGGAAATGATTAGACCCCACCAGTACAGTAGTGGGGCATGTCGGTTAGGTTACTACCTCCCACAGTCACAGTACAGTTTCAGTTTTAGTATCAGTCTTAAGAGTAGAAATCAGGAATCAGGACTGTTAGATACAATCATCGATCTCAGTAAGTTACTCAGATAGTTCGATTGATTCCTGGACCATCCCATCAGATAGTCTTGGTCCCATATTCAGATTCTTATTATTATATCTAGAGGTCACCCGGCAGACAGGCTTTATCTCAATATCAGATAGCAGTCGAGTATTCTCATTATCAGTTTCAGAGATCACTCGTTAGCTAGGACTGATCTCAGACTTAGATGTTCAGATACAGTTTGGAACTCAGATAGTTTTCCTCAGAAGTAGGACTGTTAAATACTGTCATCTATGTCATCAGTCATTCAGTATCTCAGTATCACGAAACTCATGTTGTCAGAGTTCAAACTCAAGTAGTCAGTATCTCCATGAATTTTGAAGCAGTTACGTATATATGTATGTATGTATTCTCTAGTTCATATTAGTCAGCATGTTTATGCATACAAACCCCATGCATTTAGCTTACCCCCACGTATACTCAGTACTTTAGTTGTACTGACGCATTTGCGCTATGGTGCTTTCTTTTATGTTACACCATAGGTTCTTAGGTGCAGATTCCAGATCAGCAGTAGTAGTTCAGTAAGCAGTGAGTCCTCATCTTTCAAGGACATGATCGTTATATTTATTATTCCAGTATTTCAGTTTATTCTCAGTTTAGGAAGTTAGTTGGAGACATGTTCCTTCAACTCCTTATTCAGACAGTTTAGAGGCTTTCAGACGATTATAGAGTTTTTTTTAGATTTAGACTTTAGTATTTTCAGTTTTGTTTTGGTACTGTGATACCACCTTATTTCAGATATCTTATTATTCACGATTGAACCTTACGCCCTCTTTATTCATGTTTCCGTATTTTATATGAATATTATGCAGTTACAGGTATAGATATCAGTCATAGGTTAGCTTGTTGTCCTTCGGGGTTATGAGCACCGTGTAGCATTCCGATTCAGCGAATTAGGGATTTACAAACTTGGTATCAGAGCCTAAGGTTCGATAGAGTCCTATGAAGTCTGAAAGATGCATCTAGTAGAGTCTTGTACATGGGTGTGTTGCGCGCCACATTTATGTACATGAGGCTATAAGATATTTTAGGAATAGTTTCCGTTCTTTCAATACTTATATCGTTCCAGTGATCAAAAGCTCAAGTTTAACTCTCAGTTTAATCCTTGTTCCTCTTCTATTTGCAGAACATGCCTCATAAGAAGAGAACAGGGAATCAGTCAGCCCTGCAACCCGCAGATCCTTTGAATGAGAATGTGTCATATGCAGAATTTTGGGCAGCTCTTCCGGCGCTATCCTAGGCTGTGACAACTAGTGTTTAGGAAAACAAACAGACTGCAGCCCCACCCCAGCAAGATGGGGATTCAGCTACAGCCAGAATAAAAAATTAATGAGAATAAACCCACCAGAATTCTTTGGGTCAGTAACTGGTGAGGACCCACAGCTGTATCTAGAAGAGGTAAAGAAGATCACCCAAATCATGTATGTGTCAGAGGAGGAGAGTGTGGAATTAGCGTCCTATAGGATGAAAGATATTTCTTATGATTAGGTAGTGTTGTGGAAGAAGAGTAGAGGGGAAGATGCAACTCCCATGACTTGGAAGATATTTCAGGATGCCTTCTTAGATAAGTTTTTCCCATTAGAGATGAGAGAAGCTAAGGTAGAAGAGTTTATGAATTTGAGACAAGGCTCCATGACAATGAAGGAGTATTGTCTTAAGTTCAACCAGTTATCTAAGTATGCTCATGAATTGATACCTAACCCCAGAGTGAGTATAAGTAAGTTTGTGACTGGTGTGTCCGGGTTGGTATTGAAAGAGTGTAGAACAGCTATGCTCAATAAGGACATAGACCTTGCTAGATTAATGATGCATACTCAACAGATAGAGGCAGATAAGTCTAAGGAGAGGGAGAGATCTAATAACAGATTCAGAGCAGGTAGTTACAACTTTTCTCCAGCTGGGTCACAGGGTGGTAATCGTTCTCACCATAGTCAGAAAAATTCAGCCCCTATTCCATCTTCAGCTAGTGTGCCCACACCTAACTTAATATATGTTACTCATGGTGGGGAGCCAGGCTCCAAAGCCCAGAGTAGTGTTAGAAGTGAGCGTACTTATCCGCTTTGTGGAGAGTGTGGCAAAAATTATCTAGGTGCATGCAGAGCTAATAGTCAGGTATGTTTTTGGTGTGGTAAGCCAGGCCACCGAGTGCGGGAGTGTAGAGTGTTAGCTTAGAAAGGTAGAGATTCACGTGAGCAGGCCACAAATCCCAGTACCAATAGTGGTCAGAGTCAGAATCAACTCTATTCACTCCAGACTCACCATGATCCAGAAATTTTCCCCATCCTAGATTTGGGTATGTTACAAGTTTTTCATGATCATTATATGCATTGTTACATATCTTGTTCTCGTTTGAGCTTATGTTTCCACATGAATTATTCAGTAACATTAGCAGGTCTAGTTCAGTTCATGCATCATGCATTAGTCTCAGCTCTCCAATGTTTAGTTATAATCTAGTTTGTAGATGCCCTAAGCATCACCCCAGTATCTCAGAAAGGTAAACATTCTTAGAGGGACATAATATCCCAAGGGGGGGATACCCCACCCTTTTTTTGATGCTTTCATGTTCTCGTTATAAATTAGTTATCAAGTTCCATGGCATAATCAGTCAAGCTTTCAAGAGTCAGCTTAGTCAGATATTCAGGCATTAGATATACGTGTTCAGTAGAGAATGGACTATTTATCAGTAACTTCACTAATACATTTACATATCATGTCAGTCATGTAATCATACATGAGATATGCATGGATTCAGTCTTTCAGTTGCGCATCAGAAATGCATTCTTATTTTGAGAAAACTCACTTTATTAGAGTCCTCAGTTTTATATTCATGAATCAGTTTCCCTTACATCAGATATCCATGTTCAGTATATTATTCTCCGCTTTCAGTCATGTCAGTCATGAATCCATGTTTCAGTAGTGTATGTCTTGTACGTTCTTCATTTTATCATCTCTCCCACCTCAGTTAATTCTCATTCGAGGATGAATGTTCCCAAGGGAGAGATATTGTAATACCCCGCATGTTTCTAAGCTAGGAAGTAAATAAGTATTCCTACGTATAAAATCTCCTATCCTGTGATTCATACTTCATTACATGACTTAAAATGAATATCCTAGTGATAGGATAACTTATGATTCATTAAGAATGTTCATATGAGTCACTTAAGGTAATACAAGTTAAGAGTTTTTGAATCCATCAAGTTTTAGTGTTCGATTTTGCAAGGGTCATATTTGAATGAGTATAACTCAATTTTAATATGGTACTTTGGCTGATTTAGACCCACCAAATTGTACAGAATCAAATTAGCTTTCCAACGATACCAATTTTGCCTTAATCCAATACCCGAGCAAAAAGTTATGCCCATTTTTGTGAGAGACAGTAAGCATAGGCGATTGTTTAGGCGCCACCCAACCCAAGCATAGGCGATTAGTTAGGCGCCGCCCAACCTAGCTTAGGAAATCACTTGGGCACCGCCTAAGTCAGTTCCAGGTGCCAAAAATACTCTGTTTTGAGTTATTTTAAGGGTAATTAAGTCTTTTCACACTCCTTACACGTTCCTAAACTTAACCCTACAAAATATATAGCTTCTAAAGATATTACAACCCTATTATATGCTCAAAGCTCATCATCCAAGAACACTAAATGATAAAAACAACTAGGATTACATAACTAAGCTTGAAGATCCGATTTCAAGGAAATTCCTCCGTCAATCATCAAGAATTTTCCTTCTAAGGTATGCGTGAGTTGATTCATGGACTCCTTTCGTCCATGAAGCTCAAGAACCATATTCTAAATTATGTATTATAATTTTTATGTTGTTGGTGGTTGATGTTCATGTGGTTGGAGTTTGATGATGCCTAAGATGGGATCTTTGTATGTTTTGTGTGAGGATATGGTGGTATTTAACGTATAAACATGTGAAATTGGTGGTTGAATGTTTGAAATCTTGATGAATCCACCTATGCCTAAGATGTGCATGTAAGGTGTTTGTGAAAATACCTAAGGGAATAGAAATCATGCTTTTATGACATAATAAGTCCTAAGTGACTATTCCATGTTATAAGTTTATGTTCAACGTGATCCCCATGGTATTGTCTTGAATTGGAGAAGTTGTATAAGATGCTCATGATATTGTTGTGATGATATGGAATAACCATGTTATTGAAGCAATGAAAGTATATAGATGTTGTGTGCATTCCCGATCATGTGATAGTTTGTTGAGAATCATTGTTATTATGAAACCCTTACTTATGATATTTTGAATTGTGGACTCAAATCTTGTGATCAAGTCAGTCATGTGTGTCAGTTTCCTTCCATCGAGTCCTGGGGGTACTTGTACCTGAAAACTGTAGTTGTGTGCCTAGAGCTAGTGTCATGTTTCAAGACATCCTCAGTCAAGCTATGTTCCATAGATTTGCAGTTAGTCATGTGATTCAGGAAAGACTCTGAAATCTTATGAAAACTCAGTACTTAGTAAGATCGGCAATCTCATGACTTAGCTAGATATCAGATGTTAGTAGTGTTCCGTCAGTCCAAGGAACTCAGTAAACTCAAAATTATTTTAGTTCAGTTAGTCAGTTCAGCTCAGTTAATCTGTTCAGTGTCTTTCAGTTGGGAGTTGGAACTAGCACCGAGCGAGTATGGGGATGGCGGTTTCCCCGTTAGAGAGGTAGAACCATTAGAAGCAATCCCTGTACTGCAGAACTACATAGACAACGTAGGACAGGAGTCACCCGTTAGATTAAGGCTAAACTTGATTATTATATTGCCTTGGCCTTGATTTTCTGTTCAGGGTCACCCGTTAGAGAGGATTGACCATTGCAGAGGTCTCTACCCGTGGCAAGGTATTGATACCCTTCCAATATGGGAAAATATTGGACCCCACCAGTAAAGTAGTAAGGCATGTCGGTTAGGTTACTACCTCCCATAGTCACAGTACAGTTTTAGTTTTAGTATCAGTCTTCTGAGTAGAAATCAGGAATCAAGACTGTCAAATACAGTCATCGATCTCAGTAAGGAACACAGATAGTTCCATTAATTCCTAGACCATCCCATTAGATAGTCTTGGTCCCATATTCACATGCTTATTATTATATCTATAGGTCACCCAGCAGACAGGCTTGATCTCAATCTCAGATAGCAGTCGAGTATTCTCATTATCAGTTTCAGTGATCACTAATCACCTAGGACTGATCTCAGACTTAGATATTCAGATACAGTTTGGAACTTAGATAGTTTTCCTCAGAATTAGGACTGTTTAATATAGTCATCCATGTCATCAGTCATTCAGTATCTCAGTATCACAAAACTCATGTTGTCAGAGTTCAAACTCAAGTAGTCAGTATCTCCACGAATTTTGTAGCAATTACGTATGTATGTATGTATGTATGTATTCTCACGTTCATATTATTCAGCATGTCCATGCAGACAAACCCCATGCATTTAGCCTACCCCAACGTATACTCAGTACTTTAGTTGTACTGACGCATTTGCGCTATGGTGCTTTCTTTTATGTTACACCATAGGTTCTTAGGTGTAGATTCCAGATCAGCAGTAGCAGTTCAGTAAGCAGTGAGTCCTCATCTTTCAAGGACATGATCGTTACATTTATTATTCCAGTATTTCAGTTTATTATCAGTTTAGGGAGTTAGTTAGATACATGTTCCTTTAAATCCTTATTCAGATAGTTTAGAGATTTTCGGACGATAATAGAGTTTTTTTCAGATTTAGACTTTAGTATTTTTAGTTTTGTTTTGGTACTGTGATACCACTTTATTTTAGATATCATATTATTCAAGATTGAACCTTACGCCCTCTTTGTTCATGTTTACGCATTTTATATGAATATCATGCAGTTGCAGGTACAAATATCAGTCATGGGTTAGCTTGTGGTCCTTCGGGGTCATGAGCACCGTGTAGCATTCCGGTTCAGTGAATCGGGGTGTTACATATAAAGATGTTGATTCTTGGGTTCCTTCCACCCAAGATGTTAAAGAATCCCTTTTTAAATTCAAATATTATGATTCTGTGAGTTTTTATGGTTTATGTGAATTAAAGTTCATGTTTATGTTACTGTTGAGTTATAATCCATGCTTTAGAATACAAGTTGCAAGCTTTGATCTTGTTATGAGTTGAATTGTATTAAGTCCATCTTAAATCCCTAAATTTGCAAGCTGTTTGATGTAGTATTTGTTGTATAACCCAGGAATGCACCCCATATGTTTGATAAATAGCTTATATGAAGGAATTAGATTCATTATAGCATGTTGACAAGAAATCCCCAATTAGGTGTAAATTTATGCAGGCCAAGTGTTTGTTGAAAAGCCTTAGTGAATGAGTTATGACATGTTAGCCTGAAACCCCCTAGTTATGTGTTCTTTAAGGCATGTTAAGTGTTTAATGCAAGACCTTATTGAATGATGTATGAGCCAATAACATATCTCTCTAAACTATCACATGTATATGATTTCCAATTGCTTGTAAAGATGCTTTAATGATTGTAATGGTTAATGAAAGTCCATGGTCGGGATTATTCAAGAATGGTTATGCTTACTTTTATGTATTCGAGTCCTAGGGGTATTTATAACCAACAAATTAGATGAAAGTCTAGAGCCAATGTCAGTTTCAAGATACACTAAATCAAGCTACAATTAGTAGAACTCAGTTAGTTATAGAATTTAGTACTCTCAGAAAGTTACAAAATTTAATAAATCTCAATAATCTAAGTATTATTAGTATTCCAGCTTTGGTTCAGTACTCAGCTCAGATCTTAGTAGTATTCAAGAATTCTATTCAGATCTTAGTAACATTCTAGTAAATAATTCAGAAGTCAGTATCATTCAATCAGATAATGAGATTCAGTAGTATTCTATTAGTCTTCGGAATCAAGTGAACTCATCTTAACTCAGTTACTCAGTATGATCAGTAATAGATTCAGCTCAGTCTAGTACAATTTAAGAAAAAAGATCATCTCAGATTCTTTCATTTGGGAGTAAAACTTATCACTGAGCGAACCTAGGGATGGGGATTTACCTGTTAGAGAGGACTGAGATCCCTAGGAGAAATCCCTAAGTTCCAGAACGACGTAGCCAGAGTAGTTATGAGATGTCACCCGGTAGATAGGACTGACATACTCAGGGATCAACCGTTAGTATATTATGTATATACAGGACTGATCCCAGGGGTCACCCGTAAGATAGGACTTACACCACAAGAGAGTTCTTTACCTGTGGAACGGTACTGACACCTTTCCAACTAGGGTTATAGGTTGGACCCCAACTTAGATATAAGGGGCATATCGTTAGATGACTACTTCCCACAGTCTTAGTTTTAGAATTAGTCTAAGCAAAGAAACTCAGCTCAGTGGTATAGAGTAAGGTCTGTCAGATACAGTCAATCATTATGATTATCAACAGACTCAGATATCACCCGCTAGATAGGACTGGTCTCAAATTCAGTTAATCAGCTTTAGTATCATCAAATTCAGAGATCACCCACTAGATATCACTGATTTTAGATTAAGTCAAATCATAATATTATTAGAATATACAGAGATCATCCGGTAGATAGGACTGGTCTCAGATTCAGTTAAGTACTCTCATTATCATTAGATACAAAGATCACCCACTAGATAGGACTGATCTCAGAATTCTATCGAGCATTTCCATTATTATCTGATTCATAGATCACCCGCTAAATAGGATTGATCTCAACCTCAGTACTTAGTTATCAATATCAGAAGATTCAGTTATTTAGTATCTCAGTATTAGTAGTGATTTCAAACATCAGTAAAGCAGTATCTGATTCACAGCATTCAGAGTCACGATGATTTCAGTTATTGTTTGTGCATTCATGCATATATCCTCATTCAGTACTCTCATTATTATTCAGTTAAGTAATTGTTCATGCATAAGGTCTTTCATAAGGTCTTACCTCATCTTGCATACTCAGTACATTCCCACGTACTAATGCATTTATACCATGGCATTTTACTTTACACCATAGGTTCAGAAGCACGAGATCCAGAGCACCCTTAGCAGCTTAGTTCCAGTCAACAGCAGTACACCTAGCAGTGCGTCCTTATTATTTAAGGATGGTTATTATTTTATTTTATTACCAATTTTAGTATTTCAGTAGTTGGACTTAGTTGGGGACAGTCCTATCAACTACTTATTCAGACACTTTAAAGGCTTTTTGACTACAGAGTTTATAAACTAGTTGTTCGGACAAATGTTTAGTTTTGATATTGTTAAACTTTATTCAGTTGTTTTTCAAGTATTTGAACCTTATGGCAATTTTCCGCCATTTTTTTCATTTATTTCAGTATATTATGCATTGCTCAGTTACAGATATCAGAAAGGGTTAACTTGTGTTCCCTTGGAGTCATGAGCACCGTGTGGCATTCCAGTTCCAAAAAATTGGGGCGTTACATCGTCCTACCGCTATAGCACCATAGAGCGGGCTAATAGCGGTGACCTACTGCCTTGGGACGACTCCGATTTGAAGTTTTACTACTGAGCGGTTTTGACTTCACCACTATTGCACCACCAAGCGGTGTTATCGCGATAGCCCACTGGCTCATATGAAAAATGTTATAAAATTTTCTCGGATATCGGATTTAAGAAAAATTAGTATCTTTAGAAAGAAATTTCAATTATATATCTATTGGTAGGTCATGAGCTCAAAAATTCTCAGTAATATGAAAGATATGCCTATTTTAAATTGACTATAGCTACATCTTTCTCAAGAACTTAATCGATAAGGGATATTTTGATTCGTCTAATATCTAGGAGTTATTTGAGGCCTTAATATACATAAAACTCACTCATAAAACTACCAAAACACTACAATTTATTCCTCATGAGCTTGTAGCATGTCCCTAACATTGGTTTTAATTTTTGAGGTATTACAATATCTCCCCCTTGGGAACATTCATCCTCGAATAAGATTCGCTAGACTTAAGAGTACTGAACTAAGGCAACTGAGATTACATACTGAATATTCTTGATAGGAAACATGATTACATGACTGATTCTGAAACCTGGCGACTAACTGAACTGATTTGTGAATACAGGCAATGACATAAAAATAGTAATAAGGCTGAGATATAAATTAGAGATTCAACTTATGTGTACCCATTACATCAAGAAGGATCTTACTACGTGAATAGAAGATAGAAGGTTTTAGGACATGAAATCTTGGGGGATTATAGTGAATTTTCCCCTTGGGATATTATGTAACCTGAAAGATACTAACGTGGCTGAGATACCAATGAGACAGCGAGATCATCCATGGGGCACTTATGAACTAAATCATGGCTCAATATCTAGGATCTAAAAGTGATGCCTGATGTATGAACTGAACTAAATTTATGACTTGCCTAGTCGTGAATGAATTTGCTCATAAATAGGTGAGATTAAAACCATAGGATCAAGTCTTCTTGACTGTAAAACTGAATTACTAGCGATACAAACTAACTAATACTGAAAGCTTATTCTATACTGGAGTGTTTATTCGACATACTTTCTATAACGTTATAATGACTTTAGGGAGCATGGAATCTTGTCAAGGTCTTAATAAGACATATGAATAAGAAATCACATCATGGCTAAAATTCAATAACATGGGACACAAGCCTACCAAACATCAGCCAAGATAGAGTTACTAACCTTATGCACTGCAAAAACTAACTTACAAATCTTATTCATACTTCTCAACTATTCCCTCAACTATACTTTCCTCTTCAATATCGCACTTCACTTGTGGCTACTAAAATATTCACATGGTCACTGATAAATCTACCTACTGAGGTTTGAGTTGGATTGAATTTTCCCACTATGTTCAAGCCTACTCGAATCTACAAAATGCACACATCACACTGTAATACTTGTTTGAGTCATGAGTTTGATTCACCCTACTTTTTCCCACCTACTTTTTTCAAGAATAATTTTTTTATCACTTCATCAACAACTACATCTAACCTCTTACTATCCATTCACTAACACTTAATGCTTTTACCCACTTACACACCAACATGACATGGAAAGTCAATGTTCGTAACTAGATCCTAATGTAAAACAAGCATACAACAATCTTTTCTTAACATAAAATATTTATTCTTTCCGATTTAAGAAATTGATCATCACTACATTATTTCATAAAGGGATGTCACTAAAAGGCTTAATCATGAGGACCGGAAGCATGAATGAACACTATGCATAACTTGACACTTAACTGAGGCCTGAGGAATAAAGTATCAATGTCATGAATTCATCAAGAAATCTAATCAGAGGATTTACATAACAAAAATCTAAATTTTTCTAATTGTTGAAAGTGTAGCCTGAGTATTGTTACTGAACATACTGTAAAGCATGAGTACTTAAGTCATGAGCTACATGATCTGATTTTGGAGTTTGTATATACTTGGAACATGGTTCTTACTGCTAGGTAGATTGGAACTTCTTATACTAGGGACTGGAAGTGTACATGATTTTCTATAATGTGCACGAGTATGAGCTATGATTATAAGGCTGACATGAAAGGCATGAGTAGATATCATTATAACTAAGGTACAAAACTTTGAACTAAGACATGAATGGTTCAGGCTGCTTCCCCCTAACTTATGTTCTACCATACACTGCATCACTACTAGAATATGAGTGACTGACTTGGTTAGGTTACTTGCCCTATCATCTCCCCCTTAGCTTAAAGCCATCACTCTAAATCTGGGTGCCACTCAATAAACATATCTAAACTGAACTGCCACTACTTTACTCTATAATCTAGGGTATAATACTATGCATAACTGGTAAACTCACCCTAAATAACTATTCCCGATAATGTAAAACCCACTACTAGTACTTCCTACTAAGATACAACTCTTAACTTCCTATATCCCAAACAATTATCATATAATAACTTAACCATTGACTAACTTAGAATTCTCAAAGATTCAAACTTAGATTCTAACACATAATGTGGATGTCCCCAAATCTTTAATGAACCATACTACTTTCATCATAACCTACAAATATCACATCTCTAAACTTATATTTTCCCGACACCATGAGAATTACCACTACACCAACATTAACAACACATATAATTTTGAATTACCAAACTTAAACTCTTGCATAAACTCTTTCAAGCATATTGATTCATCTTTCATACAACTAGCCCCATGGAATAAATACTCTGCTCAATCCGGATATGACTATCCCAACTCTACTACTATTTCTAAAGGACAGGGTTCATACTTTTAACTCTGGGTTACATGCTGGTATAAGACTCTAAGAAGAATCTGGAAATATGTCTGACTCTTAAGTACTAAGGTGCTACCCCCATCATTCATGGATTGGTTCATTTAGAAAAAAAAATTGATCGGCTATATTTCTAAAATCAACTAAAGTGATTCTCTAGGATACTGAAATCGGGTAGTTTCTATATGCTCGTCTAGACAGGATAGATTTTACCACTGAGTTAGGCACTGAAAAGGGCTCTGCTAAGGTTTTGGGACTGAACTGAACTCGACAGCTAAATAGGGGTTACGAAGAGGAAGTAAAGTTTTGGGGCATATTAAAACATACACAAGAATATGAAAGGCATGTGACCTACCCATAACCGTATCAGGAGCACTATCCTAATAACGTTGGGAATGGAGTGCATAAAATCTATTCTAACGTTAACCATTGGTGGCACTGGAAGTAGCACCCTGCTGAGTCGAGCGATCGACTGGAACTTGGGAATGACTATACTGACTATGCTGACCCACTTGAGGGCATTACCTAACTCAGTGGCCTGGCTCGCCACATAAAAAATACAACCCACTACCAGCCCTAAATACACCCTGATGATTCCTACCACACTTCCCGCAGTGAGGGTTAGTACGACAACTCTTTTACTTTGACTTAAAATAACCTATTTTGGCCCTCTTATTCTTTCGCTCCTTGTTTCTAAGATCCCTTTTCTCACTCACTTGATCATGATACAAAAGCCTAGATAGGACAACAACATATAGTTTATTCTAAGAAACTACTGAATAAGATAAGGTAGTGAAAGCAACTCTAAACTTAGCGTGAGAGATATTCTCATTCAGGGAATCTTCCTGAACATGCAGAGGTGTCGGTTGATTCTCGTTTCTTCTCTCGTTATTCTTTCTGGGAGGTATGGTCTGTAACGGAATAAAGAATGGATTATAAGGAGTGTTTAAATTGAGCTCAAGATCATTCACACGACATAAACATTTTCTAAGTATAAAAAATAAGGGAACTGATGAGATCATATTAATCCCGCATGCAATACCATAACCATGTTTGGGGACTATCTGAGAAACCTCTATCTATTGGGATTTAAACTTGACTATTTATTTTACCTCAAAAATAATGTAGAGCTGGACTGAATAGATTATAATGAAAATATGTATGATTTTTGTAGAAGACATTTCTATAGCATGAGCTGAGATATGAAAGAGAGGAAACTTTTTCTAAAACATCTCGTAGCCTTTTGTCGATAAGTGTAGTGCGTTTCACACCCATGAACAAGAATCTACTTGACGCAACTTTCAGACTTCCTAGGATACTTTAAAACCTTAGGCTCTGATACTAAGTTTTTAATGCCCCGAGAGTACACCCTGGGTGTTGCACGGTGCTTACTATCATAAGTGACCATAAGCTAACCCATGCTGGTACTGTTGTGAGCACTAAATTACAAAACAAAAAAATATGTGCAGAATTTAACTTAAATACAATAAGGTTTTAAATCATAGTTTTGTTTACGTTTGTAAAACAATACTAACATTATTGATAAAATGACTGAAAATAACGACTGAAATTTTACTGGTAATCTGTACTACTCTGAAAAGCCTCTAATGAATGAATAAGAGTTGTATGAGATAGACCTCGAATTCACTCCAACTAACAACTGAATTGAAAGCATGGAAATAAATATAGTTTGTCCTCAAAATATGAGGAATCACCACTGCTATACTGATAATCTAGAAAGTCTATGCGCGATCCAGGAACTGAGCGTTCAAACCTTTGATATGATACATCATAGCGCATAAAAAAGTATGCTATTAGTACTTTGAATGTACTGGTATGCTAAATGAGGTAGGATAACATGTATGGTCTCATGGGCATAAATAATAACTAACTGAATGCATATACCATGAAGTACTGAATAGAGTTTATAAAATCTGTAGATACTATGGATACATGAAGTTTCTAAATAGTGAGGATACATGAAGTCTATAAATGCTGACGATATATAAAGTCTGTAAATACTGAGGATGCATGACCAAGCATTTAACATGTTCTGAATATAATTTGTAAATTGAAATCTAATAAATGAATAACTGATAATCGTATGTTATTGTCAATGCAAGCCTGAACTTAGTTGGAACTAAATACTGAAACTGAAACTGTGGGAGGTATCATCTAATCGATATGTGCTAGTACTGTGCCACGGGTATTAACAAGCAGAAGAGTCACCCTAATCTGGTAGGTTCCCTAATGAGATAAGTATTACCCTTATATGGTAGGTAAATACTTTATTAACCCTCAGCTGGCAGGTTGATATCTCAACCTACGCTGGATAAATAGTTTTGGAATATAGGGTCTGTTAATAAAGGTCACACCCTCGATTGGTAGGTGAACCCTCATCCCTAGGTTTGCTTGATGCTAAATCCTACTCCCAATTGAACTGACTCAGAATAGAAAACTATTCTAAGTTTAATTGATTATAATTTCTGACTGGACTGATAATGCACACAACATATTTTAAATCTATTCTAAAGATACTGATAGTAACAGCTAAATTTTTGATATTCATAACCCCAGGACTAAATAGCAATAATAGTAAAATAGTACTAAACTTGGGGAACATCATATGAAAGTATTTATCCAAAATTCATTCTTGTAGGCATTTCATCAAACACTTGATATGCATAGTTCAAGCTAAGCATGGGAATAGTTTAAATCTTATAGTAATAGCATGAATTCAACTTCAACTACACTAATTATGATTTAAATTAGTGAATAACGACATTAAAACATGTGGGTTTTGATAATAACAATAATTTCATATAAACATAGTATAAAATTACAATTCATGGAAGTTGATGGTTAAAATCACCATTTAAAATCATAAGAACTTGTAAAGATCACAACCTTGAATATAAAATTGTATACTTGGAATCCATGGGTGGAATGATCCATGGATGAACATTTAACATACTTGGGTCGATGAATTCGCGAGATTTGATTGTGAATTCTTGAGATTTATTCTTGAATTGTGCAGGCTAGGGTTTTTTTCTTGAAAGATGGCTACTTTAATTTGAGAAATTTATGAAATAATGATCATATGATGCTCTCTTGAGACATAAATATCATTTTTTGATGGTTTTGGAGCTATGGGAAAAGAACAAACGGTTCTTGGACATTAAAAATCCTAATTTTGAGGCTTACCGCTGAGTGGTATTGGTCCCACCGCTATAGCACTGCTGAGTAGGCCAATAGCGGTGATCTACTGGCTTGGGAAAATCCTATATGAATGTTTATTTCTGAGTGGTATTTGCTTTATCACTATTGCATCGCCGAGTAGTGTTATCTCAGGAACCCACTGCCTCACACGAAAAATGCTACAACTTTTCACTCGGTTATCCGATTTAAGAGAAATTGGTATCATTGGAAAGATAATTAAATTATATATCTATTTATGGGTCATGAGACCAAAAATTGTCAGTAAAATGAAATATATTCTTATTTGAAGTTAACTATAGCAACATCTTTCTCAAGAACTCAATCGGTAAAGGATATTTTGATTCATCAAATAGTAAGAGTTATTTGAGGAATTACTATTAATAAAACTAAATCATAAAACTACCAGAAGACTATAATTTATTCCTTATGATATTTTAGCATATCTCTAACATTGTTTTAGATTATTGGGGTATTACAAAAAATTAATGATATTGACAAGCTCTCAAATACAAACAAGGGCGAGTTCGAAGATAAATGATATGAGCTGGAAAATTGGTTGGCAGAAAGATTGTGTCCCAAAAAAGAAGTCTCGTGGGAGTAAACCAAGAGTAACATCCACAAGACTGACTTAACTTCCAAGGCTCGGATTTAGTTGAACATAATATGTAGCCTAGTCTCCCTTTGCACTCAGATGACATCACTCCTAGATTTGCGGTACTAGATGGTCTCTTGCATTCTATACAGAATTCCTTTGAATGTTGGTCGTCTTGTGGTTTCTAATATGAAATTCTTTAAAAACGAAGGTGGTACACATCTTTTCTTACCCTCTTTGATTACTAAGCTTTCTATGATAGCAGGGGTTCCAGAATACTCTAAAGATACTTAAGTGCACCCTGGTATGCCCATATATCCTTTGAGAATTTAAGGAGAGAGTGCATCGGGTAAAACCAAGAAGAGAAAGATTGACTTAGGGATGCCAACATATGAGGAGCCTGAGTCTTATAGGTCATCTACCACCAAGCCTCTTAATGATATTTGAGTTGATATTGCGGAAATCAACGATTTCATGTCTAACTTACCCTATGGACTGGGAGATCCATTCAACACTCGACATTCATATGCATCAAAGGTTGATTATGAAAAGTATTAGGAGGACCAGATGAAATAGGGAACTACTATTACTAGTCTCGAGAAAACCTACTAACCTTTAGCGGCTTAACATCGTGATCTCTGGTTTGCACATAAAAAGATGGTCATAAGAGAGAAGAAGAGAGATAGGTTTTCACTAAGATGTGGAAGGGGTGTAGGGCCAGGTTCTTCAACAAGATATGGAAGGGGGTAAAGGGCCTTTGGAATGTCCTAAAACACCATGATTGACTTCCTTTATCTTGAGTGTAAAGTGGCGATGAGGCCCTAGCCGAGTGTTTCAGTTCTGAGGAGGCTGATGATGATGCAGAGTATAATAACGACAAACGCTCTTGATGTAGTTTCAGGAAGCACAATTATGCCTTTTTATGCTTGATTATTGATACAGTTAGGACACTGCTATATTTTAGAAGGGTTTTCCTAGCTCCATATGTATTTGTTCAGGGCCTGTATTATTGATATTGCTGGATATTTTGATGTTTCTTTTTGACAATTTTTATTTATATTTGGGTTATAATATTCAGGAACTCTGATTAGTGTCCACATTTGCATTGATTAGTTATTTTTCTCTTAGGTTTCTACTTTTTCTTTATTTTACTTTAATATTGGATGAGATTTTCCCTATGATAGATTGAGTAATGACATTCTTTATGGGAAAGCATTGTGTTTGTATTTGAAGCCATAGATGCAGGGAAGTTTGAGTACCCATGCCATCTAATTCACAAAATGCAATGGAAAATTGAGTACATATAACATTTCAGATTTTGGTGTCGCATGTATACCTATGGATAATATCGAGTAGACATATTATTGGTTAGACCGTATGAAAACCACAATGTGATTTAAGGGTTGGGTTGGTGCCATAATTAAAAAATAATATGTGAGGCACATGCAAATTAAACAACCCCATCCGTCCATAATTTTTTCAAAAATCAAGATCATGGATCTGAGTAACCTTGTAACAAATCCTTTTCTCTTTTTGTGACTATGAATTTTTGACTTATGAAAATTAAGAGATACTCCATTTTTGTCTCTAACAAAAGGAGAAATCGAACCTCCTTGGAAAATTTTACATCCATTGTGTTGTAAGCTTATTTATCCAAATCTAATGTGTACTTGGACCATCTAGAACTTGACCCATTAGTCTCTTAAGGCTGATTATTATTGTACTTGGTTGGGAAGATGATCTTCGGCCATATTTGTGACATTAGAAGTCCACTTTAGCCTAAAATTCCTACCCTTGAATAGATGTATCCGTAGTCACCCACTTTGAGCCTTTACACCTTTCTTTGGAAAACACATTGCAAGCGATGAGCCTTTAAATCTTTATCCCTCTTTTGAACCCTACCCTTTTTGAACTTAAAATTGCAACTTGAGGCTAAAATCCTAATTTGGAGGTGGTGATGATTGAAAGAGGTAATTTCTGGCCACAAAGTTGTAACTAAGTGCCTATAAGCTTAAGTACTAAGAACAAATGAATAAGAAAATGAAAGGATCCAATAAAGGAAAGAGAAGCACAAAGGGTGCAAGAAAAATAAATGAAAAGAAAATGTTGAACAAAGGAAATAACAAGTAGGTACATGTGTAAAGAGTGAAAATAAAAAAAGTATCTCATGATCAAATGTTTAATGGAATAGTGTGATGTAGATGTTAAAGGAGGGTTAGCAATGATGTTCCTAAGAGATATCCTTCCATACCCTAAACCTATGTTACAAGCTCAAAAAACCCTTCGTGATTCCCAACAAAGTATTTTTATTATAGTGGCAATTGAAAATAGGGGCAAGCCTACAACATGGTACTTGTTAGCGTCACATGTTCTTGAGAGAGAGAGAGTGTGTTTTACACTTACATTTCTTATTTTACAATTGATAACTTATTGTGTGAAATATTCTCTTATGTGAGGAGGCATCTAAATAAGTCAAGGTCGGTAATTTTCTCATCTCCTGAAAAATGAGGCAAAAAGAAATATAAAGTAATTGTGGTCAAAGATGAGTTACTTTTACAGTATTAGTGATTGTTGTATAGTTTCTCTTTAGAGCCTCTTGCATATTTGAAAAATCATATTTTATGCTGAGAGGTCTTGTAAAAATAGTTTTGCCCATGTTTCAAGAGATAAATTATGGTATTTACTAAACTTGAAGTCAATGTGATCATTTAGGTCATTCAATATAGGCATAAATATACATAGTCTCATTATAAGAGGTAGTGTCACTTGAGGACAAGCAAAGCTTTAAGTTGGGGTATTGATAAGCGATGAATTTACCACTTATTTACACTAAACATTCGTGCACATTTCCATGATTTAAAGGTATAAACGAGACATATGTATGATTAAATTCCCTAATATCTATATTTTGCAAGCGTAATGGTTATGAGATGGAGAGATATGGATGTGAGATCAAATAGTCAAAAGAACAGAAAGAAAGTGTAGCTGGAAGACCTAAAGCAGAAACAAGCCTCAATTACCATGATCTCGGTCTCAGGGTCGCAATCACGAACAATCAAGAAGGTCAACAACCATGGTTAGATTGATCTACCCGCAGTCACGGTAACCGTGATCGTGCCGAATCTAGTTCGATTGTTGCTATGATTGATTTAGCCCAGGGGCATTTTTGTAATTCTCAACAGACATTCCCATATCTTTTAATGTCTTAAAACCCTTTCCCTTTTTGGGCATTCTAGAGACTAGCAACATTTTGAATTTGAAATTACAACCCTAAATTGGGCAAGATTTGTATATTTTATTTGGAGATTTATATTTTGGTATTTGTGAAGTATGGATGCCTTGAACAACCCATTTTGTATATGTTTCTTTCTTTTCTTCATTAGTAGTTAAATATTTTAGCCTTGGAATTATGTTGAACTAAAGTGCAAATTAGTTGTGTGTTGTGATGTGTTGGTGTACATACTAGTTATATAATAATAGGTTATACTATTTCTCGATTAAATGGGTTGGGATTCACAGATGAAATCCCCAAAGACCCACATGGGTGTGTTTGTTAAAACCCCATGTTATTGTAAGCCTAAACTATCCTTGAAAGAGAGGTTTGGGTGAACTTTAGGAACCCTCATCATCCTTGAAATAGGGATGTGTGATCCAAGGCAATAGTATACAATTTTAAGGTTTAGTTTACTCATTTTCACTATCTTACACATAAGGGTGATTTTGTAGTTGACTTTACCTTGGGTATCATCCTATAAATAGGGATGCCAAAATTGTGGTAGTGGGTGAATATGATTGTCACACTTGTTAGGTACCCAAATGAGTCAACAAGTGATATCTTTTAGGGTTTATTGAGCAATTAACCTCAATGGTCCTAGACATAGCCAACCACATTATTAACTTACTAGCATGTGCATCAAATATCACACACCTATACCTAAGTTGACCTTAGATAGACATAATCCCGACATTTTTCAAATACCAAAGTTCAATTGAAATTTATTGCTTATCTTGTGAAATCAAGTTACTAGTGAGATACATCCTCCATTAATAGAACCCCCTCCCCATTTTTAATTATTTCGTTCACTTTACTAACACTTCGGGTATTATCTTAGTAGGACTTAATAACCCATAAGATTAGAAGTATATCTTTCACTCCTTGTGTATTCGACCTCAACGAGAGTTGGGATATTGACAACGACCATCCTAGACCACTTTAAATGGTATAGGTAAGTGTTATCATAAGACTAGTCCAAAAACTAGAAGGTGATGGTCGATCCAATCATAAAATCCTTACCCTTAGACAGTAGGTCCAAACGCTTTGCACGAGGAAAAAAAATAGGAGAGATTATTCATAATAGGATTTCCATCAGAGAAAAAGATGCAAAAGTATAGTATGAGTACAATAATACAGTACGTATTAGGCATCATAAGCCAACTGAACTCAAATACCATATAAATACAATAAAATACGAATTTATCTAAGATAAGTAATGAAGCACAAAAGAAGATAACAAGTCAAAAATAGGTATTTAAGGGAAATATGATGATTCATAAAGGTCCGCTACTAAAAAAAGGACGTGATTGGGTATTAGGTCCCTCATTCAAAAATAATAGGATCACAAGAAGTTTATAGAAATGTAAATAAAATGAAATATTTTTAAAGTATCTCTTGTCTCAATGGAGTAAACCACCTAACCCAATCGTATTTAAAATTCTCTCCACTAGATTTCACTTGCAATAACTGCTACATATACTCATAATAACACTATTGTGAAAACTTTACTGGCTAACTCTTGCTAGGACTACAACTCAACTTAGACTCAACCACAAAAATACTCACAAGTATCTCAAAGAGAAGATATGAGTTTACAGTTGTAAGATCAATGCAAGACTCAATCAAGCTATAAATAATAACAAATTTTAATATGAGCAAGAGGTTTCTCTTTGCGAATGATGATTATATATGATGAGCATTGGGAGAGAAGCTTCTTCATCAATAAATACTGGAAAGGACCATTGAAAATTCATCCCATTATAATGACCCAATTTTTGGTGATGTTTGTGAATTATTCATTTCAATGTGATTTTACCTCTTTACCCCTCCTTGTGGTTAATTTTAGATATTTTTGGGGTATAAGGATGATTGACTCAATTTTCAATATATTTTGGTATGATTTTTCAAGTTTGTAGTTTTTGGTGAAAAAAGCTTTGTGGTTGATTTCAGTCAACATTTGTTGTTTGATACATTAGATGGAGAAATGGACTCAGCTAGCAGATTCAGAACATCAATTTTTAGGTTGGTAACATAGTTGGTGTTGTTTTATGGCTTTTGTATCTCATTTCGACCTAAATTTGAAATGTTGTGAAATTAGGTCTCAAGGGTCAATATTTTTAAAATGATGTGTTTTTGAAAAATTGATATCACTGTTGAGCTAGAGCATCAAATTTGATAGGTTAGCATTATTTGTTTGTGTTCTAGAGATTCTAGATGAATCTCGAGGTGTATGAGAAGACTTAGAATTTTCCAAGTCACCACAACTATTGCGATAAAATTGGTTTGACTGGTAAGGTCATGGTTTCAGTATTGTAGCAGCCAATTGGGCACATTAGTGGCTCTGGTCATCCCAGCATGTACCTGTTTAGCGATCACTAGGGCGCTTAAGCATGTAATACCCCAAAGTTTTCAAGCAAATTTCGTCCTAAGAATGCCTAGTATTAGACTCTAAAGTGAATGATAATTATTTCATGAGGAATTTATAAGATTTTCACATTTTTTCATGTGAAAAATTCAATAAGCTTTTCATCGATATATGATTCACTTAAATACGAAAATCGGGTAAGAAGTTATGAAAATTTCATGTTTCCATCGTAAAACAACGCCATATTTGTCGGTGGCGCGTCGTGCCACAAGAGTAAATGGAATTTGGAAATTTCCAGTAGGTGTCCGCAATTATGGCGCATCGCTCCAACACTCAAATTTAGAATTGTCCTTTTTCAAGTGTCTCAGCATGATTTCCCCCGTGTTGCGCCAAAGTTCCAGGTCCCGAAGAAAGGAGCAACGTGATGGTCTACATCGCGCCATCCCTTAATTTCCCAATTGTCAATTTTTAGTGACATTTCATGATAACGCTGCATCGCACTAGGGGCCCAGTTCGGGAAAATTTTACTGAAATTAAAATGATGCGTCCAGGGTTAAAAGGGTAAATTTCATACCCCTATTTAAACCTTATAACACGTGATTTAGCCATTGTTCACCTAAAATATACTATTTTCTGTCAAGTTTAACTTAAGAACAAGCCAAGGTTTCTATTGGGGATTTAAATTCAAGAAGATTTCACCATCAATCTTCAAAAAATCACGAACTAAGGTATGCATAGTGTTAATTCCTGGACTCCTTTCGTCCATGAAGCCCAAGAATCCCTTTTCTAAATTCAAGTTATGGATTTTCTTATGAATTTCATGATTTGGGCTACTTTTGTTCATGTTTATAATGATTAATTGAATTGTAATCCATGAATGAGTGTTAAATTCCATATGGGTTGATTTGTATCGATATAGATTCATGAAACCCAAGGACTAAACCTTTGAATTATTAAATTGGAATTGAATGAAGATAATTAATTGTTGTATGATATTGTTTATACATTCTATGCCTACTATGTGTTTGGTTGAATGCCAAGATGAAGTAAAAGTGTCTAATTAGCATGATATCCTGAAATCCCCATGTACGTACAAGCTTATGCCTATCACATATTTGATGAAATAATTTAGTAAATGTATTATGATGATTATTATGTATTCAAGTAAGTCATGCTTTGTTAGTTTCCTTCAATCGAGTCCTGGGGGTACTTTTACCCAAAACATTATCTGTTTACCTAGAGCCATGTTATATTTTCACGATACTCTCGGTGAAGCTATGAATCCTTAGACTTGAGATAGTCTTATAACTCAGGAAAAATCTTTATGATCTCATGACTCAGTCAGTTGTCAGATATCAGTAGTATTCCATCAGTCAACAGATCATAGTAACACAACTCATGTTCAGTTCAATTAATTATGTTCAGTGTCCATTCAGATGCGAGTAGGAATTAGCACTGAGTAAACCCAAGAATGGGGACATACACTATCATATGAGGGTGCGATCCTTAGAAGTCATCCTTGCATTCCAGAACTATGTAGCCAACATAGGTTGAGACATTAACACTGTTCGATGAGGGTTGATGAGGTGGATAAGAACTGTAAGATAAGGACCCCACTATTCTCTTTTGGGGACACTATCAGATAAAGGTTACCCATAGCTTATTCTTACCAGTGGCACGGTATTGACACCCTTCCAATTAGGGTTACAGATTTACCCCAACTCAGCCATAATGGGGTATCAGGCGAATGTCAGTTAAATACTACCTCCCAGAAGTTCAGTATAAGTCTCAGTAAACGATTTCATATAGTTCTTCAGATTCAAGACTGTCAGATACAGTCGACTCAGATACAGTAAGGAACTCAGATAGTTCCATTAGATTCAGGACTGTTAGATACAGTCATCCATGTTATCAGTTACATTCAGATACATATATTTATGGTATCAGTTATATCGGTTATTAGTATGACATGTAATCAGTATTCAGATTAAGTAATCACGATATCACAGTGTCAGTTATAGTTATGTATTTATGTATGCATTCTTGCATTCTTGCATTCATGTTAGACAGTCAGCTAACATTATTCATGCATGTTAACCCTCGCATATATCCTACCTCACATGAATACTCAGTACATTCCATTGTACTGATGCATTTGCGCTATGGTGCTTTTTTTTTTATGTTACACCATAGGTTCAGAGACATGAGTTCCAGATCAGCTGTAGATTCCAATCCCAGCAGTCAAAATAGAAGTAAGTCCTTATCCTTCTAGGACATGATTATTTCTCTACTATTTCATTGATTTGTTATTAGTTGGAGTTAGTTGGGTACATGTCCCATCAACTCCTTATTCAGATTATTCAGACAGTAAAGGATGTCATACTAGATATAGACTAATATGTTTCAGACTTCAGTGTTTACAATTTTTATTTTGGGTATCGTATTACCCCACAGATGTTATCTCATCCATGTTATGTTCCATATTGAACCTTATGGCTTTTTAGTGCATGTTTCCGCATTATTATGTTATATTATGCAGTATAAATGTACAGATATCAGTCATGGGTTAGCTTGTTGTCCTATGGGGTCATGATCATCGTATAACATTCCAATTCAGCAAATTGGGGTGTTACAAACTTGGTATCAGAGCCTAAGTAGATGAATCCTCCATCGTTCCACAGGTATAAAGTAGATGAAGACCCTCAGGAATTCAATGATCAAGTTCAGAAAGTGATAGACATCATGGGGGTCACTACCGTTGAGAGTGCTGAGTTAGCTGCATACCAGTTGCGATATGGCTCATACTTTGTTCAAACAGTGGAAGTCAGAAAGGTCAGATGATGCAAGTCCTATAGAGTGGGAGTAGTTTTTCACTGCATTCTTAGATAGATTCTTTCACAATGAGCTTAGAGAGGGTAAGGTGCTAGAATTCATCAACCTCAGGTAGGGCAATATGACGGTGAAAGAGTATTCTCTAAAGTTTACTCAATTATCCAGATATGCCCCTCATGTGGTTGCAGACGGTAGAGCAAAGATGAGTAAGTTCGCTTCAGGGGTAAATGATAACGTGGTTAATGAGTGCAGATCTGCCATGCTAAATAGTAAAATGACTTTAGCCAGACTTATGACCTTTTCTCAGTAGTTAGAGGAGCAGAAGATTAAGCAGAGGGAAAGCAGAATAAGAAAGCTAGGACAGGTAGCTTCAATTTTAGTCAGCCTAAATCAGAAGAAGGAATCCGTTCTTAGTTTCATCCTAAGTCATTTGTTCCAGCTCCTTTTTCAGCCAGTGCTCTAGCTCCTAAGTTCAGAGATAGAGTGCCAGACTCTAAGTCTCAGGGCAGTATCAATAATGCCCGAACTAATCCCTTTTTCCAGACTTATGGTAAGAAACACAAGGGTGTTTCCCGAGCTGGAAGCAATATCTATTTCAGTTGTGGAAAGCCATGCCACAGAGTTAGAGACTGCCCTCAGTCAGGTTATTAGAGTCATCTCCGCTCCTCAGCTCAGTACGGTCACCCAAATCAGTAGGGTTCCACTACCAGTGCTAATAGCGGGAAACGCCCAAATAGACTAGATGCTCTTTAGCTCCGATAAGATTAGGAAAGTTCTCCTGATGTAGTTATTGGTACTTTACAGATTATTCATGTTCATGTTTACAATTTGCTAGATGCAGGAGCTTCTTTTTTATTTGTTACTCTTTATATAACAGTTGATTTCGGAATCAGTCCTAAAATTCTAGTAGATTCCTTCTCAGTCTCTACCCCAGTGGTCAAAACCATCATAGCCCGTGGGTATACAGGAACTGCCCGATTATGATATTTCTGAAAGTCACTTTAGCAGACTTAGTCGAATTAGAGATGACTAATTTTGATGGCATTCTCGACATGGATTAGCTTTATTCCTGCTATGCCACAGTAGATTGCAGAAACAGAATAGTCCAGCTTCAGTTTTCAAATAAAACCGTACTTGAGTAGAAGGGTAGTGTATCCGCTTTCAGGGGTCAACTTTTGTCCTACCTTCGGGTAAAGAAAATGATGTCTACGGGATGTTTTTACCATATTTTTCATGTTAGATATTCTAGTTCCGAGAATCCTAGTCTTGAATTAGTTACAATTGTAAATGAATATTCAGATGTCTTTCCCGAAGATCTTCCAAGAATTCCTCCCAAAAGGGAAATAGACTTCAGCATTGATCTTCTTCGAAATACTTAGTTTATCTCTATTTTTCCATATAGAATGGCACCAGAAGAACTCAGAGAACTGAAAGAACAATTTAAGGATCTCTTAGATAAGGGATTCATCAGGCCCAGAGTTTCCCCTTAGGGCGCTCCAGTATTATTCGTGCGAAAAAATTTCCCTTGACATTTTGAAAATAGATTTCCATACTCAGTATGGTCACTTTGAATTCTTAGTCATGTCATTTGATCTTACTAATGCCCCAACAGCTTTCAGGGAGTTGATGAACTGCGTGTTCAAGCAGTACTTGGACATGTTCATCATAGTCTTCATAGATGATATTCTAGTCTATATCTGCACTGAGCACGATCATGCAAACTATCTCATAATAGTACTTCAGACTCTCAGAAATCATCGGTTATTTTCCAAATTTAGTAAGTACAAATTTTGTCTAAGGTCAGTAACATTCCTTGGTCACATCATTTCCGGTGATGGCATTAGAGTAGATCCTCAAAAGATCAAAGCATTAAGAAAATGGCCTCGCCCTTCTCTCCATTAGATATTAGAATTTTCTTGGTTTGGCATGCTATTACAGACGGTTTGTTGAGGGATTTTCTTCTATTGCATACCCTATGTCCAGATTGACTCAGAAGAAAGTCATGTTTTATTGGTTAGATCCTTACGAGAAGAGTTTTCAGGAGTTAAAGAATCGACTCACCTCAGCTCCAGTTTTAGCTCCTTCAGATGGTCCATATGGGTTTGTAGTGTATGGTGATGCATCCAGAGTAGGTTTGGGTTGTGTCCTCATGCAACATGGTTAGGTCATAGTCTATGCCTCCAGACAGCTTAAGCCCCATGACAAGAATTACTCTACTCGTGATCTTGAGTTAGCAGTCATAGTATTTTCATTAAAGATTTGGAGGAAATATTTATACGGTGTTCATGCAGATGTGTTCACAGTTCATAAGAGTCTTCAGCATGTCTTTTCTCAGAAAGATCTTAATGTTTGTTAGAGAAAGTGGTTAGAGCTCTTGAAAGATTATGACATGAGTGTTTTCTATCATCCTGGAAAGGACAACATAGTGGTCGATATTCTCAATAGAGTATTCATGTGTAGTGTTTCTCATGTTAAGGACAGTAAGAAGAAGTTAGCTCAAGAAGTCCATCAGTTTTCCAAACTATGCGTTCGCTTAATTGATTCTTCAGAAGGTGATATATGGGTTCATAGTAGTTCAAAATCATCTCTAGTTTTTTTGGTGAAAGAAAAGCAAGATATAGATCCCAGCCTTGTCAAGTTGAAAGAATCAGTTCAGAATCAGAAAATAGAGGTTTTCTCCCAAAGGGGATATGGTGTTCTTCATTGTCAGGGCCGTCTCTGTGTTCCAGGTAAGGATGACTTAAGGCAATGAATTCTTGCAAAAGTGCACCATTCATCCAGGGGCCACAAAGATATACCACAACTTACGGGAAATCTATTGGTGGAGTGGGATGAAGAAAGACATTGCTGATTTTGTAGCTAAGTGCTCTATATATTAGTAGGTTAAGATAGAGCATAAAAAGCCTAGTAGATCCATGCAAGAGTTTAGAATTCCTACTTGGAAGTGGGAAGTTGTGAACATGGACTTCGTGATGGGTTTGCCTCAAACTCGTCATCAACATGATTCAGTCTGGTTCATTGAAGACAGAATGACTAACTCAGCTCATTTCCTTTTAGTTCATACCTCTTATTCAAGCAACGATTATGCAAAACTCTACATCAAGGAGTTGGTCAGATTGCACGGTGTTCCGTTGTCCATTCTCTCAGATAGAGGTACCCAGTTCACCTCTCATTTATGGAAAGAATTCCAAAAGGGTCTCGATACCCAAGTTTATCTCCATACAACCTTTCATCCTCAGAAAGATGGTCAAGAATAAAGGACCGTTCATACTTTAGAAGATATGCTAAAGGAGTGTGCAATTGATTTCAAGGGAAGTTGGGATGACTACTTGTCTTTGATTGAGTTTTCATACAACAACAACTATCATTCCAGTATTTAGATGGCTCCATTCAAAGCTCTTTATGGTAGGATATGTAGATCTCCAATTGGTTGGTTCAAAGTTAGTGAGGTCTCAGTCATAGGACTGACTTAGTATTCGACGCCTTAGAAAAAGTCTAGTTAATCAGAGAAAGACTCTGAGCTGCTCAGAGCCGACAAAAGTCTTAAGCAGATGTTCGTAGAAAATATCTTGAGTTTGAGGTTGGTGATAATCTCTATCTAAACATCACTCCCTTGATGGGAGTGAAGAGATTCGGCAAGAAGGGAAAGCTCAGTCCCCGATATGTCGGTCCCTTTAAGGTTCCCAGTCATTTTGGAAAGGTACCTTATGACCTTGAATTACATTCAGATCTAGCCTCAGTTCATTCAGTATTCCATGTATCTTTGCTCAAGAAGTGTATAGGTGACCCATCAGTCGTAGTCCCTATTCAGAGCATTGATGTTCAGAACAGTCTCTCTTATTAAGAGATTCCAGTCGAAATCTTAGTCTATCAGACTCGTAGATTGAGGAAAAAAAAGTCCCTCTAGATAAAGTTCATTGGTTAAATTAGTCCATCGAGGGAGATACTTGGGAAGCAAAAGTATACATGTGTACCAAGTATCCTTACCCCTTCTCTGCCAATACAGATCAAGTTCAAGGTAATAGTACTCCTTAAGCTTACTCAGTTTCATGATCAGTGTTCATCATGAACTTAGTATTCAATTTCATGTTCATGTTCCCAGTATAAATTTGGTATCAAGTACCATGGCATATTCAGTCATGCATTCATGTATTAGCTCAGTTATATAATTATGCATCAGGAATGTATTCTCATTGTGACAAACATAGTTCTTCAGAATATTCAGTCATGCATTCATGAATCAGTTACACAAGCATAAGATATGCATGTTCAGTATATTATTTTCAGCTTTTCAGTCATGAGATCATGTTCTAGTTATTCATGTTTAGTTTATGTTTAGTTTATTGTTTTCCCTCTCAGTCAGTCTCATTCGAGGATGAATGTTCTCAAAGGGGAGATATTGTAAAACCCCAAAGTTTCCTAGCAAATTTAGTCCCAAGAATGCCTAGTATTAGCTTCTAAAGTGAATGATAATTATTCCATGAGGAATTTTCAAGATTTTCACTTTTTTCATGTGGAAAATTCAATAAGCTTTCCATGAATATATGATTCGCTTAAATCCGATAACCGGGTAAGAAGTTATGATAATTTCAAATTCCCATCGTAAATAGTGCCATATTAGTCAGTGGCACACCGTTCCACAAGAGGAAATGGCATTTGGCAATTTCCAGTAGGTGTCCACGATTATAGCGCATCCGCCAGTACTCAAATTCAGAATTGTCCTTTTTTCAGTGTCTCAGCATAATTTCCCCCGCGTCGCGCCAAAGTTCCAAGTCACGAAGCAAGGGGCAATGCGATGGCTTTGTGTCGCGCCATCCCTCAATTTCCCAATTGTCAATTTCCAGTGATACGACGTGATAACGCCGCATCGCGCCAGGGGCCCAGTTCGGGAAAATTTTACTAAAATTAAAATGACGCATCCCGGGTTAAAATGGTCAATTTCCTACCCCTATTTAAACCCAATAACACATTATTTAGCCATTTTTCACCCAAAATATACTATTTTCTCTCAAGTTTCACTTAAGTACAAACCAGGGATTCAATTGGGGATTCAAATTTAAGAAGGTTTCACTATCAATCTTTACAAAATCACAAACTAAGGTATGCATAGTGTTAATTCATGGACTCCTTTCGGCCATGAAGCCCAAGAATCCCTTTTCTAAATTCAAGTTATGGTTTTTTTTATGAATTTCATGTTTTGGGCTACTTTTGTTCATGTTGATAATGAGTAATTAAATTGTATTCCATGAATGAGTGTTAAATTACATATAGGTTTATTTGTATAGGTATTGATTCATGAAACCCAAAGACTAAACCCTTGTACAATTAAATTGGAATTGAATCACGAAAGTTAATTGTTGTATGATGTTGTTTACATATTCTATGCCTTCTTTGTGTTTCGTTAAATGTCTAGATGAAGGGAAAGTGTCTAATTAGCATGATATCATGAAATCCCCATGTACGTACAAGATTATGCCTATCACATGTTTGATGAAATGCTTCAGTAAATGTATTATGATGATTATTATGTATTGAAGTAAGTCATGCTTTGTCAGTTTTCTTCCATCAAATTTTGGGGGTACTTGAACACGAAACATTAGATGTGTACCTAGAGCTATGTCATGATTTCATGATACTCTAAGTCAATCTATGAATCCTTAGACTTCAGATAGTCTTATGACTCAGAAAAAATCTCCATGATCTCATGACTCAGTCAGTTGCCAGATATCAGTAGTATTCTATCAGTTAACGAAGCTTAGTAACTCAGCTCATGTTTAGTTCAATAAATTATGTTTAGTGTCCATTCAGATGAAAGTAGAAATTTGCACTGAGTGAACCCAAGAATGGGGACACACACTATCTGATGAGGGTGTGATCCTTAGAAGTCATCCTTGCATTCCAGAACTATGTAACCAACATAGGTTAATACATCAACACTGTCTGATGAGGGTTGATGAGGTGGATAAACACTGTCATATAAGGGCCCCACTATTCTCTTTTGGGGAAACTATCAGATAAGGGTTGCCCACAGCTTTTCCTTACCAGTGGTGCGATATTGACACCCTTCCAATTGGGGTTACAAATTGGACCCCAACTCAACCATAATGGTGTATCATGGGCATGTCAGCTAAATACTACCTCCCATAGTTTTAGTACCAGTCTCAGTAAAACAACTTAGATAGTTCTTCAGATTCAAGACTATCAGATACAGTCGAGTCAGACTATCAGATATAGTCACCTATGCTATCAGTTATATTCAGATACAACTATTTATACTATCAGTTATATCAGTTATCAGTAAGAAATTCCATCAGTATTCATATTGAGTAATCACGATATCACAGTGTTAGTTACAACTATGTATTTATGTATGCATTCTGGCGTTCATGTTTGACAGTCAACTAGTATTATTCATTCATGTTAACCCTTGCATATAGACTACCTCACATGTATACTCAGTACATTCTATTATACTGACGCATTTGTGCTATGGTGCCTTCTTTTTATGTCACACCATAGGTTCAGAGACACACGTTCTAGATCAGTAGTAGATTCCAGTCCCAACAATCAGAATAGAAGTGAGTCCTCATCATTTGAGGACATGATTATTTCTCCACTATTTCATTGATTAGTTATTAGTTGGAGTTAGTTGGGGACATGTCTCATCAACTCCTTATTCAAATTATTCAGACAGTAGAGACTTTCAGACTAGATGCAGACTATTATGTTTCAGACTTCAGTGTTTATAGTTTTTGTTTTGGGTATCGTATTACCCCACAGATGTTATCTCATCTATGTTATGTTCAGTGATGAACCTTATGGCCTTTTAGTTCATATTTCTGCATTATTATGTTATATTATGCAGTATACAGGTACGGATATCTGTCATGGGTTAGCTTGTGGTCCTACGGGGTCATGATCATCGTGTCGCATTTCGGTTCAGCAAATTAGGGTGTTACAAAGTGCTTATCACTAAAGCAGCCAAAGGTCCTCTGTAGTGGGATGCCACCTAAGCAAGGGTACCGCTTTAGAGGTCCCCTGGGCACTTTAGCGTTGACCGCTAAATTGGCCCAGGGTACTCTTGGCACCTGAGTATTTATATACCCCTTTCTTAATTTTCACCATTTTTTAGAGTTGGAGCTTGGGTTTTAGTTCTCTTGGGAGATTTCTTTTATTTCTAAGTTTGGTTAAGCTCCAAATCCCTATTTAAATTATTTTTCTTCGATTCTTGTCATTTAAATCTTTTTAAACATAATTTGAACAATGGAATTTGGAAATTTTTGACTGGAAGACCTAAATTAGTAATTTTGATCTAAACAATAATTTTAACCCATTATTACTTGGGTTTTCTTCTATAAATTCATTTAATCATGGGAAATATATTTTTGGACTAATTTTCGTTTTACCTTTTTTTTAAATAACACATTTTTGGGATCCATTTTGACCCTGACTCAAAAATAGGTAATAACAGTATCATTGGCTTTTTTTTAATGCACAGATTCTATATTTGTATATTGTAGTTTATTCTAGGTCCGTTCGCAAGCAAAATGCTCCATGATAAAGGTTTTTTAGATTGGTTTTTGGAATTCCAGGTAGGTTATGGCTTAATTTTCTTCAGACTAGGTTGGTAGTTAACATTCGTATAAAATCATGTTATGAGTGTGGGAACTAATCATAAAAATGACTTTATAACTATATTGTGCTTGTGTGGGGACTATGTTGTTGCTATTTCATTGTTTTAAGACATTATTTGCTATTATATATCATGTAAGGTATTATCCGATATTGTTGACCTTCATTATGTATATTTGGTCATACCCTTTCTGATGAAAAATACTAAAATAAAAATTATATAGTATCAATGGCATTTATGGTATATTTTTCTCTATGTGCAATGGGTTACATTTAATTCATGGACGATTGCATATTTAATGGATTTTTGGCTAAATGATTCAAATGTTGGTTTGATTTAGAAATTTTCATTTTGGTTAGTTGTGAGCATTACATCATCTTATCATATACTTTTATAAACCATTGGTATCAGTACGGAAATACTGGAAACAATGGCTATCACTATAGAAATACTGGCATTATTTCATTATTATAGACCCTCTACTAATGTATGTATTGGAGAGGAGTTATAGATATTGGTATTAGATATTGGTACATATGGGTTGATGAACCCTCATGGGTCCTATCTCAGTAGAACTGCTCGATAGGTGTATACAGAGGTTGTGTGAAAGCCTTATGCATCATATTACATCACATCATCATCATCATCACCATCTTTACAATATTGTTCTTATTTTGCATTGTAGTATCATCCTTGATATGTTTTATACCAAATTATATTTCTTTCTTGTACTTGTACCTGGTATACATGTATATTTCTACTTCTTCTTATATTTGTATATGGAATATATGTATATTGTAGAACTATTAGTGGAGATAGTGTGGGTTATTATTTGGGACATTTCCTGATTGTAGGTGATGTGCTCAAATTGTGTATTTTATGTACTTTATTTTCTACTTTGCTCATTCTGCCTATGGTACCTTCTAAGTAGTGGATCGTACTCAACCCCACTGTGATCTTTTAGAGTATATCCATGTACAAGTGAACCACATGTTAGCTAATTATGGTGTTATTTAGAGTATATTTGAGGTAGAAGTCGATCTATGTTTTTGTAGCCAATCAGCTATCTCTTCTTGTCTATTTTATTGTATTATGTTGCATTGAGAAATATATTAGGATCATTTTGGTATATAATTGTATCTTTTGAAATTTAAGATGTATTTCGAACTTCTTACATTATGACACCAGGTTTTAGAATATTGTCTGGTATATTTGGTTCTATATTTCTTTTCTATTTTTATATATGTATGGTTTGACTCTATTTTAGGAGTCTTGCCTTAGGTTCTTGCATTTTCTTCTTATTTAATATCATTTCATGTAATAAGATACTTATTAAGGCTTACCATAACACATGACACCACGACCATTGGGATTTTAGTCATGATAAATTAGTATCAGAGCATCTAGGTTCATTGGTCTCATCGATGTAAGAATAGGATTTCTAGTAGAGTCTCATGAATTGGTGTATAGACGTCTATATCTATCTTTGAAAAGATGATATATCTTAAGAAAACTTTCTTAATGTGTTCCTTATAGTGTAGATTATATCATAACTTGTGTTCTAAATCATATTTCACTCTTTTAGATATAGATTGTGAGGACTAAAACCCGTAAGGTAAGAGATGAAAAGATATCATTTGAGTAAAGGGATCAGTCTCGAATACGAGCAGAGAATATTGGATAGGCTTGAGGTAGTCGAATAGGAAAAGGATCTTTCCCTACTAGAGGTAGTACTAGGGGGCTCTCCCCCTTGCCTTAGGTTGAGCATACTAGTGATATGAGGACTACTCCGATTCCACAGATTTCTTCTACCCCGATCTTTGATGGGTTGTTGATTTACTTGCTAACCTATTTGGAAGGTGTTTGAGTGTACTTGGTGTTTCTATAGCTCTGAGTATTGTACATTCATGATTTCCAGAGTCTACCCAAGGTTCTTCTCTAGTTCCAAGTATGGATACTCAGTGGTACTGACATTATATTATGGTACTCCATTTACATTGAGTGTTGTTCCTCTTTCTGTGCTGACATCTGAGTGTGGTATTTTGAGATTAGTTCTTCAACCGTTATCTATGTTACCTCATCAAGTGAGATCTCTTCCAACTAGATTCCCTATGCCTCCTATTATTATGAGTATAATTATTTCTTATAAGGATTAAAAAATGTTTTAGAGCTTCACTCATTTAAGTCCTCCTATGTTAAATGGTGTAGTAGGAAATGATGTATATGAGTCCTTGATTGATTACTGTAAGATGTTGCATAACCTTTAATCACTTGAGTTGCATGGGGTTGCTTACACTGTGTACTGATTCAGAGATATAACCAGGGATTGGTGGAGATAACTTGTTAGTTGCAGATATCTTGGTTCACTAGAGATGACTTGGGATCAATTTGCTAAGGACTTTTTTGAAATATTTGTGCAATATAGTTTGAGGGATCAAATAAGATATGAGTTTTAATTACTTAGAGCAGGGCTTCATGACCTTTATAGAGAGGCATATTTCCATGCCTTGTCCAAATATTCTTATGCTGGCGCTGCCATCAAGATTAAGAAGATCAAAAAGTTTATGAAGGGATTGGATATTTCTTGTCAAGTAGCTACGACTCAGATAGTTATGTATATGGCATCATTTTTGAGTATAATGGATCATTCTAAGATGACTTAGTCTATTCTTTGAGGGTTTTAGGGAGGTGTCAAGAGGGTGCACCGTCAGGGAATGTTTAAAGGTCACACTCCTTGTGGTAGAGATTATATAGACTTTCATGGGTATTATGGTAGTCTAGTGCATGCAATCTTTAAGGGTTTAAAAATTAGGTCTTTATGTTCAACAACTCTAGGAGACTGGTGTAGCTCAGTCTTACCCCCCTATAGATTCGGGCCATAGAGTTACTATATATGTAAGGAGGTTGGCTATTTGGCCAAAGACTATACGCTCTGTGTTTTCATAGCTACTCTAATATCAGTTGTAAGAAGTATAGGTTTATCTAGAGGTGCATGAGCTAAAGGTAGTGGTTCCTGTAGTGGAGGTCATGGGGCTATTTAGTCAAAGGGTGGTTGTAGATAGTGTTATGCTAAACCTGCAAAACTAGTGGTAAAGGCTTCTAACACGGTCACAACAGGTACTGTCCCACTTTGTTTTAGATCTGTATTTTTTTATATTAATTGGGATCAACTTTCTCCTATGTGTTTACATATTTTGGGTTTGATTTTGATTCTTCTTGGGAGCCTCTTGCCATGCCTATCTATTTTCTACCTTTGTATTAGAGGCTCTTTAGTGCTGTATTGGGTACACTGATCTTGTGTTGTTACCTTTACTGGCATTAGACTTGGGTAAATCTAATTGTCCTAGATATGGTAGATTTTGATGTCATTTTAGGTACTGATTGGTTAGCTCTTTATCATTCTATTCTAAATTGTTATGCTAAGAATGTGACCACACCATTGAAAGGTTTGTTAAGGATAGCATAGATGGGTGTGCTTTATTCGGGATGTAAGAGAGTTATATCTTTCCTACGGGATTGTGACTTAGTTGAGAGAGGATCTTTGTCTTATTTGGCTCATATTTGTGATACTAGTGTTGCTTCACTACCTCCTTTTGATTCTATTCACACTATCTGTTAGTTAATGGATGTTTTCCCTATGAATTTTCCTGGTATGCCTCTGTATCCTTATTTTGACTTTTCTATTAATGTTGAGGCGGACACTAAGCTTATTTCTATTCCTTCTTATAGGATAAACTCAATGGAGTTTAAAGAATTGAAGCATCAATTGCCGTAGATTTTGTATAAGCGATTCATCCATCCTAGTGTATTAACTTAGGGTGTGTTTACCTTTTTAATGAAGTAAAAGGATGGGTCTATGCGTATGTGTATTTATTATCGATAGTTAAAAGAGGTGACAATTATGAATAAGTACCCTCTTTCTCATATAGATGATTTGTTCGATCAGCTTCAAGGTACTTTTGTGCTTTCGAAGATTGATTTGAGGTCTGGGTAAAACAAATAAGGATTATATATTTGATATTCCAAAAACAAATTTTCTTACATGATATGGTCGTGATGTAATCTTGGTCATGTCCTTCGCGTTGACCAATGCTCCAACTGAATCTTGGAGTTTCTTAATCGGGTATTGAAAGTATATCTCGACTCTTTTATCATTGTATTTATAGATGATATCTAGGTTTATTCCTAGAGTGAGCATGGCCATGGGGAGCATTTATGTATTGTGCTATAGAGATTGAGAGAGGATAAGTTATATCCTAAGTTCTTTAAGTGTGAGTTTTTGTTAGAAAACGCATCTTTTTTTGGGTTATTTGGTGACTAAGGATGGTATTACTGTCCATCCATCCAAGATTTCAGCGGTTTGTCATTGTCCTAGGGCTACTTCTCCTACCGAGATTTGAAGTTTTGTTGGGTTGGCAGGTTACTATCATGCTTTGTTGAGGTTTTTTCAACTATTGCAACTTTATTGAATTAGTTGACTCAGAAGAAAACTTCCTTTCAGTGGTCCGATGCTTGTGGGATAAGCTTTCAAAAGCTCAAGGATTAGTTGACTTTAATTTTTATCTTGACTTTTCCCAAGGAGGGCGTGGGGTTTGCCATCTTTTGTGATGTTTTAAGAATTGGGTTAGATGTCGTGTTGGTGAAGGAGTGTAGGGTGATTGCATGTGCTTCTCATTAGTTGAAGCCCCATGAAAGGAACTACCCTACCCATGATTTTGAGTTGTTCGTAGTTAGGTTTGGTTTGAATGTGTGGAGGCATTACTTGTATGGATTTGTATGGTAGGCTTTGTTGTTCCCCAATTTGTTGGTTTGAGGTTTCTAAGTTTAAACCTTGAGGTATGGAATATCTTTGTGAGTCTTTGGATTATGTCCGGGTATTTAGGATAGACTTCGAGCAGCTTGGAGTAGGCAGAAGTGCTATGTAGGTCATAGATTTTGTGTCTTGAGATTTAATGTTAGGAGTTGAGTTTTCCTTCGTATTTCACCCATTAAGGGCATGATTAGGTTTAGGAAGAGGGGAAAGCTTAGACTTATGTATATTGGGCCTTTTAAATTCTCTGGACTATTAGGGATGTGGGTTATGAGTAAGCATCACCCAATATTTATCAGTTGTTCATCAAGTTTTTCATGTTTCAATGCTTCGGCATTACATTCCAAATGTATCTCATGTCACTCATTCATATTTGGTCCATTTAGATGAGTTGTTTTTTTGAGAATACTGTCTGCATTCTTGCCACGGATGTTAGACGATTATGGTTTTGAGATATTCCAGTAGTTAAGGTCCAGTTGAGACACCAACTTATACATGAGACTACTTGGGAGGTTAAGTTTGATATGTGTTGTAGTTATCCCAAACTTTTCACTGATACAGGCAGTTTCCATTGCCTTTAGTTCGAGGACGAACTATATTTTTAGTGGCGGATGATGTAATGACCTAATTTTTCATGATTTTTGTGAATTATTCATTTCTTTGTGAGTTAACCATTTTACCCCTTTTTATGGTTGCTTTATGGTATTTCTGGGGTGTGGGGATGATTGGCGTGATTCCCAATGTATTCCAGTGTGATTTGTGTAAGTGTGTGATTTTTAGTGGTTAAAAGGGCTTTAGAGTTAACTTCGATCAACATTTGTTATTTTTATTTTGGATAGCAAAAAAGACTACACTAGCAGATCCAGAATAATGATTTTTGGATGGTTACATGGAGCCATTCTATGGCTTTTGTATCTCATTTTGAACCCCTATTTAAAAAGTTGAGAAATAGGATGTAAGGGATTAGTTTTGAGAAAATGATATTATTTTGAAAATTTGAATCATTGTTGAGTTGAGAGTGTCAAATTTTATATGGTAGATAGTTCATTTGCATTCTCAAGATTCTTGATGAATCCTGAGGTGTCGAGGAGAACAACAGGTGCAATAAAATGGGTGTCACCGTTAAAGTGCCATATTAGCTGAGAAACTTTACCAAGACATTGGGTGTTTTAGCGGTCTAGGTCATCACGGTAGGTACCGCTTTAGCGGTCTCCTAGGGGCTTTAGCACCAGTCGCTAAAGTGGGCTAGAATCCTCTTTAGAGGGCTACCATCTAAGTGAAGGTACTGCTTTATCGGTCCCCTAGGAGCTTTAGCATTGACCGCTAATGCAGCCCAGGGTCCTCTTTAGTGGCACTTGGGCATTTAAATACCCCTTTCTCTATTTCTCACCATTTTTTAAGACATATAGCTTGGGTTTTTGTGTTCTCAGGAGATTTCTTCCAATTTTAAGGTTGGGTAAGCTCCAAATCCCTATTTCAATTATTTTCTATGATTCTGGTCATTTAAATCATATTATAACTCTATCTCAAAAGTGGAATTTAGGGATTTTGGCCCGGAAGGCCTAAATTAGTAATTCTTCGATTCAAACCATAATTTCAAGCCGTTTTTTCTTTATTTTTATTCTATAAGTTCCTATAATCATGGGATACATATTTTTTGATAAATATTTTGATTATTGCCTTTTTTTTTAAAAATCCATTTTGGGGGTCGTTTTTTACCATGACCTAAAAATGGGAAATACATGTATCATTGGCTTCCTTTAATGCGTAGATTCAAATTTTTGTACTTTTAGTTCATATTTTGTCCGTTCGTGATGAGAAAGATCTGTGTGATAACTATTTTTTGTCCGATTTTCAGTATTCAAGGTCGATTATGGTTTAACATTCTTCATACTGGACTGGGTAGTTAATATTTGTTTAAAATCATGTTATGGGTGTGCGAACTAACCTTGAAACTTGATTTATAGATGTATTATACCATGTGGGGGCCTATATTCTTGATATTTAGTTATTTTGAGACATTATTTGCTTTGTGTGATCATATGGGTCTTTTATAATATTGTTGGCCTAGCATATGTATATTTTGTTGTATCCTTTTTGATGAAAAATCCAAAATAATGGAACTTATGTGGTATCAATGGAATTTTGTAGTGTATTTTACTCTATTGGCATATGGGTTACATTGGATTCATGATCAATTAGCATATTGAGTGGATTCTTGACTCACATGATTTGCATATTGTTTGGATTTGGAAATTCACAATCAAGTTAGTTGTGAGCATTACATTCTTATGTTTGTGTTGGAGATGAGTTATGGATATTGGTATTGTATATTAGATTGTATATGGGCTGACAAAACCCCAAGGGTCCTACCTTTGGATCACTACTCGGTAAGTGTGTACGGAGGTTGTACGATAACCTCATGTGTTATATCACACGATGATGATGATTATCATCATCATCTTCACTTCATTTTATATATTATGATCATTTTGTGTTGTATTATTGTCCTTGATGTGTTTTTATCTAATTTTATCTCCTTCTTATACATGTAATTAGTATATGTGTATATTTGTTACACGAGCCAAACCAAGGCCTTGTCGTCTTGGGCATCTCAAGTCCAACAAGGATCGAAATCACCCCGCTACCCAATCCAACCAACCAACAGGTACCCTAAGCCGGGTAAGTTCCGGCTATATTACGAGATAGAGTAATCTACAACCCAAAGACTTTGGGATAGGTCAATGACCATGACCAACTCAAACAAGTCAAACTATCCAATACCAAACCAACAACCATAAATATAACTAAATCCATATCTATTCCATAACATACCCAAGTCCACAGTTTGTCCATACAAAGCCTTTAAAAAAAATATCTGATGGGGACACGCCCTCGGCCATAGACGAAACCAATACCAAGTCTAAATAAATAAAAACATAAGAAAACTCAAGAAATAAATGGTGCCTTCGAATGTATGAAAGCTCACCACTTTAAGTCAACACAAGCTGTCCCCGAAGCCAAATCACTGAGTAAGAGGTGTCATACTATGACCAACACCTGCATCGCATGGGGATACAATGTCCAAGGATGGTTAGCGGTTGGATTTCTAGCATGTAACTCAAGTATAAGCATAAAATAAAGCCAATAGTTCAAAAATAATCAACCAATGCATATAAGCAATACAATGCATACATATAAATATATACCAGGATGGTATAGGGAACAAAATTAGCATGAACTTTGAAATCAATAACCTGGGCTGTGGAGATTAACCGTCATATAACAAGGCACCCACAGGCTATATGGGCCCAACTCTTCCTTACCTAGAAGGGCCCCAGTGCGTGTAATGGCATGAACCCAAGAATATTCATAACTGTATATGCCTATATGAGGGACTCGAACCTCTTGGGATTATCCTGGAAACTTAAAAACCAATACATGTATTATGGGGAACTCGAACCTCCCATTAATATATTCATTTTGGGGACTCTAACCACTCGGTCATAAAGACACCCACAATGGCTTGTACGGTTTTCATTATTTGTCTGAGAACACCACTTTCACAGCCCGGCTAAACATCCCTCTTTGAATCCCAATTTTAAACCATCATATTCCAAACACAATCATAACTCTAATTACATACCAAAGGCAATTCATTGGTATCGTCAGACCAACACTACTTTCTAGTGTACACCTTGCCATCACCATTATTAATCAACTTAGGACTCAAAGTCATTATCTAACAAAAGACATCGATTAAATTCAACATTTAGGGACTCGAACCCATTAAGTCTTTCAAATCAATTTATGGCCAAAATGTACTTCATAAAACCACTTACCTATAATCCACATTCTTAAGCCAATGCATAAGTTCAAAGCATAATTCAATATGTGACAAGATTATTCTAATTATATTTTTCCAAACAAGTTGAGAGCATACCATTATCAAACCATTGATCATGAAAACCACCATAATTTTAGGTTTAACCATGAACCCTTAGTTTAAATCACAATTCTCAAGCACCCACATGTTGAAAACCATTATCAAAACATACATAAACACAATTTAAATCATGATAAGTCAATGTTCAACAATATGTGACCAAACCATCAACCTTTGTTTTTAAAATCACAATTAATGATTCATGAATAAAGCTTTAAACATATTCTTTTAGTGAAATAACAATGAAGAAAGAGTCACATGCCTTATTTATAGAGATTCACAGAAATAACTTAACTGTTGAGCCTCTAGATGAACACCTTGTAGAAACTCTAGACCAATCTTCAAGAGAGTGTTTAGAGAGAGGTTTAGGAGTATTTTGATCCTTTGAAATGTGTTATGATAGGATACAAGGGGTCTTAAGGGTTTTGAGGTGCGAAATGTCTAAAATATCCTTATCTTGAAAGCTGAAAAATATACGCATGAGGGTACGACTCCACCCTAACTCATACACCAATCATGCAAGTGGTAAACACTGCTTTTACCCTAGATAGAATATTGGACTCCAATTTTGTCCAACTTATGAGTTCATGGTGTAACTCGTATCCAATCATATGATTGGAACCCTAGAACCGTACCATAGGCAGAACCATCTAGGCTAGACATAGGACATCATATGGTTTTGCACAATACTTCTCGTACTCTAACATATGAATAGTATGATGACTTCTCATAATTTGGAAAGTAAACAACCAACACTATGATGAATAACAAGGGTGTTTTAATTTATACTTCTTGTCATATTTGCATATGGCATATGTGTATATTATAAAACTATTAGTAGAGAGGGTGTGGGCTACCTTTTGGGACATTGCTTGATTGCAGGTGATGTGTCCATAGTGTGTATTTTATGTGTTTTATTTTCTACTTTTCTCAGTCGTCGTATAATACCTACTGAGTACAAGTGGATTATACTTAGCCTTACTATGCCCTTTTGGCATTGATACAGATATGTGTGCTCCACAGGATTGCTGATTCAGGTAGTATTAGAGTATACTTGAGGTAGAATTCAATCTATTCTTCCGGAGCCAGTCTACTATATCTTCTTATCAATTTTTTGTTTTATTTCTATTATGAGAGATTATGATCCTTTGGGTTCATTGTATCTTTTGATACGAAACAGTCCACAACACAAGAGACCAAAAATAGAAAAGAACACCCAAGAGGAGGACACAACTAACTCATCAATAACAAGGAGAAACTCACCAAGGCAGAAACAACACAAGCTGAACTAATACACTAAGATAGCGACAACCAATGAATTTGAGATTACAAGGAACAAACACTCACACGATTACAAAAAAGTAATAGGGTAGGTAGTGTGACATAAACTATTACAAGAACTAAAAACCTAAGTGTGTCTCAAATACTAAGACCCTTAACTTCTGTAATACCAATACCAAAACTCTTACATACACACAAGAGGAAATCCACCACTCAAGCACCAACGTTTCTAGCAAATTTCGCAACACTAGTGATTCCATATAAATTCCACCCTTGTTACGGATACACACTCTTTCTCAAGAAATGAGTCTTTCAATAACATTAAATAACTAAGTGTAAAATAATCTAATTCTAGTCTATCTACTTATAGTCTTATTACAAAATAAAAGATGAAAAGTCTAAAATGCCCTTAATGAAGGGGCTCCCTTCGAGTGTAAGCTATGGGTTGCTTGGAGTGTTTCCAAGACCTCCTTCACACATTAAGCCCCTTCTTTACACTTCAACAATGGTCATCCCTCCAGTCGACTCTTGAGACACTTACACACGTCTATCTTCATAATCATTCTCGTATTATCTTCTCTATCTTGAGAGAAAATTAACCTTAAATTCACAACTTTATCTCCTCTAATTAGGAGCTTCACACGCACTATAATATGGCTAAACATATTCACCACTGTCTTCATTTTGCACCCCAATTTTATCTTGAGATTTCCTATCAATCTCATCTGATTCGATACCCACCTTCTCTCCAAATAGTATAATTTTCCCACCCTAAAGATCACATTTCTCTAGTTTTGACATTCACTAGCCTTATGTCCCCACCCTTGATATTTGAAGCATTGAAATCCCTTAGGATGAGAAGAAGGATTTGGTTTGCCTTCATTTGTTAGAGGGTACCTTTGGCCAACCTTGGTCTCAGGTTGGACAACCTTGGCCTCAGGTATTGTAGCATCTAATAAGTGATCTGTGTCCTTGTTCTAACCTGAGGGATATTGTCCCTTAGATTTGTAATTCGATCTCTCCTTGAGATCCTTTTCAACCTTTAATATTGCTTGAAAGATGCCATGTATAGTGTCAATATATAAAGCATCATGTGTGTACAAATTTCCTTGTTCAACTCGACCTTAAAAAGTACAATGTCATGACTCACATTCTCTCCTTGGTGATCAATATTAAACATTAATTGTTGAAACTTGTCATTGTAAACCACGATTCTCTTGATACCATGCCTTAAATTATACAGCTTGGAATTGAGCTCATGCCTATAAGTCATGGGCAAGTACCTTTTCCTCATAAGATTCTTTAATCTAAACCAAGGAGGAGGTTATCCCTCAATCAATTCATTCCCAAACCTCTTAACATACTTCAACAACGTGTTGGCATACCCTTCAAGGTGAGCTATTGCATAGCAACTTTTATTTTCTTCGGTGAGATTATTAAATTGGAATATCTTATCACAAGATGACTCCCATACAAGATAAGCTTCAGGATCACTCTCACCTTTTAAAATGGGAAGGCTCACTTTAATGGGGTTGATACCCACATCCCTTTTTTGGTGACTGTTTCCTTGTTGGTTTTATTGACCAACTCTTCCTCCATGCCCCCATCTTCCTCTTTGATCCACATACCTTCATCTCATATCATCTTCTATCATATAAGCTTTATCATAGATTCCATACCTTTCATGTTCTTTTCTACCATATTTCTCAACATGGACTGGTCAGTTTTAGTGATGTGGAGCTTGGAAGGGAGGAATTTGATTTAGTGGAGGTGGTGGCCTTTGGTTAAGTGGATCTTGGATTTAAGTATTCGAGTTTAGTGAGGGAATTTGGTTTCTATGTCCTTCTTGTTGGACTTGATAGAATTGTGGGGGAAGTGGTCTATTGAGTTCTCAATTTTGAGGGTAATTGGTAGTTTGACTTGTGGTATTTAGTGGTGGTCCTGGAGGATGAGCATTTGATGTAAGGTTTTAGGGGTAATGGTGTAGGAAGTTTTTTGTTCATGCTCACTTGAGGAAAAATGGTGGTGTCGAGTGGTAGAAGCACGATATTTCCTTCGTCTCTCCATATAATCCAATCTATCACTCAATGATGACACATTCATTTGCATTTTTTCCATACTTCGATTGAGAGCTTCAATCTCGACCAAGATAGTACTAAGAACATTTTTATCAACAGTTTGAGAGGTTGTCCCCACGGTTTCCATTGTACCTAAGAAGTTACCAACAAAACACAAACAAGTTAGTTGTATGGAAATAGTGATGTGGCAGCCCTTGATTGGTTGCGGTTTTTGAAGAGTTCTTGTTTTTCAACTTTGAACTTTTGTTCAACTTTTAATTTTGGAAGAGTACAATGGATTTTAGAGGGGAAGACAACATGTTTGGGAGACTTTTTTTCACATTCAAAAGGGTTTATTTTTCTTGCACATTTTGTGGAAGACACCTTTTTGAAGGGTTGGTGGCCCTTTCCTCTTTTGTCCACCTTGGAAAAAGTTCTTTCTCTCTTTTGGGAACAAGCCTTTTTTAAAGTCCTTTTGCCCCTTACTTCTTTGGAATATATTTGTGACTTATTTCAATTCAAACAAGAGACTTCACTCCTTTCCACTTATCCTTAAGATCAAAACACCACTATTGAAGGTTCTTCTTGCAACAAGACATAAAGAATGGTCAAGAACACCAAGAACCTTCAATAGAACCTTATAGACCAAGGTTCACGTTGAACCACCAAATAAACACAACACTATTTCACGCTCAAAAACCACCAAACAATATCAACAACACACTTTATACTGTGAATCCACAATAGCAACACCAACAACACGTTCAAGAGAGAATGCGCAACAACAACACACGTAGGAGCTCAACTTGGATCTTGTCTCTATTAGTGTTAGTGAAAAATAAAATAACACTAGTAACAATCAAAATACACAAGAGACTCCTAGATCTAGACTCAAAGATTAGGCCAAGGTACAACAAGAACAACAATGTCTCAGCCAAACAAGAACAACCACTACTACTCTTTTTTTTATTTTTCAAACTAACAAGATCAAGATTGATTTTGTTGAAACAAAATCAATCTTGCTCAGATACCAAATGATACAAAATATCCCACAAACAAAAGAACAAGAAGAGAACACAACACCAAAGAGAAAGACACAACCTGTACGACCTCCTTTTGATACAAACAATCCACCAAATCAACAATAACAAGGAGAAAGAAACCAAGGCAGCAACAAAACAAGATGAACAACAACACTAAGATAGAAAAAAACAATGGATTTGAGATTACAAGGAACAAATACTTACACGATTATAAAAAAGTAAAGGGGTAGGTAGTGTGACATAAACTATTACAAAAACTAAGAGCCTAAGTGTGTCTCAAACGCTAAGAACATTAACTACCATTATAGGAACACCAACACTCTTACGTAGACACAATAGGGAATCCACCACTCAAGCACCAATGTATGTTGCCAATTTTGCAACACTAGTGATTCCACACTAATGCCACCCTAGTTACGGTAACACACTCTCCCTCAAGAGATGAGTCTTTCAATAACATTAAACAACTAAGTGTAAAATGACCTAATACTAGTCTACTTATAGTCTTATTAAAAATCAAAAGATGAAAAGTCTAAAAGGCCTTTAATGAAGGGGCGCCCTTGGAGTGTAAGCTAGGGACAACTTTGGATTATTTCCAAGCCATTCATCACACTTCAAGTTCCTTCTTCACACTTCAACAAAGGCATTCCCTATGGTGGACTCTTGAAACACTCATAGATGTCTATCTTTATGATCATGCCTGTATCATTTTTTGACATTCGAGATGTATTTATTAGTTCTTACACTTTGACACTATATTTGGGATGTCGTCTAGTATCTTTGATTATTTATTTTTTTGATATTATTATATATGTGTGGTTTGACTCCATTCTAGGATTCTTGATTTTGGTTTTTGTCATTGTCTTCTTATTTCATATCAGTTCAGGAGATAAGCTTACCATAACAAGTGCTATCATGACCTTTGGTTTTTGGGTCGTGACACCTACTAATGTGTTGCATTGTCTTGAAAAGTACTAGACAACAAATATAAAAGTTAAAAGTGAGAAAATACAACACTATGCAATGGAACACCAATTCATGTTACTTGTCCTTATACTACATTAGGAAATCAATCAAAAAAGAATAACACATGGATAATATTCAGGTGATAAAGTTTGTTAATCACCAAAACATGAGTTTAATAAGATTGATAAAATCAATGATGGAGACCAAAATTTTCCCACTTTTTGATGATAAAAACCATAGATTTATTACACTTCTCAGAGCATCCATCCATACAAACTTCTTCCCCTATCACCAATATCACTAATAAATCCATTATTTGAAGATTCCACCTGACACCATGCCTATGATGTTTTTCCCTTTTTTACAAAACACATACAATCAAATTATGACACTAATCTTATCCCTTTTGGCTTTATTAAAAAAGTAAAATAGTAAAATAATGCAAGAATCCTTGATTCATATGTTTACCTACTCTTCATAGCCATGATATTAGGGATGAATCAATAAATTTTGATCTAACCGAGCCTAGATCAAATCATGTAAAACTCTTATATTCCATTATATTAGGCAAAGATATCAGCAACCTAGTCCTCCATTCAACAAAACTAAAAACTCATACACCCCTTCTCAATATTGTCTTTTAGAAAATAATGTGGAATTTCAATATGTTTTGCCCTTTTGTATTTAGAAAGGAATTTTAGCCATATTAAGAGCACCAGTGTTGCCATAAAAAATGCTATACTCTTATTAAACACTCTAAAATCCTTAATTTATTTCTTAATCCATAAAAGTTGAATACAACAACTACATATTTAACTTCAGCTATAGAAAGAGCAATTGAGTTTTGTTTTGGGGTCCTTATGATTTAGTAAAGACACAAAAAAGTGAGTCATTTGAGATTTTCAATTCATATCTGTATGAAGTCCAGTATAATCAACATCAATATACCCAATTTTATTGAAGGTGTCTCAGAATAGATAGAAGAGAGCAAGATTAATTATTCCTTTTAAGTTTCTCAAAATTTGTTTGGATGTCTTCAAATAAGACTCCTTTAGATAAACATAAAATATTGCAAACATTCCAACACTAACCATAATGTCCATCCTACTATCAATTAGATAAAAGAGAGGACCTATAATAATATACATGGTCTCATTTAAAGAAAGACCATGTTCATCCATATCTAATTTGGTGGAAGTGCCAATTAGACTACTTTATGGTTAAGCATACTCAATTTTATGCTTTTTAATAGCTTAAGGATACACTTTTAATGAATAATCATAATGTAATACCCCGTACGTTTTTCTATCTTGAAATCGTCTTAAGAATGTTAGAGGCTTTCTTTGAAAGATGAATCCACTTCTGTACATGTGGTTATTTTTAATATTTTCACTTTTATTAATGTGTGAAATTGAATTAGCTTTCCAAATATACCAATTTCATCAAAATCCTACATCGGAGGAGAAAGTTATGGACAAAATACAGAAGACAATAAAAACTACCCAGGTGCGACGGTGAGGCCGATGGACCGTCGGACTAGAGACGGACCATCACCCATGACCGTCAAAGTGGGTAGTGTCACTACCTTCTACCTAGGAGCAATGGCCCAGGCCGATGGACCGTCGGACTAGAGACGGACCATCGCTCCGACCGTTGCAAGGGAAAAAGTGAGGCCCCCTTCTGGATAAGGTGTGACGGCAGGTTGATGGACCATCGAAATTGAGATGGACCATCATCCAGGCCGTTGTTACTTAGGAAGTAATCCCTTTTCTTGGCCCATATACGATGATCTAAATAAATGACCATCGCCCTAGCGACGAACCGTCGCACGAGCCGTCGCACGTCCCGATTCAGCAAATTAAAGCCGTATTAAAAGGGGCTTTTTGGTATTTTACCACCCATTTATATACCCAATTATATCCAACCAAAGCTTAGAAAATCATTATTTTTTCAAAACAACAAAACTAAGGTTTTCTCTCTAACATTAATCCCCATGAAAAAAATCCCGATCTTCTTCAAGAACTAAGAGATTCAAATTCTTCAAGTTCAAGAATTTCAAGAAAACTCAACCCAGGTATGCATAGTGTTCATTCATGGGCTCCTTTCTTCCATGGAGCCCAATAATCTCTTTTCAAAGTTTAAGTTTATGGATTTCCTTTATGAATTTTATGACTGGGCTACTCTTGTTCATGTTGATAATGAGTAATTGAATTCTATTCCATGTTGGGGGATAAATTTTATGTGGATTTGATTAGTATAGATGTAGATTCATGTAAACGTATGATTAAACCCTTGAATGATGAAATTAGAATTGAATCATGATGTTTAATTGTTGTATAATGTTGTTTACACATACTATGCCTACCATTTATTTGTTTAAATGCCTAGATAAAGGAAAATGCCCAACTAGCATGATATCCAGGAATCCTCATGTAGGTACAAGTTTATGCAGATCACATGTTTGATGAAATTCTTCAATAAATGTATTATGGATTTTGATGTTAGTGATGTGTTCAAGTAGGTCATGCTATGTCAGTTTCCTTCTAACGAGTCCTGGGGGTACTTGTACCTGAAATATTAGTTGTGTTCCTAGAGCCATGTTATGTTTCCACGATACTCTCAGTCAAGATATGATCCTTAGACTTCAGACAGTCTTATGACTCAGGAAATCTCCATGATCTCATGAACTCGGTCAGTTGTCAGATGTAAGTAGTATTCTATCAGTCAAAGGAAGTCAGTAACTCAGTCCATGTTTAGTTCAGTAAATCATGTTCAGTTTCTATTCATATGGTAGTAGAAATTAGAACCGAGAAAACCCAAGGGTGGGAACTCACCTTTTATATAAAGGGTGTGATTCTTAGAAGCAATCCTTGCGTTCCAGAACTATGTAGCCAACATAGGTTTAGACATCATAGCCTGCTATATGAGGGTAGATGAGGTGGCCTAACCTGATATATGAGGGTTCCCACAGTTCTCATTAGAGTTACCTGTTATTTTAGGGTCACTTATATATTTTCCTTACCAGTGGTGCGGTATTGACACCCTTCTAATCAGGGCACAGATTGGACCCTAATTCAGCTATAATGCGTCATTTGGGGCATGTCGGTTAGATGGCTACCTCTCACAGTCTCAGTATCAATCTTAGTAAAAAAACTCAAATAGTTCTTTGGAATTCAGGACTGTCAGATACAGTCAACACAGATACATTATGGAACTCAGCTAGTTCCATCAGATTTAGGACTGTCAGATATAGTCACTCATGTTATCAGTTATCAGAATCCAGTTATTAGTCATGTTAATCATCATCATACTCATGTTATCACGATTTCATAAATAGTTACTATGTATGCATGCATGTATTTTCACTTTCATATTAGTCAGTTATCTAGTATTGTTCATACATATGAACTCCATGCATTAAGCCTACCTCTCATGCATACCTATATATTTGAAGTACTGACACATTTGCACTATGGTGTCTTATACCATAGGTTCAGAGACACAAGATCCAGAGCATCATTAGATTCCTGATATCAGCAGTCAGAGTTAGCAGTGAGTCCTCATCATTCGAGCACATGATTATTTCTCTATTATCTCATTAATTAGTTTATTAGTTGGATTTAGTTATGGATATGACCCATCAACTCCTTACTCAGACAGTTCAGTCAGTTAAAGGCTTTCTAGAATACTATGTTCAGGAAGTTATTCCAGTTGTTTTGGGTTTTTCATACCCCATTTAGATGTTATATTTTACTTCAGGTATGTGAACCTTATGGCCTTTAAGTTCATGTTTCCTCATTATTCAGTATATTATGCAGTATACAGGTAATGATATCAGTCATGGATTAGCTTGCGATCCTTCGGGGTCATGAGCACCGTGTAGCGTTCCGGCTACCAGATTTGGGGTGTTACATATAACTCCATCAAATGTTTGATACACTTGTAAACCATGAAAGAACATAAGCACACATATCATGTGTATTTCAAACTCACTTCCCATGGGTTTGCTAAAGTCCTCGCACATAGAATTTAATGTTTATCTAAAATGATGTTATCTACATGGACCTGCACAATGAGTAGATCCTTTTCTCTCAATCTTATGAAGAGTGTATTATCTATCTTCCCTCATTTAAAATAATTCTCAAACAATATTTTGGGTAACCTTATATACCATTCTCTTGGTTCTGGTTTTAAACTATATATAGCTTTTCCAAGTTTGAACACATGATCTAGAAACTTACAACTTTCAAAACCTGGAGATTTCTACACATATACTTTTTTCTTCAGATATCAATTCGAGAATGCATTTTTTATATCCATTTGATATAGTTTAAACTCCATGTAGGATGCAAAAGCAATAAGAATTTTGATATCTTCTATCCTTATAATAGTTTTTTAATAGGGTTTAGGAACTAAATGTCTTTACCTTATTTCTATCAAATGGATTCCTTGATATTTTTGCATTTAATTTTTGAAAAAAATGTTGACAAGGCAACCATATTTATTTTCTTAGATTGAGTGTGGATTACTGAATCAATTAGGGATACCATATTTTCCAAAGGATTACACTTTAGGTGCTTCCTATTTGATAACTGCCAATTTGTTCATAGCTGGATGGTGTCTGGTTCTTTTATTGGTTCCTCTTCACCTTCATCAACATTAGGTGGGAATTACTGTTATCTTTTTTAAAGACATCAGGTTCAGGAGCACCTGGATCCTTTGTTGATGGAGAGATGTCTTCACCCAATTATGTTTTACCTGGTTCACTGGTGGATATATTTACTTTTGTTGAATTCGACAAGTTAATAGATTCTTTGAGATGTTGCAAGAGTTATTTTTTATCTTATTCAAATGGAATTCACTTTTAACCATAAGCTAGAAATATCTAACTATACGTCTAAGAGTCTCTACTAAGATGAGTTGTTGGGACAAGCCCCCAGCTAACTCTAACAATCTAAAAACTAAAATAAAACAAACAGAAATACTAATACTAGTCATCAGATGATGAGGACTAACCCATGTCCTACTTTTGATATGGTACAATGTTATACTAGGTGAGATTCAAATATTGAGAATTAAAAACAATAATATGTGACAATATAGTTCTAAAGAAAGTATGTGATTAGTACATTGAATACTATGTATGTGAGATAGGAAATATATGATATAAGATAAATATGATGCATGTAACTTGGTTAACTAATACATACCGAAGTCACAACATGTGTTGTATAATAAATTTAAAAACTTAATATAAGGTTATCCAAGTATATGAATCTAAATAATAGACTGTAGACTATTGACTGTGGGAGATACTAATAACTGACATACCCAAATCTGAGCTGATTGGGATCCACCATTTCTCCAGTGGAAGGGTGCTTTGTAACTAGCCCAGGGTACACATACTGACTAATATGGATCCACTAAACTGAAGTTTGAAAGGACTAACATATCAGGCCTAGTCTAACGGGTGACCCTTTAGAACCTATGGCGGAGCCGTAGATTGGAATTAAGGATTTCTACGAAATGATCCAACCTAACTGACACGTGAGCCTCATCCTTGTGTTTGCTCAGTGCTAAGTAATACAACTAAAAGAATGACACTAAGAACTACAACGCTCAATGAGCATAATAATAAGAGTTCTAAAAATAAACACATTATCTAAAATCATTCAAAACATGTAAATTGAAGAATATATTACTTAAAAGTATATGCATGAAATCCTAGGTCATCGGATGTTCATAACCCACCATCTATAATTAGTGAAACGATTATACATATTACATAATCTGAGTGATATTAAGGAATTTAATAACTCAAGTCCAACAATTATTACTTTCATATAACAATTAGTGTATTCTGTTACTCTGAGCTAATGATAGCCTTATGTAAGGTCAATCTTAGGGAAATAACTTGCACACTAAAGTTTGTCAAACATGTCTTTAAACATTGAAATCAGATACTTATTTTTTACTATAACCTTGTCCTACAATTGGTTGTTGATGCAAATTCTAAGAGAATATCTTTCTTGCGCAACTAGAGCACCCCAAAGAGATATGTTGGGCCTAATTAAACTCTTTTCTTGGAGGTCCTTCAACTATTCTTCAACTTCTTAAGATCGAATTGAGTCATTTTATAGGTTGGGTATCTAGAAAAAGATCTATTCCAGAGTCAATTTCCCATTTGGGAGAAACTCCAGTTAGATATTTTAGAAATACTTTTGGAAACTCGTTAACCACCAAAACTGATCCAAGTTTTAGGGCCTCTACTTTTGAATACGTATCCTGAAGAATGTGATAGAAACACACTTTGGAGATAAACTTTCTTGCCATAAGTTAAATGATAAACCAACCCATAGGTGTTGAGGTACAACCCTTTCACTTTAGAATTGGTTTATTTAGAGAATGGAACTAGACTATTCTCTTCCTACAATCAATAGAGGAATAGTAAGAATGTAGCCAATCCATGCCATGAATGATATTGAAATCTACCATGTCTTTTTATATGAGATCAAATGCGACACTTTTTGGAAAATTGTAATTAGGCAGTTTTATATAATCATCTGGTTATGACCGAATCACCCACTAGAGTAAAGACTAGAAAAGTTTCTAAAAGCATTTTTGTATTAATATCAAAATTTAATGTTGTATAGGGAGATACAAAAAAAAAGTGTGGCTCCAAGATCAAATAATGCTTGGAAATATGTATAGAAGACCTATAATGTACCCATGACTACATTAGGAGAACCCTTCCAATCCAATCGAATCTAAAGGGAATAAAACCTTTTTCTAATACTATCCACCAATTATACTAGATGAGGAACCCTACTGAGTTAGGTGACTTGCTAAAGTTGCTGAACAGTTGAACTAACTTATCTAACGAGCATCACTACCCCTATGTAAATCCATTGCACACACTCTCAATTTTTAGCCTAGCTTGCTACACCCACAACACACATCACTCTACCAACTATATGCTCACCCTTGAGGCTTCTACCATATTTCTTCCATACCCAAGGACATAGATCTTGGTGAACTATCTATATTATCTTTTCTAATCTTGGGAACTGGTGCACTAGCATGCAAAGGGGATAGAGCTAAAGATTTCAGGAAGAATAAAGAACGATATCCACCATCTAACCTTTGTTGAGAGAATTTAAAGTTTCTTATTATATCCCTCTTACTTTTCCTTTCCTTCTCCATCACATTCACTTTCTCTTTCTCTATCTGATGAGCATGAACCATTACCCTAGAGATGTCCATCTCATTTACCCACATAGTAGTTCTACTGACACAACCCAAACTAGGGCCAAGTCGTGTTAGGCATCTAAGTCCGATTAGGACCGGAGAATGCCCCCAATACCCAATCGTAACCACCCTGTACCCTATGTCGGATGAATTCCAAACATATATAAAGATAAAGTAACAAGAAATGAAAAATATTTAATAAAGTCCATAACCATAATCAACCTATTATCTAACCAAATATTCAATCAATGTCAACCCCAATGCCAATACCAATACCGACGCTGCTCATGCCTATAGTAGTCCCATAAAGCCTCTAACAAAAAAACAAAGAACATTCGATCGGGACATGCCCCCAACCATACCCAAAACTAAAGTCCAAGAAACAAACATAAGATAAGGTAGTCCATAGTATGAAATTGAGTCTTTTGGAGTATAAAAGTTAACCACATAAGTCTGACACAAAGTTGTCCTCGAATCTAAGTAACTAATCTAGAAGGGTAGTATAGACGGTTCCTGCATCGTGTAGGGATACAATGCCCAAAGACGATGAGTGGAATTAATGAGCATTACACAGTAAAAAGGATAAAATAATGTCATTATTCAAAACAAAAGTAAATAACCATATGCAATCGTGTACATACACACACACATATATATGCCATGCTAGGAAAGGTAATTGGGTTTAGCATTCATTTAAAACTATAACTAGGGTTATGTATCTTTGTCAACTTAAACCCACCCACAGGCTACATGGGTTCATCTCCTTTACGGAAAGGTCCCCAGTGTGTTTTAGCCACATGAACTGGAGAAAAATCTGAGATGACTAGTACATCTTTTAAAATATAGTGTGACATCATGCACACGGTCACCAAGATCAAATCTCACATCAGCACACATGATTTTAATGTTTTGGTCTCCCCGAGACCTCCACCATCCACGGCTTTGCTAACATGACCCCTTTTAAGCCCATATTAAAACAATTCGTACATAACGAACTATTTACCCAAGAGTCTTTTTAATTAGGCTTTAACCATTAGTATCATCATACTAAAATTAGAGATTGCAAGTCCATCCATTTGTGACTTACCAAAGCCATTAAACTAGGTTAACTCCAAACCTTCCAATTAATCCAACACCATGGCCATAAAGGCCTTTCTAATCCATTTAAAACCAACCTAACCAATTTAGGTTTCATTACCTTTTATTCAATGTAATTATTTCAAAAATAGTCAAACTATGTGGTAAAATCATTCCCATTAGCATTAAAAAACACATTGAGGGCATATAATTTAAAAAACAAAAACCAAGAATCAATTGACCATTCCATGAAACCACATCTTCAAACCATAATTATAACATGAAAAACCATAAGTAAGACATGGAAAAAAGTTATCCAACCATAAACAACCAAAACCTCATGTATATCGATTTCAAAAAAAAAATAATACCATAATAATCATTCATTAAAGAATTCTTTTAGTTGAACTATCAATGAGGGAGGAGTAACATGCCTTAGATACAAAGAAAGACGAAGAGATTCACTCTTAAAATTCCCTAAGTGATTGCCTTGAAGAAACCCTAGCCTTTTCTTTAACTAAGAGCTTTAGAGAGATTTTAAGAGTGTTTCAATGAGAATAATAGGATAATAAGGTCATAAAAGGTCTTTTATGTTATGGGGTCAAAAGTAGTTAAGAGGGGAAATGTTCAGAATACCCCCAACTTAAAAATATAAAATCACCGTAGGTGGGTACGAGTTGATCCTCCAACTCATCACCGTAACTGTAATGCCCTGAAATTTGGGTCCCGAGACGTCACACGGTGCTTAGGGGTGAAAGTGACCTCAAGCTAACCCTCCTACTAGCATAACTCATAAACAACTGGATAAAATGCTTAAATCTATATAATGTTAGCAAAAATATAGAACTTCTCTAAACTTGATCAATATAAACATGAACTTTACAAGATTACAACTCTACATTTAGAAATGAAACTAAAACTGAATACATCAACTTCTACTGACTGTATATAAAGCCTCTACTGGTACTGACTTCAGATAGATAGGTCATGACTATCAACTACCCAATATCAATACGACTAGAGTAAGAAAAATACAACACTTCTCGAACTGTATAACTGACTCATGCCCCCGAATCAAGAGGACTCATCACCTGCTGACAGGAAGCTGCGAACTGACTGAATGCGGTATCTGCGCTATAACTTATACCTATATTATAAGGCATTATAGCATATAGAAATATATGGGGGTCAATACTTTAAGGAATGTACTGAGTAAGTAGGGGTGCAATGCAACATTAGAAATAATATCATAAATGATTATGAAAATCATACATGCTGACGATAACAACTTTCTTCGCTTGAATTAATTGAAATATATTCCCATAAGTCATCAGCAATAACACATACTTCATAAATCTCGTAAATTATTTAACTCAACTCAAACTCTTTGACTCATGACTTTGAGTGACTCGGCAACTCAAGGTACTTAGATCGTTATAGACATGGGAGTTTCTTTTAATTGACATAAACCACACCATGTGAGCCACATAGAGTCAAACGTTTTTCCCTCCTAAGGAGAGAACCCCACATTGGCGGGGGTGTCGTACTCTTGGCAAGGAGTACAACCTTAATTTCTCAATCACAATCCCATACTCAGCCTCTGGCCCACAATCATCAATATCAATCCTACGGTGATACGTAGTTTTAGGGAAATACCACATTTCCCGCTCGGTGCTAAATACTCCTCCCAGACTCAGCTCAGAACGCATTAGGAAATCCACCTTAATCAATATCAATTTGTGGGTTCTTATAAACACCAAAACATAAATATATATCTCATCGGTAAATCATATACAACTGTGGATTCCTAACTCGACTCAAAATCAAACAGTCTTTCTCAACAACTTGATGTATCAATTCATTTAGTCATGGCAACATCAATAACTTTGAGGAAATATCAAGACTCATTATAACAACTCAATCTTATGAATCAATATACTCAATAATCTAATTTTTCATAAGGAAGCTTAATGCTTGACACATGTCTTGAAAGCACTTAAAATACCAACTCATGGTAGAACATAAAATTTATAATATTAAATATCAAGTCATAATTTGGAAGTTGTAAAATAATCATGTATCGAAAACTTCAAGAAAACATTATAGAACTCATTCTTGACTCACAAGATCAAATATCAATATATATATATATATATATATATATATATATATATAAATTCTCATAGAAAAGCTTAAATCATGACTTTTATCTCAAATCATTCAGAAATCATCAACTCATAATAATAATATTCAACTCATGGCATAAGTTCTCAATTTAAGAAATAAAATGATGAAATAGTCATGTGTATCGATTTTGAATAGCTCAAATATCATAAATCATTAATAATGTAATTTGGGTGTAAACCCACTTTGCAAAATCATGGATTTCAATAGTAGAAATTAAATCCTTGGGCACAAGAACGTAAGAAGTGTTCTTGTTCAAACCCCACATACCTTGATTATGGATTTGAATGAAAAACTTGTTATAGACTCCTTTCCGCTTCTTGAGTTAGGGTTATTGATGCTTTTGACTTGGGTACCTTGAATCTTGAACCAATTTATAAAATTTATGGTTGGATTCATGATGTTCTTGGGAAATTTGGATTGGATTTTTGAGAGAGAAACCCTAGTATTCTTGATGAAATAGAAGAAGAATGAAATTTTCTTCTTTACTTGGATATATATAGAGGGTCAAAATGGGTGGAAAAAACCAAAATACCTTTTTAAAAATACCCCTTAATTTCTGAAAAAAATGGCTGACGACATCCGTGATAGGCCGTCAGACCCGTGATAGGCCGTCACGAAATGTCATCACAAAAGGGTCAATTTTTTTATTTTCTGCCTAAGGCTGACGAAGTTATCAGAAATATCGTCAGAAAGTGACGACGTCGTCAGAAATGGCATCAGAAACGTGACAGCCCGTCAGAACTGTCGTCACCGTTTTCCAGCTTGACCATGTTGGAGTAAAATGGGCATAACTCTTTGCTCCGATATCGTATTTTCGCGAAATTGGTATTGTTCGAAATCTAATTCAATTATATATCTGTTGATAAGTCACGATCTCAAAATTTCCAAGTATAATGAGAGATATGCTCGTTTGAAGTTGACTATACCAATATCCTTCCCAAGAACTCAATCGGTAAGGAATGTTTTCATTCGCCGAATCGTTAGGACATCTTTAAGGCCTTAATACAGAACATCCTTGATTAGGAAAAAACCAAAGAACTATAATTTATTTCTCAAGAGATTGATTCATGATTGCACTATTGGTTAGAGTCTCGGGGAATTACAAAATGGCTCTAACTTCCTTACCAGGTGTCCGATTTGGGTGAATCTTATGTCGATAGAAAGCTTATCCAATTCTCCACATGATCGAGAGTAGAATTCAGGGAAATACAACATGAGATAAATAACAATCAATTTGGAAGTTATTCATATTCACTCAAAAGATGGATTTAGTCTTAAGAAACGATCGGGGTATTACAATATCTCCCCCTTGGAAACATTTGTCCTCGAATGTTTCTTTTTGGCCAATAATATAGAGAAAGCTGAAGACACACAGCTGAAATAACTTTCAAATCTAAATCAATATCTTTCTAAACTTTTAAGTACTTCTTTGAATGTATAAAATCATGATGAGAATATCTATACAGCTGGATCCAAGACTGAAAAAAAATTAGATAGAGGACAACTGTAATTCTCGACTAAATCTTAGCTGATTTGCCTTCTTCCTATATTGAAGAGCTGGCTCATACTGAGAGTTTAGAATTCACTTGATATGATAAGGGTGTAATCGTACTCATAGACGGCGAAGAGATAATTTCTGCAGGCATAGGTCATGAGAAACAAGGATACGACTACACAATGGGTATTACATTGTCTGGACAAGAATACTTGGAAAACAAAGATTGTTCAATGAACGCTCACAGACTGAATCACAATTATATATCCGAATCTGAAACTGATGCCTGATACACATACTAAACTAAATTCGTAGATTTTGGACGCGAACAACTACTTACCGTATTGCCCGTACTTATGAAACTTCTAGTGGTAAAACCAAACTAGTTCGAAAAAAAATGGAAGGCCATAGAAACCTATCTGCCAAATTTTAAAAAATGGGTCGCTAGCTATGCAAATTGAATAGTACTAGATAGTCATACTAAGGTAGAAGATTTCTTCAACACCCTCCCAAGGAATTCTAATGGTCTGAAGGAGGAAAGAACTTTAGGAAAGATCTAAACAATACATCTGAATCGTAGATCATAAAATTACCATAATCCCATAACTTGAAACCTAAACCTATGAATCATAAGTCAGGATAAAAGTACTAAGCTCCAAGTAAGGCAAATCCTTACGGTCAAACTCAACCACAATTCTAAAACACTCTCTCGACTATACTATACCCTTCTGATACTATACTTGATTGATTCAACTTACAATCCTCACATGACACCGATACTTCAATCTACTCATATCCCCTTGAACCAAACCCCCTCATCATCTTCATGACTAACCTAGAACAACAAGACTCGCCATATAACCCCATTATGAATCATGAGATCCCACATATCTACATTTTTACAACCTCTCACTTCAAGAGTAATTCTCATTACCACTTCGACAAATCCAATCCACCTTGCACTAGCCATTTACTAATGTGCAAGGCACCCATCCGCATGCACACAAACACGACATTCAAGCCTATCTTCATAACCACATGCGCATTCCTAATGAAACACTTATAAATCCTCTTCTTCATACCCTACACACCTCTTATAAAGAAAATTTCCATGCACTCACCTCAAGCATACCTGACATACTCCTTGCTAATCGAGTCCTACACAAACTCTTCACTCCAATATTCCTTCCAACACATGGAATTACACAAAATGAACACATCATAATCTTCCCAATCTAAACAAATTAAAGTTCAACTAACCATAATATGTATCAAAGACTTAGCCTCAATCTTACTTTACCTTACCTTCTAGCCAAAGTAAGCATGCCACCTTCTATCGCTGATAAGGAAATATCTTCTCTCTTGCCTAAATAACTATTCACCACCTTTATCTTGGGTAAGAAAAAATAACTAAAAGATTAGAGCATGAGGATCTGACACATGAATAGATGCTATGAATAACTTAACACTCAACTGAGGCTTGAGGAATAGAGGATTTAACATCATAAACCCATCAAAGAAATACGGCCAGGGGACATGCACGATATGAATCTGAATTCCTTTCTTTCTGATCATTAAAAGTAGCGCTTGAACATTGGAACTGAACATATCACAAAGCTTGAGTACATAAGTAACGCATTGCATGACCTAAATTGGGAATTTGTAACTATGAATTGTGATTCCAACCGGTGAAAGGTCTGAGACTCCACATTTCGGTAACTAAGTGAGGACAAGACTTTTTTATGGCATGCCTGGACATGAATCATGATCATGGAATCAAAATGCAAAGCATGAATAAATTCAGGAATGACTGAAAATACTAAAATAAAAATGGGTCGAGCAGTATCCCTTCTCACAGCTGTTCCACAACGTATAGGCATACCCACTAGAACCTTATAAACTAACCTGGTCACTTGTTCTACTATATCTCCCTTAGACTAAAGCCATCACACTTCTTGACTCAATTATTAGGAACATCATTCATTGCCTAACTAGTCTTCCTCCACCTAGAAACTCTACGACACTTACTAATTACGCCACATAAAATGACCTTAGAAAAAAAATAAAGCATCCCCATAGCACCTTGGGCAAGATTTCTTACAAAAAACACAAAATCAAACTTAATTACAAGTTGATCAAACTAAAGCTCTTTCATACACTGTCAAAGCCCATTAGATCACTTCCCTGTAAGTAGCACCATTAACCAAGAAATCATCAAATCCACCTTCATAGCCACCATTCATCCAAGCTTAATGCCTAGCACTCAGCATAACTTTCAACTCCACCTCACACACACCATTCTCACTTGGAAACTATAAAACAAAATATTAATAAACACTAGTCCACTTAAAACCCTACTAAGAATAATTGGTCATAATCATATGGCCTCTCTCATTTATAATCCATCAACACGCCCTTCTTCAACCCATCATTACTATCTATCCTTCATACACAACTTAACTTAGTTCATAACTCTCTAAGCCTCAACTTAACTTTCCCTTGCAATCTCAGTAGCATCTAAGTTAACAACACTCATCCACTAAGTATCATCATCCATAACTTATACTTATCTTGTGGAACACACCGTCAACAACTCTTTTCATACCTTAAGCAAACCATTATTTACCTCTACCAATAACTTTTTCTATTTCTTTCATGAGCTGACATACAAGAACAATATCACTTTATCACTAACTCGAACACATTCAAAAGGCTCAACTATACATACTTCCATTAAATCACACTTCCACCCTTTCTTGCCACAATACCTCTAAACCAGTTCTAACCAGCACGAGGAAAAAATATACACAAGGAGTCACTACTGAATCAAAATATGCCTCACCCGGCTTCACTAGTCTTTGATTTTCATTTTGAAAAAGAATTTGAGATGGATAACAAAGCAATTATTCTAGTGAATCGAAAGAGCCCCACACGGCTTCACTAGACTTTCAGTTCCAACATCATGAAGATAACAAGGTTACAAGAGATATAAACTCGCCATACAATATTTGATAATCTAATAATACACATCTTACTCTATCTTAACAGAAAGAATCATAAGGGAGAGGGCATATCATTGAACTTAGGAAACTTATAACACTTTGGTAAGCTCTTCTCAGGCCGCTTTCTGAGACTTTTGAAATTTTTCTCTTGTAAGTCTGAAAGCATTATCAGAGGGAGAAAATTGGAACTCGCTGATCATGTTACCTCTGGAACAGTACATAGATAAGGAAATATAGATAATCAATATGGATTCTGAGAAGAAAATCTGGAAGCGCAACTAACTTGGGCTTATTGCACAATTTATAAGCAAAGCATGATAAGGCACTAATAGGGTACTTTCTAGCTCATTTACAACTTTATAACTATATGTGGGGACTGTTTAAGAAAGTAATATCTACAAAGAATTGAGTTTGACTGTCTTTAATACCTTGAATATAAGGCGGGGATGCCCCGAATAGGGTAAGATGAGATTCTATATAAGTTTCTCAACGAACCTTTATATAGCACGATCTAAGACTTGAAAGAATAAAGACCTTTCCCAAATGTCTTGTAGCCTCTGGAAGAAAAGTACAAACATCTCTATACCATTCTGCAAAACTCTACTAGACACATCTTCATAGATACCCAAGGACACTTGAACTCTGTGCTTTGATGCCAAGTTTGTAAAGCCCCAAAATTTAGGTTCCGGGACGTCACACGGTGCTTAGGGGTGAAAGTAACCCTAAGATAATCCTCCTACTGGAATAACTCATAAACAACATGATAAAATGCTTAAATCTATATAAAGTTAGTAAAAATATAGAACTTCTCTGAACTTGATCAATATAAACATGAACTTTACAAGCTTACAACTCTACTTTTACAAATGAAAATAAAACTGAATACATCAACTTCTACTAACTGTCTATGAAGCCTCTACTGGTACTGACTTCAGATAGATGGGTCATGAATCCCAACTACCTAATCTCAATACGACTAAAGTAAGAAAAATACAATACTTCTCAAACTGTATAACTGACTTATGCCCTCGAATCAAAAGGACTCATTACCTGCTGACTGGAAAATGCAAACTGATTGAATACGATATCTACGCTATAACTCGTACCTACATTATAAGGCGCTGTAGCATATAAAAATATATGAGGGTCAGTACTTTAAGAAATGTACTGATTATGTGGGGGTGCAATGCAATATTATAAATAATATCATAAATGATTATGAAAATCATGTATGCTAACGATAACAACTTTCTTCGCTTGAATTAACTGAAATATATTCCCATAAGTTATCAGTAATAACACATACTTCATAAATCTCGTAAATCATTTAACTCAACTCAAACTCTTTGACTCATGAATTAGAGTGACTCGGTAACTCAAGGTACTTAGATCATTATGGGCGTGTGAGTTTCTTATAACAGACATAAACTACACCATGTGAGCCGTATAGAGTCTAATATTTTTTCCTCCTAAGGAGAGAACCTCACATTGGCGGGGGTATCGTACTCTTGCAAAGGAGTACAACCTCAATTTATCAATCACAATCCTATACTCGGCCTTTGTCCCACAATCATCAATATCAATCCTACGGTGGCACGTAGTTTTGGGGAAATACCATATTTCACGTTCGGTGTTAAATACTCCTCCCAAACTCAGCTCAAAACACATTAGGAAATCCACCATAATCAATATCAATTCATGGGTCCATTATAAAGACCAAAACATATATATATATATCATCGGTAAATCATATATAACTGTGGATTCCTAACTCGACTTAAAATCAAACAATCTTTCTCATCATTAAGATGTATCAATTCATTTAGTCATGGCAACATCAATAACTTTAAGGAAATATCAAAACTCATTATAACAACTCAATCTTATGAATCAATATACTCAATAATCTAATTTTTCATAAAGATGATTAAAGCTTGAAACATGTCTGGAAAGCACTTGAAATACCAACTCATGGTAGAACATGAAATTCACAATATTAAATATTAAGTCATAATTTGGAAATTATAAAATAATCATGTATCAAAAACTTCAAGAAAACATCATAGAACTCATTCTTGACTCTCAAGATCAAATATCAATATATATATATATTCAATAATAATAATTCTTATAGAAAAGCTTAAATCATGACTCTTATCTCAAATCATTCGAAAATCATCAACTCATAATAATAATATTCAACTCATGGTATAAGCTCTCAATTTAAGAAATAAAATGATGAAATAGTCATGTGTATCGATCTTGAATAGCTCAAATATCATAAATCATTAATAAAGTAATTTGGGTGTAAACCCACTTTAAAAAATCATGGATTTCAATTGTAGAAATTAAATCTTTTGGCACAAGAACGAAAGAAGTGTTCTTGTTCAAACCCCACATACCTTGATTATGGATTTGAATGAAGAAACTTGTTATAGACTCCTTTTGCACATCTTGAGTTAGGGTTCTTGATGCTTTTGACTTGGGTACCTTGAATCTTGAACCAATTTATAAAATCTATGGTTGGATTCTTGATGTTCTTGGAAAATTTTGATTGGATTTTTGAGAGAGAAACCCTAGTATTCTTGGTGAAATGGAAGAAGAATGAAGTTTTCTTCTTTACTTGGATATATATAGAGGGTCAAAGGGGGTGGTAAAGACCAAAATACCCTTTGAAAAATGCCCCTTAATTGCTGAAACAAAATGGCTGACAACATCCGTGATAGGTCGTTTGACCCGTGATAGGCCGTCACGAAATATCGTCACAAAAGGGTCAAATTTTTTATTTTTTGCTTAAGGATGACGATTTCATCAGAAATGTCATCAGAAAGTGATGACGTTGTCAGAAATGGCATCAGAAACTTGACATCCCGTCAGAACCGTCGTCACTGTTTTCCAGTTTGACCATGTTGGAGTGAAATGGGCATAACTCTTTGCTCCGATATCATATTTTGTATAAATTAGTATGGATGGAAAGATAATTCAATTATATATCTGTTGATACATATAATGAGAGATATGGTTGTTTGAAGTTGACTGTACCAATATCCTTCCCAGGAACTCATACGGTAAGGAATGTTTTCATTCGCCCAATCATTAGGACATATTTAAGGCTTTTATACACACCATCCTTGATTAGAAAACAACCAAATCACTGTAATTTATTTCTCAATATATTTATTCATGGTTGCACTATTGGTTAGAATCTCGAAGAATTACAAAATGGCTCTAACTTCCTCACCGGGTGTCCAATTCGGGTGAATCTTATGTCGATGGAAAGCTTATCCAATTCTCCACATGATCAAGAGTAGAATTTAGAGAAATACAACATGAGATTAATAACCATCAATTTGGAAGTCATCCATATTCACTCAAAAGATAGATTTTGGCTTAAGAAAAGATCAGGGTACTACAGTAACATACGACTGGTATCATCCAGTCATAACTAGAATAAAAGGTTGGAAACCCATACACTATCCACCATATGATTCCATTTCCCCAACTCGTGACCAGACTATACGACCTGTATGGTCCAATCGTACCCAAGACAGAATAGAAAGGGGTTAGAAACTAGACAACATATAATTAGACTATACCACTCTACCCTATTCTCACGACACTTAGTGAGGAACTCATACTCAGAGATAAGTCAAGTCACTAAGTTTCAAATTAAGTGAAGGATCAGCCAAATGACCCATCACCAAACCATACGATCTATACGCACCAAGTTGTAACCACAATAGAAACCAAACCATCACCCACTAAACACTTTAAGAGTTTAGTCTCCTAACCCGTACCTACACAATATAACTCTTATGGTGAGTCTTTACAAAGGCAGTAAGCTCAAAGCTTTGGAAATTTCCAAGGGCTAAAACACAGGGTGTTTCACCTACACTCTTTGAATACATCCTCATAAATAATTAACACAAACTTTCTTATATGTGTCATTGAATTAACAATCATATCCAAGTCATACCTTTCCAACTTAGTAACCTTATGGGAATACTCCTTAACGCTCATGTTACCGAGCTTGGAATTTATCAATTCCTATACATTATCCTATCTTCTCTTATGTGGGAAGAACTTGTCGAGAAATTCAACAAAAAGATAATACCACTTAAACAATTTTGTTTCTACACCCCTATCCTTCTTCTATTATTTATACCAGGTTTCATACACTCCTTGTAGTTTATAGGTGGCCAGGTCAGCACTTTTTGTTTCTTCAAAACCCATGATATCTGTAACTTTATAAATATTATTCAATGCCTCCTGTGGGTCCTCTTCCATCTTACACCCAAAGTACATTAGAGGATTCATCCGAATGATGTCTCAGATTCTGGCTGCTATCACATTCACGACCAGGTTTTTTGGTGCCTCAATCATCTAGTTATTCTAGGTGGTCATAGACTTAATTAAGGCTATGATCAAAACCCTTAATTTGGGATGGGATACTTGTTAAGTCAAAGGTTTTTTGGTGGGTTCTTTCTTATTCTTAACCCCATAATCATTTCGATGTTTCCTTCCATTAGTTCTCCTTGAAGTTATATTTTGTAAATATGTAAAGAATGAGTTAGAAAAAGGTTTTACAAAAGTCCACACTCTATCTCATGTTATGAACATAAAAAAAGTGAAACATTTCTTAAAACATTTCATATTTCTCACTCATAAGTGTGGCGTTCTTCACACTCATAAATAAGACTTTATTTAACAAGGATTTCAAACTCCCTAGGATACCTTAAACATGATTCTTTGATAATATGTTGGTTATAATATGAGACTACCCTCAAGTCGTATCACAGTGCTTACAGTCACAAGTGACCCCAAGTTAATCCATGGCCTGACATGACATTAAGAATATTAAAATTAACTACTAAAACACTTAAATAGAAGCTGAATTGAATAATGAAATAAAAACTCAAAATAAAGCCATCACTAATATCTATGTTTAGGACCACAAGATGAAAACATCTAATTGTATGTCTAAAACCCTCTACTAAGATGAGTATCTAGGAGAAGTCTCCAGCTAACTCTTAAAAATTTGAAAATAAAATATAATAAAATGAAATATTGATACAAGTCCTCGAATGATGAGTTATCACCATAAGTACTGATGTTGATGTAGTATGACATCATTCTAGGAGCTATTTGAATATTTTTATTTGGAACCTATATTATGAGGCAATATAGCGCAAAATAAAGTATGTGATAAGTACTTTTAATGTATTAAGTATGAGAGATAGGAAAATAACTGATACAAGATGAATATTATGCATGGAAGATGGTAAACTTATGCAAGACCATATAATAACATGTGTTGTATAATAAATTGAATAACTGAATACAAGGTAATGAAAGTATCTAAATTTGGAGAGTAGACTATAGGCATTATATTGTGGACTAGGGAAGCTAGTAAAAATTGGCATACCCTAATCTGAGATAATTGGGTTCGACATGCAACTCCATCTAGAATGGTTTTGTACCTTTCCAAAGGTACAAACACTAACTAACATTGATCCACTAAACTGATGTTCATAAGGACAAAGGTATTAAGCCTTCTTTGATGGGTGACCCTTGAGAGCCTATAGGGACTTCAAGTAAAGGTCTCAACCTAATGAAGGGAGGTTCATCCCTGCATCTTCTTGGTGCTAAGTACTATTCCAAATTGAATGACACTAATAACTGAAATGCTCAATGATAATAATAATCCAAAGAATAAAAATAAATGCATTATTTGAAAGCATTTTAAATATGTAAACTGGAGGCGATAGTACTTAAAAATATATGCATGCTGTCCTAGGTCATCGAGTGTTCATAAATCACCTTCTCTAAAGAGTGCAACTTTTATGCCAGTTTCATAATTTGGGTGAAATTAAGGAATTTAAAAAACTCAGGACCCACAATGATGGATTTCACATTATAATTAGGGTTTATGATCACAAAAATATAATGACACTGAAATAATTTATCTATCTCTAGAACTAAAATTAGACCTTTGAGTCAACACACTTTTATTATTAAGTAAGATCAAAGCATCCAAATGGATAAAAATCCATTTAAGCCTCATCCAAAACCTCTCAAACACAAACCTAATATTCTACTAAATTGGAAATAACATTCCAGAACTGTTGGAACCAACAAACCACAAAACCGATGTCAACTTCACCAATTTTTTATTGAAGTCAAGTCTACTTTAGAATTTTTTAAATTTCCACGCAACGACCCAAAACTCAACCAAAAATAATAGGACCTAAATCAAAGATCAACGAACCTAAAAATCACATTTTGGATCTAATAAAACTATTGAGATTTCATTATGTGCTTTTCTTCTTCAAATATTAACATTAACTCATCATTTAAACCTTCCAAAATGAAAAAATTCATATCACATCCAATTCCATGCCATTTACCCTCACTGTAATACATTAAATATTTTTCAAAGTTCTTAGATTTTCTCAAACCATTTAAAGTTTAAGAATTAACTCTTCAAACCTATGTATAAATTAGAAATTATTTTGGTTATTTTTTTGTACTTAAAAGTAGTTTTAAGACATAGAAATAGCTTGTGCATCTCACCCGAAAGATCCTCAAGTTGGGCCTCATGTTGTGAAGCTCCATAAAGGATCTCAATAGTTAGAAAGTACTTTGGCCAATATGGTGCAAAGCCAAGAGCAACGCATTGGGGTGCATGCTACACAACCTTTTCTTTTGATGGAGATTTTAAGTTTTATTTAATAATTCAGGCCATTTTGGTCTTTTTCTTTATAGAAACCGGACCTCCTAAGTAATAAACACCTTATTCAGTTAGAATCATTAACTTAACAATTAAAAACACTCCCCTCTCTTTCCTAAAACTCCCAATCACATGTTTCAAGAAGAACCAAGAATTAGGGTTCCTTTTAAAAATTTCATGGTTTTCATGAATTAAATATTTTAGTTAGGGTTTATGAGCCCATATTCAAATAAGTTAATTATGTTGATTTTGTGAATTTTTTATCCATTATTATAGAATTTGTATATGTTGCATCTATTTTTAAGATTAACAATATTTCCTTGTTGCCTATTGATTTTAATATGATCATATGCATTGTTTCTTTAAACTTATATTAGTATGATTTTAGATTGTTTATGTTATTATAAATTTTCAAGAAAATAATATGAACCTATTCAAGGGTAAGATTGAAGATAGTTTTGAATGAATAATTTACCAAAAAATTAGATTGTATTTTCATATAGATAGTAACCTTTATAGTTATCAATATATGATTATACATATTATTTTGATAGTTTTATTTAGCACTGAGAGGATACAACGTTACAAAACTCAAATCCTATAATTACGTATTACCATAGGATTTCTAATAGTACCACAACTTAGTCAATCACTTTAGCCTAAAAGGTTGACTTCGTGAATTCATAGATATATAGACAGGTTCTATACCCTATAAAGGTATATATGACCCCTCTCAACTGAGATTATATGTTGGACATCATGATCTTGCATGGTGTAAGTCGATTGTAATAAACTCTATCTTACAAAAATTTACTTGTTACAATTTTAAATTATGTTGGTTATGTATGAAAATATAGTATGATTATTCTATTTCAGATATGTAGCTTCAGATAAAATTTAGTTCATTTTGAAGATATAATTTTATGGCACAAGTTTGCAAGACTCCTATTTAAGGAATATTTATACTTTATGATATAACTTTGTTTTCCTCTATTTTTTAGAAAGACTATTTAGTGATAGAGCCTCCATTATTAAGATATGTTTATTCACATTACTTTTTTTTTACTTTCTTGAGATTTAACGTTTATTTCAACATATGATCTCTGATAGTATGATTTATCCCTTGAGTTCTTTAGTTATTAAGATGCTTAGTACCTTTTCAATACCAACACATAGCTTTATTTTGATACATCTTTAAATTAATGTAGCTTATAAATATGTAGGTACATAATCAGACTCTTTAGTAAACTATCATATTTTTGTGAGTCCTCATCGTTCCAAGGTATTTCACTATCATGGACTAAATTACTTGATCGTGCGGCCACCTTCTTTACTCTTAAATATATTGGAGAACTGTTACCACTAACTAAGTACATTCAAAAATCAATTGAAGGTCTTTTCAAATAATGCACAACTAAATCCTGATATCAATGTGAATTTAAAATAATCAATATTCTTTAAAAATGCTTACACAAATCAATAGCCATGACCAAGTTAGACATATACAAGAGCTCCTACATGAGACTAGATAGTAAAAGACACAACTTTTGTCTAAAAGAGTAGTGTAGATTTTTTGATGAATACTCGCAATCCACGTAACATACTACTATTAAATTTTACACGCAACCTATATTCAAAGAAGTATCTAGTAAGATAGTAAAGTACACCACATGTATTGGAAGACACATAGCATAACAAGGGATAGATAACATAACAACATACTGAAATCATTTGCAAACACGAAAAATTCTATCATTATTTAACATGTATTAAATATCAACCTTTCAACATTAGACAACTTCCCATTATTCACTTTATCAAGCTATCCAGTCAATTCAATTAGCCTCTCTTATTACGACTAAGTTGAAAAGCTCATTAACCCTTAAACTTGTTTTATCTGTACACCCTAAGGTCATACATAAGTAACTATCAATTCAATCATGTACTATCTACACCTATATAACGTACTTTATCCAATGTCCAATTTCAGAGGTAACCCACAAGCATTTAATGATACAACACCATATCCATATAAATTCAACTATCCTATATTCCATTCTATAGTTCAAATAATCTCACCATCCATTAGGTTGTCATTTTATCAATAAACATGTAGATTAATTAGATGTAAACTAGCATTCAACGTATACCAATCCATCCCAAATGATGAATACAAACCAAAAATAGGCAATACCAATATCAAATAGACCATGTAAAACCAACAAACACCCCTAACTAGATAAACCTTTATATTCTCATTATATCACAACATAAACTATAAGTTTAATGATCAAAGCTAAGAGATTCTATCCCTACTCCAATTTCCACAACTGTAAATTAATACTTAATCATTAATGTAGTTATCAATCTGAAGAGTTGTCTAATGCTACCTCGATCACCATAACATGTCATATACGTTATATGAATAGTAACCAATAATCTCATAGTTGTAAATAATTTATTAATAATGTATCAAGTGTAACTATACACACATGCTAAGGAGACTTATTTATGACTTTTACTCATGCCTTGTAAGAGACCAACTATTTCTATGTATCATACCGACTTGGTTCCCTAACCCTCTTAATATCAAATAATATAGTTTTCATAACTACATGACACCCAATCCACCAAATATCATACCGTAAAAAATACAATCACTGTCTGTAAGTAAATATCATTGATAATTAATATTACATGTACACAATTTATCAAAAAACCTTATTCAATATTGTCATACTAAAGACTACCCCCTAGTAGTAACATGGTTCTTAGAACACCAAGTGATCTTAAGCTGACTCATGAACTGGCATAATGCTTGAGCAACTGATTTAAAATATATGTACAAGATAAATTTGCTGAGCGAAACCATAATCATGAAAAAGTTTGATCAAATAAGATACTATAATAGTTTACATCATGATAAATCTGTGAAACAACATGTATTACATGAATGACTCAGACTGACAATTTATGAAGCCTCTACTATACTGACTATACTTAGCTAGACATGCCTCAAACTACCACTAATGAATACATATAGATAATCAAAAACCAAAACATGAACTTCAATGGACTAGAGTCCCCAAAAAAAGGTAACTCATCACCTGCAGGCTGAATGCTAAGATCTGTCTGACCCTGGCGTGCAAATTATATTTAGTACCTTCATTATGAAGGAATGCAACCATAAACAAATATATATGGTTAGTATGTTTGAAAGTACTATGTATATTTAGACATGCACTAAATCATCAAAATATTTAAAACATGCTTTAAAACTAAGGATATAAGGTATTTTCCCAAACATAAATTTAAAACATGGTTATACGTAAAAACTGTAAGTCATTGTGAGATTTATAAATTATGAGCTGGAAATTATTCTGTAAGCTAGAAATGCTAAAACATGAATACTGTGTATAAATCTCAGATAAAGGTGAATATGTTGTAAAATTGAATAGAGGTCAGGTATGGATATTGAGCATGAAAATTTGAGTATGTATGATGAATGCAGGATCAAGTAAAGAATGTACTAAAATGATCTAACTAATTGAATAACTGATATCTAAATAACTGAATAACTAAATCTAATTACTCTATCAAGCAACCTAAACTGGAATAGACTGAGTACTAACTTAAACTGTGGGAGCTATCATGTAACCAACATGACCCAATTTGAGCTAAACAGGGTCCAACCTGTAACCCATCATGAAGGGTGTCAGTATGTTGCCACAGGTGCTAACATTGGCTATTTAGATCAACTAATTTGGTGTCCCGAAGGACTATGGTGTCACCCCATACTAGCAGGTGTCCCTAAGAGAATCTCAACCTTCTACTAGCAGGAATGCATTTCAAAACTACTCTGGCTATGTTGTTCTAGAACTCAAAGACTGTTATTAAAGGTCACAACCTCTACTGGCGGGTGATCCCCCCCATCTTTGGGTTCACTCAGTGCTAAATCCTACTCCCAACTGAATTGACATAGAACATAACTGATACATACACTGATAACTGATTTTCTCGTATAAGGTATTCTGAAAAATGCAGTACATGTATAGTCTGAAGTAACCATGATCGTGTAAACTAATGTATTAACATGAAATAATACTAGTAAGTTCATTATAACAATGATGATCTGAATGTGGTGATAAAATCCTGATTCGGACTGACTTAGTTCATGAAACTCTAAAACAAGAGAAAGCACATAGGTATCGGGTGTTCATAATCCACCAACACTGAATATACAAAAAAGATAATATCACTTAAAACATTGGTAGGAAGTCTTAAATTCAGAGTCTGAAAACATAATACATTTCAATCAACTAATGAGGTACATGAATTTGGACATGTGAATGAATTGAACTTTGGAACATATCATGTTCAGTTGTTTTAATAAATAATTCAAGAATTTGACAAGATATTGACTAACGTGACATGGGAGTTTGAAACTTCAAGTATATAAGAGCATGAATCACATGGGTTAGAACAATCACCATAGCTTGAATATAAATTAATGAGGGAATATGTATAATTTCATAATTTCATTGATGATAACAAGGGTACTTGAAATTCAAAACACAAAATAATCTAAGTTACATGGAACACACACTGATATGGATTGAATTTAGATTTACAGAGAAAACCATGGACTAATTCATCTTGAACATGTATATTTTAATCAAAAGAGTAGAAATTCTTACTTTAAACCAAAAAGGAGATTTTTGGGTTCAATGGGTGGAGGGAACCCATTGATAAATAAACCACATACCTTAATGTTGAAGCCATGTGACAAGACCCCGCCCAAGCCTAGTCATAAAGGGCATCCAAATCCATCAGGGACCGGCGACTGCCCCTTATTAACAAACCTCAAGCAGTTTAAATAGCCTTTGATGGGCTGAATTTTGAATATATAACAAGATTGCATAAATATTCTGATTAAGAGTCTAGGATAAGGTCAAAACAGTGATTGACCCATCCAAGTCCAAGCGTACCACGCCAACCTCCCTAACCATACCAACCAAATCATTGTCCATAAACCCTACCTTAACCAAATAAGTTAGACAAAATTTAATATAATTAATCCCAAAATGTAAAAGGATGGAAAAACCAACAATATCATCCAATGATGTCACCCCACTAACTTATTCCAATGCCAAGCCGACACCCATACTGATCCCACCCATACCAACCCCTAGAAGTACCACAAAGCCTTTATCCTAAAGAGTTAATAAATATGGTTGGGACATGCCCCCAACCATGGCCAAAATAAATATCAAGAGTAAAGTTAAAACGTCTAACGTTATTTATAACGTGAAATTATGCTTTCTGAAAGAATGGAAGCTCGCCACTATAGTCCAAATATTAGAGAATTCAAACAGTCGATTCTTGCATATCGTGGGTATATAGCCGTCAGTAGATGGGTTAGCGAATGATCGCTAGAATGAATCTAATAATAGGGATTAAAAAATCCCAATTATAAAAACAAGAAAAACCATCCAATAAACACAACTATACATACATATATAACCATGCCGGAAAAGGGGACCGGGTTTAGTATGCCTTTAAAACTTTAACTGGGCTTGTGTGGATTGGGTGTCCTAAACCACCCACGGGTTATAAGGGTTCACCTCCCCCTGATGAAATGTACCCAATGCGTGCTGCCACACGACCAGGGAAGAATCTTATGGGATGACTACTACATCCCCCAATAGTGTGACATCATGCACATGGTTTACTAAGACCAATCCTGATATCAACAAATATGATTTCCAGTTTTTATCCCCCCGGTACCTCCACCTTCCACGACTTTTCTATACACCCCACCATTAATGCCTAATTAAAACTATTTCCAAATGACCAACCAATCCATTTCATTTTATTAACCAAGGCCAATATTAGTAGTATCTTCATACCACCCTTTACTTGCAAGTAATATCCATAGCCAAATAATATAGGTTAAGGTGACTTTCAAATGCCCTTCCATATACCATATTAAACCAATTGGGAGACTTCTGGGTTCACCATAAGCATAGACATTTAGCCTTTATCCTTTCCAAACCATTTAAACCATGCATAATTCTTTTACCATGTTTAAAACATGCAAGAGTTCCATTAAAAGAAGTCAATGCAATGAACATATCATTATAAGCATTTTATCAAACACATTGGTGGAAAAATATAACCAAAACCAATTCCAAAGACCATTAAACAATTACCATGTAATCCATTTATCCCAAAGCACTATTAATTCATATAAAAGCATAATTAAAATCATAGGAAACCAAAACCAAACATCTAATATCAAAACCCCCAAATAATAGTGTAAAACCATTATTATGAAAAAGTAAAATATCAAATCAATCATATAAACCATGCCTTTCATTGAAATTACAATGAGGGAAGAGAGACCTTCCTAAACCAAGAATACAATGGAAAAAATCACCATGAAAAGCCCCAAAGCAATCCTTTAGTTGAAACCCTAGCTCTCTTGTCCTAAAAGCTCTTGAGAGAATTATGGAGTATTCTGGAATAGTTTCTAAGTGTTAATGATTAGAATGATTGGGTAAATAACATCCTAAGTATATTAGAAGTTGTGGGAACTAATTATGGTAAGTAGGGAAATATCCAGAATACCCCTACTTAAGTTGCACAAAATCCTGACACAGGGATACGACTGACCTATACAAGTCATACCCTCTTATACGATTGGTTTCCACTATTCTTAATGTAATAACCCGAAAAAAATTTCGTCGAAATTTTGTGCGTTAACGTATTGGGTCCTATCCTCTAGAATGATTTATAATTTTTCATGTGGAATTTCCTATAGTTAGACCCACCGTTGCGAAGAGCATCGTATAATATTTCCAATGATATATGGATCATCCAAAACGGACACCCGAGCGATGAGTTACGAACATTCCGATCGAACAGTGAATAGTGATGAACAGTAAAACGTGCAGGAAAAAGTACTGAGGGCAGGCATATTTTTTCTTCAACTTTAAATGATCATAACTCCTTGTACATAATGAACTGTGTGAGCTGCTATATATCAATGGAAATCTCTGCGAGACCTCTTTCCAATGAAATTTGTTTCATCCAATTTGGATATCGGAGAAAAAGTTTATGGTCGATCTACTACAACCTATCAAAACTGTCCACCAAAGGACAGATTTGACATTATTTGAATTTTAAGGGCATTTTGGTCATTTGTTTTTTTATTTCCCTTCTATATATATCCCAAATAAGAGCTTAGACCCTCATTGTTTTTCTCTCATTTTTCTCTTCTCTTTCTATCAAAAATAATAAGAGACCTTAGGGTTAGGGTTTCCAATTTATTTCTCTTCCAAAATTCAAGAAATCAAGTTGTAAGTCTAAAGAGTTTCAAAGGATTTTCAATATCCAAGTATGCAAGTGTTTATCTATGGACTCCTTTCACCCATAGAGTTTACGAATCCCTTTTTGAAAGGTCAAGTTATGTATATATATATATATATATAGATATATATTATCTAGACTTTGATGATGTATATAAATATATGTTGATTGATATTTGATGGATGAGATATATGGGGTGGCGGAAAACATGAGAACTTGATGAATGCACCAATGCCTAAAAGTGCATGTAAGGTGTTTGGTGAATTGCCTAAGAGGCTATAAATTTACGTTCTTAGGATATAATAAGTTCTAAATGACTAGACTACTTTCTATGTATACGTTCAACATGAACTCCATGTTATTGTCTAAAATTGGGGATGTTATGTGGAAGGTTTATGATAAGGTTGTAACTGCGGATGAGGGATTTAGTTGGTGGAATTAAGATGAATGATGGTGTTGTAGCACATGTAATTGTTCATACTGACCTATGCCCTAAATGGTGCATGCAAGGTGATTGTAGAAATGCCTAGTTGAAGAAGAATTGATCGTATGACCCCTTGTGATCAAAGTGATGAGTTCATACCATACTTTCATGCTACATGTTTACTATGATGCTTAAGGGAAATGATAAGGCCATTAGGCCACGCTAAGTGTGAAATGTCTAATTATGGGTCGAATTGCATATATCAAGATCTTAAAGGAAAGAACCTTGAGAAGTGAACCATGATGTGTTGAATGTATGCTATTTGTGTGTATCCCGATTCGATGAACAATGTTATGTTGTATTCTTCCTTAACCATATGCATCCTTGTTGAATGATCTACGATGTAATGGCATGAGATCCCAATACTTGTATATGAATATGATCTTCAAATGATTGGTGTGAAGTATTAATGAATGCATGGTGCATGATGGCCTGTGGGCATATGAGTATGCGTTGTTGTATACTATGTATTACTTATGTTATTGATTGATGGGGGTACATATGTCCGAAATAGTCTGCTGGTCTAGAGCTGAGTCAGTTCCGCGATAATCTTAGTCGTGCTACGATCGATGAATTTCCGATGATTTGAGAACTTAAAATGAATTCCTTGAGACCTTAGTATGTGGGGTTTTGAATAAGAGCAATCTTCCGTTCTTAAGCCCAAAGCTTTAATTTTATTATGATTTACATGATTTTGCAAGTGAGATTATGTCTAAATAATTAGATTATGAGATTATGATTATTGAATGAATAAACTTTGATTTATATGATTACCTCAATGTTTTCATGATATTATTTAATAATTATCATTGCGAATTACACACTTTTACCACGAGGTGGTATTTTGAATGATTTTGGGACGTATGTCGAGATGGTATTTTGAAATAATATTTTGAGATATGTGTCAAGCTTTATGCTTCCCAATGACGATTTGAATTATTGAATATATAGTTGAGACATGAGATATCATGATATCTATAATTGTAAATTTCATATTTTTATTTAGAATGATTTTGAGATATATGTTGAAATGTTATTTTGGAATGATTTTGAGATTTATGATAAGCTAAAAGCTTCGTCATGACAAAATTGAATCATTGAGCATATTGATATATAACATTTGAGATGTTACCATGAGTCTTGATATTTTCTCAAAAATATTGATGTTGTCATAACTTGATAAATTGTTACATTTTGACATTTAAAAAGGTTGAGTTCTATTATTGAAATTTCATGATATTCGAAAATGGGTATACACTCAAATTACTTTATGAAGGATTTATAAGACTTTGAATTTTTTCCCAATATGGATATACATGATTACTTCATTACTCTACTTCTTAAGTTGAGAATTTTTGCTATGAATTGCAAACTACTACAATGAATTAATATTTTTAAAGGCTTTCGAGATGAAAGTCGTGATTTGAGTTGTACTTGGGTTATGTATTCTTATTATGAATTGAAGGTCGCAAGTGCTTTTCAAAAGCTGTTGTCATGATTTAATTGTCAAATTGAAAGAATAATCATTTGAGTACATTGACCTTAAGCTCGCAGAGTCGAGATGATTTTGACTATGAGAAAGATTGATTTTGATATAGATGTTAAGATGAATTTTGGTATTTTTTCCGAATGATTTTGATGAGTTGAATTATTAAAAATATTACGTATTGAGTCTTTATGTCCTTGTCCAAATTTCGAGTTGGTTATGGTTCAATGCATTGATACCCTTATTGATGTCGAAAACGATTGAAATGTTTTAGGTCGAAGTTGGGGTTAGGAATCCACAAATTGTTGATGAATTATAAATTGAGATATTTGATTTGGTCTTTATGATAGACCCTTGTGATGATGATGGTGGATTTCCAAACACGTTCTGAGCTTGTCGGGGAGTAGTACTTAGCACCGAGAGGGAAATTTGGTATTTTCCCAAACCTATGTGCCACCGTAGGGTTGTTTGATGATGATATTATTGGCCAGAGAGCCCGATTGTGATTATTGCAGTTTTAAGGTCGTACTCCCTAGCAAAGAGTATGACGCTCCCGCCAACGGGGGTTTCAAATGTTGGTATTCCACGTAGCTCACATGGGTTTGTCGGTTATACGAAACTCCCTTGTCCATAAGAGTGTGTTTCTTGAACTATCGAGTCGCTCCGAGTCTCGAGTTGATGAGTTTGGTTGTCTATGATGAGTCATGAGAATTTATGATGAATATTGATGATTTTATGATGATTTATGGGATTTTACTTATGTTTTCCTCTCTATAATATTATGAAAAGTATGGATAATGAAATTCAAGCCATGTGAGTCTTCATTTTCCGTACGCATGTTTTACGAAATCAAAGATATTATTCAAATTATTGCGTGTACCCCCACATATTCAGTTGCTTATGAAGAGTCATGGTGTGTTATGTAACTACTTCCCCCGGTTTCTATGTCAGTATAAATCTTTAGGAGTCAGGGGTGTGAGTGTATTCAATTGATCAGTATTGGTATCCTGTGATTCAGTAATGCAGTACCCCAGTACAGTAGTGAGTTCCGAGGATAGTAAAGTCGTATCCGAGCTGTGGTATCTGGAGTCGTTATAATTGTTATTGTGGTTGTGAAATGTGCATTCATATATGTGTACTCGTTCATTATTCTCATGATTATTCTGTTGATTAAATGTTCATGCATAATCCCTTGAATTTATCCTTCCCTGCTTGTATACTTAGTACATCTTAGTACTGAAGCATTCGCGCTATGGTGTTCTTTTATTTTGGGGCACCATAGGTTCAGAGGAGTGAAACTTGGAGCATCTTAGAAGTCACTTGTATAGAAGCAGTGGGTGAAGCAGTGAGTCCTCATCATCCAAGGATGTTGTTATTACAGTATTTTATTTTAGTAGACGGAGTCAGTTGGGGGATTGTCCCTTCAACTCCATAGTTCAGGCAGTGTAGAGGTTTTTCAGACAGATGTATTAGTGTGTGGTTTAAGGTATTGTATATTTCTAGATGTTTGAACCTTATGGAAAGTGTTAGCCAGTTTTCGCATGTATTTTATTATATTATGTAGTGAACAGGTACAGATATCAGAAAAAGGGTTAGCTTGTGGTCCTTCGAGATCATAAGCACCGTGTGGCGTTCCGATTCTCGGGAATCGGGGTGTTACACTTATCCAAGACTTAAACTTGGTTCATACACTTTCAAGTGTACAACTAATCCAACCAAGTCTTAACTATAGCAAACGATCTGCACCCAGGACCCGTATCCCTGGCACAATGAAACACCTTGAGGATAAAACACTACCCACCATACGAGCCCATGATGCAACATGTTTCAAGCCCTATGACTCATACCCCTAAGTCGTACCCATTCCAGTGACCAAAACCATCCCACAAACTAACACTGGTCAACATACGACATGACCATACCATTCATACCAAAACATACGGCTAATACCCATGAGTTGTAGTGGGTTTGGAGAATGGAATACTAGGAAATTTTTTAAGGGTCAAAACCCAGGATGTTTCAGTCTCCCCTACTAGGAAACGAATGGTGGACAAGGTAGGGGTTACCAGACAGAGTCATTGCATTATCAAACATCCTTTTAACAGAGTTAGAAAACAAAGAGGGAAAGATGTTAATCTTTTATTTAACAAACTCAGAAAATATAGATGTGTTGAAGACACATACCTTCCATACAAATCCCAGGAATAGAAAATAGATACGGATACTTGCACTTCATGCCCTGTTCTACTTCCAAAATAGCCTCATCCATCTTAGTGTTTCTCCACAGAACCTTAAGCGAAGCCATATCCTTGGTCTGCAACCTACGAACTTGCCTATCTAATATCTCAACCGGGACCTCTTCATAAGATAAAGAATCCGAAATACTCAATCCTTCAAAAGTAAAAACTAAAGAAAAATCATCAATTTATTTCCTCAACATTGAAACATGAAAGACCGGATTAACCACACTTAAGCTAGATGGAAACACTAACTCATAAGCAACATTACCAACCCTCCGCAAAATTTGATAAGAGCCAATAAATCGAGGATTGAGTGTCACCTTTTAGCCAAACTGCACCACTCCCTTCATGGGAGACACCTTTAGAAAAACTTTATCTCTGACTTCAAACTCCAAGTCTCTCTGCCTAACATCCGCATAGGACTTTTGTCGACTTTGGTCATCTTTAAGCCTATCCTGAATCACCTTGACCTCCTTTATCGCTTGATAAACCAAATACGGGAAAAATATGTCCCCATTAACAAGCTCAAACCAATTAATAGGAGATCTACACCTTCTACTATATAATTCCTCGAAAGGAGCCATACCAATACTAGGATGATACCTATTGTTGTAAGAGAACTCCACCAAACGTAGATGCTCCACCCAACTTCCACCCTAATCAATCACACAGGCCTAAAAAATATCCTCCAATGTCTGAATATTTATCTCCACCAACCTATTCATTTGTAGATGGAAAGAAGTACTCAGACTAACCTTAGTCCTCAACCCTTTCTGGAAAGATCGCCAGAAGTGAGAAGTAACCTGCATACCATGATAAGAAATAATAAAAACAAGTACTCGATGCATCTTCACAATCTCCTGAAGATACATCTTTGCATAATTCTCTGCCGAAAAGGTAGTTTGCACAAGGAAAAAGTGCATAGACTTAGTCATCCTATCCACGATGGAATAAATCAAATCATATTGACTCCTAGACCGGGGAAGATTAGTAACGAAGTCCATATTGATCACTTCCCACTTCAATTCGGGTAAATCAATTTCATGATACAATCTCCTGACCTTATGTTCTCAACCTTAACCTTTTGACACACCATAGACTTGGTCACAAAATCTGCCACATTTCTCGTTATACCATTCCACCAATAGATCTCCTTAAGATCATGATACATCTTAGTTGATCCGGGATCAATGGCATAGTGTGACTCGTGCACCTTAGCCAAAACCATTTGTCACAACCCGTCGACATCAGGAACCCACACCTCCCTTGGTAACGTAAAGTACCATCACCACTGATCTCAAACACCACTACCTTTTGCCAACAACATCATTTTTTATTTTCATTAAGACGGGATCTATCACTTATTTCTCGAACCACTTGTTTCTCGAACCACTTCTTGCACCATCACACAACCATTCTTAGAGTCCAAAAGGTAATTCTCCAAGATTAGCCAAGAATTGAATATCCTACACTAATTCCCGCTTTAATTCCTCGACATGATCCAAACTACCCATAGATAACCTTCTAAGAGCATCAGAAGCCACATTAGCCTTACCTAGGTTGTCGTGAAGACTTATATCATAATCATTGAGAAAATTAAACCATCTTATCGGCTTGAGATTATGCTCTTTCAGAGTGAACAAGTACTGAACACTCTTTTTATCAAAAAAGATATCCACATGGACACCATAGAAATTCTACTGCCATATTTTTAGAGAAAACACCACAGCCAACAACTCCAATTCATGAGTAGGATAATTCCTATCATACACCATCAAATGCCTGGAAGCATAGGCAATCACTTTCCCATGTTGTATCAAACCACAAGCAAGACCTACCCGAGATATATCACAATAAACCACGAACCTATCATTGCCCTCTAGCAAAGTTAGGATTAGGGATGAAGTCAACTTATCCTTCAACTTCTAAAAACTCCCTTCACAAGAATCCGACCAATAAAAACTTAGCCTTCTTCTAAGTCAACTTAGTCAAGGGAGCACCTATTGAAGAAACTTTTTCCACAAACCGCCCCCGGCTATACCCAAGAAGATGAGAATGTCAGATGGAGTTGTAGTCCTAGGACAACTCTCCAGAACATCAACCTTTTGTGGATCCACTATAATCTCCTCGCTATAATTAATATGACCCAAGAAATTCACATAATTTAACCAAATCTCACACTAAGATAACTTGGTATACAATAGTTGTTCATTTAAGGTGTACAATACCAAAAAAAAAGTAATTAGAATGATCTACCTCACTCTTCAAATAAACTAGAATGTCATAAATAAACACAATGATGAAGAGATCCAAATATTGCCTGAATATCCTGTTAATTAAATCCATAAATGTTTCCGGAGCATTAGTCAACCCAAATGACATCACTAAGAACTAAAAATTTCTATATTGAGTATGAAAAGTGTCTTAGGGATATCCACCTCCCTAATTTTACGATAATGTTAACCAGACCAATCTATCTTAGAGAAGAACTTGGCACCTTAAAACTAGTTAAACAAGTCATCTATCAAGGAAAGGGATACTTGTTCTTCACCGTCACCTTGTTCAACTGCATGTAGTCAATGCACATCAGAAGGGAACCATCCTTCTTGTGCAAAAATAACACTGGGGCAACCATAGAGAAACACTAGGACAAATAAACACCTTGTCTAGAAGATCCTTAAGTTTCTCCTTGAGTTTCCTCAACTCAGCCATAGCTATTTTATACGGAGGAATAAAAATTGGACGAGTGTCTAAAAGAAAATCAATACCCACGTCTATTTCCCTATCTGGAGGAACACCAGGAAGATCCCCCAAAAAAACCTCTGGAAACTCATTAACCATAGGGGCAGAAGACATTAAAGGACCTTTCATGTAAGAATCTTTAACCCAAACCAAATGATAAAGACAACCCTTGGAGATTAACCTCTGAGGTCTAAGATAAGAAATAAACCTCCCCCTAGGAGCTAAGGAACTTTCTTCCTAATTTATAATTGGTTCACCAGGAAGCTCAAAGATAACCTTACGGGTATGACAATCCAAAGATGCATAAAAAGAATGTTGCTAATACATACCCAGAATAACATCAAAATAAACCATATCCAACTCAAATAGATACACCAATGTCTTCTTTCCATCAACATATACCACGCACTCCCTATAGACTCTCTTAGCAATAATCGAGTGACCTACTTGGGTAGAAATAAAAAAGGATCTGAAATAACTTTTGAATCAAAAGCAAAAGACACAGCCACATAAGAAGTCACATAAGAAATAGTAGACCCCGGATGAAGAAACTAATATACTTCATGAAAGAAAAGTTATAACATACCAGTAACAACATCAGGTGATGCCTCAGATTCCTGTTAGGACGACAAAGCATACAACCTGTTCCGACCAACACTAGAGCCAGGTGCAGCAACAGAAGCAGATTCCATACCACCAGGAGCAGGAGTAGAAGATGAAGCCCCACAAAAATCATCTGCCCCCATAGCAACCTTATTGATCGGACAATCCCTCAGCCGATGGCCTACCTCACCGTGTTTGAAGAATTTATCCTTTCTTTCATCGCAGTAACCTCGTGAGTACAACCATAAAATTGACAAGGAGGACATAAAAAATAGAGTGGCCTCCGCTCGCATGATATTGGGAAACCCATGCCAGAGAATTGACACCACTTTGATGACGCTTGTCTCTCGACTGGTAAGGAGCACTAGCAGAAAAGGAGCCAAAAATCCCTCACTTTTTTTTCTGCTACTTTCAACCATCTCTATTACCCTAATATTGAGTGCCTCCCTGATCAAAAAACCTGCTCCACTATCCTTGCCTATCCCCAAACTCTACATGTCTCCTTTTCTCATCCTCAACCTACTGTATATAAATGGTAAATCTCTCGATGTTTATATCTTTAATCAACAATGTAGTCTTTCTCTCAAAAATCAAATCTCTATTCAACCCTAAAGATAAATTCCTCATTCTTGAACTTATATCAGCCACCAATTTAGGAGCATACCTTGATAGCTAATGGAACTTTAAAGCATATTTCTTTACTAACATCCTACCCTACCTGAGGTTCATAAACTCCTCCATCCAAGTTTTCCTCAACTCTTGAGTTATGGTCGATAAACTTCAACCTATTAAAACAGTCCACCAAAGGACAAATTTGATATTATTTGATTTTTAAGGGTATTTTGGTCAATCCCACTCCAATTCATCCGGGTAAACCATGGATTTAAGTATATTAAGAGTATTCAATAGCTCATTTTTCTCCAAAATTTCCTAAGGCTCAAACCCCAACCCTACTACTCCAAATTTCATCCTTCTATGTCTCTTGATTGAACCGTAGAAATTTCAAATTGATTTGGGATACGAGTTGATCATGTTAAGGGCTTTGAGAAGCACCCTTTATTTTCATGAATAAAGTTACGGATTCGGAAGTTCATATTCATCTTCCATTTTTACGTATGTGGGGCTTTGAACAAGATTATCCTTTCGATCTTGTGCCCAATATTTTTGTTGAATTACATTGATATGAGATTTTACATGTTTTACCATGAATTGGAAATATGGTTTTATATATTATATTATTGTCCATGAGCTATGGGATTATGTCATCCGATATGTGTATGATGTTGAGATGGAATTATGTCCAAAAAGTATTTGATTATGAGAGTATGATGATTTAATTTGTTAAGCCTTGATTTATACTATCATTCCACTATTTCCTTATTATGAATTTATAATTGATATTGGAAATTCTATATCCCTACTATGGGTTGATGTCTCAAGTACCTTTAAATGAGAGTTGGATGACAAATTGAGAAATATTGATATTGAAGTTGCAATGAGTCTTGGTATTTTCTGGATGGTTGTGATGAGTTAAATTGTTGAAAATATTATGTCTTGAGTCTTCATATCCTTGTCCAAATGTCGAGTCGGTTATGGTTCAATGCATTGATACCTTGTTGATATTGAGGAAGATTAAAATATTTTGAGCTAAAATGTGTTGAGTTAGGAATCCACAAATTGATATGATTTGATAAATGAGAAAGAGATTTGATTTGGTCTTTAAGATATACCCTTGTAATGTTGTGGTGGATTTCCTAACGCGTTCTGAGCTTGTCGGGGAGTAGTACTTAGCACCAAGAGGGAAATTTGGTATTTCCCCAAACCTATGTGAAACCGTAGGGTTGTTTGATGATGATATTATTGGCCAGAGAGCCCGATTGTGATAATTGTAGTTTTAAGGTCGTACTCCCTGGCAAAGAGTATGATGCTCCCGCCTATGGGGGTTCCAAATGTTGATATTCCACGTAGCTCACGTGGGGTTTTCGGTTATAGGAAACTCCCCTATCTATAAAAGTCATGTTTATATAAATACCGAGTCACTCCGAGTTTTGATGTGGTAAGTCAAGTTCCCTATAATGATCTATAATGATTTATGAAGTTTTTCTCCTACATTTCCTATCTAAGATGTTATGAGTTGGATGATTCAATGTCACTCAAGACAGGTGTGTCATTATGGTCCATAAGTATGTTTTTATGAAATTTATGATATTATTTATATTTTACATGCACCCCCATATACTCAGTACGTATTTTGTACTGACCCACATATTTCTCTATGGGCTACATTCTTACCATGATTTAGGTTCAGGTACTCAGCCACAACCGCGACAGTGATATCCGAGTGCCGCATCTACATTCCTTCAGTGGTGAGTCCTCATGGTTGGGGACTAAGGTTCTAGTTTTGGTGTTATTGTTTTGTGATCCCTTTGATCTGTTGAGTCAGTTGGTGGTTTTTCCCAATGGATCGTTGATTTTGCTGTATAGAGGCTATGTCAGACTAGTATATTATTGGGTTTGTTTGTGTATAGAAATTTTATATATGTATAGTCTAATGATATTCCGTGCCATGTGTGATGTGATATGATATGTACTTATATATATATCCTTAGCGTAGCGTGTATGTTGTTGCGTTGGAACCCAAGAGTAGTATTTTGGCTTAAAGGGTTAACTTGAGTCTACGTGTAGCCTTGGACACCATGTGGCATCTCGGGATGATATTTTAGGGCGTTACAAACTTGGTATCAGATCCTAAGGTTGTGAAGAGTCCTAGGGAGTCTGACAAGCCGCGTTACATAGAGTCTTGAGCATCGTTGTGTAGCGCGCCACACCTATGATCAAGAGGCTGCGGGGCGTTCTAGGAAAAGTAATTTCTTTCTTTCTACAAGAGTCTATCATGCTTACAATTATTTCCTTCTTCTGTTAATTCGTGCGTTGTTACGACAGAAAATGCCTCCACGTCGAGCTCATGGAAACAACAACCAACCTCAACCCATTGATCTGTTACTTGAAATGGTATCCAATGCCGAATTTCGGGTAGCTTTTCAGACGCTAGCCTAGGAAGTTACTGCCAATACTCAGGCCAACGCTCTACCTCCGCAAGAAAATAATTCGGAAGCAGCACAAATTTATGATTTTATGCTGATAAATCTGCCAGAGTTTCATGGGTCGAGAGTAGGTGAGGACCCACAGATGTATGTTGATGAAATGAAGAAAATTACACAGATTATGCATGTGGCCGAGTAAGAAAGTGTGGAGCTGGATTCTTATCTGTTGAAGGATGTTGCCTATGAATGAGTGCAAATGTGGTATAAGGGTAGAGAGGAAGATACCGCTCTGATAACTTGATAATTGTTCCAAGATGCTTTCTTGGATAGATTCTTTTCTCTTGAATTATGGGAAGCTAAGATAGAGAAGTTTATAAATTTGAGACAAGGCTCCATGTTAGTTAAGGAGCATTGTCTTAAGTTTAATCAGCTATCGAAGTACTCTCCCAATATGATGGCTAACTCAAGGACTAGTATAAGCAAGTTTCTAACTGGGGTGTCGAGTTATGTGGTGAAAGAATATAGATCTGCTATGGTCAACAGGGAGATTGATCTTCCTAGGTTAATGATTCACGCCCAACAGATTGAGTCAGACAAGATAAAGGAAATAGAAAGAGTAAGAGGGATTAAGAGAGTCAGATCGGAGCAACAGGGGTCTGGTCAGACTAGATTCTCTGGAGGGAGTCCCCCTCAGTTTCAGAGATATCCATTTATACCTATGCCTTCCTCAGCTAGTGCTCCCATATATCGGGGCAGGTAGGATCTTGGGAATAGGTCGGTACCTTCCAGGTCTCAAGACAGTGTAAGCAACCGGCCTCATCCTCCTTCATGTGCTAAGTATGGTAAAGACCATTTTGGGGAGTGTTATATGGGGCAACGGGGCTGTTTTGGGTGTGGAATGTTGGGACACATACTTAGAGACTGCCTGTATGCCAGACAGCGGAGTCATGATGCCCGTCCCCAGAGTCAGGCTACCAGTGCCCCGCCTCCCACAGCCCGTCCAGTTCCTCCTCAGGGTGCTTTTTCTAGTACTGCTGGTGGTCAACTCCAGAAACGTTTCTATGCTGTATCACCTCTTCAGGAGTAGGAGGACTCTCCCGATGTTGTCATTGGTATGATCCGTGTTTTCTATTTTGATGTCTATGTGTTAATGGACCCCAGTTTGAGTTTTTCTTATGTGACACCTCTGGTTCCTCTAAATTTTGATACGGACCGTGAACTAATTTCTAAGCCTATTTTTGTTTCTACTCCAGTAGGAGAGTCTGTCATTGCTAAGCGGGTGTATAAGAAATTTCCCATTACTTTTTTTCATTGAGTTATGTATGCTGATTTGATTGAGCTAGATATGGTTGACTTTGATATCATTCTGGGTATGGATTGGCTTCACTCATGCTATGCGTCTATTGATTGTCATGCCTGTGTTGTCAAGTTTCAGTTTCCATATGAACCTATCCTCGAATGGTCCGGGAGTTCTGTGATTCCGAAGGGTCATTTTATATCCTATCTCAAAGCTAGGAAGTTGATTTCCAAGGGTTGCATCTACCATTTGGTTCGGGTTAAAGACACTAAGTCTGAAACCCTGACCATTCAGTCAATTAATGTTGTTAATGAGTTTCTTGATATCTTTCCGGAAGATCGCCCTGGAATACCTTTTGATAGAGAGATAGAGTTCGGGATTGACCTTCTTCTCGATACTCAGCCTATTTTCATTCCTCCGTATTGCATGGCTCCCACGGAACTTAAAGAGTTGAAGGTGCAATTGAAAGATCTTTTAGACAAAAGCTTTATCAAACCTAGTGTGTCCCCGTGGGGTGCACCTGTCCTGTTTGTGCATAATAAAGATGGTTCTTTGCGGATGCGTGTTGATTACCGATAGCTTAATAGGGTTACTATTAAGAATAAATATCCACTTCCTCGAATTGATGATTTATTTGATCAATTGCAAGGTGCGAGCTATTTTTCAAAGATAGACCTCAGATCCGGTTATCACCAACTTAAGGTTAGGGAATGTGCTATCCCCAAGACAGTTTTTCGAACCCGTTACGGTCATTTTGAATTTCTAGTAATGTCTTTCAGGTTAACTAATGCTCCAGTGGCTTTCATGGATCTTATGAACTATGTATTCTAGCCATATCTGAATTTATTTGTAATAGTGTTCCTTGATGATATTTTTATTTACTCCCAAAGTGAGGGTGAACATGCAGATCATCTCCGAATCATGTTGGAAACTCTTCAAACTCATCGGTTGTATGCTAAGTTCAGTAAGTGTGAGTTCTGGCTGAACTCTGTAGCTTTCTTGGGTCATGTTGTTTCTTCCGAAGGTATTAGAGTTGATCCTCAAAAGATAGAGGCTATAAAGAGTTGGCCTAGACCTATTTATCCTTCTGATATTCAAAGATTCTTGGGTCTAGCTGGTTATTATCATCGTTTTGTTAAAGGGTTTTCATCTATTCCGTCTCCTATGACCCGTTTGAGCCAAAAGAAAGTAAAGTTCATGTGGTCCGAATCTTGCGAGAAGAGTTTTCAGGAGTTGAAGACTCGATTCACTTCAGCCCTTATGTTCACTTTGCCTGACGGTGTTGATGGTTTTGTGGTGTATTGCGATGCTTCCAAAGTTTGTTTGGGTTGTCTATTGATGCAAAAGGGCAAGGTTATAGCTTATGCTTCCAGGAAGCTAAAGCCTCACGCGAAGAATTATCCTACCCATGACCTTGAATTAGCTGGCGTGGTTTTTTCTTTGAAAATTTGGAGACATTATTTGTATGGTGTCCATGTCGACGTCTTCACGGACCATAAGAGCTTGCAGTATGTATTCACCCAAAAGGAGTTGAATCTTAGGTAGATACGATGGTTAGAACTGTTGAAAAATTATGATATGAGCATGTTATATAATTCGGGAAAGGCCAATGTAGTAGCAAATGCCCTTAGTCAGAAGTCTATGGGTAGCGTAGCACATGTGGAGATTGGTAAGAAGGAGTTGGCCCGTGAGGTACATCATTTGTCTAGATTGGGGGTTAGGTTGTTTGGTGATGCTGAGGGTAGTATAGGAGTGCAAAGCGGTTCCGAATCCTCTTTAGTTTCGGAAGTGAAGGAGAAGCAAGACAGGGATCCTACCTTGGTCAGGTTAAAAGAGTCATTTAAACACCAAAAGGTGGAGGTTTTCTCCTAAGGGGGAGATAGCGTTTTGAGACTCCGAGAAAGATTATGTGTTCCTGATGTTGATAACTTGAAGTAGAGGATTATGGAGGAAACGCATGGTACGCGATACTCCATCCATCCTGGTGCTACCAAGATTTACCATGATTTGTGGGAAATCTATTGGTGGAACGGTATGAAGAGGAACATAACAGAATTTGTGGCAAAGTGTTCCACGTGTCAATAGGTTAAAATAGAGCATCAAAGGCCCAGTGGCATGATACAAGAGTTTAGCATTCCTACTTGGAAGTGGGAATAAGTGAATATGGACTTTATAGTTGGTTTGCCTCCTTCTCGTCACCATCATGATTCGATTTGGGTTGTCGTAGATCGACTGATGAAATCAGCTCATTTTTTGCCTGTGCATTCATCATATACAGCTGAAGATTATGCTAGAATATATATTCGGGAACTCATCAGACTTCATGGAATCCCTTTGTCTATTATTTCTGACATAGGTACTTAGTTTACCTCCCAGTTTTGGAAATCTTTCCAGAAGGGTCTCGGTACCCAAATTCGTTGAAGTTCTGCTTTCCATCCGCAATCAGATGGTCGGGCCGAGCAGACCATTTAGACTTTAGAAGATATGTTGAGGGCTTGTGTGCTTGATGTTAAAGGTAGTTGGGATGAGTACTTAGCATTAATCGAGTTTTCTTACAATAACAGTTTTCATGCTACTATTGGAATGGCCCCGTTTGAAGCTTTGTATGGTAGAAGGTGTAGATCACCCATTGGTTGGTTTGAAGTTGGTGAGGCTGCCGCGACTGGACCGAAAGCGGTGTTCGAGGCCATGGAGAAGGTTAAGGTTATTCGAGAAAGGTTGAAAATCGCCCAAAGTCATCAATAATCATACACAGATGTAAGGAGGAAAGACCTCGAATTTGATGTTGGTGATTTAGTGTACTTGAAAGTTTCACCCATGAAAGGGGTGAAGAGATTTGGGAAGAAAGGGAAACTAAGTCCCCGTTACATTGGTCCCTATAAGATTGTGGATCACATTGGGAAGGTAGCGTATAAGATTGAATTGCCCGCGGAGTTATCTAACGTCCATCCGGTTTTCCATGTTTCTATGCTTAAGAAGTCTATTGGTGATTCTGTTGTGATTGATCCTTCCGAAAGCTCGGGTATTCAAGATAGTCTTTCATATGAAGAGATTCCGGTTGAGGTTTTTGACTTTCAAGTTCGTAAGCTAAGAAATAAGGAAGTTCCTTTGGTTAAAGTGCTTTGGCAAAATCAATCCGTGGAGAGTGCTACTTGGGAAGCCGAAGAGTATATGCGCACCAAATATCCCCATCTCTTTCCTACGAATCCTGTGCATGTCAAAGGTATCGTTCTCTTTTGATTTAATCCTTATTGCTATGTTTATCTTGGCTTGTGTGTTTTCTATGATATCCAAAAAAATCTAGAATGGAGTATATGCTTGGGCAAGATGATTTTTCTCTATATACTCATTTTCATAGTATTCTTGACCTACCTATCAACATTCGGGGATGAATATTTCCAAGGGGGAGATGATGTGATGCCCCGGAAAAAAATTTTCCGTTAAGATCTCGGAAGAATTCAATTTTGTTCTTTATCATGATTAATAATTTTTTTGTGTGGAAGTTTGGGATATGCGACCCGTCATCGCGTAGAGCATCGAATAATATTTTCAACGATATGTGGATCATCCAAAACGGACACTCGAGCGATGAGTTATGATCATTCCGATCTAACTGTGAGTAGTGGTGAAAAGTAAATGTGTAGGAAAAAAATACTGAGGCCAGATGAATTTTAGGGTCAACTTCAAACGATCATAACTTCTTGTACATAATGATCTGGGTTAGATACTATATATCAACAGAAAGATCTGAAATTCCTCTTTCCAATGAAATTGGTTTCATCCAATTTGTCCATCGGAGCAAAAAGTTATGGTCGATCTACTTCAGCCTATCAAAACAGTCCACCAAAGGACAGATTTGACATTATTTGATTTTTAAGGGTATTTTGGTCATTCCCACTCCAATCCATCCGGGTAAACCATGGATTTAAGTCCATTAAGAGCATTCAATAGCTCATTTTTCTCCAAAATTTCCTAAGGCTAAAACCCCAACCCTACTACTCCAAATTTCATCCTTCTATGTCTCTTGATTGAACTGTAGAAATTTCAAATTGATTTGGGATTCGAGTTGATCATGTTAAGAGCTTCGAGAAGCACCCTTTATTTTCATGAATAAAGTTTTGGAGTCGGAAGTTCATATTCATCTTCCATTTTTAGGTATGTGGGGCTTTGAACAAGATTATCCTTTCGATCTTGTGCCCAATATTTTTGTTGAATTACATTAACATGAGATTTTACATGTTTTACCATGAATTGGAAATATGGTTTTATATCTTATATTATTGTCCATGAGCTATGGGATTATGTCATCCGATATGTGTATGATGTTGAGATGAAATTATGTCCAAAAAGTATTTGATTATGAGAGTATGATGATTTAATTTGTTAAGCCTTGATTTATACTATCATTCCACTATTTCCTTATTATGAATTTATAATTGATATTGGAAATTCTATATCCCTACTATGGGTTGATGTCTCAAGTACCTTTAAATGAGAGTTGGATGGCAAATTGAGAAATATTGATATTGAAGTTGCAATGAGTCTTAGTATTTTTCGGATGGTTTTGATGAGTTAAATTATTGAAAATATTATGTATTGAGTCTTCATATCCTTGTCCAAATGTCGAGTCGGTTATTGTTCAATGCATTGATACCTTGTTGATGTTGAGGACGATTAAAATGTTTTGAGCTAAAATGTGTTGAGTTAGGAATCCACAAATTGATATGATTTGATAAATGAGAAAGAGATTTGATTTGGTCTTTATGATAGACCCTTGTGATGTTGTGGTGGATTTCCTAACGAGTTCTGATCTTGTCGGGGAGTAGTACTTAGCACCGAGAGGGAAATTTTGTATTTCCCCAAACCTATGTGCCACCGTAGGGTTGTTTGATGATGATATTATTGGCCAGAGAGTCCGATTATAATTATTGCAGTTTTAAGGTCGTATTCCCTGGCAAAGAGTATGATGCTCCTGCCAATGGGGGTTTCAAACATTGGTATTCCACGTAGCTCACGTGGGGTTGTCGGTTATAGGAAACTCTTTTGTCCCTAAGAATCATGTTTATTGAAATACCGAGTCACTCCGAGTTTTGATGTGGTAAGTCAAGTTGCTTATGATGATTTATAATGATTTATGAGGTTTTTCTCCTTCATTTCCTATCTAAGATGTTATGAGTTGCATGATTCAATGTCACTCAAGCCAGGTGTGTCATTATGGTCCGTATGTACGTTTTTATGAAATTTATGATATTATTTATATTTTTCATGCACCCCCACATACTCAGTACGTATCTTGTGTTGGCCCATATATTTATCTATGGGCTACATTTTTACCATGATGTAGGTTCAGGTACACAGCCGCAGCCGCGACAGTGATATCTGAGTGCCGCATCTACGTTCCTTCAGTGGTGAGTCCTCATGGTTCGAGGACCAAGTTGCTAGTTTTGGTGTTGTTGTTTTGTGATCCCTTTTGTCTGTTTAGTCAGTTAGGGGTTTGTCCCAATTTCTTATTGATTTTTCTGTATAGAGGCTATGTAAGACTAGTGTATTGTTGGGTTGGTTTGTGTATAGACATACCATATATGTACAGTCTAATGATATTCCGTGCCATGTGCGATGTTATATGATATGTACTTATATATATATCTTTAGCGTAGCGTGTATGTTGTTGTGTTGGAACCCAAGGGTAGTGTTTTTGCTTAAAGGGTTAGATTGAGGCTATGTGTATCCTTGGGCACCGTGTGGCATCTCGGGATGATATTTCGGGGCATTACATAGGGCGTCACAAATGTGGTAAGCTACCATGAATGTTGTCACTTAGGAGCTGGTTTCTGCCTAAGGCTAACGACCTTCGTGATAGGGCATCACAAATGTGGTAAGCTACCATGAATGTCGTCCCTTAGGAGCTGGTTTCTTCCTAAGGCTGACGACCTTCGTGATAGGGCGTCACAAAAGCTACCACGAATGTCGTCACACTGTTTCCAGCCTGACATGCTGGAGTAAAATAGGAATAACTCTTTGCTCCGGTATTGGATTTAGGCAAAATTAGTATCGTTGGAAATATAATTAAATTATCTATCTGTTGATAGGTAATTATATAAAAAATTCGAAGTATAATGAGAGATATGCTCGTTTGAAGTTGACTATACCAATATCCTCTCAAGAATTCAATCGGTAAGGAATGTTTTGATTCGTCTGATAGTTGAGAGTTATTTGAAGCCTTAATATATATATAAATTAATCATAAAACTATAAAAGAACCATGATATACTATGCATGATCTTGGTACATGGATCTAATATTGGTTTGGATTTTTTTGGGGTATTACAATATCTTCCCCTTGGAAACATTCGTCCTCGAATGATGAATGCTTGAGAGAGGAGAAAAGATAAAATGATGCATATATATCATGAATTACTGATCATGATTTCATGGCTGACATGACTGAAAACTGAGCATATCATACTGTACATACATATCTGATGCATAGGTAGCTGATTTATGAATGTAGGACTGAGTGTTCTGATAAACTGAGTTTCTCAAATTGAGAATGCATATCTGATGCTTAAATAATAAGTTGAATCCATGCATATCTGATGCATGATTATATGACTGACATGATATGTGAATGCATGACTGAAAGTACTGATAAGCTGACCACGCATATCTGATGCGTGAATACATGACTGAACTGACTTATGAACATGTGACTGAACATGTAATGGTAAAGATACCAAGTTTGAACTGAAAACTAAGCATGGAACTGAATACCAAGTTTGTTACTGAAATCTGAACATGAGAATGAGTAACTTCAAGGAAGGCTGTTACCTTGGACTAAAAATACCGATGGTTCTGAGATTGATTACTCAATATGCATGAGTAGAGACATAAGAACATAACTGAGTCTGGAACATAATACATGAACAGAACTGAGTCTCTAATGCGTGACATAGATAGAGTATCGTATTGTGGCTACACTGAGCCATTGAGTACATGTCTTACTGTTGAGTTTTGAAGCTAGAGGGTCGGCTCATAAGTAACACTTCCTCCAAGATAGATTTATCAAAGAAAATGACATGTCTAAATCAAGGAAGTTTGGGGGCTATAGTGTATCTCCCCCTTGGGACACTATGTCCCTTGAAGGATGCTGGACTGACCTTGCTGAGATATTGAGAAAGTTGAGGCGATGAACAAGGCACCTAGGTAAGAAATTGTGACTGATTATCTGAGATATGAAACTGAAGCGTGATGCACGAATGCATAGACATACTAATTTATTTGATTAACTGAGTAACTGGTAACTGAATGCTGGGTATACAAGCCTGAATTGTAATTAATCTGAGTAGCTGGGCTGAGTCTATAAAGTATTATGCATATGAGAAGTGACTGACTGAGTAACATGAGGTAACTGATCATGGATTTCATAAAAGCTATATTGTCTGAAAATGCAAGACCAAATGTATTACATGATTGGGAAACATTCCATAGACTGAGGTATTGAAATACCTATAACTGAGTAGCTGATAACTGTATGCTATGGTCAACCAAGTCTAAAATTGAACTGAATTTCTGAGCGGAATACTGATTTAAAGCTGAGACTATAACTTAAGACTGTAACGGGGATCCATAATGGATCTAAATGCTGGGTCCTGATAACTGAATACTGAAACTGAGGTTTAAACTAATACTGAAGTGCTTAATTCTAAGATTGAACACTAATTACTGAGTACTGAACTGTAACTGAGATAGAAACTGAGTTGTGATAGTTACACAATGAAGGCTGACATAAGTCAAGGATCTGAATATACATTCACACTCTGAATTTTCCCAATATCTAAGTACTACCTCTCGCTAGCTCCTTGCTTGCATACTAACAGGATATTAAAGCTTATCTTCGTAACTACACCCTTGTGTAAAGAAAGCATGCAACAACCTTCTCTTAACATGAATCATTCACTCCCTTATTTAAGCAACTACTCATCGCTACACTACACTGTTTTCACAAAGAGAGCTCACTGAAGGGGTTAAGTCAGGAGAATCTAAAACATGAATAAACACATAACTGAACTTGGCACTTGACTGAAGTCTGAGGTATAGAATATAAATACCATGTGTGTACCAAAAGGTCTAAACTGAGGGTATGCATGACATAGTTTGAATTTAACTGATCAGTAGGGATGTAGCAAGAGTCATGGAAGCTGAGTATATTGTAAAACATGATATGCATACATGAGTCATGAGCTGTATGACCTAAGTCTGGAATTTATGAGTTCATGGAACATGATTTGTAACACTGAGTGATTTAGAGCTGAACTTCCTATACTGGGAACTGAAAGCACACACAATCCTATGGAATACGTGTGAACATAAGCTATATTCATGGAATGTGAGACATGAAGCATGCATAGGCATTATGCTGGCTGAAGTACGAAACTTTACGCTGAGATAAAGATGGGTCGGGAATCGTCTTCCCTAACTAATTTTCTATACATATTGGCAGTACTACTGGAATTTTAGATCCTAACTTGGGTAATTGATCTACCATCTCCCTCTTGGCTTTAAGCCATCATCATTAGTCTATGAACATTAAACTAATCTCTGAACTGAACTGTAATCATCATCACATACTTACACTCTGATCAACACATGCTCGCCTTACTAAACACATCATCTGCCTTTGTTTCCTCACATACTACTAATATCACATCCACACCATTATGCTTAATTTCAAGTCACTAAACTTAAATTTTCTAACTCACACTGTTCAAGCCTACTGATTCATTATAGCATAACTATCCCCATGAATACATAATCTATTCAATCTCAATATCGTATCCCAACTTGTCTATTGCTAAACTCTTGGGTTCATGCTTCTAACTCTAGTTATATACTATCATAGGATTTTGAGAAGTGATCTACTAGCATATCAAAATCTGGATTTGAGAACGAGTTCTCATGATCATGAATGAGATCCGTACAACTTTGGGACATAACTGAACTGATGGGATACTATTGAGCATGAGGGAAATCCCATAGCTATCTGTAGGGACTATTTGAGAAAGCCTTATCTGTAGGAGTTGAGCTTCACTACTTCTGTTACCTTGAAAGTAAGGTAAAGTTGACATGACTAACACATGATGAGAATCTATATGAGTTTTCTTAGAGAAACTTTCTATAGCACAATCCTAGACATGAAAGAAGGGAAACTGTTCCTAAAACATCTCATAGCCTCCTACATATAAGTATGGTGCACAACATGTATATGTGCAAGACTCTACTAGATGCGGATTTTAAACTTCCTAGGACTCTATTGAACCTTAGGCTCTGATACCAAGTTTGTAACACCCCAATTTTCTGAAACGGAATTCTACACGGTGCTCATGAACCCGAAGGACCACAAGCTAACCCATGACTGATATCTGTACCTGTATACTGCATAATATATCATAAAATATGGAAACATAAACATGAAAGTCCATAAGGTTCAAACTGAATAAATGTCTGATAACAAAATATCTGAAAAAAGGTATAAAAATACCAAAATAAGTCATAAATACAGAAAATAATGAGATCTGAATATCTAATCTGACATCTAGTCTGAAAGCCTCTAACTGAAATGAATAAGGAGTTGAAGGAACATGTATCCAACAAACTCCATCTAGCAACTAAATAGTAAATGTAGCAATAATCATATCGTCCTCGAATGAGAAGGACTCACTGCAAACTCTGAACACTGAAATGCTACTGCTGATCTGCAGCTCGTGCCTCTAAACCTATGGTGTAACATAAGAGAAAGAACCATAGCGCAAATGCGTCAGTACGTCTGAATGTACTGAGTATACGAGTGAGGTAGGCTAAATGCAAAGGGTTATATGCACGAACAATGCTGACTAATATGAACATGAGAATACGTACATGCATACATAACTGTAACTGAACTCGTGGAGATACTGACTACTAAGTCTGAATACTGACAACATGAGTGTACTGATACTGATTTACTGAATAGATGAACGACTATTTTTGACAGTTCGAATTATGAAGAACTAGTCTGATTGACTGTGTCTAACAGTCTGAAACTGAGTACTGATAGTATAAGTTCTGAGAACTGGTAATAATGATAAAATGAGTGACTGTATCTGACAATCGTAAATTTGATGGAAATATTTGAGTCCCATAATATATCTTAGTTAACTGTATCTGACAGTCCTGATATACTGAAATTGAAGAACTATCTAAGTTATTTACTGAGACTGGGTGACTGTAGCTAACAGTCCTGAAATATGTAACTGAAACTGTGGAAAGTAGTTGTTTAACTGACATGCCCCAATAACGCATATAGCTAAGTTGGGGTCCAGTCTCTACCCCAACAGGAGGGGTGTCAATACCGCGCCACTGGTAAGGACAACTATGAGTGAACCTTATCTAGTAGGTACTCAAATGAGAACGGTAGGAACCCTAAACTGACAGGTTAATACAACTCATCAACCCTAATCTAACAGGTTAGGATGTTTTAACCTACGCTGGCTACGTAGTTTTGGAACACAAGGATGACTTCTAAGAATCACACCCTGACTGGTAGGTGAGTTCTCATCCTTGGGTTCACTCGGTGCTAACTTCTACTCCCATCTGAAGGACACTGAACAAAATAACTAAGTTGAACTGAATAACTGAAATGAACTGATTAGCTGAACTGATACTGATTAACTGGGCTGATACTAGTGGTATTTTTTAGCGAAGCTAAACTAAGTTTACTGAGTTTTTTTTACGGGTGGAACGTACTGTGCTCTGAGTACTGACATAGAGTACTGGAATTACTTAAATTTCTTGGAATACTGCTGTTACGAAGATTTCTGAGATCACTAAGTACTGAGATTACTGAACTAGTGAGACTGCTAAGATTTTTGAGTTTTCCTGAGTCACATGACTGACTAAATTCTATAGATCATGGCTCAACTGAGAGTATGGTGATAACATGACATGGATCTAGGCACACAACTATATTTTTAGGGTACAGTCACCCCCAGGACTCGATGGAAGGAAACTGACACAACTTCACTTTCTTGAGTACATGGCCATCAATAACAATCCATAATACATTAGTGAGGGATTTCATGAAGTACATGGTCATCATAATATCTAACATGAACAGGAATGCTTATATTAAAGTCATGAATCTCATATTCTAATATCATGGGCATTCCGACAACATATACTGTTCATAACAATAGCATTGGAACCATTTAAGCATAAGGGAAGGCAAACATGTAACATTTAGTTCATATTGTAATAATTTGGGAATAACTCATGTGGTACTTCAAAATCATTATCTTGTTCATAGCATGGAAGGCATATAGACACACTATGAATCCATTCCCCAATCATTATGTACATTCCATACCACAACCATGACACATAACAACAACGTGGAATTCATGTGAAATCATAAACATAGAGCATGGAATTCATATCAAATTATAATGGTTAACATTGGCTTGTCATTCAAATACTATTGAGTCATGGAAACCTGGTTTATCACATACTAAGCATTTTATCAAACACATTGCATGCACTCTTTAAGGCATTGGTGTATTCACAAATTTACACCACCTTAATCCACTCAAATTCATGGGTTCCAACTACATGATCACAATCTCCATGAAAGTTCATAAAATTCCCCCTCTATAGCACAAACCAAAAACAACAACATGAATTCAACCATATCACTACAAAACAATCATGATTTAGTTATAAAAGATTGATTTTTGAACTCCACGGATGAAAGGAATCCGTGGATGAACACTATGCATAACTTAGATTAAGAATTCGTGAAGATTGACGGCAAAATTTCCTTGAAATAGACTCTTGTATGAAAACCCTAGGGCTTGTTCTTGAGAGTTTTGATCTTTAGAGAAAACCTTAATTTTATGGTTGAGAGCGTAAGAAAGGGTTTTTGAGATGCTTAACTGAAGAAAAATAGGAAAAATTATGACTCTTTAGGGTTATAAGTCGTGGAAGGTGAAGGAAACGACCAAAATACCCTTATGAAATAAATTCCCAGTTGCTGAAAATCATAGTTGACGACATTTGTCACAAGGAGTCAAAAATGTGACAAGCCTTCAAAAATGTCGTCACACAGAAGCTGGATTCTACCTAAGGCTGACGACCTTCGTGATAGGGCATCACAAATGTGGTAAGCTACCACGAATGTCGTCACTTAGGAGCTGGTTTCTGCCTAAGGCTGACAACCTTCGTGATAGGGCATCACAAATATGGTAAGCTACCACAAATGTCGTCACTTAGGAAATGGTTTCTGCCTAAGTTTGACGACCTTCGTGATAGGGCGTCATGAATGTGGTAAGCTACCACGAATGTCGTCACACTATTTCCAGCCTGACATGCTGGATTAAAATAGGAATAACTCTTTTCTTCGATATCGAATTTAGGCAAAATTAGTATCGTTGGAAATATAATTGAATTATGTATATGTTTATAGGTCATGAGATAAAAAATTTCAAGTATAATGAGAGATATGATAGTTTAAAGTTGACTATACCAATATCCTTCTCAAGAATTCAATCGGTTAGGAATATTTTGATTCGTCTAATAGCTGGGAGTTAATTTGAAGCCTTAATATACATCTAACTTAATCATAAAACTATTAAAGAACCATGATGTACTATGTATTAGCTTGGTACCTGGCTCTAATATTGGTTTGGATTTTTTTGAGGTATTACACGAGCATTCCGAACCATGAAGGCCCAAAACCCCCTATCTATCTGGTAATCATGCACATAATTCATATGATAATATGATATGCGGAAGATTCACAATATTATGGAAACATGGTCATAAATCAAATGAAATCAACAAAGGGGAAATAATGTCCCACAACATCTATCGACATCTGAACACCCGTGTGCGGAATCTCTACTACGTGACTGAAATAAACAACTGTCTGAAAACTGGGACAATGCCCCAGTAGATCCAAAACTACTACATAATAATTAATCTGCCAGACATTAGGCCTTCCGTAAAATAGAAGGCTCACCACCCGACTCTGCAAATATGTCTGAAAAATCTACTGATTATCTGGACCTGTAGACTATGCTTCCGAACCTAGAAGGGAAGGGGGTCAATACAAAAGTATTGGTACGCAGAGAAATCCAAAACAAAAATATAACATTTTTACAGAATATTAGTGAGAGCCATTATAAAGCAGTTTCGTATCAAATCATTTGAAAAGCACATGGGCATAATGTAATAATTTTTTAACAACAATTTTATGCAGCTGAGCTAGGTGGAATACCGTACCAATCACATTTACACCAACTATCAAACCTCGGTTGCTGCCGAGATTAGAGTATAAGTGAGGGGAAGACACACAAGATCACACAGCAGGGTGTCTCGATCCAATAAAGTATGGTAGTGCACAAGATCACAAAGCAGGGCTCCTAACCATAGTCCCAATTTGGGATGACATAAAGTCTGGTACGCAAGATCACAAAGCAGGGTACCAAATTCCCATGTTGGAAAACACGGTTTCCAGCGGTGAGCCCTTACACTCAAACAACTTCTTCGGGCATCCACCTATCTCATATAAAATCAATGCATTCAACTCCATTTAATTCAATGACATATCATATTCTGTAGGGTACCGTCATACCCGACTTGCAAGTCATCAGTAACACATCATTCTTTTCATTCAACCATTACATTCAACATATTTCAACATAAACAACCCTCTCCTTGCAAGTCAAAATCATATCCAATCATAACAATTTTCAAACATTTTATGTCATGCTTTTCAAGATGATTTTCAAACAATTCACATCATATGAAAATAAAAAAAAATCATATCAAAAGAGGGATTTTATATGATTCATGCTCTCAAGTTAACATCTTTTCGGAGTACATGCACATACATATATCATATATCAAATAACTTCGGGAATAGGCCTAAAGACCAAATCAATATCGCAAAAACATTTAAAACGTTATTTATATTCATAATTTCAAAACCCCCACTATTAAAACATGAATTTTTAAGCCCATGAGATTCTTAGGATAACCCTACGTACCTATATATGCGAAAATAATAGGTTCTTCTTGAAGCTTACGATCTAGGGATTCCAAATCTCCAGTTTGTTTCGAATTCCCATGGTTGAATCTTGAGTTACTTGAGATAATTGGATTGGAATTATGGGGAGGAAACCCTAATTCTTCCAATGGAATAGAGAAAAAAATGAGATTTTAACCTTTACTAGGACATATATAGAGGGTAGGAATGGGTAGAAAAGACCAAAATACCCTTGAGTGAAATTCTGAAACTGGAGCCCTATTTTTGGCCCCAGCGCGATGCGGAGCTTGAAAAAATGCCAATTATTGAGACCTGGAAGTTTGGCGCGAAGAGGGACTATCACGGAGGCTTTTTGGAAATTGACGAGTGCCATTTTGACCTCTAGCGCGACGCGCCATGCACTGAATTGGCATTCGTCTTACAGCTGAAACTTAAAATAGCCATAACTCCTTACCCGGTTATCGAATTTTGACTAATATTATATCGTTGGAAAGCTTATTCAATTATCTATAATTTGGTATATAGTAGGACACAAAGTTCATCCTATACAATGAGTTATAGTTGATTGAAGTTGACCGAAGTTTTGATGCTTACTCAAACTCGAACGATTGGAAATCTTTCAACTCGTCCTTGAGTTAGGGGACTTCTATGATCTTAATTCATGCTCAAATTGATTTCCACACTACATAATTGATGAACATACTAAGTTTGCATTGTATTTATGGCTTTTGTAACCTTTAAGAGAAGAAATGACGGTTTACATTCTAGCCCAAAAATGCGGGGTGTTACATGAAAAGACTAAAATTTGACCGCTCAGTCAGTACGGGTGACCTTACGACTCATAGGGTCACCTTACGACTCGTAAGGTCCCACTCGTAGTCTGTACAATGTTCATAATAACCAACACTGACTTTGCTATGAGTCATACCATATGACTCATACTCGGATATTACAACTCGCATGGTTTAGTCGTTGTTAAAGCGAAAATAATTGGACATCACACTAGTTAGGCTACGGAAGAGACTATATGACTCATTTTGTGTCTTTACGACTCATAACCCCCTAGTCAAAGTCATAGAAGAAACACCAGGACAACCTACTATCCAGGCTATGATTGGGTCCTTAAGACCTATAAAGACTCCCTACGACTCGTATGGAGAGTCGTAGTCTCGGCAGTAAAGATAAAATCTTAGAAATTTTCAGGGACCAAAATCTGGGGTGTTACTTTCTCCCACCCTTAGGATCAGTCGTCCCAAAATAATGAGACAAGGCATCCCTTAGCACGATTTAACATGGAATACAACCACACTTACCTTTAACCTAGTCAGAAAACAAAGATGATAAGGATATCAAACTATCCTTTAACAAAGTCAGAAAAAAAAAAAGATGTTAAGGAATATACACACCTTATGCACGATTACCTGAAGCGGGAAACAAGAACAAATATTGGGACTTCTTGTCTTCTTCAGCTTCCCAAGTAGATTATTCACACTTTTTGTTCCTCCATAAATCCTTTACCGAAGCTACATCCTTAGCTCGCAACCGATGGTCTTGTCAATAAAAATCTTAGTCAGGACTTCTTCGTAAGATAACGAATCCGAGACACCAACATGCTCTAAAGGAACAACCAAGGAAGGATCTCCCACACACTTCTTCAACATTGATACATGAAAGACCGGATGGATAGATCCCAAACTTGAAGGCTCATAATCCACTTGGCCCAGTCACCTCAAATATGATATGAACCAACATAAAAGGGACTGAGCATCCCCTTCTTTCCAAACCGTATCATTTTTTTCATAGGAGACACCTTTAGGAACACCAAATCATCCACATCAAACTCCAAATCCCTTCACCTTACATCTTTATAGGACTTTTTGGGACATTGGGCAGTCTTGAGTCTATCCCAAATCACCTTCACCTTTTCTATAGCATGGTAAACCAAGTCGGGACCATACAATATATTCTCCACCAAATAATTAGTCTTTACAGGTAGAAAATAAGTGGACATGGTCATCTTATCAACAATGACCCAAATCGAATCAAACAGATGGCGAGACGCGGAAGACCAATAATGAAATCCATTTTACTCATTTTCTATTTCTACACGGGCAACCTAATTTCTAAAGATAAACCACCAGGCCTCAAGTGCTCAACCTTAACTTGTTGACACACTATGCACTTGGCCATAAAATTGGTCACATTCCACTTCATGTTATTCCATCAATGGTTCTCTTTCAAATTATGGTACATCTTTGACAAACCAGGACTAATAATGTATCTTAACTCATGAGCTTCAACCAAGATTCTCTCTTACAGACAATCTATATCAAAAACATATAATCTACATTGGTACCTCAATATACCATCACCTGGAATGTTAAAATCCATCACCTTCTGGTGAACTACATCATCCTTGATCTGCATCAAAATATGGTCCAAGACCTATTTCTCCTTTACTTCATCACTAAGAGATGACTTTACCACCTCTTGCACAACCACACCACTATCTTTGGAGTGTAACAGATGAACTTAAAGAATAGAAAAATGGTGAATATCCTTTACCAAACCTCACTTCTTCTCAGAAATATCAGATGAGCTCCCCATGGATAACTTTCCAAGAGAATCAACAACCATATTAGCTTTACCTAGATGATAATAAAGACTCATGTCGTAGTCCTTTAGAAACTCAATCCATTTTCTCTGCCTGAGATTTAGCTTCTTTTATGTGAACACAAACAACAAACTCTTATGGTCTTAGAAGATATAAACATGAACCCCATATAAATAGTGATGCCAAATCTTCAAAGAAAAGACCACAACCAATAATTCACAATCATGAGTTGGATAATTCTTCCCATGCACCTTCAAATTAATAAAAGAATATGCAACCACCCTGTAATGCTTCATTAACATACAACACGGTCCCACCCGAGACGCATCACACTAAACAACTAAGCCATCGGTACCTTTGGAAAGAGTCAAAATTTGAGACGAAGTAAACTTATCCTTCAACTTCTTGAAACTACCCTTATAAGCATCAGACCATATAAAGTTTACCTTTTTATTAGTCAGGTTGGTCAATGGGGCCGCAATAGAAGAGAAAATTCCCTCAAACCTTCTATAACTACTGGCTAAACCCAAGAAGCTCTGAATATTAGTTGGAGTCATATTTCTAGGCCATTTCTTAACCACTGCAATTTTATGTAGATCCACCACAATCCCTTCACTAGATAAAACATGGAAAAGATAGGTCACAACATTCAACTAGAATTCCTACTTTGAGAATTTGCATACAATCACTAATCCTTTAGGGTCTATAACACTATCCAGAGCTGATCGGTATGATCTGTCTCACTCTTGGAAAACATAAAGATATCATCAGTAAACACAATTATGAAAAAATCCAAGTACTAATGGAAGACCCAATTCATAAGATCCATTAATGTCTTTGGGGTATTATTCAAACCAAAGTACATCACCAAAAACTCAAAATCACTATACCGAGTTTGCAAAGAAGTCTTAGGGATGTCCACCTCCCTAATCTTCAACTGATGGTACCCAGACAGAAGATCCACCTTAGAAAAGTATTTAGCACCCTGATGTTGGTCAAAGAGATCATCAACCCTATGGGGTGGATACTTATTCTTCACAATCATACTATTCAATTAGTGGTAATCTATGAACATATAAAAAGACCCAACCTTCTTACGAACGAAGAGAATCAAAGCACCCTAGGGAGAAATACTAGGGAAGATGAAACACTTATCTAGAATAACTTTCAACTTCTCCTTAAGTTCTTTCAATTCTTATGAAGACATTTTATAGGAAGGGATAGAAAAAGGATAATTTTCCAAAAGAAGATTAATCCCAAAATCTATTTCCTTATTGGGAGAAACATTTGAAATATAATCAAGAAACACTTTAGGAAACTCATATACCACTAGGACAGATTGCAAAGAAGGACCCCCAAGTTAGAATCTTTAACATGCACTAAGTGGTATAGACTCCCCTTGGAAATTAATTTCTAGGATCTAAGATAAAATAAAAACCTTTCCTTAGGCACTAGGTAACTATCTTCCTACTCAATCACTGGCTCATTCGGGAATTGGAAACTAACCCTATGGGTCCGACAATCAAGTGATGCATACCATGAGTGGAACTAATATATCTCTAAATTCACTTCAAAGTCAAACATGTCTAATTCAAATAGGTCCACTGACATCTCCATACCATAAATGGATATCACACAACCCTTATAAACTCTTTTATCCATAATAGAGTTACCTACTGGTAGAATAGAAAAGGGTTTAGGAATACACTCAAGACCAAAACAAAAATGAATACCAATATATGGGTAACATATGAGAGAGTAGATCTAGGATCACAAAGACAATATACATCATAGGAGAAGAGTTTTAGCATACCAGTAACAATATCAGGAGATAACGCAGAATCCTGATGGGTGGCAAGAGCATATAGTCAGTTCTGACCAGTCCTGAAGCTAAAAGTAGTACACTTTGGTACGGGAGCTAAAAATGTAGCGACTGGGACCTTATTAGACCTAGTAGTAACATTGGTTGAAGGATAATTATTGTTAATATGTCTAGGTTAGCCGTATCTAAAATACTTATTCCTCCCCTTATCACAAAACCCATAATGTTACTATCTGCAAAATCTATAAGAAGGATGGGACAAAGTTAATTGGGCCCCACTAGCTAAAGATTGGGTACCTTATACCTTAAACTTATTGTTGCTCTAGAAGCAGCGATTATCGGATAGTTTAGGATATGGGTCACTAGCCATAGAATAAGAACAAGAACTCTCCACTTCTTCTAAGACCACTGCCTGCCATTTCTACCGCTACTTTGCTGACCTCCACCCTAACCCAGATATCAAAACTTCTTACTATGCCTCACCCCTATTTCTGCTTGCTACTTCTTTTATTCCTTGACCTATTACATATACACCATAAGTTAAGAGATGTCAATGTGAATGTTTAGAAAGGAAGCCTTACATTTGAACACCAAGTCTTGAGACATGCCCAAATCAAACTTCCTCATCTTATCTCTTATGCTAGAAACTAGCTCAGGGGAATAACGAGACAACTGTAGAAACTTTAAGGAATACTCCTTCACAGACATCTTACTTGCTTTAAATACATAAAGTTGTTAGCCATCACCTCCCTCAACTCCTGCAAAAAAAAGCTATCAATAAAAACATCATAGAAATCCCCTATAAAGCCAACTCTGTATCGTCTCCCCTAGACTAGTCCTACTCCTCATACCACTGGTATTCCATATCTTTTAGCTGGTAAGCAGTGGATTCCACACCCTCAGCGTCAAAAGTATGCATCACATGAAAAATTTACTCTATATCATCTATAAAACCTTAAGGATCTTTCTCAACATTAGTACCAGTAAAAGTCAGAGTATTTAGCCTCATAAACTGGATAACCTCAGTGGCCTTTGAAGAACTTAAAGCAGAACTAGCACGGCCCGATTTACGTGACTAAGATGTTACCAATTGGGTCAATAGATGAATGAAAAGATAGAACTCAACATTGGTAACATCTCCTGTAGGTGACCGAGCAGGGGTATTACCAGCAGAAGAAGATCAGTGGGAATTAATGGAACTCCACTAGGGCAATCAGAAGATGTGACCCTAGGACTGGTCTAAATTTCATGAGTAGGATGTATCCTATCCACATTGTCCTAAAGTGGGATAGGGGAGTTTCCACGAGCATCAGATCTTTTGGGAGGCATGATCTGAAAAGCAAACAAACGAGAATTAAAGGAGATTTAAACACCTTAGACACTATAACCTGAAAGTAGATCACAAGAAAGGGGAACATTCCTAAATGACTCTTAACCTTTCTCTTATAAGTATGGAATACTATTCACCCATAAAAGAGACTCTACTAGACATGACTATATGGACTTCCAATGAAACCAAACCTAGGCTCTGATACCAACTTTGTCATGACCCGAACCACGGTATGGCCATGATGGGAATATTAAGTCTCACTGAGTACCGAAGACACCCTCTTTTCCTATTCGCATAGAATGAACCAGACCTAGAAGTGACTGAAATCTAAACAAATAACAAGATAGAAAGATGATAAAAATTAAGGATGACTAAGAGTGTCAACATCAAATACCCAACTAGAGTAATATCCATAAAGACTCTACAAAAAAAATATAGATTGGGACATGCCCCTGACTCGGATAATGATAATGAAAATGATAATAAACTCTTACATTCTAATATATGAAAGTAAATTGATGAAATAAGCAAGTCTTCTAGAGAATGGAATCTCACCACTTCACTACACCAACCAAGGAACCGATCCAACCTAACACTACAAAGAAAACATAGAAGTATCTCTGATGCTTGCATCGCATGGGGATACAACATCTAGAGACGGTTAGTGGGTTAAGTGCTAGCATGCAACTCAGGGATAGGGGATAAAATAATGCCAAGTCAAATCCAACTCAAAACCATATGAACATCATCATATACATATATAAATAATATGCCGATATAGGGAACAAGTCTTAGAATGAAGTAAAGTATTACTCTAGAAGATGTAGCTCAATCATCATAAACGAGAACCCATGGGGTATATGGGTTCAACTTCCCCTGCTGAAAGGGCCCCTGTGCATGTTATCTATATGAATCAGAGGTATAAAGAAATACTAGGTAATTCCCCAACCCTACATCAGTCCAAGATACAAATATATCAATAGTGCAAACCATTTACATAAGTCATTAAGCCCAAACATCACGTCAGCAAACATGAGTTTCTAGTACAAGTCATCCAAGACCCACACATTCATGGCTTATCTACATAACCTCCATTAAGCCATATTTAAAACAATTTTTACGTAACCCATTTATTAACCAATGAAGTAACTGTTAAGGTACACTATGGGTATCGCTATGCCCTTGCACTTTCAAGCTTATCTCTATGCCAAAACAATCATATTAACTTGGGAAATATCTTGGACCCTTTAGATTATCAATTCAAATTGGGGGAATGCATTGACCCCCTTTTTTCATTAAATCAAACATAGACAATAGTGTTTTCAAAATCCATGTTCATTGTTTAATTATTTATGAAACGCAATAACATAGGTGAGTAAGTCAAACCAAGTGACAATTTTACAATTCAAAGCCATTTCCATAAATGGGTGTAGGGAACACAATTATTCAAAACCAATTCCAATCTCAAAACATCAGTTTGGGGGAAACAATGGACCCTTAGTTTATTCACCATTCCCATGAACCCCATAAGTTTAAAACTATTAAAAAGGCATAAATAATACATAATAAATTAAGGGAAAACAATTTAATAATCAACCATGTCAAAATACTCAAACACATTAAAACGTACATTCAAAACCATCCTATTAAATCATTTAAATACATGTTTTTCAAAATGTAATAATTAGGGAAGAGTAATATGTTTGAAATACAAAGACTTATGGAGAGAATTCAACCCTCGAGCCCTTAGATGACCAAAATCTTATAAACCGTAAGTATATTGACTTTGGAGAATTTAGAGAGTTTTTAGAGTGTTTTGATTGTGTTATGAATAAGAAATAACCCCCTTGTGTGTTGTAGGGACATGGGGTTTGAGTATTATAAAAGGGGAATTGACCAAAATACCCTTAATAAAAAGACTAAAAGTAGACCGACCAGTCACTATAGGTGACCTTACAAATCATAGGTCACCTTACGACTCGTAAGGTCCCACTCGTAGTCTGGACAGTTTCCATGATCACCAATAGTGGATCGGCTACGAGCCGTACCATACAAATTGTACTCAGTCATTGTAAAAGTAGTAAAAATTAGGCATCACACTAGTTAGGCAATGAAAGACACCATATGACTCATTTTGAGTCTTTATGACTCATAAATCGGAAGTCGTAGTCAAAGTAGAAACTCCAGGCCAACGTACTGGCCAGGATACCAAAGAGTTCTTAAGACCTGTCAAGACTCCCTAAAACTCATATAGAGAGTTGTATTTTGGGTATTAAGGATAAAATCTCATAAAATTTTAGGGACCAAAATCTGGGTGTTGCATCCATGATTAAGTAAGAATTGGGGAGGCAAAACCCACTTAACATAGAACCCATATCATACTTTAAAGAGGGGATACAAGTGTGGAAAAATTGTGGATAATAACTTGGGTTAGCTCCTTTAATAACATATCTTAGAAATAAATATGGTAATTGAGGAAATAGATTGGTGAATTTGCTACACTTGTGAGGTGTTTGAAATAACCCAATTGTGATATTTGGTGTGTAATTGAAAGATTAACATCAATATTCTTTAATAAATCCTTCCCAATACCCTCAACTAAATATGGAGGAATTATTAATGACCCATGCATGACTCTTTTCTAGGATTATATAACCCTACGGTTTCTCCTTAATTGAATTCACTCCATGATTTTTCAATCTCATAATAGTGTTGAAATGTTGTTATTAAAAACATACCCACCCACCCCCCCCCCACATTTACATTTATATGTTATTTTATTTTGTAGTATGAGTTTACATCTAGTTAACTACCAACACTCGTAGGTATTGAATTCTACATCTTTACTCCATGTGGATTCGACCCTGATTCTTTGTTGGGTAAATATATTTATGATGATCTCTTTACACCCAATTTGAGGGTAATTTTTAGTTTTGTCAAAAATGGTGTCGTTTCCAAGGAGTGAAACATAGTTTTAACTTTTGTAGTGCTTTTAGAGACCTTGGGTTAGCCATAGTGTTTTTGTTTACATTATTTGTTATTTTTATCTTTACTTAGGTTAGAATAATAGCATACACACTACCATGAGACAACATGGTAGTAATGAAGTCTCTTTTGATGGGCTTGAGGATATGGATTATCTTGGAAATACAGGCCGAGCAAGTGCTATTCATTTTCAACTGGAGAAAGGTAATAAAGTGTTTCACGTTACTAGTGTGGTTCTTTATTTTCTTTGAATAAAAGGGTTATTTGGACTCCAAGTGCATGAGGATGCTAATATACACTTGGAGAACTTTATTGATATGTTCTCTTCATTTGACATAACCCATATTTCTTAAGAATTAACTTGGTTACGTCTTTTCCCATTCTCTTTGATAGGAGAATCAGTTTTATGGTTGTGGTCTTTGCCCGTTGGATCTATCAATTCATGGGTTGTGATCACGAACACATTCTTATATAGGTACTTTTTCCCTTCTTGAATATTTCAACTAAGGTATGATATCACTAACTTTTTCTAACTTAATGGTGAACCATTATATGAAGTTTCGTAACATTTCAATGATAAGTTCATGCACTTCCCAAATCATGAGGTTCAAGAGAAAATGCTTCTTCAAATTTTATATAAGTCCTTGGATTAATTGAACAAAATTGTGGTTGATAATATGGTTGAGGGTTCTCTTGTCAAGTTATCTTATGGTGTTATGGCGACTTTGTTAGATCAAGTGAAAAAAATAGACAATGGCATATAAGGGACAGTGAGGTGACCGTGGTGTCCCCCACTATATCTTTTGTAAGCAAAGAGGAAAAGAACAAGGATGAGAAAAAGGATAAAAATATAGCCAAGGTGATGACCTAACTTAACCTTCTTACAAAACATATGATGGGGGATCCTCCTAAGGAGATCAATATTATTGAATCGAAGAGTACTAGTGCTTATTATGGTGAATAAGAGGAGAATCTTGATGAGTATATTAGTTTCTTATCAAACCATTTAGGGGTTCCCACCCTACCTATCAAAGGCAAAGTGGGAATCAAGGTTGGAAGAATTGAAATCGAGATAGAGATTGGAGAAATAGAGAGAGTGATAGAGACTAGAATTTATGAAATAGGATAGAGATTATGAACAGTACCTATATCCTCAAAATAGGTCAAAAGAGAAAAAGTCAAGCTTCTTTGATCCAGAAAAATTAAAGAATGCAGATGTCTTAGCCCAAATTCTACTACGTGTAGAAGGAATTGACAAAATGGTGAGGGAGATAAATAGTGACTTCTCTCAACTAATCCAAATAGAGACATCCCATTGGACTCTATTAAGTAATTTGAAATTCAATTGGGCCAAATCTCAACTAAACTCAATGTTAGGCCAAAAAGGAGGTTTTCCAAGTGAGACGATGGTCAATCCCAATAACACCGCTCATGTTATGGCCATTGTCACTAGAAGTGTTTGAACTCTTAGTAAAGATATATTTGAGTTTGATAAAAATCCCAATGAAAAGACACATGCTGAACAAATAAAAAAAATAAAGAGGTTAGAAAAGACAAGTGATCATGCTCAAAGACCAATGAATCAAATGTTGGGAACCCGATGGTAGTTGAAGAAAAGTTTGAGAATAAGGAAATTCCTAAAGTGATCGGTGGTAATGTGCAAAAGTAAATGATTCACCAATTTTTCCATTACCACCAATAAAAATTCCTTCACCATATCCACAAAGGCTTAAAAAGAAAGAAGATGATACCAAGTTCAAGAAATTACATGCAAAATTTGGCAACCTATCAATAAATATTCCATTGTTAGAAGCTCTACAAGAGATATACGGATATGCTAAATTCATGAAGGACTTTGTCTCAAAGAAAAGATTTGTGGACTATTAAATTATCAAGGTAACTCATAATTGTTGCACTATTATATGAAACACAATGATGAAGAAGAAAGAAGACCCGAGTGAATTAACCATTCCTTGCACTATTGGTGTATAAATTTGGAAAAACATTGTGTGATCTTAGAGAAAGCATTAACTTGATACCGTATGTCATGTTTAAAAAGGTAGGCTTAGGTGCTCCTATGACCACCACCATGAGGATTTTAATGGTCGACCGTTCAATAAAAAAAACCATTAGCGTGTTGTATAATAATATGGTCAAAGTTTATTGATTTATTCTTTCATCCAATATTATCATTATCAATTGTGAAATTTATCATGACATCTCAATCATTCTTGGAAAGCTATTACTTATCCCCTAAAGAGCCCTATATGATATGGAATATGGTAAAAAAGACTTTTGGGTAAACAATGAAGAGGTCTCCTTCAACGTGTGCAAGACTAAAAATCAACCAATGGACTTGCAAGTGGTGCCGGTGATTGATCTGATGGACGATAAAGTGACCAACACTATAGAAGTAGATCTTGGAGAGACCCCTGAGTTAAAGAACTCGATAATTAAGTTGAGTAAAATGAATGACAAAGCTCTTAACTTGACAACGGGATTTGGTTCTTATGAAAGAAGCACTTGTGAGTAGTCTAAGGTTAAAAAAGTCATTGGTTCTATAGGGTTCCCCAGGAGTTAGTCAACTAAATCCAAAAAGAAGAAGACACAACAATTTGAGCGATTGACCAGAGAGTTCCTTGTGGGTAATCATGTGTTCCTTTGTAATCAAAAATGAAGCTCTCCGCAAAAAAATATCAAGTGGTCGGGCCCATTCTTTGTCTCAAATGTCTATTTAAATGAAGAAATTTATTTAGAGGACCATGAGAAAAAGAGGTTCGTGGTGAGTGGTTAGGGATTTATAAATTACCATGTTTGGGAGCTTGAAGAAACTGAGGTTGGTTCGCTTCGATTAAAAGACCCAAAGTGAGAATGAATGGACGTCGTGCCACGATGTTAAATCAAGCACGAGATGTGAGGTAACTTATCATTGCGATAAATTTGGCATGTATCCTTGGAATTTAGATTGTTTATTTAGTTTTTGATTTTGATTAGATTAATCCCTAAAATCTGGGCACTTTGAAGGTTATTTGAGCAACTTTGGAGACAATAAGTGGATTATAATTTAGTTTGGAGAGGCATCCGTGAAAAATAGAGGAACTGAGTAGTCTCACTTATCGTAATTGAAACACTAAGATTGTGATCGCGATCTAGACTCTTAGGGATGCCTCGAGTAAGACCCAGTTATCACAATCGCCTAAGGTGGCCGCGATCGCGATGCCTCATGATAGGGGAATATCACAATCATAAGTCATTATTGTGATCGCTATCCTAATAGTTATAAAAAGGCTTAACCATCTAAAAATGGTTCCAACACCCTCTCCTCTTTATATACCCAAATTTAATTAATTTTTATCAAGTCAAAATGGTTTTTAGAGTGATATTAATCCATATTGGCATACAAACATCAGGTATCTCTCTTGAACCTCCTCTTTAATTGTGTAAAGTGATTCTTAGAAGCATGCTTAGGTCCAATAGTTGGGTTTGTGATTTATTTGCTTGATTGGTGTTTGAAATTAAATTGTTGAAGTTTTTTGGTGTGTACATGATTGGGGAAGTCTTGAGTACCTAAGTTTTTTCAAAATGAGTAAGATATTGTGGTGCACACCAAGTGATTGACAAAATTCCCAAATGGGTTCTTTGATGCTTTTTATATGATTTAGAGGGAAATTCTTAGTGATTATGAATGAAGGATCATGTTATTTGATTTATATATCATGTTTTAACAAAATTAGGGAAAATTGCAACATTTGAACGAGGAGAAACTTAGGGACGATGAATATTTAAGTGTCGTGATCTCCACTAAGCATAGTGAGATCGCAACACTTGAGGCTTGTCTGTAAGGTCTTTGACATGTCGCAATCTCGACAGTAGAGTGTGATTACAGCACCTGAGGTCTGCCTACATATTTTCCCATAATCTTGGCACTTAATCTTTAATCCCCAACTTGATCCTTGCGCCATTTCTTTAGCTTCGTGCTGTCATATGATATTGTTTTCACATGATAACCTTTAAAGTTCATGTTTTTATTATAGTTTTTAGGTTTTCAAAAGCTAAGAATGGTAGATTTTGACCAAATTTTTTTTTCTCCCTTGACTATCAAGAAGTTTACTATAGAGAGTTGGCCAATAAGAAATTATTTCCTAAGCGAGTCATCTTATTGGAGCAAGTACCCGAGAAACTCCCAGTCTTCTATCAAAAGTTAGAGGTGACAGACTAGAAATACTTTAACCCAGAACCATGCCTGGCAAATAAACAATGTAGATATTTTTATGCAAATCTTATAAAAGTGAAACTATCTAACCCAGTTATGAGAATTAGTGGCAAGGAGGTGTGTTTTGGATCCGAGGAGATTAACGGGTTGTATAAATTTCCTAATGCTGATCATAGAGAGTTTGAGGCAAGAGATTGTGCCCAGGTAGTTGGTTGGCTTTACAGTTTTTCCCAGGGAGAGAAGTACCATGGGAAACCATAAAGATAGGGATCACTTTGAATGAGTTTAAGACAGAAGCAAGGATTTAGCTTACAATTATCTATAGCCGTGTCTTTCCGAGCACAGATATAATAAACATCCCTGTCATGTGAGCCCAGATAGTAGACTGTATTTTAGACATAATTCCTTTGAATGTTGGTCGCTTTTTTATATTGGAGCTTAGGTGGTAAAAGTCCCGATGTGGGCCCATGCTACTATTTTTGTTCCTAATGACTGAGCTATGTAAGCGGAAGGAGTTAAAGAATATCTGGGGGATAATTTGATTACCCCGAAGACACCTATTTACTTATAGAAGATGCGTGTTGAAGGTGAATCTTCTAAGAAAAAAGAGAAAAGTTGATTTAGGTAATTAGGTCAAAGATGATATCAACTTTTGTATACTATAATCAGTAGGGCTATATGAAGAGTTGCTAAGTTAGATATGGATCAACAAGGATTTGGTATCCAAATTACCTACATAGTTGGGTAAGTCTTCTACAGGTCGTACTTCCTATGTCTCCCAAAGTGAGTATGATAAGCTTATAGAAGATCAGAAGAAGCAAAGAGCCACCATGGCTAACTTAGAAAAATCTTAAACCTCCCTGGTAAAGTCACATCAAGATATGAGTAAATATCATCCTAAAATAAGGAGGAGGGAGAAAAAGTAGGACTAGTTCTTAACCCAGATATGGAAAGGGGTGAAAGGGTTATGGAAGGTCCTGAAACCAAAAGATATTTCCATCTGCAAGGATAGATATTGATAATAAGATTCAAACACGGTGGTATAAGGATGAGGAGCCTAATTATGATATGCCAAGAACGATATAGAGAGTGACGGTAGCTCATGATATGGTTTTATGGAGCCTCTTTAACTCTTTTATGTTTTATGATACACAATAAGGACACTACAACTTTTTAGTTAGGGCTGCCCTCTCTCCAAATTTCATATTTGTCTTGTAATGTTTGGATGATATTATTCATGTTTCTTATGGATATTTGTATTAGTCAGATGTTTTTGAATTTTACTATTTGGATGATTTGATCATTTGGTTTGTCATATTGGTTACTCTTGTCAAGCCTATGTTTTGTAGGGATTTTATGGATTAGTTATTTTACTTTTTTTTCATTTCTAGATTTTTATTTCCTTTTTTGATAGTAATGTTGGATGAGCCTTTCCCCATGAGTGATGACATTCTTAAGGGAAAATCATCGTGCTTAGGTGTGGAGTCGTATATGCAGTAGAATTCTGGGTACCCAAGGCATTATAAATTGTGATTAGCATGGCGACCATGGTGAATTTTGTGTAGTCATTGTATTATTTCTCTTGAAAAGCTGTACTATGAAATAGTGGCTTGCTTAGTTCTAACATTTGTTAATCTTGTATGGTGAAATATAAAACAATCACCCCCCTCTTTCTAAACATTTTTTGTCAAAATCAAGGGCGTGGAAGTGAATGATTTTGTAACAAACCTTTGCCTTTTCTTGTGACTCTTCATTCTTTAGTGGTGGTAGTGTGATAAAGGACTCCTTTTATTCTTAAGTAGGAAACACAATCGATCTTTCTAGTGTAGTTTGCATGCCAGGTATGGTCATCTTTAGTCGAATGATTCTTGCTATTACTTGTGTCATCAAGAACTTTCCTTGTTGGTCTTTCAAAAATAATATTGATCATGCACGGTTGGAGAAATTATCTTAGGTTGTGTTTGTCATTGTTGAAAGCCACTTTATCCTAAAATGTTTACCTATGTATTAATGGTAAACCTAGTCACATTTTTAAGCATATTAACATTTATTTGGAAACCACATTACAAGCCTCAAATTATCTTAGGAAGGAAATGAATGTTAATGCTTTCAAAAGATGGGTGAACTAAAGTAAAAAAGGTAGGCACGCGTGTGGTTAAAAAGGTATGGAGTGGACAATGATACAAGGTTGATATATATAAGACCCCTTAAAATTTTGATCATTTTATTTTTCACCCTCCTGCATGTGTAATGTCAATTTTTTACTTGAATTATGTTTAATGATGTTAAAAGTTTTTTTTGGGAAAGTTTCAGATTTTTTGAAAGAGGTTCGAGGTCATTTTGGGATCCTGAGGCAGTGAGGGTCCACGATAAGGCCATGTCATGGAAGTTAACCTCCATGATATTGGCGTGGCACAAAGGCTAACCTTCATGATATTGGTGTGCCACACCAGATTTTTAATGTCATCCAACTTTTGATTTTTTTCACTTGGGGTGAGGGGCTTTTAGTCCTTTTACCCTTTGTAAGACATCGTAAATTAAAATAACTCCATTCCCTTCATTTTTTAAAAATTAAATCATTCTCTTTCATTCTCAAACTCAAAACCTAACATTCAAGACTTTTATAGTGAATTCATCATCCTGTCTACAAACTTCAAATTGACTTCAATTTCTTGTGTATTTCAGGCGTGTTTCTAGTCCCTAAACTTGAATTTTATACTGTGGCATTTATTGAATGGATTACATGTGATTTAAATTGTGGTTTTGCTTATTACTGATTGAATTACATATCCCATGTTTTAAATTGATTATTTAAACTTTAAATTGTTATGTTTAGGAATGAATTAGTAAAATTATTAAATGGTTGGAATGAGTGATACGGGTTTCCTCAAATTGGATGAATTTTGGATTTGAATTGGCATTAACCTCAACCCACTTTAAGATTTTTTTTCAAATATGGAAAATTGCACGGTTTAACTTGTCTTTGAACCTAATGCATTTCATTAATGTATAAATAGATTTGGATGACCTTGGTGGGCATGGTTTGGATTTTAAATGGAACATGGAAGTCAATGTGGTTATGTGGATTGGTTTGGCATGTTTAGTATATCTTGAAAGCATAGTTGTATGAAGATACCAAGTGGTAAATACCTTAATGAATGACTCATGGGTTATTGGTTGGTTTTATGTACAAATTATTTTAAATTGGGCATAAAGGGGATTGTGTAGCTATCAGTGAAGGTATAAGTCCTGGGGGTACGAACTCTGGAAACCATGTTGGTATTGGGAGTCTATATGACCATGTTGAAATGACCCGCCCTGGGGACTTGTCATAATGGGCGTCCTAAGTCCAACCAGGACCGGAGACCACCCCCGTTAGCCAACCTAACCTCCACCAGCCTGCCCTGAGTTGGCTGAATTTCAAGCATGTAACAAGACATTGTAGTAGCTCACATAAAGACTCTAGGAATAGATCACAATCGTTCCCGACCTAACCAAGTCCAACCATCCCATACCAATAATCCAACCATGCTAAATCATACCAAAACAAGGGACATAAACCAGGCCATAACCAAGGATATTCCAAAACGTAATATAATCCCAAATGAAATAGGATGGAACAGTGAGAAATTTTGTCCGATGATGCCAGCCTCAATACCAATACCAATTCTAAGGCTGACACCAATACCAATCCCACCCATTCTAACCCATAGAAATACCACAAAGCCTCTAACCAAAAAAGTAATGAAATATGGTTGGGACATGCCCGCAACCATAGCCAAGACCAATATCCAAAATAAAATCAAAGTGTCTTGAAATATCATTAGCATGAAGTGGAGCCTTCCGAAAGGATGGAAGATCACCACTTCAGTCCAAATGCTGATCCTCGAGTCAATCACTATGTAGGAGGAGTAGAACGACTAGTTCCTCCATACCGTGGGTATACAACCGCTAGTAGACGGGGATAGCGAGTGACCGCTAGCATGATCTTAGGGTAAGGATAAAATAATGCCATTTAAAAAACATAGTAGAACCATCCATATGCACACAACCATACATATATATCAATAACCATTACAGGAAAAGGGACCGGGTTTCGAATGCCTTTAAAACATTTACATAGGTTGTGTAGATTTGCCATCCTAAACCACCCATAGGCTATATGAGTTCAGTTCCCCCTGCTAAAATGGGCCTCAGTGCATGTAGCCTCATGGCCAGGGAAGAAAACCTTGGGATGACAAGTACATCCCCCAAGAATAGTGTGACATCATACACATGGTCACCAAGTCAAACCTCATATCAGCAAATATGAGTTTCCAGTTTTGGTCCCCCTGGGGCCTCCACCTTCCATGACTTTTCTACACATTCGACCATTATTTCCCAATTAAAACCATTTTCCAAATAACCAAAACATTATCCATTTATTAACCAAGGCCATTAATATTGTTATCTTCACACCAATCCTTACTTGCAAGTATTATCCATAGCCAACCATATAGAGGTTTATGGGAATTTCAAGTGCCCTTCCATTTACGATGTTAAACCACTTGGGGGATTCCATGTGACCCTCAAGCATAACCATTAGTCATTTACCATTCCAAGCCATTTGAACCATGCATAATTCTTTTACCAAGTTTTAAAACAAGAAACAGTTCCATTAAAAGTAGTTAATGCATTGAACATATCTTTATAAGCATTTTGTCAAATACATTGGGGGCATAATATAACCAAAACCACTTCCAATTACCATTAAACCATTCGCATTCAGTCCAATTATCCAAAACCACCATTAATTCATATAACTATATAAATAAAACCATGGGAAACCATAACCAACCATTTAATTTCAAAACAGCCAAATCATATTTGAAAACCAAAATCATTCAATCAATGAGTCTTTAAAGCATTCAAGAAAACCATGCCTTTAGATAAAATTAAGAATAATAGTAGAGAACATGCCTTAAAACAAGATGATGATGGAAAGAAATCCCTAAGACAAGCCCAAAATTTATCCTTCACTTGAAACCCTAGCTTTCATTACCCCAAAGCTCTTAAGAGAATTATGGAGTATTTTAGAAAAGTTTCTAAGTATTAATCAATGGAATAATAGGTTAAATAACCTCCCAAGTAGGTTAGAAGTTCTGGAACCTTATTATGATAAGTGGGAAAATGTCCAGAATACCCCTACTTAAGTTTCATCAAAATCCCGTCGCAAGGGTATAACTGACCCACACGAGTCGTACCTTCTAATATGATTAGCATCCTCCACTCGTATCCTGTCCTCAACCCTTTGATACAACACTGTGTAGCATATGACTCATCCAGCCAATTCATATTGAAAACATACGATCCGCATCCTTTATCCGTACCCCTAGCAGATTTAAGATCAAGGAAGATTCTAGCACTATCCACTATATAAGTCTATGATACGACTCATACCCTGGCTTACGATTCACGATGAGCCACTCATACTCGGATCGAACCCAAGTAACTAAGTCTAAGATTATGTTAAGGAACCAAATAATCCATAACAACCAATATGACTTTTACCCGTAAGTCGTATCTATTCCAGTAACCAAAATCCATCCTACCAACCAAAAATGGTCAGTATACGACTGAACCTTACCATTCGTACCCCAACATACGGCTTGCACCTTTAAGTTATATTAGGTCCAGAGACCAGAATTCTAGGAAATTTTCTAAGGGTCAAAACCCAGGGTATTATAGTCTCCCCCACTAGGAACATTCATCCCCAAATTATGGATAAGGAAGGGGTAACTACACGCACGAGTCATTTACATTATCAAATATATATATTCCCAATCATAAAAAATGTTTGAAAACAAAGAGGCAAAGATATTAATATTTCCTTTAACAAACTCAGAAAATAAAGATGTGTTGAAGACATATACCTTCCGCACATATCCTAGGAGCAGAAAACAAATACGAATATTTGGACTTCATTTCCTCCTTCGCTTCCCATGTAGCTTCTTGCACCTTATGGTTCTGCCAAAAATCCATAACTAAAGCCACATCCTTGGTCTGCAACCGATGAACCTGCCTATCCAAGATCTCAACAGGGACCTCTTCAAAAGACAAGGAATCTGTGAGACCCAATTTTTCCAAAGGAACAACCGAAGAAGGATCACCAATGCAGTTTCTCATCAAGGAAACTTAAAAGACCGGATGAACCAAGATTAAGCTAGAAGGCAAATCTAGCTAATAAGAAGCATTACCAGCACAATCTTATAAGGAACCATATATCAGGGACTGAGCTTACCCTTATTAACAAACTGTATTACTCCTTCATGGGAGATACCTTGAGGAAAACCTTATCCCCAACCTTAAATTCCAAGTCTCTACGCCTAACATCCGTATAGGACTTTTGGTGACTTTGGGAAACCATTAGCCTATTTCGAATCACCTTCACCTTATCCATAGCCTGGTAAACCAAATTGGGACCAAATATGTCCACCTCACCAAGATTAAACCAACCAATAGGAGATCTACAACTCCTACCATACAATGATAGCTATTGTTGTAATAAAACTCCACCAAAGGTAGATGCTCAACTTAATTGTCACCATAATCAATCACACAGGACCGAAGCATATCCTTCAATGTCTAAATAGTTCTCTCCACTTGCCCCTTCAGTCTGTGGATGGAAAGTAGTACCAAGACTCACCTTGGTCCCTAACCCTCTCTGAAAAGACTGTCAGAAGTGAGATGTAAATAGTGTTCCACGATAAAAAACAATCAATACAGGTACCCCATGCATCTTCACAATCTACTGAAGATACAACTTAGCATAATCCTCCGCCGAGAAGGTAATCCACAATGGCAAAAAGTGCACAGACATAGTCATCCTATCACGATGACCCAAATTAAATTATATTAATTTTGTGATCGAGGAAGACCAGTAACAAAGTCCACATTTACCACTTCCCACTTCCATTCTAGTAAATCAATTTCTTGATACAAGCCTCCTGGCCTATGTACTCAACCTTAACTTGTTGACAAATATTGCACTTGGCCATGAAATCAGCCACATCCCTCTTCATGCTATTCCACCAATAGATCTTCTTGAGATAATGATATATCTTAGTTGAGTTGGGATGAACAACATAGCGCAATTCGTGCACCTCAGCAAAAATCCTTTGTCGTAACCCATCGACATCAGGAACACATAACCTTCTTTGGTACCGTAAAGTACCATCAACACTGATCTTAAACACCATTACCTTTTGCCCACCAAAATCACTCTTGATTTTCATTAAGATAGGATTTATCACTTGTTTCTCCTTAATATCCGCATCAAGAGATGATCGAACCACTTCTTGTACCACTACACCACCATCCTTGGAGTCAAAGAGGCAAACTCCAAGATTAGCCAAACGGTGAATATCGTTCACCAATTCCCGCTTTCCTTTCTCTATATGAGCTAAACTCCCCATGGATAACCTGCTAAGAGCATCAACAACCGCATTAGCATTACCTGGGTGATAGTGAAGACTCATATCATAATCCTTGAGAAGATCAAGCCATCTTCTTTGCTTGAGATTAAGCTCTTTTTTGGTGAACACATACTATAGAATCTTATGATCAGAAAATATATCCACGTGAACACCATAAAAATAATGCGACCATATTTTCAAAGAAAATGCAACCACCACTAGCTCCAAATCATGAGTAGGATAATTTCTCTCATGTACCAGTCACACAATCACCTTCCCATGCTGCCTCAACACATAACCAAGGTATACCCAAGAAGCATCATAATAAACTATGAACCCATCATTTTCTTAACACAAAGTCATAATTAGAGCTGAAGTTAACTTATCCTTCAACTTCTCTAAGCTCCCTTCACAAGAATTTGACCAAGAAAACTTGACCTTCTTCTGAGTTAACTTAGTCAAATGAGCAGCTATCGACAAAAAGCTTTCCACAAACCAACTATAATACCCGGCTAAACCAAAGAATCTTTGAATGCTAGATGGAGTCGTGGGTCTAGGCCACCTCTTCACCATAAAAATCATCTGCGGATCCACTATGATCCCCTCATAAGAAATAATATAACCCGAGAAGGTTATAATATTCAACCAAAACTCACACTTGAAAAACATGGCATACAACTGTTATTCCTTTAAGGTCAATAATACCACACAGAGTTGATTATCATGATTCACCTCGCTTTATGAATAAATCAGAATGTCATCAACGAACACAGTAACAAAGAGATCTAAATATCGATGAAAACCATGTTTATCAGATCCATAAATGTTGTTGGAGTATTAGTCAACCCAAATGACATTACCAAGAACTCAAAGTGACCATACTGAGTACGAAAAGCCGTCTAGGGATATCCACCTCCCTAATCCTTAGCTGATGGTACCCAGACCGAAGATCTATCTTAGAAAAGGACATGGCACCTTGCAACAGGTCAAATAAATCATCCATCCTTGGATGAGGATACTTGTCCCTAATTGTCACCTTGTTAAACTGTCTGTAGTCCATGCACATCAAAAGGGAAACATCCTTCTTGTGCTCAAACAAAACCGGTGAACCCCAAGAAGATACTCTAGGACAAATAAATCCCTTATCCAGAAGATTATTAAGGTTCTCCTTGAGTTTCCATAACACAGTAGAAGCCATTCTATACGAAGGAATAAAAATTGGATGAGTGTCCAGAACAAAGTCAATGTCAAGATCTATTTGCTAATCCAGAGGAACACAAGGAAGATCTTCCATAAAGACCTCTATAAACTCATTAACCACTGGAACTGACTGGAAATAAGGACCTTCTAAGTTAGAATCTTTAACCTGGACCATGTGATAAAGACACCCTTTAGTTATTAACCTCTGAGCTCTAAGATAAAAAATAAACCTCCCCCTAGGAGCTAAAGAAACACCCTCCCACTCTAAAAATGGTTCACCAGGGAACCAAAAAATAACCTTATGGGTCTAACAATCCAAGGATGCATAACAAAATTGCAACCAATCCATACCTAGAATGACATCAAAATCTACCGTATCCAACTCAATCAGATCCACCAAGGTCTAGTTGCCAACAACAGATACCACACACACCCTATACTTAGCAATAACTAAGTAATCTACTAGGGTAGAAATAGAAAAAGTACATGAAATAACTTTCGGATCAAAACCAAAAAATACAACCACATAAGGAGTCACATAGGAGAGTGTGGACCCCAGATCAAGCAAACAATATACGTCACAAAAAAAAAACAATAACTTATTAGTAACAACATCAGGTAATTCATTGGATTCATATCGAGATAACAAAGCTTACAACCTAGTTTGACCAACACTAGAACCAGGAGCAGTAACAGAAGTTGATGCAATATCACCAGGTGTAGGAGCAAGATATAAAGCCATAGGAATCTTATTTGCCCCTGTAGAAACCTTATTAACCGGTTAATCCTAGAGCTGATGGCTTACCCAGCCACACTTGAAGCATTTTTCCTTTCCTTAATCACAATAACCCTGATGAGGACGACCACAAAACTGACATAGAGGGCATGAAAAAATTGACTGACCTCCGTTTGCCTGAGATTGGGCACTCTATGCCTAGAAATTGTCACCACCATGATGACACTTATCGCCTGACTACTAAGGAGAACTAGAAGAAGAGTAGGAACAAAAAATCCCCACATCTTTTTTTGACATTTTCCACCATCCCAACCACCCTAAGATTGAACACCTCTCTTTTAAAAGAAACTGCTCTTCTTACCCTACCTATCTCCAAACTTTACTTGTTTCCTCTTCCCATCCTCTACCCATTTTATATGAATAGTCAACTTAGTTATATCTATATCCTTAATTAGCAAGTCAGTCTTTCTCTCCAAAATCAAATCCCGATTCAACCCAAAAGAGAACTTCTTCATCCTTACTCGCTTGTCAGCCACTAAAGCTGTAGCATACCTTGACAATCGATGAAACTTCAAGGCATATTCCTTGACAGACATTCTCCCCTACTTGAGGTTAACAAACTTCTCCATATTTGATTCCCTCAACTCTTGGGGAAAGAAATGATCTAAGAAGGCATTTGAAAAAGTATCCCAGAAGATCGATTCTTCCATATCACCCCTATCCCTATACAACTATTCAGACCATTGATATGCAATATATTTGAGCTAATAAGATGTAAATTTTACCCTTTCCATATTGGTAACCTGCATCACCTAGAATATCTTTTCAATTTTATCCAAAAATCCCTGTGAATCCTCCTCCACCTTCACTCAAAAAAAATGGGAGGACTCATATTTATAACATTGTCCAACCCTTATGGCCTCATTAGAAAAAACAATAGTCGTACCCCGCTCAGCCTGAGCAGCGACCATATAAGAAATAACATGAAAGACTGACGAAATTCCACATTAGTCACCTCACCTTGAGGAGGACTAGTAGAAACCTATGAAACTCCCAAACTATTAGCGATAGGACTATGAGATCAAAAATGAGCCCCAGAAGTAGGATGCACCCCTTCAGCATTACCCTTAGATGAGATATAAGTATTTTTTTGTGTTCCATATCTTTGAGGCATGATCTGAAAGATGAACAAACAAGGATTACAAAAGATTACATGACTGAGACTCAAAGCTTGAAAAAGAATACCAAGAAAGTGAACCATTCCTAAATGCCTTGTCTCTCCCATATGAGTGTGGCACGCTACACTTCCCTAAAAGAGACTCTACTCGACACGACTTTGTGAACTCCCAATTGACTATAAATCTAGGCTTTGATACCAACTTGAAAAGAACCTCCATGGAGACTTATCATAATGGGCATCTCAAGTTCGACCAGGATTGGATACCAACCCCATTACCCAACCCAACCTCCATCCACCTTCCCTGAGTTGGCTGAATCTTGAGCATTTAACAAGACAGTATAATAGCTCACATAAAGACTCTGGGAATAGATCACAAACATGACAAACCCAATCGAGTCTAACAATCCTATACCAATAATCCAAACATGCCAAACCATACTAAAAAGGGCCATAAACTAGGCCATAACCAAGGATGTTCCAAAATATAATATAATTAATCCCAAAATAAAATATGATGGACCAGTGAGAAATTATGTTCGATGATGCTAGCCTCAATACCAATACCAATGCTAAGGCTAACAACTATATCGATCCCGCTCATTCCAACCCAAAAAAAATACCACAAAGCCTCTAACCAAAAGAGTAATGAAATCCGATTGGGACATTCCCCCAACCATAGCCAAAACTAATATCAAAAATAAAATCAAAGTGTCTAGAAATATCAATAATATTAAATTAAGCCATCCAAAAGGATGGAAGATCACCACTTAAGTCCAAATGTTGATCCCCGATTCAATCACTATGTAGAAAGAGTAGAACGACCGGTTCCTGCATAGTGTAGGTATAAAACCACCAATAGATGGGGTTAGTGAGTGACCACTAGCATGATCATAGGGTAAGGATAAAAAAATTCCATTTATAAAACCAAGTAATGCCATCTATATGCACACAACCATACATATATATATAATACCATGCCGAGAAAAGGGATCGGGTTTAGCATGCCTGTAAAACCTTTACCTGGGCTATGTAGTTTTGCCATCCTAAACTACCTATGGGCTATAGGGATTTAGGTCCCCTACTAAAAAGGCCCCAGTATGTATAGCTGCATGACCAGGGAAAAAAATCTTTGGATTACTAATACATCCCCCAAAATATAGTATAACATCATGCACATGGTCACTAAGACCGACCTCATATTGGGAAATATGACTTTCCAGTTTTTGTCACCTCGGGGCCTCTCCCTTCCATGGCTTTGCTACATATCTCATTATTATTGCCCAATTTAAACCAATTTCCAAATAACCGAACCATTATCCATTTATTAACCAAGGCCATTAATATTGGTATCATCATACCAATCCTTACTTGTAAGTATTATCCATAGCCAACCATATAGAAGTTTAAGGGGACTCTCAAATGCCCTTACATTTACCATGTTAAGCCACTTGGGGGATTCGATGTGCCACTCAAGCATAACTATTAACTATTTACCATTCCAAGGCATTTAAACCTACATAATTTCTTTACCATGTTTTAAAACAAACAAGAGTACCATTAAAAGTAGTCAATGCAATGAAAATACCTTTATAAGCATTTTGTCAAACATATTACGGGCATAATATGACCAACACCAATTCCAAATATCATTTAACCATTCCCATTCAATCTAATTATCCAAACCAATTCCAAATATCATTTAACCATTCCCATTCAATCCAATTATCCAAAACCACCATTAATGGATATAAAAGCATAATTAAAACCATGAAAAAACATAACCAACTATTTAATATCAAAACACCCAAATCATATTTGAAAACCAAAATAACACAATTAATGAAGTAGTGAAGACATTCATAAAAACCATGCCTTTAGTAAAAATTAACAATGAGGAAATAGAACATGCCTTAAACCAAGATGATTATGGAAAGAAATCACTAATACAAGCCCCAAATTAATCCTTTAGTTGAAACCCTAGCTTCCCTTGCCCCAAAGCTCTTAAGAGAATTATGGAGTGTTTTAGAAAAGTTTCTAAGTGTTAATGAATGGAATAATTGGGTAAATAACCTTCCAAGTAGGTTAAAAGTCATGGGACCTTATTAGGATAAGTGGGTAAATATACATAATACCCCCACTTAAGTTGCACCAAAATCCTGTCATAGCTTATGACTGGCCCATATGAGTTGTACCCTCTAATACGATTGGTATCCTGCACTCGTATCCTGGTATCAAACCTTGGATCCAACACTATCCAGCATATGACTAATCTAACCAAGTTGTATTGACAACATATGATCCGTACCCTTTATCCGTACACCTAGCATATTTAAGCTTAATAAAGATTCAAACATTGTCCACCATACGAGTTCATGGTATGACTCATACCCTATATTACAGCTTATAGTGAGATACTCATACTCAAATCAAACCCAAGTATCAAAATCTAAGATCAAGTTAAAAAACCAAATGATCCATAACCACCAATACGTCTTGTACCCCTAAGTCGTATCTATTCTAATAACCCAAATCCACCTAACCAATACTAGTTAGTGTACGACTGGACCTTTCCATCCGTAACTTAATATATGGTTCATACCCTCAAGTCATATTGGGTCCAGAGACTAGAATTCCAGGAAATTTTTTAAGGGTGAAAACCCAGGGTGTTACACGTGTTCTTGATGCACACTTGAAATATATATATATATCATTAATTACCTTAAAACCCATATCACCCTTTAAAGAGGGGATATGGGTGAGGAACAATTGTGAATAATAACTTAGGTTATATTATTTAATATCATCTCTTAGAAATAAGGATGGTAATTGAGTTGATAGATTGGTGAATTTTCTACACTTGTGAAGTGTTCAAAAGTAGCCACTTGTGATATTTAGTGTTTTATTGAAAGATTGACATAAATACTCTTTAATATAGCCTACCCAATACCCTCAACTAAACTTGGAGGAATTGTTAATGACCTATGCATGACTCCTACCTAGGATTGCATAACCCCAAGGCTTCTTCCTATTTGAATTCACTCCTTGATATTTCAATCTCATAATAGTGTCCAAATATTGTTATTAAAAACTTAGTCAAACCAAACCCTTCATTTACATTTATATATTTTTTTATTTTTCACTATAGGTTAACATCTAGTTAACTAACAACACTCGTAGGTCTTGAATTCTACCTCTTCACTCCTCGTGGATTCGACCCTGATTCTTTATTAGGTAAATATATTGACAAAAATTGATTTACACCCAAGTTTGAGTGTAAGTTTAAGAGTTACCAATACTCTTATGACCCATAAGATTCTTCAGTGTGGTTACTATTGATCAATTATTATAAAGATACACATGATTATGCTAGGGCCTATGACCAATGGCAGTGCCAAGGAAATATACTATGGAAGCATGAGCTCTCCATTACACCTATTCTTGACTTAGAGTTGTTTGATATGTAGGAAATTGATTTTCTGGGTCCATTTATGAGTTCTCATGGCATGAAATACATTTTAGACCAAATTGACAATTTTTCTAAATGGATGGAAGAAGTTGCACTTCCTAATAATAAGGGTCATAATTTCATAGCCTTTTTAAAGAAAAATATATTCTCTTAATTTGGTACTCCGCTTGCTATCGTTAGTGATGATGGGTACCATTTTTGTAATCATCTATTTAAGGCCCAACTTGAAAAAGATAGTGTCAAATATAAGGTGGCTGCATCTTACCATCTGTTAATAAGTGGGCAAGTTTAGATCTTTAATCGCGAGATTAAGTCCATTTTGGAGAAGATTGTGAATGACAACTGGACTCATTGGTCAAGAAAGCTAGATGATGCACTTTGGGCCTACTGTATAGCATAAAAAACTCCCATAGGTGCCTCTACCTATGAACTTTCATACGGAAAGGCATGCCACTTTTTGGTTGAACTTGAGCACAATGCACTATGGGCATTGAAAAAGCTAAATTTTAAGTGAAGTGATACCACAAACTTGAGGATGGGTAATATAGATAAGCCAGATAAATTTCGTCTCTATATATATGAGATTCCTTCCTTGTATAAGGAGAAAATGAAGTTGTACCATCAAAATAAGATTTAGAAAAAGGTAGTCTAGCCAGGTGTTTTATTTTTGTTGTATAATTTGAGACTTTGCTTGTTTCTTAGAAAGTTGAAGTCTAGGTGGACTGGACCATTCATCGGGGTTAAAGTATTTTCACATAGTACAATTGAGCTAAAATGAGATGGAAATGCCTTATTCACGGTGACCATGCATTGTGTTAAGTATTATGTAGAAAGTATGGAGGAGTTAAATATGTGTGAGGATGTAAACCATGGTGAAGTCTGAGTAGCCATGACAGCTTAATTCTTGCCGCAACGATATATCGAGTGTTGTATAAGAGGCAACCTATGGGCTTGTTGGAGAAGTATTACTATCAAACATAGCTACATCGTACTGTGATGTTATGTACTACTTGGGAAGCAACTGAAGGATTTAATTTTCACTTTGTTTCTTTTTGAATGTTAAAAGCATGGAGAAACATCTGAAGAATGATAAAAACTACAAAATTTAAAGAATGTCTAGGTAAGTGGACCTACAACCCTACTTATGGTAAAATTAAGTGATCACCTTCTACTTCAAAAATGTACATTCAAGGTAACAATTTTGGGCTCCAACTTGTTTAAATATGTGTTCTTGAACCTGGAAAATGAGATAGTAAATAATATAAACCTAAAATTGTTTAATTCTCATAGTTCTTGCAATTGGTGGAGCCTGAAATAGGTTAAACTTAATTTTCTACTTGATGTTCTTTAGGAAACTTGTGATAACAAAAAAAATTGAAAGTATAGGTGGAATAATGCAAAGAAATCATGAAATATTACATGTTTTAGTGTTCAAAATTTATCAAGAAACTAAAATTGTTATTGTATTGTATGAGAATTTTGGGAAAAATCTCACTTACCCTTAGTTGGTACGTACAAAATCTACTTACGAGTTGTAATTTGTACCTACGATCTTATAGGTGGCCTCGTAGATATCACACTTTAATCCTTGAAGTTTTATGGATTTTTCCAATACCTATGATGTTCCCTACAACCCCCATAAGTACTACCTACGACTTATTGGTAGGGACCACATCTAGACCATGCCATGTGTAGTCCATTTTCTTCTGAATTCTTGTTTCGATATTGTGATTCAATCTCTAAAAAAATCATTTTTGAGGTATGATGGAACCTAAGGCTACATATAAAATGGAGTATAGTCTAGGTTATGCAATGAGTCTCCTAAGTGGAGTGGTTCTATAAAGGATTATCTAGTGAGCCCGGAAAGTACACCATCGGCCCCATGCTAGACTTAAGGCTGGGCACAGAGGTAGGTTGAAGTTTTAGTAATTGTTCAATTGGGAACTCATCTTGCAGTAGTTTCTATTGAGTTAGTCTCTCAACCGGCACCACCACCAGCACCACAGGCAGGGCCCCAAACATCTGTAACATGCGTTGTCCGGGCTAGGCCCCGTATAAAGTCAACCAAGACTTCACCACCTTATTTTTTTAGTCTTATTAGGAAGAGGATCTAGTTCTAACGAGGAGGTTATGAAATGACCCAATTTTGTGGAACTAAAACGTCACACGGTGCTCATGATCCCGAAGGACCACAAGCTAACCCTCTACTGATATATGTACCTGGAAACTGCATAATATAGATAATAAATGCAAAAACTAGCCATAAGGTTCAAAACATCTAAAAATACTCAAAATTTAAAACTGAATACTAATACTTCTGTCCGAAAAGCCTCTAAACTATATAAACTATAGAGTTGATGGGACATGTCCCCAACTAACTCCATCTACTAAAAATAAACAAAATCTTATATAATAATGGTAAAAGAATCTTCCTCGAAAGAAGAGGACTCATTGATACATCTACTGCTACTGACTGGGACTGAACTGCTAAGGGTACTCTGGATCTCATTCCCCTAAAGCTATGGTGTCAAATAAAACACCATAGCGTAAATACGTCAGTACGGGAATATACCGAGTATGCAGATGAGGTAAGGCTAAAGCAAGGGCTTATGCATGAACAATTACTTAACTGAGTAATCATGAGAGTACTGAATGAGAACACATGCATGAATGCACAAACCATAATAACAATCATCAGAACTCTGAATACTGAAACTCGGTTACTACATTACTGACATCTGAACTCACTACTAATACTGAGATACTGAACAACTGAATCATCTGATACTGATAACTGAGTACTGAGGTGAGATCAGTCTTATCTAGTGAGTTATCCCAGAATCTGAGTATACTAAAGTTGATTAATTGAATATACTCACATCAATGACTGAATTCAGAGCTTTCTACTCTCGACTGACTGCATCAGAGATCAAATCTCTCTAATGGATGATTTTGGAGTCTACTATCAATGATAAGCAAAGATCATGTCTGAATCTAACAATAAGAATACTCAACTGAATTTGAGACTAAGATCAATCCTATCTGACGGGTGATCTCTAGATCTGATAACAAGAATACTCTACTAAATCAGACACTGATATCAATCCTATCTGATGGGTGATCTCTAGATCTGATAACAAGAATACTCAACTGAATCTGAGACTGAGATCAAGCCTATTTGATGGGTGATCTCTAGATCTGATAATAAGAATACTCAACTGAATCTGAGACTGAGATCAAGCCTATATAACGGGTGATCTCTAGATATGATAACAAGAATACTCATCTAAATCTGAGACTGAGATCAAGTCTATCTGACTAGTGATCTCTAGATTTGATAACAAGAATACTCAACTGAATCTGAGACTGAGATCAAGCCTATCTGACGGGTGATTTCTAGATATGATACTGAATAACTTTATATGGGACCAAGTCTATCTGACGGGTGGTCCATGAATCAATAGAACTATCTGAGTTCCTCACTGAGATTGATGACTGTATCTAACAATCCTGATTTCTAATGATTAATACTGAAACTGCAACTGTGGGAAGTAGTCACTTAACCAACATGCTCTGACTCTCAATTGGTGGGGTCCAACCTATAATCCCATCTGGAAGGGTATCAATACCTTGCCACGGGTAAAGACCTCTCTGGCCAAGCCTATCTAATGGGTGACCCTCGTAGGAAGTCAAGCCTAAGGAAATATAATAGTCAAGCCTATCTGACGGGTGACCAGCCTTTTTTGACGGGTGATTCATGCATCCTGCACTGGCTACGTAGTTCTGGAGATTAGGGATTGCTCCTAACGACACTGCCTCTCCGATAGGAAACAACCATCCCTTCACTTTCTCAGTGCCAGCTCCTACTCCCAACTGAAAGACTCTGAATCGATTCTAAACTGAACATACACTAAGCTGAATATAATACAAATCATGTTTCTCGAATGATCTGACTGAGTTAAGCTAAATTCACTTAGTTTCATATTTGACAGAATACTACTAAATCTTGTTATCCGACTGAATGATATAGAGCTTTGAATAGAGTACTCGATTAATATAGAAGTTAGAACTAAACACTTGAATACTACTAGATCTGATTTGAGTACAGAACTAAGGCTAGATTACTAGCAATACTGAGATTACGATGATTACAAAGAATACTGAGATTTCTTAAGTTCTATATCTGTTTGAGAATACAGAGTTCTATAACTCACTAAGTTTTGAGAATCATGGCTCGACTGGGATTATCGTGAAATCTAACACGGGCTCTAGACATCAGCTAAATTATCGGGTATAAATACCCCCCAGGACTCGATAACATAAAAGTTAACCTAACGATTCTTGAATAATCAAGACAATGGACGTTCATTCACCGTCACAATCACTAAAACATCTCTTCAAGCATTTAGGAATCATAAACATGTGATAGTATAGGGAGACATGCTATTGGCTTATACTCCATTCAACAATGTCTTGCATCAAACACTTGGCATGTATTAAAGTCTTAGCATGTATCAAAGAGCACATAATTGGGGAATTTCATGCTATCATATCACAATTCATTCACTAAGACTTTTCAACAAACACTTGACATGCATAGGCTTGCACACAATTGGGGATTTCTAGTAAACATGCTATAATGGCTCTAATTCTTTCACATAAGCATTTTATCAAACATATGGGGAGCATGCTTTGTTATTCAACAATTTCTACACTTAATTGACGTAAAAACACCACTTAACAAGCAACTTAAAGAGGGTTTATCATGAAAATCACATGAATATCAAATACTATGGTCAAATCTTGAAAAACTTATAAACAAACATGAATCATAACTCAATAATAGCATGAACATCAATTTCAACTCAAATGAATCATGAAAACTCATAAACATAAAAACTTTGAAATTTAGAAAAGGGTTCTTGAACTTCTTGGACGGAAGGGACCTAAGAATCAACATCTATATACCTTAGAGAAACTCTTTCCTGAAGGCTCTTGGAGAGATTCTTGATTCTTTGATTTCTCTTGATTTTTCTTGAACAAGAAAGAAGGGTTTTGATTTCTAGGAAACCCTAGTTTTTGATGTTAAAGACGAAAAATGAAGTTGTGATCCTTGATCGGATATAAATAGGTTCTGAAAAGAGTGGGAAAATACAAAAAAATACCTTTTAAAAATGTCTTAAAAATGCTGAATCGGGGGCTGCGATGGTCAAAATGATGGTCCGTCACAAGACTGACGGTTCGTCGGATCGTTAGTTGCACGTCGGTCAATAAAGGGACACATTTTATTGGTTACGATGGTCCATTGCAAGACTAATGGTACGTCGGATCGTTCTTTGTACATTAACTAGGATGAGGCCACACTGCCTCAGCGCGACGGTCCAAGCGACGGTCTGTCGCAGCCTCGACGGTCCGTCCTCCCGCCGTCATACTTGGGCTAGGAAAGTGAGTCACTACCTTGGTTGCGATGAGTTGGGCACTGGTCCATCATAAGTTCGACGGTCCACCAACCCGGCTGTCACACCTGGGCGGTTCAAATCGGATTCAATAAAACAACCATAACTTCCTCGTCCGATGCCAGATTTTAACAAAATTTGTATTGATGGAAATCTTATTCAGCCATAACTCTCTGACTTTCTTTCATTTTATCTTTCTCAATCTTCTGCGCGTGCATCATTAGCCTAGATAGTTCCATATCTCTATGAAGCATAGTAGTTCTACACTCCTACAACACTAACCCACACACACCAGTCACAAACTTACTCATTCTTGCTCTAGGGTCAGCTATCAAGTCAGGAGGATACTTATCTAAATGGTTGAACTTAAGACAATACTCTTTCACTGTCATGGAGCCTTGCCTTAGGTTCATGAACTCCTTTACCTTAGATTCTCTCATCTCTAGTAGGAAAAACTTATCTAATAAGGCATCCTAAAACTCTTGCCAAGTCACGAGAGCTGCTTCCTCCCCTCCACCCTTCTTCCACATCACTACCCAATCAAGAGAAATATGCTTAAACTTATAGGATTCTAACTCAACACTCTCCTCCTTAGAAACATGCATAATCTAGGTAATCTTCCCCACCCCCTCTAGATAAAGTTGTGGGTCCTCACCTGCTACTAACCCTATTTAATGCTCTACATGACAAAGAGTCGATATTAGGGAAATTCTACATGGTTCAAAATATTTCTCACTTGGGAAGACACTTCTCAACCTTTTTGGACCGTATTTATGCCTCACTGAACACACTCTAAGGCTCAGACTACGAGAGAATTTTGTGGGGTCTTACAATATCTCCCCCTTGGAAACATTCCTCCTCGAATATTGCTTGATAGTCGAAGAATACTGATCAACAGAACCTACTCAATGAATAAGAACATCTGAACACATGACTATGCAACTGGAACCACTGATACTCTGAGTTCTCATATCGGACATGCATATCAAATGCATGGAATACTCGACTGAAGCTACTTATAAGCTGAATTTTCATAATAGACATGCATATCTTAAGCATGGATGCATATCTGGGCTGATCTCATGAATGCATGACTAAACACATTGAAAAGCTGAACTCTTTCTACTGAATATAAATATCTAATGCATGTATGTGTAACTAAACTGACTCTCGAAAGCATGATTGTCTATGTAATGATCACTAATGTTAACTTTATAATGAGAGTCTAAACATTCAACTGAATGAGTCTAAGAACATGAAAGCATCACAATATCATGAGGTATCTCCACCTTGGGACTCTATGTCCCTCTACAAACACCTTGCTGAAATACTGGGGCGGTGCACGGGTAAGCTACAAAATGGGTCATGATTGACTGACTTAGATCTGAAACTCATGCATGACTCATGCTGACATATAAGATCAAAATGGAAGCAAAGGATCTAGCAATGCATATCACAAAAATGAAGGACTCATTACATACCCGAGTCTATATCAGGGAACCTTTCCTGATCATAGAGAGCCTGAAACGCATAGAGACTATTCTGACGCTGACGACTATTGGCACCGAAAGGGGCACTCTGCTAAAGGAACTCTCTACCCCTCTGATCTAGTACTCTATATTCTTGTATACTATGGCCTAGATCACCACACCCAAAACACACATCACTACCGGCTCTACACAAACCTAGTTGTCTCATGCCACACTCTCCATAAAGTGGATTAGTACGAACACCACTAGCACTAACTAGGTCTTTGGAGCCTGGTGCCCCATCATAAATAACCTCCCTGAATTTGCGTACGGGTACAATAGTTGAGGATTGAGCTGGGAATGAAAATCTCTGACTATGCTGAGAATGACTACCACCCTGGGACCCTACCTGAGAGAAACCATGACTACCTGTCCTAGCTCTCTTACTCACTCACTCTCCTTCTTTTATCTTATCTGCCTCAATATACTGCGCATTCATCATTAGCCTAGCAAGTTCTATATATCTGTGAATCATAGAAGTTCTACACTCCTTCAAAAATAAACCAGACACACTAGTCACAAACTTACTCATGCTCGCTCTAGTGTCAGCTATCAAGTTAGGAGCATAATTAGCTAACTGGTTGAACTTAAGACAATACTCTTTCACTTTCATGGAGCCTTGCGTTAGGTTAATGAACTCCTCTACCTTATCTTCTCTCATCTCTAGCGGGAAAAACTTATCTAAGAAGGTACCCTGAAACCCTTGCCAAGTCACGAGAGCTACATCCTCCCCTCTACCCTTCTTCCACATCACTACCCAATCATGAGCAATATCCTTTAACCTATAGGATGCTAACTCAACACTCTCATCCTAAAAAATATACATAATTTGGGTAAGCTTCCCCACCTCCTCTCGATAAAGTTTTTGTCCTCACCTGCTACTAACCCTATTTAATGCTCTATATGACAAAAATTTGATATTTGGGATATTATACACTTTTAAAAATATTTCTCACTTGGCAAGACACTCCTCAACCTTTTTGGAATGGATTTATGCTTCACTGAACATGCTCTAAGGCTCATACTTCTAAGGAATTTTTTGGGCTCTTACAATATGTCTTCCTTGGAAACATTCGTCCTCGAATGATTCTTGATAGGCTAAGAATACTGATAAACTGAACCTACTCAATGAACAAGAACATCTGAATACATGACTATGCTACTGGAACCACTGATACTCTGAGTTGTCATAGTGGACAAGCATATCAGATTCATGGAATACCTGACTTAAGCTACTCATAAGCTGAATTCTCATAATAGACATTCATATCTAATACATGGATGCATAACTTGGCTGATATCATGAATGCATGACTACACACACTAAAAATCTGAACTCTTTCTATTAAACGTGCATATCTAATGCATGAATGTCTAACTGAACTAACTCTCAAAAGCATGACTGGCTATGCAATGATCACTGATGTTAACTTCATAAGAAGATTCTGAAAATGCAACTGAATGAGTCTAGGAACATGAAAGCATCTCAATATCATGGGTATCTTCCCCTTGGGACTCTATGGCCTTCTATATATACCCTGCTGAAATATAGGGGCGGTGCACGGGGCACCTACTAACTGGGTCATGATTGACCGACTTAGATCTGAAACTCATGCATGACTCATGCTGACATATAAGCTCAAAATGGAAGCAAAGGATCTAGCAATGCATATAAAAAAGATGAAAGACTCATAACATACCCGAGTCTATATCTGGGAATCTTTCCTGATCATGAGATCCTGAAATGCATAGAGACTGTTCTGACACAGACCTCTATTGGCATCGGAAGGGGAACTTTGCTGAAGGAACTCTTTACCCCTCTGAGCTAGCGCTCTACATTATCGCATGCTATGGCCTGGCTAACCACACCCAAAGAACACATCACTATTGGCTTTACATACACCTAGATGGGTCTTGGAACACTCTCCACAAAATTGATTGGTATGAACACCACTTGCACTACCCAGGGCTTTGGAGCCTGGCGCTCTATCATAACTGACATCTGCAAACTTGGGTGCAGGTACAAGAGCTGAGGATGGATCTGGGACTGAAAATCTCTAACTATGCTGAGAATAACTACCAATCTGGGACCCTACCTGAGAAAAAACATGACTACCTGTCCTGGCTTTCTTACTCACTCTTTCTCTTTCTTTCATCTTATTAGCCTCAATCTTCTGTGCATGAATCATTAGCCTAGCAAAGTTTATATCTTTATGAATCATAGCAGTTATACACTCCTTCAACACTAACCCAGACACACCAGTCACAAACTTACTCATGCTCTCTCTAGAGTTAGCTATCAAGTCATGAACATACTTAGCTAACTGGTTGAACTTAAGACAATACTCTTTCACTGTCATGGTGCCTTGCATTAGGTTCAGGAACTCCTCTACCTTAGATTCTTTTATCTCTAGGGAAAAAAACATTTCTAAGAAGGTATCCTGAAACTCTTGCCATGTCACGGAAGCTGCATCGTCCCCTCTACCCTTCATCCACATCACCACCTAATCATGAGCAATATCCTTCAACTTATAGGATGCTAAATCAACACTCTCCTCCCCAGAAACATGCATAATCTGGGTAATCTTCCCCACCTCCTCTAGATAAAGTTGTGGGTCCTCACCTGCTATTGACCCTATTCAATGGTCAACATGTCAAAAAGTCAATATTAGGGAAATTCTACACGATTCAAAATATTTCTCACTTGGAAAGCCACTTCTAAAGATTTTTGGACCGGATTTACAATTCACTGAACATGCTCTAAGGCTTAGACTATGAGAGAATTTTGCTAGTTCTTTCAATATCTCCCCCTTGGAAACATTTTTCCTCGAATGTTGCTTGATAGGCTAAGAATACTGATCAACTGAACCAACTAAATTATCAAGATCATCTAAACACAAGACTATGCAACTGGAAAAACTGGTACTCAGAGTTCTCATACTGGAAATTCATATCAGATACATGGAATACTCGACTGAAGCTACTCATAAGCTGAATTTTCATAATAGACATGCATATCTTAAGCATGGATGCATATCTGGGCTGATCTCATAAATGCATGACTAAACACATTGAAAAACTGAACTCTTTCTACTGAATATGAATATCTAATGCATGTATGTGTAACTGAACTGACTCTCGAAAGCATGATTGTCTATGTAATGATCACTGATGTTAATTTCATAAGGAGAGTCTGAACATGCAAATAAATGAGTCTAAGAATATGAAAGCATCGTAATATCATGAGGTATCTCCCCTTTGGGTCTCTATGTCCATTTACAAACACCTTGCTAAAATTCTAGGGCGGTGCATGGGGCACCTATGAACTGGGTCATGATTGTCCGACTTAGATCTGAAACTCATGCATGACTCATGATGACATATAAGCTCAAAATGAAAACAAAGGATCTAGCAATTCATATCAGAAAGATGAAGTTCTCATAACATACCAAGTCTATATCAGGGAACCTTTCCTGATCATGGAGAGCCTGAACGCATAGAAACTGTTATGACGCTGACCACTATTGGCATCAGAAGGGGCAATCTGGAACTCTCTATCCATCTGAGCTAGCACTTAACACTATCGCATCCTATGGCCTGGCTCACCACACCCAAAGCACACATCACAAATGGCTCTACACAAACCTAGGTGGCTCTTGACACACTCTCACTAAAGCGGATTAGTACAAATACCACTAGAACTACCTAGGTCTTTAAAGCCTAGCACCCCATCATAATTGACATCCTCAAACTTGGGTACGGGTACACTAGCTGAGGATGTAGATGGGATGGAAAATCTATGACTATGTTGAGATTGACTACCACTCTGAGACCCTGCCTGAGAGAATCCATGACTACCTGTCCTGGCTCTCTTACTCACTCTCTCTTTTTCTTTCATTATATCTGCCTCAATCTGCTGCGCATGCATCATTAGCCTAGAAAGGTCAATATCTCAGTGAAGCATAGAAGTTCTACACTCCTTCAACACTAACTTAGACATACGAGTCACAAACTTACTCATGCTTGCTTTAGGGTTAGCTATCAAGACAGGAGTATACTTAGCTAATAGGTTGAACTTAAGACAATACTTTTTCACTGTCATGGAGCCTTTCCTTAGGTTTATGAACTCCTCTAACTTAGCTTCTCTCATCTATACCAGGAAAAACATATCTAAGAAGGCACCCTGAAACGAAGTCACGGGAGCTGCATCCTCCCCTCTACTTTTCTTCCACATCACTACCCAATCATGAGAAATATCCTTCAACCTATAGGATGCTAACTCAACTCTCTCCTCCTCAGAAATATGCATATTCTGGGTAATCTTCCCCATCCCCTTTAGATAAAGCTGTAGGTCCTCAACTACTACTGACCCTATTCAATTCTCTACATGACAAAAATTTGATATTAGGGAAATTCTACACTATTCAAAATATTTCTCACTTGGGAAGACACTTCTCAACCTTTTTATACTGGATTTATGCTTAACTAAACACGCTCTAAGGCTCAGAATAAGAGAGAATTTTGTGAGGTATTACAATATCTCCCCTTTGGAAATACTCGTCTTCGAATGTTGCTTGATAGGCTAAGCATACTGATCAACTGAACCTACTCAATAATCAAGATTATCTAAACACATGACTATGCAACTGGAACCACTGGTACTCTGAGTTCTCATACTGGACATGCATATCAGATGCATGGAATACTCAACTGAAGCTACTTATAAGCTGAATTCTCATAATAGACATACATATCTGATGCATAGATATATAACTGGGCTGATCTCATGAATACATGACTAAACACACTGAAAAACTAAACTCTTTCTACTAAACATGAATATTTAATGCATGAATCTGTAACTGAACTGACTCTCGAAAGCATGACTGTCTATGTAATAATCACTGATGTTAACTTCATAAGGAGAGTTTGAACATGCAACTGAATGAGTAAAAGAATATGAAAGCATCGCAATATCATGGGGTATATACCTCTTAGGACTCTATGTCCCTCTACAAACACCTTGATGAAATACTGGGGCAGTTTACGGGGCACCTACAAACTGGGTCATGATTGTCCGACTTAGATCTGAAACTCATGCATGACTCATGCTGACAAATAAGATCAAAATGGAAGCAAAGGATCTAGCAATTCATATCACAAAGATGAAAGACTCATAACATACCCGAGTCTATATCAGGGAACCTTTCCTAATCATGGAGAGCCTGAACCACATAGAGACTGTTCTGACGCTGACTACTATTGGCACCGGAAGGGGCACTCTGCTGAAGTAACTCTCTATCCCTTTGAGATAGCTCACTACATTCTTTCATCCTATGTCCTGTCTCACCATACCCAAAGAACATATCACTACCAGCTCTACACACACCTAGGTGGCTCTTGCCATACTTTCCACAAAGCGGATTGGTACGAACACCACAAGAACTACCCAGGGCTTTGGAGCCTGGAGCCACATCATAACTATTATCCCCATACTTCAGTGTGGGTATACTAGCTGAGGATAGAGCTGGTATAGAAAATCTCTCACTTTGCTGAGAACAACTTCTACCCTGGGACCCTGCCAGAGAGAAACCATGACTACCTGTCCTGGATCTCTTACTCACTCTCTCTCTTTCTTTCATCTTTTCTGCCTTAATCTACTACGTATGCATCATTATCCTAGCAAGGTACATATATCTATTAAGCATAGCAGTTCTACACTCCTTCAACACTAACCCTAACACACCAATCACAAATTTACTCGTGCTCGCTCTAGGGTCAGCTATCAAGTCTGGAGCATACTTAGCTAACTGGTTGAACTTAAGACAATACTCTTTAAATATCATGGAGCCTTGCCTTAGGTTCATGAACTCATCTAACTTATCTTCTCTCATCTCTAGTGGGAAAACTTATCTAAGAAGGTACCCTAAAACTCTTGCCAAGTCACGGGAGCTGCATCCTTCCCTCTACCCTTTTTCCACATCACTACCGAATCATAAGAAATATCCTTCAACCTATAGGATGCTAACTCAACTCTTTCCTCCTCAGAAACATGCATAATCTGGGTAATCTTCCCCACCTCCTCTAGATAAAGTCGTAGGTCCTCACCTGCTCTGGCCCTATTCAATGCTCTACATTAAAAAAAGTCGATCTTAGGGAAATTATTCCCGGTTCAAAATATTTCTCACTTGGGATGACATTTCTCAATTTTTTTGACCGGATTTATACTTTACTGAACACACTCAAAGGCTCAGACTATGTTTGAATTTTGTAGGGACTTACGGGTTAAGTTAGGTACTATTTTTAGTGAGGAGGAAGATATAACAATCTCCTAATCTAAGTAGGGTTAAGAGTCAGCATCCAGCTCAATTGGGAGTGAGTCTTTATTGGGATTAGATGTACCTCAGTCTGATAAGAGTGATGATGTAACTTAAGTTCCATAGGATTTTTCTTTATCTTCTGCTCAAAGTACTCAGGACCCTACTTTGGATACTCAGTCTATAACTCCCATACCTATAGCTCAGGTGTTAGACTCCACATCTCCGTAGATCCCATAACTCAGGTTCATCCAAGATGGTATGGGGGGCATGTAATAGATTTACGATAGAGTTAGCTTTGTTATTGAGAAGGGGCGACTTGATATTGTATTGTAGGGGAGTTGGGGATTGATTTGGTTGGTTTAGTAGGATCTTCAGACCTGCAGGATTCATTTGAGAGATACCGACTTAGGTGGATGACCCAGACTTTCAGTTTGTACAACTTGGTGATTTTTTGAGAGTTTTATGCCTCCTATACATTGTCTATTTAGTTGGCTATCCTATTCAAAGGTAGAGAAGTTGACATGCCCAAACTATCCCATACATTAGTAAGAGGGGTTAGGGTCAATATTTTTGAGGAGGTATTCATACAGGTATTGTTTGGGCTAGATTATGTGGGGTAGGTCACCATAGCTGAGTTCTACTATCGTATGAGGAGAATGTGGAGTAGGAGAATGATGAGGGAAAATGAGAATAGATTATAGAGGGTGGGCTTGGCTATATGGGTAGTCAATTAGACTGTAGAGTTGGGTACTGATACCTTTTAGGTTCAGGGAGAGGGTGAGATTAAGAAAGCATTACTGCAATTTGCAATAAAGTTCTGGTGGATAGTGGTGAGATATTTTTTGATTCTAAAATTTGTAGACAATATTCTCACTTGGTATAGAGCAGTGTTGCTTGCTATTTAGTTAGTTGGTTATGATATTTATTTTGCTAGATGGATCCTGATTGACTTCACCACCCTAAACTTCCCATGTTGGTGTAATATTTGTGTGATACAGCTAGAGTGCCACCTATTTTGAAGATATATCAATGGATCGAGCAATGCATGGTAGATATTTGCATGATTAAGGATGTAGTCAACCCAATTATGCTATATCAAGCATATCCACCTACTTCTTTTGGTATAGACCATTTTAGGGGCCTTTTATTTTGATGTTGAGAGGTTGAATGTGAGTATTGATATTGATATGGGCATTTAGAGAGCATAGCTAGTGATTACTATAGGAAGTGGGGGGCTAGGGGCACATCACTACCAACCTTGGCTTCTACTTTAGCACCAGACATGGCTTTCACTTTATCCCATCACCCGACAATTATTGGTTTTGTGAGTGTGTTGTGAGATATTTTATAGTAGATGATTGACAATTTACCCATACAAAGACCCAATTGGATACACTATTCAGTTAGATTAGGCCTTGGGTATGAACCACTTTAGCGGCTTCAGAGGCTAGAGTCGAGAGCAAGATGATTCTAGCCATGGTAGGTAACGGGGTCCAAAGCATTAATTCCATACTAAGTACAAAATACTTAGCCATTTTAAGACCCCAAGAATGCAAACATTTTATTTTTGGCCTTCCCAAGTTTAAAATATTAATATTTGAGTTGAAATATGTTTAGGGACATTAAACGAGTCATTCAAGAGAGTTTCTAAAATTATGGAAGCTGTTCAGGGTGTTTTTGGACCTCAGAGGCAGAATGCTTCTGCAATATGGATGTGTCATGGAGGTAGGACCTCCACAATACACGACGTGTCATGGATGTTTGCCTCTATGATACACGTCATGTCATGGAATAAAGCCTTCATTATAATCTCTGTGACGTGAAATCTTTGTTTTCTTAAGTATTTTCATTAACTTATAGAGGGGCATTTTGGTCTTTCCCCTCATCCCAAATTCCCAAATTGATGACTTAAATCTCAAAAGGGGCATTATTTGCCCTATTCCCCATCAGTTGTCATACGTAAAACCTGTCCCCTTTCCTAAGAACATAAAATCAAGTCTTTACTCTAGAATTCAAGTATTCAAAGGCCAAATTCCAAGCTTATTCTTCAAGGATTAAATCAATTAAGGTATATGGGATATTCATCAAACGGTTCCTTCCACCTATTGAGTCCCAAAATCTCCTTTTTGTTCAAGTGTGAAACTTTTATCCTCTTTTATGAAAATATCTGTGTTAACTATGAATTTATTCCATGCTTTTTTCTATGTTATGAATTCAAGAAATGCTAAGATGTTTCCCCCAAGTGAATTATGTTATTGTATGTTTTGAATTTCAGTCACCCACATCATGTTCAGTTAATACCATGTTAATTTATCAAGTTATGAAATAAACCGATTGATCATGTTGTTCTAATTAGTTTATCATATTCATGTACTTATAATTATGTTCAATAAGTTTAGTGAAAAATAATACATTTTGGGGTTTATGATTCATGAATTCCCTTATAATATTTTAAATAATGATTTTCCATTTAAAGTATTATTTGGTGCTGGAGGGTTATGAACACCTGATACCTATATGTTTTAGAATTACAAGTAAAAAGTGTGTCAGATCATGATTTTACTATCATACTCAGTTTGTTAAGATCATGTTGGGTAGTATCAGTTGTGATGTCTAGTTGACTTTAAATTAGTACCAGTGTCAGTTCAGTTGAGAGTAGGATTTAGAACTAAGTGAACCTAGGGATAAAGGCTCACCGACCAATTGAGGACTAAGATCTTTAGTAGCAGTCCCTAAGTTTTAGAACGTTGTATCCAACGTAGGATATGAGATGTCACCCACCAGTAGAAGAATAACACTCTCTTAGGGTTCACCCTCCAGTATAGGACTGATACCCTAGTCCTTTGAGATACTAGTTTAGTGAATCCACATATCTAGTGTTAGTACTCGTGACAAGGTACTGATACCTTTCCAACTTGGATTACAAGTTGGACACCGATTAGCTCAAATTCGGGAAAGTCGGTTACATGATAGCTCCCACGGTTTTAATAAGTACTTAGGTTATATTAGTATGGGTTTTCATGACCAAGTATTTAGTTTATCAGCTATTAAGTTCATCAGTTTTATAGATTATCTTAGTACATGTATTATTTGTTCCTCCAATCTTTCTATATGTTCATGCATCTATGTTCAGTATCCATATGTATTTTTAGTTAGTCCGTATCTCACGCACCATTACATTCAAAGTATTAACTGCATACTTTCTTTTTCACTTTATTGATTTCACAATATATGTTTAGATGTTCAGTTCTCCAATCACCCTTAGTATGCTTAATGCCTCCCAGCAACAGTAGTGGTGAATCCTCATCCATTGAGGATAAGTTATATTTAGTTACCTTTAGAATTTCTTTCATTTTAGTCAGTTGGAGTTATTTGGGGGTTTGACCCATCAACTTCACATGTCTTAGAGTCTTCCTGACTAGATGTTTAGATATTAAGATATTCAGACTTGAGATTCAGCTATTAAGACTTGTTTTCAATTATCTTAATAGACTTTTATCATTTTAACTTCCGTATATTATGTTTCATCACTATATTATTCAATGCTCACAACAAGTACTACATCATGGGTTATCTTAGGGTCACTTGTGGCCTTAAGCACCATGTTATGAATAGGGGGTAGCCTCGGGTCCTGAACAAACTTGGTATTAGAGAATAAAGTTTTAAGGTGTCCTAGGGTGTCTAAAAACCACATTGAGTAGAGTCTTGTGCATGGATATGAATCACACCACACTTATGGGAAAGAGGCTACAAGATATTTTAGGAATGTTTCCCTTCTTTCAGTATTCATGTCATATGAAAAGGCATAAGCTCTATTAAGTTCCCTTTTTCTAACTCGTCCTTTATCTGCTTAGAGAAAATGCCTCCCAAAAAGAACAACAGTAGAAGGAATGGGGATCAGCCTACACCACCACCTATTAAGGAAGGTCCCTTGAATGAATATGTTTCCCATAACAAGTTTAGGGTCATTTTTGCTACTTTGGCCCATTATGTGGCTTCTTAGAATAACCAGCAAGCTATTGGCCTAGCCTATCTAGTGATAAATACAGCTGCATCTAGGATCTTAGAATTTACCTGAATAAATACCCTATTATTTTTTGAATCCAAGTCCAAAGAAGATCGACAGGAATTTCTAGATAATGTGTATAAAATGACAAACAACATGGGTGTTACTGCTAGTGAGAGTGTTGATTTAGTTTCTTATTAGCTAAAGGGAGTAGCCTATACTAGGTTTAAGTAGTGGAAGAAGGTATGAGGTGTTGAGGCAGGATCTATAGAGTGGAAGGACAACTAGAGTTGAGGGAGACCAAGGTTTAGGAGTTCATCAATATGAACTAGGGTAACTATAATACCCTGTACTTCTACCTATCTTAACAATCATCCCAAAAATGTTAAAGACCATCTTTAAAAGATGAATCCACTTTTACACATAGAATTTTCAAGATTTTGAGTTTTTGTTATGTGGAAAATTTAATAAGCTTTCCATCGATACCAAATTTTCCTAAATTTGGTATCGGGGTAAAAAGTTATGGCTATTTATGAAAAACTATCTGAACTTCCCAGGAGCGATGGAAACGGAAACGAACCATTGATCTAGCGATGGCCGTCGCCCAAACCATCGTAACTAAGGCAGTAAGACCATCTTCTTTCCAAACTACAATGGAAAGAGCGATAAACCATCGATCTAGTGACGGACCAAGTATCCTCACCTCTTCTCCACAAATTCAGACTCAACCCAAGGTAATAGCTTTTCTTAAGTTCATTTAGATTATGGTTCAAATTTCAGTTAAAAACTATGCTCAGTTTTCATTTCAAACTTGGTATCTTTACCCTTATATGTTTAGTGGCATGTACATGAGTTAGTTCAGTCATGTATTCACAAATCAGATATGCGTTATCTGCTTATCAGTACTCTCAGTCATGCATCCATTTATCAGCTCAGTCATAAAATCATGCATCAGATATTCATGATCGATATGAATCTTAGTAATGTCGGTTATGCAGTCATGTTTCAATTGTTCATGTTCAGAATGTACTTTAGCTTATCATTTCTCCCATCTCAATCAGTCTTATTAGAGGATGAATGTTCCCAAGGGGGAGATATTGTAATAACTCGTATTTCTACCTAGATTAAAAATTGTCCCAAAAATGTTAAAGACTTGCTTTGAAAGATGAATCCACATTTATACATGTAGAATTTTCATGATTTTGACTTTTTGTTGTGTGAGAAATTGAATAATCTTTCCATCGATACTAAATTTTTCTAAATCTGGTATCGGGATAAAACGTTATGGCCGTTTATGGAAAACTATCTAAACTTCCCTGGAGCGACGGAAAGAGCGATGAACCGTCGAGATAGCGATGGACCATCGCCCAGACCATCACAACTGAGGAAGTAAGACCATCTTCTGGACAAACTATGACAAAAAGAGTGAAAAACTGTTGAGCTAGCAACGGACCATCGCCCAGACCATCGCTAATAAGGCAGCAACCCATTTACATGCTAGACTGCGATGGACAGAGCAAAAAATCATTGCACCAGCAATGGACTGTCGCCCAAGCCATTACAGATTCTGTTCAACAATTTAAAGCCATTTTTATAAGGGTTTTTGGATATTTTCCACCCTTTTTAACACCTAATTATACCAGACCAGAGCTCATAACTTCATTATCCATCTACAACACCAAATTTGGGTTTCTCTCAAAGATCAATCCCCAAGAACAAGATCCTACACCTTCTTCAAGAAACTAAGAAATTTAAGTTCTTCAAGTCCAAGAACTTCATGAAACTGACAATTAAGGTATGTCAAGTGTTGATTCATGGGTCCCTTTCACTCATGAAGCTCAAGAATATCTTTTAAAATTCCAAAGATTGTGTATTTATTAATGTTCATGATTTAGTTGAATTGAAATTCATGTCCATTTGTTGTTGGGTTTTGATTCATGTTTTAAATTACATGTTCGAATGATTGATCCTAGTATGTGATGATTTGCATAATATTAATGATAAACCCTTCAAATTAAAAATTTATTTATGCAACTATTATAATTAGATGCATTGATGCTGGTATAACCAAAGTATGCTCCTCATTTGTTTAACTAAATGCCTATGTGAAGGAAAAGTGCCATTATAGTATGATAATATGAAATCCCCATTCATGTACAAGTCAATGCATGTCAAGTGTTTGATGAAATGTCTTAGTCAATGAATTATGGATATATGTATAGCCTTTGATGTGCTTTCAAACTTGTGCCATGAATTACTTATATGCTATAGAGTCCTAGGGGTATTTATACCCAATAATTTAGTTGTGTGCCTAGAGCCAGTGTCAGTTTCATTATAATCTTAGTCACACCATGATCAGTAGAATTCAATCATTTACATGACTCACGAAAACTCAGTAATCTCATGAACTCAGTCAGTTAATAAAATTCAATAACATTCTGTTAGTCCACAAAAGTCAATGAACTCAGTCCAGTTTCTCTCAGTATAACCAGTTTAGTATTGATTCAGCTGTGTGTAGGATTCCTCACCGAGCGAACCCAAGGATGAGGGCACACACTTACAGTAGAGGGTGTGAACCTTATAAGCAATCCTTGTGTTCCAAAACTATGTAGCCATCATAGGTTAATACATCAACACTTATAGTTGAGGGTTGATGAGGTGGATTAACACTGCCAGTTAAGGGTCCCACCATTCTCCTCTGGGGACACTGCTAGATGAGGGTCACTCCCAGATTGTCTTTACCAGTGGAGCAGTATTGACACCCTTCGAAATGGGGTTACAAATTTGACCCCAACTCAGCTATATTTCTTTATTTAGGGTATCTCGGTTAGATAACTACTTCCCACGGTCTCAATCTCAATCTTAGTAAAAGAACTCAGATAGTTCTTCAGATTTAGGACTGTCAGATAGAGTCACACAGTTCATCACAAAACTTAGTTAGTTTCATTAGAACTAGGACTGTCAGACACAGTCACTCAGTTAATACAAAACTCTTGTTATTAATATTCAAATTTAGTATTATTATGATTTCAATTATAGTTCACGTATTCATGCATATATTATCATGCAGTCATGTTCATGTTCATATCAGTCAGTGATACTTCATGCATATGAACCCTTGTATTTAGCTTACCTCACTTGTGTACCAGTATATTTTCATATACTGACACATACTTTTATTTTGAGCTATGGTGTTTTATACCATAGGTTTAGAAGAACGAGCTCCAGAGCATCCTTAGAAGATCATTTGTTCAGCAGACAGACTTGCAGCGAGTCCTCATCATTTGAGGATGTTATTATATGATTATTTTATTCTTTTAATACTCAGTTTGTTTCAGCAGTTGGAGTTAGTTGGGGACATGTCCTATCAACTCCTTATTCAAATAGTTTAGAGGCTTTTAGACTAGCATGTTCAGATAGTTATTTCAGTTGTTTGGGTATTGATATACCGTATCTTTAGATGTTATGTTTTATTAGATATTTTAAACTTATGGCCTTTCGGCCTTTTATTTCATATTTATATTGTATATAATGCAGTGCTCAGTTACAGATATCAGTCATGGGTTAGTTTATGGTCCTTCGGGATTAATAGCACCATATGGTGCTCTGGGTATTAGATTCGGGGCGTTACAGTAACATGAGTGTGAAGGAGTACTCACTCAATTTTACACAGCTGGTGAGGTATGTCCGACTCTGGTGGCTGATTCTAGGTTCAGGATGAGTAAGTTTATGTTTGGGGTGTCTGATAGTTTAGTTAAGGACTGTAGAATAGCCAGGTTGATTAAGAAAATGGAAATTTTTAGGCTGATTATTCATGCTCAGTAGATTGAGGTGGAGAATCTTAAGTAGAAGGAAAAGGAGAGCAAGAGGTCCAGAATAGGTAGCTTCAACTTCTCATAGTAGAGGTCTGGTGGTGAAAATTATTCAAATTTTTTCCAAAAATTATTCAAAATTTTTCCAAAATTTTTTAGCTCCATCCCCATCTTTAGCTAGTGCCTAAGTTCAGGCAGGACAATAGAGATTGGGCGCAAGGATCGAAGACCTAGGGTAGTGTGAATAGTGGATTTACCAACCCACTTTGCTTGAAATATGGTAAGAATCATCAGAGAGAGTATAGGGTAGGAAGTGATGGGTGTTTTGGATGTGGAAACTAGTCCACAGGATCAGGGATTACCCAATGGTTACCCAAAAGGGAAAGGATCTTTGTCAGTAGGGTCAATCCAAATTTTATGAACTCCAGTAGGTCGCGTAACTCAGTAAGGAGCCACCTCTAGTTCTACTTGTAGGCATCATCAGAATCAAATTTATGCTCTCCAGAATTGACAGGATGAGGAAAGTTCTCCTGATGTGGTTATGAGAACATTACAAATTTTCCATCTTAAATTTTATGCATTGTTAGACCCTGAAGCATCACTTTTCTTTTTGACTGCTTATATAGATTTAGACTTTGGCATCAATGTTGAAATCTTAGTAGAACCCTTTTTAGTGTCTACAATAGTAGGTAGTTCTATCACAACCAGATGGGTATATAGAAATTACCCAGTCATAATGTCTTAGAGAGTTACATAAGTTGATCTTATGGAGTTTGATATAACTGATTTTAATGTCATTCTTGGCATGGATTGGCTCCTCCTATTCTGATGTCATTCTCGGCATGGATTGGCTCCATCTGTGCTATGCCTTAGATGATTATAGAAATAGAATAGTCCCATTCTAGTTTTCTAATGAGCACATTATTTAATAAAGGGGTTGTACTTCAGTTCCTAAGAGTTAGTTTATCTCCTATCTTAAGCAAGAAAGATGATATCCAAGGGATATATCTACTAACTGTTCTGAGTCAGGGACTCAAATTTTGAAACTTCAAGTCTTGAGTCAGTTCTAGTAGTGAATGAGTTTCCAGAATTATTCCCTAAAGATCTTCCCAATTTTTTTCCCAAAAGGTAAATTGACTTGGGAATAAATCTTAATCCAGATACCCAGCCTATCTTAATTTTACCTCACGAAATGGCTCCAACTGATCTTAAGGAATTGAAGGAACAATTAAAAGATCTTTTAGATAAGGGTTTCATCAGTCTTAGTGTTTCACCATGAAGTGCCCGAGTTCTCTTTATGTGCAAGAAAGATGGTTCCTTTTAGATGTGCATCGACTATTGTCAGTAGAAAAAAGTCACAATCAAGAATAAGTATCCTCTCCCCATGATTGATGGCTTGTTCTACCAACGTCAGGGTGCACGTTACTTCTCTAAGATAGTACTCAGATCATACTAATATCATCTCAGAGTCAGAGAATGTGACATTTTAAAGATAACCTTCAGGACTTGGTTTGGTCACTTTGAGTTTCTCATTATGTATTTTGGAATAATAAATGTTCCTGTAGCTTTTATGGACTTAATGAATAGGGTGTTCAAGCAACACTTGGACATGTTTTTCATATTCTTCATAGATGACTTCCTCGTCTATTCTCATAGATAAAGTGATCATGCAGACTATTTAAGGGGTGTATTTAGACCCTTAAGAATCATCTGTTATTCTCTAAGTTCAGAAAGTGCGAATTCTAGCTGAGATCAAAGTTTTCCTTGGCCACATCTTTTTGGTGATAGAATTCAAGTTCATCCTCAAAAGACTGAACCAGTGAAAAATTAGCCTAGAACTATCTCTCCATCTTATATTAGGAGTTTCTTAGTTTTAGCTGGTTACCATAGACAATTTGATGGCACAAATAAGTTTGTAGTTTATTGTGATGCTTCTAGAATTGGTCTTGGTTGTGTGTTAATGCAGTGAGTTAAAGTCATAGCCTATGCCTCTAGACAGCTTAAACAACAAGAGAAGAATTACCCAACCCATGACATTAAGTTGGATGAAGTTATCTTTGCATTAAATATTTGGAGGCATTACCTTTATGGGCTTCATGTTGATATATTCACAGATCATAAGATTTTATAGTATGTGTTTACTTAGAAGGATCTAAATCTTCATCAGAGAAGGCGGATGGAATTGATAAAGGACTATGATATGAGTGTGTTGTATCACTCAGATAAGGACAATTTAGTGGCTAATTCCCATAGTAGATTTCCTATAGGAAGTATTGCTCATGTTGAGGATAATAAGAAGGAATTAGTTTATGAGGTTCATCATCTTTCCAAGTTAGTTGTTCAGTTGGTTTATTCCATCAAAAGTTGTAGATGGGTTTAGAATGATTTGAAATCTTCATTGGTTGCCAAAGTGAAAGAAAAGAAAAACATCCTATTTTGGTCGACTTGAAGGAGGCAGTTATGGATCAGAAGGTTGAGATTTTCTTCAAAGAGGGAGATGATATGCTTCATTGTCAAGGAAGGTTATGTGTTCTGAGTGTGGATGGTTTAAGACAATGAATTTTAGTAGGAATATTAGCAGAAGCACATGCTGTGCGGTATTCTATTCAACCAGGAGCCACTAAGATGTGCTGTGAGTTTTGGGAAATCTACTGGTGGAATGGTATGAAAAAAGATATATCATAATTTATGGCTAAGTATTAGAATTATCAGCAGGTTAAGGTTGAGCACCAGGGGCCTAGTAGTATGCTTCAAGAGTTCAGTATCCCCACATAGAAGTGGAAGGTAGTGAACATGGATTTTGTTATAGGGTTTCCTTATATGCGACGTCAAAATGATTTAATTTGGATCATTGTAGATGTAATGACCAAGTCAGCCCATTTCATGCAATTTCATACATTTTATTCAGTTGAGGATTATGCTAGGATCTATCTCAGGGAGTTAGCAAAGTTGCATGGGGTTTAATTAACCATCATTTTAGATAGAGGTACCAAGTTTACCTCTTACTTTTGGAAGGATTTTTAGAAAGGTCTTGGTACTCAAGTCCATGTCAGTACAATATTTCATCCCCAAGCAGATGGTTAGTTAGAGTGTACCATTTAGACTTTAGAGGACATGTTAAGGGCTTATGTTATAAACTTTTAGGGTAGTTGGGATGGCCATTTACCTTTGATTGAGTTTTCCTACAACATAGCAATCATTCTAATATTCAGTTGGCTTTGTTTAAGGCTCTATGTGGAAGAAGATGTAGATCTCTTATTGTTTGGTTTAAAGTAGGTGGGGCTGCCTCGATATGGCCATATTTTGTTTATGAGGTAATGGAGAAAATTCAGTTAATTTGAGAAAGGTTGAGGACAGCCTAAAGACGACAAAAAACATCTATAGGTGTGAGGAGAAAATACCTTGAGTTTGATGCTTGTGACTTAGTTTATTTAAAAATTTCTCCCATGAAAGGGGTGAAGAGATTTGGCAAGAAGGGGAAGCTCAGTCGCCGCTATGTTGGCCCATGTAGAATTTTGAACCATTTTAAGAAGGTATCTTATGAGGTAGAGTTACCTGCAGATTTTGCATTAGTACATTTGGTGTTTTTTGTCTCTTTGCTAAAGAAAGGCATTGGTGACTCAACTTTAGTTGTTCCTTCAGAGACTGTAGATGTGAAAATAGTCTTTCTTATGAAGATGTCACAGTTGGCATCCTTGACCGTCATACTCATAGGTTGTGGAATAAATAAGTTCACTTGGTTAAAGTACAATGGAAAAATTAGTCCGTTGAGGGAGCTACTTGGGAAGCCGAAGCAGATATGTGAGCCAAGTATCCCCATATTTTCTCTATGAATTAAAATTCATCTTGAGGTAATGTTTTATTTTAAAATGATTCTCTACTTTTCTATCTCAGTTACCCCACTATCCTTATGTCATTACATGCATTCATGAATTCAGTTTGGTCCATGTATCATATTTCAGACTAAGTTATCAAATCATGATTCAGTTCATAAGTATTTACTGCATGATCTCAATTTTCTTAGTATCTCAACTTAATTAGTTTCATATGTAGACAAATGATCCCAAGGGGGAGATATTGTAATACCCTGCAAGATTCTAGTCACGTTTCCATCTCCTAGATGTGTGTTTAAAGGGGGTCTAATTCATTAATTTCACACTAAGTACAAAATACTTAGTCATTTTAAGATCCCAATAATGTGAACATTTTATTTTTGCCCTTCCTGAATCTAAATCTTTTATTTTTATTTGAAATCTGTTTAGGGAGGTTAAAAGGGTCATCTAGGAGAATTTCAAATTTTTGGAAGGGGTTTGGGGTGTTTTTGAACCTCGAAGGAAGAATGACTTTGTGATATGGATGTTTAACGGAGGCAAGACCTTTGCGATACATGGCGTGTCACGGAGGTTAGCCTTCGCGATGCACGGTGTGTCACAGAGGATAGCTTCCACAATGACCTCCATGGTACGGAGTCTGTGTTTTTTGTAGTATTTTCATCAACTTATAGAGGGACATTTTGTTTTTTACCCCGACCCCAAACTCCCAAATTGATGACTTAAAGCTTAAAAGGGGAATTATTTTCCCTATTCCCAATCAGTTATCATATGTAAAGCCTATCCCCTTTCCTAAGAACATATAATCAAGCCTCTTCTAAAGAATTCAAGCATTCAAGGTCCAAATTTTAAGCTTTTTCTTCAAGGATTAAAGCAATTACGATATGTGGGATATCCATCAGAGGGTTCGTTCTATCGATTGAGTCCCAAAATCCCCTTCTTTTTCAAGTATGACACTTTTATCCTCTTTTATTAAAATATCCCTGTTAACTATGAAATTAATCCATTCTTTCTTAGTAGTTTTAAATTCAATCCATGCCTAGATATTTCCCAATGTGAATTATGTTATTTCATGTTTTGAATTTCAATCACCCACATCATGATTAGTTAATATCATGTCAATTTCTCAAGTTATGAAACAAACTATGTTATTATGTTGTTCTTATAAGTTTATCATATTCACGTACTTATAATCATGAATTTCATCAGTTTAGTGAAATATACTACCTTTTGGGTTTTATGAATCATAAATTTCCTTACAGTTTTTTAAACGATGATTTTGTATTTCAAGTCTTATTTAGTGCTGCAGGGTTATGAACACCCAATACCTATATGTTTACCCATGTTTCAAAATTACAAGTAGCAAGTCAGTCCAACCATTATTTTACTATCATACTCAGTTTGTTATGAACATGTTGTTGACTTTAAATCAATACTAATATCAGTTCATTTGGGAGAAGGATTTAGCACTGAGTGAACCTAGAGATAAAGGTTCACCCGCCAGTAGAGGACTGGGACCTTTAGTAGAAGTACCTAAGTTATATAACTACATAGACAATGTATTTTATGAGATGTAACCCACCAGAAAAGGATTGACACTCTCTTAAGGGTCACCTGCCAGTATAGGACTGACACCCTAGTCCTTCGGTAAACTAGTTTAGTGGATCCTTACAACTAGTGAAGTACCCGTGGCAAGGTACTGACATCCGTCAAACTGGGGTTACAGGCAGGACCCCAATTAGCTAGAATTAAGATATGTTGGTTATATGATAGCTCCCACACTTTCAGCCAATACTCAAGTTATATTAGTATAGGATTGCATGGCCAAGTTTTTTGTTTATTAGCTATTCAGTCAGTCAGTTTTATAGATTATCCCAGTACATATTTTACTTCGTCTTGCATTCTTTATACATGTTCATGCATCCATGTTCAATATCCATATATATTTTCAGTTAGTCCATATCTCATGTACCAATACATTCAGAGTACTAACCTCATACTCTCTTTTTAGTTATATTGATTTCTCAATAGAGGTTCTGACGCTAAATTCCTCAATCTCCTTTAGTCTGCTTAGTGCCTCTTAGTAGTAGTAGTGGTGAGTCCTCCTCCATCGAGGACAAGTTATGTTGACCTTCTTTCAATATTTTTTTTATTTCAATTAGTTGGATTTAGTTGGGGGGTTTTCCCATCAACTCCATATGTCTTACAGGCTATTAAACTAGATGATTAGATATTCAAATATTCAGACTAGAGATTCATCTATTCAGACTTATTTTTGATTTATTTTGTATTTTAGACATGTTGGTATTTACTTCAGTTTTATATCTTTGTTGACATTTATCAGTTTAACTTCCATACATAATGTTTCATTAATATATTATTCAGTGCTCATAGCAGGTAGTAGATCATGGGTTATCTTGGGGTTACTTGTGGCCTTAAGCACCATGTTACAACTAGGGGATAGCCTCTGGTCATGATAGGTTCATGAGAGAGTTTCATGCACTGACATCTTTGAGTCCCAGATGAGTGCATGACTTTGTAAGGTACAACTACCTGAGTTATTGGACCTTCACAAGAAGGTAGACACATTGAAATAGAAAGTGAAATCATTAGTTGAGATCCACATTTCAATTGTCCCTCAGATTATTACATTATTTGTGCAATAATTTTTCAAACTTTTTCTGTTTTCTTTGATTTATTTATAGAGGATGATACGACCCTAACTGTAGGGGCCAAGAAAGAATAAGACAAGGACTTATAAGATCCTATAATATATTATCAGTGGGTCTTTAAAAAGACCCCTACAAAATGGTTATTTAGCTTTTTGTTGATGTGTGAATGTATGTCGATGGCAGAGGGTGCCTCTTCTAGTCATGCACTACCACCTCCTCCAGCCGATAAGTTATATGATGCCCAGATTGGGGAGATACAACTTTGAATGCCTAGAGCATCCCGTATTTTCCCTAAACCTTTTGTGTTTTTTTAGGATACGCTAAGGATAGTGCATTAACTTTCATTTGGGGTGGGGGTGTACCACAACTAAGGGTTTTTACTATTGTGTTTCTTTTCCCATCAGTGTGTTATCCTTATAAAATTGACATGTTTAGGTTTTTTGTATTGTTATATGTGCTATGTGTTATTTATGTTTAATTAGATGAAAAATAAGGAAACTAAGTGCAGTTGACATGCTTTGTCTTGTGTTTTCAAGTGTTTGAAAAAATTATACTCCTCCAAAAGTTTTGGTTAATAGTGGGATGTAGATATATGTTTGACTATTGTGAATCATTTTATGGATAATCTAATCAAAGCTTCGCATTGCATGAACTTGATAGGTAGTAGTAGTTGATAATATAACCTTGTACCATATGTTTCAAGCATCTACGTAGTTCCATTTGTGCAATTAATCCAATACTTGCCTAGTTACTATAGTCTAGGTTGTAGGATAGTTGGTTAGGACATGATCATAGGCCATTTTTGAATTAGTCCACTCTTAGCCCAAAAGACTATCCAAATAGGGATATATATCCCTTGATCCCTATTTTGACCGTAAGTTCACCTAGTTTCTTGATTTTAACCTTTTCACCTTCCCGCTTAATAAAAATGAATTTGCTTTGGTTTTGGTCCCTCCTTGGACACTATGAACCTCAACTTAAGAAAATTACCTAAGTTGAGGGTGGAAATCATAGCGGTGCATAGTTGAAAATGGTTATAATAAGTGTGTGAATAAAAGAAGAGAAAGTAATGTTGGGTATGGTAAACAAAGAGAGACCAATAAAAAGAATCGAGAAGAAAAAAATGAAGTGAATAAATGAAAAGCAAGAAGAAAACCATACCCAACCTAAATAACCAATAAAGGAGAAAAAGGCAGAAATAAAAAAATGGTTGACAAATGGAACCTAAAGTGTAAGTGTAGTGTCAAAGAGGGTGAGTCACTATATTCCAAATGGATTATACCTGCCTCCAAGTCTACATAACAAGCCTATCAAAGTCCTACTAATCTTAGTTTAACTGTCTGAAAAATTATCTTATAGAAAATAAGGGCAAGCCTATCGTACTTTATGCATGTTGATTGGAACTTATATTTTTAGCATGAGTGTCTCGACATAGTCCCTTGCATTGACATGCATGATGATACCGTGACAGTTGGGACTTCTTTCTATGAGGGTACATGTGTTGTGTTGTTAACTGCTTATCTATTTGGGTAGTGTAAATTGCATATATACTTGGTTGTTTATTATTAATGTAATGTCATTACTTGATTACTTTGTGTCATACCATTGTGTTACATATATCCACATGGTGTTTTTGAAAAGTTGGAAATAAGGGGGGTAAGAGTTTTAATCTAAAACCAAGTTGACTATCATAGGTATGTTACATTTTGTTTAATTAAGCATCATGTGTTATTTTTTATGACTTAGTTTCCTAAGTGCATGAAAATGTTCTAAATTGAGGGTGTTGATGTGCTATGGTTTCTTGTCACTTTCCATGCTTAAATAAGGAAATTATGCAAGTACTTAGGTCCTTTTGTTAGATGTGATGTGTTTTTATGTTGGTTTTGCAGGAAAAAAGGGTTTGGAGCAGAAAAGTAGAAAAAGATAATGAAGTGTAGTAGAAGGCTTCTTATGACACCCACCTACAGGCCGTAAGTAGTACCTATGGGTCGTAGGTTGGTTCCATAGGTTGCAGTGTTTGTGTTTCTGAAATTTGAATCTTGTTTTGAGACCTACAAATACCAACCAATGGGGAATAAGTTGTAACTACAACTTGTAGGTTGGTGATATGAAACTTGTTGAATACTCTAAAAACTATGAACCTACCTAGGGACCATAGTACTAACTACGACCCGAAAGTGTGGTCATAGGTTGATACTGACGTTATTCTCCTACTTTATTTTGGATAGGATTTTTAAGTTTTCTCATGTAACCTCGTTGATGTTTTATTATTAGTTTAATCACTTTAAATACTTACAACTTTATATTGAGTTCTAAGATACACTTTCGAACTTAAAATTCTTGTTCTTGACTTTTAAGGTTTGATATTAATTTGAGATTTCTATATTAATTCTTAATTCTTTGGGATATCATTCATATACTTTCAGTTTTAAATTATGTGTGAGTTGTTGCAATTATGAGAAACTAAAATACATAACTAGGGTTGTGGGAACCATGATGGGATAATTAAGTAGAGGAAATGCAAAAACTTGCCTGATTGATGTTCTTTTACGTATTATGATTTTCTTTGTATTGATTTCTTTCTTGAAAACTACAGATGTTAAGAACCTACTTGTATTTAATACTAACTATCGAGAGAGGATGAGATTAGGAAAAGGAAATCACAATAGTAATTTGAAGCTACAAATCTTTATCTAATTATCTTTAGATCGAAATGAGATAATTTATCTCAGATCTAGGACAAGGGTTAGTAATATAATATTTTGAAACCAATAAGAGATGAGTGAAATTCAAAAAAGGTTTTGAGAGATGGTTTGTGATAAATAACTTGTTAGATTATGCATGTAAGACTCTAAAATGGTTAGAGGCTCATGATAACTCCGCAGAGTTAGGAAGTCATGAAGAATACAATCCTAGTGATCGTCTCATATTGATTTCAACCTAAAGTGTTCAAGAATTGCTACTACTACTGTTGTCCTTAACCCTCCCCCCCCCCCAAATTTACATTCTGCACTTTCTGTCTATATTAGTAAGTTCTTGATAGATATTTGTCCTATTCTATTTGGGTTCAAACCAAACCTTTGTTAGGTTTTATAGTTGATCAACAATCGTTTTATACTTTTAAGAGTTGTTATTTGGGTGACATCATGCTCTAATACGAAGTTTTTCATGACCCAAGCTACACCTTGGAAGCTACACGATACATAAAACCATAAGAGATCCTAAGCTAACCTATGGTACTGGCATGACACTAAGGAGTAGTGATTTCATCACTAATTTATATCTCTTTTCTTATGATTTTGTGTGTTTAATTTATAATAGGAGGTTAATTATCTTTTGAATTATGCTAATTTTATGTATTTTGGATTTAGAATGAGTTTTGATGAAAAATAGTGACATTGAAACAAAACAGAGCTAAAAAGGTTGAAATAGAAGAGTTGGAAATAGGAACAAAATGTGCATCGCATTGCGCTAAACAAGGCTCGTGATTGAAAACTAGTTAAATTCAATACATGGTAATCATGAGGACATAGGATGTGACCATGAGAAATTAGAAGTCAAAGGGTTGTGATTACTACAGTCAAGGATCGCGACAGTGATGAAGAAATTCACCAACCATCAGTGACAGGTCTGGAAGTTCATAAATTTGATCCTAATCCATCTAAACTCAATCCTCTTTAATCAAAGAGTATCTTTGGTTTATTTCTCAACTATTGGAGTCTAGGGTTCTTGAACTAAAGCCCCTGGACTTTATGATTGGAAGTTTTGTATTGTTAATTTCTTAAACCTTTCTTCTTTTCCTTGCTTTGTATTAAATTTCAAGTGCTGTTGAATTTGATACATAAGCATTTGTAGTTAGAGGATAATACAAAATTGGTGTTGAATTTGATTTTTCATTCTATCTCATGATTTTGTATTGATTGATTACCCTTGATTTGGAAATGGGTTTTCTTTATTTGAATTAATCTCTTGTTTTATCATTTCTACTCTAGTAGAGCCCAAACGAGGAGTTTGTAATGGGTATCACCCAACTATTTCAATTAATTCTTGAAAGATCTAATCGAGGTTAGGAAAGATTAGTTTAGTACGATTTTGGACATATGATCCATCTTATGAAATTTATTGGTAGACATAGTCAAATCCTAGCGTAGCCAAAAGTTAGTTTTGTTATTTATGCTTCTTAACTTTGTTTGAAAGAACAGGTGAGGACTAAACCCTCAATGATTGAAAGAGTTAGAGGGTGATTTCAAATTCAAGGCTAATCTTCTAAGATTGTGGTTAAATTTTGAGCAATTTATTGAGTACGATGGATGATTAATAGAATCAAATACATTTATCATTTCCCTTTCCATTATTTGTGAAATTCATTGATCAACTTGATCATATTTTAATTAGCTCTTTCCTCATTTTATTTTTATATATTGAAAACCCTTAAAAACACTTGTATCTTTGTTTTGATTTTAGAAAGTTACATTCCTCTCTTTCTTGGTCGTTAGTCACATTGTTCCTCATGGATTCAATCATGACTCTATGTTGGGAAGTATATTGCTAGTGACCAGATACATTTATATTGCATAGCATTATCAAAAATGGCATAGTTTCTCATAAATAATTTGGTGTATTAAGTAAGTTTAGAATTTTATCTCACTTGTTTTGATTCGGACTTGTGAATATATGTTTGGGATTTTTTTCCTTCTTGTGTTTGGTAGATTTTTTTTCTTATACTTGATACTATGGCATCATGGAATGAAAATGAACTTGGTGGTTACAAATCTTATTTTGATGACCCATGAGCTTATTATGGTGGACCTCACTTTTGGAAAGATTGTAGAAATGCTCCTAGAAGAGAGATGTGTGCACTATCTCAATCCTATAGGGAGTGTGATTTTTACTTATGTGGTGGTTGAGATTGAAGCTAGAGTTATTGTCCCAATTATTGTACCCCTTCCCTTATACTAACAAAAATGCTAGTTGGTATTTTGAGCTTGATAGGTTTTATGACATGTCTAAGAAAGAGCAATATGCCGCACACAAAGATGTTAAAGCAATGCTTCAAACTATCTTGTATTGGGTGTCATGGCCCAATTTCTTAAGTCATGATGGCACCTACTATAACCAGCCAGTAGGCAAGCCAAACCCATAGTTCGGAATGGCTAGAAACGGACTACCCTAATAGATAAAGGAAAGATTGCAAAATAGAGGTAATAAATGATCAAATACATAATATAGTCCCAAAACCTGGTAGTATTAATAAAAGTTCATTGAATATAACAGGATTACAAAAATGAAACACCAGGGGAATTACATTGATACAACATATCTTCGAATATAACTAGAGACTAGTCTAGTATATAAGAGAGAGATAAGTACGACTCCGGACTTTAGGAGCTCACTCTAGGTCTCCGAACCATGGCTGCTTTGCATGACGCACACATCAATGGTGATAACTCGTACTATAATCTGTAGGATGTAGAAGTGTAGTATGAGTAGCAAACACTTGGTAATCAGTAGGAAACTCTCAACCGAGATGCAAAGATAATGTAGATACATATGACATATAAAAAGAAGAAAACAATGCCCAATGACCAATAATAACATATTAAATCTAGTGAGATAGTAAGGGCAACTACTCTACTCAAAGCCAGGAAACTAGCATAATAAGGTTAAGGGAGTATAAAGGATGAACTATCCTATTCCATCTATACTTAGGAATCTCAAAACTATGTCATATATCCCTGGACAATATATGAATAAAGGGCAAAGAAAGATATATATAACCTTATACAAGGCCAAGGAATGAATGTGCAATCTGAATAAATAAAGAAAGGAAAGGATAAGGGACCGGCGACTGTCCCTTATTAACAAACCTCAAGCAGTTTAAATAGCCTTTGATAGGCTGAATTTTGAATATATAACAAGATTGCATAAATATTCTGATTAAGAGTCTAGGATAAGGTCAAAACAGTGATTGACCCATCCAAGTCCAAGCGTACCACGCCAACCTCCCTAACCATACCAACCAAATCATTGTCCATAAACCCTACCTTAACCAAATAAGTTAGTCAAAATTTAATATAATTAATCCCAAAATGTAAAAGGATAGAAAAACCAACAATATCATCCAATGATGTCACCCCACTAACTTATTCCAATGCCAAGCCGACACCCATACTGATCCCACCCATACCAACCCCCAGAAGTACCACAAAGCCTTTATCCTAAAGAGTTAATAAATCTGGTTGGGACATGCCCCCAACCATGGCCAAAATAAATATCAAGAGTAAAGTCAAAACGTCTAACGTTATTTATAACGTGAAATTATGTTTTCTGAAAGAATGGAAGCTCGCCACTATAGTCCAAATATTAGAGAATTCAAACAGTCGATTCTTGCATATCGTGGGTATATAGCCGCCAGTAGATGGGTTAGCGAATGATCTCTAGCATGAATCTAATAATAGGGATTAAAAAATCCCAATTATAAAAACAAGAAAAACCATCTAATAAACACAACTATACATACATATATAACCATGCCGGAAAAGGGGACCGGGTTTAGTATGCCTTTAAAACTTTAACTGGGCTTGTGTGGATTGGGTGTCCTAAACCACCCACGGGTTATAAGGGTTCACCTCCCCCTGATGAAATGTACCCAATGCGTGCTGCCACACGACCAGGGAAGTATCTTATGGGATGACTACTACATCCCCCAATAGTGTGACATCATGCACATGGTTTACTAAGACCAATCCTGATATCAACAAATATGATTTCAAGTTTTTATCCCCCCGGTACCTCCACCTTCCACGACTTTTCTATACACCCCACCATTAATGCCTAATTAAAACTATTTCCAAATGACCAACCAATTCATTTCATTTTATTAACCAAGGTCAATGTTAGTAGTATCTTCATACCACCCTTTACTTGCAAGTAATATCCATAGCCAAATAATATAGGTTAAGGTGACTTTCAAGTGCCCTTCCATATACCATATTAAACCAATTGGGAGACTTCTGGGTTCACCATAAGCATAGACATTTAGCCTTTATCCTTTCCAAACCATTTAAACCATGCATAATTCTTTTACCATGTTTAAAACATGCAAGAGTTCCATTAAAAGAAGTCAATGCAATGAACATATCTTTATAAGCATTTTATCAAACACATTGGTGGAAAAATATAACCAAAACCAATTCCAAAGACCATTAAACAATTACCATGTAATCCATTTATCCCAAAGCACCATTAATTCATATAAAAGCATAATTAAAATCATAGGAAACCAAAACCAAACATCTAATATCAAAACCCCCAAATAATAGTTTAAAACCATTATTATGAAAAAGTAAAATATCAAATCAATCATATAAACCATGCCTTTCATTGAAATTACAATGAGGGAAGAGAGACCTTCCTAAACCAAGAATACAATGGAAAAAATCACCATGAAAATCCCCAAAGCAATCCTTTAGTTGAAACCCTAGCTCTCTTGTCCCAAAAGCTCTTGAGAGAATTATGGAGTATTGTGGAATAGTTTCTAAGTGTTAATGAATAGAATGATTGGGTAAATAACATCCTAAGTATATTAGAAGTTGTGGGAACTAATTATGGTAAGTAGGGAAATATCCAGAATACCCCTACTTAAGTTGCACAAAATCCTGACACAGGGATACGACTGACCTATACAAGTCATACCCTTTTATACGATTGGTTTCCACTATTCTTATTGTAATAATCCAAAAAAAAATTCGTCGAAATTTTGTGCGTTAACGTATTGGGTCCTATCCTCTAGAATGATTTATAATTTTTCATGTGGAATTTCCTATAGTTAGACCCACCGTTGCGAAGAGCATCGTATAATATTTCCAATGATATATGGATCATCCAAAACGGACACCCGAGCGATGAGTTACGAACATTCCGATCGAACAATGAATAGTGATGAACAATAAAACGTGCAGGAAAAAGTACTGAGGGCAGGCATATTTTTTCTCCAACTTTAAATGATCATAACTCCTTGTACATAATGAACTGTGTGAGCTGCTATATATCAATGGAAATCTCTGCGAGACCTCTTTCCAATGAAATTTGTTTCATCCAATTTGGATATCGGAGAAAAAGTTTATGGTCGATCTACTACAACCTATCAAAACAGTCCACCAAAGGACAGATTTGACATTATTTGAATTTTAAGGGCATTTTGGTCATTTGTTTTTTATTTCCCTTCTATATATATCCCAAATAAGAGCTTAGACCCTCATTGTTTTTCTCTCATTTTTCTCTTCTCTTTCTATCAAAAATAATAAGAGACCTTAGGGTTAGGGTTTCCAATTTATTTCTCTTCCAAAATTCAAGAAATCAAGTTGTAAGTCTAAAGAGTTTCAAAGGATTTTCAATATCCAAGTATGCAAGTGTTTATCTATGGACTCCTTTCACCCATAGAGTTTACGAATCCCTTTTTGAAAGGTCAAGTTATGTATATATATATATATATATAGATATATATTATCTAGACTTTGATGATGTATATAAATATATGTTGATTGATATTTGATGGATGAGATATATGGGGTGGCGGAAAACATGAGAACTTGACGAATGCACCAATGCCTAAAAGTGCATGTAAGGTGTTTGGTGAATTGCCTAAGAGGATATAAATTTACGTTCTTAGGATATAATAAGTTCTAAATGACTAGACTACTTTCTATGTATACGTTCAACATGAACTCCATGTTATTGTCTAAAATTGGGGATGTTATGTGGAAGGTTTATGATAAGGTTGTAACTGCGGATGAGGGATTTAGTTGGTGGAATTAAGATGAATGATGGTGTTGTAGCACATGTAATTGTTCATACTGACCTATGCCCTAAATGGTGCATGCAAGGTGATTGTAGAAATGCCTAGTTGAAGAAGAATTGATCGTATGACCCCTTGTGATCAAAGTGATGAGTTCATACCATACTTTCATGCTACGTGTTTACTATGATGCTTAAGGGAAATGATAAGGCCATTAGGCCACGCTAAGTGTGAAATGTCTAATTATGGGTCGAATTGCATATATCAAGATCTTAAAGGAAAGAACCTTGAGAAGTGAACCATGATGTGTTGAATGTATGTTATTTGTGTGTATCCCGATTCGATGAACAATGTTATGTTGTATTCTTCCTTATCCATATGCATCCTTGTTGAATGATCTACGATGTAATGGCATGAGATCCCAATACTTGTATATGAATATGATCTTCAAATGATTGGTGTGAGGTATTAATGAATGCATGGTGCATGATGGCCTTTGGGCATATGAGTATGCGTTGTTGTATACTATGTATTACTTATGTTATTGATTGATGGGGGTACATATGTCCGAAATAGTCTGCTGGTCTAGAGCTGAGTCAGTTCCGCAATAATCTTAGTCGTGCTGCGATCGATGAATTTCCGATGATTTGAGAACTTAAAATAAATTCCTTGAGACCTTAGTATGTGGGGTTTTGAATAAGAGCAATCTTCCGTTCTTAAGCCCAAAGCTTTAATTTTATTATGATTTACATGATTTTGCAAGTGAGATTATGTCTAAATAGTTAGATTATGAGATTATGATGATTGAATGAATAAACTTTGATTTATATGATTACCTCAATGTTTTCATGATATTATTTAATAATTATCATTGCGAATTACACACTTTTACCATGAGGTGGTATTTTGAATGATTTTGGGACGTATGTCGAGATGGTATTTTGAAATAATATTTTGAGATATGTGTCAAGCTTTATGCTTCCCAATGACGATTTGAATTATTGAATATATAGTTGAGACATGAGATATCTTGATATCTATAATTGTAAATTTCATATTTTTATTTAGAATGATTTTGAGATATATGTTGAAATGTTATTTTGGAATGATTTTGAGATTTATGATAAGCTAAAAGCTTCGTCATGACAAAATTGAATCATTGAGCATATTGATATATAACATTTGAGATGTTACCATGAGTCTTGATATTTTCTCAAAAATATTGATGCTATCATAACTTGATAAATTGTTACATTTTGACATTTAAAAAGTTTGAGTTCTATTATTGAAATTTCATGATATTCGAAAATGGGTATACACTCAAATTACTTTATGAAGGATTTATAAGACTTTGAATTTTTTTCCAATATGGATATACATGATTACTTCATTACTCTACTTCTTAAGTTGAGAATTTTTGCTATGAATTGCAAACTACTACAATGAATTAATATTTTTAAAGGCTTTCGAGATGAAAGTCGTGATTTGAGTTGTACTTGGGTTATGTATTCTTATTATGAATTGAAGGTCTCAAGTGCTTTTCAAAAGCTGTTGTCATGATTTAATTGTCAAATTGAAAGAATAATCATTTGAGTACATTGACCTTAAGCTCGCAGAGTCGAGATGATTTTGACTATGAGAAAGATTGATTTCGATATAGATGTTAAGATGAATTTTGGTATTTTTTCTGAATGATTTTGATGAGTTGAATTGTTGAAAATATTACGTATTGAGTCTTTATGTCCTTGTCCAAATTTCGAGTTGGTTATGGTTCAATGCATTGATACCCTTATTGATGTCGAAAACGATTGAAATGTTTTAGGTCGAAGTTGGGGTTAGGAATCCACAAATTGTTGATGAATTATAAATTGAGATATTTGATTTGGTCTTTATGATAGACCCTTGTGATGATGATGGTGGATTTCCAAATGCGTTCTGAGTTTGTCGGGGAGTAGTACTTAGCACCGAGAGGGAAATTTGGTATTTTCCCAAACCTATGTGCCACCGTAGGGTTGTTTGATGATGATATTATTGGCCAGAGAGCCCGATTGTGATTATTGCAGTTTTAAGGTCGTACTCCCTAGCAACGAGTATGACGCTCCCGCCAACGGAGGTTTCAAATGTTGGTATTCCACGTAGCTCATGTGGGTTTGTTGGTTATACGAAACTCCCTTGTCCATAAGAGTGTGTTTCTTGAACTATCGAGTCGCTCCGAGTCTTAAGTTGATGAGTTTGGTTGTCTATGATGAGTCATGAGAATTTATGATGAATATTGATGATTTTATGATGATTTATGGGATTTTACTTATGTTTTCCTCTCTATAATATAATGAAAAGTATGGATAATGAAATTCAAGCCATGTGAGTCTTCATTTTCCGTACGCATGTTTTACGAAATCAAAGATATTATTCAAATTATTGCGTGTACCCCCACATATTCAGTTGCTTATGAAGAGTCATGGTGAGTTATGTAACTACTTCCCCCGGTTTCTATGTCAGTATAAATCTTTAGGAGTCAGGGGTGTGAGTGTATTCAATAGATCAGTATTGGTATCCTGTGATTCAGTAATGCAGTACCCCAGTACAGTAGTGAGTTCCGAGGATAGTAAAGTCGTATCCGAGCTGTGGTATCTGGAGTCGTTATAATTGTTATTGTGGTTGTGAAATGTGCATTCATATATGTGTACTCGTTCATTATTCTCATGATTATTCTGTTGATTAAATGTTCATGCATAATCCCTTGAATTTATCCTTCCCTGCTTGTATACTCAGTACATCTTAGTACTGACGCATTCGCGCTATGGTGTTCTTTTATTTTGGGGCACCATAGGTTCAGAGGAGTGAAACTTGGAGCATCTTAGAAGTCACTTGTATAGCAGCAGTGGGTGAAGCAGTGATTCCTCATCATCCGAGGGTGTTGTTATTACAGTATTTTATTTTAGTAGACGGAGTCAGTTGGGGGATTGTCCCTTCAACTCCATAGTTCAGGCAGTGTAGAGGCTTTTCAGACAGATGTATTAGTGTGTGGTTTAAGGTATTGTATATTTCTAGATGTTTGAACCTTATGGCAAGTGTTAGCCAGTTTTCGCATGTATTTTATTATATTATGTAGTGAACAGGTACAGATATCAGAAAAAGGGTTAGCTTGTGGTCCTTCGAGATCATAAGAACCGTGTGGTGTTTCGATTCTCGGGAATCGGGGTGTTACACTTATCCAAGACTTAAACTTGGTTCATACACTTTCAAGTGTACAACTAATCCAACCAAGTCGTAACTGTAGCAAACGATCTGCACCCAGGACCCGTATCCCTGGCACAATGAAACACCTTGAGGATAAAACACTACCCACCATACGAGCCCATGATGCAACATGTTCCAAGCCCTATGACTCATACCCCTAAGTCGTACCCATTCCAGTGACCAAAACCATCCCACAAACTATCACTGGTCAACATACGACATGACCATACCATTCATACCAAAATATACGGCTAATACCCATGAGTTGTAGTGGGTTTGGAGAATGGAATACTAGGAAATTTTTTAAGGGTCAAAACCCAGGATGTTTCAGTCTCCCCTACTAGGAACCGAATGGTGGACAAGGTAGGGGTTACCAGATAGAGTCATTGCATTATCAAACATCCTTTTAACAGAGTTAGAAAACAAAGAGGGAAAGATGTTAATCTTTTATTTAACAAACTCAGAAAATATAGATATGTTGAAGACACATACCTTCCATACAAATCCCAGGAATAGAAAATAGATACGGATACTTGCACTTCATGCCCTGTTCTACTTCCAAAATAGCCTCATCCACCTTAGTGTTTCTCCAGAGAACCTTAAGCGAAGCCATATCCTTGGTCTGCAACCTACGAACATGCCTATCTAATATCTCAACCGGGATCTCTTCATAAGATAAAGAATCCGAAATACTCAATCCTTCAAAAGTAAAAACTAAAGAAAAATCATCAATTTATTTCCTCAACATTGAAACATGAAAGACCGGATTAACCACACTTAAGCTAGATGGAAACACTAACTCATAAGCAACATTACCAACCCTCCGCAAAATTTGATAAGAGCCAATAAATCGAGGATTGAGTGTCACCTTTTAGCCAAACTGCACCACTCCCTTCATGGGAGACACCTTTAGAAAAACTTTATCTCTGACTTCAAACTCCAAGTCTCTCTGCCTAACATCCGCATAGGACTTTTGTCGACTTTGGTCATCTTTAAGCCTATCCTGAATCACCTTGACCTCCTTTATCGCTTGATAAACCAAATACGGGAAAAATATGTCCCCATTAACAAGCTCAAATCAATTAATAGGAGATCTACACCTTCTACTATATAATTCCTCGAAAGGGGCCATACCAATACTAGGATGATACCTATTGTTGTAAGAAAACTCCACCAAACGTAGATGCTCCACCCAACTTCCACCCTAATCAATCACACAGGCCTAAAAAATATCCTCCAATGTCTGAATATTTATCTCCACCAACCTATTCATCTGTAGATGGAAAGAAGTACTCAGACTAACCTTAGTCCTCAACCCTTTCTGGAAAGATCGCCAGAAGTGAGAAGTAACCTGCATACCATGATAAGAAATAATAAAAACAAGTACTCGATGCATCTTCACAATCTCCTAAAGATACATCTTTGCATAATTCTCTGCCGAAAAGGTAGTTTGCACAAGGAAAAAGTGCACAGACTTAGTCATCCTATCCACGATGGAATAAATCAAATCATATTGACTCCTAGACCGGGGAAGATTAGTAACGAAGTCCATATTGATCACTTCCCACTTCAATTCGGGTAAATCAATTTCATGATACAATCTCCTGACCTTATGTTCTCAACCTTAACCTTTTGACACACCATAGACTTGGTCACAAAATCTGCCACATTTCTCGTTATACCATTCCACCAATAGATCTCCTTAAGATCATGATACATCTTAGTTGATCCGGGATCAATGGCATAGTGTGACTCGTGCACCTTAGCCAAAACCATTTGTCACAACCCGTCGACATCAGGAACCCACACCTCCCTTGGTAACATAAAGTACCATCACCACTGATCTCAAACACCACTACCTTTTGCCAACAACATCATTTTTTATTTTCATTAAGACGGGATGTATCACTTGTTTCTCGAACCACTTCTTGCACCATCACACTACCATTCTTAGAGTCCAAAAGGTAATTCTTCAAGATTAGCCAAGAATTGAATATCCTACACTAATTCCCGCTTTAATTCCTCGACATGAGCCAAACTACCCATAGATAACCTTCTAAGAGCATCAGAAGCCACATTAGCCTTACCTAGGTGGTCGTGAAGACTTATATCATAATCATTGAGAAAATTAAACCATCTTATCGGGTTGAGATTATGCTCTTTTAGAGTGAACACGTACTGAACACTCTTTTTATCAAAAAATATATCCACATGGACACCATAGAAATTCTACTGCCATATTCTTAGAGAAAACACCACAGCCAACAACTCCAATTCATGAGTAGGATAATTCCTATCATACACCATCAAATGCCTGGAAGCATAGGCATTCACTTTCCCATGCTGTATCAAACCACAAGCAAGACCTACCCGAGATATATCACAATAAACCACGAACCTATCATTGCCCTCTAGCAAAGTTAGGATTAGGGATGAAGTCAACTTATCCTTCAACTTCTAAAAACTCCCTTCACAAGAATCCGACCAATAAAAACTTATCCTTCTTCTGAGTCAACTTAGTCAAGGGAGCACCTATTGAAGAAACTTTTTCCACAAACTGCCCCCGGCTATACCCAAGAAGATGAGAATGTCAGATGGAGTTGTAGTCCTAGGACAACTCTCCAGAACATCAACCTTTTGTGGATCCACTATAATCTCCTCGCTATAATTAATATGACCCAAGAAATTCACATAATTTAACCAAATCTCACACTAAGATAACTTGGTATACAATAGTTGTTCATTTAAGGTGTACAATACCAAAAAAAAGTAATTAGAATGATCTACCTCACTCTTCAAATAAACTAGAATGTCATAAATAAACACAATGATGAAGAGATCCAAATATTGCCTGAATATCCTGTTAATTAAATCCATAAATGTTTCCGGAGCATTAGTCAACCCAAATGACATCACTAAGAACTAAAAATTTCTATATTTAGTATGAAAAGTGTCTTAGGGATATCCACCTCCCTAATTTTACGATAATGTTAACCAGACCAATCTATCTTAGAGAAGAACTTGGCACCTTAAAACTAGTTAAACAAGTCATCTATCAAGGAAAGGGATACTTGTTCTTCACCGTCACCTTGTTCAACTGCATGTAGTCAATGAACATCAGAAGGGAACCATCCTTCTTGTGCAAAAATAACACTGGGGCAACCATAGAGAAACACTAGGACAAATAAACACCTTGTCCAGAAGATCCTTAAGTTGCTCCTTGAGTTTCCTCAACTCAGCCATAGCTATTTTATACGGAGGAATAAAAATTGGACGAGTGTCTAAAAGCAAATCAATACCCACGTCTATTTCCCTATCTGGAGGAACACCAGGAAGATCCCCCAAAAAAACCTCTGGAAACTCATTAACTATAGGGGCAGAAGACATTAAAGGACCTTTCATGTAAGAATCTTTAACCCAAACCAAATGATAAAGACAACCCTTGGAGATTAACCTCTGAGGTCTAAGATAAGAAATAAACCTCCCCCTAGGAGCTAAGGAACTTTCTTCCTAATTTATAATCGGTTCACCAGGAAGCTCAAAGATAACCTTACGGGTATGACAATCCAAAGATGCATAATAAGAATGTTGCTAATACATACCCAGAATAACATCAAAATAAACCATATCCAACTCAAATAGATACACCAATGTCTTCTTTCCATCAACATATACCACGCACTCCCTATAGACTCTCTTAGCAATAATCGAGTGACCTACTTGGGTAGAAATAAAAAAAGATCTGAAATAACTTTTGAATCAAAAGCAAAAGACACAGCCACATAAGAAGTCACATAAGAAATAGTAGACCCCGGATCAAGAAACTAATATACTTCATGAAAGAAAAGTTATAACATACCAGTAACAACATCAGGTGATGCCTCAGATTCCTGTTAGGACGACAAAGCATACAACCTGTTCCGACCATCACTAGAGACAGGTGCAGCAACAGAAGCAGATTCCATACCACCAGGAGCAGGAGTAGAAGATGAAGCCCCATAAAAATCATCTGCCCCCATAGCAACCTTATTGATCGAACAATCCCTCAGCCGATGGCCTACCTCACCGTGTTTGAAGAATTTATCCTTTCTTTCATCGCAGTAACCTCGTGAGTACAACCATAAAATTGACAAGGAGGACATAAAAAATAGAGTGGCCTCCGCTCGCATGATATTGGGAAACCCATGCCTGATAATTGTCACCACTTTGATGACGCTTGTCTCTCGACTGGTAAGGAGCACTAGCAGAAAATGAGCCAAAAATCCCTCACTTTTTTTCTGCCACTTTCAACCATCTCTATTACCCTGAAATTTAGTGCCTCCCTGATCAAAAAACCTGCTCCACTATCCTTGCCTATCCCCAAACTCTACATGTCTCCTTTTCTCATCCTCAACCTACTGTATATAAATGGTAAATCTCTCGATGTTTATATCTTTAATCAACAATGTAGTCTTGCTTCCAAAAATCAAATCTCTATTCAACCCTAAAGATAAATTCCTCATTCTTGAACTTATATCAGCCACCAATTTAGGAGCATACCTTGATAGCTAATGGAACTTTAAAGCATATTTCTTTACTAACATCCTACCCTACCTGAGGTTCATAAACTCCTCCATCCAAGTTTTCCTCAACTCTTGAGTTATGGTCGATAAACTTCAACCTATTAAAACAGTCCACCAAAGGACAAATTTGATATTATTTGATTTTTAAGGGTATTTTGGTCATTCCCACTCCAATTCATCTGGGTAAACCATGGATTTAAGTATATTAAGAGTATTCAATAGCTCATTTTTCTCCAAAATTTCCTAAGGCTCAAACCCCAACCCTACTACTCCAAATTTCATCCTTCTATGTCTCTTGATTGAACCGTAGAAATTTCAAATTGATTTGGGATACGAGTTGATCATGTTAAGGGCTTCGAGAAGCACCCTTTATTTTCGTGAATAAAGTTATGGATTCGGAAGTTCATATTCATCTTCCATTTTTACGTATGTGGGGCTTTGAACAAGATTATCCTTTCGATCTTGTGCCCGGATTTTTTTTTGAATTACATTGATATGAGATTTTACATGTTTTACCATGAATTGGAAATATGGTTTTATATATTATATTATTGTCCATGAGCTATGGGATTATGTCATCCGACATGTGTATGATGTTGAGATGGAATTATGTCCAAAAAGTATTTGATTATGAGAGTATGATGATTTAATTTGTTAAGTCTTGATTTATACTATCATTCCACTATTTCCTTATTATGAATTTATAATTGATATTGGAAATTCTATATCCCTACTATGGGTTGATGTCTCAAGTACCTTTAAATGAGAGTTGGATGGCAAATTGAGAAATGTTGATATTGAAGTTGCAATGAGTCTTGGTATTTTCTGGATGGTTGTGATGAGTTAAATTGTTGAAAATATTATGTATTGAGTCTTCATATCCTTGTCCAAATGTCGAGTCGGTTATGGTTCAATGCATTGATACCTTGTTAATATTGAGGAAGATTAAAATATTTTGAGCTAAAATGTGTTGAGTTAGGAATCCACAAATTGATATGATTTGATAAATGAGAAAGAGATTTGATTTGGTCTTTAAGATAAACCCTTGTAATGTTGTGGTGGATTTCCTAACGTGTTCTGATCTTGTCGGGGAGTAGTACTTAGCACCAAGAGGGAAATTTGGTATTTCCCCAAACCTATGTGAAACCGTAGGGTTGTTTGATGATGATATTATTGGCCAGAGAGCCCGATTGTGATAATTGTAGTTTTAAGTTCGTACTCCCTGGCAAAGAGTATGATGCTCCCGCCTATGCGGGTTCCAAATGTTGATATTCCACGTAGCTCACGTGGGGTTTTCGGTTATAGGAAACTCCCCTATCTATAAGAGTCATGTTTACATAAATACCGAGTCACTCCGAGTTTTGATGTGGTAAGTCAAGTTCCCTATAATGATCTATAATGATTTATGAAGTTTTTCTCCTACATTTCCTATCTAAGATGTTATGAGTTGGATGATTCAATGTCACTCAAGACAGGTGTGTCATTATGGTCCATAAGTATGTTTTTATGAAATTTATGATATTATTTATATTTTACATGCGCCCCCATATACTCAGAACGTATTTTGTACTGACCCACATATTTCTCTATGGGCTACATTCTTACCATGATTTAGGTTCAGGTACTCAGCCACAACCGCGACAGTGATATCCGAGTACCGCATCTACATTCCTTCAGTGGTGAGTCCTCATGGTTGGGGACTAAGGTTCTTGTTTTGGTGTTATTGTTTTGTGATCCCTTTGATCTGTTGAGTCAGTTGGGGGTTTTTCCCAATGGATCGTTGATTTTGCTGTATAGAGGCTATGTCAGACTAGTATATTATTGGGTTTGTTTGTGTATAGAAATTTTATATATGTATAGTCTAACGATATTCCGTGCCATGTGTGATGTGATATGATATGTACTTATATATATATCCTTAGCGTAGCGTGTATGTTGTTGCGTTGGAACCCAAGAGTAGTATTTTGGCTTAAAGGGTTAACTTGAGTCTACGTGTAGCCTTGGACACCATGTGGCATCTCGGGATGATATTTTAGGGCATTAAAAACTTGGTATCAGATCCTAAGGTTTTGAAGAGTCCTAGGGAGTCTGACAAGCCGCGTTACATAGAGTCTTGAGCATCGTTGTGTAGCGCGCCACACCTATGATCAAGAGGTTGCGGGGCATTCTAGGAAAAGTCATTTCTTTCTTTCTACAAGATTCTATCATGCTTACAATTATTTCCTTCTTCTGTTAATTCATGCGTTGTTACGACAGAAAATGCCTCCACGTCGAGCTCATGGAAACAACAACCAACCTTAACCCATTGATCTGTTACTTGAGATGGTATCCAATGCCGAATTTCGGGTAGCTTTTCAGACGCTAGCCTAGGCAGTTACTGCCAATACTCAGGCCAACGCTCTACCTCCGCAGGAAAATAATTCGGTAGCAGCACAAATTTATGATTTTATGCTGATAAATCCGCCAGAGTTTCATGGGTCGAGAGTAGGTGAGGACCCACAGATGTATATTGATGAAATGAAGAAAATTACACAGATTATGCATGTGACCGAGTAAAAAAGTGTGGAGCTGGATTCTTATCTGTTGAAGGATGTTGCCTATGAATGGGTGCAAATGTGGAATAAGGGTAGAGAGGAAGATACCGCTCTGATAACTTGGTAATTGCTCCAAGATGCTTTCTTCGATAGATTCTTTTCTCTTCAATTATGGGAAGCTAAGATAGAGAAGTTTATAAATCTGAGACAAGGCTCCATGTCAGTTAAGGAGTATTGTCTTAAGTTTAATCAGCTATCGAAGTACGCTCCCAATATGATGGCTGACTCAAGGATTAGTATAAGCAAGTTTCTAACTGGGGTGTCGAGTTATGTGGTGAAAGAATGTAGATCTGCTATGGTCAACAGGGAGATTGATCTCCCTAGGTTAATGATTCACGCCCAACAAATTGAGTTAGACAAGATAAAGGAAATAGAAAGAGTAAGAGGGATTAAGAGAGTCAGATCGGAGCAACAGGGGTCTGGTCAGACTAGATTCTCTGGAGGGAGTCCCCCTCAGTTTCAGAGATGTCCATTTATACCTATGCCTTCCTCAGCTAGTGCTCCCATATATCGGGTCAGGTAGGAGCTTGGGAATAGGTCGGTACCTTCCAGGTCTCAAGACAGTGTAAGCAACCGGCCTCATCCTCCTTCATGTGCTAAGTATGGTAAAGACCATTTTGGGGAGTGTTATATGGGGCCGCGGGGCTGTTTTGGTTGTGGAATGTTGGGACACATACTTAGAGACTGCCTGTATGCCAGACAGCGGAGTCATGATGCCCGTCCCCAGAGTCAGGCTACCAGTGCCCCGCCTCCCACAACCCGTCCAGTTCCTCCTCAGGGTGCTTTTTCTAGTACTGCTGGTGGTCAACTCCAGAAACGTTTCTATGCTGTATCACCTCTTCAGGAGTAGGAGGACTCTCCCGATGTTTTCATTGGTATGATCCGTGTTTTCTATTTTGATGTCTATGTGTTAATGGACCCCAGTTTGAGTTTTTCTTATGTGACATCTCTGGTTGCTCTAAATTTTGAAACGGACCGTGAACTAATTTCTAAGCCTATTTTTGTTTCTACTCCAGTAGGAGAGTCTGTCATTGCTAAGCGGGTGTATAAGAAATTTCCCATTACTTTTTTTCATTGAGTTATGTATGCTGATTTGATTGAGCTAGATATGGTTGACTTTGATATCATTCTGGGTATGGATTGGCTTCACTCATGCTATGCGTCTATTGATTGTCATGCCTGTGTTGTCAAGTTTCAGTTTCCTGATGAACCTATCCTCGAATGGTCCGGGAGATCTGTGATTCCGAAGGGTCATTTTATATCCTATCTCAAAGCTAGGAAGTTGATTTCCAAGGGTTGCATCTACCATTTGGTTCGGGTTAAAGACACTAAGTCTGAAACCCCGACCATTCAGTCAATTAATGTTGTTAATGAGTTTCTTGATATCTTTCCGGAAGATCGCCCTGGAATACCTTTTGATAGAGAGATAGAGTTCGGGATTGACCTTCTTCTCGATACTCAGCCTATTTTATTTCCTCCGTATTGCATGGCTCCCATGGAACTTAAAGAGTTGAAGGTGCAATTGAAAGATCTTTTAGACAAAAGCTTTATCAAACCTAGTGTGTCCCCGTGGGGTGCACCTTTCCTGTTTGTGCGTAATAAAGATGGTTCTTTGCGGATGTGTGTTGATTACCGAAAGCTTAATAGGGTTACTATTAAGAATAAATATCCACTTCCTCGAATTGATGATTTATTTGATCAATTGCAAGGTGCGAGCTATTTTTCAAAGATAGACCTCAGATCCGGTTATCACCAACTTAAGGTTAGGGAATGTGCTATCCCCAAGACAGTGTTTCGAACCCGTTACGGTCATTTTGAATTTCTAGTAATGTCTTTCAGGTTAACTAATGCTCCAGTGGCTTTCATGGATCTTATGAACTATGTATTCTAGCCATATCTGAATTTATTTGTAATAGTGTTCCTTGATGATATTCTTATTTACTCCCAAAGTGAGGGTGAACATGCAGATCATCTCCGAATCATGTTGGAAACTCTTCAAACTCATCGGTTGTATGCTAAGTTCAGTAAGTGTGAGTTCTGGCTGAACTCTGTAGCTTTCTTGGGTCATGTTGTTTCTTCCGAAGGTATTAGAGTTGATCCTCAAAAGATAGAGGCTATAAAGAGCATCAAAGGCCCAGTGTCAATAGGTTAAAATAGAGCATCAAAGGCCCAGTGACGTGATACAAGAGTTTAGCATTCCTACTTGGAAGTGGGAATAAGTGAATATGGACTTTATAGTTGGTTTGCCTCCTTCTCGTCACCATCATGATTCGATTTGGGTTGTCGTAGATCGACTGATGAAATCAGCTCATTTTTTGCCTGTGCATTCATCGTATACAGCTAAAGATTATGCTAGAATATATATTCGGGAACTCATCAGACTTCATGGAATCCATTTGTCTATTATTTCTGACATAGGAACTTAGTTTACCTCCCAGTTTTGGAAATCTTTCCAGAAGGGTCTCGGTACCCAAATTCGTTGAAGTTCTGCTTTCCATCCGCAATCAGATGGTCGGGCCGAGCAGACCATTTAGACTTTAGAAGATATGTTGAGGGCTTGTGTGCTTGATGTTAAAGGTAGTTGGGATGAGTACTTAGCATTAATCGAGTTTGCTTACAATAACAGTTTTCATGCTACTATTGGAATGGCCCCGTTTGAAGCTTTGTATGGTAGACGGTGTAGATCACCCATTGGTTGGTTTGAAGTTGGTGAGGCTACCGCGACTGGACTGGAAGCGGTGTTCGAGGCCATGGAGAAGGTTAAGTTTATTCGAGAAAGGTTGAAAATCGCCCAAAGTCATCAATAATCATACACAGATGTAATGAGGAAAGACCTCGAATTTGATGTTGGTGATTTAGTGTACTTGAAAGCTTCACCCATGAAAGGGGTGAAGAGATTTGGGAAGAAAGGGAAACTAAGTCCCCGTTACATTGGTCCCTATAAGATTGTGGATCGCATTGGGAAGGTAGCGTATAAGATTGAATTGCCCGCGGAGTTATCTAACGTCCATCCGGTTTTCCATGTTTCTATGCTTAAGATGTCTATTGGTGATTCTGTTGTGATTGATCCTTCCGAAAGCTCGGGTATTCAAGATAGTCTTTCATATGAAGAGATTCCGGTTGAGGTTTTTGACTTTCAAGTTCGTAAGCTAAGAAACAAGGAAGTTCCTTTGGTTAAAGTGCTTTGGCGAAATCAATCCGTGGAGAGTGCTACTTGGGAAGCCGAAGAGTATATGCGCGCCAAATATCCCCATCTCTTTCCTACGAATCATGAGCATGTCAAAGGTATCGTTCTCTTTTGATTTAATCCTTATTGCTATGTTTATCTTGGCTTGTGTGTTTTCTATGATATCCAAAAAAATCTAGAATGGAGTATATGCTTGGGCAAGATGATTTTTCTCTATATACTCATTTTCATAGTATTCTTGACCTACCTATCAACATTCGGGGATGAATATTTCCAAGGGGGAGATGATGTGATGCCCCGGAAAAAAATTTTCCGTTAAGATCTCGCAAGAATTCAATTTTGTTCTTTATCATGATTAATAATTTTTTTGTGTGGAAGTTTGGGATATGGTACCCGTCATCGCGTAGAGAATCGAATAATCTTTTCAATGATATGTGGATCATCCAAAACGGACACTTGAGCGATGAGTTATGATCATTCCGATCTAACTGTGAATAGTGGTGAAACGTAAATGTGTAGGAAAAAAATACTGAGGCCAGATGAATTTTAGGGTCAATTTCAAACGATCATAACTCCTTTTACATAATTATCTGGGTGAGATACTATATATCAACAGAAAGCTCTGAAATTCCTCTTTCCAATGAAATTGGTTTCATCCAATTTGGCCATCGGAGCAAAAAGTTATGGTCGATCTACTTCAGCCTATCAAAACAGTCCACCAAAGGACAGATTTGACATTATTTGATTTTTAAGGGTATTTTGGTCATTCCCACTCCAATCCATCCGGGTAAACCATGGATTTAAGTCCATTAAGAGCATTCAATAGCTCATTTTTCTCCAAAATTTCCTAAGGCTAAAACCCCAACCCTACTACTCCAAATTTCATCCTTCTATGTCTCTTGATTGAACCGTAGAAATTTCAAATTGATTTGGGATTCGAGTGTATCATGTTAAGAGCTTCGAGAAGCACCCTTTATTTTCATGAATAAAGTTTTGGAGTCGGAAGTTCATATTCATCTTCCATTTTTAGGTATGTGGGGCTTTGAACAAGATTATCCTTTCGATCTTGTGCCCAATATTTTTGTTGAATTACATTGACATGAGATTTTACATGTTTTACCATGAATTGGAAATATGGTTTTATATCTTATATTATTGTCCATGAGCTATGGGATTATGTCATCCGATATGTGTATGATGTTGAGATGAAATTATGTCCAAAAAGTATTTGATTATGAGAGTATGATGATTTAATTTGTTAAGCCTTGATTTATACTATCATTCCACTATTTCCTTATTATGAATTTATAATTGATATTGGAAATTCTATATCCCTACTATGGGTTGATGTCTCAAGTACCTTTAAATGAGAGTTGGATGGCAAATTGAGAAATATTGATATTGAAGTTGCAATGAGTCTTAATATTGAATGCATGACTGAAAGTACTGATAAGCTGACCACGCATATCTGATGCGTGAATACATAACTGAACTGACTCATGAACATGTGACTGAACATGTAATGGTAAAGATACCAAGTTTGAACTGAAAACTATGCATGGAACTGAATACCAAGTTTGTTACTGAAATCTGAACATGAGAATGAGTAACTTCAAGGAAGGCTGTTACCTTGAACTATAAATACCGATGGTTCTGAGATTTATTACTCAATATGCATGAGCAGAGACATAAGAACATAACTGAGTCTGGAACATAATACATGAACATAACTGAGTCTCTAATGCGTGACATAGATAGAGTATCGTATTGTGGCTACACTGAGCCATTGAGTACATGTCTTACTGTTGAGTTTTGAAGCTAGAGGGTTGGCTCATAAGTAACACTTCCTCCAAGATAGATTTATCAAAGAAAATGACATGTCTAAATCAAGGAAGTTTGGGGGCTATAGTGTATCTCCCCCTTGGGACACTATGTCCCTTGAAGGATGCTGGACTGACCTTGCTGAGATATTGAGAAAGTTGAAGCGATGAACAAGGCACCTAGGTAAGAAATTGTGACTGATTATCTGAGATATGAAACTGAAGCGTGATGCACGAATGCATAGACATACTAATTTATTTGATTAACTGAGTAACTGGTAACTGAATGCTGGGTATACAAGCCTGAATTGTAATTAATCTGAGTAGCTGGGCTGAGTCTATAAAGTATTATGCATATGAGAAGTGACTGACTGAGTAACATGAGGTAACTGATCATGGATTTTATAAAAGCTATATTGTCTGAAAATGCAAGACCAAATGTATTACATGATTGGGAAACATTCCATAGACTGAGGTATTGAAATACCTATAACTGAGTAGCTGATAACTGTATGCTATGGTCAACCAAGTCTAAAATTGAACTGAATTTCTGAGCGGAATACTGATTTAAAGCTGAGACTATAACTTAAGACTGTAACGGGGATCCATAATGGATCTAAATGCTGGGTCCTGATAACTGAATACTGAAACTGAGGTTTAAACTAATACTTAAGTGCTTAATTCTAAGATTGAACACTAATTACTGAGTACTGAACTGTAACTGAGATAGAAACTGAGTTGTGATAGTTACACAATGAAGGCTGACATAAGTCAAGGATCTGAATATACATTAACACTCTGAATTTTCCCAATATCTAAGTACTACCTCTCGCTAGCTCCTTGCTTGCATACTAACAGGATATTAAAGCTTATCTTCGTAACTACACCCTTGTGTAAAGAAAGCATGCAACAACCTTCTCTTAACACGAATCATTCACTCCCTTATTTAAGCAACTACTCATCGCTACACTACACTGTTTCCACAAAGAGAGCTCACTGAAGGGGTTAAGTGAGGAGAATCTAAAACATGAATAAACACATAACTGAACTTGGCACTTGACTGAAGTCTGAGGTATAGAATATAAATACCATGTGTGTACCAAAAGGTCTAAACTGAGGGTATGCATGACATAGTTTGAATTTAACTGATCAGTAGGGATGTAGCAAGAGTCATGGAAGCTGAGTATATTGTAAAACATGATATGCATACATGAGTCATGAGCTGTATGACCTAAGTCTGGAATTTATGAGTTCATGGAACATGATTTGTAACACTAAGTGATTTAGAGCTGAACTTTCTATACTGGGAACTGAAAGCACACACAATACTATGGAATACGTGTGAACATAAGCTATATTCATGGAATGTGAGACATGAAGCATGCATAGGCATTATGCTGACTGAAGTACGAAACTTTACGCTGAGATAAAGATGGGTCGGGAATCGTCTTCCCTAACTAATTTTCTATACATATTGGCAGTACTACTGGAATTTTAGAGCCTAACTTGGGTAATTGATCTACCATCTCCCTCTTGGCTTTAAGCCATCATCATTAGTCTATGAACATTAAACTAATCTCTGAACTGAACTGTAATCACCATCACATACTTACACTCTGATCAACACATGCTCGCCTTACTAAACACATCATCTGCCTTTGTTTCCTCACATACTACTAATATCACATCCACACCATTATGCTTAATTTCAAGTCACTAAACTTAAATTTTCTAACTCACACTGTTCAAGCCTACTGATTCATTATAGCACAACTATCCCCATGAATACATAATCTATTCAATCTCAATATCGTATCCCAACTTGTCTATTGCTAAACTCTTGGGTTTATGCTTCTAACTCTAGTTATATACTATCATAGGATTTTGAGAAGTGATCTACTAGCATATCTAAATCTGGATTTGAGAACGAGTTCTCATGATTATGAATGAGATCCATACAACTTTGGGACATAACTGAACTGATGGGATACTATTGAGCATGAGGGAAATCCCATAGCTATCTGTAGGGACTATTTGAGAAAGCCTTATCTGTAGGAGTTGTGCTTCACTACTTCTGTTACCTTGAAAGTAAGGTAAAGTTGACATGACTAACACATGATGAGAATCTATATGAGTTTTCTTAGAGAAACTTTCTATAGCACAATCCTAGATATGAAAGAAGGGAAATTGTTCCTAAAACATCTCATAGCCTCCTACATATAAGTATGGTGCACAACATGTATATGTACAAGACTCTACTAGATGCGGATTTTAAACTTCCTAGGACTCTATTGAACCTTAGGCTCTGATACCATGTTTGTAACACCCCAATTTTCTGAAACGGAATGCTACACGGTGCTCATGAACCCGAAGGACCACAAGCTAACCCATGACTGATATCTGTACCTGTATACTGCATAATATATCATAAAATATGGAAACATAAACATGAAAGTCCATAAGGTTCAAACTGAATAAATGTCTGATAACAAAATATCTGAAAAAGGTATAAAAATACCAAAATAAGTCATAAATACTGAAAATAATGAGATCTGAATATCTAATCTGACATCTAGTCTGAAAGCCTCTAACTGAACTGAATAAGGAGTTGAAGGAACATGTATCCAACAAACTCCATCTAGCAACTAAATAGTAAATGTAGCAATAATCATATCATCCTCGAATGAGAAGGACTCACTACAAACTCTGAACACTGAAATGCTACTACTGATCTGCAGCTCGTGCCTCTAAACCTATGGTGTAACATAAGAGAAAGAACCATAGTGCAAATGCGTCAGTACGTCTGAATGTACTGAGTATACGAGTGAGGTAGGCTAAATGCAAAGGGTTATATGCACGAACAATGCTGACTAATATGAACATGAGAATACGTACATGCATACATAATTGTAACTGAACTCGTAGAGATACTGACTACTAAGTCTGAATACTGACAACATGAATGTACTGATACTGATTTACTGAATAGATGAACGACTATTTTTGACAGTTCGAATTATGAAGAACTAGTCTGATTGACTGTGTCTAACAGTCTGAAACTGAGTACTGATAGTATAAGTTCTGAGAACTGGTAATAATGATAAAATGAGTGACTGTATCTGACAATCGTAAATTTGATGGAAATATTTGAGTCCCATAATATATCTTAGTTAACTGTATCTGACAGTCCTGATATACTGAAATTGAAGAACTATCTAAGTTATTTACTGAGACTGGGTGACTGTAGCTAACAGTCCTGAAATATGTAACTGAAACTGTGGAAAGTAGTTGTTTAACTAACATGCCCCAATAACGCATATAGCTAATTTGGGGTCCAGTCTCTACCCCAACAGGAGGGGTGTCAATACCGCGCCACTGGTAAGGACAGCTATGAGTGACCCTTATCTAGTAGGTACTCAAATGAGAACGGTAGGAACCCTAAACTGACAGGTTAATACACCTCATCAACCCTAATCTAACAGGTTAGGATGTCTTAACCTACGCTGGCTACGTAGTTTTGGAACACAAGGATGACTTCTAAGAATCACACCCTGACTGGTAGGTGAGTTCTCATCCTTGGGTTCACTCGGTGCTAACTTCTACTCCCATCTGAAGGACACTGAACAAAATAACTAAGTTGAACTGAATAACTGAAATGAACTGATTAGCTGAACTGATACTAATTAACTGGGCTGATACTAGTGGTATTGTTTAGCGAAGCTAAATTAAGTTTACTGAGTTTTTTTGACGGGCGGAACGTACTGTGCTCTGAGTACTGACATAGAGTACTGGAATTACTTAAATTGCTCGGAATACTGCTGTTACGAAGATTTCTGAGATCACTAAGTACTGAGATTACTGAACTAGCGAGACTGCTAAGATTTTTGAGTTTTCCTGAGTCACATGACTGACTAAATTCTATAGATCATGGCTCGACTGAGAGTATTGTGATAACATAACATGGATCTAGGCACACAACTATATTTTTAGGGTACAGTCACCCCCAGGACTCGATGGAAGGAAACTGACACAACTTCACTTTCTTGAGTACATGGCCATCAATAACAATCCATAATACATTAGTGAGGGATTTCATGAAGTACATGGTCATCATAATATCTAACATGAACAGGAATGCTTATAATCAAGTCATGAATCTCATATTCTAATATCATGGGCATTCCGACAACATATACTGTTCATAACAATAGCATTGGAACCATTTAAGCATAAGGGAAGGCAAACATGTAACATTTAGTTCATATTGTAATAATTTGGGAATAACTCATGTGGTACTTCAAAATCATTATCTTGTTCATAGCATGGAAGGCATATAGACACACTATGAATCCATTCCCCAATCATTATGTACATTCCATACCACAACCATGACACATAACAACAACGTGGAAATCATGTGAAATCATAAACATAGATCATGGAATTCATATCAAATTATAATGGTTAACATTGGCTTGTCATTCAAATACTATTGAGTCATGGAAACCTGGTTTATCACATACTAAGCATTTTATCAAACACATTGCATGTACTCTTTAAGGCATAGGTGTATTCACAAATTTACACCACCTTAATCCACTCAAATTCATGGGTTCCAACTACATGATCACAATCTTCATGAAAGTTCATAAAATTCCCCCTCTATAGCACAAACCACAAACAACAACATGAATTCAACCATATCACTACAAAACAATCATGATTTAGTTATAAAAGATTGATTTTTGAACTCCACGGATGAAAGGAATCCGTGGATGAACACTACGCATACCTTAGATTAAGAATTCGTGAAGATTGACGGCAAAATTTCCTTGAAATAGACTCTTGTATGAAAATCCTAGGGCTTGTTCTTGAGAGTTTTGATCTTTAGAGAAAACCTTAATTTTGTGGTTGAGAGCGTAAGAAAGGGTTTTTGAGATGCTTAACTGAAGAAAAATAGGAAAAATTATGACTCTTTAGGGTTATAAGTCGTGGAAGGTGAAGGAAACGACCAAAATACCCTTATGAAATAAATTCCCAGTTGCTGAAAATCATAGTTGACGACATTTGTCACAAGGAGTCAAAAATGTGACAAGCCTTCAAAAATGTCGTCACACAGAAGCTGGATTCTGCCTAAGGCTGACGACCTTCGTGATAGGGCATCACAAATGTGGTAAGCTACCATGAATGTCGTCACTTAGGAGCTGGTTTCTGCCTAAGGCTGACAACCTTCGTAATAGGGCATCACAAATATGGTAAGCTACCACAAATGTCGTCACTTAGGAGATGGTTTCTGCCTAAGTTTGACGACCTTCGTGATAGGGCGTCATGAATGTGGTAAGCTACCACGAATGTCGTCACACTGTTTCCAGCCCGACATGCTGGAGTAAAATAGGAATAACTCTTTGCTTCGATATCGAATTTAGGCAAAATTAGTATCGTTGGAAATATAATTCAATTATGTATATGTTTATAGGTCATGAGATAAAAAATTTCAAGTATAATGAGAGATATGATAGTTTAAAGTTGACTATACCAATATCCTTCTCAAGAATTCAATCGGTTAGGAATATTTTGATTCGTCTGATAGCTGGGAGTTAATTTGAAGCCTTAATATACATCTAACTTAATCATAAAACTATTAAAGAACCATGATGTACTATGCATTAGCTTGGTACATGGCTCTAATATTGGTTTGGATTTTTTTGGGGTATTACACGAGCATTCCGAACCATGAAGGCCCAAAACCCCCTATCTATCTGGTAATCATGCACATAATTCATATGATAATATGATATGCGGAAGATTCACAATATTATGGAAACATGGTCATAAATCAAATGAAATCAACAAAGGGGAAATAATGTCCCACAACATCTATCGACATCTGAACACCCGTGTGCGAAATCTCTACTACATGACTGAAATAAACAACTGTCTGAAAACTGGGACAATGCCCCAGTAGATCCAAAACTACTAAATAATAATTAATCTGCCAGACATTAGGCCTTCCGAAAAATAGAAGGCTCACCACCCGACTCTGCAAATATGTCTGAAAAATCTACTGATTATCTGGACCTCTAGACTATGCTTCCGAACCTAGAAGGGAAGGGGGTCAATACAAAAGTATTGGTACGCAGAGAAATCAAAAACAAAAATATAACATTTTTACAGAATATAGGTGAGAGCCATTATAAAGCAGTTTCGTATCAAATCATTTGAAAAGCACATGGGCATAATGTAATAATTTTTTAACAACAATTTTATGCAGCTGAGCTAGGTGGAATAACCTACCAATCACATTTACACCAACTATCAAACCTCGGTTGCTGCCGAGATTAGAGTATAAGTGAGGGGAAGACACACAAGATCACACAGCAGGGTGTCTCGATCCAATAAAGTATGGTAGTGCACAAGATCACAAAGCAGGGCTCCTAACCATAGTCCCAATTTGGGATGACATAAAGTCTGGTACGCAAGATCACAAAGCAGGGTACCAAATTCCCATGTTAGCAAACACGGTTTCCAGCAGTGAGCCCTTACACTCAAACAACTTCTTCGGGCATCCACCTATCTCATATAAAATCAATGCATTCAACTCCATTTAATTCAATGACATATCATATTCTGTAGGGTACCGTCATACCCGACTTGCAAGTCATCAGTAAAACATCATTCTTTTCATTCAACCATTATATTCAACATATTTCAACATAAACAACCCTCTCCTTGCAAGTCAAAATCATATCCAATCATAACAATTTTCAAACATTTTATGTCATGCTTTTCAAGATGATTTTCAAACAATTCACATCATATGAAAATTAAAAAAAAAATCATATCAAAAGAGGGATTTTATATGATTCATGCTCTCAAGTTAACATCTTTTTGGAGTACATGCACATACATATATCATATATCAAATAACTTCGGGAATAGGCCTAAAGACCAAATCAATATCGCAAAAACATTTAAAACGTTATTTATATTCATAATTTCAAAACCCCCACTATTAAAACATGAATTTTTAAGCCCATGAGATTCTTAGGATAACCCTACGTACCTATATATGCGAAAATAATAGGTTCTTCTTGAAGCTTACGATCTAGGGATTCCAAATCTCCAGTTTGTTTCGAATTCCCATGGTTGAATCTTGAGTTACTTGAGATAATTGGATTGGAATTATGGGGAGGAAACCCTAATTCTTCCAATGGAATAGAGAAAAAAATGAGATTTTAACCTTTACTAGGACATATATAGAGGGTAGGAATGGGTAGAAAAGACCAAAATACCCTTGAGTGAAATTCTGAAACTGGAGCCCTATTTTTGGCCCCAGCGCAATGCGGAACTTGAAAAAATGCCAATTATTGAGACCTGGAAGTTTGGCGCGAAGAGGGACTATCACGGAGGCTTTCTGGAAATTGACGAGTGCCATTTTGACCTCTAGCGTGACGCGCCATGCACTGAATTGGCATTCGTCTTACAGCTGAAACTTAAAATAGCCATAACTCCTTACCCGGTTATCGAATTTTGACTAATATTATATCGTTGGAAAGCTTATTCAATTATCTATAATTTGGTATATAGTAGGACATAAAGTTCATCCTATACAATGAGTTATAGTTGATTGAAGTTGACCGAAGTTTTGATGCTTACTCAAACTCGAACGATTGGAAATCTTTCAACTCGTCCTTGAGTTAGGGGACTTCTATGATCTTAATTCATGCTCAAATTGATTTCCACACTACATAATTGATGAACATACTAAGTTTGCATTGTATTTATGGCTTTTGTAACCTTTAAGAGAAGAAATGACGGTTTACATTCTAGCCCAAAAATGCGGGGTGTTACATGAAAAGACTAAAATTTGACCGCCCAGTCAGTACGGGTGACCTTACGACTCATAGGGTCACCTTACGACTCGTAAGGTCCCACTCGTAGTCTGTACAATGTTCATAATAACCAACACTGACTTTGCTATGAGTCATACCATATGACTCATACTCGGATATTACAACTCGCATGGTTTAGTCGTTGTTAAAGCGAAAATAATTGGACATCACACTAGTTAGGCTACGGAAGAGACTATATGACTCATTTTGTGTCTTTACGACTCATAACCCCCTAGTCAAAGTCATAGAAGAAACACCAGGACAACCTACTATCCAGGCTATGATTGGGTCCTTAAGACCTATAAAGACTCCCTACGACTCGTATGGAGAGTCGTAGTCTCAGCAGTAAAGATAAAATCTTAGAAATTTTCAGGGACCAAAATCTGGGGTGTTACTTTCTCCTACCCTTAGGATCAGTCGTCCCAAAATAATGAGACAAGGCATCCCTTAGCACGATTTAACATGGAATACAACCACACTTACCTTTAACCTAGTCAGAAAACAAAGATGATAAGGATATCAAACTATCCTTTAACAAAGTCAGAAAAAAAAAGATGTTAAGGAATACACACACCTTATGCACGATTACCTGAAGCGGGAAACAAGAACAAATATTGGGACTTCTTGTCTTCTTCAGCTTCCCAAGTAGATTCTTCACACTTTTTGTTCCTCCATAAAACCTTTACCGAAGCTACATCCTTCGCTCGCAACCGATGGTCTTGCCAATAAAAATCTTAGTCAGGACTTCTTCGTAAGATAACGAATCCGAGACACCAACATGCTCTAAAGGAACAACCAAGGAAGGATCTCCCACACACTTCCTCAACATTGATACATGAAAGACCGGATGGATAGATCCCAAACTTGAAGGCTCATAATCCACTTGGCCCAGTCACCTCAAATATGATATGAACCAACATAAAAGGGACTGAGCATCCCCTTCTTTCCAAACCGTATCATTTTTTTCATAGGAGACACCTTTAGGAACACCAAATCATCCACATCAAACTCCAAATCCCTTCACCTTACATCTTTATAGGACTTTTTGGGACATTGGGAAGTCTTGAGTCTATCCCAAATCACCTTCACCTTTTCTATAGCATGGTAAACCAAGTCGGGACCATACAATATATTCTCATCAACCTTAAACCATCCAATGGGAGACCTACACCTCCTACAATACAAAGCCTCAGACGGAGCCATCCCAATAATAGAGTGATAGATATTATTATATGAAAACTCAGTGAGCAGAAAATGATCAACCTAACTACCACCAAAATTGATCACACAAGACCATAGCAGATCCTCCAAAATTTGTATCATCCTTTCTGTATGACTATCATCTGAAGGTGGAAAGCGATGCTTAGGTTCACCTTAGTTCCCAAAACTCACTGAAAGGAACACTAAAAGTGAGATGAAAACTAAGTACCTTGATAAGATATGATGGAAACTAGAGAACCATGCAACTTCATGATCTCCTGAATAAAGAGCTTAGCATAATTCTCCACTAAATAATTAGTCTTTACAGGTAGAAAATATGTGGACATGGTCATCTTATCAACAATGACCCAAATCGAATCAAACAGATGGCGAGACGCGGAAGACCAATAATGAAATCCATTTTACTCATTTTCTATTTCTACACGGGCAACCTAATTTCTAAAGATAAACCACCAGGCCTCAAGTGCTCAACCTTAACTTGTTGACACACTATGCACTTGGCCATAAAATTGGTCACATTCCACTTCATGTTATTCCATCAATGGTTCTCTTTCAAATTATGGTACATCTTTGACAAACCAGGACTAATAATGTATCTTAACTCATGAGCTTCAACCAAGATTCTCTCTTACAGACAATCTATATCAAAAACATATAATCTACATTGGTACCTAAATATACCATCACCTGGAATCTTAAAAGCCATCACCTTCTGGTGACCTACATCATCCTTGATCTGCATCAAAATATGGTCCAAGACCTATTTCTCCTTTACTTCATCACTAAGAGATGACTTTACCACCTCTTGCACAACCACACCACTATCTTTGGAGTGTAACAGATGAACTTAAAGAATAGAAAAATGGTGAATATCCTTTACCAAACCTCACTTCTTCTCAGAAATATGAGATGAGCTCCCCATGGATAACTTTCCAAGAGAATCAACAACCATATTAGCTTTACCTAGATGATAATAAAGACTCATGTCGTAGTCCTTTAGAAACTCAATCCATTTCCTCTGCCTGAGATTTAGCTTCTTTTATGTGAACACAAACAACAAACGCTTATGGTCTTAGAAGATATAAACATGAACCCCATATAAATAGTGATGCCAAATCTTTAAAGAAAAGACCACAACCAATAATTCACAATCATGAGTTGGATAATTCTTCCCATGCACCTTCAAATGAATAAAAGAATATGCAACCACCCTGTAATGCTTCATTAACATACAACACGGTCCCACCCGAGATGCATCACACTAAACAACTAAGCCATCGGTACCTTTGGAAAGAGTCAAAATTTGAGACGAAGTAAACTTATCCTTCAACTTCTTGAAACTACCCTTATAAGCATCAGACCATATAAAGTTTACCTTTTTATTAGTCAGGTTGGTCAATGGGGCTGCAATAGAAGAGAAAATTCCCTCAAACCTTCTATAATTATTGGCTAAACCCAAGAAGCTCTGAATATTAGTTGGAGTCATATTTCTAGGCCATTTCTTAACCACTGCAATTTTCTGTAGATCCACCACAATCCCTTCACTAGATAAAACATGGAAAAGATAGGTCACAACATTCAACTAGAATTCATACTTTGAGAATTTGCATACAATCACTAATCCTTTAGGGTCTATAACACTATCCAGAGCTGATCGGTATGATCTGTCTCACTCTTGGAAAACATAAAGATATCATCAGTAAACACAATTATGAAAAAATCCAAGTACTAATGGAAGACCCAATTCATAAGATCCATTAATGTCTTTGGGGTATTATTCAAACCAAAGTACATCACCAAAAACTCAAAATCACTATACCGAGTTTGCAAAGAAGTCTTAGGGATGTCCACCTCCCTAATCTTCAACTGATGGTACCCAGACAGAAGATCCACCTTAGAAAAGTATTTAGCACCCTGATGTTGGTCAAAGAGATCATCAACCCTATAGGGTGGATACTTATTCTTCACAATCATACTATTCAATTAGTGGTAATCTATGAACATATAAAAAGACCCAACCTTCTTACGAATGAAGAGAATCAAAGCACCCTAGGGAGAAATACTAGGGAAGATGAAACACTTATCTAGAATATCTTTCAACTACTCCTTAAGTTCTTTCAATTCTTATGAAGACATTTTATAGGAAGGGATAGAAAAAGGATAATTTTCCAAAAGAAGATTAATCCCAAAATCTATTTCCTTATTGGGAGAAACATTTGAAATATAATCAAGAAACACTTTAGGAAACTCATATACCACTAGGACAGATTGCAAAGAAGGACCCCCAAGTTAGAATCTTTAACATGCACTAAGTGGTATAGACTCCCCTTGGAAATTAATTTCTAGGATCTAAGATAAAATAAAAACCTTTCCTTAGGCACTAGTGAACTATCTTCCTACTCAATCACTGGCTCATTCGGGAATTGGAAACTAACCCTATGGGTCCGACAATCAAGTGATGCATACCATGAGTGGAACTAATATATCTCTAAATTCACTTCAAAGTCAAACATGTCTAATTCAAATAGGTCCACTGACATCTCCATACCATAAATGGATATCACACAACCCTTATAAACTCTTTTATCCATAATAGAGTTACCTACTGGTAGAATAGAAAAGGGTTTAGGAATACACTCAAGACCAAAACAAAAATGAATACCAATATATGGGTAACATATGAGAGAGTAGATCTAGGATCACAAAGACAATATACATCATAGGAGAAGAGTTTTAGCATACCAGTAACAATATCAGGAGATAACGCAGAATCCTGATGGGTGGCAAGAGCATATAGTCAGTTCTGACCAGTCCTGAAGCAAAAAGTAGTACACTTTGGTACGGGAGCTAAAAATGTAGCGACTGGGACCTTATTAGACCTAGTAGTAACATTGGTTGAAGGATAATTACTGTTAATATGTCTAGGTTAGCCGTATCTAAAATACTTATTCCTCCCCTTATCACAAAACCCATAATGTTACTATCTGCAAAATCTATAAGAATGATGGGACAAAGTTAATTGGGCCCCACTAGCTGAAGATTGGGTACCTTATACCTTAAACTTATTGTTTCTCTAGAAGCAGCGATTATCGGATAGTTTAGGATATGGGTCACTAGCTATAGAATAAGAACAAGAACTCTCCACTTCTTCTTAGACCACTGCCTGCCATTTCTACCGCTACTTTGCTGACCTCCACCCTAACCCAGATATCAAAACTTCTTACTATGCCTCACCCCTATTTTTGCTTGCTACTTCTTTTATTCCTTGACCTATTACATATACACCATAATTTAAGAGATGTCAATGTGAATGTTTAGAAAGGAAGCCTTACATTTGAACACCAAGTCTTGAGACATGCCCAAATCAAACTTCCTCATCTTATCTCTCATGCTAGAAACTAGCTCAGGGGAATAACGAGACAACTGTAGAAACTTTAAGGAATACTCCTTCACAGACATCTTACTTGCTTTAAATACATAAAGTTGTTAGCCATCACCTCCCTCAACTCCTGCAAAAAAAAGCTATCAATAAAAACATCATAGAAATCCCCCATAAAGCCAACTCTGTATCGTCTCCCCTAGACTAGTCCTACTCCTCATACCACTGGTATTCCATATCTTTCAGCAGGTAAGCAGTGGATTCCACACCCTCAGAGTCAAAAGTATGCATCACATGAAAAATTTACTCTATATCATCTATAAAACCTTAAGGATCTTTCTCAACATTAGTACCAGTAAAAGTCAGAGTATTTAGCCTCATAAACTGGATAACCTCAGTGGCCTTTGAAGAACATAAAGCAGCACTAGCACGGCCCGATTTACGTGACTAAGATGTTACCAATTGGGTCAATAGATGAATGAAAAGATAGAACTCAACATTGGTAACATCTCCTGTAGGTGACCGAGCAGGGGTATTACCAGCAGAAGAAGATCAGTGGGAATTAATGAAACTCCACTAGGGCAATCAGAAGATGTGACCCTAGGACTGGTCTAAATTTCATTAGTAGGATGTATCCTATCCACATTGTCCTCAAGTGGGATAGGGGAGTTTCCACGAGCATCAGATCTTTTGGGAGGCATGATCTGAAAAGCAAACAAACGAGAATTAAAGGAGATTTAAACACCTTAGACACTATAACCTGAAAGTAGATCACAAGAAAGGGGAACATTCCTAAATGACTCTTAACCTTTCTCTTATAAGTATGGAATACTATTCACCCATAAAAGAGACTCTACTAGACATGACTATATGGACTTCCAATGAAACCAAACCTAGGCTCTGATACCAACTTTGTCATGACCCGAACCACGGTATGGCCATGATGGGAATATTAAGTCTCACTGAGTACCGAAGACACCCTCTTTTCCTATTCGCATAGAATGAACCAGACCTAGAAGTGACTGAAATCTAAACAAATAACAAGATAGAAAGATGATAAAAATTAAGGATGACTAAGAGTGTCAACATCAAATACCCAACTAGAGTAATATCCATAAAGACTCTACAAAAAAAATATATATTGGGACATGCCCCTGACTCGGATAATGACAATGAAAATGATAATAAACTCTTACATTCTAATATATGAAAGTAAATTGATGAAATAAGCAAGTCTTCTAGAGAATGGAATCTCACCACTTCACTACACCAACCAAGGAACTGAGCCAACCTAACACTACAAAGAAAACATAGAAGTATCTCTGATGCCTGCATCGCATGGGGATACAACATCTAGAGACGGTTAGTGGGTTAAGTGCTAGCATGTAACTCAGGGATAGGGGATAAAATAATGCCAAGTCAAATACAACTCAAAACCATATGAACATCATCATATACATATATAAATAATATGCCGAGATAGGGAACAAGGCTTAGAATGAAGTAAAATATTACTCTAGAAGATGTAGCTCAATCATCATAAACGAGAACCCATGGGGTATATGGGTTCAACTCCCCCTGATGAAAGGTCCCCTGTGCATGTTATCTATATGAATCAGAGGTATAAAGAAATACTAGGTAATTCCCCAACCCTACATCAGTCCAAGATACAAATATATCAATAGTGCAAACCATTTACATAAGTCATCAAGCCCAAACATCACGTCAGCAAACATGAGTTTCCAGTACAAGTCATCCAAGACCCACACGTTCATGGCTTATCTACATAACCTCCATTAAGCCATATTTAAAACAATTTTTACGTAACCCATTTATTAACCAATGAAGTAACTGTTAAGGTACACTATGGGTATCGCTATGCCCTTGCACTTTCAAGCTTATCTCTATGCCAAAACAATCATATTAACTTGGGAAATATCTTGGACCCTTTATATTATCAATTCAAATTGGGGGAATGCATTGACCCCCTTTTTTCATTAAATCAAACATAGACAATAGTGTTTTCAAAATCCATGTTCATTGTTTAATTATTTATGAAACGCAATAACATAGGTGAGTAAGTCAAACCAAGTGACAATTTTACAATTCAAAGCCATTTCCATAAATGGGTGTAGGGAACACAATTATTCAAAACCAATTCCAATCTCAAAACATCAGTTTGGGGGAAACAATGGACCCTTAGTTTATTCACCATTCCCATGAACCCCATAAGTTTAAAACTATTAAAAAGGCATAAATAATACATAATAAATTAAGGGAAAACAATTTAATAATCAACCATGTCAAAACCCTCAGACACATTAAAACATACATTCAAAACCATCCTATTAAATCATTTAAATACATGTTTTTCAAAATGTAATAATTAGGGAAGAGTAATATGTTTGAAATACAAAGACTTATGGAGAGAATTCAACCCTCGAGCCCTTAGATGACCAAAATCTTATAAACCGTAAGTATATTGACTTTCGAGAATTTAGAGAGTTTTTAGAGTGTTTTGATTGTGTTATGAATAAGAAATAACCCCCTTGTGTGTTGTAGGGACATGGGGTTTGAGTATTATAAAAGGGGAATTGACCAAAATACCCTTAATAAAAAGACTAAAAGTAGACCGACCAGTCACTATAGGTGACCTTACAAATCATAGGTCACCTTACGACTCGTAAGGTCCCACTCGTAGTCTGGACAGTTTCCATGATCACCAATAGTGGCTCGGCTACGAGCCGTACCATACAACTTGTACTCAGTCATTGTAAAAGTAGTAAAAATTAGGCATCACACTAGTTAGGCAATGAAAGACACCATATGACTCATTTTGAGTCTTTATGACTCATAAATCGGAAGTCGTAGTCAAAGTAGAAACTCCAGGCCAACGTACTGGCCAGGATACCAACGAGTTCTTAAGACCTGTCAAGACTCCCTACAACTCATATAGAGAGTCGTATTTTGGGTATTAAGGATAAAATCTCATAAAATTTTAGGGACCAAAATCTGGGTGTTGCATCCATGATTAAGTAAGAATTGGGGAGGCAAAACCCACTTAACATAGAACCCATATCATACTTTAAAGAGGGGATACAAATGTGGAAAAATTGTGGATAATAACTTGGGTTAGCTCCTTTAATAACATATCTTAGAAATAAATATGGTAATTGAGGAAATAGATTGGTGAATTTGCTACACTTGTGAGGTGTTTGAAATAACCCAATTGTGATATTTGGTGTGTAATTGAAAGATTAACATCAATATTCTTTAATAAATCCTTCCCAATACCCTCAACTAAATATGGAGGAATTATTAATGACCCATGCATGACTCTTTTCTAGGATTATATAACCCTAAGGTTTCTCCTTAATTGAATTCACTCCATGATGTTTCAATCTCATAATAGTGTTGAAATGTTGTTATTAAAAACATACCCAACCCCCCCCCCCCCCCCCAATTTACATTTATATGTTATTTTATTTTGTAGTATGAGTTTACATCTAGTTAACTACCAACACTCGTAGGTATTGAATTCTACGTCTTTACTCTATGTGGATTCGACCCTGATTCTTTGTTGGGTAAATATATTTATGATGATCTCTTTACACCCAATTTGAGGGTAATTTTTAGTTTTGTCAAAAATGGTGTCGTTTCCAAAGAGTGAAACATAGTTTTAACTTTTGTAGTGCTTTTAGAGACCTTGGGTTAGCCATAGTGTTTTTGTTTACATTATTTGTTATTTTTATCTTTTCTTAGGTTAGAATAATAGCATACACACTACCATGAGACAACATGGTAGTAATGAAGTCTCTTTTGATGGGCTTGAGGATATGGATTATCTTGGAAATACAGGCCGAGCAAGTGCTATTCATTTTCAACTGGAGAATGGTAATAAAGTGTTTCACGTTACTAGTGTGGTTCTTTATTTTCTTTAAATAAAAGGGTTATTTGGACTCCAAGTGCATGAGGATGCTAATATACACTTGGAGAACTTTATTGATATGTTCTCTTCATTTGACATAACCCATATTTCTTAAGAATTAACTTGGTTACGTCTTTTCCCATTCTCTTTGATAGGAGAATCAGTCTTATGGTTGTGGTGTTTGCCCGTTGGATCTATCAATTCATGGGTTGTGATCACGAACACATTCTTATATAGGTACTTTTGCCCTTCTTGAATATTTCAACTAAGGTATGATATCACTAACTTTTTCTAACTTAATAATGAACCATTATATGAAGTTTGGTAACATTTCAATGATAAGTTCATGCACTTCCCAAATCATGAGGTTCAAGAGAAAATTCTTCTTCAAATTTTATATAAGTCCTTGGATTAATTGAACAAAATTGTGGTTGATAATATGGTTGAGGGTTCTCTTGTCAAGTTATCTTATGGTGTTATGGCGACTTTGTTAGATCAAGTGAAAAAAAATAGACAATGGCATATAAGGGACACTGAGGTGACCGTGGTGTCCCCCACTATTTCTTTTGTAAGCAAAGAGGAAAAGAACAAGGATGAGAAAAAGGATAAAAATATAGCCAAGGTGATGACCTAACTTAACCTTCTTACAAAACATATGATGGGGGATCCTCCTAAGGAGATCAATATTATTGAATCGAAGAGTACTAGTGCTTATTATGGTGAATAAGAGGAGAATCTTGATGAGTATATTAGTTTCTTATCAAACCATTTAGGGGTTCCCACCCTACCTATCAAAGGCAAAGTGGGAATCAAGGTTGGAAGAATTGAAATCGAGATAGAGATTGGAGAAATAGAGAGAGTGATAGAGACTAGAATTTATGAAATAGGATAGAGATTATAAACAGTACCTATATCCTCAAAATAGGTCAAAGGAGAAAGAGTCAAGCTTCTTTGATCCAGAAAAATTAAAGAATGCAGATGTCTTAGCCCAAATTCTACTACGTGTAGAAGGAATTGACAAAATGGTGAGGGAGATAAATAGTGACTTCTCTCAACTAATCCAAATAGAGACATCCCATTGGCCTCTATTAAGTAATTTGAAATTCAATTGGGCCAAATCTCAACTAAACTCAATGCTAGGCCAAAAAGGAGGTTTTCCAAGTGAGACGATGGTCAATCCCAATAACACCGCTCATGTTATGGCCATTGTCACTAGAAGTGTTTGAACTCTTAGTAAAGATATATTTGAGTTTGATAAAAATCCCAATGAAAAGACACATGCTGAACAAATAAAAAAAATAAAGAGGTTAGAAAAGACAAGTGATCATGCTCAAAGACCAATGAATCAATTGTTGGGAACCCGATGGTAGTTGAAGAAAAGTTTGAGAATGAGGAAATTCCTAAAGTGATCGGTGGTAATGTGCAAAAGTAAATGATTCACCAATTTTTCCATTACCACCAAAAAAAATTCCTTCACCATATCCACAAAGGCTTAAAAAGAAAGAAGATGATACCAAGTTCAAGAAATTACATGCAAAATTTGGCAACCTATCAATAAATATTCCATTGTTAGAAGCTCTACAAGAGATATAGGGATATGCTAAATTCATGAAGGACTTTGTCTCAAAGAAAAGATTTGTGGACTATTAAATTATCAAGGTAACTCATAATTGTTGCACTATTATTTGAAACACAATGATGAAGAAGAAAGAAGACCCGAGTGAATTAACCATTCCTTGCACTATTGGTGTATAAATTTGGAAAAACATTGTGTGATCTTAGAGAAAGCATTAACTTGATGCCGTATGTCATGTTTAAAAAGGTAGGCTTAGGTGCTCCTATGACCACCACCATGAGGATTTTAATGGTCGACCGTTCAATAAAAAAACCCATTAGCGTGTTGTATAATAATATGGTCAAAGTTTATTGATTTATTCTTTCATCCAATATTATCATTATCAATTGTGAAATTTATCATGACATCTCAATCATTCTTGGAAAGCTATTACTTATCCCCTAAAGAGCCTTATATGATATGGAATATGGTAAAAAGGACTTTTGGGTAAACAATGAAGAGGTCTCCTTCAACGTGTGCAAGACTAAAAATCAACCAATGGACTTGCAAGTGGTGCCGGTGATTGATCTGATGGACGATAAAGTGACCAACACTATAGAAGTAGATCTTGGAGAGACCCCTGAGTTAAAGAACTCGATAATTAAGTTGAGTAAAATGAATGACAAAGCTCTTAACTTGACAACAGGATTTGGTTCTTATGAAAGAAGCACTTGTGAGTAGTCTAAGGTTAAAAAACTCATTGGTTCTATATGGTTCCCCAGGAGTTAGTCAACTAAATTCAAAAAGAAGAAGACACAACAATTTGAGCGATTGACCAGAGAGTTCCTTGTGGGTAATCATGTGTTCCTTTTTAATCAAAGATGAATCTCTCCGCAAAAAAATATCAAGTGGTCGGGCCCATTCTTTGTCTCAAATGTCTATTTAAATGAAGAAATTTATTTAGAGGACCATGAGAAAAAGAGGTTCGTGGTGAGTGGTTAGGGATTTATAAATTACCATGTTTGGGAGCTTGAAGAAACTGAGGTTGGTTCGCTTCGATTAAAAGACCCAAAGTGAGAATGAATGGACGTCGTGCCACGATGTTAAATCAAGCACGAGATGTGAGGTAACTTATCATTGCGATAAATTTGGCATGTATCTTTGGAATTCAGATTGTTTATTTAGTTTTTGATTTTGATTTGATTAATCCCTAAAATCTGGGCACTTTGAAGGTTATTTGAGCAACTTTGGAGACAATAAGTGGATTATAATTTAGTTTGGAGAGGCATCCGTGAAAAATAGAGGAACTGAGTAGTCTCACTTATCGTAATTGCAACACTAAGATTGTGATCGCGATCTAGACTCTTAGGGATGCCTCGAGTAAGACCCAGTTATCACAATCGCCTAAGGTGGCCGCGATCGCGATGCCTCATGATAGGGGAATATCACAATCATAAGTCGTTATTGTGATCGTGATCCTAATAGTTATAAAAAGGCTTAACCATCTAAAAATGGTTCCAACACCCTCTCCTCTTTATATACCCAAATTTAATTAATTTTTATCAAGTCGAAATGGTTTTTAGAGTGATATTAATCCATATTGTCATACAAACATCAGGTATCTCTCTTGAACCTCCTCTTTAATTGTGTAAAGTGATTCTTAGAAGCATGCTTAGGTCCAATAGTTGGGTTTGTGATTTATTTGCTTGATTGGTGTTTGAAATTAAATTGTTGAAGTTTTTTGGTGTGTACATGATTGGGGAAGTCTTGAGTACCTAAGTTTTTTCAAAATGAGTAAGATATTGTGGTGCACACCAAGTGATTGACAAAATGCCCAAATGGGTTCTTTGATGCTTTTTATATGATTTAGAGGGAAATTCTTAGTGATTTTGAATGAAGGATCATGTTATTTGATTTATATATCATGTTTTAACAAAATTAGGGAAAATTGCAACATTTGAACGAGGAGAAACTTAGGGACGATGAATACTTAAGTGTCGTGATCTCCACTCAGCATAGTGAGATCGCAACACTTGAGGCTTGTCTGTAAGGTCTTTGACATGTCGCAATCTCGACAGTAGAGTGTGATTACAGCACCTGAGGTCTGCCTACATATTTTCCCATAATCTTGGCACTTAATCTTTAATCCCCAACTTGATCCTTGCGCCATTTCTTTAGCTTCGTGCTGTCATATAATATTGTTTTCACATAATAACCTTTAAAGTTCATGTTTTTTTTATAGTTTTTAGGTTTTCAAAAGCTAAGAATGGTAGATTTTGACCAAATTTTTTTTTCTCCCCTGACTATCAAGAAGTTTACTATAGAGAGTTGGCCAATAAGAAATTATTTCCTAAGCGAGTCATCTTATTGGAGCAAGTACCCGAGAAACTCCCAGTCTTTTATCAAAAGTTAGAGGTGACAAACTAGAAATACTTTAACCCAGAACCATGCCTGGCAAATAAACAATGTAAGATATTTTTATGCAAATCTTATAGAAGTGAAACTATCTAACCCAGTTATGAGAATTAGTGGCAAGGAGGTGTGTTTTGGATCCGATGAGATTAACGGGTTGTATAAATTTCCTAATGCTGATCATAGAGAGTTTGAGGCAAGAGATTGTGCCCAGGTAGTTGGTTGGCTTTACAGTTTTTCCCAGGGAGAGAAGTACCATGGGGAACCATAAAGATAGGGATCACTTTGAATGAGTTTAAGACAGAAGCAAGGATTTAGCTTACAATTATCTATAGCCGTGTCTTTCCGAGCACAGATATAATAAACATCCCTGTCATGTGAGCCCAGATGGTAGACTATATTTTAGACATAATTCCTTTGAATGTTGGTCGCTTTTTTATATATTGGAGCTCAGGTGGTAAAAGTCTCGATGTGGGCCCATGCTAATATTTTTGTTCCTAATGACTGAGCTATGTAAGCGGAAGGAGTTAAAGAATATCTTGGGGATAATTTGATTACCCCGAAGACACCTATTTACTTATAGAAGATGCGTGTTGAAGGTGAATCTTCTAAGAAAAAAGAGAAAAGTTGATTTAGGTAATTAGGTCAAAGATGATATCAACTTTTGTATAATCAGTAGGGCTATATGAAGAGTTGCTAAGTTAGATGTGGATCAACAAGGATTTGGTATCCAAATTACCTACATAGTTGGGTAAGTCTTCTACAGGTCGTACTTCCTATGTCTCCCAAAGTGAGTATGATAAGCTTATAGAAGATCAGAAGAAGCAAAGAGCCACCATGGCTAACTTAGAAAAATCTTAAACCTCCCTGGTAAAGTCACATCAAGATATGAGTAAATATCATCCTAAAATAAGGAGGAGGGAGAAAAAGTAGGACTAGTTCTTAACCCAGATATGGAAAGGGGTGAAAGGGTTATGGAAGGTCCTGAAACCAAAAGATATTTCCATCTGCAAGGATAGATGTTGATAATAAGATTCAAACACGGTGGTATAAGGATGAGGAGCCTAATTATGATATGCCAAGAACGATATAGAGAGTGACGGTAGCTCATGATATGGTTTTATGGAGCCTCTTTAACTCTTTTATGTTTTATGATACACAATAAGGACACTACAACTTTTTAGTTAGGGCTGCCCTCTCTCCAAATTTCATATTTGTCATGTAATGTTTGGATGATATTATTCATGTTTCTTATGGATATTTGTATTAGTCAGATGTTTTTGAATTTTACTATTTGGATGATTTGATCATTTGGTTTGTCATATTGGTTACTCTTGTCATGCCTATGTTTTGTAGGGATTTTATGGATTAGTTATTTTACTTTTTTTTTCATTTCTAGATTTTTATTTCCTTTTTTGATAGTAATGTTGGATGAGCCTTTCCCCATGAGTGATGACATTCTTAAGGGAAAATCATCGTGCTTAGGTGTGGAGTCGTATATGCAGTAGAATTCTGGGTACCCAAGGCATTATAAATTGTGATTAGCATGGCGACCATGGTGAATTTTGTGTATTCATTGTTTTATTTCTCTTGAAAAGCTGTAGTATGAAATAGTGGCTTGCTTAGTTCTAACATTTGTTAATCTTGTATGGTGAAATATAAAACAATCACCCCCCTCTTTCTAAACATTTTTTGTCAAAATCAAGGGCGTGGAAGTGAATGATTTTGTAACAAACCTTTGCCTTTTCATGTGACTCTTCATTCTTTAGTGGTGGTAGTGTGATAAAGGACTCCTTTTATTCTTAAGTAGGAAACACAATCGATCTTTCTAGTGTAGTTTGCATGCCAGGTATGGTCATCTTTAGTCGAATGATTCTTGCTCTTACTTGTGTCATCAAGAACTTTCCTTGTTGGTCTTTCAAAAATAATATTGATCATGCACGGTTGGAGAAATTATCTTAGGTTGTGTTTGTCATTGTTGAAAGCCACTTTATCCTAAAATGTTTACCTATGTATTAATGGTAAACCTAGTCACATTTTTAAGCATATTAACATTTATTTGGAAACCACATTACAAGCCTCAAATTATCTTAGGAAGGAAATGAATGTTAATGCTTTCAAAAGATGGGTGAACTAAAGTAAAAAAGGTAGGCACGCGTGTGGTTAAAAAGGTATGGAGTGGACAATGATACAAGGTTGATATATATAAGACCCCTTAAAATTTTGATCATTTTATTTTTCACCCTCCTGCATTTGTAATGTCAATTTTTTACTTGAATTATGTTTAAGGATGTTAAAAGTTTTTTTTGGGAAAGTTTCAGATTTTTTGAAAGAGGTTCGAGGTCATTTTGGGATCCTGAGGCAGTGAGGATCCACGATAAGGCCATGTCATGGAAGTTAACCTCCATGATATTGGCGTGGCACAAAGGCTAACCTTCATGATATTGGTGTGCCACACCAGATTTTTAATGTCATCCAACTTTTGATTTTTTTCACTTGGGGTGAGGGGCTTTTAGTCCTTTTACCCTTTGTAAGACATCGTAAATTAAAATAACTCCATTCCCTTCAGTTTTTAAAAATTAAATCATTCTCTTTCATTCTCAAACTCAAAACCTAACATTCAAGACTTTTATAGTGAATTCATCATCCTGTCTACAAACTTCAAATTGACTTCAATTTCTTGTGTATTTTAGGCGTGTTTCTAGTCCCTAAAATTGAATTTTATACTGTGGCATTTATTGAATGGATTACATGTGATTTAAATTGTGGTTTTTCTTATTACTGATTGAATTACATATCCCATGTTTTAAATTGTTTATTTAAACTTTAAATTGTTATGTTTAGGAAAGAATTAGTAAAATTATTAAATGGTTGGAATGAGGGATACGGGTTTCCTCAAATTGGATGAATTTTGGATTTGAATTGGCATTAACCTCAACCCACTTTAAGATTTTTTTTCAAATATGGAAAATTGCACGGTTTAACTTGTCTTTGAACCTAATGCATTTCATTAATGTATAAATGGATTTGGATGGCCTTGGTGGGCATGGTTTGGATTTTAAATGGAACTTGGAAGTCAATGTGGTTATGTGGATTGGTTTGGCATGTTTAGTATATCTTGAAAGCATAGTTGTATGAAGATACCAAGTGGTAAATGCCTTAATGAATGACTCATGGGTTATTGGTTGGTTTTATGTACAAATTATTATAAATTGGGCATAAAGGGGATTGTGTAGCTATCAGTGAAGGTATAAGTCCTGGGGGTACGAACTCTGGAAACCATGTTGGTATTGGGAGTCTATATGACCATGTTGAAATGACCCGCCCTGGGGACTTTTCATAATGGGCGTCCTAAGTCCAACCAGGACCGGAGACCACCCCCGTTAGCCAACCTAACCTCCATCAGCCTGCCCTGAGTTGGCTGAATTTCTAGCATGTAACAAGACATTGTAGTAGCTCACATAAAGACTCTAGGAATAGATCACAATCGTTCCCGACCTAACCAAGTCCAACCATCCCATACCAATAATCCAACCATGCTAAATCATACCAAAACAAGGGACATAAACCAGGCCATAACCAAGGATATTCCAAAACGTAATATAATCCCAAATGAAATAGGATGGAACAGTGAGAAATTTTGTCCGATGATGCCAGCCTCAATACCAATACCAATTCTAAGGCTGACACCAATACAAATCCCACCCATTCTAACCCATAGAAATACCACAAAGCCTCTATCCAAAAAAGTAATGAAATATGGTTGGGACATGCCCCCAACCATAGCCAAGACCAATATCCAAAATAAAATCAAAGTGTCTTGAAATATCCATAGCATGAAATGGAGCCTTCCGAAAGGATGGAAGATCACCACTTCAGTCCAAATGCTGATCCTCGAGTCAATCACTATGTAGGAGGAGTAGAACGACTAGTTCCTCCATACCGTGGGTATACAACCGCTAGTAGACGGGGATAGCGAGTGACCGCTAGCATGATCTTAGGGTAAGGATAAAATAATGCCATTTAAAAAACATAGTAGAACCATCCATATGCACACAACCATACATATATATCAATAACCATGACAGGAAAAGGGACCGGGTTTCGAATGCCTTTAAAACATTTACATAGGTTGTGTAGCTTTGCCATCCTAAACCACCCATAGGATATATGAGTTCAGTTCCCCCTGCTAAAATGGGCCTCAGTGCATGTAGCCTCATGTCCAGGGAAGAAAACCTTGGGATGACAAGTACATCCCCCAAGAATAGTGTGACATCATACACATGGTCACCAAGTCAAACCTCATATCAGCAAATATGAGTTTCCAGTTTTGGTCCCCCTGGGGCCTCCACCTTCCATGACTTTTCTACACATTCGACCATTATTTCCCAATTAAAACCATTTTCCAAATAACCAAAACATTATCCATTTATTAACCAAGGACATTAATATTGGTATCTTCACACCAATCCTTACTTGCAAGTATTATCCATAGCCAACCATATAGAGGTTTATGGGGACTTTCAAGTGCCCTTCCATTTACGATGTTAAACCACTTGGGGGATTCCATGTGACCCTCAAGCATAACCATTAGTCATTTACCATTCCAAGCCATTTGAACCATGCATAATTCTTTTACCAAGTTTTAAAACAAGAAACAGTTCCATTAAAAGTAGTTAATGCATTGAACATATCTTTATAAGCATTTTGTCAAACACATTGGGGGCATAAAATAACCAAAACCACTTCCAATTACCATTAAACCATTCGCATTCAGTCCAATTATCCAAAACCACCATTAATTCATATAACTATATAAATAAAACCATGGGAAACCATAACCAACCATTTAATTTCAAAACACCCAAATCATATTTGAAAACCAAAATCATTCAATCAATGAGTCTTTAAAACATTCAAGAAAACCATGAATTTAGATAAAATTAACAATAATAGTAGAGAACATGCCTTAAAACAAGATGATGATGGAAAGAAATCCCTAAGACAAGCCTAAAATTTATCCTTCACTTGAAACCCTAGCTTTCATTACCCCAAAGCTCTTAGGAGAATTATGGAGTATTTTAGAAAAGTTTCTAAGTATTAATCAATGGAATAATAGGTTAAATAACCTCCCAAGTAGGTTAGAAGTTCTGGAACCTTATTATGATAAGTGGGAAAATGTCAAGAATACCCCTACTTAAGTTTCATCAAAATCCCGTCGCAAGGGTATAACTGACCCACACGAGTCGTACCTTCTAATATGATTAGCATCCTCCACTCGTATCTTGTCCTCAACCCTTTGATACAACACTGTGTAGCATATGACTCATCCAGCCAATTCATATTGACAACATACGATCCGCATCCTTTATCCGTACCCCTAGCAGATTTAAGATCAAGGAAGATTCTAACACTATCCACTATATGAGTCTATGGTACGACTCATACCCTGGCTTACGATTCATGATGAGCCACTCATACTCGGATCGAACCCAAGTAACCAAGTCTAAGATTATGTTAAGGAACCAAATAATCCATAACAACCAATATGACTTTTACCCGTTAGTCGTATCTATTCCAGTAACCAAAATCCATCCTACCAACCAAAAATGGTCAGTATACGACTGAACCTTACCATTCGTACCCCAACATACGGCTTGCACCTTTAAGTTATATTGGGTCCAGAGACCAGAATTCTAGGAAATTTTCTAAGGGTCAAAACCCAGGGTATTATAGTCTCCCCCACTAGGAACATTCATCCCCAAATTATGGATAAGGAAGGGGTAACTACACGCACGAGTCATTTACATTATCAAATATATATATTCCCAATCTTAAAAAATGTTTGAAAACAAAGAGGCAAAGATATTAATATTTCCTTTAACAAACTCAGAAAATAAAGATGTGTTGAAGACATATACCTTCCGCACATATCCTAGGAGCAGAAAACAAATACGGATATTTGGACTTCATTTCCTCCTTCGCTTCCCATGTAGCTTCTTGCACCTTATGGTTCTGCAAAAAATCCATAACTAAAGCCACATCCTTGGTCTGCAACCGATGAACCTGCCTATCCAAGATCTCAACAGGGACCTCTTCAAAAGACAAGGAATCTGTGAGACCCAATTTTTCCAAAGGAACAACCGAAGAAGGATCACCAATGCAGTTTCTCATCAAGGAAACTTAAAAGACCGGATGAACCAAGATTAAGATAGAAGGCAAATCTAGCTAATAAGAAGCATTACCAGCACTCAGCACAATCTTATAAGGACCCATATATCAGGGACTGAGCTTACCCTTATTAACAAACTGTATTACTCCTTCATGGGAGATACCTTGAGGAAAACCTTATCCCCAACCTCAAATTCCAAGTCTCTACGCCTAACATACGCATAGGACTTTTGGTGACTTTGGGAAAGCATTAGCCTATTTCGAATCACCTTCACCTTATCCATAGCCTGGTAAACCAAATTGGGACCAAATATGTCCACCTCACCAAGATTAAACCAACCAATAGGAGATCTACAACTCCTACCATACAATGATAGCTATTGTTGTAATAAAACTCCACCAAAGGTAGATGCTCAACCTAATTGTCACCATAATCAATCACACAGGATCGAAGCATATCCTTCAATGTCTAAATAGTTCTCTCCACTTGCCCATCAGTCTGTGGATGGAAAGTAGTACCAAGACTCACCTTGGTCCCCAACCCTCTCTGAAAAGACTGTCAGAAGTGAGATGTAAATAGTGTTCCACGATAAAAAACAATCAAAACAGGTACCCCATGCATCTTCACAATCTACTGAAGATACAACTTAGCATAATCCTCCGCCGAGAAGGTAATCCACAATGGAAAAAAGTGCACAGACATAGTCATCCTATCACGATGACCCAAATTAAATTATATTAATTTTGTGACCGAGGAAGACCAGTAACAAAGTCCACATTTACCACTTCCCACTTCCATTCTAGTAAATCAATTTCTTGATACAACCCTCCTGGCCTATGTACTCAACCTTAACTTGTTGAAAAATAATGCACTTGGCCATGAAATCAGCCACATCCCTCTTCATGCTATTCCACCAATAGATCTTCTTGAGATCATGATATATCTTAGTTGAGTTGGGATGAACAACATAGCGCGATTCGTGCACCTCAGCAAAAATCCTTTGTCGTAACCCATCGACATCAGGAACACATAACCTTCTTTGGTACCGTAAAGTACCATCAACACTGATCTTAAACACCATTACCTTTTGCCCACCAAAATCACTCTTGATTTTCATTAAGATAGGATTTATCACTTGTTTCTCCTTAATATCCGCATCAAGAGATGATCGAACCACTTCTTGTACCACTACACCACCATCCTTGGAGTCAAAGAGGCAAACTCCAAGATTAGCCAAACGGTGAATATCGTTCACCAATTCCCGCTTTCCTTTCTCTATATGAGCTAAACTCCCCATGGATAACCTGCTAAGAGCATCAACAACCGCATTAGCATTACCTGGGTGATAGTGAAGACTCATATCATAATCCTTGAGAAGATCAAGCCATCTTCTTTGCTTGAGATTAAGCTCTTTTTTGGTGAACACATACTATAGAATCTTAAGATCAGAAAATATATCCACGTGAACACCATAAAAATAATGCGACCATATTTTCAAAGAAAATGCAACCACCAATAGCTCCAAATCATGAGTAGGATAATTCCTCTCATGTACCAGTCACACAATCACCTTCCCATGCTGCCTCAACACATAACCAAGGTATACCCAAGATGCATCATAATAAACTATGAACCCATCATTTCCTTAACACAAAGTCATAATTAGAGCTGAAGTTAACTTATCCTTCAACTTCTCTAAACTCCCTTCACAAGAATTTGACCAAGAAAACTTGACCTTCTTCTGAGTTAACTTAGTCAAATGAGCAGCTATCGACAAAAAGCTTTCCACAAACCAACTATAATACCCGGCTAAACCAAAGAATCTTTGAATGCTAGATGGAGTCGTGGGTCTAGGCCACCTCTTCACGACCAAAACCATCTGCGGATCCACCATGATCCCCTCATAAGAAATAATATAACCCAAGAAGGTTATAATATTCAACCAAAACTCACACTTGAAAAACATGGCATACAACTGCTATTCCTTTAAGGTCAATAATACCAAACAGAGTTGATTATCATGATTCACTTCGCTTTATGAATAAATCAGAATGTCATCAACGAAAACAGTAACAAAGAGATCTGAATATCGATGAAAACCATGTTTATCAGATCCATAAATGTCGTCGGAGTATTAGTCAACCCAAATGACATTACCAAGAACTCAAAGTGACCATACTGAGTACGAAAAGCCGTCTAGGGATATCCACCTCCCTAATCCTTAGCTGATGGTACCCAGACCGAAGATCTATCTTAGAAAAGGACATGGCACCTTGCAACTGGTCAAACAAATCATCCATCCTTGGATGAGGATACTTGTCCCTAATTGTCACCTTGTTAAACTGTCTGTAGTCCATGCATATCAAAAGGGAAACATCCTTCTTGTGCTCAAACAAAACCGGTGAACCCCAAGAAGATACTCTAGGACAAATAAATCCCTTATCCAGAAGATTATTAAGGTTCTCCTTGAGTTTCCATAACACAGTAGAAGCCATTCTATACGAAGGAATAAAAATTGGATGAGTGTCCAGAACAAAGTCAATGTCAAGCTCTATTTCCCAATCCAGAGGAACACAAGGAAGATCTTCCATAAAGACCTCTATAAACTCATTAACCACTGGAACTGACTGGAAAGATGGACCTTCTAAGTTAGAATCTTTAACCTGGACCATGTGATAAAGACACCCTTTAGTTATTAACCTCCGAGCTCTAAGATAAAAAATAAACTTCCCCCTAGGAGCTAAAGAAACACCCTCCCACTCTAAAAATGGTTCACCAGGGAACCAAAAAATAACCTTATGGGTCTAACAATCCAAGGATGCATAACAAAATTGCAACCAATCCATACCTAGAATGACATCAAAATCTACCGTATCCAACTCAATCAGATCCACCAAGGTCTAGTTGCCAACAATAGATACCACACACACCCTATACTTAGCAATAACTAAGTCATCTACTAGGGTAGAAGTAGAAAAAGTACATGAAATAACTTTCGGATCAAAACCAAAAAATACAACCACATAAGGAGTCACATAGGAGAGTGTGGACCCCAGATCAAGCAAACAATATACGTCACAAGAAAAAAACAATAACTTATTAGTAACAACATCAGGTAATTCCTTGGATTCATATCGAGATAACAAAGCTTACAACCTAGTTTGACCAACACTAGAACCAGGAGCAGTAATAGAAGTTGATGCAATACCACCAGGTGTAGGAGCAAGATATAAAGCCATAGGAATCTTATTCGCCCCTGTAGAAACCTTATTAACCGGATAATCCTAGAGTTGATGGCTTACCCAGCCACACTTGAAGCATTTTTCCTTTCCTTAATCACAATAACCCTGATGAGGATGACCACAAAACTGACATAGAGGGCATGAAAAAATTGACTGACCTCCGTTTGCCTGAGATTGGGAACTCTATGCCTAGAAATTGTCACCACCATGATGACACCTATCGCCTGACTACTAAGGAGAACTAGAAGAAGAGTAGGAACAAAAAATCCCCACATCTTTTTTTGACATTTTCCACCATCCCAACCACCCTAAGATTGAACACCTCTCTTTTAAAAAAAACTGCTCTTCTTACCCTACCTATCTCCAAACTTTACTTGTTTCCTCTTCCCATCCTCTACCCGTTTTATATGAATAGTCAACTTAGTTATATCTATATCCTTAATTAACAAGTTAGTCTTTCTCTCCAAAATCAAATCCCGATTCAACCCAAAAGAGAACTTCTTCATCCTTACTCGCTTGTCAGCCACTAAAGCTGTAGCATACATTGACAATCGATGAAACTTCAAGGCATATTCCTTGACAAACATTCTCCCCTACTTGAGGTTCACAAACTTCTCCATATTTGATTCCCTCAACTCTTGGGGAAAGAAATGATCTAAGAAGGCATTTGAAAAAGTATCCCAGAAGATCGATTCTTCCATATCACCCCTATCCCTATACAACTATTCAGACCATTGATATGCAATATATTTGAGCTAATAAGATGTAAATTTTACCCTTTCCATATTGGTAACCTGCATCACCTAGAATATCTTTTCAATTTTATCCAAAAATCCCTGTAAATCCTCCTCCACCTTCACTCAAAAAAAATAGAAGGACTCATATTTATAACATTGTCCAACCCTTATGGCCTCATTAGAAAAAACAATAGTCGTACCCCGCTCATCCTGAGCAGCGACCATATAAGAAATAACATGAAAGACTGACAAAATTCCACATTAGTCACCTCACCTTGAGGAGGACTAGTAGAAACCTATGAAACTCCCAAACTATTAGCGATAGGACTATGAGATCAAAAATGAGCCCCAAAAGTAGGATGCACCCCTTCAGCATTACCCTTAGATGGGATATAAGTATTATTTTATGTTCCATATCTTTGAGGCATGATCTGAAAGATGAACAAACAAGGATTACAAAAGATTACATGACTGAGACTCAAAGCTTGAAAAAGAATACCAAGAAAGTGAAACATTCCTAAATGCCTTGTCTCTCCCATATGAGTGTGGCACGCTACACTTCCCTAAAAGAGACTCTACTCGACACGACTTTGTGAACTCCCAATTGACTATAAATCTAGGCTTTGATACCAACTTGAAAAGAACCTCCATGGAGACTTATCATAATGGGCATCTCAAGTCTGACCAGGATCGGATACCAACCCCATTACCCAACCCAACCTCCATCCACCTTCCCTGAGTTGGCTGAATCTTGAGTATTTAACAAGACAGTATAATAGCTCACATAAAGACTCTGGGAATAGATCACAAACATGACAAACCCAATCGAGTCTAACAATCCTATACCAATAATCCAAACATGCCAAACCATACTAAAAAAGGGCCATAAACTAGGCCATAACCAAGGATGTTCCAAAATATAATATAATTAATCCCAAAATAAAATATGATGGACCAGTGAGAAATTATGTTCGATGATGCTAGCCTCAATACAAATACCAATGCTAAGGCTAACAACTATATCGATCCCGCTCATTCCAACCCAAAAAAAATACCACAAAGCCTCTAACCAAAATAGTAATGAAATCCAATTGGGACATTCCCCCAACCATAGCCAAAACTAATATCAAAAATAAAATCAAAGTGTCTAGAAATATCAATAATATTAAATTAAGCCTTCCAAAAGGATGGAAGATCACCACTTAAGTCCAAATGTTGATCCCCAATTCAATCACTATGTAGAAAGAGTAGAACGACCGGTTCCTGCATAGTGTAGGTATACAACCACCAATAGATGGGGTTAGTGAGTGACGACTAGCATGATCTTAGGGTAAGGATAAAAAAATTCCATTTATAAAACCAAGTAAAACCATCTATATGCACACAACCATACATATATATCTAATACCATGCCGAGAAAAGGGATCGGGTTTAGCATGCCTGTAAAACCTTTACCTGGGCTATGTAGTTTTGCCATCCTAAACTACCTATGGGCTATAGGGATTTAGGTCCCCTACTGAAAAGGCCCCAGTATGTATAGCCGCATGACCAGGGAAAAAAATCTTTGGATTACTAATACATCCCCCAAAATATAGTATAACATCATGCACATGGTCACTAAGACCGACCTCATATTGGGAAATATGACTTTCCAGTTTTTGTCACCTCGGGGCCTCTCCCTTCCATGGCTTTGCTACATATCTCATTATTATTGCCCAATTTAAACCAATTTCCAAATAACCGAACCATTATCCATTTATTAACCAAGGCCATTAATATTGGTATCATCATACCAATCCTTACTTGTAAGTATTATCCATAGCCAACCATATAGAAGTTTAAGAGGACTCTCAAATGCCCTTACATTTACCATGTTAAGCCACTTGGGGGATTCGATGTGCCACTCAAGCATAACTATTAACTATTTACCATTCCAAGGCATTTAAACCTACATAATTTCTTTACCATGTTTTAAAACAAGCAAGAGTACCATTAAAAGTAGTCAATGCAATGAAAATACCTTTATAAGTATTTTTTCAAACATATTAGGGGAATAATATGACCAACACCAATTCCAAATATCATTTAACCATTCCCATTCAATCCAATTATCCAAACCAATTCCAAATATCATTTAACCATTCCCATTCAATCCAATTATCCAAAACCACCATTAATGGATATAAAAGCATAATTAAAACCATGAAAAACCATAACCAACTATTTAATATCAAAACACCCAAATCATATTTGAAAACCAAAATAACACAATTAATGAAGTAGTGAAGACATTCATAAAAACCATGCCTTTAGTAAAAATTAACAATGAGGAAATAGAACATGCCTTAAACCAAGATGATTATGGAAAGAAATCACTAATACAAGCCCCAAATTAATCCTTTAGTTTAAACCCTAGCTTCCCTTGCCCCAAAGCTCTTAAGAGAATTATGGAGTGTTTTAGAAAAGTTTCTAAGTGTTAATGAATGGAATAATTGGGTAAATAACCTTCCAAGTAGGTTAAAAGTCATGGGACCTTATTAGGATAAGTGGGGAAATATACATAATACCCCCACTTAAGTTGCACCAAAATCCTGTCATAGCTTATGACTGGCCCATATGAGTTGTACCCTCTAATACGATTGGTATCCTGCACTCATATCCTGGTATCAAACCTTGGATCCAACACTATCCAGCATATGACTAATCTAACCAAGTTGTATTGACAACATATGATCCGTACCCTTTATCCGTACACCTAGCATATTTAAGCTTAATAAAGATTCAAACATTGTCCACCATATGAGTTCATGGTATGACTCATACCCTATATTACAGCTTATAGTGAGATACTCATACTCAAATCAAACCCAAGTATCAAAATCTAAGATCAAGTTAAAAAACCAAATGATCCATAACCACCAATACGTCTTGTACCCCTAAGTCGTATCTATTCTAATAACCCAAATCCACCTAACCAATACTAGTTAGTGTACGACTGGACCTTTCCATTCGTAACTTAATATATGGTTCATACCCTCAAGTCATATTGGGTCCAGAGACTAGAATTCCAAGAAATTTTTTAAGGGTGAAAACCCAGGGTGTTACATGTGTTCTTGATGCACACTTGAAATATATATATATATCATTAATTACCTTAAAACCCATATCACCCTTTAAAGAGGGTATATGGGTGAGGAACAATTGTGAATAATAACTTGGTTATATTATTTAATATCATCTCTTAGAAATAAGGATGGTAATTCAGGTGATAGATTGGTGAATTTTCTACACTTGTGAAGTATTCGAAAGTAGCCACTTGTGATATTTAGTGTTTTATTGAAAGATTGACATAAATACTCTTTAATATAGCCTACCCAATACCCTCAACTAAACTTGGAGGAATTGTTAATGACCTATGCATGACTCCTACCTAGGATTGCATAACCCCAAGGCTTCTTCCTATTTGAATTCACTCCTTGATATTTCAATCTCATAATAGTGTCCAAATATTGTTATTAAAAACTTAGTCAAACCAAACCCTCCATTTACATTTATATATTTTTTTATTTTTCACTATAGGTTAACATCTAGTAACTAACAACACTCGTAGGTCTTGAATTCTACCTCTTCACTCCTCGTGGATTCGACCCTGATTCTTTATTAGGTAAATATATTGAAAAAAATTGATTTACACCCAAGTTTGAGTGTAAGTTTAAGAGTTACCAATACTCTTATGACCCATAAGATTCTTCATTGTGGTTACTATTGATCAATTATTATAAAGATACACATGACTATGCTAGGGCCTATGACCAATGGCAGCGCCAAGGAAATATACTATGGAAGCATGAGCTCTCCATTACACCTATTCTTGACTTAGAGTTGTTTGATATGTAGGAAATTGATTTTCTGGGTCCATTTATGAGTTCTCATGGCATGAATTACATTTTAGAGCAAATTGACAATTTTTCTAAATGGATGGAAGAAGTAGCACTTCCTAATAATAAGGGTCATAATTTCATAGCCTTTTTAAAGAAAAATATATTTTCTTAATTTGGTACTCCGCTTGCTATCGTTAGTGATGATGGGTACCATTTTTGTAATCATCTATTTAAGGCCCAACTTGAAAAAGATAGTGTCAAATATAAGGTGGCTGCATCTTACCATCTGTTAATAAGTGGGCAAGTTTAGATCTTTAATCGCGAGATTAAGTCCATTTTGGAGAAGATTGTGAATGACAACTGGACTCATTGGTCAAGAAAGCTAGATGATGCACTTTGGGCCTACTGTATAGCATTAAAAACTCCCATAGGTGCCTCTACCTATGAACTTTCATACGGAAAGGCATTCCACTTTTTGGTTGAACTTGAGCACAATGCACTATGGGCATTGAAAAAGCTAAATTTTAAGTGAAGTGATACCACAAACTTGAGGATGGGTAATATAGATAAGCCAGATAAATTTCGTCTCTATATATATGAGATTCCTTCCTTGTATAAGGAGAAAATGAAGTTGTACCATCAAAATAAGATTTAGAAAAAGGTAGTCTATCCAGGTGTTATATTTTTGTTGTATAATTTGAGACTTTGCTTGTTTCTTAGAAAGTTGAAGTCTAGGTGGACTGGACCATTCATCGGGGTTAAAGTATTTTCACATAGTACAATTGAGCTAAAATGAGATGGAAATGCCTTATTCACGGTGACCATGCATTGTGTTAAGTATTATGTAGAAAGTATGGAGGATTTAAATATGTGTGAGGATGTAAACCATGGTGAAGTCTGAGTAGCCATGACAGCTTAATTCTTGGCGCAACGATATATCGAGTGTTGTATAAGAGGCAACCTATGGGCATGTTGGAGAAGTATTACTATCAAACATAGCTACATCGTACTGTGATGTTATGTACTACTTGGGAAGCAACTGAAGGATTTAATTTCCACTTTGTTTCTTTTTGAATGTTAAAAGCATGGAGAAACATCTGAAGAATGATAAAAACTACAAAATTTCAAGAATGTCTAGGTAAGTGGACCTACAACCCTACTTATGGTAAAATTAAGTGATCACCTTCTACTTCAAAAATGTACATTCAAGGTAACAATTTTGGGCTCCAACTTGTTTAAATATGTGTTCTTGAACCTGGAAAATGAGATAGTAAATAATATAAACCTAAAATTGTTTAATTCTCATAGTTCTTGCAATTGGTGGAGCCTAAAATAGGTTAAACTTAATTTTCTACTTGATGTTCTTTAGGAAACTTGTGATAACAATAAAAATTGAAAGTATAGGTGGAATAATGCAAAGAAATCATGAAATATTACATGTTTTAGTGTTCAAAATTTATCAAGAAATTAAAATTGTTATTGTATTGTATGAGAATTTTGGGAAAAATCTCACTTACCCTTAGTTGGTACGTACAAAATCTACTTACTAGTTGTAATTTGTACCTACGATCTTATAGGTGGCCTCGTAGATATCACACTTTAATCCTTGAAGTTTTATGGCTTTTTCCAATACCTATGATGTTCCCTACAACCCCTATAAGTACTACCTACGACTTATGGGTAGGGACCACATCTAGACCATGCCATGTGTAGTCCATTTTCTTCTGAATTCTTGTTTCGATATTGTGTTTCAATCTCTAAAAAATTCATTTTTAAGGTATGATGGAACCTAAGGCTACTTATAAAATGGAGTATAGTCTAGGTTATGTAATGAGTCTCCTAAGTGTAGTGGTTCTATAAAGGATTATCTAGTGAGCCCAGAAAGTACACCATCGTCCCCATGCTAGACATAAGGCTGGGCACAGAGGTAGGTTGAAGTTTCAGTAATTGTTCAATTGGGAACTCATCTTGTAGTAGTTTCTATTGAGTTAGGCTCTCAACCGGCACCACCACCAGCACCACAGGCAGGGCCCCAAACATCTGTAACATGCGTTGTCCGGGCTAGGCCCCGTATAAAGTCAACCAAGACTTCACCACCTTATTTTTTTTAGTCTTATTAGGAAGAGGATCTAGTTCTAACGAGGAGGTTATGAAATGACCCAATTTTGTGGAACTAAAACGTCACACGGTGCTCATGATCCCGAAGGACCACAAGCTAACCCTCTACTGATATCTGTACCTGGAAACTGCATAATATAGATAATAAATGCAAAAACTAGCCATAAGGTTCAAAACATCTAAAAATACTCAAAATTTAAAACTGAATACTAATACTTCTGTCCGAAAAGCCTCTAAACTATATAAACTATAGAGTTGATGGGATATGTCCCCAACTAACTCCATCTACTAAAAATAAACAAAATCTTATATAATAATGGTAAAAGAATCTTCCTCGAAAGAAGAGGACTCATTGATACATCTACTGCTACAGACTGGGACTGAACTGCTAAGGGTACTCTGGATCTCATTCCCCTAAAGCTATGGTGTCAAATAAAACACCATAGCATAAATACGTCAGTACGGGAATATACCGAGTATGCAGATGAGGTAAGGCTAAAGCAAGGGCTTATGCATGAACAATTACTTAACTGAGTAATCATGAGAGTACTGAATGAGAACACATGCATGAATGCACAAACCATAATAACAATCATCACAACTCTGAATACTGAAACTCGGGTACTACATTACTGACATCTGAACTCACTACTAATACTGAGATACTGAACAACTGAATCATCTGATACTGATAACTGAGTACTGAGGTGAGATCAGTCTTATCTAGTGAGTTATCCCAGAATCTGAGTATACTGAAGTTGATTAATTAAATATACTCACATCAATGACTGAATTCAGAGCTTTCTACTCTCGACTGACTGCATCAGAGATCAAATCTCTCTAATGGATGATTTTGGAGTCTACTATCAATGATAAGCAAAGATCATGTCTGAATCTAACAATAAGAATACTCAACTGAATTTGAGACTAAGATCAATCCTATCTGATGGGTGATCTCTAGATCTGATAACAAGAATACTCTACTGAATCAGACATTGATATCAATCCTATCTGATGGGTGATCTTTAGATCTGATAACAAGAATACTCAACTGAATCTGAGACTGAGATCAAGCCTATTTGATGGGTGATCTCTAGATCTGATAATAAGAATACTCAACTGAATCTGAGACTGAGATCAAGCCTATATAACGGGTGATCTCTAGATCTGATAACAAGAATACTCATCTAAATCTGAGACTGAGATCAAGTCTATCTGACTAGTGATCTCTAGATTTGATAACAAGAATACTCAACTTAATCTGAGACTGAGATCAAGCCTATCTGACGGGTGATTTCTAGATATGATACTGAATAACTTTATATGGGACCAAGTCTATCTGACGGGTGGTCCATGAATCAATGGAACTATCTGAGTTCCTCACTGAGATTGATGACTGTATCTAACAATCCTGATTTCTAAAGATTAATACTGAAACTGCAACTGTGGGAAGTAGTCACTTAACCAATATGCTCTGACTCTCAATTGGTGGGGTCCAACCTATAATCCCATCTGGAAGGGTATCAATACCTTGCCACGGGTAAAGACCTCTCTGACCAAGCCTATCTAATGGGTGACCCTCGTAGGAAGTCAAGCCTAAGGAAATATAATAGTCAAGCCTATCTGACGGGTGACCAGCCTTTTCTGACGGGTGATTCCTGCATCCTGCACTGGCTACGTAGTTCTGGAGTTTAGGGATTGCTCCTAACGACACTGCCTCTCCGATAGGAAACAACCATCCCTTCACTTTCTCAGTGCCAGCTCCTACTCCCAACTGAAAGACTTTGAATCGATTCTAAACTGAACATACACTTAGCTGAATATAATACAGATCATGTTTCTCGAATGATCTGACTGAGTTAAGCTAAATTCACTTAGTTTCATATTTGACAGAATACTACTAAATCTTGTTATCCGACTGAATGATATAGAGCTTTGAATTGAGTACTCGATTAATATAGAAGTTAGAACTAAACACTTGAATACTACTAGATCTAATTTGAGTACAGAACTAAGGCTAGATTACTAGCAATACTGAGATTACGATGATTACAAAGAATACTGAGATTTCTTAAGTTCTATATCTGTTTGAGAATACAGAGTTCTATAACTCACTATGTTTGGAGAATCATGGCTCGACTGGGATTATCGTGAAATCTAACACGGGCTCTAGACAGCAGCTAAATTATCGGGTATAAATACCCCCCAGGACTCGATAACATAAAAGTTAACCTAACGATTCTTGAATAATCAAGACAATGGACGTTCATTCACCGTCACAATCACTAAAACATCTCTTCAAGCATTTAGGAATCATAAACATGTGATAGTATAGGGAGACATGCTATTGGCTTATACTCCATTCAACAATGTCTTGCATCAAACACTTGGCATGTATTAAAGTCTTAGCATGTATCAAAGAGCACATAATTGGGGAATTTTATGATATCATATAACAATTCATTCACTAAGACTTTTCAACAAACACTTGACATGCATGGGCTTGCACACAATTGGGGATTTTTAGTAAACATGCTATAATTGCTCTAATTCTTTCACATAAGCATTTTATCAAACATATGGGGAGCATGCTTTGTTATTCAACAATTTCTATACTTAATTGACGTAAAAACACCACTTAACAAGCAACTTAAAGAGGGTTTATCATGAAAATCACATGAATATCATATACTATGGTCAAAGCTTGAAAAACTTATAAACAAACATGAATCATAACTCAATAATAGCATGAACATCAATTTCAACTCAAATGAATCATGAAAACTCATAAACATAAAAACTTTGAAATTTAGAAAAGGGTTCTTGAACTTCTTGGACGGAAGGGACCTAAGAATCAACATCTATATACCTTAGAGAAACTCTTTCCTGAAGGCTCTTGGAGAGAATCTTGATTCTTTGATTTCTCTTGATTTTTCTTGAACAAGAAAGAAGGGTTTTGATTTGTAGGAAACCCTAGTTTTTGATGTTAAAGACGAAAAATGAAGTTGTGATCCTTGATCGGATATAAATAGGGTCTGAAAAGAGTGGGAAAATACAAAAAAATACCTTTTAAAAATGTCTTAAAAATGCTGAATCGGGGGCTGTGATGGTCAAAATGATGGTCCGTCACAAGACTGACGGTTCGTCGGATCGTTAGTTGCACGTCGGTCAATAAAGGGACACATTTTATTGGTTACGATGGTCAAAGCGATGGTCCATTGAAAGACTAATGGTACGTCGGATCATTCTTTGTACATTAACTAGGATGAGGCCACACTGCCTCAGCGCGACGGTCCAAGCGACGGTCTGTCGCAGCCTCGACGGTCCGTCCTCCCGCCGTCATACTTGGGCTAGGAAAGAGAGTCACTACCTTGGTTACGATGAGCTGGGCACTGTTCCATCACAAGTTCGACGGTCCACCAACCCGGCTGTCACACCTGGGCGGTTCAAATCGGTTTCAATAAAACAACCATAACTTCCTCGTCCGATGCCAGATTTTAACAAAATTTGTATTGATCGAAATCTTATTCAGCCATAACTCTTTGACTTTCTTTCATCTTATCTTCCTTAATCTTCTGCGCGTGCATCATTAGCCTAGATAGTTCCATATATCTATGAAGCATAGTAGTTCTACACTCCTACCACACTAACCCACACACACCAGTCACAAACTTACTCATTCTTGCTCTAGGGTCAGCTATCAAGTCAGGAGCATACTTAGCTAAATGGTTGAACTTAAGACAATACTCTTTCACTGTCATGGAGCCTTGCCTTAGGTTCATGAACTCCTTTACCTTAGATTCTCTCATCTCTAGTAGGAAAAACTTATCTAATAAGGCACCCTAAAACTCTTGCCAAGTCACGAGAGCTGCTTCCTCCCCTCCACCCTTCTTCCACATCACTACCCAATCAAGAGAAATATGCTTAAACTTATAGGATTCTAACTCAACACTCTCCTCCTTAGAAACATGCATAATCTAGGTAATCTTCCCCACCCCCTCTAGATAAAGTTGTGGGTCCTCACCTGCTACTAACCCTATTTAATGCTCTACATGACAAAGAGTCGATATTAGGGAAATTCTACATAGTTCAAAATATTTCTCACTTGGGAAGACACTTCTCAACCTTTTTGGACCGTATTTATGCTTCACTGAACACACTCTAAGGCTCAGACTACGAGAGAATTTTGTGGGGTCTTACAATATCTCCCCCTTGGAAACATTCCTCCTCGAATATTGCTTGATAGTCGAAGAATACTGATCAACAGAACCTACTCAATGAATAAGAACATCTGAACACATGACTATGCAACTGGAACCACTGATACTCTGAGTTCTCATATCGGACATGCATATCAAATGCATGGAATACTCGACTGAAGCTACTTATAAGCTGAATTTTCATAATAGACATGCATATCTTAAGCATGGATGCATATCTTGGCTGATCTCATGAATGCATGACTAAACACATTGAAAAGCTGAACTCTTTCTACTGAATATAAATATCTAATGCATGTATGTGTAACTAAACTGACTCTCGAAAGCATGATTGTCTATGTAATGATCACTAATGTTAACTTTATAATGAGAGTCTAAACATTCAACTGAATGAGTCTAAGAACATGAAAGCATCACAATATCATGAGGTATCTCCACCTTGGGACTCTATGTCCCTCTACAAACACCTTGCTGAAATACTGGGGCGGTGCACGGGTAAGCTACAAAATGGGTCATGATTGACTGACTTAGATCTGAAACTCATGCATGTCTCATGCTGACATATAAGATCAAAATGGAAGCAAAGGATCTAGCAATGCATATCACAAAAATGAAGGACTCATTACATACCCGAGTCTATATCAGGGAACCTTTCCTGATCATAGAGAGCCTGAAACGCATAGAGACTATTCTGACGCTGACGACTATTGGCACCGAAAGGGGCACTCTGCTAAAGGAACTCTCTACCCCTCTGATCTAGTACTCTATATTCTTGTATACTATGGCCTGGATCACCACACCCAAAACACACATCACTACCGGCTCTACACAAACCTAGTTGTCTCATGCCACACTCTCCATAAAGTGGATTAGTACGAACACCACTAGCACTAACTAGGGCTTTGGAGCCTGGTGCCCCATCATAAATAACCTCCCTGAATTTGTGTACGGGTACAATAGTTGAGGATTGAGCTGGGAATGAAAATCTCTGACTATGCTGAGAATGACTACCACCCTGGGACCCTACCTGAGAGAAACCATGACTACCTATCCTAGCTCTCTTACTCACTCACTCTCCTTCTTTTATCTTATCTGCCTCAATATACTGCGCATGCATTATTAGCCTAGCAAGTTCTATATATCTATGAATCATAGAAGTTCTACACTCCTTCAAAAATAAACCAGACACACTAGTCACAAACTTACTCATGCTCGCTCTAGTGTCAGCTATCAAGTTAGGAGCATAATTAGCTAACTGGTTGAACTTAAGACAATACTATTTCACTGTCATGGAGCCTTGCGTTAGGTTAATGAACTCCTCTACCTTATCTTCTCTCATCTCTAGCGGGAAAAACTTATCAAAGAAGGTACCCTGAAACCCTTGCCAAGTCACGAGAGCTACATCCTCCCCTCTACCCTTCTTCCACATCACTACCCAATCATGAGCAATATCATTTAACCTATAGGATGCTAACTCAACACTCTCATCCTAAAAAATATACATAATTTGGGTAATCTTCCCCACCTCCTCTCGATAAAGTTTTTGTCCTCAGCTGCTACTAACCCTATTTAATGCTCTATATGACAAAAATTCGATATTTGGGATATTATACACTTTTAAAAATATTTCTCACTTGGCAAGACACTTCTCAACCTTTTTGGAATGGATTTATGCTTCACTGAACATGCTCTAAGGCTCATACTTCTAAGGAATTTTTTGGGCTCTTACAATATGTCTTCCTTGGAAACATTCGTCCTCGAATGATTCTTGATAGGCTAAGAATACTGATAAACTGAACCTACTCAATGAACAAGAACATCTGAATACATGATTATGCTACTGGAACCACTGATACTCTGAGTTGTCATAGTGGACAAGCATATCAGATGCATGGAATACCTGACTTAAGCTACTCATAAGCTGAATTCTCATAATAGACATGCATATCTAATACATGGATGCATAACTTAGCTGATATCATGAATGCATGACTACACACACTAAAAAGCTGAACTCTTTCTATTAAACGTGCATATCTAATGCATGAATGTCTAACTGAACTAACTCTCAAAAGCATGACTGGTTATGCAATGATCACTGATGTTAACTTCATAAGAAGATTCTGAAAATGCAACTGAATGAGTCTAGGAACATGAAAGCATCTCAATATCATGGGTATCTTCCCCTTGGGACTCTATGGCCTTCTATAAATACCCTGCTGAAATATAGGGGCGGTGCACGGGGCACCTACTAACTGGGTCATGATTGACCGACTTAGATCTAAAACTCATGCATGACTCATGCTGACATATAAGCTCAAAATGGAAGCAAAGGATCTAGCAATGCATATTACAAAGATGAAGGACTCATAACATACCCGAGTCTATTTCTGGGAATCTTTCCTGATCATGAGATCCTGAAATGCATAGAGACTGTTCTGACACAGACCTCTATTGGCATCGGAAGGGGAACTCTGCTGAAGGAACTCTTTACCCCTCTGAGCTAGCGCTCTACATTATCGCATCCTATGGCCTGGCTAACCACACCCAAAGAACACATCACTATTGGCTTTACATACACCTAGATGGGTCTTGGAACACTCTCCACAAAATTGATTGGTATGAACACCACTTGCACTACCCAGGGCTTTGGAGCCTGGCGCTCCATCATAACTGACATCTGCAAACTTGGGTGCAGGTACAAGAGCTGAGGATGGATCTGGGACTGAAAATCTCTAACTATGCTGAGAATAACTACCAATCTGGGACCCTACCTGAGAAAAACCATGACTACCTGTCCTGGCTCTCTTACTCACTCTTTCTCTTTCTTTCATCTTATTAGCCTCAATCTTCTGTGCATGAATCATTAGCCTAGAAAAGTTAATATCTTTATGAATCATAGCAGTTATACACTCCTTCAACACTAACCCAGACACACCAGTCACAAACTTACTCATGCTCTTTCTAGAGTTAGCTATCAAGTCAGGAACATACTTAGCTAACTGGTTGAACTTAAGACAATACTCTTTCACTGTCATGGTGCCTTGCATTAGGTTCAGGAACTCCTCTACCTTAGATTCTTTTATCTCTAGGGAAAAAAACATTTCTAAGAAGGTATCCTGAAACTCTTGCCATGTCACGGAAGCTGCATCGTCCCCTCTACCCTTCTTCCACATCACCACCTAATCATGAGCAATATCCTTCAACTTATAGGATGCTAACTCAATACTCTCCTCCCCAGAAACATGCATAATCTGGGTAATCTTCCCCACCTCCTCTAGATAAAGTTGTGGGTCCTCACCTGCTATTGACCCTATTCAATGGTCAACATGACAAAAAGTCAATATTATGGAAATTCTACACGATTCAAAATATTTCTCACTTGGAAAGCCACTTCTAAAGATTTTTGGACCGGATTTACACTTCACTGAACATGCTCTAAGGCTTAGACTATGAGAGAATTTTGCTAGTTCTTTCAACATCCCCCCCTTGGAAACATTTTTCCTCGAATGTTGCTTGATAGGCTAAGAATACTGATCAACTGAACCAACTAAATTATCAAGATCATCTAAACACATGACTATGCAACTGGAAAAACTGGTACTCAGAGTTCTCATACTGGAAATTCATATCAGATACATGGAATACTCGACTGAAGCTACTCATAAGCTGAATTTTCATAATACACATGCATATCTTAAGCATGGATGCATATCTGGGCTGATCTCATAAATGCATGACTAAACACATTGAAAAACTGAACTCTTTCTACTGAATATGAATATCTAATGCATGTATGTGTAACTGAACTGACTCTCGAAAGCATGATTGTCTATGTAATGATCACTGATGTTAATTTCATAAGGAGAGTCTGAACATGCAAATAAATGAGTCTAAGAATATGAAAGAATCGCAATATCATGAGGTATCTCCCCTTTGGGTCTCTATGTCCCTTTACAAACACCTTGCTAAAATTCTGGGGCGGTGCACGGGGCACCTATGAACTGGGTCATGATTGTCCGACTTAGATCTGAAACTCATGCATGACTCATGCTGACATGTAAGCTCAAAATGAAAGCAAAGGATCTAGCAATTCATATCAGAAAAATGAAGGTCTCATAACATACCAAGTCTATATCAGGGAACCTTTCCTGATCATGGAGAGCCTGAACGCATAGAAACTGTTATGACGCTGACCACTATTGGCATCGGAAGGGGCAATCTGGAACTCTCTATCCATCTGAGCTAGCACTCAACACTATCGCATCCTATGGCCTAGCTCACCACACCCAAAGCACACATCACAAATGGCTCTACACAAACCTAGGTGGCTCTTGACACACTCTCACTAAAGCGGATTAGTACAAATACCACTAGAACTACCTAGGTCTTTGAAGCCTAGCACCCCATCATAATTGACATCCACAAACTTGGGTACGGGTACACTAGCTGAGGATGTAGATGGGATGGAAAATCTATGACTATGTTGAGATTGACTACCACTCTGGGACCCTGCCTGAGAGAATCCATGACTACCTGTCCTGGCTCTCTTACTCACTCTCTCTTTTTCTTTCAGTATATCTACCTCAATCTGCTGTGCATGCATCATTAGCCTAGAAAGGTCAATATCTCAGTGAAGCATAGCAGTTCTACACTCCTTCAACACTAACTTAGACATACGAGTCACAAACTTACTCATGCTTGCTTTAGGGTTAGCTATCAAGTCAGGAGTATACTTAGCTAATAGGTTGAACTTAAGACAATACTTTTTCACTGTCATGGAGCCTTTCCTTAGGTTTATGAACTCCTCTAACTTAGTTTCTCTCATCTATACCAGGAAAAACATATCTAAGAAGGCACCCTGAAATGAAGTCACGGGAGCTGCATCCTCCCCTCTACTTTTCTTCCACATCACTACCCAATCATGAGAAATATCCTTCAACCTATAGGATGCTAACTCAACTCTCTCCTCCTCAGAAATATGCATATTCTAGGTAATCTTCCCCATCCCCTCTAGATAAAGCTGTAGGTCCTCAACTACTACTGACTCTATTCAATTCTCTACATGACAAAAATTCGATATTAGGGAAATTCTACACTATTCAAAATATTTCTCACTTGGGAAGACACTTCTCAACCTTTTTATACTGGATTTATGCTTAACTAAACACGCTCTAAGGCTCAGAATAAGAGAGAATTTTGTGAGGTATTACAATATCTCCCCTTTGGAAATACTCGTCTTCGAATGTTGCTTGATAGGCTAAGCATACTGATCAACTGAACCTACTCAATGATCAAGATTATCTAAACACATGACTATGCAACTGGAACCACTGGTACTCTGAGTTCTCATACTGGACATGCATATCAGATGCATGGAATACTCAACTGAAGCTACTTATAAGCTGAATTCTCATAATAGACATACATATCTGATGCATAGATATATAACTGGGTTGATCTCATGAATACATGACTAAACACACTGAAAAACTAAACTCTTTCTACTAAACATGAATATTTAATGCATGAATCTGTAACTGAACTGACTCTCGAAAGCATGACTGTCTATGTAATAATCACTGATGTTAACTTCATAAGGAGAGTTTGAACATGCAACTGAATGAGTAAAAGAATATGAAAGCATCGCAATATCATGGGGTATATCCCTCTTAGGACTCTATGTCCCTCTACAAACACCTTGATGAAATACTGGGGCAGTTTACGGGGCACCTACAAACTGGGTCATGATTGTCCGACTTAGATCTGAAACTCATGCATGACTCATGCTGACAAATAAGATCCAAATGGAAGCAAAGGATCTAGCAATGCATATCACAAAGATGAAAGACTCATAACATACCCGAGTCTATATGAGGGAACCTTTCCTGATCATGGAGAGCCTGAACCACATAGAGACTGTTCTGACGCTGACTACTATTGGCACCGGAAGGGGCACTCTGCTGAAGTAACTCTCTATCCCTTTGAGATAGCTCACTACATTCTTGCATCCTATGTCCTGTCTCACCATACCCAAAGCACATATCACTACCAGCTCTACACACACCTAGGTGGCTCTTGCCATACTTTCCACAAAGCGGATTGGTACGAACACCACAAGAACTACCCAGGGCTTTGGAGCCTGGAGCCACATCATAACTGATATCCCCATACTTCAGTGTGGGTATACTAGCTGAGGATAGAGCTGGTATAGAAAATCTCTCACTTTGCTGAGAACGACTTCTACCCTGGGACCCTGCCAGAGAGAAACCATGACTACCTATCCTGGATCTCTTACTCACTCTCTCTCTTTCTTTCATCCTTTCTGCCTTAATCTACTGCGTATGCATCATTATCCTAGCAAGGTACATATATCTATTAAGCATAGCAGTTCTACACTCCTTCAACACTAACCTTAACACACCAATCACAAATTTACTCGTGCTCGCTCTAGGGTCAGCTATCAAGTCTAGAGCATACTTAGCTAACTGGTTGAACTTAAGACAATACTCTTTAACTATCATGGAGCCTTGCCTTAGGTTCATGAACTCATCTAACTTATCTTCTCTCATCTCTAGTGGGAAAACTTATCTAAGAAGGTACCCTAAAACTCTTGCCAAGTCACGGGAGCTGCATCATTCCCTCTACCCTTTTTCCACATCACTACCGAATCATAAGAAATATCCTTCAACCTATAGGATGCTAACTCAACTCTTTCCTCCTCAGAAACATGCATAATCTGGGTAATCTTCCCCACCTCCTCTAGATAAAGTCGTAGGTCCTCACCTGCTCTGGCCTTATTCAATGCTCTACATTAAAAAAAGTCGATCTTAGGGAAATTATTCCCGGTTCAAAATATTTCTCACTTGGGAAGACATTTCTCAATTTTTTTGACTGGATTTATACTTTACTGAACACACTCTAAGGCTCAGACTATGTTTGAATTTTGTAGGGACTTACGGGTTAAGTTAGGTACTATTTTTAGTGAGGAGGAAGATATAACAATCTCCTAATCTAAGTAGGGTTAAGAGTCAGTATCCAGCTCAGTTGGGAGTGAGTCTTTATTGGGATTAGATGTACCTCAGTCTGATAAGAGTGATGATGTAACTTAAGTTCCATAGGATTTTTCTTTATCTTCTGCTCAAAGTACTCAGGACCCTACTTTGGATACTCAGTCTACAACTCCCATACCTATAGCTCAGGTGTTAGACTCCACATCTCCGTAGATCCCATAACTCAGGTTCATCCAAGATGGTATGGGGGGCATGTAATAGATTTACGATAGAGTTAGCTTTGTTATTGAGAAGGGGCGACATGATATTGTATTGTAGGGGAGTTGGGGATTGATTTGGTTGGTTTAGTAGGATCTTCAGACCTGCAGGATTCATTTGAGAGATACCGACTTAGGTGGATGACCCAGACTTTCAGTTTGTACAACTTGGTGATTTTTTGAGAGTTTTATGCCTCCTATGCATTGTCTATTTAGTTGGCTATCCTATTCAAAGGTAGAGAAGTTGACAAGCCCAAACTATCCCATACATTAGTAAGAGGGGTTAGGGTCAATATTTTTGAGGAGGTATTTATGCAGGTATTGTTTGGGCTAGATTATGTGGGGTAGGTTACCATAGCTGAGTTCTACTATCGTATGAGGAGAATGTGGAGTAGGAGAATGATGAGGGAAAATGAGAATAGATTATAGAGGGTGGGCTTGGCTATATGGGTAGTCAATTAGACTGTAGAGTTGGGTACTGATACCTTTTAGGTTCAGGGAGAGGGTGAGATTAAGAAAGCATTACTGCAATTTGCAATAAATTTCTGGTGGATAGTGGTGAGATATTTTTTTATTCTAAAATTTGTAGACAATATTCTCACTTGGTATAGAGAAGTGTTGCTTGCTATTTGGATAGTTGGTTATGATATTGATTTTGCTAGATGGATCCTGATTGACTTCACCACCCTAAACTTCCCATGTTGGTGTAATATTTGTGTGATACAGCTAGAGTGCCACCTATTTTGAAGATATATCAATGGATCGAGCAATGCATGGTAGATATTTGCATGATTAAGGATTTAGTCAACCCAATTATGCTATATCAAGCATATCCACCTACTTCTTTTGGTATAGACCATTTTAGGGGCCTTCTATTTTGATGTTGAGAGGTTGAATGTGAGTATTGATATTGATATGGGCATTTAGAGAGCATAGCTAGTGATTACTATAGGAAGTGGGGGGCTAGGGACACATCACTACCAACCTTGGCTTCTACTTTAGCACCAGACATGGCTTTCACTTTATCCCATCACCCGACAATTATTGGTTTTGTGAGTGTGTTGTGAGATATTTTATAGTAGATGATTGACAAATGATAGGAGGTAATTAATCAATTTACCCATACAAAGACCCAATTGGATACACTATTCAGTTAGATTAGGCCTTGGGTCTGAACCACTTTAGCGGCTTCAGAGGCTAGAGTCGAGAGCAAGATGATTCTAGCCATGGCAGGTAACGGGGTCCAAGGCATTAATTCCATACTAAGTACAAAATACTTAGCCATTTTAAGACCCCAAGAATGCAAACATTTTATTTTTGGCCTTCCCAAGTTTAAAATATTAATATTTGAGTTGAAATATGTTTAGGGACATTAAACGAGTCATTCAAGAGAGTTTCTAAAATTATGGAAGCTGTTCGGGGTGTTTTTGGACCTCAGAGGCAGAATGCTTCTGCAATATGGATGTGTCATGGAGGTAGGACCTCCACAATACACGACGTGTCATGGATGTTTGCCTCTATGATACACGTTATGTCATGGAATAAAGCCTTCATTATAATCTCTGTGACATGAAATCTTTGTTTTCTTAAGTATTTTCATTAACTTATAGAGGGGCATTTTGGTCTTTCCCCTCATCCCAAATGCCCAAATTGATGACTTAAATCTCAAAAGGGGCATTATTTGCCCTATTCCCCATCAGTTGTCATACGTAAAACCTGTCCCCTTTCCTAAGAACATAAAATCAAGTCTTTACTCTAGAATTCAAGTATTCAAAGGCCAAATTCCAAGCTTATTGTTCAAGGATTAAATCAATTAAGGTATATGGGATATTCATCAAACGGTTCCTTCTACCTATTGAGTCCTAAAATCTCCTTTTTGTTCAAGTGTGAAACTTTTATCCTCTTTTATGAAAATATCTGTGTTAACTATGAATTTATTCCATGCTTTCTTCTATGTTATGAATTCAAGAAATGCTAAGATGTTTCCCCCAAGTGAATTATGTTATTGTATGTTTTGAATTTCAGTCACCCACATCATGTTCAGTTAATACCATGTTAATTTATCAAGTTATGAAATAAACCGATTGATCATGTTGTTCTAATTAGTTTATCATATTCATGTACTTATAATTATGTTCAATAAGTTTAGTGAAAAATAATACATTTTGGGGTTTATGATTCATGAATTCCCTTATAATATTTTAAATAATGATTTTCCATTTAAAGTATTATTTGGTGCTGGAGGGTTATGAACACCTGATACCTATATGTTTTAGAATTACAAGTAGAAAGTGTGTCAGATCATGATTTTACTATCATACTCAGTTTGTTAAGATCATGTTGGGTAGTATCAGTTGTGATGTCTAGTTGACTTTAAATTAGTACCAGTGTCAGTTCAGTTGAGAGTAGGATTTAGAACTAAGTGAACCTAGGGATAAAGGCTCACCGACCAATTGAGGACTAAGATCTTTAGTAGCAGTCCCTAAGTTTTAGAACGTTGTATCCAACGTAGGATATGAGATGTCACCCACCAGTAGAAGAATAACACTGTCTTAGGGTTCACCCTCTAGTATAGGACTGATACCCTAGTCCTTTGAGATACTAGTTTAGTGAATCCACATATCTAGTGTTAGTACTCGTGACAAGGTACTGATACCTTTCCAACTTGGATTACAAGTTGGACACCGATTAGCTCAAATTCGGGAAAGTCGGTTACATGATAGCTCCCACGGTTTTAATAAGTACTTAGGTTATATTAGTATGGGTTTTCATGACCAAGTATTTAGTTTATCAGCTATTAAGTTCATCAGTTTTATAGATTATCTTAGTACATGTATTATTTGTTCTTCCAATCTTTCTATATGTTCATGCATCTATGTTCAGTATCCATATGTATTTTTAGTTAGTCCGTATCTCACGCACCAGTACATTCAAAGTATTAACTGCATACTTTCTTTTTCACTTTATTGATTTCACAATATATGTTTGGATGTTCAGTTCTCCAATCACCCTTAGTATGCTTAATGCCTCCCAGCAACAGTAGTGGTGAATCCTCATCCATTGAGGATAAGTTATATTTAGTTACCTTTAGAATTTCTTTCATTTTAGTCAGTTGGAGTTATTTGGGGGTTTGACCCATCAACTTCACATATCTTAGAGTCTTCCTGACTAGATGTTTAGATATTAAGATATTCAGACTTGAGATTCAGCTATTAAGACTTGTTTTCAATTATCTTAATAGACTTTTATCATTTTAACTTCCGTATATTATGTTTCATCACTATATTATTCAATGCTCACAACAAGTACTACATCATGGGTTATCTTAGGGTCACTTGTGGCCTTAAGCACCATGTTATGAATAGGGGGTAGCCTCGGGTCCTGACAAAACTTGGTATTAGAGAATAAAGTTTTAAGGTGTCCTAGGGTGTCTAAAAACCACATTGAGTAGAGTCTTGTGCATGGATATGAATCACACCACACTTATGGGAAAGAGGCTACAAGATATTTTAGGAAAGTTTCCCTTCTTTCAGTATTCATGTCATATGAAAAGGCATAAGCTCTATTAAGTTCCCTTTTTCTAACTCGTCCTTTATCTGCTTAGAGAAAATGCCTCCCAAAAAGAACAACAGTAGAAGGAATGGGGATCAGCCTACACCACCACCTATTAAGGAAGGTCCCTTGAATGAATATGTTTCCCATAACAAGTTTAGGGTCATTTTTGCTACTTTGGCCCATTATGTGGCTTCTTAGAATAACCAGCAAGCTATTGGCCTAGCCTATCTAGTGATGAATACAGCTGCATCTAGGATCTTAGAATTTACTTGAATAAATACCCTATTATTTTTTTAATCCAAGTCCAAAGAAGATCGACAGGAATTTCTAGATAATGTGTATAAAATGACAAACAACATGGGTGTTACTGCTAGTGAGAGTGCTGATTTAGTTTCTTATTAGCTAAAGGGAGTAGCCTATACTAGGTTTAAGTAGTGGAAGAAGGTATGAGGTGTTGAGGCAGGATCTATAGAGTGGAAGGACAACTAGAGTTGAGGGAGACCAAGGTTTAGGAGTTCATCAATATGAACTTGGGTAACTATAATACCCTGTACTTCTACCTATCTTAACAATCATCCCAAAAATGTTAAAGACCATCTTTAAAAGATGAATCCACTTTTACACATATAGAATTTTCAAGATTTTGAGTTTTTGTTATGTGTAAAATTTAATAAGCTTTCCATCGATACCAAATTCTCCTAAATTTGGTATCGGGGTAAAAAGTTATGGCTATTTATGAAAAACTATCTGAACTTCCCAGGAGCGATGGAAACGGAAACAAACCATTGATCTAGCGATGGCCGTCGCCCAAACCATCGTAACTAAGGCAGTAAGACCATCTTCTTGCCAAACTACAATGGAAAGAGCGATAAACCATCGAGCTAGTGACGGACCAAGTATCCTCACCTCTTCTCCACAAATTCAGACTCAACCCAAGGTAATAGCTTTTCTTAAGTTCATTTAGATTATGGTTCAAATTTCAGTTAAAAACTATGCTCAGTTTTCATTTCAAACTTGGTATCTTTACCCTTATATGTTTAGTGGCATGTACATGAGTTAGTTCAGTCATGTATTCACAAATCAGATATGAGTTATCTGCTTATCAGTACTCTCAGTCATGCATCCATTTATCAGCTCAGTCATAAAATCATGCATCAGATATTCATGATCGATATGAATCTTAGTAATGTCGGTTATGCAGTCATGTTTCAATTGTTCATGTTCAGAATGTACTTTAGCTTATTATTTCTCCCATCTCAATCAGTCTTATTAGAGGATGAATGTTCCCAAGGGGGAGATATTGTAATAACTCGTATTTCTACCTAGATTAAAAATTGTCCCAAAAATGTTAAAGACTTGCTTTGAAAGATGAATCCACATTTATACATATAGAATTTTCATGATTTTGACTTTTTGTTGTGTGAGAAATTGAATAATCTTTCCATCGATACTAAATTTTTCTAAATCTGGTATCGGGATAAAACGTTATGGCCGTTTATGGAAAACTATCTAAACTTCCCAGGAGCGACGGAAATAGCGATGAACCGTCGAGATAGCGATGGACCATCGCCCAGACCATCACAACTGAGGAAGTAAGACCATCTTCTGGCCAAACTATGACAAAAAGAGTGACAAACTGTTGAGCTAGCAACGGACCATCGCCCAGACCATCGCTAATAAGGCAGCAACCCATTTACATGCTAGACTGCGATGGACAGAGCAAAAAATCATTGCACCAGCAATGGACTGTCGCCCAAGCCATTACAGATCCTGTTCAACAATTTAAAGCCATTTTTATAAGGGTTTTTGGATATTTTCCACCCTTTTTAACACCTAATTATACCAGACCAGAGCTCATAACTTCATTATCCATCTACAACACCAAATTAGGGTTTCTCTCAAAGATCAATCCCCAAGAACAAGATCCTAAACCTTCTTCAAGAAACTAAGAAATTTAAGTTCTTCAAGTCCAAGAACTTCTAGAAACTGACAATTAAGGTATGTCAAGTGTTGATTCATGGGTCCCTTTCACTCATGAAGCTCAAGAATATCTTTTAAAATTCCAAAGATTGTGTATTTATTAATGTTCATGATTTAGTTGAATTGAAATTCATGTCCATTTGTTGTTGGGTTTTGATTCATGTTTTAAATTACATGTTCGAATGATTGATCCTAGTATGTGTTGATTTGCATAATATTAATGATAAACCCTTCAAATTAAAAATTTATTTATGCAACCATTATAATTAGATGCATTGATGCTGGTATAACCAAAGAATGCTCCTCATTTGTTTAACTAAATGCCTATGTGAAGGAAAAGTGCCATTATAGTATGATAATATGAAATCCCCATTCATGTACAAGTCAATGCATGTCAAGTGTTTGATGAATTGTCTTAGTCAATGAATTATGGATATATGTATAACCTTTGATGTGCTTTCAAACTTATGCCATGAATTACTTATATGCTATAAAGTCCTAGGGGTATTTATACCCAATAATTTAGTTGTGTCCCTAGAGCCAGTGTCAGTTTCATTATAATCTTAGTCACACCATGATCAGTAGAATTCAATCATTTATATGACTCACGAAAACTCAGTAATCTCATGAACTCAGTCAGTTAATAAAATTCAATAACATTCCGTTAGTCCACAGAAGTCAATGAACTCAGTCCAGTTTCTCTCAGTATAACCAGTTTAGTATTGATTCAGCTGTGTGTAGGATTCCTCACCGAGCGAACCCAAGGATGAGGGAACACACTTACAGTAGAGGGTTTGAACCTTATAAGCATTCCTTGTGTTCCAAAACTATATAGCCAGCATAGGTTAATACATCAACACTTATAGTTGAGGGTTGATGAAGTGGATTAACACTGCCAGTTGAGGGTCCCACCATTCTCCTCTGGGGACACTGCTAGATGAGGGTCACTCCCAGCTTGTCTTTACCAGTGGAGCAGTATTGACACCCTTCGAAATGGGGTTACAAATTTGACCCCAACTCAGCTATATTTCTTTATTTAGGGCATCTCGGTTAGATAACTACTTCCCACGGTCTCAATCTCAATCTTAGTAAAAGAACTCAGATAGTTCTTCAGATTTAGGACTGTCAGATAGAGTCACATAGTTCATCACAAAACTTAGTTAGTTTCATTAGAACTAGGACTGTCAGACACAGTCACTCAGTTAATACAAAACTCTTGTTATTAATATTCAAATTTAGTATTATTATGATTTCAATTATAGTTCACGTATTCATGCATATATTATCATGCAGTCATGTTCATGTTCATATCAGTCAGTGATACTTCATGCATATGAACCCTTGTATTTAGCTTACCTCACTTGTGTACCAGTATATTTTCATATACTGACACAAACTTTTATTTTGAGCTATGGTGTTTTATACCATAGGTTTAGAAGAACGAGCTCCAGAGCATCCTTAGAAGATCATTTATTCAGCAGACAGACTTGCAGTGAGTCCTCATCATTTGAGGATGTTATTATATAATTATTTTATTCTTTTAATACTCAGTTTGTTTCAGCAGTTGGAGTTAGTTGGGGACGTGTCCTATCAACTCCTTATTCAAATAGTTTAGAGGCTTTTAGACTAGCATGTTCAGATAGTTATTTCAGTTGTTTGGGTATTGATATACCGTATCTTCAGATGTTATGTTTTATTAGATATTTTAAACTTATGGCCTTTCGGCCTTTTATTTCATATTTATATTGTATATTATGCAGTGCTCAGTTACAGATATCAGTCATGGGTTAGTTTATGGTCCTTCGGGATTACTAGCACCATATGGTGCTCTGGGTATTAGATTCGGGGCGTTACAGTAACATGAGTGTGAAGGAGTACTCACTCAATTTTACACAGCTGGTGAGGTATGTCCGACTCTGGTGGTTGATTCTAGGTTCAGGATGAGTAAGTTTATGTTTGGGGTGTCTGATAGTTTAGTTAAGGCCTGTAGAATAGCCAGGTTGATTAAGAAAATGGAAATTTTTAGGCTGATTATTCAAGCTAAGTAGATTAAGGTGGAGAATCTTAAGTAGAAGGAAAGGGAGAGAAAGAGGTCCAGAATAGGTAGCTTCAACTTCTCATAGTAGAGGTCTGGTGGTGAAAATTATTCAAAATTTTTCCAAAAATTATTCAAAAATTTTCCAAAATTTTTTAGCTCCATCCCTATCTTTAGCTAGTGCCTAAGTTTAGGCAGGACAATAGAGATTGGGCGCAAGGATCTAAGACCTAGGGTAGTGTGAATAGTGGATTTACCAACCCACTTTGCTTGAAATATGGTAAAAATCATCAGAGAGAGTATAGCGTAGGAAGTGATGGGTGTTTTGGATATGGAAACTAGTCCACAGGATCAGGGATTACCCAATGGTTACCCAAAAGGGAAAGGATCTTTGTCAGTAGGGTCAATCCAACTTTTATGAACTCCAGTAGGTCGCGTAACTCAGTAAGGAGCCACCTCTAGTTCTACTTGTAGGCATCATCAGAATCAAATTTATGCTCTCCAGAATTGACAGGATGAGGAATGTTCTCCTGATGTGGTTATGAGAACATTACAAATTTTCCATCTTAAATTTTATGCATTGTTAGACCCTGAAGCATCACTTTTCTTTTTGACTGCTTATATAGATTTAGACTTTGGCATCAATGTTGAAATCTTAGTAGAACCCTTTTTAGTGTCTACAATAGTAGGTAGTTCTATCACAACCAGATGGGTATATAGAATTAACCAGTCATAATGTCTTAGAGAGTTACATTAGTTGATCTTATGGAGTTTGATATAACTGATTTTAATGTCATTCTTGGCATGGATTGGCTCCTCCTATTCTGATGTCATTCTCGGCATGGATTAGCTCCATCTGTGCTATGCCTTAGATGATTATAGAAATAGAATAGTCCCATTCTAGTTTTCTAATGAGAACATTATTTAATAAAGGGGTTGTACTTCAGTTCCTAAGAGTTAGTTTATCTCCTATCTTAAGCAAGAAAGATGATATCCAAGGGATATATCTACTAACTATTCTGAGTCAGGGACTCAAATTTTGAAACTCCAAGTCTTGAGTCAGTTCTAGTAGTGAATGAGTTTCCAGAATTATTCCCTAAAGATCTTCCCAAATTTTTTCCCAAAAGGTAAATTGACTTGGGAATAAATCTTAATCCAGATACCCAGCCTATCTTAATTTTACCTCATGAAATGGCTCCAACTGAGCTTAAGGAATTGAAGGAACAATTAAAAGATCTTTTAGATAAGGGTTTCATCAGTCTTAGTGTTTCACCATGAAGTGCCCCAGTTCTCTTTATGTGCAAGAAAGATGGTTCCTTTTGGATGTGCATCGACTATTGTCAGTAGAAAAAAGTCACAATCAAGAATAAGTATCCTCTCCCCATGATTGATGGCTTGTTCTACCAACGTCAGGGTCCACGTTACTTCTCTAAGATAGTACTCAGATCATACTAATATCATCTCAGAGTCAGAGAATGTGACATTTTAAAGATAACCTTCAGGACTTGGTTTGGTCACTTTGAGTTTCTCATTATGTATTTTGGAATAATAAATGTTCCTGTAGCTTTTATGGACTTAATGAATAGGGTGTTCAAGCAACACTTGGACATGTTTTTCATATTCTTCATTGATGACTTCCTCGTCTATTCTCATAGATAAAGTGATCATGCAGACTATTTAAGGGGTGTATTTAGACCCTTAAGAATCATCTGTTATTCTCTAAGTTCAGAAAGTGCGAATTCTAGCTGAGATCAAAGTTTTCCTTGGCCACATCTTTTTGGTGATAGAATTCAAGTTCATCCCCAAAAGACTGAAGCAGTGAAAAATTAGCCTAGAACTATCTCTCCATCTTATATTAGGAGTTTCTTAGTTTTAGTTGGTTACCATAGACAATTTGTTGAAGGATTTTCTTCTATTTCTTCTCCAATGTCTCTTGACTAAGAAGAAAGTCAAATTTTAGTGGTTAGATTCCTATAAGAAGAGTTTTCAGGAGTTGAAAACTTGACTCACTTCTACTCCAGTCTTGAATTTACCTGATGGCACAAATAAGTTTGTAGTTTATTGTGATGCTTCTAGAATTGGTCTTGGTTGTGTGTTAATGCAGTGAGTTAAAGTCATAGCCTATGCCTCTAGACAGCTTAAACAACAAGAGAAGAATTACCCAACCCATGACATTAAGTTGGATGAAGTTATCTTTGCATTAAATATTTGGAGGCATTACCTTTATGGGCTTCATGTTGATATATTCACAGATCATAAGATTTTATAGTATGTGTTTACTTAGAAGGATCTAAATCTTCATCAGAGAAGGCGGATGGAATTGATAAAGGACTATGATATGAGTGTGTTGTATCACTCAGATAAGGACAATTTAGTGGCTAATTCCCATAGTAGATTTCCTATAGGAAGTATTGCTCATGTTGAGGATAATAAGAAGGAATTAGTTTATGAGGTTCATCATCTTTCCAAGTTAGTTGTTCAGTTGGTTTATTCCATCAAAAGTTGTAGATGGGTTTAGAATGATTTGAAATCTTCATTGGTTGCCAAAGTGAAAGAAAAGAAAAACATCCTATTTTGGTCGACTTGAAGGAGGCAGTTATGGATCAGAAGGTTGAGGTTTTCTTCAAAGAGGGAGATGATATGCTTCATTGTCAAGGAAGGTTATGTATTCTGAGTGTGGATGGTTTAAGATAATGAATTTTAGTAGGAATATTAGCAGAAGCACATGCTGTGCGGTATTCTATTCAACCAGGAGCCACTAAGATGTGCTGTGATTTTTGGGAAATCTACTGGTGGAATGGTATGAAAAAAGATATATCATAATTTATGGCTAAGTATTTGAATTATCAGCAGGTTAAGGTTGAGCACTAGGGGCCTAGTAGTATGCTTCAAGAGTTCAGTATCCCCACATAGAAGTGGAAGGTAGTGAACATGGATTTTGTGATAGGGTTTCCTTATATGCGCCGTCAAAATGATTTAATTTGGATCATTGTAGATGTAATGACCAAGTCAGCCCATTTCATGCAATTTCATACATTTTATTCAGTTGAGGATTATGCTAGGATCTATCTCAGGGAGTTAGCAAAGTTGCATAGGGTTTAATTAACCATCATTTCAGATAGAGGTACCAAGTTTACCTCTTACTTTTGGAAGGATTTTTAGAAAGGTCTTGGTACTCAAGTCCATGTCAGTATAATATTTCATCCCCAAGCAGATGGTTAGTTAGAGTGTACCATTTAGACTTTAGAGGACATGTTAAGGGCTTATGTTATAAACTTTTAGGGTAGTTGGGATGGCCATTTACCTTTGATTGAGTTTTCCTACAACATAGCAATCATTCTAATATTCAGTTGGCTTTGTTTAAGGCTCTATGTGGAAGAAGATGTAGATCTCTTATTGTTTGGTTTAAATTAGGTGGGGCTGCCTCGATATGGCCATATTTTGTTTATGAGGTAATGGAGAAAATTCAGTTAATTTGAGAAAGGTTGAAGACAGCCTAAAGACGACAAAAAACATATATAGGTGTGAGGAGAAAATACCTTGAGTTTGATGCTTGTGACTTGGTTTATTTAAAAATTTCTCCCATGAAAGGGGTGAATAGATTAGGCAAGAAGGGGAAGCTCAGTCGCCGCTATGTTGGCCCATGTAGAATTTTGAACCATTTTAAGAAGGTATCTTATGAGGTAGAGTTACCTGCAGATTTTGGATTAGTACATTTGGTGTTTTTTGTCTCTTTGCTAAAGAAAGGCATTGGTGACTCAACTTTAGTTGTTCCTTCAGGGACTGTAGATGTGAAAATAGTCTTTCTTATGAAGATGTCACAGTTGGCATCCTTGACCGTCATACTCATAGGTTGTGGAATAAATAAGTTCACTTGGTTAAAGTACAATGGAAAAATTAGTCCGTTGAGGGAGCTACTTGGGAAGCCGAAGCAGATATGCGAGCCAAGTATCCCCATCTTTTCTCTATGAATTCAAATTCAGCTTGAGGTAATGTTTTCTTTTAAAATGATTCTCTACTTTTCTATCTCAGTTACCCCACTATCCTTATGTCATTACATGCATTCATGAATTCAGTTTGGTCCATGTATCATATTTCAGACTAAGTTATCAAATCATGATTCAGTTCATAAGTATTTACTGCATGATCTCAATTTTCTTTGTATCTCAACTTAATTAGTTTCATATGTAGACAAATGATCCCAAGGGGGAGATATTTTAATACCCTGCAAGATTCTAGAAACTTTTCCATCTCCTAGATGTGTGTTTAAAGGGGGTCTAATTCATTAATTTCACACTAAGTACAAAATACTTAGTCATTTTAAGATCCCAATAATGTGAACATTTTATTTTTGCCCTTCCTGAATCTAAATCTTTTATTTTTATTTGAAATCGCTTTAGGGAGGTTAAAAGGGTCATCTAGGAGAATTTCAAATTTTTGGAAGGGGTTTGGGGTGTTTTTGAACCTCGAAGGAAGAATGACTTTGTGATATGGATGTTTAACGGAGGCAAGACCTTTGCGATACATGGCGTGTCACGGAGGTTAGCCTTCGCGATGCACGGTGTGTCACAGAGGATAGCTTCCACAATGACCTCCATGGTACGGAGTCTGTGTTTTTTGTAGTATTTTCATCAACTTATAGAGGGACATTTTGTTTTTTACCCCGACCCCAAACTCCCAAATTGATGACTTAAAGCTTAAAAAGGGAATTATTTTCCCTATTCCCAATCAGTTATCATATGTAAAGCCCATCCCCTTTCCTAAGAACATAAAATCAAGCCTCTTCTAAAGAATTCAAGCATTCAAGGTCCAAATTTTAAGCTTTTTCTTCAAGGATTAAAGCAATTACGATATGTGGGATATCCATCAGAGGGTTCGTTCTATCGATTGAGTCCCAAAATCCCCTTCTTTTTCAAGTATGACACTTTTATCCTCTTTTATTAAAATATCCCTGTTAACTATGAAATTAATCCATTCTTTCTTAGTAGTTTTAAATTCAATCCATGCCTAGATATTTCCCAATGTGAATTATGTTATTTCATGTTTCGAATTTCAATCACCCACATCATGATTAGTTAATATCATGTCAATTTCTCAAGTTATGAAACAAACTATGTTATTATGTTGTTCTTATAAGTTTATCATATTCACGTACTTATAATCATGAATTCCATCAGTTTAGTGAAATATACTACCTTTTGGGTTTTATGAATCATAAATTTCCTTACAGTTTTTTAAACGATGATTTTGTATTTCAAGTCTTATTTAGTGTTGCAGGGTTATGAACACCCAATACCTATATGTTTACCCATGTTTCAAAATTACAAGTAGCAAGTCAGTCCAACCATTATTTTACTATCATACTCAGTTTGTTATGAACATGTTGTTGACTTTAAATCAATACTAATGTCAGTTCAGTTGGGAGAAGGATTTAGCACTGAGTGAACCTAGAGATAAAGGTTCACCCGCCAGTAGAGGACTGGGACCTTTAGTAGAAGTACCTAAGTTATATAACTACATAGACAATGTATTTTATGAGATGTAACCCACCAGAAAAGGATTGACACTCTCTTAAGGGTCACCTGCCAGTATAGGACTGACACCCTAGTCCTTCGGTAAACCAGTTTAGTGGATCCTTACAACTAGTGAAGTACCCGTGGCAAGGTACTGACATCCGTCAAACTGGGGTTACAGGCAGGACCCCAATTAGCTAGAATTAAGATATGTTGGTTATATGATAGCTCCCACACTTTCAGCCAATACTCAAGTTATATTAGTATAGGATTGCATGGCCAAGTTTTTTGTTTATTAGCTATTCAGTCAGTCAGTTTTATAGATTATCTCAGTACATATTTTACTTCATCTTGCATTCTTTATACATGTTCATGCATCCATGTTCAGTATCCATATATATTTTCAGTTAGTCCATATCTCATGTACCAATACATTCAGAGTACTAACCTCATACTCTCTTTTTAGTTATATTGATTTCTCAATAGAGGTTCTGACGCTCAATTCCCCAATCTCCTTTAGTCTGCTTAGTGCCTCTTAGTAGTAGTAGTGGTGAGTCCTCCTCCATCGAGGACAAGTTATGTTGACCTTCTTTCAATATTTTTTTTATTTCAATTAGTTGGAGTTAGTTGGGGGGTTTTCCCATCAACTCCATATGTCTTACAGGCTATTAAACTAGATGATTAGATATTCAAATATTCAGACTAGAGATTCATCTATTCAGACTTATTTTTGATTTATTTCGTATTTTAGACATGTTGGTATTTACTTCAGTTTTATATCTTTGTTGACATTTATCAGTTTAACTTCCATACATAATGTTTCATTAATATATTATTCAGTGCTCATAGCAGGTAGTAGATCATGGGTTATCTTGGGGTTACTTGTGGCCTTAAGCACCATGTTACAACTAGGGGATAGCCTCTGGTCATGATAGGTTCATGAGAGAGTTTCATGCACTGACATCTTTGAGTCCCGGATGAGTGCATGACTTTGTAAGGTACAACTACCTGAGTTATTGGACCTTCACAAGAAGGTAGACACATTGAAATAGAAAGTGAAATCATTAGTTGAGATCCACATTTCAATTGTCCCTCAGATTATTAAATTATTTGTGCAATAATTTTTCAAACTTTTTTTGTTTTCTTTGATTTATTTATAGAGGACGATACGACCCTAACTGTAGGGGCCAAGAAAGAATAAGACAAGGACTTATAAGATCCTATAATATATTATCAGTGGGTCTTTAAAAAGACCCCTACAAAATGGTTATTTAGCTTTTTATTGATGAGTGAATGTATGTCGATGGCAGAGGGTGCCTCTTCTAGTCATGCACTACCACCTCCTCTAGCCGATAAGTTATATGATGCCCAGATTGGGGAGATACAACTTTGAATGCCTAGAGCATCCCGTATTTTCCCTAAACCTTTTGTGTTTTTTTAGGATACGCTAAGGATAGTGCATTAACTTTCATTTGGGGTGGGGGTGTACCATAACTAAGGGTTTTTACCATTGTGTTTCTTTTCCCATCAGTGTGTTATCCTTATAAAATTGACATGTTTAGGTTTTTTGTATTGTTATATGTGCTATGTTGTATTTATGTTTAATTAGATGAAAAATAAGGAAACTAAGTGCAGTTGACATGCTTTGTCTTGTGTTTTCAAGTGTTTTAAAAAATTATACTCCTCCAAAAGTTTTGGTTAATAGTGGGATGTAGATATATGTTTGACTATTGTGAATCATTTTATGGATAATCTAATCAAAGCTTCGCATTGCATGAACTTGATAGGTAGTAGTAGTTGATAATATAACCTTGTACCATATGTTTCAAGCATCTACGTAGTTCCATTTGTGCAATTAATCCAATACTTGCCTAGTTACTATAGTCTAGGTTGTAGGATAGTTGGTTAGGAAATGATCATAGGCCATTTTTGAATTAGTCCACTCTTAGCCCAAAAGACTATCCAAATAGGGATATATATCCCTTGATCCCTATTTTGACCGTAAGTTCACCTAGTTTCTTGATTTTAACCTTTTCACCTTCCCTCTTAATAAAAATGAATTTGCGTCCCTCCTTGGACACTATGAACCTCAACTAAAGAAAATTACCTAAGTTGAGGGTGGAAATCATAGCGGTGCATAGTTGAAAATGGTTATAATAAGTGTGTGAATAAAATAAGAGAAAGTAATTTTGGGTATGGTAAACAAAGAGAGACCAATAAAAAGAATCGAGAAGAAAAAAATGAAGTGAATAAATGAAAAGCAAGAAGAAAACCATACCCAACCTAAATAACCAATAAAGGAGAAAAAGGCAGAAATAAAAAAATGGTTGACAAATGGAACCTAAAGTGTATGTGTAGTGTCAAAGAGGGTGAGTCACTATATTCCAAATGGATTATACCTGCCTCCAAGTCTACATAACAAGCCTATCAAAGTCCTACTAATCTTAGTTTAACTGTCTGAAAAATTATCTTATAGAAAATAAGGGCAAGCCTATCGTACTTTATGCATGTTGATTGGAACTTATTTTTTTAGCATGAGTGTCTCGACATAGTCCCTTGCATTGACATGCATGATGATACTATGACAGTTGGGACTTCTTTCTATGAGGGTACATGTGTTGTGTTGTTAACTGCTTATCTGTTTGGGTAGTGTAAATTGCATATACACTTGGTTGTTTATTATTAATGTAATGTCATTACTTGATTACTTTATGCCATACCATTGTGTTACATATATCCACATGGTGTTTTTGAAAAGTTGGAAATAAGGGGGGTAAGAGTTTTAATCTAAAACCAAGTTGACTATCATAGGTATGTTACATTTTGTTTAATTAAGCATCATGTGTTATTTTTTATGACTTAGTTTCCTAAGTGCATGAAAATGTTCTAAATTGAGGGTGTTGATGTGCTATGGTTTCTTGTCACTTTCCATGCTTAAATAAGGAAATTATGCAAGTACTTAGGTCCTTTTGTTAGATGTGATGTGTTTTTATGTTGGTTTTGCAGGAAAAAAAGGTTTGGAGCAGAAAAGTAGAAAAATATAATGAAGTGTAGTAGAAGGCTTCTTATGACACCCACCTACAGGCCGTAAGTAGTACCTATGGGTCGTAGGTTGGTTCCATAGGTTGCAGTGTTTGTGTTTCTGAAATTTGAATCTTGTTTTGAGACCTACAAATACCAACCAATGGGGAATAAGTTGTAACTACAACTTGTAGGCTGGTGATATGAAACTTGTTGAATACTCTAAAAACTATGAACCTACCTAGGGACCATAGTACTAACTACGACCCGAAAGTGTGGTCATAGGTTGATACTGACGTTATTCTCCTACTTTATTTTGGATAGGATTTTTAAGTTTTCTCATGTAACCTCGTTGATGTTTTATTATTAGTTTAATCACTTTAAATACTTACAACTTTATATTGAGTTCTAAGATACACTTTCGAACTTAAAATTCTTGTTCTTGACTTTTAAGGTTTGAGTTAATTTGAGATTTCTATATTAATTCTTAATTCTTTGGGATATCATTCATATACTTTCAGTTTTAAATTATGTGTGAGTTGTTGCAATTATGAGAAACTAAAATACATAACTAGGGTTGTGGGAACCATGATGGGATAATTAAGTAGAGGAAATGCAAAAACTTGCCTGATTGATGTTCTTTTACGTATTGAGATTTTCTTTGTATTGATTTCTTTCTTGAAAACTACAGATGTTAAGAACCTACTTGTATTTAATACTAACTATCGAGAGAGGATGAGATTAGGAAAAGGAAATCACAATAGTAATTTGAAGCTACAAATCTTTATCTAATTATCTTTAGATCGAAATGAGATAATTTATCTCAGATCTAGGACAAGGGTTAGTAATATAATATTTTGAAACCAATAAGAGATGAGTGAAATTCAAAAAAGGTTTTGAGAGATGGTTTGTGATAAATAACTTGTTAGATTATGCATGTAAGACTCTAAAATGGTTAGAGGCTCATGATAACTCCGCAGAGTTAGGAAGTCATGAAGAATACAATCCTAGTGATCGTCTCATATTGATTTCAACCTAAAGTGTTCAAGAATTGCTACTACTACTGTTGTCCTTAACCCTCCCCCCACCCCCAAATTTACATTCTGCACTTTCTGACTATATTAGTAAGTTCTTGATAGATATTTGTCCTATTCTATTTGGGTTCAAACCAAACCTTTGTTAGGTTTTATAGTTGATCAACAATCGTTTTATACTTTTAAGAGTTGTTATTTGGGTGACATCATGCTCTAATACGAAGTTTTTCATGACCCAAGCTACACCTTGGAAGCTACACGATACTTAAAACAATAAGAGATCCTAAGCTAACCTATGGTACTGGCATGACACTAAGGAGTAGTGATTTCATCACTAATTTATATCTCTTTTCTTATGATTTTGTGTGTTTAATTTATAATAGGAGGTTAATTATCTTTTGAATTATGCTAATTTTATGTATTTTGGATTTAGAATGAGTTTTGATGAAAAATAGTGACATTGAAACAAAACAGAGCTAAAAAGGTTGAAATAGAAGAGTTGGAAATAGGAACAAAATGTGCATCGCATCGCGCTAAACAAGGCTCGTGATTGAAAACTAGTTAAATTCAATACATGGTAATCATGAGGACATAGGATGTGACCATGAGAAATTAAATGTCAAAGGGTTGTGATTACTACAGTCAAGGATCGCGACAGTGATGAAGAAATTCACCAACCATCAGTGACAGGTCTGGAAGTTCATAAATTTGATCCTAATCCATCTAAACTCAATCCTTTTTAATCAAAGAGTATCTTTGGTTTATTTCTCAACTATTGGAGTCTAGGGTTCTTGAACTAAAGCCCTTGGACTTTATGATTGGAAGTTTTGTATTGTTAATTTCTTAATCCTTTTTTCTTTTCCTTGCTTTGTATTAAATTTCAAGTGCAGTTGAATTTGATACATAAGCATTTGTAGTTAGAGGATAATACAAAATTGGTGTTGAATTTGATTTTTCATTCTATCTCATGATTTTGTATTGATTGATTACCCTTGATTTGGAAATGGGTTTTGTTTATTTGAATTAATCTCTTGTTTTATCATTTCTACTCTAGTAGAGCCCAAACGAGGAGTTTGTAATGGGTATCACCCAACTATTTTAATTAATTCTTGAAAGATCTAATCGAGGTTAGGAAAGATTAGTTTAGTACGATTTTGGACATATGATCCATCTTATGAAATTTATTGGTAGACATAGTCAAATCCTAGCGTAGCCAAAAGTTAGTTTTGTTATTTATGCTTCTTAGCTTTGTTTGAAAGAACAGGTGAGGACTAAACCCTCAATGATTGAAAGAGTTAGAGGGTGATTTCAAATTCAAGGCTAATCTTCTAAGATTGTGGTTAAATTTTGAGCAATTTATTGAGTACGATGGATGATTAATAGAATCAAATACATTTATCATTTCCCTTTCCATTATTTGTGAAATTCATTGATCAACTTGTTCATATTTTAATTAGCTCTTTCCTCATTTTATTTTTATATATTGAAAACCCTTAAAAACACTTGTATCTTTGTTTGGATTTTAGAAAGTTACATTCCTCTCTTTCTTGGTCGTTAGTCACATTGTTCCTCATGGATTCAATCCTGACTCTATGTTGGGAATTATATTGCTAGTGACCAGATACATTTATATTGCATAGCATTATCAAAAATGGCATAGTTTCTCATAAATAATTTGGTGTATTAAGTAAGTTTAGAATTTTATCTCACTTGTTTTGATTCGGACTTGTGAATATATGTTTGGGATTTTTTTCCTTCTTGTGTTTGGTAGATTTTTTTTCTTATACTTGATACTATGGCATCATGGAATGAAAATGAACTTAGTGGTTACAAATCTTATTTTGATGACCCATGAGCTTATTATGGTGGACCTCACTTTTGGAAAGATTGTAGAAATGCTCCTGGAAGAGAGATGTGTTCACTATCTCAATCCTATAGGGAGTGTGATTTTTACTTATGTGGTGGTTGAGATTGAAGCTAGAGTTATTGTCCCAATTATTGTACCCCTTCCGTTATACTAACAAAAATGCTAGTTGGTATTTTGAGCTTGATAGGTTTTATGACATGTCTAAGAAAGAGCAATATGCCGCACACAAAGATGTTAAAGCAATGCTTCAAACTATCTTGTATTGGGTGTCATGGCCCAATTTCTTAAGTCATGATGGCACCTACTATAACCAGCCAGTAGGCAAGCCAAACCCGTAGTTTGGAATGGCTAGAAATGGACTACCCTAATACATAAAGGAAAGATTGCAAAATAGAGGTAATAAATGATCAAATACATAATATAGTCCCAAAACCTGGTAGTATTAATAAAAGTTCATTGAATATAACAGGATTACAAAAATGAAACACCAGGGGAATTACATTGATACAACATATCTTCGAATATAACTAGAGACTAGTCTAGTATATAAGAGAGAGATAAGTACGACTCCGGACTTCAGGAGCTCACTCTAGGTCTCCGAACCATGGCTTCTTCGCATGACGCACACATCAATGGTGATAACTCGTACTATAATCTGTTGGATGTAGAAGTGTAGTATGAGTAGCAAAAACTTGGTAATCAGTAGGAAACTCTCAACCGAGATGCAAAGATAATGTAGATACATATGACATATAAAAAGAAGAAAACAATGCCCAATGACCAATAATAACATATTAAAGCTAGTGAGATAGTAAGGGAAACTACTCTACTCAAAGCCAGGAAACTAGCATAATAAGGTTAAGGGAGTATAAAGGATGAACTATCCTATTCCATCTATACTTAGGAATCTCAAAACTATGTCATATATCCCTGGACAATATATGAATAAAGGGCAAAGAAAGATATATATAACCTTATACAAGGCCAAGGAATGAATGTGCAATCTGAATAAATAAAGAAAGGAAAGGATAAGGGACCGGCGACTGCCCCTTATTAACAAACCTCAAGCAGTTTAAATAGCCTTTGATGGGATGAATTTTGAATATATAACAAGATTGCATAAATATTCTGATTAAGAGTCTAGGATAAGGTCAAAACAGTGATTGACCCATCCAAGTCCAAGCGTACCACGCCAACCTCCCTAACCATACCAACCAAATCATTGTCCATAAACCCTACCTTAACCAAATAAGTTAGACAAAATTTAATATAATTAATCCCAAAATGTAAAAGGATGGAAAAACCAACAATATCATCCAATGATGTCACCCCACTAACTTATTCCAATGCCAAGCCGACACCCATACTGATCCCACCCATACCAACCCCCAGAAGTACCACAAAGCCTTTATCCTAAAAAGTTAATAAATCTTGTTGGGACATGCCCCCAACCATGGCCAAAATAAATATCAAGAGTAAAGTCAAAACGTCTAACGTTATTTATAACGTGAAATTATTCTTTCTGAAAGAATGGAAGCTCGCCACTATAGTCCAAATATTAGAGAATTCAAACAGTCGATTCTTGCATATCGTGGGTATATAGCCGCCAGTAGATGGGTTAGCGAATGATCGCTAGCATGAATCTAATAATAGGGATTAAAAAATCCCAATTATAAAAACAAGAAAAACCATCCAATAAACACAACTATACATACATATATAACCATGCCGGAAAAGGGGACCGGGTTTAGTATGCCTTTAAAACTTTAACTGGGCTTGTGTGGATTGGGTGTCCTAAACCACCCACGGGTTATAAGGGTTCACCTCCCCCTGATGAAATGTACCCAATGCGTGCTGCCACACGACCAGAGAAGTATCTTATGGGATGACTACTACATCCCCCAATAGTGTGACATCATGCACATGGTTTACTAAGACCAATCCTGATATCAACAAATATGATTTCCAGTTTTTATCCCCCCGGTACCTCCACCTTCCACGACTTTTCTATACACCCCACCATTAATGCCTAATTAAAACTATTTCTAAATGACCAACCAATCCATTTCATTTTATTAACCAAGGCCAATGTTAGTAGTATCTTCATACCACCCTTTACTTGCAAGTAATATCCATAGCCAAATAATATAGGTTAAGGTGACTTTCAAGTGCCCTTCCATATACCATATTAAACCAATTGGGAGACTTCTGGGTTCACCATAAGCATAGACATTTAGCCTTTATCCTTTCCAAACCATTTAAACCATGCATAATTCTTTTACCATGTTTAAAATATGCAAGAGTTCCATTAAAAGAAGTCAATGCAATGAACATATCTTTATAAGCATTTTATCAAACACATTGGTGGAAAAATATAACCAAAACCAATTCCAAAGACCATTAAAAAATTACAATGTAATCCATTTATCCCAAAGCACCATTAATTCATATAAAAGCATATTTAAAATCATAGGAAACCAAAACCAAACATCTAATATCAAAACCCCCAAATAATAGTGTAAAACCATTATTATGAAAAAGTAAAATATCAAATCAATCATATAAACCATGCCTTTCATTGAAATTACAATGAGGGAAGAGAGACCTTCCTAAACCAAGAATACAATGGAAAAAATCACCATGAAAAGCCCCAAAGCAATCCTTTAGTTGAAACCCTAGCTCTCTTGTCCCAAAAGCTCTTGAGAGAATTATGGAGTATTCTGGAATAGTTTCTAAGTGTTAATGAATAGAATGATTGGGTAAATAACATCCTAAGTATATTAGAAGTTGTGGGAACTAATTATGGTAAGTAGGGAAATATCCAGAATACCCCTACTTAAGTTGCACAAAATCCTGACACAGGGATACGACTGACCTATACAAGTCATACCCTCTTATACGATTGGTTTCCACTATTCTTATTGTAATAATCCAAAAAAAATTTCGTCGAAATTTTGTGCGTTAACGTATTGGGTCCTATCCTCTAGAATGATTTATAATTTTTCATGTGGAATTTACTATAGTTAGACCCACCGTTGCGAAGAGCATCGTATAATATTTCCAATGATATGTGGATCATCCAAAACGGACACCCGAGCGATGAGTTACGAACATTCCGATCGAACAGTGAATAGTGATGAACAGTAAAACGTGCAGGAAAAAGTACTGAGGGCAGGCATATTTTTTCTCCAACTTTAAATGATCATAACTCCTTGTACATAATGAACTGTGTGAGCTGCTATATATCAATGGAAATCTCTGCGAGACCTCTTTCCAATGAAATTTGTTTCATCCAATTTGGATATCGAAGAAAATGTTTATGGTCGATCTACTACAACCTATCAAAACAGTCCACCAAAGGACAGATTTGACATTATTTGAATTTTAAGGGCATTTTGGTCATTTGTTTTTTATTTCCCTTCTATATATATCCCAAATAAGAGCTTAGACCCTCATTGTTTTTCTCTCATTTTTCTCTTCTCTTTCTATCAAAAATAATAAGAGACCTTAGGGTTAGGGTTTCCAATTTATTTCTCTTCCAAAATTCAAGAAATCAAGTTGTAAGTCTAAAGAGTTTCAAAGGATTTTCAATATCCAAGTATGCAAGTGTTTATCTATGGACTCCTTTCATCCATAGAGTTTACGAATCCCTTTTTGAAAGGTCAAGTTATGTATATATATATATATATATATATATATATATTATCTAGACTTTGATGATGTATATAAATATATGTTGATTGATATTTGATGGATGAGATATATGGGGTGGCGGAAAACATGAGAACTTGACGAATGCACCAATGCCTAAAAGTGCATGTAAGGTGTTTGGTGAATTTCCTAAGAGGCTATAAATTTACGTTCTTAGGATATAATAAGTTCTAAATGACTAGACTACTTTCTATGTATACGTTCAACATGAACTCCATGTTATTGTCTAAAATTGGGGATTATATGTGGAAGGTTTATGATAAGGTTGTAACTGCGGATGAGGGATTTAGTTGGTGGAATTAAGATGAATGATGGTGTTGTAGCACATGTAATTGTTCATACTGACCTATGCCCTAAATGGTGCATGCAAGGTGATTGTAGAAATGCCTAGTTGAAGAAGAATTGATCGTATGACCCCTTGTGATCAAAGTGATAAGTTCATACCATACTTTCATGTTACATGTTTACTATGATGCTTAAGGGAAATTATAAGGCCATTAGGCCACGCTAAGTGTGAAATGTCTAATTATGGGTCGAATTGCATATATCAAGATCTTAAAGGAAAGAACCTTGAGAAGTGAACCATGATGTGTTGAATGTATGTTATTTGTGTGTATCCCGATTCGATGAACAATGTTATGTTGTATTCTTCCTTAACCATATGCATCCTTGTTGAATGATCTACGATGTAATGGCATGAGATCCCAATACTTGTATATGAATATGATCTTCAAATGATTGGTGTGAGGTATTAATGAATGCATGGTGCATGATGGCCTGTGGGCATATGAGTATGCGTTGTTGTATACTATGTATTACTTATGTTATTGATTGATGGGGGTACATATGTCCGAAATAGTCTGCTGGTCTAGAGCTGAGTCAGTTCCGTGATAATCTTAGTCGTGCTATGATCGATGAATTTCCGATGATTTGAGAACTTAAAATGAATTCCTTGAGACCTTAGTATGTGGGGTTTGGAATAAGAGCAATCTTCCGTTCTTAAGCCCAAAGCTTTAATTTTATTATGATTTACATGATTTTGCAAGTGAGATTATGTCTAAATAATTAGATTATGAGATTATGATGATTGAATGAATAAACTTTGATTTATATGATTACCTCAATGTTTTCATGATATTATTTAATAATTATCATTGCGAATTACACACTTTTACCACGAGGTGGTATTTTGAATGATTTTGGGACGTATGTCGAGATGGTATTTTGAAATAATTTTTTGAGATATGTGTCAAGCTTTATGCTTCCCAATGACCATTTGAATTATTGAATATATAGTTGAGACATGAGATATCTTGATATCTATAATTGTAAATTTCATATTTTTATTTAGAATGATTTTGAGATATATGTTGAAATGTTATTTTGGAATGATTTTGAGATTTATGATAAGCTAAAAGCTTCGTCATGACAAAATTGAATCATTGAGCATATTGATATATAACATTTGAGATGTTACCATGAGTCTTGATATTTTCTCAAAAATATTGATGTTGTCATAACTTGATAAATTGTTACATTTTGACATTTAAAAAGGTTGAGTTCTATTATTGAAATTTCATGATATTCGAAAATGGGTATACACTCAAATTACTTTATGAAGGATTTATAAGACTTTGAATTTTTTTTCAATATTGATATACATGATTACTTCATTACTCTACTTCTTAAGTTGAGAATTTTTGCTATGAATTGCAAACTACTACAATGAATTAATATTTTTAAAGGCTTTCGAGATGAAAGTCGTGATTTGAGTTGTACTTGGGTTATGTATTCTTATTATGAATTGAAGGTCTCAAGTGCTTTTCAAAAGCTGTTGTCATGATTTAATTGTCAAATTGAAAGAATAATCATTTGAGTACATTGACCTTAAGCTCGCAGAGTCGAGATGATTTTGACTATGAGAAAGATTGATTTTGATATAGATGTTAAGATGAATTTTGGTATTTTTTCCGAATGATTTTGATGAGTTGAATTGTTGAAAATATTACGTATTGAGTCTTTATGTCCTTGTCCAAATTTCGAGTTGGTTATGGTTCAATGCATTGATACCCTTATTGATGTCGAAAACGACTGAAATGTTTTAGGTCGAAGTTGGGGTTAGGAATCCACAAATTGTTGATGAATTATAAATTGAGATATTTGATTTGGTCTTTATGATAGACCCTTGTGATGATGATGGTGGATTTCCAAACGCGTTTTGAGCTTGTCGGGGAGTAGTACTTAGCACCGAGAGGGAAATTTGGTATTTGCCCAAACCTATGTGCCACCGTAGGGTTGTTTGATGATGATATTATTGGCCAGAGAGCCCGATTGTGATTATTGCAGTTTTAAGGTCGTACTCCCTAGCAAAGAGTATGACGCTCCCACCAACGGGGGTTTCAAATGTTGGTATTCCACATAGCTCACGTGGGTTTGTCGGTTATACGAAACTCCCTTGTCCATAAGAGTGTGTTTCTTGAACTATCGAGTCGCTCCGAGTCTTGAGTTGATGAGTTTGGTTGTCTATGATGAGTCATGAGAATTTATGATGAATATTGATGATTTTATGATGATTTATGGGATTTTACTTATGTTTTCCTCTCTATAATATTATGAAAAGTATGGATAATGAAATTCAAGCCATGTGAGTCTTCACTTTCCGTACGCATGTTTTACGAAATCAAAGATATTATTCAAATTATTGCGTGTACCCCCACATATTCAGTTGCTTATGAAGAGTCATGGTGAGTTATGTAACTACTTCCCCCGGTTTCTATGTCAGTATAAATCTTTAGGAGTCAGGGGTGTGAGTGTATTCAATTGATCAGTATTGGTATCCTGTGATTCAGTAATGCAGTACCCCAGTACAGTAGTGAGTTCTGAGGATAGTAAAGTCGTATCCGAGCTGTGGTATCTGGAGTCGTTATAATTGTTATTGTGGTTGTGAAATGTGCATTCATATATGTGTACTCGTTCATTATTCTCATGATTATTCTGTTGATTAAATGTTCATGCATAATCCCTTGAATTTATCCTTCCCTGCTTGTATACTCAGTACATCTTAGTACTGACGCATTCGCGCTATGGTGTTCTTTTATTTTGGGGCACCATAGGTTCAGAGGAGTGAAACTTGGAGCATCTTAGAAGTCACTTGTATAGCAGCAGTGGGTGAAGCAGTGATTCCTCATCATCCGAGGATGTTGTTATTACAGTATTTTATTTTAGTAGACGGAGTCAGTTGGGGGATTGTCCCTTCAACTCCATAGTTCAGGCAGTGTAGAGGCTTTTCAGATAGATGTATTAGTGTGTGGTTTAAGGTATTGTATATTTCTAGATGTTTGAACCTTATGGCAAGTGTTAGCCAGTTTTCGCATGTATTTTATTATATTATGTAGTGAACAGGTACAGATATCAGAAAAAGGGTTAGCTTGTGGTCCTTCGAGATCATAAGAACCGTGTGGCGTTCCGATTCTCGGGAATCGGGGTGTTACACTTATCCAAGACTTAAACTTGGTTCATGCACTTTCAAGTGTACAACTAATCCAACCAAGTCGTAACTATAGCAAACGATCTGCATCCAGGACCCGTATCCCTGGCACAATGAAACACCTTGAGGATAAAACACTACCCACCATACGAGCCCATGATGCAACATGTTCCAAGCCCTATGACTCATACCCCTAAGTCGTACCCATTCCAGTGACCAAAACCATCCCACAAACTAACACTGGTCAACATACGACATGACCATACCATTCATACCAAAACATACGGCTAATACCCATGAGTTGTAGTGGGTTTGGAGAATGGAATACTAGGAAATTTTTTAAGGGTCAAAACCCAGGATGTTTCAGTCTCCCCTACTAGGAACCGAATGGTGGACAAGGTAAGGGTTACCAGACAGAGTCATTGCATTATCAAACATCCTTTTAACAGAGTTAGAAAACAAAGAGGGAAAGATGTTAATCTTTTATTTAACAAACTCAGAAAATATAGATGTGTTGAAGACACATACCTTCCATACAAATCCCAGGAATAGAAAATAGATACGGATACTTGCACTTCATGCCCTATTCTACTTCCAAAATAGCCTCATCCACATTAGTGTTTCTCCACAGAAACTTAAGCGAAGCCATATCCTTGGTCTGCAACCTACGAAATTGCCTATCTAATATCTCAACTGGCACCTCTTCATAAGATAAAGAATCCGAAATACTCAATCCTTCAAAAGTAAAAACTAAAGAAAAATCATCAATTTATTTCCTCAACATTGAAACATGAAAGACCGGATTAACCACACTTAAGCTAGATGGAAACACTAACTCATAAGCAACATTACCAACCCTCTGCAAAATTTGATAAGAGCCAATAAATCGAGGATTGAGTGTCACCTTTTAGCCAAACTGCACCACTACCTTCATGGGAGACACCTTTAGAAAAACTTTATCTCTGACTTCAAACTCCAAGTCTCTCTGCCTAACATCCGCATAGGACTTTTGTCGACTTTGGTCATCTTTAAGCCTATCCTGAATCACCTTGACCTCCTTTATCGCTTGATAAACCAAATACGGGAAAAATATGTCCCCATTAACAAGCTCAAACCAATTAATAGGAGATCTACACCTTCTACTATATAATTCCTCGAAAGGAGCCATACCAATACTAGGATGATACCTATTGTTGTAAGCAAACTCCACCAAACGTAGATGCTCCACCCAACTTCCACCCTAATCAATCACACAGGCCTAAAAAATATCCTCCAATGTCTGAATATTTATCTCCACCAACCTATTCATCTGTAGATGGAAAGAAGTACTCAGACTAACCTTAGTCCTCAACCCTTTCTGGAAAGATCGCCAGAAGTGAGAAGTAACCTGCATACCATGATAAGAAATAATAAAAACAAGTACTCGATGCATCTGCACAATCTCCTGAAGATACATCTTTGCATAATTCTCTGCCGAAAAGGTAGTTTGCACAAGGAAAAAGTGCACAGACTTAGTCATCCTATCCACGATGGAATAAATCAAATCATATTGACTCCTAGACCGGGGAAGATTAGTAACGAAGTCCATATTGATCACTTCCCACTTTAATTCGGGTAAATCAATTTCATGATACAATCTCCTGACCTTATGTTCTCAACCTTAACCTTTTGACACACCATAGACTTGGTCACAAAATCTGCCACATTTCTCGTTATACCATTCCACCAATAGATCTCCTTAAGATCATGATACATCTTAGTTGATCCGGGATCAATGGCATAGTGTGACTCGTGCACCTTAGCCAAAACCATTTGTCACAACCCGTCGACATCAGGAACCCACACCTCCCTTGGTAACGTAAAGTACCATCACCACTGATCTCAAACACCACTACCTTTTGCCAACAACATCATTTTTTATTTTCATTAAGACGGGATCTATCACTTGTTTCTCGGACTACTTGTTTCTCGAACCACTTCTTGCACCATCACACTACCATTCTTAGAGTCCAAAAGGTAATTCTCCAAGATTAGCCAAGAATTGAATATCCTACACTAATTCCCGCTTTAATTCCTCGACATGAGCCAAACTACCCATAGATAACCTTCTAAGAGCATCAGAAGCCACATTAGCCTTACCTAGGTGGTCGTGAAGACTTATATCATAATCATTGAGAAAATTAAACCATCTTATCGGCTTGAGATTATGCTCTTTCAGAGTAAACACGTACTGAACACTCTTTTTATCAAAAAAGATATCCACATGGACACCATAGAAATTCTACTGCCATATTTTTAGAGAAAACACCACAGCCAACAACTCCAATTCATGAGTAGGATAATTCCTATCATACACCATCAAATGCCTGGAAGCATAGGCAATCACTTTCCCATGCTGTATCAAACCACAAGCAAGACCTACCCAAGATATATCACAATAAACCACGAACCTATCATTGCCCTCTAGCAAAGTTAGGATTAGGGATGAAGTCAACTTATCCTTCAACTTCTAAAAACTCCCTTCACAAGAATCCGACCAATAAAAACTTAGCCTTCTTCTGAGTCAACTTAGTCAAGGGAGCACCTATTGAAGAAACTTTTTCCACAAACCGCCCCCGGCTATACCCAAGAAGATGATAATGTCAGATGGAGTTGTAGTCCTAGGACAACTCTCCAGAACATCAACCTTTTGTGGATCCACTATAATCTCCCCGCTATAATTAATATGACCCAAGAAATTCACATAATTTAACCAAATCTCACACTAAGATAACTTGGTATACAATAGTTGTTCATTTAAGGTGTACAATACCAAAAAAAAGTAATTAGAATGATCTACCTCACTTTTCAAATAAACTAGAATGTCATAAATAAACACAATGATGAAGAGATCCAAATATTGCCTGAATATCCTGTTAATTAAATCCATAAATATTTCCGGAGCATTAGTCAACCCAAATGACATCACTAAGAACTAAAAATTTCTATATTGAGTATGAAAAGTGTCTTAGGGATATCCACCTCCCTAATTTTACGATAATGTTAACCAGACCAATCTATCTTAGAGAAGAACTTGGCACCTTAAAACTAGTTAAACAAGTCATCTATCAAGGAAAGGGATACTTGTTCTTCACCGTCACCTTGTTCAACTGCATGTAGTCAATGCACATCAGAAGGGAACCATCCTTCTTGTGCAAAAATAACACTGGGGCAACCATAGAGAAACACTAGGACAAATAAACACCTTGTCCAGAAGATCCTTAAGTTGCTCCTTGAGTTTCCTCAACTCATCCATAGCTATTTTATACGGAGGAATAAAAATTGGACGAGTGTCTAAAAGCAAATCAATACCCACGTCTATTTCCCTATCTGGAGGAACACCAGGAAGATCCCCCAAAAAAACCTCTGGAAACTCATTAACCATAGGGGTAGAAGACATTAAAGGACCTTTCATGTAAGAATCTTTAACCAAAACAAAATGATAAAGACAACCCTTGGAGATTAACCTCTGAGGTCTAAGATAAGAAATAAACCTCCCTCGAGGAGCTAAGGAACTTTCTTCCTAATTTATAATCGGTTCACTAGGAAGCTCAAAGATAACCTTACGGGTATGACAATCCAAAGATGCATAACAAGAATGTTGCTAATACATACCCAGAATAACATCAAAATAAACCATATCCAACTCAAATAGATACATCAATGTCTTCTTTCCATCAACATATACCACGCACTCCCTATAGACTCTCTTAGCAATAATCGAGTGACCTACTTGGGTAGAAATAAAAAAGGATCTGAAATAACTTTTGAATCAAAAGCAAAAGACACAGCCACATAAGAAGTCACATAAGAAATAGTAGACCCCGGATCAAGAAACTAATATACTTCATGAAAGAAAAGTTATAACATACCAGTAACAACATCAGGTGATGCCTCAGATTCCTGTTAGGACGACAAAGCATACAACCTGTTCCGACCATCACTAGAGTCAGGTGCAGCAACAGAAGCAGATTCCATACCACCAGGAGCAGGAGTAGAAGATGAAGCCCCATAAAAATCATCTTCCCCCATAGCAACCTTATTGATCGGACAATCCCTCAGCCGATGGCCTACCTCACCGTGTTTGAAGAATTTATCCTTTCTTTCATCGCAGTAAACTCGTGAGTACAACCATAAAATTGACAAGGAGGACATAAAAAATAGAGTGGCCTCCGCTCGCATGATATTGGGAAACCCATGCCTGAGAATTGTCACCACTTTGATGACGCTTGTCTCTCGACTGGTAAGGAGCACTAGCAGAAAAGGAGCCAAAAATCCCTCACTTTTTTTTCTTCCACATTCAACCATCTCTATTACCCTGAAATTGAGTGCCTCCCTGATCAAAAAACCTGCTCCACTATCCTTGCCTATCCCCAAACTCTACATGTCTCCTTTTCTCATCCTCAACCTACTGTATATAAATGGTAAATCTCTCGATGTTTATATCTTTAATCAACAATGTAGTCTTGCTCTCAAAAATCAAATCTGTATTCAACCCTAAAGATAAATTCCTCATTCTTGAACTTATATCAGCCACCAATTTAGGAGCATACCTTGATAGCTAATGGAACTTTAAAGCATATTTATTTACTAACATCCTACCCTACCTGAGGTTCATAAACTCCTCCATCCAAGTTTTCCTCAACTCTTGAGTTATGGTCGATAAACTTCAACCTATTAAAACAGTCCACCAAAGGACAAATTTGATATTATTTGATTTTTAAGGGTATTTTGGTCATTCCCACTCCAATTCATCTGGGTAAACCATGGATTTAAGTATATTAAGAGTATTCAATAGCTCATTTTTCTCCAAAATTTCCTAAGGCTCAAACCCCAACCCTACTACTCCAAATTTCATCCTTCTATGTCTCTTGATTGAACCGTAGAAATTTCAAATTGATTTGGGATACGAGTTGATCATGTTAAGGGCTTCGAGAAGCACCCTTTATTTTCGTGAATAAAGTTACGGATTCGGAAGTTCATATTCATCTTCCATTTTTACGTATGTAGGGCTTTGAACAAGATTATCCTTTCGATCTTGTGCCCGGAATTTTTGTTGAATTACATTGATATGAGATTTTACATGTTTTACCATGAATTGGAAATATGGTTTTATATATTATATTATTGTCCATGAGCTATGGGATTATGTCATCCGATATGTGTATGATGTTGAGATGGAATTATGTCCAAAAAGTATTTGATTATGAGAGTATAATGATTTAATTTGTTAAGCCTTGATTTATAATATCATTCCACTATTTCCTTATTATGAATTTATAATTGATATTGGAAATTCTATTTCCCTACTATGGGTTGATGTCTCAAGTACCTTTAAATGAGAGTTGGATGGCAAATTGAGAAATGTTGATATTGAAGTTGCAATGAGTCTTGGTATTTTCTGGATGGTTGTGATGAGTTAAATTGTTGAAAATATTATGTATTGAGTCTTCATATCCTTGTCCAAATGTCGAGTCGGTTATGGTTCAATGCATTGATACCTTGTTGATATTGAGGAAGATTAAAATATTTTGTGCTAAAATGTGTTGAGTTAGGAATCCACAAATTGATATGATTTGATAAATGAGAAAGAGATTTGATTTGGTCTTTAAGATAGACCCTTGTAATGTTGTGGTGGATTTCCTAATGCGTTCTGAGCTTGTCGGGGAGTAGTACTTAGCACCAAGAGGGAAATTTGGTATTTCCCCAAACCTATATGAAACCGTAGGGTTGTTTGATGATGATATTATATGCCAGAGAGCACGATTGTGATAATTGTAGTTTTAAGGTCGTACTCCCTGGCAAAGAGTATGATGCTCCCGCCTATGAGGGTTCCAAATGTTGATATTCCACGTAGCTCACATGGGGTTTTCGGTTATAGAAAACTCCCCTATCTATAAGAGTCATGTTTATATAAATACCGAGTCACTCCGAGTTTTGATGTGGTAAGTCAAGTTCCCTATAATGATCTATAATGATTTATGAAGTTTTTCTCCTACATTTCCTATCTAAGATGTTATGAGTTGGATGATTCAATGTCACTCAAGACAGGTGTGTCATTATGGTCCATAAGTATGTTTTTATGAAATTTATGATATTATTTATATTTTACATGCGCCTCCATATACTCAGAACGTATTTTGTACTGACCCACATATTTCTCTATGGGCTACATTCTTACCATGATTTAGGTTCAGGTACTCAGCCACTACCGCGACAGTGATATCCGAGTGCCGCATCTACATTCCTTCAGTGGTGAGTCCTCATGGTTGGGGACTAAGGTTCTAGTTTTGGTGTTATTGTTTTGTGATCCCTTTGATCTGTTGAGTCAGTTGGGGGTTTTTCCCAATGGATCGTTGATTTTGCTGTATAGAGGCTATGTCAGACTAGTATATTATTGGGTTTGTTTGTGTATAGAAATTTTATATATGTATAGTCTAACGATATTCCTTTACATGTGTGATGTGATATGATATGTACTTATATATATATCCTTAGCGTAGCGTGTATGTTGTTGCGTTGGAACCCAAGAGTAGTATTTTGGCTTAAAGGGTTAACTTGAGTCTACGTGTAGCCTTGGACACCATGTGGCATCTCGGGATGATATTTTAGGGCGTTACAAACTTGGTATCAGATCCTAAGGTTGTGAAGAGTCCTAGGGAGTCTGACAAGCCGCGTTACATAGAGTCTTGAGCATCGTTGTGTAGCGCGCCACACCTATGATCAAGAGGCTGCGGGGCGTTCTAGGAAAAGTCATTTCTTTCTTTCTACAAGAGTCTATCATGCTTACAATTATTTCCTTCTTCTGTTAATTCGTGCGTTGTTACGACAGAAAATGCCTCCATGTCGAGCTCATGGAAACAACAACCAACCTCAACCCATTGATCTGTTACTTGAGATGGTATCCAATGCCGAATTTAGGGTAGCTTTTCAGACGCTAGCCTAGGCAGTTACTGCCAATACTCAGGCCAACGCTCTACCTCCGCAGGAAAATAATTCGGCAGCAGCACAAATTTATGATTTTATGCTGATAAATCCGCCAGAGTTTCATGGGTCGAGAGTAGGTAAGGACCCACAGATGTATGTTGATGAAATGAAGAAAATTACACAGATTATGCATGTGACCGAGTAAGAAAGTGTGGAGCTGGATTCTTATCTGTTGAAGGATGTTGCCTATGAATGGGTGCAAATGTGGAATAAGGGTAGAGAGGAAAATACCGCTCTGATAACTTGGTAATTGTTCCAAGATGCTTTCTTGGATAGATTCTTTTCTCTTGAATTATGGGAAGCTAAGATGGAGAAGTTTATAAATTTGAGACAAGGCTCCATGTCAGTTAAGGAGTATTGTCTTAAGTTTAATCAGCTATCGAAGTACGCTCCCAATATGATGGCTGACTTAAGGACTAGTATAAGCAAGTTTCTAACTGGGGTGTCGAGTTATGTGGTGAAAGAATGTAGATCTGCTATGGTCAACAGGGAGATTGATCTTCCTAGGTTAATGATTCACGCCCAACAAATTGAGTCAGACAAGATAAAGGAAATAGAAAGAGTAAGAGGGATTAAGAGAGTCAGATCAGAGCAACAGGGGTCTGGTCAGACTAGATTCTCTGGAGGGAGTCCCCCTCAGTTTCAGAGATGTCCATTTATACCTATGCCTTCCTCAGCTAGTGCTCCCATATATCGGGGCAGGTAGGAGCTTGGGAATAGGTCGGTACCTTCCAGGTCTCAAGACAGTGTAAGCAACCGGCCTCATCCTCCTTCATGTGCTAAGTATGGTAAAGACCATTTTGGGGAGTGTTATATGGGGCAGCGGGGCTGTTTTGGTTGTGGAATGTTGGACCACATACTTAGAGACTTCCTGTATGCCAGACAGCGGAGTCATGATGCCCGTCCCCAGAGTCAGGCTACTAGTGCCCCGCCTCCCACAGCCCGTCCAGTTCCTCCTCAGGGTGCTTTTTTTAGTACTGCTGGTGGTCAACTCCAGAAACGTTTCTATGTTGTATCACCTCTTCAGGAGTAGGAGGACTCTCCCGATGTTGTCATTGGTATGATCCGTGTTTTCTATTTTGATGTCTATGTGTTAATGGACCCCAGTTTGAGTTTTTCTTATGTGACATCTCTGGTTGCTCTAAATTTTGAAACGGACCGTGAACTAATTTCTAAGCCTATTTTTGTTTCTACTCCAGTAGGAGAGTCTGTCATTGCTAAGCGGGTGTCTAAGAAATGTCCCATTACTTTCTTTCATTGAGTTATGTATGCTGATTTGATTGAGCTAGATATGGTTGACTTTGATATCATTCTGGGTATGGATTGGCTTCACTCATGCTATGCGTCTATTGATTGTCATGCCCGTGTTGTCAAGTTTTAGTTTCTTGATGAACCTATCCTCGAATGGTCCGGGAGTTCTGTGATTCCGAAGGGTCGTTTTATATCCTATCTCAAAGCTAGGAAGTTGATTTCCAAGGGTTGCATCTACCATTTGGTTCGGGTTAAAGACACTAAGTCTGAAACCCCGACCATTCAGTCAATTAATGTTGTTAATGAGTTTCTTGATATCTTTCCGGAAGATCGCCCTGGAATACCTTTTGATAGAGAGATAGAGTTCGGGATTTACCTTCTTCTCGATACTCAGCCTATTTTCATTCCTCTGTATTGCATGGCTCCCACGGAACTTAAAGAGTTGAAGGTGCAATTGAAAAATCTTTTAGACAAAAGCTTTATCAAACCTAGTGTGTCCCCGTGGGGTGCACCTGTCCTGTTTGTGCGTAATAAAGATGGTTCTTTGCGGATGTGTGTTGATTACCGACAGCTTAATAGGGTTACTATTAAGAATAAATATCCACTTCCTCGAATTGATGATTTATTTGATCAATTGCAAGGTGCGAGCTATTTTTCAAAGATAGACCTCAGATCTGGTTATCACCAACTTAAGGTTAGGGAATGTGCTATCCCCAAGACAGTCTTTCGAACCCGTTACGGTCATTTTGAATTTCTAGTAATGTCTTTCAGGTTAACTAATGCTCCAGTGGCTTTCATGGATCTTATGAACTATGTATTCTAGCCATATCTGAATTTATTTGTAATAGTGTTCCTTGATGATATTCTTATTTACTCCCAAAGTGAGGGTGAACATGCAGATCATCTCCGAATCATGTTGGAAACTCTTCAAACTCATCGGTTGTATGCTAAGTTCAGTAAGTGTGAGTTCTGGCTGAACTCTGTAGCTTTCTTGGGTCATGTTGTTTCTTCCGAAGGTATTAGAGTTGATCCTCAAAAGATAGAGGCTATAAAGAGCATCAAAGGCCCAGTGTCAATAGGTTAAAATAGAGCATCAAAGGCCCAGTGGCGTGATACAAGAGTTTAGCATTCCTACTTGGAAGTGGGAATAAGTTAATATGGACTTTATAGTTGGTTTGCCTCCTTCTCGTCACCATCATGATTCGATTTGGGTTGTCGTAGATCGACTGACGAAATCAGCTCATTTTTGCCTGTGCATTCATCGTATACAGCTGAAGATTATGCTAGAATATATATTCAGGAACTCATCAGACTTCATGGAATCCCTTTGTCTATTATTTCTGACATAGGTACTTAGTTTACCTCCCAGTTTTGGAAATCTTTCTAGAAGGGTCTCGGTACCCAAATTCGTTGAAGTTCTGCTTTCCATCCGCAATCAGATGGTCGGGCCGAGCAGACCATTCAGACTTTAGAAGATATGTTGAGGGCTTGTGTGCTTGATGTTAAAGGTAGTTGGGATGAGTACTTAGCATTAATCGAGTTTGCTTACAATAACAGTTTTCATGCTACTATTGGAATGGCCCCGTTTGAAGCTTTGTATGGTAGAAGGTGTAGATCACCCATTGGTTGGTTTGAAGTTGGTGAGGCTGCCGCGACTGGACCGGAAGCGGTGTTCGAGGCCATGGAGAAGGTTAAGTTTATTCGAGAAAGGTTGAAAATCGCCCAAAGTCATCAATAATCATACACAAATGTAAGGAGGAAAGACCTCGAATTTGATGTTGGTGATTTAGTGTACTTGAAAGTTTCACCCATGAAAGGGGTGAAGAGATTTGGGAAGAAAGGAAAACTAAGTCCCCGTTACATTGGTCCCTATAAGATTGTGGATCGCATTGGGAAGGTAGCGTATAAGATTGAATTGCCCGCGGAGTTATCTAACGTCCATCCGGTTTTCCATGTTTCTATGCTTATGAAGTCTATTGGTGATTCTGTTGTGATTGATCCTTCCGAAAGCTCGGGTATTAAAGATAGTCTTTCATATGAAGAGATTCCGGTTGAGGTTTTTGACTTTCAAGTTCGTAAGCTAAGAAACAAGGAAGTTCCTTTGGTTAAAGTGCTTTGGTGAAATCAATCCGTGGAGAGTGCTACTTGGGAAGACGAAGAGTATATGCGCGCCAAATATCCCCATCTCTTTCCTACGAATCCTGAGCATGTCAAAGGTATCGTTCTCTTTTGATTTAATCCTTATTGCTATGTTTATCTTGGCTTGTGTGTTTTCTATGATATCTAAAAAAATCTAGAATGGAGTATATGCTTGGGAAAGATGATTTTTCTCTATATACTCATTTTCATAGTATTCTTGACCTACCTATCAACATTCGGGGATGAATATTTCCAAGGGGGAGATGATGTGATGCCCCGGAAAAAAAATTTCCGTTAAGATCTCGGAAGAATTCAATTTTGTTCTTTATCATGATTAATAATTTTTTTGTGTGGAAGATTGGGATATGCGACCCGTCATCGCGTAGAGCATCGAATAATCTTTTCAACGATATGTGGATCATCCAAAACGGACACTCGAGTGATGAGTTATGATCATTTCGATCTAACTGTGAATAGTGGTGAAAAGTAAATGTGTAGGAAAAAAATACTGAGGCCAGATGAATTTTAGGGTCAACTTCAAACGATCATAACTCCTTTTACATAATGATCTGGGTGAGATACTATATATCAACAGAAAGCTCTGAAATTCCTCTTTCCAATGAAATTGGTTTCATCCAATTTGGCCATCGGAGCAAAAAGTTATGGTCGATCTACTTCAGCCTATCAAAACAGTCCACCAAAGGACAGATTTGACATTATTTGATTTTTAAGGGTATTTTGGTCATTCCCACTCCAATCCATCCGGGTAAACCATGGATTTAAGTCCATTAAGAGAATTCAATAGCTCATTTTTCTCCAAAATTTCCTAAGGTTAAAACCCCAACCCTACTACTCCAAATTTCATCCTTCTATGTCTCTTGATTGAACCGTAGAAATTTCAAATTGATTTGGGATTCGAGTTGATCATGTTAAGAGCTTCGAGAAGCACCCTTTATTTTCATGAATAAAGTTTTGGAGTCGGAAGTTCATATTCATCTTCCATTTTTAGGTATGTGGGGCTTTGAACAAGATTATCCTTTCGATCTTGTGCCCGATATTTTTGTTGAATTACATTGACATGAGATTTTACATGTTTTACCATGAATTGGAAATATGGTTTTATATCTTATATTATTGTCCATGAGCTATGGGATTATGTCATCCGATATGTGTATGATGTTGAGATCAAATTATGTCCAAAAAGTATTTGATTATGAGAGTATGATGATTTAATTTGTTAAGCCTTGATTTATACTATCATTCCACTATTTCCTTATTATGAATTTATAATTGATATTGGAAATTTTATATCCCTACTATGGGTTGATGTCTCAAGTACCTTTAAATGAGAGTTGGATGGCAAATTGAGAAATATTGATACTGAAGTCGCAATGAGTCTTAGTATTTTTCGGATGATTTTGATGAGTTAAATTATTGAAAATATTATGTATTGAGTCTTCATATCCTTGTCCAAATGTCGATTCGGTTATTGTTCAATGCATTGATACCTTGTTGATGTTGAGGACGATTAAAATGTTTTGAGCTAAAATGTGTTGAGTTAGGAATCCACAAATTGATATGATTTGATAAATGAGAAAGAGAGTTGATTTGGTCTTTATGATAGACCCTTGTGATGTTGTGGTGGATTTCCTAACGAGTTCTGATCTTGTCGGGGAGTAGTACTTAGCACCGAGAGGGAAATTTGGTATTTCCCCAAACCTATGTGCCACCGTAGGGTTGTTTGATGATGATATTATTGGCCAGAGAGTCCGATTATAATTATTGCAGTTTTAAGGTCGTATTCCCTGGCAAAGAGTATGATGCTCCTGCCAATGGGGGTTTCAAACATTGGTATTCCACGTAGCTCACGTGGGGTTGTCGGTTATAGGAAACTCTTTTGTCCATAAGAATCATGTTTATTGAAATACCGAGTCACTCCGAGTTTTGATGTGGTAAGTCAAGTTGCTTATGATGATTTATAATGATTTATGAGGTTTTTCTCCTTCATTTCCTATCTAAGATGTTATGAGTTGCATGATTCAATGTCACTCAAGCCAGGTGTGTCATTATGGTCCGTATGTACGTTTTTATGAAATTTATGATATTATTTATATTTTTCATGTGCCCCCACATACTCAGTACGTATCTTGTGCTGACCCATATATTTATCTATGGGCTACATTTTTACCATGATGTAGGTTCAGGTACACAGCCGCAGCCGCGACAGTGATATCTGAGTGCCGCATCTACGTTCCTTCAGTGGTGAGTCCTCATGGTTCGAGGACCAAGTTGCTAGTTTTGGTGTTGTTTTTTTGTGATCCCTTTTGTATGTTGAGTCAGTTAGGGGTTTGTCCCAATTTCTTATTGATTTTTCTATATAGAGGCTATGTAGGACTAGTGTATTGTTTGGTTGGTTTGTGTATAGACATACCATATATGTACAGTCTAATGATATTCCGTGCCATGTGCGATGTTATATGATATGTACTTATATATATATCTTTAGCGTAGCGTGTATGTTGTTGTGTTGGAACCCAAGGGTAGTGTTTTTGCTTAAAGGGTTAGATTGAGGCTATGTGTGTCCTTGGGCACCGTGTGGCATCTCGGGATGATATTTCGGGGCGTCACATAGGGCGTCACAAATGTGGTAAGCTACCTTGAATGTTGTCACTTAGGAGCTGGTTTCTGCCTAAGGCTAACGACCTTCGTGATAGGGCATCACAAATGTGGTAAGCTACCATGAATGTCGTCCCTTAGGAGCTGGTTTCTTCCTAAGGATGACGACCTTCGTGATAGGGCGTCACAAAAGCTACCACGAATGTCGTCACACTGTTTCCAGCCTGACATGCTGGAGTAAAATAGGAATAACTCTTTGCTCCGGTATTGGATTTAGGCAAAATTAGTATCGTTGGAAATATAATTAAATTATCTATCTGTTGATAGGTAATTATATAAAAAATTCGAAGTATAATGAGAGATATGCTCGTTTGAAGTTGACTATACCAATATCCTCTCAAGAATTCAATCGGTAAGGAATGTTTTGATTCGTCTGATAGTTGAGAGTTATTTGAAGCCTTAATATATATATAAATTAATCATAAAACTATAAAAGAACCATGATATACTATGCATGATCTTGGTACATGGATCTAATATTGGTTTGGATTTTTTTGGGGTATTACAATATCTCCCCCTTGGAAACATTCGTCCTCGAATGATGAATGCTTGAGAGAGGAGAAAAGATAAAATGATGCATATATGTCATGAATTACTGATCATGATTTCATGGCTGACATGACTGAAAACTGAGCATATCATATTGTACATACATATCTGATGCATAGGTAGCTGATTTATGAATGTAGGACTGAGTGTTCTGATAAACTGAGTTTCTCAAATTGAGAATGCATATTTGATGCTTAAATAATAAGTTGAATCCATGCATATCTGATGCTTAAATAATAAGTTGAATCCATGCATATCTGATGCATGATTATATGACTGACATGATACGTGAATGCATGACTGAAAGTACTGATAAGCTGACCACGCATATCTGATGCGTGAATACATGACTGAACTGACTTATGAACATGTGACTGAACATGTAATGGTAAAGATACCAAGTTTGAACTGAAAACTAAGCATGGAACTGAATACCAAGTTTGTTACTGAAATCTAAACATGAGAATGAGTAACTTCAAGGAAGGCTGTTACCTTGAACTATAAATACCGATGGTTCTGAGATTGATTACTCAATATGCATGAGCAGAGACATAAGAACATAACTGAGTCTGGAACATAATACATGAACAGAACTGAGTCTCTAATGCGTGACATAGATAGAGTATCGTATTGTGGCTACACTGAGCCATTGAGTACATGTCTTACTGTTGAGTTTTGAAGCTAGAGGGTCGGCTCATAAGTAACACTTCCTCTAAGATAGATTTATCAAAGAAAATGACATGTCTAAATCAAGGAAGTTTGGGGGCTATAGTGTATCTCCCCCTTGGGACACTATGTCCCTTGAAGGATGCTGGACTGACCTTGCTGAGATATTGAAAAAGTTGAGGCGATGAACAAGGCACCTAGGTAAGAAATTGTGACTGATTATCTGAGATATGAAACTGAAGCGTGATGCACGAATGCATAGACATACTAATTTATTTGATTAACTGAGTAACTGGTAACTGAATGCTGGGTATACAAGCCTGAATTGTAATTAATCTGAGTAGCTGGGATGAGTCTATAAAGTATTATGCATATGAGAAGTGACTGACTGAGTAACATGAGGTAACTGATCATGGATTTCATAAAAGCTATATTGTCTGAAAATGCAAGACCAAATGTATTACATGATTGGGAAACATTCCATAGACTGAGGTATTGAAATACCTATAACTGAGTAGCTGATAACTGTATGCTATGGTCAACCAAGTCTAAAATTGAACTGAATTTCTGAGCGGAATACTGATTTAAAGCTGAGACTATAACTTAAGACTGTAACGGGGATCCATAATGGATCTAAATGCTGGGTCCTGATAACTGAATACTGAAACTGAGGTTTAAACTAATATTGAAGTGCTTAATTCTAAGATTGAACACTAATTACTGAGTACTGAACTGTAACTGAGATAGAAACTGAGTTGTGATAGTTACACAATGAAGGCTGACATAAGTCAAGGATCTGAATATACATTCACACTCTGAATTTTCCCAATATCTAAGTACTACCTCTTGCTAGCTCCTTGCTTGCATACTAACAGGATATTAAAGCTTATCTTCGTAACTACACCCTTGTGTAAAGAAAGCATGCAACAACCTTCTCTTAACATGAATCATTCACTCCCTTATTTAAGCAACTACTCATCGCTACACTACACTGTTTTCACAAAGAGAGCTCACTGAAGGGGTTATGTCAGGAGAATCTAAAACATGAATAAACACATAACTGAACTTGGCACTTGACTGAAGTCTGAGGTATAGAATATAAATACCATGTGTGTACCAAAAGGTCTAAACTGAGGGTATGCATGACATAGTTTGAATTTAACTGATCAGTAGGGATGTAGCAAGAGTCATGGAAGCTGAGTATATTGTAAAACATGATATGCATACATGAGTCATGAGCTGTATGACCTAAGTCTGGAATTTATGAGTTCATGGAACATGATTTGTAACACTGAGTGATTTAGAGCTGAACTTCCTATACTGGGAACTGAAAGCACACATAATCCTATGGAATACGTGTGAACATAAGCTATATTCATGGAATGTGAGACATGAAGCATGCATAGGCATTATGCTGACTGAAGTACGAAACTTTACGCTGAGATAAAGATGGGTCGGGAATCGTCTTCCCTAACTAATTTTCTATACATATTGGCAGTACTACTGGAATTTTAGAGCCTAACTTGGGTAATTGATCTACTATCTCCCTCTTGGCTTTAAGCCATCATCATTAGTCTATGAACATTAAACTAATCTCTGAACTGAACTGTAATCATCATCACATACTTACACTCTGATCAACACATGCTCGTCTTACTAAACACATCATCTGCCTTTGTTTCCTCACATACTACTAATATCACATCCACACCATTATGCTTAATTTCAAGTCACTAAACTTAAATTTTCTAACTCACACTGTTCAAGCCTACTGATTCATTATAGCACAACTATCCCCATGAATACATAATCTATTCAATCTCAATATCGTATCCCAACTTGTCTATTCCTAAACTCTTGGGTTCATGATTCTAACTCTAGTTATATACTATCATAGGATTTTGAGAAGTGATCTACTAGCATATCTAAATCTGGATTTGAGAACGAGTTCTCATAATCATGAATGAGATCCGTACAACTTTGGGACATAACTGAACTGATGGGATACTATTGAGCATGAGGGAAATCCCATAGCTATCTGTAGGGACTATTTGAGAAAGCCTTATCTGTAGGAGTTGAGCTTCACTACTTCTGTTACCTTGAAAGTAAGGTAAAGTTGACATGACTAACACATGATGAGAATCTATATGAGTTTTCTTAGAGAAACTTTCTATAGAACAATCCTAGACATGAAAGAAGGGAAACTGTTCCTAAAACATCTCATAGCCTCCTACATATAAGTATGGTGCACAACATGTATATGTACAAGACTCTACTAGATGCGGATTTTAAACTTCCTAGGACTCTATTGAACCTTAGGCTCTGATACCAAGTTTGTAACACCCCAATTTTCTGAAACGGAATGCTACACGGTGCTCATGAACCCGAAGGACCACAAGCTAACCCATGACTGATATCTGTACCTGTATACTGCATAATATATCATAAAATATGGAAACATAAACATGAAAGTCCATAAGGTTCAAACTGAATAAATTTCTGATAACAAAATATCTGAAAAAGGTATAAAAATACCAAAATAAGTCATAAATACTGAAAATAATGAGATCTGAATATCTAATCTGACATCTAGTCTGAAAGCCTCTAACTGAACTGAATAAGGAGTTGAAGGAACATGTATCCAACAAACTCCATCTAGCAACTAAATAGTAAATGTTGCAATAATCATATCGTCTTCGAATGAGAAGGACTCACTGCAAACTCTGAACACTGAAATGCTACTGCTGATCTGCAGCTCGTGCCTCTAAACCTATGGTGTAACATAAGAGAAAGAACCATAGCGCAAATGCGTCAGTACGTCTGAATGTACTGAGTATACGAGTGAGGTAGGCTAAATGCAAAGGGTTATATGCACGAACAATGCTGACTAATATGAACATGAGAATACGTACATGCATACATAACTGTAACTGAACTCGTGGAGATACTGACTACTAAGTCTGAATACTGACAACATGAATGTACTGATACTGATTTACTGAATAGATGAACGACTATTTTTGACAGTTTGAATTATGAAGAACTAGTCTGATTGACTGTGTCTAACAGTCTGAAACTGAGTACTGATAGTATAAGTTCTGAGAACTGGTAATAATGATAAAATGAGTGACTGTATCTAACAATCGTAAATTTGATGGAAATATTTGAGTCCCATAATATATCTTAGTTAACTGTATCTGACAGTCCTGATATACTGAAATTGAAGAACTATCTAAGTTATTTACTGAGACTGGGTGACTGTAGCTAACAGTCCTGAAATATGTAACTGAAACTGTGGAAAGTAGTTGTTTAACTGACATGCCCCAATAACGCATATAGCTAATTTGTGGTCCAGTCTCTACCCCAACAGGAGGGGTGTCAATACCGCGCCACTGGTAAGGACAACTATGAGTGACCCTTATCTAGTAGGTACTCAAATGAGAACGGTAGGAACCCTAAACTGACAGGTTAATACACCTCATCAACCCTAATCTAACAGGTTAGGATGTCTTAACCTACGCTGGCTACGTAGTTTTGGAACACAAGGATGACTTCTAAGAATCACACCCTGACTGGTAGGTGAGTTCTCATCCTTGGGTTCACTCGGTGCTAACTTCTACTCCCATCTGAAGGACACTGAACAAAATAACTAAGTTGAACTGAATAACTGAAATGAACTGATTAGCTGAACTGATACTAATTAACTGGGCTGATACTAGTGGTATTGTTTAGCGAAGCTAAACTAAGTTTACTGAGTTTTTTTGACGGGCGGAACGTACTGTGCTCTGAGTACTGACATAGAGTACTGGAATTACTTAAATTGCTCGGAATACTGTTGTTACGAAGATTTCTGAGATCACTAAGTACTGAGATTACTGAACTAGTGAGACTGCTAAGATTTTTGAGTTTTCCTGAGTCACATGACTGACTAAATTCTATAGATCATGGCTCGACTGAGAGTATGGTGATAACATGACATGGATCTAGGCACACAACTATATTTTTAGGGTACAGGCACCCCTAGGACTCGATGGAAGGAAACTGACACAACTTCACTTTCTTGAGTACATGGCCATCAATAACAATCCATAATACATTAGTGAGGGATTTCATGAAGTACATGGTCATCATAATATCTAACATGAACAGGAATGCTTATAATCAAGTCATGAATCTCATATTCTAATATCATGGGCATTCCGACAACATATACTGTTCATAACAATAGCATTGGAACCATTTAAGCATAAGGGAAGGCAAACATGTAACATTTAGTTCATATTGTAATAATTTAGGAATAACTCATGTGGTACTTCAAAATCATTATCTTGTTCATAGCATGGAAGGCATATAGACACACTATGAATCCATTCCCCAATCATTATGTACATTCCATACCACAACCATGACACATAACAACAACGTGGAAATCATGTGAAATCATAAACATAGAGCATGGAATTCATATCAAATTATAATGGTTAACATTGGCTTGTCATTCAAATACTATTGAGTCATGGAAACCTGGTTTATCACATACTAAGCATTTTATCAAACACATTGCATGTACTCTTTAAGGCATAGGTGTATTCACAAATTTACACCACCTTAATCCACTCAAATTCATGGGTTCCAACTACATGATCACAATCTTCATGAAAGTTCATAAAATTCCCCCTCTATAGCACAAACCACAAACAACAACATGAATTCAACCATATCACTACAAAACAATCATGATTTAGTTATAAAAGATTGATTTTTGAACTCCACGGATGAAAGGAATCCGTGGATGAACACTACGCATACCTTAGATTAAGAATTCGTGAAGATTGACGGCAAAATTTCCTTGAAATAGACTCTTGTATGAAAACCCTAGGGCTTGTTCTTGAGAGTTTTGATCTTTAGAGAAAACCTTAATTTTGTGGTTGAGAGCGTAAGAAAGGGTTTTTGAGATGCTTAACTGAAGAAAAATAGGAAAAATTATGACTCTTTAGGGTTATAAGTCGTGGAAGGTGAAGGAAACGACCAAAATACCCTTATGAAATAAATTCCCAGTTGCTGAAAATCATAGTTGATGACATTTGTCACAAGGAGTAAAAAATGTGACAAGCCTTCAAAAATGTCGTCACACAGAAGCTGGATTCTGCCTAAGGCTGACGACCTTCGTGATAGGGCATCACAAATGTGGTAAGCTACCACGAATGTCGTCACTTAGGAGCTGGTTTCTGCCTAAGGCTGACAACCTTCGTGATAGGGCATCACAAATATGGTAAGCTACCACAAATGTCGTCACTTAGGAGATGGTTTCTGCCTAAGTTTGACGACCTTCGTGATAGGGCGTCATGAATGTGGTAAGCTACCACGAATGTCGTCACACTGTTTCCAGCCCGACATGCTGGAGTAAAATAGGAATAACTCTTTGCTTCGATATCGAATTTAGGCAAAATTAGTATCGTTGGAAATATAATTCAATTATGTATATGTTTATAGGTCATGAGATAAAAAATTTCAAGTATAATGAGAGATATGATAGTTTAAAGTTGACTATACCAATATCCTTCTCAAGAATTCAATCGGTTAGGAATATTTTGATTCGTCTGATAGCTGGGAGTTAATTTGAAGCCTTAATATACATCTAACTTAATCATAAAACTATTAAAGAACCATGATGTACTATGCATTAGCTTGGTACATGGCTCTAATATTGGTTTGGATTTTTTTGGGGTATTACACGAGCATTCCGAACCATGAAGGCCCAAAACCCCCTATCTATCTGGTAATCATGCACATAATTCATATGGTAATATGATATGCGGAAGATTCACAATATTATGGAAACATGGTCATAAATCAAATGAAATCAACAAAGGGGAAATAATGTCCCACAACATCTATCGACATCTGAACACCCGTGTGCGAAATCTCTACTACATGACTGAAATAAACAACTGTCTGAAAACTGGGACAATGCCCCAGTAGATCCAAAACTACTAAATAATAATTAATCTGCCAGACATTAGGCCTTCCGAAAAATAGAAGGCTCACCACCCGACTCTGCAAATATGTCTGAAAAATCTACTGATTATCTGGACCTCTAGACTATGCTTCCGAACCTAGAAGGGAAGGGGGTCAATACAAAAGTATTGGTACGTAGAGAAATCCAAAACAAAAATATAACATTTTTACAGAATATAAGTGAGAGCCATTATAAAGCAGTTTCGTATCAAATCATTTGAAAAGCACATGGGCATAATGTAATAATTTTTTAACAACAATTTTATGCAGCTGAGCTAGGTGGAATACCCTACCAATCACATTTACACCAACTATCAAACCTCGGTTGCTGCCGAGATTAGAGTATAAGTGAGGGGAAGACACACAAGATCACACAACAGGGTGTCTCGATCCAATAAAGTATGGTAGTGCACAAGATCACAAAGCAGGGCTCCTAACCATAGTCCCAATTTGGGATGACATAAAGTCTGGTACGCAAGATCACAAAGCAGGGTACCAAATTCCCATGATGGCAAACACGGTTTCCAGCGGTGAGCCCTTACACTCAAACAACTTCTTCGGGCATCCACCTATCTCATATAAAATCAATGCATTCAACTCCATTTAATTCAATGACATATCATATTCTGTAGGGTACCGTCATACCCGACTTGCAAGTCATCAGTAACACATCATTCTTTTCATTCAACCATTATATTCAACATATTTCAACATAAACAACCCTCTCCTTGCAAGTTAAAATCATATCCAATCATAACAATTTTCAAACATTTTATGTCATGCTTTTCAAGATGATTTTCAAACAATTCACATCATATGAAAATTAAAAAAAAAATCATATCAAAAGATGGATTTTATATGATTCATGCTCTCAATTTAACATCTTTTCGGAGTACATGCACATACATATATCATATATCAAATAACTTCGGGAATAGGCCTAAAGACCAAATCAATATCGCAAAAACATTTAAAACGTTATTTATATTCATAATTTCAAAACCCCCACTATTAAAACATGAATTTTTAAGCCCATGAGATTCTTAGGATAACCCTACGTACCTATATATGCGAAAATAATAGGTTCTTCTTGAAGCTTACGATCTAGGGATTCCAAATCTCCAGTTTGTTTCGAATTCCCATGGTTGAATCTTGAGTTACTTGAGATAATTGGATTGGAATTATGGGGAGGAAACCCTAATTCTTCTAATGGAATAGAGAAAAAAATGAGATTTTAACCTTTACTAGGACATATATAGAGGGTAGGAATGGGTAGAAAAGACCAAAATACCCTTGAGTGAAATTCTGAAACTTGAGCCCTATTTTTGGCCCCAGCGCGATGCGGAGCTTGAAAAAATGCCAATTATTGAGACCTGGAAGTTTGGCGCGAAGAGGGACTATCACGGAGGCTTTCTGGAAATTGACGAGTGCCATTTTGACCTCTAGCGCGACGCGCCATGCACTGAATTGGCATTCGTCTTACAGCTGAAACTTAAAATAGCCATAACTCCTTACCCGGTTATCGAATTTTGACTAATATTATATCGTTGGAAAGCTTATTCAATTATCTATAATTTGGTATATAGTAGGACATAAAGTTCATCCTATACAATGAGTTATAGTTGATTGAAGTTGACCGAAGTTTTGATGCTTACTCAAACTCGAACGATTGGAAATCTTTCAACTCGTCCTTGAGTTAGGGGACTTCTATGATCTTAATTCATGCTCAAATTGATTTCCACACTACATAATTGATGAACATACTAAGTTTGCATTGTATTTATGGCTTTTGTAACCTTTAAGAGAAGAAATGACGGTTTACATTCTAGCCCAAAAATGCGGGGTGTTACATGAAAAGACTAAAATTTGACCGCTCAGTCAGTACGGGTGACCTTACGACTCATAGGGTCACCTTACGACTCGTAAGGTCCCACTCGTAGTCTGTACAATGTTCATAATAACCAACACTGACTTTTCTATGAGTCATACCATATGACTCATACTCGGATATTACAACTCGCATGGTTTAGTCGTTGTTAAAGCAAAAATTATTGGACATCACACTAGTTAGGCTACGGAAGAAACTATATGACTCATTTTGTGTCTTTACTACTCATAACCCCCTAGTCAAAGTCATAGAAGAAACACCAGGACAACCTACTATCCAGGCTATGATTGGGTCCTTAAGACCTATAAAGACTCCCTACGACTCGTATAGAGAGTCGTAGTCTCGGCAGTAAAGATAAAATCTTAGAAATTTTCAGGGACCAAAATCTGGGGTGTTACTTTCTCCCACCCTTAGGATCAGTCGTCCCAAAATAATGAGACAAGGCATCCCTTAGCACGATTTAACATGGAATACAACCACACTTACCTTTAACCTAGTCAGAAAACAAAGATGTTAAGGATATCAAACTATCCTTTAACAAAGTCAGAAAAAAAAATGTTAAGGAATACGCACACCTTATGCACGATTACCTGAAGCGGGAAACAAGAACAAATATTGGGACATCTTGTCTTCTTCAGCTTCCCAAGTAGATTCTTCACACTTTTTGTTCCTCCATAAAACCTTTACCGAAGCTACATCCTTCGCTCGCAACCGATGGTCTTGCAAATAAAAATCTTAGTCAGGACTTCTTCGTAAGATAACGAATCCGAGACACCAACATGCTCTAAAGGAACAACCAAGGAAGGATCTCCCACACACTTCTTCAACATTGATACATGAAAGACCGGATGGATAGATCCCAAACTTGAAGGCTCATAATCCACTTGGCCCAGTCACCTCAAATATGATATGAACCAACATAAAAGGGACTGAGCATCCCCTTCTTTCCAAACCGTATCATTTTTTTCATAGGAGACACCTTTAGGAACACCAAATCATCCACATCAAACTCCAAATCCCTTCACCTTACATCTTTATAGGACTTTTTGGGACATTGGGCAGTCTTGAGTCTATCCCAAATCACCTTCACCTTTTCTATAGCATGGTAAACCAAGTCGGGACCATACAATATATTCTCATCAACCTTAAACCATCCAATGGGAGACCTACACCTCCTACAATACAAAGCCTCAGACGGAGCCATCCCAATAATAGAGTGATAGATATTATTATATGAAAACTCAGTGAGCAGAAAATGATCAACCTAACTACCACCAAAATTGATCACACAAGACCATAGCAGATCCTCCAAAATTTGTATCATCCTTTCTGTATGTCTATCATCTGAAGGTGGAAAGCGATGCTTAGGTTCACCTTAGTTCCCAAAACTCACTGAAAGGAACACTAAAAGTGAGATGAAAACTGAGTACCTTGATCAGATATGATGGAAACTAGAGAACCATGCAACTTCATGATCTCCTGAATAAAGAGATTAGCATAATTCTCCACCAAATAATTAGTCTTTACAGGTAGAAAATAAGTGGACATGGTCATCTTATCAACAATGACCCAAATCGAATCAAACAGATGGCGAGACGCGGAAGACCAATAATGAAATCCATTTTACTCATTTTCTATTTCTACACGGGCAACCTAATTTCTAAAGATAAACCACCAGGCCTCAAGTGCTCAACCTTAACTTGTTGACACACTATGCACTTGGCCATAAAATTGGTCACATTCCACTTCATGTTATTCCATCAATGGTTCTCTTTCAAATTATGGTACATCTTTGACAAACCAGGACTAATAATGTATCTTAACTCATGAGCTTCAACCAAGATTCTCTCTTACAGACAATCTATATCAAAAACATATAATCTACATTGGTACCTCAATATACCATCACCTGGAATCTTAAAAGCCATCACCTTCTGGTGACCTACATCATCCTTGATCTGCATCAAAATATGGTCCAAGACCTATTTCTCCTTTACTTCATCACTAAGAGATGACTTTACCACCTCTTGCACAACCACACCACTATCTTTGGAGTGTAACAGATGAACTTAAAGAATAGAAAAATGGTGAATATCCTTTACCAAACCTCACTTCTTCTCAGAAATATGAGATGAGCTCCCCATGGATAACTTTCCAAGAGAATCAACAACCATATTAGCTTTACCTAGATGATAATAAAGACTCATGTCATAGTCCTTTAGAAACTCAATCCATTTCCTCTGCCTGAGATTTAGCTTCTTTTATTTGAACACAAACAACAAACTCTTATGGTCTTAGAAGATATAAACATGAACCCCATATAAATAGTGATGCCAAATCTTTAAGGAAAAGACCACAACCAATAATTCACAATCATGAGTTGGATAATTCTTCCCATGCACCTTCAAATGAATAAAAGAATATGCAACCACCCTGTAATGCTACATTAACATACAACACGGTCCCACCCGAGACGCATCACACTAAACAACTAAGCCATCGGTACCTTTGGAAAGAGTCAAAATTTGAGACGAAGTAAACTTATCCTTCAACTTCTTGAAACTACCCTTATAAGCATCAGACCATATAAAGTTTACCTTTTTATTAGTCAGGTTGGTCAATGGGGCCGCAATAGAAGAGAAAATCCCCTCAAACCTTCTATAATTATTGGCCAAACCCAAGAAGCTCTGAATATTAGTTGGAGTCATATTTCTAGGCCATTTCTTAACCACTGCAATTTTTTGTAGATCCACCACAATCCCTTCACTAGATAAAACATGGAAAAGATAGGTCACAACATTCAACTAGAATTCATACTTTGAGAATTTGCATACAATCACTAATCCTTTAGGGTCTATAACACTATCCAGAGCTGATCGATATGATCTGTCTCACTCTTGGAAAACATAAAGATATCATCAGTAAACACAATTATGAAAAAATCCAAGTACTAATGGAAGACCCAATTCATAAGATCCATTAATGTCTTTGGGGTATTATTCAAACCAAAGTACATCACCAAAAACTCAAAATCACTATACCGAGTTTGCAAAGAAGTCTTAGGGATGTCCACCTCCCTAATCTTCAACTGATGGTACCCAGACAGAAGATCCACCTTAGAAAAATATTTAGCACCCTGATGTTGGTCAAAGAGATCATCAACCCTATGGGGTGGATACTTATTCTTCACAATCATACTATTCAATTAGTGGTAATCTATGAACATATAAAAAGACCCAACCTTCTTACGAACGAAGAGAATCAAAGCACCCTAGGGAGAAATACAAGGGAAGATGAAACACTTATCTAGAATATCTTTCAACTACTCCTTAAGTTCTTTCAATTCTTATGAAGACATTTTATAGGAAGGGATAGAAAAAGGATAATTTTCCAAAAGAAGATTAATCCCAAAATCTATTTCCTTATTGGGAGAAACATTTGAAATATAATCAAGAAACACTTTAGGAAACTCATATACCACTAGGACAGATTGCAAAGAAGGACCCCCAAGTTAGAATCTTTAACATGCACTAAGTGGTATAGACTCCCCTTGGAAATTAATTTCTAGGATCTAAGATAAAATAAAAACCTTTCCTTAGGCACTAGGGAACTATCTTCCTACTCAATCACTGGCTCATTCGGGAATTGGAAACTAACCCTATGGGTCCGACAATCAAGTGATGCATACCATGAGTGGAACTAATATATCTCTAAATTCACTTCAAAGTCAAACATGTCTAATTCAAATAGGTCCACTGACATCTCCATACCATAAATGGATATCACACAACCCTTATAAACTCTTTTATCCATGATAGAGTTACCTACTGGTAGAATAGAAAAGGGTTTAGGAATACACTCAAGACCAAAACAAAAATGAATACCAATATATGGGTAACATATGAGAGAGTAGATCTAGGATCACAAAGATAATATACATCATAGGAGAAGAGTTTTAGCATACCAGTAACAATATCAGGAGATAACGCAGAATCCTGATGGGTGGCAAGAGCATATAGTCAGTTCTGACCAGTCCTGAAGCTAAAAGTAGTACACTTTGGTACGGGAGCTAAAAATGTAGCGACTGGGACCTTATTAGACCTAGTAGTAACATTGGTTGAAGGATAATTACTGTTAATATATCTAGGTTAGCCGTATCTAAAATACTTATTCCTCCCCTTATCACAAAACCCATAATGTTACTATCTGCAAAATCTATAAGAAGGATGGGACAAAGTTAATTGGGCCCCACTAGCTTAAGATTGGGTACCTTATACCTTAAACTTATTGTTGCTCTAGAAGCAGCGATTATCGGATAGTTTAGGATATGGGTCACTAGCCATAGAATAAGAACAAGAACTCTCCACTTCTTCTTAGACCACTGCCTGCCATTTCTACTGCTACTTTGCTGACCTCCACCCTAACCCAGATATCAAAACTTCTTACTATACCTCACCCCTATTTCTGCTTGCTACTTCTTTTATTCCTTGACCTATTACATATATACCATAAGTTAAGAGATGTCAATGTGAATGTTTAGAATAGAAACCTTACATTTGAACACCAAGTTTTGAGACATGCCCATATCAAACTTCCTCATCTTATCTCTCATGCTAGAAACTAGCTCAGGGGAATAACGAGACAACTGTAGAAACTTTAAGGAATACTCCTTCACAGACATCTTACTTTCTTTAAATACATAAAGTTGTTAGCCATCACCTCCCTCAACTCCTGTAAAAAAAAGCTATCAATAAAAACATCATAGAAATCCCCCATAAAGCCAACTTTGTATCGTCTCCCCTAGACTAGTCCTACTCCTCATACCACTGGTATTCCATATCTTTCAGCTGGTAAGCAGTGGATTCCACACCCTCAGAGTCAAAAGTATGCATCACATGAAAAATTTACTCTATATCATCTATAAAACCTTAAGGATCTTTCTCAACATTAGTACCAGTAAAAGTCAGAGTATTTAGCCTCATAAACTGGATAACCTCAGTGGCCTTTGAAGAACTTAAAGCAGCACTAGCACGGCCCGATTTACGTGACTAAGATGTTACCAATTGGGTCAATAGATGAATGAAAAGATAGAACTCAACATTGGTAACATCTCTTGTAGGTGACCGAGCAGGGGTATTACCAGCAGAAGAAGATCAGTGGGAATTAATGGAACTCCACTAGGGCAATCAGAAGATGTGACCCTAGGACTGGTCTAAATTTCATGAGTAGGTTGTATCCTATCCACATTGTCCTCAAGTGGGATAGGGGAGTTTCCACGAGCATCAGATCTTTTGGGAGGCATGATCTGAAAAGCAAACAAACGAGAATTAAAGGAGATTTAAACACCTTAGACACTATAACCTGAAAGTAGATCACAAGAAAGGGGAACATTCCTAAATGACTCTTAACCTTTCTCTTATAAGTATGGAATACTATTCACCCATAAAAGAGACTCTACTAGACATGACTATATGGACTTCCAATGAAACCAAACCTAGGCTCTGATACCAACTTTGTCATGACCCGAACCACGGTATGGCCATGATGGGAATATTAAGTCTCACTAAGTACCGAAGACACCCTCTTTGCCTATTCGCATAGAATGAACCAGACCTAGAAGTGACTAAAATCTAAACAAATAACAAGATAGAAAGATGATAAAAATTAAGGATGACTAAGAGTGTCAACATCAAAGACCCAACTAGAGTAATATCCATAAAGACTCTACAAAAAAAATATAGATTGGGACATGCCCCTGACTCGGATAATGACAATGAAAATGATAATAAACTCTTACATTCTAATATATGAAAGTAAATTGATGAAATAAGCAAGTCTTCTAGAGAATGGAATCTCACCACTTCACTACACCAACCAAGGAACCGAGCCAACCTAACACTACAAAGAAAACATAGAAGTATCTTTGATGCCTGCGTCGCATGGGGATACAACATCTAGAGACGGTTAGTGGGTTAAGTGCTAGCATGTAACTCAGGGATAGGGGATAAAATAATGCCAAGTCAAATCCAACTCAAAACCATATGAACATCATCATATACATATATAAATAATATGCCGAGATAGGGAACAAGGCTTAGAATGAAGTAAAATATTACTCTAGAAGATGTAGCTCAATCATCATAAACGAGAACCCATGGGGTATATGGGTTCAACTCCCCCTGCTGAAAGGGCCCCTGTGCATGTTATCTATATGAATCAGAGGTATAAAGAAATACTAGGTAATTCCCCAACCCTACATCAGTCCAAGATACAAATATATCAATAGTGCAAACCATTTACATAAGTCATCAAGCCCAAACATCACGTCAGCAAACATGAGTTTCCAGTACAAGTCATCCAAGACCCACACGTTCATGGCTTATCTACATAACCTCCATTAAGCCATATTTAAAACAATTTTTACGTAACCCATTTATTAACCAATGAAGTAACTGTTAAGGTACACTATGGGTATCGCTATGCCCTTGCACTTTCAAGCTTATCTCTATGCCAAAACAATCATATTAACTTGGGAAATATCTTGGACCCTTTAGATTATCAATTCAAATTGGGGGAATGCATTGACCCCCTTTTTTCATTAAATCAAACATAGACAATAGTGTTTTCAAAATCCATGTTCATTGTTTAATTATTTATGAAACGCAATAACATAGGTGAGTAAGTCAAACCAAGTGACAATTTTACAATTCAAAGCCATTTCCATAAATGGGTGTAGGGAACACAATTATTCAAAACCAATTCCAATCTCAAAACATCAGTTTGGGGGAAACAATGGACCCTTAGTTTATTCACCATTCCCATGAACCCCATAAGTTTAAAACTATTAAAAAGGCATAAATAATACATAATAAATAAAGGGAAAACAATTTAATAATCAACCATGTCAAAACCCTCAAACACATTAAAACGTACATTCAAAACCATCCTATTAAATCATTTAAATACATGTTTTTCAAAATGTAATAATTAGGGAAGAGTAATATGTTTGAAATACAAAGACTTATGGAGAGAATTCAACCCTCGAGCCCTTAGATGACCAAAATCTTATAAACCGTAAGTATATTGACTTTGGAGAATTTAGAGAGTTTTTAGAGTGTTTTGATTGTGTTATGAATAAGAAATAACCCCCTTGTGTGTTGTAGGGACATGGGGTTTGAGTATTATAAAAGGGGAATTGACCAAAATACCCTTAATAAAACGACTAAAAGTAGACCGACCAGTCACTATAGGTGACCTTACAAATCATAGGTCACCTTACGACTCGTAAGGTCCCACTCGTAGTCTGGACAGTTTCCATGATCACCAATAGTGGCTCGGCTACGAGCCGTACCATACAACTTGTACTCAGTCATTGTAAAAGTAGTAAAAATTAGGCATCACACTAGTTAGGCAATGAAAGACACCATATGACTCATTTTGAGTCTTTATGACTCATAAATCGGAAGTCGTAGTCAAAGTAGAAACTCCAGGCCAACGTACTGGACAGGATACCAACGAGTTCTTAAGACCTGTCAAGACTCCCTACAACTCATATAGAGAGTCGTATTTTGGGTATTAAGGATAAAATCTCATAAAATTTTAGGGACCAAAATCTGGGTGTTGCATCCATGATTAAGTAAGAATTGGGGAGGCAAAACCCACTTAACATAGAACCCATATCATACTTTAAAGAGGGGATACAAGTGTGGAAAAATTGTGGATAATAACTTGGGTTAGCTCCTTTAATAACATATCTTAGAAATAAATATGGTAATTGAGGAAATAGATTGGTGAATTTGCTACACTTGTGAGGTGTTTGAAATAACCCAATTGTGATATTTGGTGTGTAATTGAAAGATTAACATCAATATTCTTTAATAAATCCTTCCCAATACCCTCAACTAAATATGGAGGAATTATTAATGACCCATGCATGACTCTTTTCTAGGATTATATAACCCTAAGGTTTCTCCTTAATTGAATTCACTCCATGATGTTTCAATCTCATAAGAGTGTTGAAATGTTGTTATTAAAAACATACCCAACCCCCCCCCCCATTTACATTTATATGTTATTTTATTTTGTAGTATGAGTTTACATCTAGTTAACTACCAACACTCGTAGGTATTGAATTCTACGTCTTTACTCCATGTGGATTTGACCCTGATTCTTTGTTGGGTAAATATATTTATGATGATCTCTTTACACCCAATTTGAGGGTAATTTTTAGTTTTGTCAAAAATGGTGTCGTTTCCAAGGAGTGAAACATAGTTTTAACTTTTGTAGTGCTTTTAGAGACCTTGGGTTAGCCATAGTGTTTTTTTTTACATTATTTGTTATTTTTATCTTTTCTTAGGTTAGAATAATAGCATACACACTACCATGAGACAACATGGTAGTAATGAAGTCTCTTTTGATGGGCTTGAGGATATGGATTATCTTGGAAATATAGGCCGAGCAAGTGCTATTCATTTTCAACTGGAGAAAGGTAATAAAGTGTTTCACGTTACTAGTGTGGTTCTTTATTTTCTTTAAATAAAAGGGTTATTTGGACTCCAAGTGCATGAGGATGCTAATATACACTTGGAGAACTTTATTGATATGTTCTCTTCATTTGACATAACCCATATTTCTTAAGAATTAACTTGGTTACGTCTTTTCCCATTCTCTTTGATAGGAGAATCAGTCTTATGGTTGTGGTCTTTGCCCGTTGGATCTATCAATTCATGGGTTGTGATCACGAACACATTCTTATATAGGCACTTTTGCCCTTCTTGAATATTTCAACTAAGGTATGATATCACTAACTTTTTCTAACTTAATGGTGAACCATTATATGAAGTTTGGTAACATTTCAATGATAAGTTCATGCACTTCCCAAATCATGAGGTTCAAGAGAAAATTCTTCTTCAAATTTTATATAAGTCCTTGGATTAATTGAACAAAATTGTGGTTGATAATATGGTTGAGGGTTCTCTTGTCAAGTTATCTTATGGTGTTATGGCGACTTTGTTAGATCAAGTGAAAAAAATAGACAATGGCATATAAGGGACACTGAGGTGACCGTGGTGTCCCCCACTATATCTTTTGTAAGCAAAGAGGAAAAGAACAAGGATGAGAAAAAGGATAAAAATATAGCCAAGGTGATGACCTAACTTAACCTTCTTACAAAACATATGATGGGGGATCCTCCTAAGGAGATCAATATTATTGAATCGAAGAGTACTAGTGCTTATTATGGTGAATAAGAGGAGAATCTTGATGAGTATATTAGTTTCTTATCAAACCATTTAGGGGTTCCCACCCTACCTATCAAAGGCAAAGTGGGAATCAAGGTTGGAAGAATTGAAATCGAGATAGAGATTGGAGAAATAGAGAGAGTGATAGAGACTAGAATTTATGAAATAGGATAGAGATTATGAACAGTACCTATATCCTCAAAATAGGTCAAAAGAGAAAGAGTCAAGCTTCTTTGATCCAGAAAAATTAAAGAATGCAGATGTCTTAGCCCAAATTCTACTACGTGTAGAAGGAATTGACAAAATGGTGAGGGAGATAAATAGTGACTTCTCTCAACTAATCCAAATAGAGACATCCCATTGGCCTCTATTAAGTAATTTGAAATTCAATTGGGCCAAATCTCAACTAAACTCAATGCTAGGCCAAAAAGGAGGTTTTCCAAGTGAGACGATGGTCAATCCCAATAACACCGCTCATGTTATGGCCATTGTCACTAGAAGTGTTTGAACTCTTAGTAAAGATATATTTGAGTTTGATAAAAATCCCAATGAAAAGACACATGCTGAACAAATAAAAAAATAAAGAGGTTAGAAAATACAAGTGATCATGCTCAAAGACCAATGAATCAATTGTTGGGAACCCGATGGTAGTTGAAGAAAAGTTTGAGAATGAGGAAATTCCTAAAGTGATCGGTGGTAATGTGCAAAAGTAAATGATTCACCAATTTTTCCATTACCACCAATAAAAATTCCTTCACCATATCCACAAAGGCTTAAAAATAAAGAAGATGATACCAAGTTCAAGAAATTACATGCAAAATTTGGCAACCTATCAATAAATATTCCATTGTTAGAAGCTCTACAAGAGATATAGGGATATGTTAAATTCATGAAGGACTTTGTCTCAAAGAAAATATTTGTGGACTATTAAATTATCAAGGTAACTCATAATTGTTGCACTATTATATGAAACACAATGATGAAGAAGAAAGAAGACCCGAGTGAATTAACCATTCCTTGCACTATTGGTGTATAAATTTGGAAAAACATTGTGTGATCTTAGAGAAAGCATTAACTTGATGCCGTATGTCATGTTTAAAAAGGTAGGCTTAGGTGCTCCTATGACCACCACCATGAGGATTTTAATGGTCGACCGTTCAATAAAAAAAACCATTAGCGTGTTGTATAGTAATATGGTCAAAGTTTATTGATTTATTCTTTCATCCAATATTATCATTATCAATTGTGAAATTTATCATGACATCTCAATCATTCTTGGAAAGCTATTACTTATCCCCTAAAGAGCCCTATATGATATGGAATATGGTAAAAAAGACTTTTGGGTAAACAATGAAGAGGTCTCCTTCAACGTGTGCAAGACTAAAAATCAACCAATGGACTTGCAAGTGGTACCGGTGATTGATCTGATGGACGATAAAGTGACCAACACTATAGAAGTAGATCTTGGAGAGACCCCTGAGTTAAAGAACTCGATAATTAAGTTGAGTAAAATGAATGACAAAGCTCTTAACTTGACAACGGGATTTGGTTCTTATGAAAGAAGCACTTGTGAGTAGTCTAAGGTTAAAAAACTCATTGGTTCTATAGGGTTCCCCAGGAGTTAGTCAACTAAATCCAAAAAGAAGAAGACACAACAATTTGAGCGATTGACCAGAGAGTTCCTTGTGGGTAATCATTTGTTCCTTTGTAATCAAAGATGAAGCTCTCCGCAAAAAAATATCAAGTGGTCGGGCCCATTCTTTGTCTCAAATGTCTATTTAAATGAAGAAATTTATTTAGAGGACCATGAGAAAAAGAGGTTCGTGGTGAGTGGTTAGGGATTTATAAATTACCATGTTTGGGAGCTTGAAGAAACTGAGGTTGGTTCGCTTCGATTAAAAAACCCAAAGTGAGAATGAATGGACGTCGTGCCACGATGTTAAATCAAGAACGAGATGTGAGGTAACTTATCATTGCGATAAATTTGGCATGTATCTTTGGAATTTAGATTGTTTATTTAGTTTTTGATTTTGATTTGATTAATCCCTAAAATCTGGGCACTTTGAAGGTTATTTGAGCAACTTTGGAGACAATAAGTGGATTATAATTTAGTTTGGAGAGGCATCCGTGAAAAATAGAGGAACTGAGTAGTCTCACTTATCGTAATTGCAACACTAAGATTGTGATCGCGATCTAGACTCTTAGGGATGCCTCGAGTAAGACCCAGTTATCACAATCGCCTAAGGTGGCCGCGATCGCGATGCCTCATGATAGGGGAATATCACAATCATAAGTCGTTATTGTGATCGCGATCCTAATAGTTATAAAAAGGCTTAACCATCTAAAAATGGTTCCAACACCCTCTCCTCTTTATATACCCAAATTTAATTAATTTTTATCAAGTCGAAATGGTTTTTAGAGTGATATTAATCCATATTGTCATACAAACATCAGGTATCTCTCTTGAACCTCCTCTTTAATTGTGTAAAGTGATTCTTAGAAGCATGCTTAGGTCCAATAGTTGGGTTTGTGATTTATTTGCTTGATTGGTGTTTGAAATTAAATTGTTGAAGTTTTTTGGTGTGTACATGATTGGGGAAGTCTTGAGTACCTAAGTTTTTTCAAAATAAGTAAGATATTGTGGTGCACACCAAGTGATTGACAAAATGCCCAAATGGGTTCTTTGATGCTTTTTATATGATTTAGAGGGAAATTCTTAGTGATTATGAATGAAGGATCATGTTATTTGATTTATATATCATGTTTTAACAAAATTAGGGAAAATTGCAACATTTGAATGAGGAGAAACTTAGGGACGATGAATACTTAAGTGTCGTGATCTCCACTCAGCATAGTGAGATCGCAACACTTGAGGCTTGTCTGTAAGGTCTTTGACATGTCGCAATCTCGACAGTAGAGTGTGATTACAGCACCTGAGGTCTGCCTACATATTTTCCCATAATCTTGGCACTTAATCTTTAATCCCCAACTTGATCCTTGCGCCATTTCTTTAGCTTCGTGCTGTCATATAATATTGTTTTCACATAATAACCTTTAAAGTTCATGTTTTTTTATAGTTTTTAGGTTTTCAAAAGCTAAGAATGGTAGATTTTGACCAAATTTTTTTTCTCCCCTGACTATCAAGAAGTTTACTATAGAGAGTTGGCCAATAAGAAATTATTTCCTAAGCGAGTCATCTTATTGGAGCAAGTACCCGAGAAACTCCCAGTCTTCTATCAAAAGTTAGAGGTGACAGACTAGAAATACTTTAACCCAGAACCATGCCTGGCAAATAAACAATGTAAGATATTTTTATGCAAATCTTATAGAAGTGAAACTATCTAACCCAGTTATGAGAATTAGTGGCAAGGAGGTGTGTTTTGGATCCGAGGAGATTAACGGGTTGTATAAATTTCCTAATGCTGATCATAGAGAGTTTGAGGCAAGAGATTGTGCCCAGGTAGTTTGTTGGCTTTACAGTTTTTCCCAGGGAGAGAAGTACCATGGGAAACCATAAAGATAGGGATCACTTTGAATGAGTTTAAGACAGAAGCAAGGATTTAGCTTACAATTATCTATAGCCGTGTCATTCCGAGCACAGATATAATAAACATCCCTGTCATGTGAGCCTAGATGGTAGACTGTATTTTAGACATAATTCCTTTGAATGTTGGTCACTTTTTTATATTGGAGCTCAGGTGGTAAAAGTCCCAATGTGGGCCCATGCTACTATTTTTGTTCCTAATGACTGAGCTATGTAAGCGGAAGGAGTTAAAGAATATCTGGGGGATAATTTGATTACCCCGAAGACACCTATTTACTTATAGAAGATGCGTGTTGAAGGTGAATCTTCTAAGAAAAGAGAGAAAAGTTGATTTAGGTAATTAGGTCAAAGATGATATCAACTTTTGTATACTATAATCAGTAGGGCTATATGAAGAGTTGCTAAGTTAGATGTGGATCAACAAGGATTTTCTATCAAAATTACCTACATAGTTGGGTAAGTCTTCTATAGGTCGTACTTCCTATGTCTCCCAAAGTGAGTATGATAAGCTTATAGAAGATCAAAAGAAGCAAAGAGCCACCATGGCTAACTTAGAAAAATCTTAAACCTCCCTGGTAAAGTCACATCAAGATATGAGTAAATATCATCCTAAAATAAGGAGGAGGGAGAAAAAGTAGGACTAGTTCTTAACCCAGATATGGAAAGGGGTGAAAGGGTTATGGAAGGTCCTGAAACCAAAAGATATTTCCATCTGCAAGGATAGATGTTGATAATAAGATTCAAACACGGTGGTATAAGGATGAGGATCCTAATTATGATATGCCAAGAACGATATAGAGAGTGACGGTAGCTCATGATATGGTTTTATGGAGCCTCTTTAACTCTTTTATGTTTTATGATACACAATAAGGACACTACAACTTTTTAGTTAGGGCTGCCCTCTCTCCAAATTTCATATTTGTCTTGTAATGTTTGGATGATATTATTCATGTTTCTTATGGATATTTGTATTAGTCAGATGTTTTTGAATTTTACTATTTGGATGATTTGATCATTTGGTTTGTCATATTTGTTACTCTTGTCATGCCTATGTTTTGTAGGGATGTTATGGATTAGTTATTTTACTTTTTTTTTCATTTCTAGATTTTTATTTCCTTTTTTGATAGTAATGTTGGATGAGCCTTTCCCCATGAGTGATGAAATTCTTAAGGGAAAATCATCGTGCTTAGGTGTGGAGTCGTATATGTAGTAGAATTCTGGGTACCCAAGGCATTATAAATTGTGATTAGCTTGGCGACCATGGTGAATTTTGTGTAGTCATTGTATTATTTCTCTTGAAAAGCTGTACTATGAAATAGTGGCTTGCTTAGTTCTAACATTTGTTAATCTTGTATGGTGAAATATAAAACAATCACCCCCCTCTTTCTAAACATTTTTTGTCAAAATCAAGGGCGTGGAAGTGAATGATTTTGTAACAAACCTTTGCCTTTTCTTGTGACTCTTCATTCTTTAGTGGTGGTAGTGTGATAAAGGACTCCTTTTATTCTTTAGTGGTGGTAGTGTGATCTTTCTAGTGTAGTTTGCATGCCAGGTATGGTCATCTTTAGTCGAATGATTCTTGCTCTTACTTGTGTCATCAAGAACTTTCCTTGTTGGTCTTTCAAAAATAATATTGATCATGCACGGTTGGAGAAATTATCTTAGGTTGTGTTTGTCATTGTTGAAAGCCACTTTATCCTAAAATGTTTACCTATGTATTAATGGTAAACCTAGTCACATTTTTAAGCATATTAACATTTATTTGGAAACCACATTACAAGCCTCAAATTATCTTAGGAAGGAAATGAATGTTAATGCTTTCAAAAGATGGGTGAACTAAAGTAAAAAAGGTAGGCACGCGTGTGGTTAAAAAGGTATGGAGTGGACAATGATACAAGGTTGATATATATAAGACCCCTTAAAATTTTGATCATTTTATTTTTCACCCTCCTGCATGTGTAATGTCAATTTTTTACTTGAATTATGTTTAAGGATGTTAAAAGTTTTTTTTGGGAAAGTTTCAGATTTTTTGAAAGAGGTTCGAGGTCATTTTGGGATCCTGAGGCAGTGAGGGTCCACGATAAGGCCATGTCATGGAAGTTAACCTCCATGATATTGGCGTGGCACAAAGGCTAACCTTCATGATATTGGTGTGCCACACCAGATTTTTAATGTCATCCAACTTTTGATTTTTTTTACTTGGGGTGAGGTGCTTTTAGTCCTTTTACCCTTTGTAAGACATCGTAAATTAAAATAACTCCATTCCCTTCAGTTTTTAAAAATTAAATCATTCTCTTTCATTCTCAAACTCAAAACCTAACATTCAAGACTTTTATAGTAAATTCATCATCCTGTCTACAAACTTCAAATTGACTTCAATTTCTTGTGTATTTCAGGCGTGTTTCTAGTCCCTAAACTTGAATTTTATACTGTGGCATTGATTGAATGGATTATATGTGATTTAAATTGTGGTTTTGCTTATTACTGATTGAATTACACATCCCATGTTTTAAATTGATTATTTAAACTTTAAATTGTTATGTTTAGGAATGAATTAGTAAAATTATTAAATGGTTGGAATGAGGGATACGGGTTTCCTCAAATTGGATGAATTTTGGATTTGAATTGGCATTAACTTCAACTCACTTTAAGATTTTTTTTCAAATATGGAAAATTGCATGGTTTAACTTGTCTTTGAACCTAATGCATTTCATTAATGTATAAATGGCTTTGGATGGCCTTGGTGGGCATGGTTTGGATTTTAAATGGAACTTGGAAGTCAATGTGGTTATGTGGATTGGTTTGGCATGTTTAGTATATCTTGAAAGCATAGTTGTATGAAGATACCAAGTGGTAAATGCCTTAATGAATGACTCATGGGTTATTGGTTGGTTTTATGTACAAATTATTTTAAATTGGGCATAAAGGGGATTGTGTAGCTATCAGTGAAGGTATAAGTTCTGGGGGTACGAACTCTGGAAACCATGTTGGTATTGGGAGTCTATATGACCATGTTGAAATGACCCGCCCTGGGGACTTGTCATAATGGGCGTCCTAAGTCCAACCAGGACCGGAGACCACCCCCGTTAGCCAACCTAACCTCCACCAGCCTGCCCTGAGTTGGCTGAATTTCAAGCATGTAACAAGACATTGTAGTATCTCACATAAAGACTCTAGGAATAGATCACAATCGTTCCCGACCTAACCAAGTCCAACCATCCCATACCAATAATCCAACCATGCTAAATCATACCAAAACAAGGGACATAAACCAGGCCATAACCAAGGATATTCCAAAACGTAATATAATCCCAAATGAAATAGGATGGAACAGTGAGAAATTTTGTCCGATGATGCCAGCCTTAATACCAATACCAATTCTAAGGCTGACACCAATACCAATCCCACCCATTCTAACCCATAGAAATACCACAAAGCCTCTAACAAAAAAAGTAATGAAATATGGTTGGGACATGCCCCCAACCATAGCCAAGACCAATATCCAAAATAAAATCAAAGTGTCTTGAAATATCCATAGCATGAAATGGAGCCTTCCGAAAGGATGGAAGATCACCACTTCAGTCCAAATGCTGATCCTCGAGTCAATCACTATGTAGGAGGAGTAGAACGACTAGTTCCTCCATACCGTGGGTATACAACCGCTAGTAGACGGGGATAGCGAGTGACCGCTAGCATGATCTTAGGGTAAGGATAAAATAATGCCATTTAAAAAACATAGTAGAACCATCCATATGCACACAACCATACATATATATCAATAACCATGACAGGAAAAGGGACTGGGTTTCGAATGCCTTTAAAACATTTACATAGGTTGTGTAGCATTGCCATCCTAAACCACCCATAGGCTATATGAGTTCACTTCCCCCTGCTAAAATGGGCCTCAGTGCATGTAGCCTCATGGCCAGGGAAGAAAACCTTGGGATGACAAGTACATCCCCCAAGAATAGTGTGACATCATACACATGGTCACCAAGTCAAACCTCATATCAGCAAATATGAGTTTCCAGTTTTGGTCCCCCTGGGGCCTCCACCTTTCATGACTTTTCTACACATTCGACCATTATTTCCCAATTAAAACCATTTTCCAAATAACCAAAACATTATCCATTTATTAACCAAGGCCATTAATATTGGTATCTTCACACCAATCCTTACTTGCAAGTATTATCCATAGCCAACCATATAGAGGTTTATGGGGACTTTCAAGTGCCCTTCCATTTACGATGTTAAACCACTTGGGGGATTCCATGTGACCCTCAAGCATAACCATTAGTCATTTACCATTCCAAGCCATTTGAACCATGCATAATTCTTTTACCATGTTTTAAAACAAGAAACAGTTCCATTAAAAGTAGTTAATGCATTGAACATATCTTTATAAGCATTTTGTCAAACACATTGGGGGCATAAAATAACCAAAACCACTTCCAATTACCATTAAACCATTTGCATTCAGTCCAATTATCCAAAACCACCATTAATTCATATAACTATATAAATAAAACCATGGGAAACCATAACCAACCATTTAATTTCAAAACACCCAAATCATATTTGAAAACCAAAATCATTCAATCAATGAGTCTTTAAAACATTCAAGAAAACCATGACTTTAGATAAAATTAACAATAATAGTAGAGAACATGCCTTAAAACAAGATGATGATGGAAAGAAATCCCTAAGACAAGCCCAAAATTTATCCTTCACTTGAAACCCTATCTTTCATTACCCCAAAGCTCTTAAGAGAATTATGGAGTATTTTAGAAAAGTTTCTAAGTATTAATCAATGGAATAATAGGTTAAATAACCTCCCAAGTAGGTTAGAAGTTCTGGAACCTTATTATGATAAGTGGGAAAATATCCAGAATACCCCTACTTAAGTTTCATCAAAATCCCGTCGCAAGGGTATAACTGACCCACACGAGTCGTACCTTCTAATATGATTAGCATCCTCCACTCGTATCCTGTCCTCAACCCTTTGATACAACACTGTGTAGCATATGACTCATCCAGCCAATTCATATTGACAACATACGATCCGCATCCTTTATCCGTACCCCTAGCAGATTTAAGATCAAGGAAGATTCTAACACTATCCACTATATGAGTCTATGGTACGACTCATACCCTTGGCTTACGATTCATGATGAGCCACTCATACTCGGATCGAACCCAAGTAACCAAGTCAAAGATTATGTTAAGGAACCAAATAATCCATAACAACCAATATGACTTTTACCCGTAAGTCGTATCTATTCCAGTAACCAAAATCCATCCTACCAACCAAAAATGGTCAGTATACGACTGAACCTTACCATTCGTACCCCAACATACGGCTTGCACCTTTAAGTTATATTGGGTCCAGAGACCAGAATTCTAGGAAATTTTCTAAGGGTCAAAACCCAGGGTATTATAGTCTCCCCCACTAGGAACATTCATCCCCAAACTATGGATAAGGAAGGGGTAACTACACGCACGAGTCATTTACATTATCAAATATATATATTCCCAATCTTGAAAAATGTTTGAAAACAAAGAGGCAAAGATATTAATATTTCCTTTAACAAACTCAGAAAATAAAGATGTGTTGAAGACATATACCTTCCGCACATATCCTAGGAGCAGAAAACAAATACGGATATTTGGACTTCATTTCCTCCTTCGCTTCCCATGTAGCTTCTTGCACCTTATGGTTCTGCCAAAAATCCATAACTAAAGCCACATCCTCGGTCTGCAACCGATGAACCTGCCTATCCAAGATCTCAATAGGGACCTCTTCAAAAGACAAGGAATCTGTGAGACCCAATTTTTCCAAAGGAACAACCGAAGAAGGATCACCAATGCAGTTTCTCATCAAGGAAACTTAAAAGACCGGATGAACCAAGATTAAGCTAGAAGGCAAATCTAGCTAATAAGAAGCATTACCAGCACTCAGCACAATCTTATAAGGACCCATATATCAGGGACTGAGCTTACCCTTATTAACAAACTGTATTACTCCTTCATGGGAGATACCTTGAGGAAAACCTTATCCCCAACCTCAAATTCCAAGTCTCTACGCCTAACATCCGCATAGGACTTTTGGTGACTTTGGGAAACCATTAGCCTATTTCGAATCACCTTCACCTTATCCATCGCCTGGTAAACCAAATTGGGACCAAATATGTCCACCTCACCAAGATTAAACCAACCAATAGGAGATCTACAACTCCTACCATACAATGATAGCTATTGTTGTAATAAAACTCCACCAAAGGTAGATGCTCAACCTAATTGTCACCATAATCAATCACACAGGACCGAAGCATATCCTTCAATGTCTAAATAGTTCTCTCCACTTTCCCATCAGTCTGTGGATGGAAAGTAGTACCAAGACTCACCTTGGTCCCCAACCCTCTCTGAAAAGACTGTCAGAAGTGAGATGTAAATAGTGTTCCACGATAAAAAACAATCAAAACAGGTACCCCATGCATCTTCACAATCTACTGAAGATACAACTTAGCATAATCCTCCGCCGAGAAGGTAATCCACAATGGCAAAAAGTGCACAGACATAGTCATCCTATCACGATGACCCAAATTAAATTATATTAATTTTGTGACCGAGGAAGACCAGTAACAAAGTCCACATTTACCACTTCCCACTTCCATTCTAGTAAATCAATTTCTTGATACAACCCTCCTGGCCTATGTACTCAACCTTAACTTGTTGACAAATAATGCACTTGGCCATGAAATCAGCCACATCCCTCTTCATGCTATTCCACCAATAGATCTTCTTGAGATCATGATATATCTTAGTTGAGTTGGGATGAACAACATAGCGCGATTCGTGCACCTCAGCAAAAATCCTTTGTCGTAACCCATCGACATCAGGAACACATAACCTTCTTTGGTACCGTAAAGTACCATCAACACTGATCTTAAACACCATTACCTTTTGCCCACCAAAATCACTCTTGATTTTCATTAAGATAGGATTTATCACTTGTTTCTCCTTAATATCCACATCAAGAGATGATCGAACCACTTCTTGTACCACTACACCACCATCCTTGGAGTCAAAGAGGCAAACTCCAAGATTAGCCAAACGGTGAATATCGTTCACCAATTCCTGCTTTCCTTTCTCTATATGAGCTAAACTCCCCATGGATAACCTGCTAAGAGCATCAACAACCGCATTAGCATTACCTGGGTGATAGTGAAGACTCATATCATAATCCTTGAGAAGATCAAGCCATCTTCTTTTCTTGAGATTAAGCTCTTTTTTGGTGAACACATACTATAGAATCTTATGATCAGAAAATATATCCACGTGAACACCATAAAAATAATGCGACCATATTTTCAAAGAAAATGCAACCACCAATAGCTCCAAATCATGAGTAGGATAATTCCTCTCATGTACCAGTCACACAATCACCTTCCCATGCTGCCTCAACACATAACTAAGGTATACCCAAGATGCATCATAATAAACTATGAACCCATCATTTCCTTAACACAAAGTCATAATTAGAGCTGAAGTTAACTTATCCTTCAACTTCTCTAAACTCCTTTTACAAGAATTTGACCAAGAAAACTTGACCTTCTTCTGAGTTAACTTAGTCAAATGAGCAGCTATCGACAAAAAGCATTCCACAAACCAACTATAATACCCGGCTAAACCAAAGAATCTTTGAATGCTAGATGGAGTCGTGGGTCTAGGCCACCTCTTCACCACAAAAACCATCTGCGGATCCACCATGATCCCCTCATAAGAAATAATATAACCCAAGAAGGTTATAATATTCAACCAAAACTCACACTTTAAAAACATGGCATACAACTGTTATTCCTTTAAGGTCAATAATACCACACAGAGTTGATTATCATGATTCACCTCGCTTTATGAATAAATCAGAATGTCATCAACGAACACAGTAACAAAGAGATCTGAATATCGATGAAAACCATGTTTATCAGATCCATAAATGTCGTCGGAGTATTAGTCAACCCAAATGACATTACCAAGAACTCAAAGTGACCATACTGAGTACGAAAAGCCATCTAGGGATATCCACCTCCCTAATCCTTAGCTGATGGTACCCAAACCGAAGATCTATCTTAGAAAAGGACATGACACCTTGCAACTGGTCAAACAAATCATCCATCCTTGGATGAGGATACTTGTCCCTAATTGTCACCTTGTTAAACTGTCTGTAGTCCATGCATATCAAAAGGGAAACATCCTTCTTGTGCTCAAACAAAACCGGTGAACCCCAAGAAGATACTCTAGGACAAATAAATCCCTTATCCAGAAGATTATTAAGGTTCTCCTTGAGTTTCCATAACACAGTAGAAGCCATTCTATACGAAGGAATAAAAATTGGATGAGTGTCCAGAACAAAGTCAATGTCAAGCTCTATTTCCCAATCCAGAGGAACACAAGGAAGATCTTCCATAAAGACCTCTATAAACTCATTAACCACTGGAACTGACTGGAAAGAAGGACCTTCTAAGTTAGAATCTTTAACCTGGACCATGTGATAAAGACACCCTTTAGTTATTAACCTCCGAGCTCTAAGATAAAAAATAAACCTCCCCCTAGGAGCTAAAGAAACACCCTCGCACTCTAAAAATGGTTCACCAGGGAACCAAAAAATAACCTTATGGGTCTAACAATCCAAGGATGCATAACAAAATTGCAACCAATCCATACCTAGAATGACATCAAAATCTACCGTATCCAACTTAATCAGATCCACCAAGGTCTAGTTGCCAACAACAGATACCACACACACCCTATACTTAGCAATAACAAAGTCATATACTAGGGTAGAAATAGAAAAAGTACATGACATAACTTTCGGATCAAAACCAAAAAATACAACCACATAAGGAGTCACATAGGAGAGTGTGGACCCCAGATCAAGCAAACACTATACGTCACAAGAAAAAAACAATAACTTATTAGTAACAACATTAGGTAATTCCTTGGATTCATATCGAGATAACAAAGCTTACAACCTAGTTTGACCAACACTAGAACCAGGAGCAGTAACAGAAGTTGATGCAATACCACCAGGTGTAGGAGCAAGATATAAAGCCATAGGAATCTTATTCGCCCCTGTAGAAACCTTATTAACCGGATAATCCTAGAGCTGATGGCTTACCCAGCCACACTTGAAGCATTTTTCCTTTCCTTAATCACAATAACCCTGATGAGGACGACCACAAAACTGACATAGAGGGCATGAAAAAATTGACTGACCTCCGTTTGCCTGAGATTGGGCACTCTATGCCTAGAAATTGTCACCACCATGATGACACCTATCGACTGACTACTAAGGAGAACTAGAAGAAGAGTAGGAATAAAAAATCCCCACATCTTTTTTTGACATTTTCCACCATCCCAACCACCCTATATGTTTACCCATGTTTCAAAATTACATGTAGCAAGTCAGTCCAACCATTATTTTACTATCATACTCAGTTTGTTATGAACATGTTGTTGACTTTAAATCAATACTAATGTCAGTTCTGTTGGGAGAAGGATTTAGCACTGAGTGAACCTAGAGATAAAGGTTCACCCGCCAGTAGAGGACTGGGACCTTTAGTAGAAGTACCTAAGTTATATAACTACATAGACAATGTATTTTATGAGATGTAACCCACCAGAAAAGGATTGACACTCTCTTAAGGGTCACCTGCCAGTATAGGACTGACACCCTATTCCTTCGGTAAACCAGTTTAGTGGATCCTTACAACTAGTGAAGTACCCGTGGCAAGGTACTGACATCCGTCAAACTGGGGTTACAGGCAGGACCCCAATTAGCTAGAATTAAGATATGTTGGTTATATGATAGCTCCCACACTTTCAGCCAATACTCAAGTTATATTAGTATAGGATTGCATGGCCAAGTTTTTTGTTTATTAGCTATTCAGTCAGTCAGTTTTATAGATTATCTCAGTACATATTTTACTTCGTCTTGCATTCTTTATACATGTTCATGCATCCATGTTTAGTATCCATATATATTTTTAGTTAGTCCATATCTCATGTACCAATACATTCAGAGTACTAACCTCATACTCTCTTTTTAGTTATATTGATTTCTCAATAGAGGTTCTGACGCTCAATTCCTCAATCGCCTTTAGTCTGCTTAGTGCCTCTTAGTAGTAGTAGTGGTGAGTCCTCCTCCATCGAGGACAAGTTATGTTGACCTTCTTTCAATATTTTTTTTATTTCAATTAGTTGGAGTTAGTTGGGGGTTTTCCCATCAACTCCATATGTCTTACAGGCTATTAAACTAGATGATTAGATATTCAAATATTCAGACTAGAGATTCATCTATTCAAATTATTTTTGATTTATTTCGTATTTTAGACATGTTGGTATTTACTTCAGTTTTATATCTTTGTTGAAATTTATCAATTTAACTTCCATACATAATGTTTCATTAATATATTATTCAGTGCTCATAGCAGGTAGTAGATCATGGGTTATCTTGGGGTTACTTGTGGCCTTAAGCACCATGTTACAACTAGGGGATAGCCTCTGGTCATGATAGGGTCATGAGAGAGTTTCATGCACTGACATCTTTGAGTCCCGGATGAGTGCATGACTTTGTAAGGTACAACTACCTGAGTTATTGGACCTTCACAAGAAGGTAGACACATTGAAATAGAAAGTGAAATCATTAGTTGAGATCCACATTTCAATTGTCCCTCAGATTATTACATTATTTGTGCAATAATTTTTCAAACTTTTTCTGTGTTCTTTGATTTATTTATAGAGGACGATACGACCCTAACTGTAGGGGCCAAGAAAGAATAAGACAAGGACTTATAAGATCCTATAATATATTATCAGTGGGTCTTTAAAAAGACCCCTACAAAATGGTTATTTAGCTTTTTGTTGATGAGTGAATGTATGTCGATGGCAGAGGGTGCCTCTTCTAGTCATGCACTACCACCTCCTCCAGCCGATAAGTTATATAATGCCCAGATTGGGGAGATACAACTTTGAATGCGTAGAGCATCCCGTATTTTCCCTAAACCTTTTGTGTTTTTTTAGGATACGCTAAGGATAGTGCATTAACTTTCATTTGGGGTGGGGGTGTACCACAACTAAGGGTTTTTACTATTGTGTTTCTTTTCCCATCAGTGTGTTATCCTTATAAAATTGACATGTTTAGGTTTTTTGTATTGTTATATGTGCTATGTGTTATTTATGTTTAATTAGATGAAAAATAAGGAAACTAAGTCCAGTTGACATGCTTTGTCTTGTGTTTTCAAGTGTTTGAAAAAATTATACTCCTCCAAAAGTTTTGGTTAATAGTGGGATGTAGATATATGTTTGACTATTGTGAATCATTTTATGGATAATCTAATCAAAGCTTCGCATTGCATGAACTTGATAGGTAGTAGTAGTTGATAATATAACCTTGTACCATATGTTTCAAGCATCTACGTAGTTCCATTTGTGCAATTAATCCAATACTTGCCTAGTTACTATAGTCTAGGTTGTAGGATATTTGGTTAGGACATGATCACAGGCCATTTTTGAATTAGTCCACTCTTAGTCCAAAAGACTATCCAAATAGGGATATATATCCCTTGATCCCTATTTTGACCGTAAGTTCACCTAGTTTCTTGATTTTAACCTTTTCACCTTCCCGCTTAATAAAAATGAATTTGCTTTGGTTTTGGTCCCTCCTTGGACACTATAAACCACAACTTAAGAAAATTACCTAAGTTGAGGGTGGAAATCATAGCGGTGCATAGTTGAAAATGGTTATAATAAGTGTGTGAATAAAAAAAGAGAAAGTAATGTTGGGTATGGTAAACAAAGAGAGACCAATAAAAAGAATCGAGAAGAAAAAAATGAAGTGAATAAATGAAAAGAAAGAAGAAAACCATACCCAACCTAAAAAACCAATAAAGGAGAAAAAGGCAGAAATAAAAAAATGGTTGACAAATGGAACCTAAAGTGTAAGTGTAGTGTCAAAGATGGTGAGTCACTATATTCCAAATGGATTATACCTGCCTCCAAGTCTACATAACAAGCCTATCAAAGTCCTACTAATCTTAGTTTAACTGTCTGAAAAATTATCTTATAGAAAATAAGGGCAAGCCTATCGTACTTTATGCATGTTGATTGGAAATTATTTTTTTAGCATGAGTGTCTCGACATAGTCTCTTGCATTGACATGCATGATGATACTGTGACAGTTGGGACTTCTTTCTATGAGGGTACATGTGTTGTGTTGTTAACTGTTTATCTGTTTGGGTAGTGTAAATTGCATATACACTTGGTTGTTTATTATTAATGTAATGTCATTACTTGATTACTTTGTGTCATACCATTGTGTTACATATATCCACATGGTGTTTTTGAATAGTTGGAAATAAGGGGGGTAAGAGTTTTAATCTAAAACCAAGTTGACTATCATAGGTATGTTACATTTTGTTTAATTAAGCATCATGTGTTATTTTTTATGACTTAGTTTCCTAAGTTCATGAAAATGTTCTAAATTAAGGGTGTTGATGTGCTATGGTTTCTTGTCACTTTCCATGCTTAAATAAGGAAATTATGCAAGTACTTAGGTCCTTTTGTTAGATGTGATGTGTTTTTATGTTGGTTTTGCAGGAAAAAAGGGTTTGGAGCAGAAAAGTAGAAAAAGATAATGAAGTGTAGTAGAAGGCTTCTTATGACACCCACCTACAGGCCGTAAGTAGTACCTATGGGTCGTAGGTTGGTTCCATAGGTTGCAGTGTTTGTGTTTCTTAAATTTGAATCTTATTTTGAGACCTACAAATACCAACCAATGGGGAATAAGTTGTAACTAAAACTTGTAGGCTGGTGATATGAAACTTGTTGAATACTCTAAAAACTATGAACCTACCTAGGGACCATAGTACTAACTACGACCCGAAAGTGTGGTCATAGGTTGATACTGACGTTATTCTCCTACTTTATTTTGGATAGGATTTTTAAGTTTTCTCATGTAACCTCGTTGATGTTTTATTATTAGTTTAATCACTTTAAATACTTACAACTTTATATTGAGTTCTAAGATACACTTTCGAACTTAAAATTCTTGTTCTTGACTTTTAAGGTTTGATATTAATTTGAGATTTCTATATTAATTCTTAATTCTTTGGGATATCATTCATATACTTTCAGTTTTAAATTATGTGTGAGTTGTTGCAATTATGAGAAACTAAAATACATAACTAGGGTTGTGGGAACCATGATGGGATAATTAAGTAGAGGAAATGCAAAAACTTGCCTGATTGATGTTCTTTTACGTATTGTGATTTTCTTTGTATTGATTTCTTTCTTGACAACTACAGATGTTAAGAACCTACTTGTATTTAATACTAACTATCGAGAGAGGATGAGATTAGGAAAAGGAAATCACAATAGTAATTTGAAGCTACAAATCTTTATCTAATTATCTTTAGATCGAAATGAGATAATTTATCTCAGATCTAGGACAAGTGTTAGTAATATAATATTTTGAAACCAATAAGAGATGAGTGAAATTCAAAAAAGGTTTTGAGAGATGGTTTGTGATAAATAACTTGTTAGATTATGCATGTAAGACTCTAAAATGGTTAGAGGCTCATGATAACTCCGCAGAGTTAGGAAGTCATGAAGAATACAATCCTAGTGATCATCTCATATTGATTTCAACCTAAAGTGTTCAAGAATTGCTACTACTACTGTTGTCCTTAACCCTCCTCCCCCCCCCCAAATTTACATTCTGCACTTTCTGACTATATTAGTAAGTTCTTGATAGATATTTGTCCTATTCTATTTGGGTTCAAACCAAACCTTTGTTAGGTTTTATAGTTGATCAACAATCGTTTTATACATTTAAGAGTTGTTATTTGGGTGACATCATGCTCTAATACGAAGTTTTTTATGACCCAAGCTACACCTTGGAAGCTACACGATACTTAAAACCATAAGAGATCCTAAGCTAACCTATGGTACTGGCATGACACTAAGGAGTAGTGATTTCATCACTAATTTATATCTCTTTTCTTATGATTTTGTGTGTTTAATTTATAATAGGAGGTTAATTATCTTTTGAATTATGCTAATTTTATGTATTTTGGATTTAGAATGAGTTTTGATGAAAAATAGTGACATTGAAACAAAACAGAGCTAAAAAGGTTGAAATAGAAGAGTTGGAAATAGGAACAAAATGTGCATCGCATCGCGCTAAACAAGGCTCGTGATTGAAAACTAGTTAAATTCAATACATGGTAATCATGAGGACATAGGATGTGACCATGAGAAATTAGAAGTCAAAGGGTTGTGATTACTATAGTCAAGGATCGCGACAGTGATGAAGAAATTCACCAACCATCAGTGACAGGTCTGGAAGTTCATAAATTTGATCCTAATCCATCTAAACTCAATCCTTTTTAATCAAAGAGTATCTTTGGTTTATTTCTTAACTATTGGAGTCTAGGGTTCTTGAACTAAATCCCTTGGACTTTATGATTGGAAGTTTTGTATTGTTAATTTCTTAATCCTTTCTTCTTTTCCTTGCTTTGTATTAAATTTCAAGTGCAGTTGAATTTGATACATAAGCATTTGTAGTTAGAGGATAATACAAAATTTGTGTTGAATTTGATTTTTCATTCTATCTCATGATTTTGTATTGATTGATTACCCTTGATTTGGAAATGGGTTTTGTTTATTTAAATTAATCTCTTGTTTTATCATTTCTACTCTAGTAGAGCCCAAACGAGGAGTTTGTAATGGGTATCACCCAACTATTTCAATTAATTCTTGAAAGATCTAATCGAGGTTAGGAAAGATTAGTTTAGTACGATTTTGGACATGTGATCCATCTTATGAAATTTATTGGTAGACATAGTCAAATCCTAGCGTAGCCAAAAGTTAGTTTTGTTATTTATGCTTTTTAGCTTTGTTTGAAAGAACAGGTGAGGACTAAACCCTCAATGATTGAAAGAGTTAGAGGGTGATTTCAAATTCAAGGCTAATCTTCTAAGATTGTGGTTAAATTTTGAGCAATTTATTGAGTACGATGGATGATTAATAGAATCAAATACATTTATCATTTCCCTTTCCATTATTTGTGAAATTCATTGATCAACTTGTTCATATTTTAATTAGCTCTTTCCTCATTTTATTTTTATATATTGAAAACCCTTAAAAACACTTGTATCTTTGTTTGGATTTTAGAAAGTTACATTCCTCTCTTTCTTGGTCGTTAGTCACATTGTTCCTCATGGATTCAATCCTGACTCTATGTTGGGAAGTATATTGCTAGTGACCAGATACATTTATATTGCATAGCATTATCAAAAATGGCATAGTTTCTCATAAATAATTTGGTGTATTAAGTAAGTTTAGAATTTTATCTCACTTGTTTTGATTCGGACTTGTGAATATATGTTTGGAATTTTTTTCCTTCTTGTGTTTGGTAGATTTTTTTTCTTATACTTGATACTATGGCATCATGGAATGAAAATGAACTTGGTGGTTACAAATCTTATTTTGATGACCCATGAGCTTATTATGGTGGACCTCACTTTTGGAAAGATTGTAGAAATGCTCCTGGAAGAGAGATGTGTGCACTATCTCAATCCTATAGGGAGTGTGATTTTTACTTATGTGGTGGTTGAGATTGAAGCTAGAGTTATTGTCCCAATTATTGTACCCCTTCCCTTATACTAACAAAAATGCTAGTTGGTATTTTGAGCTTGATAGGTTTTATGACATGTCTAAGAAAGAGCAATATGCCGCACACAAAGATGTTAAAGCAATGCTTCAAACTATCTTGTATTGGGTGTCCTTGCCCAATTTCTTAAGTCATGATGGCACCTACTATAACCAGCCAGTAGGCAAGCCAAAACCGTAGTTCGGAATGGCTAGAAACGGACTACCCTAATAGATAAAGGAAAGATTGCAAAATAGAGGTAATAAATGATCAAATACATAATATAGTCCCAAAACCTGGTAGTATTAATAAAAGTTCATTGAATATAACAGGATTACAAAAATGAAACACCAGGGGAATTACATTGATACAACATATCTTCGAATATAACTAGAGACTAGTCTAGTATATAAGAGAGAGATAAGTACGACTCCGGACTTCAGGAGCTCACTCTAGGTCTCCGAACCATGGTTGCTTCGCATGACGCACTCATCAATGGTGATAACTCGTACTATAATCTGTAGGATGTAGAAGTGTAGTATGAGTAGCAAACACTTGGTAATCAGTAGGAAACTCTCAACCGAGATGCAAAGATAATGTAGATACATATGACATATAAAAAGAAGAAAACAATGCCCAATGACCAATAATAACATATTAAAGCTAGTGAGATAGTAAGGGCAACTACTCTACTCAAAGCCAGGAAACTAGCATAATAAGGTTAAGGGAGTATAAAGGATGAACTATCCTATTCCATCTATACTTAGGAATCTCAAAACTATGTCATATATCCCTGGACAATATATGAATAAAGGGCAAAGAAAGATATATATAACCTTATACAAGGCCAAGGAATGAATGTGCAATCTGAATAAATAAAGAAAGGAAAGGATATACGGTAATACCATAGTGACATATAGCTATATTTACATACATACATACATACATATATATATATATAGAGATATAGTAAACTCGAAGAATAACTTAAGTCATCATATCTTCATATTAAGACCTTATAATCCTAGCAGGATTTATTGTTAACATACTCAGGGTTTCTAAATCCATATGTCTAATCATGAGTTAAGGAAGCATAATAATGAAATTGTAAGATATAAGACACTAGAATTATACCTCAATCCTGATGCAGATTCAATAACCAATATATCAAAAATTATCAATAACAATAATTATAACAATGGCAATAACAATATCAATGACAACACAAGTAACCGGCTAGTCCTAACAACTAATACCTAACGAAGACTTCACGTACCCCCACCACTCCAGGCTCATAATGTTTAATAAATATACAACACAACACAAGTAATAGTCATCAGCCATACCTATTCAATCCACCTTCCATATGGGCTGATAGATATAGGAACATACTGGTGATAGGTAATGCACATGCAAAAAAGAATGCAAATTATATAATCGATATCACAATGTTATTATCATAACCATATCCATCATAATCATCATCATCATCATAAAAAATACCATCATCATAACCTGATACCAAACTAACAAGGAAGGCACGAAATACACATTCCAAATTGTAACGACCCAAAATTGCCTCCCGAGAAGTCACACGGTAGTTAAGGATATAAGTAGTCCCAAGCTAATCCTTTGAGCCTATTTCTACTAATAACACTCATTTCAAGATCAAATAATTCATCACTAGCATAGTCATATCATATGAAGGTAGATACGGGGAAAATACTCGATCTAAATGATCACAATACTGGAATTCTCAACACAATCACAATCTGATAACTAGTCTGACAAAGCTTCTACTAATCCATGAATTAGAGACCTATTGGGATAGGCCACCAACTAACTCAAAATGAACTAAAAATAGTAACATAGTCTCTCAAATGCGGAAATATCTAAGGATAGATCCTCAAACCATGAGGACTCACCACTGTAGAAATATAGACAAAGGTACTCGAAAGTCATTGATGAGGCTGGGATTGATCACCTGAACCTAATGGAGCATGTAACACAAATCTCGTGAGTCAGCATAGTTTAACTTTTAAATCGGTAATCTTCTCTTATTATCATTACCCATAGGCTAAAGAAAACTTTTAACAATACTTTCAACTCATTCATATGTCTCATGGAGAGTAAAACTTCTTTAATGCTCAAGAACTCATAACTCTTTTGAACTCAAGTACTTGGAATTCGGAATCATATAACTTTGAAACATACTTGAAGGCATTTCATTCACTTTAGGAAACTATCTTGTTTCAATCTTTAGGGAAAAATACTTATATCAATGGAAAACACTTTAGTCTTAGGGAGCTAATCTACAACTTTACTATTAGGAAAATAACTTGTATCAAGGGAGGTTCTCTTAACCGATAATAACCATGCGAGCTACATAAAGTCCAACATTTTGTCCTCCTAAGGAAGAGACCCCACGTTGAAGAGGAGTGTCATACTCTTGCCAGGGAGTATAAATTCAATTCAATGATCGCTTATCTCGGCCTCGGTCCCAATATCTCGGTCTTAGGCCCAAAATCTCAAACCTATGGTGGCACGTAGTTCTGGGGTAAGAAACCGTAGTAACTTACCCAACTCGGTGATAAAAACTACTCTCTTTAGTTTATCTCGCTCATCTCATGGAAATCAACTTTAAAATAATCTCATGGTTCATCAAGAACCCAATAATAAAATCTGTAATCTCATGTAGTGAAGTGGATTTCAAATGACTATTAGGTCAAAACATTTTTCAATAATCTCAGAATACTCAAATCATGGGTGCTTATAGCATAAGAGTTCATAAAATTGCAAATCTCTAGTAGGGCTCAATAACCCATAATTACATCTCATGTTAAAACTCATCAAAAGCATAATAGATAGCATATAGATTCATAACTCATGTAGAAATCTGAAAATTTCAGCAATTTGTCTCAAAATATCGACATACTCATATACTTCAATATCTCAAACATTTTAACTATTAATTTCTCAAGGATTAAAATCATGGGGTATAGACCCATCTGCAATTTCTCAAGAAAACATGTGAAAATCTTGTCATTAGACTCTCAATTCATGGGAAACATCAAAGTATTGCAATCAATAATAATGGGTGAAAAACCCTAATTCAAATTCATGTAAAAAATCATAGATTGCAGAAAATCATAGTTTAAATAAGCCTTTGGGCATAAGGATGAAAGGATTACCCTTGTTCAAAGCCCCACATACCTTAGATTATGAAAATGGAAGAACGAGCTTGCTCTGAACCCTTCTTCTTACTTTGAGAGAGAGTTCTTGCAAACTTTGAACTTGGGGAACTCAAATCTCAACTGAATTTGTAGAATCCATGGTGAGTTCTTGGATTTCTTGGAGAAGGGTTTTAGATTTGATCTTGAGGTAGAAACCCTAGCTCTCTTGTGTTTTAGATGATGAATGAAGTCATTTACTTTGCTTGGAATATATCTGTTGATAAAAGAGTGGAAAGATCGAAAAGCCATTAGTTAAAATGAGTTAAAAATTCTGAACGGGGGCTGCGACGGTCGAAGAGACGAATCGACAGATTGTCCGTCATACGTTGGCTAGAAAATGAACACACTTCCTCGGATCGACGGTCTCAGCGATGGTCCGTCGGATCATTCGTCGTACGTTGGCCAGGATGAGGTCATAATTCCTGAGCGTGATGGTCCGTCGCAACCTTGACGGTCCATCATTTTAGCCATCACACTTGAGCCAGGAAAGAGAGTTATTTCCTTGGTTGCGATGGGCCGAGCAAAGGTCTATCGCAGACTCGACAGTCCATCGGATCATCCATCGCACCTGGGTGGTTCCGACAACTCTATGTAAAACAACCATAATTTCTAACCCCGATACCGAATTTGGACGAAATTGGTATCGTTGGAAAGTTAATTCAATTCTCTACCAGACAAACAGTTAAATTTAAGAAAATTATATATGGTTTAAACACCAATCACTTAGGAAGTCACTTCTTAATCTTGTAGGGCCAGAATTACACTTCACTTGACATGCTCTAAGGCTCAGACTATGATGAAACTTTACGGGTTCTTACAAAAATAGTCCACAAAGTCACAACAACCCATGGACCAAGTAGAGACCACACTTGGATTCACAAACAACAAAAAGAAGACGACGTTACAAGGTGTTTTGACAACATTAACCAGCCAACAGAACTATGATTAATAATAATATTTGAAGCACAAGATGAACATAACAATATAAAGAATAACAACAATACAAACACTTTACAATAAAAGATACAAAAATGTTACAAAGATGACAAGAATGTAAATGATAGATAGTGTGACATACACTACTATAATGACTAAGGACCAAAGTGTTGGTTGAACACTAAGACCCTTAATTAATATAGTAGCAATACCTACACTCTAAGAAGGACACAAGAGGGACTTCATTCCGCCTAGAACCAAACGATCCAACAAGCAAACAACAAAAGTGATTCCACACTAATGTTGAACCTAGTCTCAGCCAAGCCTCTAAATGAGAGAGAACTTGTGTATTTTCAAGTATGTTATACAATCTTAAATATCCAAAAACTAAGTAAATAAACCCTTATATGTTCCTTATATAGTGCATTACAAATAGAAGTCAAAAGGTCCAAAATTCCCCATAAGTTAGAGGCGCCCCTCTAGTGCAATGTAGTGGCTGAATTCTAATATATTTAGGCACTTAATTACACTTCTCTTTCACACACACTGGGATGAATTCAATAAACACCCACATAAGTCCATATATATGATTGCACTTGTATCATCCTTTCCATTTTGCGAGGAATTTTTCCACAAATTCAAGAAATCATCATCTGCAAGCTCTCCTCTTTGAATTATCTTTTCAAGGCTCCTCCCACGGTTAGGATGTTCAACCAAGGGTTCCATGATATTATTAAGAATGAGCCATGGACTTACATGTTCTACAACCTACACATAAGAAGAGTGGATGCTAGGCAAAGTGATAGAATCTTGGTTAGTAAGCAACAAAGGGCCTTTGTGGGCCAATCCCTCAACCTTGACTCTCGGCTCCTTCTTTTATTCACCCTCTTCACTCTAGGTTTCTTCTTCTAAAACATTACTAAGCATTTCTCTCTTTGAAATATACAAAGGTACCACACACTCTCCATTAATCAGCCAAACGTCTTCCCCAACTTTATTAATTTACACCTCAGCCTCAAGCTCTCCATCTTGAGATTTTTCATCACCCTCATTCCGTTCAAGTCCTACCTCCCCACTAATGTAATAGAATTTATCCCCCATAAAGATTACATTCCTTTGGTTTGGGTATTCACTAGCCTTGTGCCCCCACCCTTGACATTTAAAAAATTGAAATCCCTTAGGATGAGAAGTAGAATTTAGTTTACCTTCATTTCTTGGAGGATACCTTTGGGAAGCCTTGGTTTTGGTTTGGATAACCTTGTTCTCGGATTGGTTGGAATTAGATGAGTGCTCTTGATGTTGGTGCCAATAGGAGCAAGGTTGTTGGGTATTCTTGAACTTGGAAGCCAAGAGCTCCCTCTCAATTTCCAAGGCCGCTTGGAAGATGCCATCAATGGTGTCAAACTTGTGGAGGGTCATCCGATATGTTATGTCCTTATTTAACTAGGATTTGAATCGTATAATGTCATTACTCACTTGTTTTCCTCGATGGTCAAGTTTCAATATTAATTTTTGAATTTCATCATAGTCTGCCATGACATTTTTGTTTCCTTGCTTTAAGTTATACAACTTTGCAAGAAGTTCTTGTTTTTATCCCTTGGGAAGGTAACTTTGATGCAAAAGGTACCTCAATCTAAACCATGGAGGTGGCTTCCCGGCAATCAACACATCACCAAACCTTTTCTCATACTCCTACTAAATGTTTGGATATCCCTCAAAGTGAGTGATATCACAACAAATCTTATTCTCTTCGGTTAGATCATTCACTTGGAATATCCTATCACAAGATGACTCCTAAGAAAGATACGCTTCGGGATCACTCTCTGCCTTGAAGATTGGAAGACTAACATTGATGGAGTTGATACCTAACTCTCGAGTTTGGTGACCACCCCTTTCCTCTCGTCCTAACTCACCTTTACTACCCCTCACCTCTTGTTCACTCAAGTAAAAATCACCATAATCTCCATAACCCCCATGTTTCTCCTACCTACCATATCCCCCTACACGGTTTGGTTGGTTCAGGTTAAGTGGATTTGGATTAGGTGGAAAGTAAGGACTTTGGTATAATGGAGTTTGGGTTGGAAGATGAGGCCTTTGGTTAAGTGGAGGGAACAATTTTGGTGGAATTTGGGTTCCAAATCAGTCATGTTGGACTTGGTGAAGTGGAGGTAAGGTTGGTCTATCATACTCACGGTTTTGGGGAGCATTTGGCGGTGGTCTTGGTGGATTGATCACTTGGTGTAACATTTTGGGAGAGATTGTAGGGGAAGTGTTTTGAGGAGTTGATGGTCGTGAGATTCTTTGGATTTATACCCATTCTAACCTCCCACTCATGGTAGACACATCTCCATTTATTGTTGCCAAATCCCCCTTCATGGTTCCAACTTCTGTGCTCAATCTTTCAAGTGTTCGGGTGATTGCCTCAAGAGAGGCTTTCATAGTGTCAAGAGTACAATTGCCTACGTTTTGTGATGTGGATCCTTACATTGCCAAATAACTAATAAAAAATCTACAAAAACAGCAAACAAATTAGTTCAAAAGTCTCACCACACTCAGACACTTCGATTACCCAACTCGTACCTTCACAAATGTTGTAAGCCGGCTAAGGAATTGGTGAGGAGATGAGGATTGAATCTACTCTTGTATGGATTAGATTTCGGTTTGAAACTCAAATAAATATCATAGGATATGATTCAAGAACTAATCAATGAATCAAAACGACATAAAGTACACAAATAAGGCTAACAGGAACGAACGGACACAAAAACTAACTTACAAACTAGTAGGAAAATACTAGGTTGTCAATTAGCGTTCGAAACAATAAAAGAAACTAAGAAACAGTAAAATAAAACTATGAAATATAAAATTTAAACTCAAAAATATTGTGTGAACAGTAATTTGGTGATGTGTCACTCCCTAATTGGCTACGGTTTTCTCAAAAAAAAATTCCACTTCAAGTCTCTTGGTCGATTTTACAATTTATAAATTGGTGGACTTTGTTTTAAGAGGGAAATACAAACTAGTCTTGGAGCCTTTTTCAAATTCAAGTTTCAATACCTTGACTTTTGTTTGTACTTCTTTCCTTGAAACATGGAAAAGTCAGTGAGATGTGGTTGACAAGCCTTTGGTGGTTGTATGTCTTTCAAGACTTAACAAGTACTACACCTTGTATTTCACTCCTTTAAGATCTAAAGTTCTATTTTGTGTCAACAAGGTGATGAATATAGTGAAGAACTTAAAGAACACAAAAACCACAAAAATATCAACCAACAACAATCTCCCAAGAACAACAACTAGTCCACAACAATTCAGCCAACAACAAGGTTCACGACAACAACTTCAACAATTCAAGTTCAACTTAGATTTGGACACTTTGAGTGATAGTGAGAAAGAAACAAACAATTGAAACACTCTAAACAAAAAAAATGACTACCAAATCTAGAGAAATTTTTTTGGCAAAAACAACAACAACAAAAGCTACAAGTTTTTGCCAAGAACACAATCTCAAGAACACCAACTTTTTTTTTTTTCCAAATTTCAAGCCCAAGATTGATCTTGTTAGAACAATATCAAAGATTTATATGATACAAAATGATTAAAAACTAACAAGTAAAGCACGAAATACACACTCAAAACAGTCCCCAAAGTCACAACAACCTTTGGACTAAGTGGAGATCACACTTGGATTCACAAACAACAACAAGAAGATGAGGTAACAAGGTGTTTTGACACCAAAAACCAGACAACCAAACTATGATTAACAACAATATATGAAGCGCAAGATGAACATAATAATGTGAAGAACATCAACAATACAAATGGCTTACTATACAACATGCAAAAACATTACAAAGATGACAAGAATGTAAATGATAGATAGTGTGACATACACTACTATAATGACTAAGAACCAAAGTGTTTGCTGAAGGCTAAGACCCTTTATAAAGAAAGTATCAACACCAACAATCTACAAAGGACACAAGAGGGACTTCAATCCTCTTAGCACCCAACGATCCAAGAAAGCAAATAACAAAAGTGATTCCACACAAATGTTGAACATAGTCTTGGACAAGCCTCTAAATGAGAGAGAACTTATGTGTTTTCAAGTGTGTTATAGAATATTCAATATCCAAAAACTATGTAATGAAACCGTAATATGTTCCTTATATAGTGTATTACAAATAGAAGTCAAAAATTCCAAAATGCTCCTTAAGTGAGTAGTGCCCCTCTAGTGCAATGTAGTGGCTAATTTTTAGTGTATTTAGGCCCTTAATTTCACTTATATTGCACATACACTTGGACAAATTCAATGCACACCCACATAAGTCTATGTACTTTATTGAACTTGTATCATAACCATTGTCATCACAATCATCGTCTGACCTTGTTGGGTATATAGGTTCCATACATAGGGCAAGCCAAACTAAAACCGGTAGATGTACACATAGGCATATCAATATAATCATCCTCTTTCCTTTCTGTGTATCAATGTCATACTCACAATATCCTCCTACCTTATTGGGTATTAATATATCATCATAATATCCTTCGATCTTGCTGGAAATATAAGCATATTATCAGAGTTATCTCTGGCCTTGCTAGGTATATAATCAGTATGATCATAATTATCAGTAGATATATATAACATTAGTACTAAAATCTATTATTGGGTTTTATCAAAAAATTTATATCATTAATATAGCATCTTCCATTGTCCCGTATAGAGAAATATTTCTATAGATATAATAGGTGCATAGACAAGTTGTGGCTTAAAAGAGTGTAAGTCCATATAACCATGGCCCGAAGTGAACTTCGGGGCTAAATCATTTTAAAAGTGTAGAAAGGGTTGGGATCTCTCACGATCGTAGTAACTAGTAGTATAAATTCATAGATCAAAATTTATCTTGATCAAATCCTTAAAACATCATTATTAATCTCTTTTACATATAATTTAGCCATTAAGACTGGCAGTTATTATTATCAAGAAATATTTTTTTAAGATAAAAAGTGGGATTTAACCCTTATTTAGGAAAGATAGTACAAAAGTTTTATTTTAGCTAGAATCACATCATTTACTGATTTAATGACCATGAATGTACCAAATCTATGCATGCTATCACCAGTATTCGAAAAACAAAACCATAAGCATCGACATTGACATAAACTATGATGAGAGCCTTTACAAGGATAAACACTTCATCAATGTTTCTAATACCCCGTAAAAATCTTAGCTCAATTCACCTCTCAATAGTATGTTTAAGGGGTCCAAGGCTTGAAAATTTCACCAAGTGTTGAGGACTTAGTTACTCTCAAGATCCATATACTTTATTGATTTTTAAATAGTCCTTACTGACCCTGAAATATTGGTTTTTAAGTTTATTCTTTTTTAGGGAGGTCAAAAGTATATGTCGGGTGAGTTTTAAAATTGTTAGACAAGCGTAGGGGCACATTTGGAGAACCAAACCAGTGAGGCAACTTGGATAAGCCAGCGTCGCCTGGGCTAGTCTAGCAGGATAAGGACCACATCGCTTGGGCTAGTTCAGTGGGATAAGGCCTGCACCTCCAGGTCTAGTCCGCCGGTCTAGAGCCCACGTCGCTCGGTGCCTACATATTTAGCCTTTTTTTCATATGCCAAAGGGGTATTTGGTTCATATATCATCACCCAACTCATATATAAATATGAATTAGGGATCCTAAGGAGCATTATTTGTACATTCTCACAAATTCTATCAAGAAAAGACCTTTCTTTCCCAAAGAATAAACCCGAAACTTTTCACAAGAAATCAAAGAATTCAATCTTCAAGTTTAAGAAACACTCCATATATCATCAAAAAATCATCTATTAATGTATGTGGGAGTTTATCCATGGGTACCCTTTCACCCATGGAGTCCAAGAACCCTTTTTGTTTTTTAACTATTAGTTTTACATGTTTAAGTTGAACGATCTCCATGAATCTCTTGTTAATTCAATTTCAACTTATGATGATAAGTTCTTTCAAGTAAAATGAGTCATATCATATTTTGAATATTGTAGTTCCCATGTCATGTTCAGTTTATTCAGGAAAAATCCCCAAGTTATGATTCCTGCCATGAAATCCTATTATATCCCTCATGTTTAAGATATTATCATGTTTAAGCTTATGATTCTTAAATATATGATGAAATTCCCATATTTTGGGTATTTGAACCATGGATTCTATACTTTCATTTTAAGTATTGATATCGTGTTTTATGGTCATTCAGTGCTGGTAGGTTATAAATATCCGATATCTCAAAGTCAATCAGAATCAGGATTTTATTCCCATATTTAGACTATCATTTTTATAATGAATTCACTAGTTTTACTTTATGATAAATACATCAGTTTACATGTTCATAGTTATTTCAGATTATGCATGCACTGTCAGTTCTCAGAATACCATGACCTGAGCTTATCAGTTATCAGTGCATGCACTAGTTAGTATTTTAGTGTCTTTTAGTTGGGAGTAGGATTTCACACTGAGTGAACGTAAGGATGGTGTCTCCCCTATCAGTTAGACATGAGACGTGAGTAGCAGTCCCAAAGTTCAAGACCTACAACTCTACCATAGATTTTGAGGGTTCTCCCATCAGTTAGGCATAACACCCTCATCCTTTGGGACATCAGTTTAGTGATCACTACAATTCAAGTTCTATTCCAATGAAAAGGATGGAGAAACCCTTCTCAATGTAGTTCAGGCATTGGACTTCATGATAGCTCAGATGGTTTATGTTAAATATATGATAGCTCCCACAATTTCAATCAGTATTTAGTGTATTTTCAGTTTAGGTTTTCTTGACTAAGTGTACAAACTTTCAAATATTTAGCTATACAGATTTTAGTCTTTTAGAATTACAGATTGTCTTAGTGACATAACATACATGAACTTAGTCTTATATTCTTAGATATTAAATTTTCCATGCATTCCTACTTAGTTATCTCATGTTGTTCAGTTAGTCCTTATCTTATACGCAAAGTACCCCTTGGTTCCAGTCTAGTTATTCAGACTAAGTCCAATTCAGTTTTACATGACCAATATTTAATTATTGGTTAATCAGTATTTAGTTATTAGTTAATCAATATATTATTATCAATTGATCAGTATACAGATACCAGCTAATCAATATCCAAATACCAGTTATTCATTATTTAGACTTTAGTTATTCAATATTCAACTATCAGTCATTCAGTTAATCAGATCAGCTTAGTATATATTATGTTTGTTTTAATATGCTTATGCATTCATGCTCAATATATTTGTATATTCAGATCCTCGAGTTATGTTTGTTTCGATCATGTAGTTTCAGACCCAATATTCATACAATATCTATGTTTTATTATTTTCCAGCTTCAATTCTATTTATAATAGAAAAGTATTATTTTTAAGAAACTAAGTGTAGTGATTCACCAACTTATCAAATTTTGTTGGTTAATCATGTTTTAAGATATCTTAACTTTTAGCTTATTTTAGCACCTTGGTGAGTCTACTTACACTTAGCATGCTTGTTTAAGATTATGCATAAACTCAATTTTACTTATTGTATTCACCCCCACTTACTCAGTACATTCCAGAAGTACTGATCAATATATACATCTGTATGGATACATTATTTCATAATGTTAGTACCAGTTGTATCCTATACACATCATGATTAGATTGTTGTAGTTTTCAGCCAACAAGTGATCAGTTCTCTTATTTTGAGGACTCTAGTCAGATGTTGATTATGTACTTTATTTTTTATTATATTTCATATGTATTGATTAGTGGTAGTTAAAGGCATGTCCCAGCTATCTATAGTCAGTATAATAGAGGCTTCATAGACATCAGTCAGAGTCAATCATGTATTTTTTTCTTTCAGATTTATCAATTTGTAAACTTTATCAGTTACATACTTATTCAGATTTCATTATTCTTATGTTTTTGCACAATAGAGCTAGCTAGTTAATACATATCAAATCAATTGATCAAGAAGTATGTCAGTTCATGGGTTAGCTTGGGATCACTTATGGTTTTAAGCACCATGTTATGACTAAGGGTAGCCTCAGGTCGTGACAAACTTGGTAGTAGAGCCAGGTTTAAATTTCCTATGGTGTCTATGAAGGCGTGTCTAGTAGAGTCTTACGGAAAGGTACGAAGATGTCTATACTTTTGTTTGAGAGGCTACAGGGAGTTTAAGAAATGTTTCCCTTCTTTCATGTTTCAGATCATGTAGTAGAAATGTTCTCTAAGGAGCTTATGTAGATTCCCACTTTAATCCATTTTTGCCAACATTTCCTTATTCTTGAGGGGAAAAAATAGCCAAGCTTAAGTCCTTATAAATAGAATTTTCTCAAACAGTCCCTACAAATAGTTATGGGATTATATGCAGGTTTAAAATTATCCCATCAGTTCCTTTATGTTCAAAAGCATGAATTATTTCATTAATATTCATGAAAATCATACACTGATCCAAAGTCAAATGTACTTTCAGATCCCTTCTCAGAATCCTATGACAAAATGTGATCTAGAGTTAGAAGAATGAATCAAGAAGTTTAGAAAAATAAAAGTGGGGATAGAATTTAATGGTATTTAGTAGATTATGTATCCATGGGGATAGTTGTATGAAAGTTGAATTAGTAGGCTTGAAATAGTGTATGCAAAAATTTAAGTCAAGTATGATGGTGTGGGTATGCTTAGATAGTACCCTTGAGTTGATAAGAGTGAATGAAGCTAGTAATAAAGTATGTAATTTTATTACCAGCTAAGTTATGGGCTATATATAGTTAACAGTTGTATATCAAAAGGAAGTACAAGAAACGGATTTTACACTTTCAAGTGTAGTTTTTCAGGGTGAGTTTATCATTTATGTGTATTACCCCTGACTCTAGAGTAAAGTGGTTGTAGTTTAGTAAGAATATAGAAGGGTCTCATAGACTTTGAATGATGTCTTAAAGCTAAGTGGGAGATGATAGAATAAGTAACCAAGTCAGGCTCTCAGATTCTAGTAGTAATGCTAGTGTATTATAGAACATTAGTAAGGGAGGAAGATGCCCGACCCATTATTTTCCCAGCGCGAAGTGTTGTATTTCAGTCATTACAACATCTACTCATGCCTTACATGTCAGATCCATTATCATAGTTCATATTCATGCACATCATAGAGAATCATGTACGCTTACAGTTCCTAGTATAAGAAGTTCCAGTTTGCTCAGTAGTATGAATTATATTCCCTAAATTTATGAACTATAAACACAAGTCATGCAACTCATGACTCATGTAATCATTCTATACAGTATGCACAATCCTTATAACTCATGCTACACTCTTAATGACCAGTGAAATTCAAATTTTTTTATGTATGTTTTCATATTAGATCTCTTTGATGAATACACCCAGACCTTAGTTAAGTGTAAAATTTATGCATAGTATCCTTTCATGTTTTTGGTCTTCATGTTTTAAACTTTCAGTAAGCTCTCTTTATGAAATAATAGTAGAAATGAGTAATTAGTTAGATGGAAGGGAGTAAATGTTCTTTATTAAGGAAATATTATTGTATGCTTATTTTAGCTAAGTCTATAAATGTGAAGTAAGATCAAGGCAAAGACTTTAGTATAGTTCATGGTTAGTCGAGAATTCTATATGTTTTTTATTAGGGTAGTGCATGGTAGTTGTTAATGATAGAGGTTTAGAGAATATGAGAAACATTCTTTTATGGGTGTTTTCTTAGACGTTCATATGTTGTTATGAAGATATAATTGAATGTCATGTTTATACATATGTGGATAAATGCATTACATGTTAGTGAATTCCCAGTGAGAGAATGAATGTAGTTGTTAAAATGGTAATAAGAATTATTCATGAGATAAGAAGTCATGAAAACGTAGGGGGTATTGAATTAATGGTTTATACTATTATTACATTTTTATGTGTGCACTTTGTAGATTCGAGTAGGCTTGAACATAGTGAGAGAATTCAGTTCATCTCAGACTTTAGAAAATAGTCACCAGTGCCCATGTGTAAATTTTATGTAGCCTTAAGAGAGGTGTAGTATTGAAGTGGAATTTATAGTTAAGGGAGTATTTGAGGAGTGTGTCTCATCTTGAAAGTAGAAGTTGCATGGTCTAACACTAAACAATTCTATCCAAGCTTATGTTTAATAGACCTATGTCCTATGTTACAGAATTATAGCCATGTTGTGATTCCTTATTCAAATTTCTAATTCAGATCATGCCAAAGATTCTTTTGGTCCCTAATGTTATTAGAAATTTTAGAAAAAACATTGAAGAAATACTTCTGTTGAGTATAAGCTTTTAGTATGAGTTAGTCTATATAGACATCAATTAAGTCTAGCATTCAGAAAAACAAGTTCCTATGGTTTTTAATCTTTCAATTTAGTCATACTATCCAAAGAATCATGAATATGGATATTCCAAGAGGTAAATTGTTTGCATCCATGAAATTTTCAAATTCAGCTCAGTTCATGCATCATTCATCAGTATTAGATTCCAGATATTCAGTCATAATTCAATTTATAAGTTTCTCGTGCATCATCTCAGTCTTTTCTCAGTATTTCAGCAAAATCAATATCATTCAAGGGATGAAATATCCCACGGGGGAGATGTTGTAATACCCCGAGTTTACATGTCCTAAACCTCTCCATTTTTCTTTATGAAACCAGATTTAATTTGAGGTAATGGTTACTCATAAGTTGACTCTATCATTTATTTCTCATCCTTATAAATATTCTCATGTCATTACATGTATTCACGAAATTAGTTCAGTTCATGTATCATGTTTTAGACTCAGTTATGTAAGCATGTTTTCAGTCATGCATCTTTAGTATATGATTTTAGTTTCCCCAGTGTTCTCAACTAACCAGTCTCATTCGAGGATGAATTTTCACAAGAGGGAGATATTTGTAATACCCCATAAAAGTCTTAGCTTAATTCAACTCTCAATTGCATGTTTAAGGGGTCCAAGACTTGAACATTTCACTAAGTGTTGATGACTTAGTTAATTTCAAAATCCCTAGACTTTATTTATTTTTAAATTGACATTCCCGATATCGAAATATTAGTTTCTAAGTTGATTCATGTTTAGGTAGTTCAAAAGTACATGTCGTGTGAGTTTTGAAATTTTCAAATGAGCGTAGCGGTATATTTGGAAAAGTAAACCGGTGAGGCCATCGGTATAAGCTCGTAACCCCTAGGATAGTACGCTGGGATAAGTCCTACGCTGCCTGGGCTAGTTTGGTGGGATAAGGCCCGCGTCGCCTGAGCTAGTACTCTTTTCTAGAGCCTGCGTTGCCTAGTTCCTTCACGTTTAGCCTTTTTATTTAAATGACAAAAGGGTATTTGGGTCATTTCCCATGACCCAACTCATCTATAAACTCAAATTAGGGCTTCCAAGGATCATTATTGGTGCTTTTTCTCACAAATTCTTTCAAGAAAATCCCTCTCTTTCCCCAATAATAAACCTTAACCCTTTAGCAAGAAATTGAATTCAATCTTCAAGTTGAAGAAACCCTCTAGAAATCTTCAAGAAGTCATTGACTAAGGTATGCGAGAGTTTATCCATCGGTCCCTTTTCTCCCACGGAGTCCAAGAACCCTTTTTGGTTTTAAATTATGTGTTTTACATGTTTAAGTTGAACTATCTTCATGAATGTCTCGTTAATTCAGTTTCAAGTTATGATTATATGTTCTTTCAAGTGGAATGAGTCATATCATGTTTTAAGTATTATAATTCCCATGTCATGTTTAGTTGATTCAGGATAAATCCCCAAGTTATGATTCTCGCCATGAAATCCTATTGTTTCCCTCATATTTAAGATATTCTCATGTATAAGCTTATGATTCTTACATGTTTGATGAAATGCCCATGTTTTTTCCTTTGAACATGATTCTCCTACTTCAGTTGAAATGTCGATATTATGCTTTATAGTTATTCAGTGCTGGCAGGTTATTGTAATACCCCGTACTTTTTTTTAGCAAATTTCATCTCAAGAATGTTGAGTATTATCTTCTAAATTGAATTATGGTTATTCCATGAGGAATTGTCAAGATTTTCTTATTTTGTCATGTGGGAAATTTAATAAGCTTTCTATCGATATAAGATTCACCCAAATTCGATAACCGGGTTAGAAGTTACGACTATTTCAAGTTCCCATCGTAAACAATTCCATATTAGTCAGTGGTGCGCTGCGCCACAAGAGGAAATGGCATTTGGCAAATTCTAGTAGGGTTCCATGATTATGGCACATTGCACCAGGGACCAAATTTAGAATTGTCCATTTTCCAGTGTCTCATCATGATTTCCCCCGCATTGCAATAAAGTTCCAGGTCACAAATAAAGTGGCAACGCGATGGCCCTGCATTGCACCATCCCTCAGTTTCCCAATTGTCAAAATCCAGTGACATGGCACGATAGTGCCGCGTCGCGCAAAAGATCCAGTTTGAGAAATTTTTGCAATTTTAAAAGTCCCATCCAAGGGTTAATAGGGTCAATTTCCTACCACTATTTAAAACCAATAACAGGTGATTCGGCCACTTTTGACCAAAAATACACTTTTTTCTCTCATAAACCTATCAAGAACAACCTAGTATTTCCTTATGAACTTCAGGATTGGGCTACTCTTGTGCATGTTCATAATGAGAAATTTAATTCTACTCCATGTTGGGTGATAAATTCTATTTGAGTTAAATTATTATAGATATAGATTCATCCAAACCTATGACTAAGCCCTTTAATGATGAAATTAGAATTGAACCATGATTTTTAATTATTGTACAATGATGTTTACATGTACCATGCCTACAATATGTTTGATTAAAGGCCTAGATGATGGAAAAGTGCCTAACTAGTATGATACCACGAAATCCCCATGTACGTTCAAGTTATGCCTATAACATGTTCTGATGGAATTCTTCTATAAATGTATTATGGATTATAATGTTAGTTATATATTCAAGTAAGTTATGCTTGGTTAGTTTTCTTCCATCGAGTCCTGGGGTACTTGCACCCGAAATATTAGTTGTGTGCCTAGAGCTATGTCATGTTTCCACGATACTTTAAGTCAAGCTATGATCCTTAGACTTAAGACAGTCTTATGTCTCAGGAAATCTCCATGATCTCATGAGCTCAGTCTGTTGTCAGATGTCAGTAGTATTCCGTTAGTCTGCGAAAGTCAGTATCTCAGTCCATGTTCAGTTCAGTAAATCATGTTCAGTGTCTATTCAGATGGGAGTAGAAATTAGCACCGAGCGAACTCAAGGGTGGGAACTCACCTGTTATATGAGGGTGTTATTCTTAGAAGGAATCCTTTCATTACAAAACTTTATAGACAACATAGGTTGAGACATCATAGCCTACTATATGAGGGTACATGAGGTGGCTTAACCTACTATATGAGGGTTTCCACCATTCTCATAAGAGTTACCTGTTATATTAGGGTCACTCACATGTTGTCCTTACCAGTGGCACAGTATGGACACCCTTCCAATCAGGTCACAGATGACTACCTACTATATGAGGGCTTCCACCGTTCTCATTTGGGGCATGTCGGTTAGATGACTACCTCCCACAGTCTCAGTATCAGTCTCAGTAAAAGAACTCGGATAGTTCTTTAAAATTAAGGTCTGTCAAATATAGTCAACTCAGATACAATATGGAACTCAACTAGTTCCATTGATTCAGGGCTGTCATATACAGACATTCATGTTATCAGTTATCAAAATTCAGTCATTAGTCATGTTAGTCATCAACATACTCATGTTATCACAATTTCAGATATAGTTACTATGTATGCATGCATGTATTATCACATTTCTTTTAGTAAGTTAGCCAGTATTGTTCATGCATATGAACCCCATGCATTCAGCCTACCTCCCATGAATACTAGTACATTCAAAGTACTAACACATTTGTGCTATGGTGTCTTATACCAAAGGTTCAGAGACACAAGCTCCAGAGCATCAATGGATTCCAGATATCAACAGTCAAAGTAAGCAGTGAGTCCTCATAGTTTGAGGACATGATTATTTCTCTAGTATCTCATTAATTAGATTATTAGTTGGAGTTAGTTGGGGATATATACCATCAACTCCTTACTCAAACAATTCAGTCAGTTAGAGGCTTTCTAGACTATCATGTTTCATACTTCAGTATGTTTAGTTTTGTTTTGGGTATTCTATTACCCCACACAGATGGTATATCATTAAGATCATGTTTAGTATTGAACCTTATAGCCTTTCAGTGCATGTTTCCGCATTATTATGTCATATTATGCAGTGTACAGGTACAAATATCAGTCATGGGTTAGCTTGTGGTCCTTCAGGGTCATAATCACCGTGTAGCATATCGGGTATCATATTTGGGGCGTTACAAACTTGGTATCAGAGCCTAAGGTTTAATAGAGTCCTAGGAAGTCTGAAAGCCACATCTAGTAGAGTCTTGTACCTGGGCGTGTTGTGCGCCACATTTTTGAACAAGAGACTTTAAGATGTTTTAGGAATAGTTCCCCTCTTTCAGTATTCATGTTATTCTAGTGATCATAATCTCATGTCAATCTCTCAGTCTAATCCATTTCTCCATTTCTTCTACAGAATATGCCTCCTAAAAGAAGAAACGGGAATCAGCCAGCCCCTCAGCCCGAAGAACCTTTGGGCAAACATGTTTCTCATGCAAAGTTTTGAGCTACATTCACTACTCTTGCTAACTTAGTTGCTTCTCAAAAGGAATGAACAGCTACCTTTCTGGCTAATTCGGTGGCCAATTCATCTACAGCCAGGATTTGGGATTTCACCCGAATGAATCCTCCATCCTTTCTCTGGTCTAAGATAGATGATGACCCTCAAGAATTCCTAGATCAGGTGCAAAAGGCGACAAGCATCATGGGGATGACTACTATTGAGAGTGTTGATCTAGTTGAATATCAGTTGCAGGATGTTGGTCACACTTTGTTCAAGCAATAGAAGTCAGAAAGAGCAGATGATGCAAGGTCGGTTTAGTGGGAGGAGTTTGTGCCTGCTTTTCTTGATAGATTCTTTCCCTTAGAGCTTAGGGAAGCTAAGGTGTTAGAATTCATCAACCTCAGGCAGGGCAATAGAAAGTGAAAGAGTATTCTCTTAAATTTACTAAATTAGCCAGATATGCCCCTCATGTTGTTGCAGATAGTAGTGCAAGGATGAGTAAGTTCATTTTAGGGGTGAATGATAGCATGGTTAATGAGTGTAGATCCTCCATGCTTAATAGTGAAATGACTTTAGCTAGGCTTATGACTCATGCTCAGTAGATAGAGGAGAAGAATATTAAGATGAGAGAGAAGAAGAATAAGAGAGTGAAGACAGGTAGTTTCAACTTCGCTCAGCCTAAGTCAGGAATAGGAAACCGTTCTCAGTTTCATCCTAAGTCATCAGTTCCAGCTCCTTCTTCAGCTAGTGCTCCAGTTCCTAAGTTCAGAGAGAGTAACAAAGATAGAGCGCCAGGCTCTAAGTCCTAAGGCAGTGTTAGAAGTGCCCGCACCTATCTTCTTTGACAAACTTATGGTAAGCACCATCAAGGTATTTGCAGAGCTGGAAGTGGTATTTTCTTTGCATGTGTCAAGCCAGGACAAAGATTCAGAGACTGTCCTCAGTGAAGTCCTCATGATTAAAAGAATCGCTCCTCAGCTCAGTTCGGTCGCCCAAATCAGCAGGGTGCCACCTCCAGGGCTACTAGTGGGCAACGCCCAAATCATATCTATGCACTTCAGTCCCGACAAGATCAGGAAAATTCTCCTGATGTGGTTACCGGTACGTTGCAGATCTTTCATGTGCATGTTTATGCTTTGCTAGATCCAGGAGTTTCTTTGTCTTTTGTCACTCCTTATATAGCAGTTGAATTTGGAGTTAGTCCCAAAATTCTAGCAGAGCCCTTTTCAGTCTCTACCCCAATGGGTAAAATAATCATATCCCGGCGAGTATACAGGAACTGCCCAATTATGATATCTCAGAAAGTCACTTTAGCAGACTTAGTTAAATAAGAGATGACAGATTTTGATGTCATTCTCAGAATGGATTGGTTTCACTCCTTCTATTCCACAGTCGACTGCAAAAACAAAATAGTCCAGTTTTAGTTCCTAAATGAACCCATCCTTGAGTGGAAGGGTAGTACTTTAGAGTTTAGAGGTCATCTTGTTTCCTACCTTCGGGCACAAAAAATAATATATAAAGGATGCGTCTATCATCTTGTTCAAGTTAAGGACACTAGTTCAAAAACTCCCAGTCTTGAATCAGTTCCAGTTGTAGGTGAATATATAGATATCTTTCTCGAAGATCTTCCAAGAATTTCTCCCGAAAGAAAAATAGACTTCGGCATTGATCTTCTTCCAGATACTCAGCATATATCTATTCCACAATACAAAACGGCACCAATAGAACTCAAATATCTAAAAAAACAATTAAAGGATCTCTTAGATAAGGGATTCATCAGGCCCATAGTTTCCCCGTGGGGTGCTTCAATATTATTCTATACAAGAAAAATGGTTCTCTTAGGATGTCTGTAGACTACCGTAAACTCAATAAGGTCACAATCAAGAACAAGTATCCTCTTCCCAAAATTGATGACTTGTTTGATCAACTTAAGGGTGCCAGTTATTTCTCTAAGCTAGACCTCAGATCCGACTATCATCAGCTCAGAGTTAGAGAATGTGACATTCCCAAAAAGGCTTTTCATAGGTTGTATGGTCAGTTTGAATTCTTTGTTATGTCCTTTGGTCTTACTAATGCCCCAGTAGATTTTATGGACTTGATGAACTGTGTGTTCAAGAAGTACTTAGACATGTTCACCATAGTATTCATAGATGATATTCTGGTCTATTCCCTCAGTGAGCATGATCATGCAGACTATCTCAGAATAGTACTTCAGACTCATAGAGTTCATCAGCTATTCACCAAATTCAGTAAGTGCAAATTTTGGCTAAGGTCAGTAGCATTCCTTGGTCATATCATTTTTGGTGATGGCATTAGAATGGATCCTTAAAATCCCAAAACAGTAATAAACTGGTCTCGCCCTATCTCTCCATTAGATATCAAGAGTTTCTTGATTTTGGCAAGCTATTATAGATGGTTTGTTAAGGGATTTTCTTCTATTACATCCCCTATGTCCAAATTGACGTAGAAGAAAGTCAATTTTTAGTGGTCAGATCCTTGCGAGAAGAGTTTTTAGGAGTTGAAGACTCAACTTACCTCAGCTCCAGTATTAGCTCTTCTGGATGGTCCAGATGGTTTTGTAGTGTACTATGATATATCCATAGTAGGTTTGGATTGTGTCCTCATGCAACATAGTAAGGTCATAGCCTACGTCTCTAGACATCTTAAGACCCATGAGCGGAATTAACCTACTCATGATCTTATGTTAGCAGTCGTAGTCTTTGCCTTAAAGATTTAGAGGCATTATCTATATGTTGTTCATGTAGATGTGTTCACTAATCATAAAAGTCTTCAGTATGTCTTTTCTCAGAAAAATCTCAATCTTAGTCAGAGAAGGTGGTTAGAGCTTTTGAAAGATTATGACATGAGTGTCCTTTATCATCAGGGAAAGGCCAACGTAGTAGCCGACGCTCTCAGTAGACTATCCATGGGTAGTGTTTCTTATATTGAGGACAGTAAGAAGATGTTAGCTCAGGAAGTCCATCAGCTTTCCAGACTAGGCGTCGCTTAGTTGATATAGAACAGGGTGATATATGGGTTTAGAGAGTTTAGAATCATCTCTAGTTTCTGAGGTGAAAGAAAAGAAAGATAGAGATCCCAGCCTTGTCAAGTTGAAAGAGTCAGTCCAGGATCAGAAAGTAGAGGTTTTCTCGCAAGGGGGAGATGGTGTCTTTAGTTGTTAGGATCGTCTCTGTGTTCCAGGTGTAGATGACTTAAGGAATCAAATTCTTGTAGAAGCGCATATGGCGTGCTACTCTATTCATCCAGGGGCCACAAAGATGTACCATGACTTATGGGAAATCTATTGGTGGAGTGGGATGAAGAGAGACATTGCAGAGTTTGTGGCTAAGTGCTCTATATGTCAGCAGGTTAAGATAGAACATCAGAAGCTTACTGGGTTAATCCAGGAGTTCAGTATTCCTACTTGGAAGTGGGAAGTTGTGAAAATGGACTTTGTGATGGTTTTGCCTCGAACTCGTGATCAGTATGATTCAGTCTAGGTCATTATAGATAGAATGACCAAATCAGCTCATTCCTTCCAGTTCGTACCTCTTATTCAGCCGAGGATTACGCTAAACTCTACATCAAAGAGTTGGTTAGATTGCATGGTGTTCCATTGTCCATTATCTCAGACAAAGGTACCTATTTCACCTCTTATTTCTGGAAAGAATCCCAAAAGAGTCTTGGTACCTAAGTTCATCTTAGTATATCCTTTCATCCTCAGACAGATGGTCAAGCAGAAAGGACCATTCAGACTTTAGAAGATATGCTATGGGCTTATGCAATTGATTTCAAGGTTAGTTGGGATGACCACTTTCCTTTGATTGAGTTTGCATGCAACAAGAGCTATCATTTTAGTATTTATATGGCTCCATTCAAAACTCTCTACAGTAGGAGATGTATATCTCCAATTTGTTGTTTTGAAGTTAGTAAAGCCTCAGTTATAGGTCTTGACTTGGTATTCGACGCCTTAGAAAAAGTCCAGTTGATTAGAGAAAGACTCCGAGCTGCTCAGAGCCGACAAAAGTCTTATGCATAGGTTCGTAGAAAAGATCTCAAGTTTGAGATTGGTGATCATGCCTATATAAATATCTCTCCCATGAAGAGAGTGAAGATATTCAGAAATAAGGGAAAGCTCAGTCCCCGATATATTGGTCCCTTCAAGATTCTCAGTCACTTTGGCAAGGTAGACTATGAGCTTGAATTGACTTTAGATCTAGCCACAGTTCATCCAATCTTTCATGTCTATTTGCTCAAGAAGTTCATGGGTGATCCATCAGTTTTAGTCTCTATTCAGAGAATTGATGTTCAGAACACTCCCTTATAAAGATATTCCAGTCTAAATCTTAGACTATCAGACTCGTGGATTAAGGAATAAATAAGTCCCTCTAGTTAAGGTTATTTGGAAAAATCATTCCGTCGAGGGAGATACTTGGGAAGCAGAGGAAGACATGCATACCAAGTATCCTCACCTCTTCTTCTCCAACTCAGATCAAGAGGTAACAATTCTCCTTAAGCATACTCAATTTCATGTTCAGTGTTCATCACAAACTTGGTATGCAGTTTCATGCTCGTGTTACCATTATAAACTTGGTATCAAGTACCATTGCATATTCAGTTATGCACTCATGTATCAGTTGAGGTATGTAATTATGCATCAGACATGCATTCTCATTGTGAGAAACTTAGTTCTTCAGAACACTCAGTCATCCATTCATGAATCTGTTACACATGCATCAGATATGCATGTTCAGTATTATATGTTCATCTTGTCAGTCATGTCAGTCATGAGATAATGTTATAATTATTCATGTCCAGTATGTACATCAATTTTCTTTTCTCCCCTCTCAGTCAGTCTAATTCAAGGATGAATGTTCTCCAGGGGGAGATATTGTAATACCCCATACTTTTTCCTAGCTAATTTCATCTAAAGAATGTCTATTATTATCTTCTTAATTGAATGATGGTTATTCCATTAGGAATTTTCAAGATTTTAATATTTTGTCATGTGGGAAATTCAATAAGCTTTCCATCCATATAATATTTTCCCAAATTTGATTATCGGGTCAGAAGTTACAACTATTTCAAGTTCTCATCGTAAAATAGTGCCATATTAGTTAGTGGTGCGCCGCACCACAAGAGGAAATGGCATTTGGAAAATTCCAGTAGGGGTCCATGCTTAAGGTGCGTCGCGCCAGAGTCCAAAGTCAGAATTGTTCATTTTCCAGTGTCTCAGCGTGATTTCCCCCTTGTCGTGCCAAAGTTTCAGGTCACAAAGGAAGTGGCAACATAATGGACCCATGTCGCGCCATCCCACAATTTCCCAATTTTCAAAATCTAGTGACACGGTGTGATAGCGTCTCGTCGCGCTAAAGGTCCAATCCGAGAAATTTTTACAATTTTAAAAGACGTATCCAAAGGTTAAAAGGGTCAATTTCCTACTCCTATTTAGAGCCAATAACACGTAATTCAGCCACTTTTGACCCAAAATACACTCTCTTCTCTCAAAAACCTCTCAAGAACAACCTAGGGCTTTTCATAAAAGATTCAAAATCAAGAATTTTCTTCGTCAATCTTCGTGAATACTTTGTGTATTCACGAACTAAGGTATGCATAGTGTTCAGTCATGGACTCCTTCCATCCATAAAGCCCAAGAATCTCTTATCAAAGTTTAAGTTTATGGATTTGCTTATGAATTTCATGATTGGGATACTCTTGTTCATGTGGATAATGAGAAATTGAATTCTACTCCAGTTGGTGATAAATTCTATGTGGGTTAAATTATTATAGATATATATTCATTCAAACCTATGACTAAACCCTTGAATGATGAAATTAGAATTGAACCAAGATGTTTAATTATTGTACAATGATGTTTACATGTACTATGCCTCCAATATGTTTGATTAAATTCCTAGATAAATAAAAAGTGTCTAACTAGCATGATACCATGAAATCCCCATGTATGTACAAGTTATGCCTATCATACGTTTTGATGGAATGCTTCTATAAATATATTATGGATTATGATATTAGTTATATGTTCAAGTAAGTTATGCTTGGTCAGTTTCCTTCCATCGAGTCCTGGGGGGTAATTGTACCCAAAATATTAGTTGTGTGCCTAGAGCCATGTTATTTTTCCATGATACTCTCATTCAAGCTATCATCCTTAGACTTCAGACAGTCTTATGACTCAGGAAATCTCCATGATCTCATGAACTCAGTCAGTTGTCAGATGTCAGTAGTATTTCATCAGTCAACGAAAGTCAGTAACTCAGTACATGTTCAATTTTGTAAATCATGTTCAGTATCTATTCAGATGGGAGTAAAAATAAGCACCGAGTGAGCCTAAGGGTGGGAACTCACCTGTTATGTGAGGGTGTGATTCTTAGAAGCAATCTTTGTGTTCCAGAACTATGTAGCCAGCATAGGTTGTGATATCATAGCCTGCTATATGATGGTAGATGAGGTGTCTTTACCTGTTATATAAGGGTTCCCACCATTTTCATTAGAGTTACCTGTTATATTAGGGCCACTCACATGTTGTCCTTACCAGTGGCGCAGTATTGACACCCTTCCAATCAGGGAACAAATTGAACCCCAATTTAGCTATAATGCATTATTTGGGGCATGTGGGTTAGATGACTACCTCCCACAGTCTCAGTAAAATAACTCAGATAGTTCATCAGTACTCAGGACTGTTAGATACAATATAGAACTCAGCTAGTTCCATCAGATTCAGGACTATCAGATACAGTCACTCATGTTATCAGTTATTAGAATTTAGTCATTAGTCATGTTAGTCATCAGCATACTCATGTTATCATTATTTTAGATATAGTTACTATGTATGCATATATGTATTCTCACGTTCATATTAGTAAGGTAGCTAGTATTGTTCATTCATATGAACCCCATGCATTAATCCTACCTCACATGTATACCAGTAGATTCAAAGTACTAATGCATTTGTGCTATGCTGTCCTATACCATAGGTTCTGAGACACGATCTGTAGAGCATCAGTAGATTTGAAATATCAGCAGTTAGAGTTAGCAGTGAGTCCTCATCCTTCGAGGACATGATTATTTCTCTATTATCTCATTAATTAGTTTATTAGTTGGAGTTAGTTGGGGACTTGTCCCATCAACTCCTTACTCAGACAGTTCAGTCAGTTAGAGGCTTTCTAGACTATTATGATTCAGACTTCAGTATGTTTAGTTTTGTTTTGGATATTCTATTACCCCACACAGATGTAATATCATTCAGATCATGTTCAATATTGAACCTTATTTCCTTTCAGTGCATGTTTCTGCATTATTATGTCATATTATGCAGTGTACAGGTACATATATTATTCATGGGTTATCTTGTGGTCCTTCTGGGTTATGAGCACCGTGTAGAGTTTTGGGTACCAAATTTTGGGCATTACAGTTATGAACACCGGATACCTATGTGTTTTTATATGTTTTTTTTTCAAGTAACAAGTAAGTTGGAATCATGATTTAATCCCCATATATAGATAATCATTTTATAATAAACTCACCAGTTTTACTTCATGTTAAATAAATCAGTTTACTTTTCATGGTTACTTCAAATTATGCATGCACTATTAGTTTTCAGAATACCATGACCTGAGCTTATCAGTTATCAGTTATCAGTGTATGCACTAGTTAGTATTTCAGTGTATTTCAGTTGGGAGTAGGATTTAGCACCGAGTGAACGTAGGGATGGCATATCCCCCATCTATTAGGCATTAGACATTCGTATTAGTCCCTAAGTTCCTGACTTATGACTCCACCATAGATATTGAGGGGTCCCCCATCAGTTAGGAATGACTCCCTCATCCTTTGGGACATCAGTTTAGTGATCACTAAAGTTCAGGTTCTACTCCGATGGCAAGGATAGAACAACTTTCCTCAACATGGTTCAAACGTTGGACTCTATGATAGTTCACATTGTTTATGTCAGTTACATTATAGCTCCCAGAGTTTCAGTCAATATTCAATGTATTTTCAGTTTAGGTTTTCTTGACTAATTGTACAGTCTTTTAGGTATTCAGTTATACAAATTTTAGTCTTTCAAAATTTCAGATTGTCTCAGTGACATAATAGATATGCGCTTAGCTTTTCATTCTCATATATTACAGTTTTCATGCATTTATGGTTAGTTATCTCTTGTTGTTCAGTTAGTCCTTATCTTATATGCAAAGTACCCCATGGTTTTGGTCCAGTTATTTAGACTATGTAGAGTTCAATTTTACATGACCAATATTCGGTTATCAGTTAATTAATATTCAGTTATTAGTTAATTAGTATACAATTATCAGTTAATCAATTACAAATACCAGCTAATCAGTATCTCGATACCATTTATTAAGTATTCGGACGTCAGTTATTCAGTATTCCACTATCAGTCAATCAGTTAATTAGATTAGTTTAGTACATGTTAAGTTTGGTTTTGTATCTTTATGCATTTGCGCTCAGTATATTTGTATATTCAGATGCTCGAGTTATGTCAGTTTCCATCACGTAGTTTTAGACACCGTATTCATGCAGTATTCATGTTTTACTCTCTTCAAGATTCATTTCTACTTATATTATAAAAGTATAGTTTTTATGAAACTAAGTGCAGTGATTCATCAACTTATCAGATTTTGTTAGTTAATCATGTTTTATTATATATCATCTTTCAGCATATTTCAGTCCCTTGGTAAGTCTACTTACACTTAACATGCATGTTTAAGATTATGGATGGACTCAATTTTACTTATTGCATTCACCCCCACTTACTTAGTATATTCCAAAATTACTGATCCACATATACGTCTGTGTGGATACATTATTTGATAATATATGTACCAGTTGTATCCCACTCATCACGAACAGACAGTTGTAGTTTCCATCCAACAAGTGATGAGTTCTCTTATTTTGGGGACTCCGGTCAGATGTTGATCATGTACATTTTTTTTTATTATTCATATTTATTGATTAGTGGAAGGTAGAGGCATTTCCCATCTATCTATAGTCAGTATAGTAGAGTCTACATAGACATCAGTCAGAGTCATTCATGTAATTTTGGTTTCTCTCTTCGTATTTATCATATTGTAAACTTTATTAGTTACATACTTATTCATATTTTATTATTCTTATGTTTTTGCACAACAGAACAAGCTATTTAATACATATAAAATTAGTTGGTCAAGCAATGCCAGTTCATGGGTTGGCTTGGGATCATTTGGGGTTTCAAGCACCATGTTATGACTAGGGGGTAGCCTCGGGTTGTGATAATGTCCAACCGATATCATAACATAGCCTTTGGCCTAATAATGTGTGTGAAATAATTACAACATAATAATATTGGCCTTAGGCCCACATACATGTCTAGAACTCTTATGAATAAACATATTTGTAAGCCATCTGGCATCAATAATCCATAGCATAACCACAAGGCATAACATATTTATAATCCATAAGGCATATTTATAATCATGTCACATCTAGGAGGTATCTCATATCTATGAGGCATAATATAAATAAGCATCTCATATATAGAAGGCATCTTACACCTATGAGGAATAATATATCGATAAGACATGTCACATCTAGGAGGCACAATATATCAATAAGATCATCTCACATCTAGGAGACATAATATAACACTAGGCCATAAATCATATCTAGGAGGCTTATCACATCTATAAGGTATCTCACAACTATAAGTCATAATCATGACTATGAGAAATATCATCTCTATAGGCCAAATATCACATCTATGATTATATCATATCCATGAGAAATTAATCATTCTCTTAGGAAATACCATCATGACTCACCAAGTCACGAAGTAAACTTACACTAAAGGATTACTAGACTCAACTATGCTTAACATCCCCCAAGATGTCAACATGAGCTAACATAAATTTTTGCCTATAGTTGGTCGGAAGAATCCACTTATAATCCTTGAATTTCCATATTTAGTCAAATTCTACCCTGAAATAGGCAAAGGTGTCTATATTGACTTCTAGATGGTAAATAATGCATAATCAATACTACGATAGGTATTCCACCTAGAAACATGAGAAATTAAGTAAACTTCACCTAAATTATGGTTTTCAAATCACTAGAATGGTCCAAATAAGGTTAATCATACTAACTATGCTCTCAATTCTTAAAACACATCCTAAACTTAGAATCATATCATATCTATTTTATGAATTAGCTCAATTTAGGAAGAAGGCAATAGGATTTTAAAAGTATAATCAACATTTCACCTTATGGGTAAAAACCCTCATCTAATTCCCGAACTTCAATAATAATGATTAGTTCATTCTAACCATAATCAATATTAACATTCAATATATAACACGCATCAGCTTATGATGAAGAGTAGACAGGAGACTACTTAAAAGACAAATCACAAATTCTTGAATCATTTACCAAACATCTGTCTTTACTTCACGATCCAAAAATGTTATAATGCTATCAAAATAATAATAGACTCATCAATACAAGAATAATGATACCCATATTGCGCCATTGTGCTTCGCGTCCAAAAATCAAACCCAAATCCCCACGTGGGTCCCATTTATGAAAAACTTATTTTTGAGACCAACCCAATATTTATGCATGCTCAAGGATTCCTAACCCTTAAAATGGGTGAAAACCAAGATAACTTTGATCTTAAATCAAGCTATCAAGATATTGGGGTTTTGGGGTCAAGCAATCACTAAAATCTACCAAGAAAAGGTTGAAATCTTACCTTAATTCATAAGATAATTACAAAAATCAATGTTAATCAAGATCCCAAGTCACCCACAAGTCTCAATTTAGACATATACCACTCTTTAAGTTTTTTTCTCTCAATATATGGTTGAAAAATGAGCCAGTTCATGACATAAGGGGCCTATTTATACCCCTTCCAGATAATCAAGTGTTGCAATCTCACATACCTATGTGAATATGCACACCCTGGCATCAAAATCAGGTGTGTAAATTGCCAAAACCCTTGGTGTGATCACACTACCCTCTCTTCACACATTGTTGTGATGGCCACATGAGAGGTGCGATTGCAAATGCACCAGTTATCAATTGAAACTTTGAAAACTTTCCAAGCCTCCACCAAGGCGTGGGGATTCATTCAGAATCTAATATATACAAATAAACTATGTAACCATATCAAATTTGACATATTGGATACAATGGAAAAGACATAGTTTCCATCTAAGGTCGTTTCAACCAAATATGGATCCCATACCCATATTTCCAATTTTCCAACTTTCTGAACAATAGGTCAAAATAAGCTTAGGTGCATCGGGACCCAAACCAAAGGTCTACCTAGCCTAATATTAATATTCTAGAATTCATGATGCAGGTGGAATTTAAATTTGAGATCATTTTACTATATTTTTTCCTCGGTGGCTATTTGCAACAAGCGAAGACTTCTAAAAAGGGAATTGGATCTAAAAACCAAATGAGCTACCCGATAACTAAAATGTCAGTCTCAGTAAGTAATAAATTTTTGGGGAAGCAATTGGAAAGATATAATAGAAAAAACAAGAAAAAATATCAAAAGTGTTTTGGAGATTCATTATATTGAGTAACAATAATGGGTGAGGATAAGCATCTCTTGCACAAAATCCATGGTGGCATTTGGAAAGGAATGTGAAAAAAATAAGAACCTAGTGAAAATGTAAATATCTAAAGTTCCATGGGGTTTGCATAATTCTCAAAGGAAAGTTGTTGAAGAATATGCCATAACCCGATACTACCCCCTAGTCATAACATGGTGCTTAGAACCACATGTGATCCTAAGCTAAGGCATAGTACTAGCATAATTCTTTAGAAACATATTAAAATGTATATAAAAGTTAAACTAACTAAGAGTAAGAATAATCATGAGATAATATATTTCAATATGTTACTGTTAAAAGTGTAAAATAGTATAATATGAAGGAAGGGGAGCTACAACTATATACAATAACTCTAACTTATCCTCTATGAATCCTTTACTAATACTAACTATTGGTAGCCGGGGACATGACTCCAAACTCTCCCAAATTAATACATACAAATAAGAAAATGTAATACTAGAATTGCAACTTATTTGAGTCCTCAAAATAAGTGAACTCATCACTTACTTATTGAATGTTATGGTCTGGCTGACTATGATCCTGATAGTAAGTACCTGAATCTATATATCATGAAAAATATAGGCAAAAGAGGTATGCAATCATTACTATAAAATATACTAAGTATGTAATATATGCACTAGCCGTGATAACACTAAAAACATGCTTTAAAACTGCGGACATAAGCCATTTTCTAGAATGTACATTTAAAATATATTTGTACGTAAAAGCTGTGAGGCATAGTGAAATATCTAAATCATGGGCTAAAATAATTTTGTATATTGGGAAGCGGTAGAAGCATAATTATTATATTTAATCTCATATTAATGCTAAATATGATATAAAACATGATGCTAACTGAAAATAAAGAGATAAACTTGAGTGACAACTAAATGCATAGAGCTAAACTGTAATACAATGGACCTATATCAAATACATATGTACTAATGTGCAGTGATAGTCTAAAAATTCCTGGTATAAAATAAAGTAGAAATAAACTGAGGGTCATGTATGAATATTAGGTCTAAAACTGTGGGATGTAAAGTTATGCAATGACCAAGTAAATAAACATATAACAAATTATTGTTACACTGAATAAACAGATTTCAAGGTAATGCAATAAATGAGTCTGAATATGGGAGAAACTATTAACCAACATATAACTATATGAGCTAAACATGGAGTTCAATATATAAACCTCATCGTAAAGGGCCAAATATACTTTGCTAGGTTATAAAGGCTAATCTAGTGTGGTACTACTAAACTAATATCCAAAAGGACTAAGCTGTCAATCTTAGTATGATGGGTGACCATTTAGAACCTACGGTAGTGCTACAATTTTTTAACATAGGGAATTCTACTAAGGTTCTCAACCAAGCTAATGAATGATCCTCTATCCCTATGTCTACTCGATGCTAAGTACTACTTCAAAAAAAAAGTAAACTGATATACTAAATAGTTCAATAATACTGAAATCTTAAAGTTTAAAGATAAGTTTTGTGGCTGAAATTATTCAAAAATATAAAAATTAAAGGACAGAGTATTTGTCTGAGAATGCATAATACCCTAGGTCATCGGGTGTTCTTAACCTACCATCTCTGAAGAATGCAACTATTAGGATAAATTCTATAATCTAAAGAGAAATATGAAATTTCATAATACAACTCCAAAATCTTGAATTTACCAACATATTAAGGGTTCATAATATTAAGTATTTGAAAATACTATATTTCATGGAAAACTTGGTATGTCAACTAATATAGACTGAAAATCTCAAGAACATGAGAAATAATTCTTAATACTCTTGAAAATATTCATAGCTTGATCATATGATTTAAATCTTGAGTATTGTCATGTAAATCATGCATGGACATGAGAATACTATGAATTCTATAATATACTCATAAGAAATCATAAATAATCATGAAAATATACTCATGAAGGTAAAATATATAAAGGCAAACTGAATTTAGGCTTGGAATTCTTTTTGGTTAAAAATCCTAGTTAATGAGAATCATAGATATCATAATTAAAATTCATATTTTAAAACTAGATTTTTGGGTATAAGGGTGAAAGGAATCCCTTATTTAATACAACCATACTTGAGGTTTAAAACCTTGAAGAAATTTTTGGATTTGGAGCCAGAATTTGAAAAGCCCTATTTCTCTCTTAGAGAGGAAAATCACCTTTTTCTATCTAATTTTTCTAAGTGTTGAATGAATTATGGGGAATAGGGGGATTATGGGTGTTCTAGTATAATTATTCGGCCCTTGGAGTGCTTAAAAAACATAGTTTTGGTGTTAAAATTGAGTGGAAATATAAAACAACCCCTCCAAAATCATTTAGAAAACTCCAGCAAGCAGTCCTGATGACTTAGGCTACGGCTCATAGGGGCTGGCCATGAGTCGTAGCTTGAGTCATAGTTAAAGAACCAATATTTTTCCCCACTTCAATGGTGAATCTTCCTCCTGAACACTTATATTGTATGACTACGAGTCTTTGTCCAGAATCGTCATCACTAGTAGCTTTTATAGTGCTTCAGTAATTTTGCCATAACTCTTTACTCCGACATTAGATTAAGGAAAAAGTATTGGTGTTGGAAAGATAATTAAATTATCTATCTTTTAGCTAGTCTTGAGCTCAACATTACATAATACTTTAAAATTTATTCTCATTTGAAGCTGACTATAGCAATATTCTTCATAATAATTTAGTCGGTAAGGGATATTTTGACTAGTCTATAAGCTAGAAGTTATTTGTTGACTTAATATCTATCTAAATAACTTATAAAACTATGAAAATATTATTTTTGATTTTGCGTTAAATTGAAGCATTGTTCTATTAGTCGTGGAAACTCATCTGGAATCTTTGCACCGCATGAGGGTAATATGGAGTGGACTTGCCCCGCCTATGGACTGCAGACCCAGTTTAAGGTCCCTACTTTTGATTGTACTTATCTACCTGGGGTCCGTCGGTCACCACTAGTCCTTCTTCTGTTGGTAACACTCAGGATCAGTCACCTGAAGGAGATATATCTAACACGGAGTTCTATAGATCAATTCATCTACTTACTCAATTGGTGACATCTCCATCTCATCAGACTGATCATATTGGTGTTGCCGTGAGTTCTTCTGAGGTTACTCGAGTTGGGCAATTTATGAGGTTGTGTCCCCCAACCTTTATAGATTCTAAGGTTAAGGAGGATCTTCGATGATTTATTAATGAGATAGAGAAAATTTTCATAATGATACATGCTACTATTATAGAGGGTGTGGAGTTTTCTACTTATTAGTTAAAAAATATTACATATAAGTAGTATGAGTAGTGGGAGCAGTGAAGGGGTGACGATGCTGAGTAGGCTATATGAGAGGAGTTTTCTGGTGCATTTCTTAATTGTTTCTTTCCTCAAGAGTTGAGGGGAAAAAATGTAGCGAAGTTTGTGAACCTAAGGAAAGAAAAGATGAGTGTGAAGTAATACGCCTTGAAATTCCATTAGTTGTATTATTATGCTTCGGAGTTGGTGTCTAATATGAGGTCTAGAATAAGGAAGTTTGCTTTGGGTTTATCTCATGAATTGGTATTAAAGTTTAAGGGTTCAATGTTGAATAATGATATGGATATCTCTAGGCCTGTGGTTTATATACAGTAGGTAGAGTATGAAAAGAAGAGACATACAAAGTTAGGGAGAGATAGAATAAGAAGTTCAGATTTTCTAACTAGTGTAGAGGTAAAAAATCTAGTGGGAGAGATCATAGATAGTAGAGAAAGAAGAAGACTTGGGGAAATTTTGGTTTATATTTTTCGTCTAGTGCTCCTTATCCTAAGACTTTTGGTGATCGCCACTTTTAGATTAGCATCAGTCCTAAGGCACAGGGTGCCCAGTCTCAGGCTAATGAAGCTTAGTCAGCTCTACCATATCCTCCTTATAAATTTTGTGGTCAGCATGGTTATTGTGACAAAGAAAGGAACTTGTATTTTAAAGGTGGCCAACCTAGTCATATTTAGAGGAACTTTCCTTTACCAAAGGTGCTAGTAGAGCTAATAAGGTTCTGATTGCCGCTATTTTAGCTCCTATGCCAAAGGGTGCTATATCTGGTACCAACACTGGCCAGAATCATATTTATGCTCTTTCCAGACATCAGGAATCTGAGGTATCTCCTGATATTATTATTGGTACATTACAACTCTTCTCTCATGATGTGTCTTTGTTTCTTGATTTGGGGTCTACTCTGCCTTATGTGACCCCTTAAGTGGCTGTGAATATTTTTTTTGGTCCTTAAAATATTTCCAATTCCTTTTATATTTCTACTTCGATGGGTGATTTTATTAATCATAGAAAGATCTATATGGGTTATGTGGTGTATATATATCATAAGGAGATATTGGTGGATTTAATAGAGCTTGATATGGTAGACTTTGATGTAATCTAGGGGATAGATTGGCTTTATTTATGCTATGCCTCTCTAGATTGTGGGACCCAAAAGGTCACTTTTCTATTTCCTGATAAATCGTTAACTGAATGAGAAAGAAATTCCCTATTACCTAAAGGGAAGTTTATCTCTTATCCTAGAGCCGGAAAGTTGATTCTAAGGGGTATCTTTATCATTTGGTTTGGGTTAAATATTCTAGTTTTGTGGTTCCCTCTTTGCAATCAATCCTTGTGGATAATGAATTTCCTGAGGTCTTTCCTAATGTTTTTTTTAGGTTTCCTCCCGATAGGGAAATAGAGTTTGTGATTGATATTCTAGAAGATAATCAAACTATTTTTATTCCTTATATATAGAATAGGTCTGGTTGAGTTAAAGGAGGTTAAGGAACTATTAAAGGATCTTTTTTATAAGGTCCTTATTCATCCTAGTGTTTCTCTATGGAGTGCTTCTGTACTTTTCAACCATAAGAAAGATGGGTCTCTTCAAATATTTATAGACTATCGATAGTCGAATAAGGTTACAATGACAAATAAATACCCTCTTTCAAATATTGATCATCTCTTTGACTAGCTTCAGGGTTCTAGATGCTTCTCTAAAATAGATTTTCATTTGGGGTATCATCTGTTGATGATTAGGAAGGCTGATGTTCTCAAGACTGCTTTCTGAACCTGATACAGTCATTATGAATTCCTAGTTATATTATTTGGGTAGACTAATGCTTCGAGCGCATTTATGGATTTGATAAATCGGGTGTTTAGATAGTTTTGGATATGTTAGTTATAAATTTCATTAATAATATTTTGGTGTATTCTAAGAGAGGAGAATCATACTAATCATCTCCAAATTATGTTGCAGTCTCTTAAGGATCAGAATTGTATGCAAAATTTCAAAGTTTGAATTCTTGTTGAATGTTGTGACTTTTCTTAGGCATGTCGCTTCTAGTGAAGATATCAAGGTGGATCCACAAAAAGTAGAATGGATAAAGGGATGTCCTAGACCCACGACTCCAACCGACATTCAAAGCTTCTTGGTCTTGGTTGGGTATTACAAGAGGTTTGTAGATAGTTTTTCTTCTATTGCTACCCTATTGATGAAATTGGCTTAGAAAAAGGTGAAGTTCTTGTGGTTAGATGCTTGTAGGTAGCTTTGAGAAGTTGAAAGATAAGTATTTTATTTTGATGCATCCAGTGTGGGACTAGGTTGTGTTTGGATACAACATGGTAAGGTTGTGGCCTATGCTTCTAGGAAGCTTAAGGTTCATAAAATAAATTATCCAACTCATGTTTTAGAATTTGCGATTGTGGTTTTTCTTTGATGATTTAGCATCATTATTTTAAGTGGGTGCATGTGGAAATTTATTCCAAACATAAGAGCTTACAGTACGTGTTTACTTAGAAGGAGTTGAGTCTCTGACAGAGGCAGTGGCTTGAATTGCTTAAGGATTATGACATGAGTCTTCACTACCAAAGAGGTAAATCTAATGTGGGTTTTGATGCTCTTAGAAGGTTTCCTGGGGAGTTTATCGCATGTGGATTAGGAGAAGAGAGATTTGTAAAGGATATCACCGACTGGCTAATCCAGGAGTTCATCTTTGGACTCTAAGGATGGAAGGGTGATTACTTAGAAAATGTCAAGTCATCTTGGTGCTGAGGTGTAGGAGAAGAAGGTTTTTTATCTCATTCTTATGCAGATAAAAGACATTTGAGATTGGTGGTGATGGTATTCTGAGGTATCAAAGTAGGTTGTGTGTTCCTGATGTTGATGGGTTACGGAAATGGATTTTGACTGAGGCACATGAGTTGAGGTACATAATTCATCCAGGTTCGACAAAGATTTATCATGATAGAAAAGAGATTTATTGGTGGAACAATATAAAATAGATATGGCTAACTTTGTGTCTAAGTGTATGGTTTGTCAACAAGTAAAAGTTAAGCACTTGAGGCCTGGTGGCATGTCTCAAGAGATTGAGTCACCCATGTAGAAGTGGGTGATGATCAATATGGATTTCATTACGGGTCTTCTGCGAATTCATAATTAGTATGATTTAATTTGGGTCATTATGGATAGGATGACTAAGCCTACTCACTTATTTCCTATGATGACAACTTACTCTTGAGAGGATTATGCTAAGTCATTCATTGGGGAGATAGTTAGATTGCATGGAGTGTCGGTGTCTATCATTTCAGACCGAGGTATGTATTTCTCTTCTCATTTTTGTCATTCATTTCATAGAGGTTGGGGGACCAAGGTTAACCTAAGCACTGCTTTCCACCCTCAATCATATCGATAAGTGAAACAGACTATTTAGCCTTTGAAGATATACTAAGGTCTTTTGTATTGACTTTAAGGGAAGTTGGGTGGATCGCTTACATTTTATTGTGTTCACGCATAACAATAGTTATCATTTGAGTATTTAAATGGTTCCTTTTGAGGGTCTTTATGGCCAGTGGTGTAGCTATCCTATTTGGTGGTTTGAGGTTTGTGAGACTCGGTTGTTTGGTCTCGACTTGGTTCAACAAGCCATGGAAAAGGTGAAGATGATAAGAGAAATACTTAAGACTTCTTAGAGTTGCCAAAATTCTTATGCAGATATGAGGCATAGAGAGTTGGAATTTGATGCAACTGATTGGGTGTTTTGAAATTTTCTCCTATAAAGGGAGTGATGTAGTTTGGGAAGAAGGGAAGCTCAATCCTAGTTATGTTTGTCCATATAGGATTTTTAGGAAGTTGGGAATGTTTCCTATGTGTTGGAGTTGCCTGTAAGCTTGGATTCTATGCATTCGATTTTCTATGTGTTGATGTTGAAGAAGTATGTGGGTGATCCTTCTTTTGTTGTTCTTGTAGAGGATGTTGGTATTTTCGATTCCTTGTCTAATGAGGAAATCCCAATTGAGATTTTTGATAGGAAAGTCTATAGATTGAGGGCTAAGGATGTGGTTTTGGTAAAAGTCCTTTGGAGGAATCAAAAGGTAGAGCAATCTACTTAGGAAGCCAAAGAGGACATGAAGTCCAAATATCCAGTCTAGTCCCCCACATTGAGTAGAAGTGTTTCGTGCTAATGGGTGCCTTAACTCCTAATTCAGGGATGAATGATCTTGGGGGTGATGTAATACCCCAGGTTTTGGACTCTGAAAAATTCCATGTGTATTCTCATTGTCCAGGAAATGACCGAGACCCTATGAGTCTTAGTCACTCTATAAGAGTCATGCAATACCTGTAATAGTCAAACCAGTGAGGATTACCTATGTTTCTATCTTGATTATGACTAGGACCCCACGAGTCATAAGTTTTGGTCACGAGTCGTAGGGTGGGACTCATGACCAAACTAGTGAGTTGGCTGTAAGTAATTGCCCAAACTATGAGTCATGGTGAAGACTCAAGGCCACGAGACCGTAGCGACTGGGAGTTAAAATTCCTGCAAAATTTTATTAAGGGCATGGTGGCCTTTTGCACTTACTTCACTACTATTATACCAAATAAAACATTCTCTTAGACCTACTTTTACCTATTTAACATAACATAAACAATTTCTTATATCTCAAACTCTCCAATCAAGAGAATAGCTAGGGTTTTTAGGGATTGAACATCTAGGGTTCAATTTGTGGTTTCTCTTCCAAATTTCTTAGTGTTTCAGTCTTGTATCTCTTCCCTAACTTGGTTTTATATAAAAGCATGTGTTTAATCATGGTTTATGTGAATTTTTTTTTTTTTTAATGGTAGGTTAAGGTTTTTAAATTTTTATCACGTGTTTGGTTTCCCCATGGTTTTGGAAATATTATTCATGCTTTATCTCATGGTCGTGGAACAAAATTTGTGCATTAGTATGGTAAATGGGAAAGAGGTCGTGGCATTCCCCGAAAATTGTTGAACTTCATTTTGAATTGGCATTAACCTAAACCCACACTGTAAATTAGTTTTTGAACATAGAAATATGCATGATTTAACCCACTTTTGAACTGTTGCATTGCTTAGATGGTTAAAAGAGCATAAATGGTTTTGACAAGGCCTTGGTGGCCATTGATTAATTTTAAATCATTTTATAAGGACTTGGCGGCTGTGGTATGGTTTTTAAACTGAACTTAGGGGTTGTGGATTCCCCTAGGTTGATGGATAATTTAAATGACATAATTCTATAAGCTTGCAAGCATATTGGTATGACGATACCATTTGGTAATGCATTAATGTAAGATTACTTGGTTAAATTAAAGGGGTTATGTGTAAATGTTTTAATTAGGATTAACAGGTGATGTGTAGATCACCGTAGAAGGTGGAGGTCTTAAGGGGGTCGATACTAGAAACCACATTTACCACGGTATGGGTCTTTATGACCGTGTGCATAGTTCAGACTTTATACATACTTTGGATTGGCTGGTGTAAAGGCATTCCCTAGACTTTCCTTGGATTTAACCGGTTCTTGCAGCTAACACCTAATACAGCCCTTCCAATGGGGGGAGACGGACCCATATAGCCTGTGTGTGCCCTTAGGATGGTTTGATGCTATAGAGTCCAGGTTAATTGTTTTAAATCTCATAATAAAACTTGCTCCATATCCTAACATTATATATATGTATATATGCATGTATCTGAACATGTATATTGAGTTTGGATTTGATTTTGAAATTGTATTATTTTATCCCTTCCTTGAGTTAGATATCAGCGCTCATCCCGCTAACTATCCTAAAATTCTATATTCTTTCATAATGTAGGGTCTTAAGGGTTTCTCCTATTGGATTGTGTAGTGTTAGGTAGTGCGATTATGTATCAGGTTTGCGGTGAAGTGGTGAGTTTTCATTATTTGGAAAGATTTGTCATTCCATCGATTTCCTTCTTTATTTTAGAATTGAACAGTTCAGATTAACATTATCATGGTCATTATCACTATCATGGTCGGGGCATGTCCCACCTAGTTTTATATTCAGATTGGTTTAGAGTCTTTTGTGGACAAGTGTTGGTTGGATGGTGTTTTTGACTAATAGGGCTTATTGTTGAGTTACATTAACTATTTTATCTTTATCTTTTAGTTGCCTTCCTCTTTGTTGTTATTTGGATTTTTCTCAGTTGAACAGGCTACAGGGGTGGTTTTCGATCCTTACTGGACTCGATATACCCGTCACAACTCTGCCTGGGGTTGGGTCATGACACTTTTAATGAACTATAATAACTTACTACTACTGGATCGGAATCATGAAACACTAAGTAACTCAAAACTTTATGAACATACTCAACCTTCACAAGTTTCTCTATCTTTTAGGTCACAACCTAATTTTGATTTGTCCTAAGGCATTAACCTTCTATAAGTCCCCTTAACTGGTAAATATATCTCAAAGTACTATTATACAATCTACACAACACCTTTTTGACTCGAACCATAGTTCTAATATTGACTTGGATATTTTAAGGTGTTACAGAAGAAATTTTGAGTCATGGGATTGAGCCAAAAATGAGTGATGACCCAAATGAAAATTGCCAAAGTAAAGATGTGGCTCAACTTTAAGAAAATGAACATAGTTATAATGAGGAAACCTCAAATTCTCCAAGAAAACATGTTGAGTAGATGTGGAAAGCACAATGGAGAAGAATGAAAAATATGGGAAAACATTGGCCAAGTGGTGGGACCAAGTCCAAAAAGGTGATAATGAAGTTTTTGATAACATTAATTTATTATGGGTGAATTTTTGCAAGCAATGATTGAGTTCCAAAATGAAGAAACACTTGATATGTGAGAAATAGTGAGCCAAGAGTGCTTATTGAATCAAGCTCAACAATTTGAAATCAATGAGTAACAACTTGATAGTGTAATACTAATGGTGGGTGAATCTCCTAAATTGCATGTTGACTGATATCAAGTATAGGTTCAAATTGAAATGGCCACCAAAATAATAGAAATAGAATTGAATGCAAAATATGAGGCATGTGGTGATCAGCATCAAGTGGATATTAATAATATTGATGAGATGGTTTCTAATGAAGATGTGGGTGAGATTTAGTTAAAGAATGCTAGGTGATTTCTCAACCAACAGAGCCAAAAATAATGAAGGATGCCGAAATTGAAGAAGTGAAACTAGAGTCACAAGAAAATGTCAAGAAAATCCTTTATGAAGACTCTAGTTCATTTTGAGGTGAAAATGTCAAGAAAAATACAAATTTGGAAATGGTAAGGCTTAAACATCACTATTTTTCAACGTTATCCTTGGCGCATGTGATGAAATTGAAACAAACGGGCAAATGGAGAATTTTGGAGATGAGAGTCAGTCTTTATATTTTGGAGTTTGTTATTCAAATAAGACAAAATGGCATTCCTAAGTGAAGGCCAAGAAGAACAAAATTTATTGTCTAACAAAAGGCCTTTAGATTTTTCACCAACGACCAACGAGTCTAAAACACATTTTGATTTAAAGTTGGATAAAAGATAAAAGTATTTAAAATGGAAAGGTGGAGTTGCTTCCTTACCCTTGCCCCAAGTGCCTAAAAAATATGTTGATTTAAAATTAGGATGAAGATTCAAATCCACAAAGTGAATACATAAATCGTAAGGTTTCTTGCATCATTCCATGATGTTAAATCAAGTTCTTGATGGGAAGTACACCATAATTTTTAAAATTTTTGTTTAATTTTGAAATTCTAAGTTTTAGAATAGCTTCAGAATTAATTTTTGACTAATCCACAAAATCTTAGAGCTTTTAGAAATGATATGAAAAGGATTGGTTGAAACAAATTGAGTGGATGGAAGTTTGGGATTGTACTACATTAAAAATGGGACTTGGGACACTTTTTCAAAGTGTCCAAATTTCCAAATTTTATGGCATATTGCATAGTAACCTAGGTATCACAAAAAGGAATAGAAATTGTCTAGGCCTCAATCGAAATTCGGTGCATAGCATTAATGGACCTGAGCTTCACCAAAAATCACATAAACGGACCAAGACTGACTAATTTTTTATTCACCACCATTACATGATGATTACCTTAAATTTTTTATTATTTAAAATCCAATAACATCGCAATCGTGTGAGTTAGAGTCGCGATCACGTAGGCTTAAGAATTTTTAACTAATCGTGATCTTGGGTACTATCATCGCAATCATAATAGTTTTAGATAATTTAAAGGTCACCTAAAAATTCTTATTTTTTTCATTTTTCTATCATTTTTTCCTCTCTCACTAAGCCGAAGACAAATGCAAATTTCCTAAAGAAAGGATTCGAATTTTTGTTCTCAAAGAGTTAAGCAATGAACTTCGATTTCTCTTTTTGATTCCTTAAATTTCTTCCATCCTTAGAAAAAGAGAAGTAATAGTGTTGCGCCTAAGCGTACACGCAAGTGTACATGGTCCCACCAGGTAGTAAAATGTCCTTTTAAAATCCAAGTATCAATCCCACAGGGACTAGTGTTACAACTATCTAATTCAATTTTAACTATTAAGATTAAATTAGTAAAAACATAGCCACAAGAGTTTGTAAGTTATAAGTAACCATAAACTAAAAATGTGGTAAAGTAAAGTGTTTGGACAATCATTGGTGAGAAAATTAGGTTTAAGGCTCTGTGAACAATCATACTATGCTATTGAACTTCATTGGTTAGGTTATTTATCTTGGTTGTTGATTCATAGGGTTGATATTATGATTATTGTCTTTCAAGACTCTACTCACCTATCTAACTTAGACCCACAACTACATCGTTGAGTGAGGATGTGATAACTAATTTAAAAGAATTTATATTTTATCCCTTAAGTGAACCAAATAGGGAAATTAAGTGTATTCCTATCCTAAATGTAGATTATAACTTCATTATGTTGAAGATTACACTCCTATTTTATTTATCCCCACGTACTTTACTCTTGTTCCTCCTTCCGGGATCACTACATAACCATGGATGTATTATAAGGGTATATAATCCTTAAAATAGTAAAATACAAGGATAAATAAATAACCAAATATGATAAGTAATCAAAACCAAATCAATTCACAACAAGAGTAATCATGTTCTTGGCCTTAACTCCGAGAAATGTGTTTAGCCGCTCCTAGACATAACCGTAAACACAATGATTGAATACATGTTAAAATACTTTTAAAAAAAAAACAAAAAGTGGAATAAAAACCCTAGTTGAAGTGTTCTCCAGGCTCCTTCAATGTTTCAGGGTCTTCCAAGGTGTGTAACATAATGTTTAAGTGTCCTATTTATTGGTGGACCAACGTTGCTGATTTGAACTTAGGTCTGTGCCATGGACCTTATTACGGTGTCTAGAGTATATGGAATACCATTATTACGGTTAAACACTTGAAATGGTTGACTATTTTAACCCCAAGGGAGTTTTACATGCCCTAACGTGGTGTCTAAGGTCCGTGGCACACAAATGACCCCAAAACGTCCATTTTTTGTTAAGTGTGGTCTTGTGCTTTTGTCCGTCCATTCCAAGCCTGGTAGTGATATTTCCAACTGATTTAATGATTTTATATCATAAATATATAATCATTATAAACTCATAAATCATACTATATAATCAAACACCACAACTTAGATCGCAAAATAACATAAAATCCAAGACGGTGAACTCCAAACTTATTCAAAGAATACTAGTTTTACCCTTTTTATCTTTAACATAGTTTTGACACTTGGATTGTTTAAATTGAACCTTAAACAATAAAAAAAAGTTATTACACACATAATTACACATTCATACCCTTATTAACTCATTACACACACTAGAATCCATCGAGATTAACTAGAACGACACATAGCTCAAGCTAGTAACAATAGTTTTCTCGTCTAAACTCAAAGTGACCAAATAAATTCCAAACTTGTTTGAAACATACCTTAAACATTATTTTCAAGTATTTTAACACTTTGATTTTAAATTATATCATTAATAAAACATTATTCAGACAAGAAGTCCTCAAAACAAGGCTAAAGAAGCATAGATAAGGACACTGTGGTGAATAAATTCACCTCAGATCATCACCTCATAATTAAAGTTTTGTTTATCCCCGAACAACTTTTAAATATTATAATAATAAGTGGAGAATCCACACTTATACTACAAGCAATACATTTAATCTAGCACTAGAATGAATGTACAGAATGCAAGTTTTTATACTAGGCATGTTATACACAATTGAAAGCTCAAGAACACTAGTCCAAAACATCCTAGCCTCAAAAATTGACTAACCAAGTTGGAAAAATCATACATTTTGCTCAATCAAAGATATCATGGAAATAATACAACAATCATCAATCATTTTCCCTAATAACAAAAGAGTTACCTATAATTACTCTCATAAATGCAATTTATTACAAATTGTTTATAACAATCAAATTATGCTCACTCTCACACAGAATTCACAAGTTACACAAGATGAACCATTGGCTTTCCGTTAGTGTAACACTCTACTAATATTAAAGTGTTGATACTTAAGATAAAATGGGTCTTTAAGGGTTGTAATATAGGCTAAAGGATGGGTAGGAACTATTTGGATAGGAATAGTGACTATTATCCCTAAGAGATTTAATACATCACACTTTTTATTCGATTCACCTCTAATAACCAATTTCCACAGATTTTGTGTTCTCATATCTTTTATTTTTCCCCGTCTCATTAAGCTCTCTCACATACAGTATGAAAGAGAGTATTATCTATAAATTCATAATTCAACTTTTGGAATAAATTTCTTTCACTCCCAATCCAAACACATCAATTGTACACTCCAATAACAATTACTTTGGGGCTTCAATTTGACCTTTCTCCTTCCTTGATTTCAAACTCCTTAACCATCTTAATTTTACACTAAAGCGCATTGGAGATTTGGATCAAAATAAGGTCAATCAAAGGAAGGTATACATGCTACATATGAGGCTACCAAAGAAAATTAGCAAAAGGCTTAATAGAGAAAACTAGGATTATGAAATATAGTGGGTCAAAAGAGGTATGAAATATGGATATCAAAGAAATGCCTATATCATCTCCTAAACTGACACACATTATTTTGCTTTGTACACACACCAGGCAAGTTCTAGACATCATATACAACAATAAATACACAAGCACCTCGCACACATATGGAACATTCTCAACTCAAGTAAAATCATCATTGACTCTCAACCAAATAATAGGATGAATTCAACATTAAGCCAACATTTATAAGAGTCATAAACTAGAACCTAGGAGTCTCAAAAGTAGTAATTCACACAATCCACATGCTTTTTACATTTAAAACCACAAGGATCATGTAATCACAAATAGCACAAACAAGAAAATATCACTTATCCTACACAAAAACATAAATTTACTCCTAAAAAAGGATACTAGGTTCAAGGGACACCCCCGTAGAAAAGAACCGAAAAGAACAACAATGCAGTGGGTGAAGTATGCACCTACTAGACTGACCCAAATAAACTAAAAACTAAAAAGAGAAAATCCTTTTAAAATATTTTAAAATTTATCTAAAACTAGAAAACAGACCAAGACTCAAGACCATATATCATCACTTTACCCAAAATAATAGGAATTTCTCCACCCAACACTCAAAACTCTACTTTCTCCCCAAAGTATTATGAAAATTAGAGATGAAAATACTCCCTAAGGCCTATATCCCTAGCTAGTATCATCTTCATACATCAAGAGGGTCCAGGTACCCCATACTTAGTTTTTTCCGCGCTACTCAACTTAGGTTTCCGATCCTCAAACTTTCTATCAACCTGTGACTAAGAAAAACCAAAAACTACATGAAGTAAAAACTAAAAATATGAAAATAAACACCTATCTTAACTTGAGTTTCCTCCCAAGTGCCTGATTTGGTGTCGCGGCACAACCCAATATCACACTTACCTATTTTCCTTCATTATCTTTCTCTTACTTGGAGGCCATTTTTTTTATTTATTTCTAACCTTTTGAGTGTGAACTCTTAATGTCAACAACTTTCTGAATAATAGCCTTTTCAGGATCATCAATCAGCATCTCTTCAGTCTTAGATATTTGTGGCTTGGGTAAATCAATGAGAAAGTCCAAAGAGGTCTTTGGTGGATTGGTCTCCATCACCCCACACTCACCACTTCTATCAGTGCAATCATTCATAAGTCTTTGTAATGGGATAGTCTATTGAGTGGTTTCTAAACCTTGAAGACCACCTCTTTATCATCCAACCTTATTGTATACTTTCCCTATCTCATATTAATCAATGCTTCTCCCATCGGCACTAATGGATGTACCAAGATAATAGGTACCCTGTCATCTGCCTTATGATAAAAAATAATAAATTTAGCAAGAATAATATACTTACCAACCATGATGAGAATGTCCTCAATAATTTCTTAACAACGGACTATAGTCTGGTCTACCATTTGGAGTAGCACATAACATGGTCTCGGCTTTCCCAAACCCAAGGTGTTGAACATTTATAAGGGCATCAAATTGATACTTTACCTTTAATAACTCAGTTCATGGACCAACTCGCTACTACCAATATGAATAGAAAGACTGAACCTCCTCGGGTCCTTAAGATTTTTGGGCATCTTCTGTATCACCATCGTGTTACACTCCTCAGTGAGTGCTATTGTCTCAACATCCTAAAGCTTAATTTTATTAGTTACCATATCCTTTAAGTACTTAGCACACTTGGGCATTTCTTGTAAAATATCTAAAAGAAGAAGGTTAATGTGAAGCTCTCTGAATATGTCAAATAATTTCTTGAAGAATTCATCCTCCTTTGATTTTCTTATTCTTTGTAGAAATGGTGGTGGTGGTCCTCCTTCTAGGAAACTTTTATTATTGTCTGCAACCAGTTGAGGAATCAATTCTGCAATTACCTCCTTAATTGTATTTGGAGGTTGATCAATCAACTCTTTATCAACCCTCAACGTGATTACCATTACTTGTTTAGGAGGTTTATTGTCACTTGGAAAACCACCTTGAGGCCTGGTATTTTGTGCCTACTGTAATTTACCCAACTAATGTTTCAACTACTTCTGAAGAACTTGCTGATTTTTGAGTTCAACAACCATCTACTCTTGGGTGGCCATGATCTTCTTTAAAATTTCTACTATGTTACTTGCCTGTGTGTTTTGCTGCTACTGATATTGCTGATTATTGTTCCACAAATAATTTAGTGCCTGAGTCTACCACTTTTAGTTGTAGGAATTGCCATAATTTGTCCTTTGAGCATTGCCCATAAAATTAACTAATTTAGGATTTTCACCACACATATCTACAGAGTGAAAACTATTTCCATAAACCTCACACTATACCAGAGTCTATTACCCTACATTCACCTGAGCTACAAGTTGATTTGTACCTAATTTGCTGAATTAGGTCATTATTTGATTTTCCATGGCTGACAATTGAGCGGATAAGGATGTTATTCTATAAACTTCAATCATACTAGCTTTCTTTTTCATTGATTTTCTGGATATTCACCATGCTAATTAGGATTCCCTTGAGCAATATGATTTAACAAAGAGTACAACTCATCATAAGTCTCTTACAAACCCTAACCACCTATAGCTGAATCTAGTAAGTATTTGTGTCATGTCAAGGGATCCAATAAAGATATGAGCTAATACCTCTTTTAGCTTTTGATATTGTGGATAGTCTGAAAGATGAGGCTTGAATCTTTCCCAAGCAAGATAAAGTTTCTCATCTGGCCTCTATATGAAGCCCACAATCTCACTGCAAAGTCTCTTAGTCTTTCTAGATGGAAATAAGTTGATGAGGAACTTTAAGGCTAAGTCATCCCAAGATTTATTTGAACATGTCGTATAAGCATTAAACCAATTATTTTCTTTCCCTAATAGTGAAAAGGGAAAAAGTGTCAGCCTCAAATAGTCAGTTGACACACCCATTGGGATGAATGTATCACTGATCTCCAAAAAGTTTTGCAGGTGAACTTGTAGATCTATGTGAAAGCCCGGTAAATAATCCACTGCTAATCAAAAGCCGTACCATGTTCTGTTTCAGTTTAAATCAACATCCAGGAGCTGATTTTTAAATAGAAGAGGTCAAATTAGTTGCAAGTGGGATTTTTACTTCGCAAACTTTCCTACGAGATGGTGGATCCTCAGCCATGGGAGTATGAATATCCTGTTCTTTATTTAATTATAGGATTCGATAGAGAAGGACTACTTATCTTTATCGTTGGTGTAAGCATTGATTAGACTCGAGGTCTGGTTTAACTAATTCCCAGTCCCTTGACAGCTTAATAGCCTATAAACCTATTTTTTTCAAAGTTAGAAGCAAAAAAAGTGAAATCAACCAAAGAAATCTAACAAGTAAAACTAAAACTAAATCAGTTGGAAAATTACAATTCCCCAACAACGGCACCAAAAGAAGATACGCCCAAGTGCATATGTAAGTGTACGTGGCACCACCAAGTAGTAACGTGACATTTTACAAGACCAGTATTGATCTTATAGGGACTTGTGCTAAGAATTAGCTAATTCAAGTTGAACTATTGAGATTAAATTACTGCAAACATAGCCACAAGAGATTAAAAGTTATAAATAATCATAAACTAAAACATTGTTGTAAAGTAATGTGTTTGAACAATAAATGGAGAGAAACCTAGGTTAAAGTCTCTGCAAACAATCATACTATGCTATTGAAGCTCATTTGTTGAGTCACTTATCTTCGTTACTAATTCATGGAGTTAATATTATGATTATGGTATTCGGAGCCTCTAATCACCTATCTAACTTAGACCCACAAATACATCATTTATTTGGGATGTGTGAACTTAGTTAAATGCATTCATATTTCATACCATAAGTGAACCAAATTGGTAACTAAGGTATATTCGTATCCTAAATGCAAATTATAATTTCATTCTGTAGAAGATTACAATCCTATTCTATATATCCCAGCGTACTATACTCTTGTTCCTCCTTCCGAGCTCATAAGATGACTATGGATATATTCTAAGGGAATATAATCCTTAAAATAGTAAATAAAAGGATAAATAAGCAACCAAATATTATAAATAATCCAAACCAAATCAATTCATAACAAGATTAATCATGCTCTTGGCCTTAACCCCGAAAAAGGGTGTTTAGCGCTCATAGACAACCGTAATATCAATGATTTAATACATGTTAAAATCTAAAAAAAATGTAATAGAATAAAAACCCTAATTGAAGTGTTCTAAATCTTCCCTCAAAGTTTCAAGTTCTTCTAAGGTGTATAACATAATTTTTAAGTGTCCTATTTATAGAAGGGCCAAATCTGCCAATTTGAACTTAGGTCCGTGCCACGGACCTTATCGTGATGCCTAGGGTCTATGAAAAACCAATATCATGGTTAAAAATTTAAATTTTTTTCCTATTATTATTAATAAAATGGTGTTTCACAGGCCCTAACACGGTGTCTATGGTCCGTGGCATGCCAATGACTCAAAAACATCAAATTTTGTCAAGTCTTGTCCCGTGCTTTTTTCCATCAATTCCAAGCCTTGTGGTGATGTTTAAAATTTATTTACAGATTTTTATCATCTATATATAATCATTATATACTCACAAATAATATTATATCATCAAAAACCTTGAATTAGAGCTCAAAACGACCTAAAATCCAAGACGGTGAACTAGAAACTTAAGCTAAGAAAACTTGTTTTGTCCCTTTGATCTTTAACTTAATTTTGACTGTTTTTTGTTTCAATTGAACCTTAAACACTAAAAAAAGTTATTACACACATAATTACACATTCATTCAATTAGGAACTCATTAATAACATTAGAATCCATCGAGTTCAACTAGAACAACACATAGCTCAATCTAGTAACACTAGTTTTCTTGTCTAAACTCTAAGTGACAAAATTGATTCTAAAATTATTTGAAACACACCTTAAACATTAAATTCAAGTATTTTAACACTCAGATGCTTAATTATATCATTAACAACACATTAATCACACAATAAATCCTCAAAACAAGGCTAACAAGCATAGATAAAGAAATCGAGGTGCATAAATTCACCTCAAATCAAATAGTGCTAGAATATTTTTATTGTTTTGAAATTTATGAATTTTGTGCTTGAACATATGTATGATAAACCAGAAATTGGCAAATGTTGTGTGAATTTGATGATTGACTGAGTGGTCTAGAAAAGTGTATAACCATTGAATCATAAGCAAAAAATTATTGCCCTCAACTTATTTTAAAAAAATTCTTGAATGAATTTTGTGTTGGTGAAGGAGATGAACATTGTGATTGTGAGGTCAAGTGTCACGATCACGTTGAAAAATATTATTGCTTAGATATTCTGATTACCCATGCCACGATCGTGATTAATTAAATGCTCTAGAAAAAAATAAGCCATCATGATTGCAAGACAACATGTTGCGATCTCAATAAAGGAGTTGGAATTATATAAAAAAATAGTAACTTTACACCAATCTTTCCAGTGCCCGTTTCACCAATTTCTTTGGGCTAACTATGTTCTAATACATTTTTATGTACTTATGCAATCATTTGACATGTTTACTTCTTTTCTAGGTACTTATTTTTCAAAATATACTACTAGAAATTAACTCTATTGCAACAAACCTTTTGGCTCCGACTCCAAAAGCATTGCTATTGATGGTCTATTGCAACGGTTGCAACCATTGCAAAAAAAAAATTATTCTAGTAGTTCTATAACCATTGCTATTGATGGATAACCTTTGCAATAGGATGTCCTATAACAAAATTTAGTTGAACTTTTACCATAAAGTCACCTATGGCAACACTTTATTGGAAAAAATAAGCTATTGCATCAGTTTTCATTTTTTCCCCTCGTTATTTTTTCACAAAATCCATCAAAAAATTTAAAAGAAATATCACAAAAATTAAAAAAATATATAAAAAATGTTTGACTCTCAGAGTCTCAAGTCGATAACTAGTATTACTCTCACTCTCACTCTCACTCTCAACCCACTATCAACTCAGACTACCGTTGTTGTGCTGATTAGTTCAGTTTTTGTTGTGTTGATTTAGAATAGCCGTTGTTGATTAGTACTCTTATGCCCTAAATTATTGTAGTTGTCTTGTCCAATAGCCAAAGTTGATTTACAAAAGTCGATAATTTTTATTTTATTTATCCTCTCAAATTTTCACTTTGGTTACACTTCAATTTCCAATCAAATTTGGGATTTTCACCTTTAATTTAGTGATTTTAAGGATAATTTTGACCTAATTTTTTGAGTTTCTATTTTGGGTTTTTTTCTCCTTCACTTTAATTGTTGACCTATTAGTTGGGGATGGATTTAAATTTCGACATGTACTAATACTTCGATGTGAAAGCCTTAGGGTTTTTGGTTTTGATTTAACAAATGTTGCATTGTTTAATTTTTGGCAGCTTCTATATCAAGTGTTGGTGGAATTGGAGGTTGAGGATTGTATGTACCTATCCTTACAATAATTGTTAGTGTAGACCTCAAAACATCTTCATGTTTTTCTGCATTTATGGTCACTGGTGGATCTATAACAAATGTTGTTTGTAACATGTACGTTACAAGTCCCAAAAATATGGGCAAGATTTTGATTGATTTCGATATAGCATTGCTCTCAGAGCCCTGCATGTTGTTGGGTGTAAATATTAGTGTTATATGCAATAAGGTCCTGCCAAAATGTCTTATCACTATACTATTTGTTGTGTTTCTTGGTTTTTACACTTTCAAGACATGTAAATCAGGGTTTTTTAATTAGAAATTGGCATCAGAATTGGAAAATGAGAATCAAGACATCAAAAATGGGTTGATGAAAAATGAAAGTTGTGATGAAATTGAGCCTTTGTTCGAGAAGGAAACAAAGGGAGGAATAACCAGTAGTATTCCATGGATGAAAATGGTGAGGTTGATGATGTTCTATTTTTTTTCTTTTTCCTCTATCTTCTTCGTGGAAATCAATACGGATAAGTATGCCTACCTCTTTTTATCTTGTCTTGTCTTCAGTTCTTTTGGTGTGTACATGTATCTTTTTCATTTGTCTTGAATTTTCTTTTTTTGGAAACTTACATACCATAACTTGGTCTTATATATGATTAAAGTCTATGGAAGTAATCTATTTTACTTTTAGGTTCTTAAGTATTTAGACATTTTAAGTCCTTTTATTTGTTCCCTTTTGAGTTAGTAACTCTAACAAGCTACTAATTATCAAAAAGGACACCCAAAAAGTGTGAAAACATCTCTAGGCAAAGTTCTAATAAATAGAACAAAGTTTTCCCTCTTATCATGATCTTCTCCTTGGTGGGATAAATAGTGGGTTATTGTGGCTTAGCTAAGACTTTTATGCAATTGTTCTCTTAACATAACTCATTGTTGTAGCTGCGTTTTGCTTTTCCATGATAAAGTGTTATGTTCCTCCTATAACAGGTTAGAATATGCCTTATAGAAACAAATAACATCTCTTTTTAATCAAATACCTAAGAAATTTATTTTAACAGTAAGAAACACGACCATCCTCTTTCCAGAAGGAGAAAAACCTTGCTCACTGGTTCAAATTACATCAATGCTTTGTTTTTTTTTCAAATCTTGTTTTAGTGGGTGTCCCTTCTGCATCTTAAGTCTCTTAACTGCTTTTCTCTGCTCCTATTATGACACCAGGGTACATCATAACGGATAAACTATGACCAATTCTTGGCGGACGCAGTTACTAAAATAAATATATTGGTTGTGGAAGGATACTTGATTGAACTTCCTGATACAGTCTGAAAAATTTCTAAAGTCTGCGAGAAAGCCCACAAGAATGGAGCATTTGTTACCATCACAGCATCAGATGTGTCCTGCATTGAAATATATTATGATGATTACTGGTAAAACCTTATTTTCTATCTTGCTTCCGCATAATAAAGCTGAAAAGGCCCCCACCAATCATTCCAAAGGGGAAAATAACTCCACTCTAATAAAGAAAAAGTAGAACAACAACATAACCAGTGTAATATCACAAGTGGGATATGAAGAGGATGACTTGTATGTAGCCTCATCCCTACCTTGCAAAGGTTGAGAGTCTGTTTTTAATAGACCCTCAACAATAAAGCAAAAGTAGAAAGAAAGGAAGAAGATTGGATAACTATGTTAACTCACTCGTCGGAGTTTGAATTCTCGATGTGTAATGAGAAGAACGTGCAGATCCTTGCTAGATCTTGAACAAGACTATATTGATCAAGATAAAGTCCACCAGTGGATAGCAGTCCATTGAAATTGTAATGAAAACATGAGTTAGAAAACCAAAATTTGTTGTTGTTTAGACTGTATATAGTGAACTCGATTTGTTTTTTTACTGACAATGTTATTTATCCTTATTATTTTCCATATTTTTCATTCTAGGGAAATTAGGGAAAATTATGCAGATATAGTATTTGCGAACAGCGAGGAAGCATATCAAAACTTGAGGACTAGTTATCTCAAAACTTCAATGTTCAGGATATTGATCCCTCTTGTTTATAATTCTCGTTGAATCATTTATCCAAATTAGCTTCTCTCAGTGACAATATAGAGAAGATTAACAGGATGAAAATGATGAGACAATCATAAGAATCAGCTTGTATTGTCCTCCCGCCAAAGTTATTTTGGATAATGGAGAAACCAGTCCACGAGTTCTGTGGGCATATAGGTGAAGTCTTGTCCCTCTCATGGTCCAAGACCAACAATACATTGATCAAGGTTGGGAAAAGTTGAGTGAAGACAAAAGAAGATGAATGGGCATAATAAAAAAAACGAAGTTATTTAACAATATGATGAGCATTCTTTAGAAGTTATGTGGCACTAAAAATGATGACGGTGAGGATGAGGCAGATGAGGAAGAATATTTCCTAGAGGATTTCAACAATTCTTGTTCTGATCTATACATATTTCATGGAGATCTCTTTATCTCTTTATCTTTGGTGATATGTAGTGAAGACACATTTATATCTTCAAATGGGGGTAGTTTGTATTGGTACTATGCCCTAGTAGGATTTGAATTCATATTTTTTTATTTGGATATTTGTGCCCTTGCCAGGCCTTTGGATTATGTTTTGGATATTATTATGTCATTTTCAGGCTTGATTTTTTATGCTTTTCGATAGGTTTGCCTTTGATGAGCTTGATGATCATGGATATTATTCTGCTCTTTCACATTGATGATTTTTTTTGGATTAGTAATTTCTTTTATTTTCATTTCCATATTAGTTTATTTATTGTCTTAGCTCTTAGTAGTTTTTTATTTAGTTGTTTTGGGTGATTCTTTCCCTATGATAGATTGAGTGATGACATTCTTAGAGTAAAATCATTATTTTATATGTGTTGATTCCATTTGTGTAGGGGAAGTGTGAGTACTCATAGTCATTATGAATTGGGGGTGCGATTGTTAATTATGGTGAAGTCTGAGTAGCCAATTTCTATGGTGAAGTTTGAGTAATCGTGGCATTATTTCCCTTTTTAGAGTCAAAATATAGGATTGTGTCTTGGTTTGCGCTAAATTCAAAATATGGGATTGTGGCTTATTTGGTGCTAATAATAGTTATTCTTGCATTGTGAAATGCTTAAATGAGCATACCCCTCCAAAATTTTTGTATAAACAACTGCATGGAAGTCAATGATATTTGTGACAACACTTCGACTATTTTTATGAGTTTAGACTCATTAGGTGGTGAAAAATTGGTAAATGAATATCTTAGTCTTATTTAGAAAGTGAAACAAATCCTTCTGGAATAGTTTGCATGCCATGAGTAGTGACTATTTGTTAAATAATTTTTATGCTTAATTGTGTCATCTAGAAATTTCTTCATTGATCTTTCAAAGGTACCCTTGATTGTGTTTGGTTGTTAAAATGACCTCAAGCGTTCTTTTTAGTTTTCAAAAATCACTTTAACCTTAAAATTCTACCCGGCATATATGTTGTCACTAGTCACCCAATTTGAGATATTTACCCTTTCTTTGATAACCGCATTACAAGCCTTGAACCTTTTGAAATTTTTCCCTCTCTTGGACACTGCCCTTCTTGAACTGAAATTGCCAACTTGAGTCTAAAAGCCTAAGTTGGGGTTTTATGAAAATTGGAAGAGGTGATCATGTGTCGTGGTTTTATAAGTAAATTCCTTAAAAGAAAAGCAATTTTTAATTAAAAAAAAGAAAGAATATGATAAAATAAAAGAAAAAGTAAAAGCTTTCAATAAGTGAGTGAATAGAATGAAACAGATAGGCACTTGGATTTTACAAAAATAAAGTGGAAAATGATCAAAATTTTGTTTGTATTATGTTTTGTAGAGTTTATGAAGGTTGTAGTCACTTTTATCCTATATGCTTATCCTACCTTCCCCAAGCCTACCTTACAAACTAGAAAAAGTCCTTTGATATCTCCTACCAAATGCTTTTGAGTTAGTAGTGATGAAAAATAAGGGAAATCCTATGGTATGATACTTCTTTGCATTAGAAGCTCATATTGAGTGCGAGTGATTTGTTAATTTGTCCCTTGAAGATGTGTTGTGGATATTGTGTGTTTGGGGACTTTCTTTCTTGTGGGGGCATGCAAACTAGGATGGATTGATGAAGTTGAAAAATTCCAAAAATGAGTCAAAGGAGCTTGTTTGATTGACTATTAATTATTAGTCACTTCTTAAGAACTGGTTGTTATTTACTAACTAATTCTTGAAATTCAAACTCGAGCTCTTTTCTCCTCAGATCTGCATAAGACTCCTGTTGACTCGAATTGGTTTTCAATCTCTCCCTAATTAGCTAAATATTTTCCATAGCTTTATGAATTGAATTTTTCCCTATTAATGTAGTTTTGCCTACCTTGAACCAATTGATATGAAATTTACACTTCTAACTATAACGTGCCTTAAAAAAGACCATTTGGATGCTATAATAAAAATTGTTATTATAACCAAACTCTATAAGAGGTAAGTGATCAACCCAATTACGATTTAAATCAATCACACAAGCTCTCAACATATCCTTTAAAGTCTAAATATTTTTCTTGTCATAACTATCTATCTGCGGGTGAAATATTTTACTGAGATATACTCAGGACCAAAACCTATCTAGAAGGACTTCACTAACTAAGACATGAATGGAGTAACCCTATCTGAGATGACAGACAAAGTAACTTCATAAAATCTAACTAACTCACAAATGTAAATCCTGGCACTGTCCTATGTTGATCAGTAATCTTAATTTGAAAAAAGTGAGCTGGTATAGTCATTTAGTCTACAACATCCCACGTGTAATCATGTTTTCATTATGCGCGATGTAAACCAGTGATAAAGTCATATTAATCATTTCTACTTCCAAGTAGAAATACTAACCTATGAAACTTTGACAACATCAATTATCTCAAATCATCCATATCTAGAACACATACATGACCCTAATAAAAAAGACCACTATCTCACTATGTTAAACCTCCACTTTCTGATTGTGGGCAGCTTCTTTCAACTTAAGAAAAATAACATCATCCATTATAAGAGAATACTTTGAACCATTTTGAAGAATAATACCACCATCTATTGATTCTGCAAGATAAACTAACCGAGAAAGTTTGTGAACATCCTTATCTAATTCCTTCTTTTCTTCCTCAGCATGAGCTACACTACCCATGGACAACCTGCTAAGAGCATCATCCACTATATTAGCCATTCTCAGTTGGTAAAGCGCACTCATGTAGTAATATTAAAGAAGCTAAATCCACCTTCCCTATTGAAGATTCAAATATTTTGAATTAAGAACATACTAAAGGCTATTATAATCAATGAACACATCAATATAAACACCATACAAAGAGTTTCTCTAAATCTTTCAGGCTATAAGGACTTGATCGATGAACTTTCCCTTTTTATGTGTATTGACTACTTTACTCCTCACCATGGTTGCTATGTATTATTTTTGAGTTATGGGAATAGTTGGCATGATTCTCGATATGATAAAAAATAATTTGTGCAAGTTTGTATTTGAAGAGGTTTGAAAGGCCTTATAGTTAACTTTTGTTAGTATTTGTTGTTCTGTGTTTTAGATAGTAAAACGGACTGTGCCAGAAGATTCAAAATGTTGATTTTAGTTTGATCGCACGGTTTGTTTGATTTTATGGATTCTTGATCTCATTTTGACCCTTGTCTAGTAAACTTGTATAATTAGATCTCGAGGCTCAATTTTTTGAAAATAACATCTTTCCAAAAGTCTAAAATATTTAATTTAGTCAAGTATCACATTTTTTTCCCTTCATGAGATTTATAATGAATCCTAAGGGCTTAAGCCACAACTTTGCATTTTACCAAAGTTGTTGATGTAGTTGTCGATGGTGTGGTCAATTTAGAGGTCAAGGAACCTATAAAGTGGTAGCCGCACAATAGCTGATTCTTGAAAGCTTAAAAAATTTCTTCTTTAGCGGTAGGGTATTGCTTTAGCAGCCTACCCTTTTGATTAAGACAACTAAATAAGTTATTTAGCACCTAAGTGATGGCCTCTTTAGCATTCATAGCTGGGACAGTATAAAAAGGCCTCTTTAGCATTCATAGCTGGGACAGTATAAAAAATACCTTTCTCAATTTTTCTTTAATTTTTTGAGATCTTGAGCTTTTGGTTGAGAGATTTCTGGGCAATTTCTTCCATCTTTGATCTTAGGTAATTTCCAAATCACTATTTTAATATTTTACTTCGATTATTATTGCCTAAAACTTTTTTAATTGAGATTTCAAAAATGAAATTTGGGAATTTTGTCCCAAAATGCCTAAAATGGGTTTTCTTCAATTTAAACCTCATCATTAACCCATTTTTATTTGGGTTTTCTCCTATGGATTCCCTTAACCATGGGTTAGGTTTTAATAAACAAAAAATTTTGTTTTACCCTTTCGTTTATAAATCCCTTTTTAGGGGTCCATGTTGGCCCTGAATTAATAGTTGGTAATATGGTTATCATTGGATTCCTTTTAACATGTAGATTTTATTTTTATATATTTTATTTGGTTCTAAGTTTGTTTGGTAGGGGAAAACTCTTCGTCGAAGGGCTTTAGGCTTGGATCTCATCATCATGAGGTAGGTTATGGATTAACTTTCTTCAAACTAGGCTTAGTAGCTAAAATTTATGTAAAAGTATGCTATCGGTATGGGTAATAATCATGGAAATTATAGTTTAATAATATTATAATTGTTGTGTGCTCGTATGGGGGTTAAATTATTGTTGATGTTGGCTTAAGATGATATTTACTGCATATAGCTCGTGTGAGGGTTTTGGCTATTATTATTGGCTTTGTGTATGCATTTGGTCACTTTCTTTATGATAGAAATACTTAAGTTATGGTTAATTTGATATTAATGATGTCTTACTTGTATCTATAATGGTGTACTTACTTATACAAAATCGTGGATGGTTGACATATTGAGGGGATTCTAAGCTCGCCTGTACATGTGTTGAATGGATTTGATATTTTTATACTAGTTTGATTATGAGAATTACATCCTTATATCATACATACATTCATGAGATATTGGTATATATAGTAATAATGATTTTTAATAAAAATGAAACACTTTTACAAAACCTTCTATCGCAACCTATGAGTCAAAGAGGAGATATGGATATTGAGATTGGGACTATGCATTAAGAAGGTATATGGGTTGCGAATCCCCATGGGTCATATTATGAATCACTAAGGTTCAGTAGGTGTATACGAAGGTTATGCGATAACCTTAATCATATCACACCATGATCATTATTATCCTTATTGAATTTCATATATTTATGTATCTTCAGTATTGTGTTTCTGTATTTCATCTGTTGCTTGTCTATTCTATTTCCTTTACATACCTATTTTCCTGCTTATGTGTTATATTTAGAACTATTAGTGGAGATGGTGTGAGCTACCATTTGGTACATTTTCTTCTTGCAAGTGACGTGCTCTTAGTGTATATTTATATATCTTATTTAATACTTTGCTCTGTCATCCTATGATACCTACTGAGTATAGGTGGACCGTACTCACCCCTAATGTGTCCTTTTGGTGCAGATCTAGGTATGATAGCATCGCCCGGCAATTGAGAGTTTGCATTGGATTTTGGCACTTTCGAGATAGTGGTTGCTCTATGCTTTTAGGTTGACCTCTGATCTCCTCCTATCTAGTTGAAGTCTTTATTTCTTATTTAAAGATAAGCTTGTAGTTTTTAGATTTTTGTTGTATTCTCCTATTTTGAGTTGTATTCAATTTGTTCTAACTCCGTGACACTAGGTTTTGGGGTGGTTTATGATATCTACTATTCTAATTGTTGCTATTATTATACATATGTTGTCTAATTTTGTTCAAAATGTCTTGCCTTGGGTATTATGTTATGATTTCTTATTACACTAGATATCAATACATGTGCTAGCATGGGCCAATTATATGTTATTTTTTGTCTCAATTTATGTGACACAGGTAGAATTTAGATAACCAGTCATTAAAATTATTTAGATAACCAGCCATTAAAATTATTTAACTTATTGATTATTGTGATTTATAATATTTTTTTGTTTTCCAATTTAAGTGACACTAATATAATTTCAAGTATCAGCAAAATATTTTGTATCTTTCAATTTTTTTTAGTTGTTAATTATGTGTTTTATAATTTTTTTTACATAATTTTTCAATAAAACTCTATTTGTCCCAATTTATGTGGCATTGATAAAATTTTGACAATCAATCAATTTTTTACATACATATGTTTTATACTAAGTTCTTAATATTGTTATTTACAATGCATTTTTTCTCATTTTAAAATAATATATGTTACTTTATGTCTTTCTTTGTCCCATCCCAATTTATGTGGCACTAATATAATTTTCATAGTCATTAAAAAAAATTATGCTGACATTTCATTTTTTTTGTCTATTTTAACTTTTTAAAATATAGTATTAATTTTTTAATGTTTAGATGACCATAATAATTAATATGGGGTGATATAGTAACATTACGACTGAACCAACTAAGTGGACATGTCTTGGATGACTCATAATAACTTATTAGAAGTGATATAGCATAATCACTATAAAAAATAAGAGTAAAAAAAATTAAGATGGCCTCATATAATATGTCAAGTTAATTTAAAACACAGATAGTTAAATTTTTTTTGTTTACTTTGCCTTTTTATTAAAATTATTAATTTTTGTATACGTAGATGACTTATAATAATTAATTAGGGATGAAATGGTAAAATTACTATTGAAGCAGGTGTAGCAGAAAAGTTATAATGTCTATTTTATTTTTTATTAAATATTATTAATTTTTTCATTTGTACATGACATATAATATTTAATTTGAAGTGATATAGTAAAATCATGGAGAAAGAAGGCATGACGACCTTCAACAACGCCCTTCACTTTTCAGTAAGACTCTCTCCGTCCTTGTTTATGTGTCATAGATAAGATTTAAACAATCAATCATTTTATATTTATAAATATATATACACACACACAACATTAAGTTCTTAATACTATTATTTACAATACATTTTATCTCAGTTTTAATTAATATATATTACTTTATGTCTTCCTCTATCTAGTCCCAATTTATGTGGCAATAATATAATTTCGATTGTCAACAAAATTTTTATGTTGACATATCATTTTGTGTATATTTTACCTTCTTACAGAAATATTATTTATTTTTTAATGCTTAGATGACCATAATAATTAATTAGGGGTGATATAGTAAAATCACTATTGAAGCAGCGAAGCGGACATACTTAAATGACGCGTAATAACTTATTAGAAGTAATATAGCTAAATTATTATAAAATATAGGTATGAAATTTTTTTAAGTGGGCCTCATATAAGATGTTAAGTTAACTTAAACCATCAATAGTTATATTTTTTTTGTTTATTTTACCTTTATTATTAAATATTATAGATTTTTTAATACTCAGATGACTTATAATAATTAATTAGGGATGAAATAGTAAAATTATGATTGAACTAGTTGAAGCAGACATGTCATAAATTTCTATTTTACTTTTTTTAAACAAATATAATTAATTTTAATATGTAAATGAGATATAATAATTATTTAGGGGAGATATAGTAAAATCACAGAGCACACAGGCACGACAAACATCACTTGCTTCCTTCATTCTTCTATATAAGTATTGCCATGACCTGTGTTTTTGTGTCATGATTAATTGGTATCAGAGTAGCCACGTTCATCAGTCTCTCGATATAAGAATAAGGTGTCTAGTAGAGCTTCATGGATTGATACATAGAAGTACTTACCTATCTTTGAAAGTCTATAAGATATTCTTAGGAAACTTCCTTAGTTTGTTCATTATCATGATGACTTTTTCTATCCTATTTCTAAAATATAATTTACTCTTTTTAGTGCAAATAATTAGGACAAGATTTGCTAAGGCTAGGGATATTAAGATCGAATTTAAGGAGAGGGCACAGCCTAGGGGAGAAGTCATGGGTAATAGACGGGCTTGAGTTAGAGAAAAAATACGAGGATCTGCCCCTTTAAAAGGTAGTACTTGGGGGATCTCCCCTGAGCTTGAGATTGACTAGAGATATGGGACCTACTCGTATTCATCAAAGTACTACTACCGCAGTCTTAGAGGTTTTAATGATTATCTTGTTGATTTGTTTGGAGGGTGTTACTTTGAGTAAATTGGTATTCGTCCAACCATGAGTGTTGTACCCATATCTATGGCAGAGGCTGCTTATGGTGTTTTTACAGTTTAGAGTATGGTTCCTTCCTTGATACTAAATCTATTTATGGTATTCCATAGGCTCTAAGTGTTGCTCCTTTTCCCGTGCCTGTATCCAATATGGTATACCGAGTCCAGCAGTTCGGCCTTTATCTATGTTACCTCCTCAGGTAGGAACAAAATCAGGCAAATTCTCTATGTCTCATATTGCTTTGGGTCTTTTGATGTCTTCTAACGATTAGAAGAGTTTTGAGACTCGCTTAGGTCCACCCAAGTTTAGTGGCTTTGCGCGTTAGGAGGCCTATGAGTTCTTAATTGATTATCGGGAGAAGTTGTATCACCTTTGATCGCTCGAGTCGCATTGAGTTTATTATACTACCTACCAGCTGAGAGATATAGTTAGATATTGGTGGAGCTCACTTGTTAGTTTCAAACCTCTTGGTTCGCCAGAGATGACTTATGATCATTTTGTAAGGCCTTCTTTGAAAGGTTTATGCCTATAGTTGAAGGGATCAGATAAGATATAAGTTTTATCACTTGGAGCTAGGCTTCATGACTATTTCTGAGTATAAGGATATTTCCATGCCTTATCTAAAAATTCTAGTTCTAGTACTTCGATTGAGTTTGAGAGCATTCGAAATTTTGTGAAGGGATTGCATACTGCCCAGATGGTATGTCAATTGTATCATTTTAGAGTATGATGAATCATGAAAAGATGATTGAGTCCTTAAATTTATGACTAATCAAATTTGAGTACCTTTGCAAGATAAACCTCAATAGAAAACTGACGAGTAAATAGCAGCAAGTGATTGAGTTCAGTAGTTCCTCATACAAAATTATTGATTTTTTGAGCTTTTCAAGAAGGATCTAACAGGTTGCGCCATCAGGGCGAGTTTAGTGGTCACACCCCTCAAGGCAGAGATTTTAGAGGTTCCCATGGGTACCATGGTAAACTAGTCAGGTATCCCTTTGAGGTTCATGTAGTATGTTTTCTAGTTCAGTGACTTTAGGTATTCGGGTGTCATCTCAAGGTGATCATTCCAGCTCAGCCATACCTTTTTCAATTAAGTTAGGCTGCAAAGATTGCTTTGGGTGTGATGAGTTTGGCCTTGTGACTAAGGATTACCCTTCACCCCCTCCTCGTATTTTTAGGCCTACTCCTATATCGACAGATAGAAATGACCCTCAGGGTGGTGGAGGTGCTACTAGAGGTGCGTAAGGCTGAGGTAGTGTTGTCCATGGTGGAGGTCGTGGGGATACTCAGTCTGGTAGCAGATGTAGACATGTTATGCTATGCCCACCAGACCTAAAGTTGAGGCTTTCGACACTATTATCACAGTTATTTTCCCCATTTAATTTAGATCTAAATCTATGTTGTTTGGTTTAGGGTCGATAGTTTCCTATGATTCTGCATATTTGTCTTTGGGTTAAGATTCTATTAGTAAGCCTTTTTCCAAGCCTATTCATGTATCTACCCCTGTAGTTGACTTTCTAGTGGGGGATCGGGTATACAAATCTTGTTTTGTGACCCTTGTTAGCCATGAGTCTTGGGTAGATTTGATTATCCTAGATATGGTTGATTTTGATGTCATCTTGAGTATGGATTGGTTAGCTCCTTATCATTTTATTCTAGATTGTTTTGCTAAGATTTTGAATTTAGCTTCATCAAGTGTGCCAAGGATAACTTGGAAGGATACATTTTATTTATGTCCAAAGAGTGTTATATCCTTTCTATGAGCTCTTCGCCTTGTAAACACGGGATGATTATCTTATTTGGCCAATATTTGTGATACTAGTGTTGATTCACCATCTCTTTTGGACTTTGTCCTATTGTCCATCAGTCCATAGATGTATTTTTTCTATGAATTTACCTAGTATTCCTTTGGATCATGATATTGACTTTGCTATTGATGTTGAGTCGGGCACGAGGACCATTTCTATCCTGCTTATACGATGTCCCTAACAAAGTTAAAGTAGTTGAATGATTAATTGCAGGAATTATTAGATAAGGTATTTATCTAGCCTAGTGTATAACCTAATTATGCACCTGTTTTGTTTATAAAGAAAAAGGATAGGTCTATGTATATGTGCATTGATTATCAATAGTTGAATAAGGTAATGGTTAAGAAAAAGTATCCTCTTCTTCATATTTATGATTGTTTTGATCAACTTTAGGGTATTTTGGTGTTTTTAAAGATAAATTTGAGGTTTGGGTATCACCAGTTGAGGAATAGAGCTTTGGATATTTCAAAGACAACTATTCAAACTCGATATGGTCATTATAAGTTCTTGGTCATGTCCTTTGGGTTGACCAAGCCCCGGCTGCATTCATGGAGTTTATTAATTGGGGTGTTTTAACCACATCTTGACTCTTTTGTCATTGTATTTATAGATGACATCTTGGTTTACTCCAAGTGTGTTGCAGACCATAAGGAGCTTTTATGGATTATACTTCAGATATTAAGAGATGAGAAGTTGTAGGCTAACTTCTCCAAGTGCGAGTTTTAGTTTGAGTCTGTCTGTTTTTTGGGTCATATTATGACCAAAGATGGTATCATGGTCGATTTGGCCAAGATTGTGGTGGTTCATGATTGTGCTAGGCCTACTTTTCCTATCGATGTTTGGAGATTTGTTTGTTTAGAAAGTTATTAATGACGCTTTGTTGAGGGTTTCTCATCTATTGTGGCTCCATTGACCATGTTGACTCTAAAGAAAATTTCATTTTAGTGGCTCAAGGATTTATTAAGATCAACTCTTATATTGACTTTGACAATAACGGGCATGAGTTTTACAGTCATATATGATGCTTCTATTATTGGGTTGGGTTCCATGTTGATGCAAGAAGGTAGGGTGATTATGTATTCTTCTAATTAGCTGAAGCCTCATGAGAAGAAATGCCCTAACTGTGATTTGGAGTTTGCGCTGTTGTATTTGCTTTGAATTTATGGAAACACTATTTGTATGGAGTCTATTTTGAGATCTTCTTGGATCACCATAGTTTATAGTATTTATTTACCCAACGAGATCTTAATATGAGGCAACTTCATTAGGTTGAGTTACTTAAGGATTATGATCATTATATTTTCTATCATTCGGTCAAGACTAATGTGGTTACGGATGGCTTGAGCTATAAGTCAACTAGTTTAGGTAGCGTGGTTCATCATTTTACCAGGAGAGGCCTTTGGACTTAGAGGTTCATTCTTTAGATACCTTGATAGTTAGGCTTGATAATTTGACACCTGGATGTGTTTTGGCATTTGTGGCGGGAAGATTGTTTTTGATGGAGAAAATTTGGGCTATTCAATTTTATAAGAACAGTTTGAAAGTGATCCGGGATAAGGTGTTTAGTGGCAAGGATAAGGAATCCTTACTTAAAATAGATGGTTTCTTTAGGATTGGAGGTTAAGTTATGTGCTGAATATGGCCGATTAAATGAGGTTGATTTTAGAGGAGGATCATTGTTCTAGGTACTCTATTCATTCAGGAGTGACAAAGATGAATTGTAATTAGGGATAGCACTATTGGTGGGATGGTATGAGGAAAGATGTTGTGGATTTTATAGATCATTTCCTATGTTGTCAACAGCTAAAAGATGAGCATTTGAGGCCTCGTTGTTTTCTTCTTAGGTTACCCATTCTTTAGTAGAAGTAGGAACGGATCACTACGTACTTTGTGGTTATGTTTCTTTATACTTCTCGTGGTTCTAATAGTTTTTGGGTCGTAGTGAATCAATTGACCAAATCTACTCATTTTATCCCTATTAAGGTTTCCTTTATTGCCGAAAGGTTGACCCGTATCAATATTCGTGAAATAGTTCATCTCTATGGGGTACTATTGTCTATTATCTCAGATAGAGGTTTAATTTAGGAGGAGTTAGGTACCTGAGTTGATTTTAGAACCATTTTTTCCCTTGATCGATAGTCAGTCAAAACAGACTATTTTAGTTTTGGAGTATATGTTCCGCGCTTGTGTTATGGACTGTGGACATCAGTGGGATCATCATTTAGCCTTGGAAGAGTTTGCATATAACAATATCTACCATTACAGTATTGAGATAATATCTTTTGAGGCTTTATATGGTAGGCATTGTTACTCTTCAATTGGTTGGTTTGAGGTTTATGAGATTTGACCTCGGGATACGAACCAACTTTGCGAGTCTTTGGATAAAGATTGAGTCATTCATGGTAGACTTCTAGTGGCTCATTTTAGGAAGAAGTGCTATGTAGATCTTAGAATTCGTGCCTTAAGATTTACTATTGGTGATCCATACTTCATTTTTGTTTTAGCCATAAAGGGCATAATGAGGTTTGGTAAGAAGAGCAAGCTTAGCCCCAGGTATTTTTCAGCCATTTGAGGTTCTTCAAACTATTGGAGATATAGTTTATGAGTCAGTATTACACACAAATCTTTCAGTTGTTCATCCAGTTTTCATGTATCCATGCTACAAAATTACTATTTGGATCAGTTTAATGTCATTCGTTGGGACACAATGTTGTTAGATAAAAAATTTTCCTTTATAGATGAGCGTGTCTCCATTTTAGATTGGAATGATAAGTGGTTGGACTCGAGAGATATTTTGGTGGTAAAGGTCTGGTAGAGATACTGTCCTATAAATGAGGACACTTGGGAGAATGAATTTGACATGAATAGTAGTTATCCCGACCTTTTTTCTGATTTAGGTATTTCCCTAGCATTTATATCACGGCCCAAACCAACGCATATGCTATTTGTATGAACTGATTACCTGGGAAGGGGTCTTTTAATGCCCTTTTTGTCTGAGAATTGGCCATTATGCTATTTGTTTGAGTTCTATTAGCCCTAATATAGTGTGTAGTCCACAAATTGAGTCTTGGGTGTTTATTAGGAGCTTAAATAACTTGCATATTCATGATTAACAACAAATCTAAGGTATGAATCCATCATTTATAGAGTTAAATTCTTTATTATTAGACCCAAAATCCCAAATGAATTGAGGGATTGATTTTAGCTCAAATATTCTTTAGTTGCACCATTTTATTGAGTGATACAACTCCCTAATGGTATTTGAACAATGAGTTAGTCTCAAAAACTCTTTTTCCATATGTGGGACCCACTTGGGGGGGGGGGGGGTTAGTCTTGTTTTGGACCCGAAGGACATTGGTGCAATATGGGTATTGATATTCTCATAATAATGCATAGATTGTGTTTTTAATAGCTTTCCTCTTTGAAAAAACTTGGAGGAAATTGAAAGCAAAGGTTATCGGTTCCTGACCTATATTTTGATTTGAGGTAGGTTAGGTTTATTTCTTGTTAGATTAATCATTATTATAGTATGAATTTCATATCTTGATAAGATTGGGAGGGGTTTTAATTGTTGAAATGATAGATGGTAATGTAAAGGATTAGTAGAGCCACCTAGCCTATTGAACTTATAAAGTATGGTACTTGACTAATAGACTAAAACCTTGGTTAGTTGGACTTCTTAGCTCATGAATAACATAAGGATGCTCTAGTGGTCCTAGTTAGATAGGAGTGACCTTATAACTCATATTAAAGAGTAAGATGACATTTGTTGTGCATGTTTATGGATATTTCCCTAGATGCTAAGGATAAATTAAGAGTCATACTTGGGGGAGAATTGTACCATAGAACTAGTATGGATTGATAAATCTCAAAGACATGAATTAGATGACTTAGCTTAGGCCTGGGAAGAAGTTATACTTAAAGAGGAAATTTGGGTTATTAGAAGAAAAACTTGTCCCACCTTAAGAAACGATCTAAAATCGGGCCACATCGTATGTGCGCCTCAAGAACAAATGTACCGGAGGTCGCCCCGTAACCCATCCTATTCATCAACATCAAAGGGGTTGGATAAGATCCAACCATGTAATATCATAGCTGTAATATTAAGAGTAATAGCTTAATCAAGTTTAAACAGTTCATGAGATTCAACAAACTAGCCGAATATGCCCAAATTCACAGTTATTCACAATACCTCTATACAAAACCAAAGTAAATAAATGTATATGTCAGGACAATCCTCTTAATATAGCCAATCAAAGTCTAAAGCTAAGAACTAAGATATTAATGTCTTCCGAATGTAAGGAAGTTCACCCCTTCAAATTAATGCATGAACAACCTGATCGTCTAATCACTATGCAAGAAAAGAAGAATATGTTCCGAGACCTACATCGCATGCGGACGTAGTTCCCAAGATGGTTGGAAGTTGGAACGCTAGCATGTAACTCAAGAGAAAGTAATAAGATAGCATCATAAATCAACAAAAAGTCAATATTTAACATCCTATCACATTCATACACTTATCCATACCTATGAATATACTATATACAAATCACGATATCAAAGATCATTATTTTTCTCAAGCATTCATTCATTATGCATGAAGTAGAGGACTTCGACCATCCACACTTGTAGGTTCAACATTTCACACTATGCATAGGACTCTAACCACAATCATATACACTTAGACAAATGACTTCAACCATGCTTACTCATTCATTAACTAAGGACTTTAACCTCTTACACATTCATCCTACAAGGAACTCTATACATACTCATATTCATTCAAGAAATGGACTTTAACCACGTGCTCATACAATGGGCGAGGTACTATCACATTAACAGATCTATTTGACCAAAGGACTTTAACCACAAGAAATTTCATTGGGCAAGGGACTTTAACCTCAATTCATTCATAAGACAAGGGAATTAAAACTCAAGCCATCAGACTTTCATAGTTGACAATAGGACTTTAGCCCTCTTTACTCATGGATCAATCATACATTCAATAAAACACTTAAGGAATTTAACCATTAACCAATTCAATACTATACATGACCACTTGGTCCTCATGGGAGCCTTTATTTCTAAACTATTTTAATAGACCAATGCCTTAATTCAATTCATCATACAATTCCACTCATGGTCAACAAGACCCTCACAATCTATTCATATTTCATTATCAGTTGATTACCACATTCTTACCATACTTGGCTTTAACACATAATCCAAGTTCAACTTCATATCGAGGAACTTCAACCTCTTATTGGTCATTAGCTTAACAAGGTTATCCTCATATCTTACATGGCTTAAAATACTTTTTACAACATCATTATCAATCCTCTATACTTATTAGGCCATTTCTCTAGCTCATTACACAACCAACATATTACTAAACAACTCACTTAGACATTTTCACAAACACCTTATGTGTGTACCTTCAACAAGGTTATTTTTATGGTGGATATCATAATATTAGGGTTACTCAATACCCTCATGTTAAACAATATATAGAAAGCACCCACATATAAAATCTATCATCAATAACATGTATCAACAAAATTATAGGCAAGAATCATCATTATTCATTTTTAGGTAACAAAACCCATTTTATGTTATTCAAAACCACCATGTACACTTACTAATCCAAGTTCGAATACATGGGTTTAGAGTTACTTAATGAGGGTAAGAGATAAAAGCCTTTAACAATATGATATACCAACAATCTAGACTCTTCCTTGACATTTGATGAACACTTCGAAACCCTAGTCTCCAATCTTGCTCAAACAAGCCTTTAGAGTGATTAAGAGTGTTTGAGTCTTGTAAATGAAGACTTAGAAGGCTAAAATGCCTTATATAGTGAAAGGTTTTAGGGTTTTAGGTAAGGTAAATGACAAAACATGTCCTGGGTTAAAATCTAGAAAGTCCACTCGAGCATGGGTATGACACTCCCTTACGGTTCCTATGGCAATTGTGACCTAGGGTACGTGTGGTACCCTAACAAATACCCTGCTTCTCCTAGGTTAACCACACTATTCTGGGTATGAGAGGGCACCATGGAGTCATAACCAAAGGGTAGGAATCACCCTCCAATCATAAGTTTCACTCATGACCAATACTATTTACTTGGTTTTGAGGCTTTACTCTATACTGTTGAGTAGCATACAACTCATATACATTTGTTACGACCAAGGGATGTCCTTGTCATTTAGAAGACAATGTGTTACCCTCATAGAATAATCAAGGTATGAAAGGGGTGGGTTTGAGGAGTACAAATCATGACCAAGTGTACGAGTCAAGCTCCTAGTTGTACCCAACTCAGAGAAACCAAAAGTTGTTGTTTCAAAGGGTTCAAGGTCTAGGTGTTTCAATTATCCCCCACTTAGGATCATTCATCCATTAATTAAGGGTAAATAAAGCATAAACACAATTTGATACATTAACATGCATCAAACCAGACACTACAGAAGTTAAAAATAAGTACAAAATGTAGATACAACTCAACATATATCATGATCATCATCAATAAACTATTTCATTTCACTACCCTTGGGATCAAACCGATAGCTTATCAAATATTTACTCATTTCACAACTTAGGTATGTCAAAACATCCATTTTCAAAGATATAAAGAAACTTAAGGCATTGGGGACTTTAACCCACCATTTACTAAGGCATGAATCAATTTGACATATTAGGGACTCAACTCATTATCTCTCAAAGATATATATCAAGAAAGGAGATTTAACACATACCTCTATCACAAGTTTCAAGAACGAGAAATAATTGCGGGTGCTTGGATTTTATTCCCTGTTCCGCCTCCCAAGTAACTTCCTTGGACTTTTGGTTCCTCCATAGAATCTTCACTGAAGCCACATTTTTCCTTCACAACTGGCGAACATGTCGATCCAAGATACTCACCGAGATCTCCACATAGGTCAAAGATTCTAAGATACCAACCTCTTCTAAGGGAACAACCAAGGAAGGGTCACCCATACATTACTGCAACATAGACACATAGAAAATTGGGTGAATAGAGTTCACACTAGGTGGAAACTCCAACTCGTAGGCAACATTGCCAACCCTATTCTCTATAAAGTAAGGACTAATATAGAGGGGACTAAGCTCCCCCCTTTTTGACAAACCGCATCACTCCCTTCGTGGGAGACACTTTCAAGAATATCGTATCGCCCATATTAAACTCAAAGTCCCTATGACTCACATCCGCATAGGACTTTTGGGGACTTTGGGTAGTTTTCAATCTATCACGGGTCATTTTCACCTTATCTAAGGCTTGGTGAACTAGATCGGGCCCAAGCAACTTATGCTAGTGAACTTTGTACCATCAAATAGGAGATCAACATGTCCTAACACACAATGCTTCGAAAGGAACCATGCCCATACTAGAGTGGTAACTATTATTATAGGAAAACTCAATCAAAGGCAAGTGGTCATACCAACTACCGACATAATTTATTACACAAGACCACTACATATCCTCCAATATTTGGATAGTTCTCTCCGTTTGGCCATCCATTTATGGGTGGAATGCGTTACTGAGTCATACCTTAGTTCTCAAACCTCTTTGGAATGACTTAAAAAAGTGGGATGAAAATGGAGGACCACGATCTGAGGTAATAGACATCGGAGCACCGTGTTACTTCACGATCTTTGCAAAGTATGACTTAGCTTAATCTTCCACTGAGTAATTATTTTTACGGGAAAAAACTGGGTGGATTTGGTCATTCTGTCAACATGGAACCAAATAGAATCATATTGATTTTGGGATCTAGGAAGACCAATAACAAAATTCATATTAATTGCCTCCCACTTTCACTCAAGCAACAAAATCTCTTGGTACAAACCACCAGGCCTCATGTGCTCAACCATTACTTATTGACACACCATACATTTGGACACATAGATAGCTATTGCATGCTTTATATTGTTACAACAATAGAACTCTCTGAGGTCACTATACATCTTGGTAGAATCAGGATGAACAACATAACGGGCCCTATGAGCCTCGACCATGAACCTTTTTCTCAATCCATCAATGTCAAGAATGAATAGCTTACCTTGGTACCTTAAGATACAATCACCACCAATCACAAAGTCTGTGACCTTGTGTTGACCTACATTACTCTTGATCTTTATCAAGTTGGGGTCCAAGACTTTATGTTCCTTTATCTCAACAACGAGAGATGACTGAGATACCAGATGCCCAATTATACCACCATCATTGAAGTCCACAAACCAAACTCCAAGATTTACAAATCGGTGAACCTCTCTTACCAATTCCCTCTTATCCTCATTAACATGGGTCAAACTCCCTATAAACAATCTACTAAGAGCATCACCGACTACATTCGCCTTACCGGGATGGTAATGAAGACTCATATCATAGTTATCAATAGCTTGAACGACCTTATTTGCCGTAGATTCTACTACTTTTGGGTAAATAGAGATTGGAGGATTTAATGATCAAAGAAGATATCAACGTGAACACCATAGAGGTAATGCCGCTAAATTTCCAAAGAAAAGACCATGACAAATAATTCTAAGACATGGGTGGGGTAGCTATTTTCATGAAATTTCAATTTCCTTGAAGCATAGGCCACTACCCTACCATATGCATCAACACGCAACCAAGTACGACTTGGGAAGCATCACAGTAAACTACAAAACCATCATTAACTTTGGATAAGGTCAAAACTGGAGCCAAATTCAATTTATCTTTCAACTTCTCGAAACTACCCTCACACGCATTGGACCATAAGAACTTGACCTTTTTTTGGTCAATTTGGACTAAAGGGAAGCTATTGTGGAATAACTCTCCACAAAACTTCTATAATAACAGGCTAGATCCAGAAAGCTCCAAATATCGGGTGAAGTCATATGTCTCGGCCATTTATTAACCACTGCAATCTTTTGGGGATCCACCATGATCCCTTCACTAGAGAAGATATGTCCAAGAAAAGTAATGACTTTTAACCAAAACTCACACTTGGAGAACTTCACGTATAAATGATGATCCTTCAAAGTTTGCAATACGGCACAGAGGTGATCTGCATGATCCATCTCACTCTAAGAGTACACTAAGATATCATCATTAAATACAATGACAAACATGTCCAAGTATGAATAGGAGACCCTATTCATCAAATCCATAAATGCTACCGGGGCATTGGTCAATCCAAAGGACATGGCAAGAAACTGATAGTGACCATACTGGGTTTTAAAGGACGTCTTATGGATAACCATATCCCTAATTATAAGTTTATGATAACCCGATCTAAAATTAATCTTAGAGAAACATTTCACATCTTGAAGTATATCAAACAAATCATCGATCCTAGGAGAGGATATCTATTCTTTATGGTCACTTTGTTCAACTGACGACAATCGATGTACATACGGAGGGAACCATCCCACTTGTGCATGGATAACACAGAAGCACCCCAAAAAGACACACTAGGATAGATGAAACCTTTATCTAAGAGGTCCTTCAATTGTTTCTTGAGTTTTTTCAACTCCGCCGAAGCCATTCTATAAGAATGGATTGAGATCGAATGAATGTCCAAAACAAAATCAATTCCAAAATAAATTTCCCTAACGGAAGGAACACCGGGAAGATCATTAGGAAAAACCTCGAGAAACTCATTAACCATGGTAACAGATTCTAGAGAAGGCTCTTCCGAGTTAGAATCTTTAACTTGGACCAAATGATACCAACACACCTTTTAAATCAACTTTCTGGCTTTGAGATAAGAAATAAACCTTCCTTTGGCACCAAATAAACACCTTCCCATACAATGACCAGCTCATTAAGGAGTTTGAACATGACACTATGGTTCCGACAATCTAATGAAGCATAACACAAATGCAACCAAACATCCCCAAGATAACATCAAAATCAACCATGTCTAGCTCTATCAAGTCAACAAGAATATCTCTACCACCAATAAATATAAAACCACCCTATAGACTCTCTCAATAATCATAGAGTCTCATACCGAGGTAGAAATTAAAAAAGGAACAGACAAACTTTTGGGACCATAATCAATATGCACAGCCACATATGGGGTAACCTAAGAAAGAGTATACCATGGATAAAGTATGCAGTACACATCACATGAGAAAATTCTCAACATACCCGGATAGTATCGGGAGACACCTCAGAATCCTGGTGAGTAGAAACTGCATACAAGCGGTTTTGGCCAGCGCACGTGATAGAAGCAAAAACAGTAGTAAACATAGCACCCATTGGTGAGGGAGTAGAAGGAGTAGTAAAAGAAGCCCTATAAGACCAATAATATGCTTAAATGGGCAAGTCACGTTGCATGTACCCAACCTAACCACAATGAAAACATCTATTTTTCTCTTGCTCATACTGACCACAATGACTCTAACCATAAAATCTGCAAAAAGGGTGAGGTGGAGGCGATTGGGAACCACTAGTCTAAAATTGGGCACCCTGTTCTTGGGACCCACCACTAAACGGGGAGAAACGACCACCTGAAAACTTCAGGTAAGGAGAGAAAGCACTAGCCGAGGAGAATGAACTCGAACTCCCCCACTTCTTTTGTGGCCACTTTTCATCATCTCCACCACTACTCTCGAAAGGCCTAAACTTCATTATTTGCTTCTCACTAAGCTCAAATTGCTTTTTACTTTTATATTATACTTGTTGCATATACACAATTAACCTAGAGATGTCCATGTTCTCAATCAACATGGCCACCTTGCTTTCATGAACTAGCTCAAAGGACAATCCTTCCTTACTTTAAGTTTACAAACTCTTCCACCTTAGCCTCAAATCTTGAGTAAAGAAGTGGTTAAGGAAAGTTTTGAAAAAATCCTCCCACATAGTGGAGCTATCATTAACACCCCTAGACAACTCCCACCCTTTTTACAACTTGTACACTACGTCTTTCAACTAGTAGGAAGAAAATTCAACAAACTAAATCTCTGTAGCATGCATGGTTCAAAATATTTATTCTATTTCATTAATTAATCATTGAGGGTCTTCCTCAACCTTTGTACCGAAGAACGTAGAAGGGCTTACCCTTATAAATTGGTTGATTCTTGTGGCCTCAGAAGGAATGGTAGCCGAAGCACCATGCTTTATCTGAGAGGCTACCAATTGAGATAAGAGGTTGATAAAGAGATGAAAGTCATCATTAGTAACATCCTTTGAGGTGACTATAGAGGAATACCACTATTATGAGCAAAGTTTATGGGTGGAAATCAATAAGGATGGCCAAATGCCACAGCCCTAGCCTAAGTCAAAACTCCTGAAGTTGGAAGATCTTTGTCCATAGGTCTCACAGTAGTGTTTTCTCTAGACTCAGATCTCATTTGAGGCATGATCTGAAAGATAGTAAATTGAATCAGAGGAATTCAAGAACGTAGACTTTATAGCTTGAGATTGAAACACAAGAAAGAGGAATATTTCTTAAAATGTCTCATAGCTTCTCTTTTATATGTGTGGTGTGCCTTACACCCATAAAAGAGACTCTACTTTATATAGAATTGTGAACACCCAACTGACCATGAGCCTAGTCTATTATACCAATTTGACATGACCCAAAACTGAGCCATGTCATATGGGCGCCTCAAGCACACATGTACCGAAGGTTGTGCCATAACCTAACCTATTCATCAAAACCACAGGGGTTAGATAAGATCCAAACATATAATATGATAACGGTAATATTAAGAGTCATTTCTTAATCAATTCTAAAAACTTTATGAGATTCAACAAACTAGCAGAATATGCCCAATGCATAGTTGGTCACAATACCTCTATTTAAAATTAAAGTAAATAAATGTATATATCGGAACAAGCCCCTAAGTATTGCCAAACTAAGTCTAAAGCTAAGGACTAAGAGATGAATTTCTTCAAAATATACAGAAGCTCACCCTTTAAAGTCAATGCATAAACTACCTGATCATCTAATCACTGCATAGGAAAAAAAGACGTTTCATGCCCTACATCGCATGGGGACGTAGCGTCCAAAGATGGTTAGCGGTTGGAATGATAGCATGTAGCTCAAGGGAAAGTGATATGATAGTATCACCAATCAATAACAAGTCAATACATCATATCCTATCACATTCATACACTAATCCATACCTATGCATATACCATATACCAATCAAGATATCAAGGCTCATTATTATTCTTAAGCATTCATTCATTAAGCATGAAGTAGGGGACTTTAACCCTTCACACTTATAGTTTCAATATTTTACACTATGCTTAGGACTCTAACCACAATCACATACACATAGACAAATGACTTCATCCATGCTTACTTATTCATTAACTAAGGACTTTAACTGCATACACACATAAAGAACTCTATACATACTCATATTCATTCAAGAAAGGGACTTGACCACATGATCATACATTGGGTGAGGTTATATCATCTCAAGATATCTCTTTGATAAAGGGACTTGAGCCACAAGTAATTTCATTGGGCAAGGGACCTTAACCTCAATTCATTCATAAGAAAATGGAATTCAACCTCAAGCCATCAAACTTTCATAGTTGACAATAGGAATTTAGTCCCTCGTTACTCATGGATCAATCATAAATTCAATACAACACTTAAGGAATTTAAACATTAACCAATTCAACACTATACATGACCACTTGGTCCTCGTGGGAGCCTTCATTGCTCAACCATTTTAATAGGCCAATGCCTTCATTTAATTCATCATACAATTCAACTCATGGTCAATAAGACCCCCACAATCTACTCATATTTGATTATCAATCAATTACCACATTCTTACCATACTTGGGTTCAACACACAATCCAAGTTTAACTTCATATCGAGGAACTTCAACCTCTTACTGGTCATTATTTTAACAAGGTTATCTTTATTTTTATATTTTTTATAATACCTTTTAAAACATCATTATAAATAATTCATAATCATTAGGCCTTTTCTCTAGCTCATTACACCACACTATATTACTAGACAACTCACTTAGACATTTTCACAAACACCTTATGTGTGTACCTTCACAAGGTTATTTTCATAGTAGATATCATCAGGATTTAGGTTAATCAAGACCCTCATGTTAAACAATATGTAAAATTCACCCACATGTACAATCTACCATTAATAACATATATCAACACAAGTATAAGCAATAATCGTCATTATTCATTGCTAGATAACAAAACCCTTTTCATTTGATTCAAAACCACCATGTACACTTAATAATCCAAGTACGAAATACATGGTTTTAGAGTTATTTAAAGAGGGGAAGATATAAATACCTTAAAAAAGATGACACACCAATAATCTTGATTCTTCCTTGACACTAGGTGAACACTTCCAAATCCTAGCCTCCAATCTTGCTCCAAGAAATGTTTAGAGTGTTTAGGAGTGTTTGAGTCTTGTAAATTAAGACTTAGGAGGCTACAATGACTTATATAGTGAGAGAGTTTAGGGTTTTAGTAAAGTTAAATAACCAAAAGGTCCTTGGTTAAAAGGTAGAAAGTCCACTCATGAAGGGATACGACTCCCCCTTACGGTTCTTATGGAAATTGTGACCTAAGGTACGAGTGGTACCATAACTCATACCCTAGGCTTCTAATAGGTTATCCACACTGTTTTAGGTATGAGAGGGAACCATTGAGTCATAATCAAATGGTACGAATCACCCTCCAACCATAAGCTTCACTCGTGACTATAATAGTCTACTCAGTTTTGAGGCTTCACTCTACATGGTTGAGTAGCATAAGAATCGTATGAGTTGGTTATGACAACGGGATGAACTTGTCATATAAAAGAGAGTATTTTACCCTCATGTACTGATCAACATATGAAATGGGAGGGGTAAAGGGGTACGAATCATGACCAAGGGTACAACTCAAGATCCAAGCCGTACCCAACTAAGAGACACCAAAAGTTGTTTTTTTTTCAAATGGTTCAAGGTATAGGTGTTTCACCTTAATATTGGACCATGTTGTTTCATTAGTTGCCTGGATACCTATTAAATGCATTGCATATGCCTTTGGTAATATGATGACTAAACTCAGTAAATGGTTTATTCATAATGATGGTATTTGTAATGATGTGCATTTTTGGTTGCTAGATTATTAATAATGAATGTATATCAATGAAATGTATTATCAATTAAATCCATGACTATGCTATCACTTTAATCATTGAATAAATTATCATGTGGGCCTTGGATTATGTTATTATTTATATTATGTTCAAGTCTAGTTACTAAACCAATGTTTGTGGTAAAAATCCACTTATGCTAATAATGCAAATTATACTAATAAAGAGGGGCAATAGAAGGTATAAACCATGTCTTTATGGTTGACCATGCTAGTGATCTTGTTAATCCTGGTAATGCATTGAGTGTTTATACCATATAAATAAATTTGTTCATGCACCTATTAATATATTGTATTAATACTAAATAATGAGGTATGGTGGTATGTCTCTTTGCTCTTCTCTTTCACTCTATTATTCATGGGGCTTATATTCATTATTAATTGGATTGGTTATATATGTGTTGATAATATGATGGTGCCTGGTGAGTCTTAATGATATATTAATGTTATGAAGATACCCGATAAGTATGGAGGATATATTGATGATATAATGATGCTCAATGACTTCAGAGGATATATTGAAGGATATATTGATGTTATGATAATGCTCGGTATGTCTGGAGGATGTGATGATGATATCATGATGCCCATAATTTCAATGGATATATTGATAATGTGATGATGCCTGGTAAGTCTAGAGGATATATTGATGATATGTATGGTAAACATATATATATTTGTCCATAGATTGCCTTCATATGATTTCATTTGTACGTTTTTTGAGGATGTGATGTTATTCTTTGTATTATCGATTATAGTTCTTTAGTACTAATCACTTTCTAAGCGGTGTAACTCATGTTAGTGCTAAATAATTAGTAGGATTAGACTATGATAAATAATGAGTTATGATTAGTTGGTAAGTAGAATCTTGTGTAGAATTAAGAATTCACGTAGTGGGTATACTTAGCTTGAATGAATGGATTAATTAAGGAATTGTATATTATAATGATCTATGTGGTAACTAGTTGTCTATAAAGTGACTATTTTACTTGATGGCTAGAAGTCAAGAGCTCTAGTTGATGGACTTTGTTTGGTTGATTTGTGGTAACTAGCAATTGTGGTTGTTACGTGGAAAATGATGATAATAAGTTATTATTAGTGAAGATTAACAATATTAATGACTAAGTTATGATGTTGGTTTGCTATTAATTATGGGCTTGTATATTAACAATACTAGATAATAAAAGATATTAAAAGTTAGATAGATAGGTGTTTGAATGATGATTAGTGGACTTTTTCTAGATGGTGACTAGTGCGATTATGATGGCTAGAATTGTTCTTGTGAAAAATGACGTCTATGTCATAGTATTGAACTAGATTTTAGATATTGGTTATTTAGTGAATGATGGTTAGATGTTATCTCACAAATAAGGATTATGTGAAGAATAGGTTAGGATTATAAGTAGAGGTCATTGATGACTAGCGAATTAGTGGTTTATTAACAATCATTGGTTAGATAATAATGAGTAAGTATAGTATATTAATGAGATAGACATATAAATAGTGATATGATTATGGGTATTAGTACCTTGGTATCTGTTGGTTAATTATAGTAATGGTTGATGATTGTAATATTTACTAAATCATCGTTGATGGGAAATATGGAAAACCATGGAAAATAAGAAGTTGACTGTATATCTATTTACGTAGCTTTATTTGATTCTTTTTTTGCACTCTCCGGTGGTATGGGACATTGTGATGGGTTCTTTACTTTATGTTTTTTTGGGTGTACTCTCCGGTGATATGGGATACCGTGGTAAGTTTTTTAATTTATACTCAAAGGGATGTATGTTCACCAACTTGATACTTATGCGGTTGTAAGTTGTATTAGTGTTGCTTTATGCTTTTGGATAAATTACTCCTCATATATGATAGTATTAGTGTGTATTGATATGATATGTCGTATTATCATTCTAGTTGATCATTTATTTTATACAATGATGATGAAGATGATTTAGTTTCAATTCTATACCCTGACTTAGGGATATTATCTTGCTTTATAATATCTTTATATCATAATTTAGCTCCGTCAACCGAAGATGCCTACTGAGTACCTGTGGTTTTGGTACTCATACTATATTTTTGTACCTTTTTGGTGCATACCCGAGTACTAATTGCCACCACTTAGTTTAGTTCATGCAGTTTTGATCTTCCAGAGACTGGGTGGGCTCTTGCAATTTTGAGTCACCCATTTCCCTCTATCCTTGTTCATTCTTTTGTATTCGAGATGGATATGTTGACAATTACAGACTTATGAGTCATATTTCTTATTATTATACTTAGATCCTCATGTACTTATATTACCAAGTCATGGGATTCGTATCCATATTTTGATTGTCTTCTTTTAGTGGAACACTGTTGATTATGATTGTGTTAGTGTATTTAGGTCGAGTGGGCAATTCTACCAAAGTGGCGTATTGTCTTAGCTTTGGTTTACAGTGATCACTTACCTATTGGTGGGTTTTTTCAGGTTCCATCATGACACATGAATTGTGTCGTGACAAATAGGTATCAGATCTAGGTTTCACCGGTATTGTTGGTACAAAAGCAAGTATCTAATAGAGTATTGTAGATTGGACCGTTGATATTTGTTTCCTATATTTTGGAGGCTATGGGACAGTCATAGGAGTCTTTGACTTCTTTCACTTATTTCTTGCTAAGAGTCTGAGTTGGTTAGTAGGATATTTTCTTTACCTTACTCTTTCGCAAATGCCTAGGACACATTCTACAGCTATGCTTGATAAGGGTCCCGAGACTGAGCCCAGGGATCCTACTCCTATTAGAGGAAAACCTTGTGATGTGTTCCCAGTTATGGACCAGGATGTTCCACCTCCCCCAAACCCCATTCCTACACCTGAGCAAGAGATTTCTCTACCACTGCCAGAGTAGGTCCAAGGACCAGCCTAGGCTCCACCAGGTTATATTCTCTCTTCTTTTCCTAGAGACACCTTGTTTCAGCTATTGGGTAATAGGTGGTGCACCCTCTGATGGTGCACAAACTACTAGAGCAGGAGTGCGGCCTACAACTACAATTGTTTAGCTGATGGTCACTCAACTAGCTATTACCTAGCCAACTATGTGTATTGAGGAGCAAAAGATGTTGGGTAGATTTTTGAGGTTGGCTCCACCTAGGTTTTCTAGTGCTCCTGTAGGGGATTTATTTGAGTTTCTTATTGCTTGTGAGGATAAACTTTGTCGTTTACTCCTTGTTAAGACTTGTGGAGTGGATTAAATAACATTTCACTTGGATTTATATGTTCGACACTGATTGAGAGGTTTTATGAGTTCTAGTCAAGAAGGATTTTCTACCCTATCATAGACTCAATTCTTTAAGATTTTCTTGGAGAAGTCTATGCTGCACAACTATCATGCCCCTAATCCCATTGGGGCGGATAGGAACCCATAGCTGTAAAGGCCCATGAGCACCAACCTATGATCCTGCACATCTCATGCATGTAAATATGATAACCAAAGGTTTTGCCAAATATGATACAATGCATCTATGAGAACAACCACGTGGGCAAGCAAAAAATTATATATACAAGACTTGGCCGTTGGGGACACAACATCTATGGGACAAGCCACTAACATGCTTATTATACATTAGTCAAAAAACCCTAAAAGATACATAGACACTTAGTTATGGTTGGTACAAAGCTCCCCTTAACTCTTAACTACTCTACAGTACAAAAATATATAAAACAAACTCGAAGAGCCCCAAATTAAACTGGAGCTCACCAATAGTACTGGGGAGGTGTATTAGCTGAAGTACATATGCCTACAATATAAAATACAAGTCCCTCTTGAGGTACGTATGCACGAAAATATATATTGAATATGAAAGGCTGAAGGTACTACACATGATACAAAAGCTCAATAAAAATTAAGTACATGTTTATAAACAGTACTAGTAGACCACCTTTACATATACTTGTAGGATCAGGTACTTTACATTTTTTTATTCATTTTACCCTTCTTACTTCATAATATTTGTAAGCCATATAATATAAATGGCCAACTGATCAATGGTAAAAATACAAATTGGGATCAACCTATGCTAGGTTTACACCCATGAGTTGCCACCTATGTATAAATAGATTGGGATCGGCCCATGCTAGGATTTTGCAACTGAGCTTCCACCCACGTATAAAGGTATCAAGATTGTCCCATGCAAGGCTTATACCCTTGATCTTCCACCCATTCACATTAAGATTTGTGTTACATAGTTTATTTAGCCTTTGAGATTGTTACTTTGGTGGTCATAACATTTTGGTGCCTTTGAACAATAATATACCAATAAGAGACATGTTAATAAACATTTAATGCAATAACAAAGATGTATAGAGTAGATTGTACACGAATGAAATATTTAGGATCTTAAAGTAACATACAAGTCTTACTTGACTTAAAGGAGAACTCTTGAGACTTGCCAGTGAATGTGAAAATGCATACTTGATAATAAGAATGTGGTGAGGTATTTTAAGATATTAGGGAGGTGGAGCAAGAACGTTAGCTAGATGGGAGATCATATGCTACTACTAGGTATCATTTGTTATGGGAAAACTTTAGAAGCTTACTTTGAACAAAAAGTGCTGGATTTCATGCCAAAGAATACGACATAGTGTAGCCTTACATACTTGGTTGTATAACTTTGATGATAACTCAGTTAACTTCCTACCGTTAGTATCACTTATCTTCAAAAAAGTATATGGTAAAACTAGTATTAGTTACTAGTCAACACACTAGGCTATTTAACTTTTCCAAAATAGTAGATAGGCACTATGCACTTAATTTATCAATCAAGGGTATTATTATAATCCCCTTTATCCTCTAGTTACATCCACATACCATAACGATCCTTTTAAGATCCCTAAAACAACATTGTCTTCATTACACCCTCTAAATGGTATACAAAACAAAATGGTCAACAACATATGCAATAATTAATTCGGTGGTGTACCGTCGCATCTTTCTTCCGATATTTTAATAGGAAATAGTTACACCTTTCTCAAACATTAACCTTGAAGCCCCTAAAACATACACATAAAATAGTCCACAAAAAGCCCTAAATTTCCTTTTATTGTTGGAAATAAATTTTGAACTCATCATCCCTCGAGTTCTTTAATAACATCACATCCATAATTCTTTACCCTAATTAATACATAAGAAGGCCAAAATGGAGCAGTCACCTTAACTCAATTTGATGTACCTTATACTTTTAACTTTAACTCTTCAAGAACTTGAACTTTCCTTCACACGTTAAACAAAAAAATAAAAGAAAAGTATCTTAATAACAGCAAAAAGTGAGCAGGCAGCCTGTTCTATATTCTTCCATGTATCTATATTTAAGTACTTACAACATTTTTTCCTAACCTTCCATAATCTAATTAAGCTAAACCTTAATTTTTTTCACTTACCTTGGCTTGCAAAGATGAGGGTTTCTTCAAGAACCCTAGAAGAGATTTTTAGGGTTGTTTTTATCATTGATAGAAAAGAGAGGAAGCAAAAATTAAAATGATGGATATTGTGTTTAAAATAAGTAAAAAGGACAGCTACATTGGTCTTATATTGAGCCATCTAGAACCTCCCTTATTTACCCCATTTCAGCAATAAATTAGTCTAAATAGGTGATTCTCCTACTTAAGGGTCAAGCAACTTAAAATTTCAAAGTAGGTTATGCACCTACTTGCTTAGTTCTTAGTTGGGATCAATTAAATTGGGCCTTGCAAGATCTAAGTATTGGGCTTTTTTTCTATTTTCTTCCTCTTTTACTTAATTTGAGCCCAAATAAGTATTCTAATAAAGGCCCAAATCTAATCCATGGACTTGGTCTATTAACATGGCTCATGTAACTCAAGTAGGTGACCCACCTACTATCTTAATTAATTCAAGCAAGAACCTCAACAAATTACTCTATTTTCAATTCTAAAACCCTTTAATCTAACTTAAAACTCAAATATACTTTGTCACTTTTACATTAGATTCAAATACCAGCTTACTATTCCAAGTTAAATAGTTGTAGCGATGTTAACTTGGTTGCATCACAATAAAATGTCTGGGCAGTATCTAGAACTCCATCAACACCATCAATATTTGCACAACAAATCTGGTCTTTTACCTATACCACAAGGCAATACCAAGTTCCATAAAAATACAATAAGTACAAGACAAATATAGGGTGTTACATCATTCCCCCTTGGGAACATTCATCCTCGAATATTAGCATAATTTTCCAACCAAAACAAGCCTAAGTTTTTTATTCGTGATATCACATAGTAATTATATATTATATTTACTTGTTGTTTATCCAATTGATCTTCTTGGACTTTCTCTTTGTATTCAAATAAACAGGGGTACTTGGATTTTATTACTTCTTTAGCATCCCATGTGATCTTTTCTACTTAGTGGATTATCCAAAGTACTTTTATAGAAGCTATTTATTTATTCCTTAACTTGTTAAATTGTCGATCTAGAAGAGAAATCAATATTTCTTCACAGTGAAGATCTTTTGTAACTCGTACATCTTCAGTAGGAATAATATGACATGGATCTTCGATGCACTTTTAAAGTATTGAGACGTGAAATACTGGATGAACTGTTGAGATCTATTGGGGTAGCTCTAACATAAGTGTCTTGGCCAAACCTCCAAATAATCTTATATGGGCCTATATAACATGGACTTAGTTTTCCTTTCTTTCCAAATCTCATTACCCCTTTCTTTGGTGATACCTTCAGGAATACCCAATCACTGATACCTTCTTCTAAGATCTATATATGATTTATGTCAACTTTGGGCTATATCCATCTATCATTGGATCACCTTAACCTTTTCCATAGCTTGATGAACAAGATCTAGACCAAACAAGGAAATATTACCCACATCAAACCATCCAATTAGTGATCTACACTTTTTACATACAAAGTTTCATATGGTGCAATTGTTTTTCTTGAATGTTATCTATTGTTGTAGGTGAACTATATAGAGGTAAATGATCATCCCAAATACCTTTAAAATCCAATACACAAGCTCGTATCATATCTTTAAGGATTTGAATGGTACATTCTTCTTGTCCATCTGTTTGAGGGTTAAAAGTTGTACATAAATACACTTATGTTCCCAAATTTCTCTGGAAAGACTTCCAAAAATTAGTAATAAATTGAGCTCCCCTATCTTATATAATAGAGACTAGTACTTTATTTAGTCAAACTATCTCTTTTATATACAATTTTGCATACTCTTTAACTATGTAAGTGGTCCTAACCAATAGGAACTGTGTTTATGTGTTAAGTGTATCAACTATTACCTATATGGAATCAAACCTTTGATATGTATGAGGTAACCATAGACAAAGACCATGTTGTTCATGTCCATATTCTAGATTGGAAGATCTATACATTGCATATTACCCCCGGGCTTTTGGTGCTCTACTTTAACTCTTTGACAATTTGGATATTCGACTACAAATTCTGCAATTTTCTTCTTTATGTCTCCTTACCAATACACTTCTTTCAGATCATGATAGATTTTAGTTGACCTTAAATGGATGAAATACCTTAAATGATGTGCCTCTATCATAATCCTCATTCTTAGCCTATCAACATTAGGCTCACACAATCAGTTTTGGCACCAAAGTACTAACTCTTGTGTAAGCTCAAATGTCTTTGACATACCACATTGTACATTCTCCTTAAGCTATAATAGAATAGGATTTGCATATTGCTTGTTTTTCACTTCAGATACTAATGAAGATTTAGCCACATTATGCACACTAAGACCCTTATCCAGAGTTTGAATAATCAGAACCCCAAGTTGGCTAGTTAGTATAGATGTTTAGTCATCCATTTTCTTTCTGTAGACTGCCCATAATTTCTCACCATAGCCTTATGACTTAACACATTAGCTACCACATTTCGTTTCCCTAGATGATACAAGATATCAACATCATAACGTTTTAGTAGTTCAATCCACCTTTGATGTCTCAAACTTAGGTCTTTCTGGCTAAAGATATATTGCAAACTTTTATGGTCAGTATTTATGTCAACATGAATCTTATACAAGTAGTGGTGCCATATCTTTAAGGAAAATATAATTTCATCTAGCTCAAGATCATATGCAGGATATTTTTTTCATATGGCTGTAATTATCTTGAGGCATATGCAATATTACTTTAACATGCTACATTAACACACATCAAAAATATAATTCTTAATGGATCACAATAAACTACATACCCTTCTGTGCCTTTTGGAAATACCAATAAGTGTATAAAAGTTAATTTATTCTTCAGATCTTGGAAACTCCTTTCACATGTGTCATTCCATTAAAACTTGGATGTTTTGTGTGTTAGCTTTGTTAAATCTGCAAAAATTGAACAAAATATTTCAAAAAACCTTCTATAATAACCTGCCAACCCAAGGAAACTACAAATCTCTGTAGGCGTTGTAGGTCTTGGACAGTTCTTCATAGGTTCTATCTTTTCAGTATAAACCATTATTCCTTCATTAGATATAATATGACCCAAAAATTCCACAAATTTTAATCAAAACTCACATTTAAATAACTTTGTATATAACTTACGATCACAAAGAATATGTAACATATATCGTAAGTGACTGACATGGTCCTCCTTTGATCTTTAATAAACCATAATATCATCCATAAAGATATCACGAACACATCTAAGAATGTCTTGAACACCCTATTCATCAAATCCATAAAAGTTGTAGGTGCATTAGTTAGACCAAAGGACATGACTAGAAACTCGTAATGACCACACCTTGTTCATAAAGGCATCTTGGATATATCATTCTCTTTGAACCTCACTTGATGGTAACCCAACCTCAACTAAATTTTTGAGAAACACTTGGCTCTTTGTAACTGATCAAATAAATCATCAATTCTTGGAAAGGGATATTTATTCTTAATAGACACTTTATTCAATTGTCGGTAGTCAATACACATTATCAATGACCCATCTTTCTCATGCACAAATAACACCGCTGTTTCCCAAGAGGACACACTGGGACTTATGAATCCTTTCTCTAGCAAGTCCTTTAATTTCTCTTTCAACTCTCATAATTATATCGGGTCCATTCTATATGGCGGAATTGAGATTGGTTGAGTACCTAAAACAACATCAATACCAAACTCTACTTCTCATTCTGGAGGCAAACCTGGAAGATCTTTAGGAAAATATATTAGGAATTTGATTTACCACTGGAATAGTTTGAAGAGTTGGTGGCTCCAAATATGTATCATCCACTCAAACAATATGATATAAGTAACGCTTGGAAATCATTCTTTTTTCCTTAAAATAAGAAATGAATTTTCCTCTTGTCTCATCAATACTACCCCACCATTCAAGGACTGCCTCTCTTGGAAAATAGAAATACACCCTCTTAGTTCGGCAATCTACTGTGGCATAATAAGAAGCCAACTAGTCCATACCCATTATAACATTAAAATATACCATTTCTAACTCAAAAAAGGTAATCCATTGTATCATAACCACAAATAGGTATTATATAGTTTTGGTACATTCTTCTAGCTATAATAAATTCACCAACCGGAATAGATACTTTAAATGGCTTAACTAGTAATTCTGGTGTTCTTTTGAACTTTACAGTAACTAATGGAGTGACATATGATAATGTAGAATCCGGGTAAATTAATGCATATACATTATGGAGAAAAATGGACAATGTACCTGTAACCACATATGGAGAAACCTCCAAACTATGTCAATCTGCTAAAGTATATGTACAATTCTGAACTCCACTAGAACTAGTTTCTCTTTTAACACATCTAACATGACCTATAGGATGTAAACCCTACCTAAATAAGGAATTGATGATGAAGATGGAATGGCTGATCCAGTAGGTTATGCCATACCACCTATGCCCCTTTTATGGGCATTCTATCATCATATGCCCTGACATACCACACCAAAATCAAGTATCTTTCCTATACCTACATGCACCTATATGAAGCTTTCCACATTATTTACATAGTTTCCAAGATGGAATTAATTGGCTCATACTCCCTTGTTGTTGATACCCCGCTGCTTATGCAATCTGACTCTCATTTTTTTGCCCAAACTAATTTCCCTTAGACCCTTGAAAACACGATGGAGCACTAGCTACAGAATCAGAAGATAATGGACTAGGTAGTCTATTAGAAAACTGAGGCCTAAAATCTCCTTGGGATTCCATAAACTACCCCATAGATCTGGCCCTTATGGAATACCCTCTTTTAATTCTTGTGTTCTTCTTCTATGCCTATGATCTTCGATCTTTTGTGCAAAAGCTTGTATCCTTGGTATGCCTACGTCTTTGTTCAAAGAAGCAATAGTAAAATATATAAATTGATATGGATCTAATCTATCCATATATAAATGAACTCTATAATCTATAGTAGCTACCACATTAGGAGCATACCTAGACAAACAGTTAAACTAGAGGTTGTAATCCCTCACGCTTATATTCTCTTAGTGAAGATTCAGGAACTGATCCATATAGGCCTCTCTAATCTTAAATGGAAGTCAATGAAGAAGAAATGCCTCTTTAAACTCTTTCCAACTAGATGAGGTGCATCGATTCCCCTTGATCATTTCCAGTCTTCATATCAAAATATAGCTTCCCCTTTGAATCTATATGCTGCTAGCTCAATGCCTCTTTACCTGACAAATGCATAACACTAGAGCCCTTTTTATTTGATCAATAAAGTCTTATGGTTCTTTATTAAGATATGACATGGTTAATGTGGGAGGATCCACTTAAGAAAATCCTGCATTTGTAGGCTTGCTTCCCAATATGCACCACTAGATTTTGTGGTTGGAATATCTTATCCTTGAGCTTTTCCAACAACTATACGAGATAAAAATTGGATTACATTCATTAGATTTTGATCAGTAGAATTAATAGGTGGTCTTGAGGATGTTGTTCTTCCCCGCCTTGCTATTTTTTAGTAGGAGAAGTAGAAGTGGTTTTGATAGAAACTAAGCTTAAGATTCACTTTGATTAACTTGTCTAGGTAAGGACTGACTGGTCCCTTCTCTTGAAGCCATATATACTTCCTTACCTATATTCTTACTCCTTTTAACAAGCATATTTACTATACTAAGAAACAAAAACATATTTAATGGTTAAATATTACTTCGCCTCTAACTTGGGCTCTATTGCACGATCTAAGTTATGAAGAAAAAAAAACAAACCCTAAATATCCCATAACTTCTTATTTATAGATATGATGCACAAAACTCCCATAAGTAAGACTCTACATAGACTCGACTTTATTGACTCCCTAAGAGGACCTGCAATGATACCACACTTGTCACACCCCAAATTCCATTAGGGCAAATAGGTAGCGTTAGTCGTAAAGGACCGAGAGCACCAACCTATGACCCTGTAATTATCATGTATGTAAATATGATAACCAAAGGTTCTACCAAATATGATACAATGCATCAATGAGAATAACCACGTGGGAAAGCACAAAATTATACATAAAAGACTTGGCCGTTGGGGCCACAATATCTAAAGGACTAGACAATACCATGCTTAATTTTACATTGGTATACAAAGCCTTCATAAGATACATAGACACTTAGTTAAGGTTGGGAAAATCCCCCACCTTACTCTTAACTACTATACAATACCAAAATATATAAAACAAACTCGGAAAGCCCCAGATCAAACAGGAGCTCACCAATAGTGAATGGATATCCCTGCTCCTACTGGGAGGTGTATTAGCTGAAGTACATACACATGCAGTATGAAATGAATCTCCCACATGAGACATCAATATGGAAATATGTACTGAATAGGAAAGGCTAAAGGAATTACACATGATACAAGAGCTCAATAGAAATTAAGTGCAACTATGTAAATAGTAATACTAGACCACCTTTACATATACTTGTGGGATCAAGTACAATACATTTTTTTTTAATTTTACACTTCTTACTTGATAGTTATTGTAAGACATATAATATAAATGACCAACTGATCAGTGGTAAAAACACAAATTGGGATCAACCTATGCTAGGCTTGCGCCCCTAAGCTACCACCCATGTATAAATAGATTGGGATCGGCCCATTCTAGTATTTTTCTCCAGAGCTCCCACCCACATATAAATGTATTGGGATTGGCCCATGCTATGCTTATGCCCCTAAGCTGCCACCCATTCAATTAAGATTTGTGTTGCATAGTTTATTTAACCTTTGAGATTGTTACTTTGTTATTCATAACATTTGGTACCTTTGAATAATAATCTACCAATAAGAGACATATGAATAAAAACTTATGCAATGACAAATACATACAGAGAAGATTGTATACTAATGAAATGTTTAGGAGCTAAAAGTAACATATAAGTCTTATTTGTCTTAAAGGAGAACACTTGGGACTTGCTAGTGAATGTAAAAAAGGCAAACTTGATAATAAGCATGTGGTGAGGTATTTTAACACATTAGGGATCAGGATCAAGGCCGTTAGATAGATGGGATATCATATGCTGATACAAGGTATAATTTGCGATGGGAAAGCTTTAGATCCTTACTTTGTACCAAAAGTGTTGGATTTCATGCTAAAGAATATGTCACAGAGTAGCCTTACATTCTTGGTCGTATAACTCTGATTGTAACTCAATTATCTTTCTGCCTTTAGGATTACTTATCTATAATAAAGTATATGTTAAAAATAATATTATTTACTAGCCAACACACTAGGCTATATAACTTTGCCAAAAATGTAGCTGGGAAGTAAGCACTTAATTTATCAATCAAGGGTACAATTTTAATCCCTTTTATCCTCCAATTACATCCACATACCATGCATATTCTTTTAAGATCCCCCAAAACAACTATGTCTTCATTACACCCTCCAAACGATATACAAAATAGAATGGTCAACAACATATGCAATAATTATTTTGATGGTGTAATACCACACATTTTTTATATATTTTAATATAAACTAGTTACACCTTTCTCCAACATCAACCTGGTATCCCCTAACACATACATATAAAATAGTCCACAAAACAACCTCAAATTTTCTTTAATTATAACAACTAATTATTGATCTCATCATCCCTTGAGTTCCTTAATAACAACATATCAATAATTCTTTACGAAAACTCATACATAAGAAGGAAAAAATGGAATAGTCACCTTACCGTAATTTTTTGTAGCTTATCTTTTTCACTTTAACTCTTCAAAGACTTGAACTTTCCTTCACACTTTAAACTGAAGAAGCAATGAGATTTCTCTTAATAACAAAAAAACGTGAGTAGGAAGCTTGTTCTATATTCTTCCATGTATTTATAATTAAGCACTTACAATATATTTTTCTAATCTTCTATGAGATAATTAAGCTAAACCTTAAGTCTTTTCACATACCTTTCTTGCAAAGATAAGGGTTTCTTGTAGAACCTTAGAAGGGATTTTTAGGGATGTTGTTCTTATACTTGATAGAAAAGGGTGAATACTATGTTTAAAATGAGTAAAAATTCTAGATACATTGTCCTTATATTGATCCCTCTAGAACATCCCTTATTGACCCCATTTAAGCTACAAATTAGTCCAAGTAGGTGATGCACCTACTTAAGGGTCAAGCTGCTTAAAATTTCAAAATAGGTTATGCACCTACTTCATTAATTCTTAGTTGGGAACATTTAAATTGGGCCTTGAAAGATTTAAGTATTGGGGCTTTTCTCTATTTTCTTTCCTTTTTACTTAATTTGGGCCCAAATAAGTATACTAATAAAGGCCCAAATCTTATCCATGGACTAAGTCCATTATCTTGGCTCACATAACTCAAGTAGGTGACCCACCTACTAGGTTAATTAAGTAAAGCAATAACCTCAATAAATTACTCCATTTTCAATTTTTAATCCCTTTAATCTAACTTAAAACTTATATATATTTGGTCACTTTAAATTGCATATTCAAATATCAGCTTACTATTCCATGTTAAATAGTTGTATCGATGTTTACTTGGTCGCGTGCACAAAAAATCTCAATTATTACATATACCATAAGGCTATACCAAGTTCCATACAAATAGAACAAGTACATGCTAAATAAGGGGTGTTACAATAGCCTTAGAGATTGATTGAGGTATTAGTTCCCCAGATTGGAGTAGGGTTCGATGAAAGTCATTGAGTATGAGACTCATTTCCATGAGTTAGCCAAATATGCAACTTCTATTATTGATATTGAGTATGAGAGAGTCTTTTTGTTTGTGACTACATTGATACTCGCATTCGGATGGCTACTTAGAGTGTAGTTGTTGTGGGTAGGACCTTTGCTGAGGTTTCAGATCATGCTAGAGTAATAGAGGATATACATTGTAAAGGTCATCATACGAGGCCTATGTACCAGGGAAGATTTAGTTGGAGCCATTGAAGTTCCTAATTAGAGATGGTAGTTCCCATATTGGGTATCCTCTGCATCCATATTTTTAGACTCAAAGTCAGAGTAGTCGACTAGTTCAGGCAGCACTTTAGAATAATTATGGAGGCCTATTTGGTACAAGTGGTCTCCCTAGTATCGGCGGTGATCAGTCTTTGAGAGGTTCATCTATAGGTCATGCTAGATATGGTGGTTACTCTGGTCCAGCTGGATCTAGGAGTTTTGGTTCTGCTCGTGACTCTTGTTTTACTTATATGCTTCCTGGTCATTTTCATAAGATTTCCCTATTTGTGTGATGATGGTTGTTTTAGCCTAGGTTACTACCCTAATTAGGGTAGTTTATCCCTCAGGTTAAGATGGTTCTCATGGTTACAGGGGTGGTTATCAGGGTGCTCGAGGTGGTACTTAGGCAGGTAGGGAAAAAGGTCAGTCCAATTCCTAACCAGGTATCGGGTGTGGTCAGTTATATAAAGTACTACTAGCCACGAGGTTGAGACTTTGGATGTTATGGTTATATGTATGATTTTTGTGTGTCATGAGTCGGATTTTCCTTTATTGGATCCTTGATCTATGTATTCTTATATATCTACTTATTATGCACCATGGTTGGACTTGACAAGTAATTTATTATCTGTACCATTATGCATATCTACTCCTGTGGGTGATTCTTTTATAGTGGATCAAGTATTTAGATTATGTGTTGTGACAGTTTGTGATGTTGATATTTATGTTGATGTTATTATTCTAGATGTATTGGATTTTAATGTGATTCTGGGCATAGGCAGGATATCCCACTATCATGTGGTCATGGATTATTTTGCCAAGATAATTACCTTATCTATTCCTAGCATGCCTTCAATAGTGTGGCAGGGAGCGGTTAGCCATGAGCCGATGGGTATTATTTCTTAGGTTTTTTCTAAAAGACTTATATAAAGGGGTTGCAAGTCTTATCATGCTTAGATATGGATACACGTGTAGAGAGCCCGACGCTTGACTCCATTTCTATTATTTTCGAGTTTCCTGATTTGTTCCCTACTGACCTTCCTGGTATCCCCGTGACCATGATATTGAGTTTTCTATTGACCTTGAGCCTTTAACTAGACATATTTCTTTGGAACCTTACCTTATGGCTCCTGTCGAGCTTAAGGAGCTGAATTCTCAACTTTTGGGTCTTCTTGGTAAAGGTTTCATTAGATTGAGTATATCCCCATGGAGAGCTCCTATATTGTTTGTAAATAAGAAATATGGATCCATGCATATGTGTATTGATTATATGTAGCTTAATAAATTGACAATGAAGAGCTATTATCCTATAACTCACATTGATGATTTGTTTGACCAACTTCAGTGTCCATCCATGTTTTGTAAAATTTATTTAAGGTCCAATTATCATCAGTTAAGGATTCGGCCCGAGGATATCCCAATGACAGAATTCAGGACCCATTATGGTCATTATGAGTTTTTGTTGATGTCTTTCGGGTTCAAAAATGCCCCAGCAGCGTTCATGGATTTGATGAACTATGTGTTCAGACCTTATATAGACTGCTTTATTATTGTGTTCATTGATGACATTCTTGTGTAGTCGAGGAGTTATGAGGATCATGCACAATATTTGAGGATAGTACTCTAGACCTTGAGAGATCATATATTTTTTGCCAAGTTCACTATGTGTGAGTTTTGGCTTGAGTAAGTGTCACTCCTTGGACATATGGTATCTAAAGACGGTATCAAGGGGGACCCAACTAAGATTGGGGCGATTCATGCTTGGGAAAGGCCCTCGTCTCCAACTGAGGTTTGCAGTTTTATTGGTTTTGCCGGTTATTACAGGTGCTTTGTTGAGAACTTTGCTACTATTTCAATCCTAATCATGCAAATTTGATAATCTCCTAAATAAAAAACTTAACATAATCCTCTCCAAAGTAAGTAGTCCTCACATACAAAAAGTGACCAGACTTAGTCATCCTATCCACGATGACCTATGTCGAATCATGCAAATTTTGAGACCGCAAAAGGCCGGTAATAAAATCCATGTTGATCATATCCTATTTCCACAAGGGCAACTCAATCTCTTGAGACACTCCACTCGATCTAAATTTCACAACCTTTACTTACTGACATATCATACACTTAGCCATAAAGTTAGCCACATCTCTCTTCATGTTGTTCCACGTAAATCTCATTAAAGTCACGATATATCGATAACCAGGATAAAATGTATACCTCAACTCATGAGCCTCAGTAAAAATCATTTCTTGCAGCCCATCAACATTCAAAATTCACAACCTACCTTGGTACCTCAAAATACCATCACCCCTAAACACAAAAGCCATGACCTTCTGCTAGCCTACATTAGCCTTAATCTGCATCGAAATAGGATCCAAAACCTATTTCTAGTTCACCTCAACACCAAGAGATGACATGGCCTCTTCTTAAACATCACCCCTGAATCTTTAGAGTCCAAAGGATGAACTCCCATGTTAACCAACTAATGAATATCCTTCACCAATCCTCTTTTCTCCTCATCCACATGAGATAAGCTCCCCATGGAAAACCTGCTAAGAGCATCAGAAACTACATTAGCTTTACCTGGGTGATAATGAGACTCATATTAGTGCTTAAGCAATTCAAGCCACCACTCTGCCTGAGATTCAATTCCTTCTGAGTGAACATATACTGCATGCTCTAATAATCTGAATAAATGTCAACATGCACGCTATACAAATAATGGCACCTATCTTTAATTCAAACACCATAATTACTAACTCAAGATCATGACTCGGATAATTCCTTTAATAGAACTTCAACTGCCTAGAAGCATAGGTTGCAACCTTACCATGTTGCATGAAGACACAACCTAGTCCTACACAAGATACATCACAGTAAACCACAAAACCATCAGTACCCTTGGAGAAGGTCAAAACTGGTGCAGAAGTCAACTTATCTTTCAACTCCTCAAAACTACCATCACAAGCATCAGAACACCAAAACTTCATCTTTTTCTAAGTCACTTTGTCAATAGACAAACAATGGAAGAGAAGATCTCCACAAACCTCTTATAACACTTGGCTAAACCCAAGAAGCTCTGAATATCTATTGGAGTCTTACGTATAGTACACTTCTTCACCGTCTCAACTTTCTATGGATCCACCCTTACCCCCTCACTGGAAACAACATGAGGTGGGAAGGTCACATCATTCAACCAAAACTCACACTTTAAAAACTTGGCATACAATCATTGATCCTTAAAAGTATGAAACACTACTTAGAGGTGATTTACATGATCCTCCTCACTCTTATAATATACCAAGATATCATTAATAAACACTATTATGATTTAATCCAAAAACTACCATAATACCCAGTTCATGAGATATATAAATGTGTCTGGAGCATAAGTCAACTTGAATGACATACTTAGAAACTCATAATGACTATATTGGGTTTGGAAAGTAGTCTTAGGGATATCCGCCTACCGAATATTTAACTCATGCTAACCCAACCAAAGATCAATATTATAGAAGGATCTTGCACCTTGAAACTGATTAAAGAGATCATCAATCCTAGGAATAGGATATTTATTCTTCAGCGATACCTTATTTAAATGTCGATAGTCTATGCACATAAAAAGTTACCCATCTTTATTACACTTGAAAAGTAGAGGACCACCCCATAGAGAGACACTAGGATAAATTAAAACCTTATCAAGAAGATCCTTTAACTGCCCCTTAAGTTCTTCTAACTCGGTCGGAGCCATTTTATATGGGGGAATAGATATTGGATGGGTATACAATTGAACATCAATCCTAAAGTGTATTTTTCTATAATAAGGAATAACAGGAAGATCATCGAGAAACACTTTAAGAAATTTGTTAACCACGATGATAGATTTAAAAAAGGAGATTTCAGAATCAGAGTCCTTAACTCGGAAAAGATGGTATAGGAACCCATTGTAAATCAACTTTCAGGCTCTAAGATATGAAATAAACCTTTCCTTAGGTACTAATGAGCTTTCCCCCTATTCTATTATTGGTTCATTAGGGAATTGGAAACTGATCTTATGGGTCCCATAATCTATGGAACTATAGCATAAATGGAGCAACCCATCCCCAAGAACACAAAAAAAAAATCCACCATATACCACTCTATCAAATCTACCAATTTATCCTTATGAAAGATAGACATCACACAACCCCTATAGACTTTTCTAGCCATGACAGAATCACCTACTGGAGTAGACAAAGAAAAAGAAATAAAAATACTCTTGGGACTAATACCAAAATGAACAACCACATAAGGGGTCACATAAGAAAGGGTAGAACCCAAATAAAGCAGGCAATATACATCTTGAGAGAAAAGTTTCATTTAGCACCTCAATTTTCTGAACCGAAATGCTACACGGTGCTCATGACCCCGAAGGACCACAAGCTAACCCATGACTGATATTTGTACCTATATACTGCATAATATATCATAAAATATGGAAACATGAACATGAAAGGCCATAAGGTTCGAACTGAATAAACGTTTGATAACAAAATGTCTGAAAAAGGTATAATAATACCCAAATAAGTCATAAATACTGAAAATAATGAGATCTGAATATCTAATCTGACATCTAGTCTGAAAGACTCTAACTGAACTGAATATGAAGTTGAAGGAACATGTCTCCAACTAACTCCATCTAGCAAATAAATAGCAAATGTAGCAATAATCATATCATCCTCGAATGAGAAAGACTCACTGCAACCTCTGAACACTGGAATGCTACTACAGATTTGGAGCTCATTCCTATGAACCTATGGTGTAACATAAAAGAAAGAACCATAGCGCAAATCCGTCAGTACGTCTGAATGTACTGAGTATACGAGTTAGGTAGGCTAAATGCAAAGGGTTATATACATGAACAATGTTGACTAATATGAATGTGAGAATACATACATGCATACATAACTGTAACTGAACTCGTGAAGATACTGACTACTGAGTCTGAATACTAATAAAATGAGTGTATTGATACTGAGATACTGAATAGATAAACGACTATTTCTGAAAGTTCAAATTATGAGAAACTATTCTGGTTGACTGTGTCTGACAGTCCTAAAATTGAATACTGATATCATGAATTTTGATAATTGATATAACTGATACATGAGTTCAGAAAATTGATATAACTTTGATGATCGGCCTAACCGATGTAACTGATACTGAGCGACTGTATCTGACAGTCTAAGTTTTGATGGAACTATTTAAGTTCTATTTTATATGGAGTAACTGAATTTAAGATCAGTCCTATATATCGGGTGATCTTTAAGTCTGATAATTTTGATACTGATTAACTATAGTTGAGATTAGTCATATTTAACGGGTAATCTTAAAGTCTATTTATAATGATAAGGATTGATTGTCTCTAACAGTACTGAATCTGTACTACTAAACTAAGTTGACTATACCTAACAGTCCAGAATCTGTAACTGAAACTGTGGGATGTGTTCATCTAACCGACATTACCCAAGCTAAGCTGACTAGGGTCTAATCTCTTCCCTGACTGGAAGGTTGTCAGTACCGCGCCACCAGTAAAGACATCTACTGTGGAGTCAGTCCTAATCTAGAGGTTGACTCCTGGGATCAGTCCTATACATATAAATATACTAACGGGTGACCCCTGAGTATGTCAGTCCTATCTAATGGGTGACATCTCGTACCTACGCTGGAAACGTAGTTTTGGAACTTAGGGATTTCTTCTAGGGATCTCAGTACTATTCTAGTGGGTGAGACCCCATCCCTAGGCTCACTCGGTGCTGAATCCTACTCCCATCTAAAAGACACTGAACTGAATAACTGGGCTAAACTAAATAACTTAACTGAACTGATACAATGGTATTTTTTAGCGGAGCTAAACTCAGTTTACTAAATTCCGATGACTAACAAAATCTACTAAGTTCTTGGGACTAATTGAGAGTACTGAAGTTACTGCGATTGACTGTCAGTACTGAAGTTACAGACTGAGTACTGAGATCACTGAGATTACTAAACTACTGAGACTACTGAGATTTCTAAGTTTCGCCGAGTCACATGACTGACTGATTTCTATAGATCATGGCTTGACTGAGAGTATCATGAAAACATGACATGGCTCTAGGCACACAACTATATTTTTTGGGTACAAGTACCCCTAGGACTCGATGGAAGGAAACTGACACACATGACTGACTTGATCATAAGAGTAGTTTCCATAATCCACAATATAATATATAAGGTATTTCATACTAAGCATGGTTCTCAACAATCTATTTTATGGAAGGGAATTTCATACAACATGTATATACTGTCATAGCTTTCAATATCATGCTCATTACATATTACAACCACAATCCATAATATCATAACTTGGATAATTTCATGAAGTACATGGGTATTCTACATCTTGTACATGAGTGGGTTTTGCAAGTAAGAATAGCATAATTCCATAAGACTAGTTCATGAGTAATCTAACAGTGTTCACAAGACACATTATCAACATGGATGATATTGAATCATAGAGGCCTATCATGAATCCTTCACTTAGTCACAATTTAGCTATAATGCATGATTTCTAGTCTCTTAGGTATATTATCAAACACCTTACATGAAAAACTTAGGCATAGGTGTAAATCATACATTTACTCATAATAAATAATCAAACTTACATGTTTTCAACTCATATGATGTCATAGATTCATATTAACACATAAAGATTCTATTTTGGCATCATTCAATACATAAACATGATTAAACATCCATTCATAACATGCAAACCATAATATATAGTTTTAGAAAAGGGTTCTTGAACTTCATGGACGAAAGGAGTCCATAAATGAACACACACATACCTTAGAAAGGAAACCTTGATGATTTGTTGTGGATTTCTTGGATTGGGAAACTTAATTCTTGATTATCATGGAAAAAGGTTTGAATCTTACTTTTGAGAGATGAGTTTGATGGAAACCCTAATATTGTGGTTGAGAGTGTAAGAGAGGGTTTTTAAGATGCTTAACTGAAGAAAAATGGGAAAAATTATGCCTCTATAGGGTTATAAGTCATGGAAGGTGAAGGAAAATACAAAAATACCCTTATGAAATAATTTCCCAGTTGCTGAAAATCATAGTTGATGACCTTCGTGATAGGGCATCACAAATGTGATAAGCTATCATAAATTTTTTCACTTAGGGGCTGGTTTCTGCCTAAGGCTGATGACCTTCATGATAGGGCGTCACAAATGTGATAAGCTATCATGAATGTCGTCACTTAGTAGCTAATTTCTGCCAAAGGATTACGACCTTCGTTATAGGGCATCACAAATGTGATAGGATATAACGAATGTCGTCACTTAGGAGCTGGTTTCTGCCTAAGGATGACGACCTTCGTGATAGGGCATCACAAATGTGATAGGCTATCACGAATGTCATCACACTGTTTCCATCCTGACATGCTGGAGTAAAATAGGCATAACTCTTTGCTCCGATATCGGATTTAGGCAAAATTTTTATATTTGGAAACATAATTCAATAATATATCTATTGATCGGTTATGATATCAAAAATTCCAAGTATAATGAGAGATATTCTCGTTTGAAGTTGACTATACCAAAATCTTTCTCAAGAATTCAATCGATAAGGAATGTTTTTATTCGTCTGATAGCTGGGAGTTATTTGAAGCCTTAATATACATATAACTTACTCATAAAACTATAAAAGAACCATGATGTACTATGAATAATCTTGGTACATGGTTCTAATATTGGTTTAGACTTTTCAGGGTATTACATTTCAACATACCAGTAATAATGACATCTGGAGATGCCTCAGATTAATAATGGATGGAAATGACATAGAGTCAATTTTGGATAGTGCCAATACTCGAGGTAGAACCCTTTGGTGCTGGAGTTGATGAAGTAGCAATCAAAACCTTATTAGATACAAAAGCAACCTTATCTAGACAGTGTCGCTGCAAATGCCCCAGTTGACCATAATTATAGAACCTATTCATCCCCTTATCACACTGACCATGATGCAACTATAAATAAAATCTATAAAGAGGGTGAGATGGGGTTGACTGAGCTCCACTAGATTGAGACTGGGCACCATGGGCTTTAATCCTACTATTAGTCTCAAAGTGATGATCACCAGATGGCTTAGGATAAGGAGAGCTAGACATAGGTATGAACCAGATTTTCCTCAAGTCCTCTCTTTTCCCCACTGCCTACCATCTCAACCACTACTCTTCTAGTGTCAACCCAGATATAAATATCGTAATTTTTTTCTGACTCTCTCCCATTTTGGCTTGTTTTTTCTTTTAATCTTCAACTTGTTGTATGTATACCATAACCCTTCAGATAACCATGTCATTATTAATACCATGTCCCAAAACAAAATCAAAGAAAACATCCTCATACTCACCCTCATACAAGACACAATCTTTAATGAATTATGAGTTAGGTGGTTGAATCTCAAAGCATACGCCTTCACAGTCATCCTTCCCTGCTTTAAGTTCACAAAATCCTCAGTTTTAACCTCCTTTAACTCATGAGAAAAGAAACAATCAAGAAAGGGACTCAATAAATCATCTCATACACTCGACTCTATATTATTACCCCTTAACTGCTTCCATTGCTCATTCCAATGATAAGATACATCTTTCAAATGGCATGAGACAAACACTACACCCTCAGAATAAAAAACATACATCACCTCAAATATCATTTCCATTTCATCCAAAAATACTTAATGTTCACTCCTCAACCTTAGAGACTGTAAAGGTTTGGGTATTCAACCTCATAACTTTTCCAGACTAATGATACTAGGAAGTCACTAACAAAGTTAGCAGATGAATAGATCGATGGAATTCAGCAAATGTCTCCTTGAGATAGTGGGTCATGACAAAATCAGCCTGAGAAGCCCAAGGATGACTGGTAGGGACTGGTGAAATTCCATGAGGGGTAGTACAGTGAAGACCAAGAAACCTAGACCAGGTCTAAACTCTATAAATAGGGCGAGTTCCATCCATATTATCCACAAGAGAGACAGAGGAGTTTCCATAAGTATTAGATCTTCAAGGAGGCATGATCTGAAATGTGAGCAAACATAGATTAGAAGAGTTTTCAATACCTTAGACTCTATAGCCTAAAAAATAGACTACAAAAAATAAAAACATTCTTGAATTACCCATAGCCTCTCCGTATAAATGTAGCGCACTACACAACCATAAAAGAGATTCTACTTGACATGACTCTATGGATATCCAATAACTATGAACCTAGGCTATGATACTAATCTTTTCATGACCTGAACCAAGTCATAGTCATGACGACTATATCAAGTTATTCAATGATCGGAGATCTCCCCTATTATCCAACCAACCAGAACACAATTTAACTAGCAGCAGATGAGTTTCGAACATACAACAAGATAGAGCTGAGTTCAGAATATATAAAAAGATAGTAATGAGTTTCAAACATATAACAAGATTGAAAAAAATTCTTAACATATAATAGCTTAGATAAATCAATATTAAGAGGGAATTAAGATGCTATTTCCCGAGGCATGGCTAGGGCAAATACTAGTCTTGAAAGATTAGGCTTAGATATGTCTACTATTCTTGAGGGGTTGGATCGAGTGGAAAGTTGAAGGAACTCTCATGTTTCTACTCCCTAGACTTTACCTCAAATGATCAATCCTCCAAGAACACCACCAAATGACATAGACATAAGCCAAGCCAACAAATGTCCTCAAACTTGAGACCTAAATAAGTTACTTCCCTTTTAATTTGATCAAGTCCAATATGAACGACTTGAAATCCAATTTCCTCCCATCCAAGATTCATAAATGAAGCTCAACCTTACCAAATCATTTGACTTAATTGAAACTCCACTTTACCAAAACTGATATATCCCTATAGAGGAGTATTATAGAAAGGAACATGAAAGATATGGAGTCTACAATGATGCTTATATGATGGAAGAGAAGTTAATGGGAAGGCGCAGAGATCTAAAAGGAACCCTCCTTAAAGAAAAGAGGTGGGATATATTTCAGATGATATTGAAGACAAGGCTCAAGATGGAGTGGAAGTCGAGGTTCAAAATGAAGATGTTGGCAGAGATGTGTTACCGGCTCTCATGTTTCTCATGTTTTTGTAGATTGTTTTGTGTCATATCATGTTTTATGGGCTGTTTTGAGTGGTTTCTGTTGAAGTGACTAATTGAATGAGGTGAAGTCATGAATTTGTGGGCAAATTATCATTCAAGATGAAGAGGATGATATCAAAATAATCACAAAAATGGAATTATGGGAGTGTATGTTGGGTCTAAGACTTTGTGTATGCAATTGAAGTTCCTAAGCGGACCTAATTATGCACCAAAAATAAGCCAAACACTATATTTGGATACACTTGATGGGCGTCCATCACTTAAGGGCCTTTTGGTCATTTTTAGCTTATAATTGTAATGTACTATATAAGGAACATATTAGGGTTTCCATTCAATAGTTTTTGACAATGTTGTAAGTCATAAGACACAAAAGAACATAAGTCGTCTCTCCTTTGAGACACCAAACCAAAACTAGGTGAAGAACTAGTATGGAATCACTAGTGATTATGTTTTGCTTGGAAGCATTGATGATTGAGAGGTGGAATCCAATATTTTGACACGTAAGAGGTAGGTATTTTTTGTGTATGGTGTTAAGGGTCCAAGAGTGGAATAAGCTCTTGGGTTCTTAAGATTACATCTTCAATTGTCTATCTATCTATCCCTTTACTTTTAGTGTAATCTTGTTAGTATTTGTAATTTGTAACTGTTTGTTCTTGTTTATAGTGAAACTTTTACTTGTTGTTAACTTCTTGTTGTTATTGTGATTGTTATCTCCATGCTCTTAATATTTTGTGGCAGTTTGGTGTCAAATACACCATTATATCTTGTATTGTTGTTGTTGGTAGTGAATTCGAGGATGGTCACCAAAGAGGTTCTTAGTTTTGTTACACTTGTGAACTGATTTCTGTGGGTGTTTCATGCCTCTCTTGTATTTGTCATATCACCGGGGAATGTGAGTTGAGCTTAGGAAAGATCAAGGATTGTATTACTTCAGCTCCAGTGTTAGCTCTTAATATAGACGGTGAAGGATTCATCGTATTTTGTGATTTTTTAGGTATTGGTCTTGGTTATGTTTTAATACAGCAAGGTCGTGTCGTTTCTTATGCTTCTAGATAGATTAAAGTGCATGAGCATAACTATCCCACTCATAATTTGGAGTAAGCGGTGGTAGTTTTTACACTCATGATTTGGAGGCATTATTTGTATGGATTGCATTACGATTTTATCCAATCATTATAGCCTTCAATATCTTATGACCCAGGGAGAGCTTAATGCTCACCAGCATAGTAGGATAGAGTTTATAAATGACTATGATATTTCCATCTTGTATCATCCAGGTAACGCAAAAGCTATAGCTGATGCCCTGTGTTGCAAGGTAATGAGTATGGGTAGCTTGGCATGCATATCAATTTCTTAGATGCCCATGGCATGGGACATTTAGTCCTTAGCTAATTTGATAGTTCACCTTAATATTTTGGATCCTTCAAGGATTTTGGCATATGTTGAGGTAGGGTCCTCCCTTCTCAAGAAGATTTATGATTGTCTCTACGATGATAGAAAGTTGTGTTTCCTCCATGACCAGGTGGTGAGTGGTGCATTTGAGAGGTATACCATTGATCCTGAGGGTATTTTGACATTTTGGGGTCATATTTATGTTCCCCAATTTGATGACTTTATTTAGTAAATTCTACTTGAGGTTCACAACTCCAGATATTCCCTTAATCCTAGTATAACTAAGTTGTATAGATACTTATGGAAGCATTACTGGTGGGATAGTATGATGAGAGATGTGGTAGACTTTTTAGCTCATTGCCTATTCTCTTAGAAGGTTAAGGTTGAGCATCATCATCCTAGAGAATTGACATAGAGGTATCCTATTCTCGAGTGTAAATGGGAACATATTACCATGTATTTCATTAGTGGTTTGCCTTGTCCTTTTTGTGGTCTTGATGGTGTTTGGTTTATTGTGGATCATTTGATCAAGTCAACACATTTCCTTCTTTTTCAGATGACCTTCTATTCTGAAAGATTAGTATTTATTTATGTTTGGAGATAGTTCAATTATGTGGGTTGCCATTTCTATCATATCAGACTGTGGTTTTGTATTTACTTCATAATTTTAGAGGACATTCCAAGATGAATTAGGTACTCGAGTAGATTTGAGTATAGCTTTTCATCTGTAGAGAGATGGCCAGTATGAGGAAACCATTGAAGTTCTTAAGGATATGGTCTGAGCCTATGCTATGAATTTTGGAGGATAGTTGGATCAACACTTAGCATTGGCAGAGTTCACATACAACAATAACTATTGTTTGAGTATTAATATTGCACCTTATTAGGCTTTGTATGGCATGATATTTCGTTCTCTAATAGGATGGTTAAAGACTTCTGAGATGAAACCTCATGGTACATATTTTCTTCAAGACTCATTAGATAGAGTCAGGCTAATTTAGGATAGGCTGAGAGGAGCCTATAGTAGGCAAAAGTCCTAAGCCAATCGTAGGCTCCTTTCCTTGAGATTCAGAGTTGGTGATCATGTGTTCCTTTGTGTTTTACGCATGAGGGGTGTGATGAGGTTCAAAAATAAGGGTAATATCAGCCCTCGATATATTTGTCCTTTGGAGATTCACTACATAGTTAGCGAGGTGGCTTATAAGTTACCTTTGTCTCAAGATTTTGCTATTATTTATCCAGTATTCTATGTCTCTATGTTGCGTAAGTATATTCCTGACCTATATCATGTGCTTAGTTGGGCCACAGTCCAGTTAGATGAGTAGCTAACCTTGGTGGAGGAGCCCGTGCATATTTTGGCTAGTATGAAAGGCAGTTCCATACTAGAGAGATTCCTATAGTTAAGCCTCAGTGGAAGCACCGCCCAGTGGAGGAGGACTCTTAGGAGATTGTGAGCGACATATAGTCCCAGTATCCTCACCTATTTGATACTTCAGGTATTACTCATTGCCTCTAAAATTCCTTAGTAGTAGATGTTGTAATGACCCTTTAAGTCATTTTTATGATTCCTCTTATTTTTTCCATTAGAGATTTTCCATAGATGTCCCAAGTTATTTAGGACTTACTAGGACTGATAGTATAAACATCGAACAGTTCAGTTGTTTTTTATAAGCATTTCCATATTTAAAAGCCTTCGCTAGTTCCAAATGGCCACCGAGCAAAAACCTTATTATAAGAATATCAGATGTAAATTATAACTTCCACTAGCTTTGGAATATTGATTTTAGGTTGGGTATATATTACGTTTGGGTACCGTTGCACCTAAACTTATTTTGACCTATTAGTTGAGAGTTGATAAATTTAAAATTTGGGTGTGGGGCCTATATTTGGTCAAAGCAATATCGGATGGAAAATCTAACTTCGCAAATGCATCCTGAATGTTAAAATTAGTATGGTTGAATAATTTATTTTCTCGTATTTTATTTTGAATATATCTCGAGGCATTGCCGAAACATGGAATTTATTCAAAGTTTGAGTTATCATCTGGTGTAGCAAAAGGTACTGCAATCATGGAGGGTGTATCTCAATCGTGATGCCTCTATCGTGGCCCACGTACTTGTAATTACGTGAATTGCAAACCTAGGAAGGGGTATTTAAATGCCTTTTTAGTCTAGAATTGGCTATTTTGCTATTGCTTTGAGTTCCATAAAACCTAATAGAGTGTGTTGTCTGAAAATTGAGTCATGGGTGTTTATTGGGAGCTTGAATAAAGTGCATATTCATGATTAAAAATTAATCTATAGTATGATTCATTCATTTATAGTGTTGAACTCTTGATTATTTTACCCAAACCTCCAAATGGCTTGAGGGTTTGATTTTAACCTAAATATGCTTGAGTTGCACCTATTTTTTGAGGGATACAACTCCTTAATGGAATTTGAATAATTGGTTGGTCTTGGAAACTCACTTTGCATATATGGGACCCACTTAGGGGTTTTTTGTGTCATTTTGGACTCAAAACACCATGGTGCAATATGTGTATTGATATTCTCGTAATAATGAATAAATTATGTTTTGAATAACTTGGCTCATTGAAAAAGCTTCGAGGAAAAGGAGATTGAAGGTTATTAGTTCATGAGATAGATTTGGATTTGAGGCAAGTTATAATTACTTCTTGTTATATTGATCTTTATTATAGTGTGACTTTGATTTCTTGATAAGATTGGGAGAGGTGTTAGGTGTTGAAATGGTTTTAGATATTTGGGATTAGTTGAGCGACTTGCGCTATTGAACTCATAATGTGTGATACTTGACTTATAAATTAGAACTTTGGTTAGCTGGACTTTTTGTCTCATGTATAGAATGAGAATGCACTAGTTGTCCTAGTTTGATGGGAGTGACCTTGTCACTCATATTAAAGAGTAAGTTGACTTAGTTGTGCATGGTTGTAGAAATTGACCTAGATTCTTTGGATGGATTAAAAGTAATACTTGAGGGAGAATTGTACCATATAAGTAGTGTGGATTGATAAACCTCTATGTAATACCCCGATCGTTCCTTAAGTCTAAATCCATCTTTTGAGTATATGGAAATGACTTCCAAAGTGAATGATGATTGAACCGTGTAGAATTTCTCTAATTTGTCTTGTAGAGCATTGAATAAGCTTTCCATTGATACCAAATTTGCCCAAATCCGACACTCGAGTGAAAAGTTAGAGTCATTTTAGTGAGACAGTGTGCCACCTAGCACTTTTGCGCATCGCGGAGCCAGCCAAAATGGCAATTGTCATTTTCCAGTGAGCCTTCACAATATTGGCGCATCGCGCCAAGGTCAATATTAGGATTATCAAATTCCAGTGCACCAATGCGATTCCACCGCATCGCGGTGCCCTTCTAGGTCACAACCAAGGTGACAACGCAATTTCACCGCGTTGCACCACTGAGCAGTTTCCCAATTATCCAAATCCAGTGAAGGTCTGTGATCCTGGAGCGTCGCGCTAGGGACAAAAATCGGGCTCCAGTTCTAGAATTTGCTCAAGGGTATTTTGGTCTTTTCACCCGTTCTTACCCTCTATATATTTATCCAAGTAGAGAAGAGAAATTCATTTCTCTCTAATTTCTTTCCAAGAACATTCAAGAAGCTAGGGTTTTCTCTCAACCCAAAAATCCAATCTTCTCCAAGAAAATTCAAGAACCTTCCATAAATACCTTTAAGTGGTTCAAGATTTAAGATATCTAATTCAAGGCATCAGGAAGTTTAGCTCAAGAGTGCGAGAAAGAAGTTCCAATCAAGTTTCTTCATCTAAAAAATCCTAGTCAAGGTATGTGGGGCTTGAACAAGAATATCCTTTCATTCTTGTGCCCAAAGAATTGATTTTTACTATTGGAATTTCATGATCCTTGCAAGTGGGTTTACACCCAAATTTCTTTATTGATGATTTATGAGATTTGAGTTGAATAAGTTTGATATTTATGATTATTTTACCATCACGTTTCTTAAATTTAGAATTTACGCCATGAGTTGAATATTGTCATTATGTGTTGATGATTTCTAAGCGATTTAAGACAAGTGTCATTATTTATGATTTTCCATAAGAAGTTTGACTATTGAATATATATTGATATTGAGATTGAGAGTCAAGAATGAGTTCTATGATGTTTTCTTGAAGTTTCAGTTACTTGATATGATTTGATAAGCAAGTGTACTTGATGATGAGAAAGATTATTTTGAGATTGGGTCGAGTTAGGAATCTACTAGTTGATTATAATTCACAGATGAGATATATTTATGATTTTGGTCTCTATGATAGACCCTTGAGTTGATTGAGGTGGATTTCCTAACGCGTTTTGAGCTGAGTCTGGAAGGAGTATTTAGCACTAAGCGGGAAGTGTGGGTTCAATGCATCCTACTTCCCCAGAACTACGTTCCACCGTAGGATTGAGATTTGAGGGACAAAGTGTCGAGTTTGTGATCACAGACATGAGTTTGAGGTTGTACTCCCTGGCAAGAGTATAACGCTCCCGCCAATGTGGGGTTCCTTCTTTAGGAGGGAAAAATGATGTACTCCTTAAGGTCACATGGTTTATATCGGTTATAAGAAACTCCCAAGTCCATAATAGTCTAAGTTTCTTGAGTTACCGAGTCACTCTAAGTCATGAGTCAAAGAGTCTGAGTTGAGTCAAATGATTTATGAGATTTATGATGCATGTGTTACTGTTGATGATTTATGAGAAACTATATTACAGTTTAATTCAAGTGAAGAGAGTCATTATTAACAGCATGCATGATTTTATTTTACACTTATGATATTATTTAAAAATATTGCATACACCCCCACATACTCAGTACATTCCCAAAGTACTGACCCATATATATAGATGTCTATGTGCTATATTTTCTAATAATGTAGGTACAAGTGGTAGCGCACATACCATATTCAGTCAGTTTCCAGCTTCCAGTCAACAGGTGATGAGGCCTTTTGATTCAAGGGCTTGAGTTAGCTATACAGTTTGAGAAGTATTGTATTTTCTTATTTTAGTCGTATTGAGCTTTGATAGTTGGGAGTCATGACTCGGCTATCTAAAGTCAGTACCAGTAGAGGCTTCATAGACAGTCAGTAGAAGTTGATGTATTCAATTTCAGTTTCATTTTGTAAAGGTAGAGTTCTTATCTTGTAAAGTTCATAATTGTATTGATCAAGTTCAGAGAAGTCTATGTTTTCGCTGATTTTATATAGATTTAAACATTTTATTCAGTCGCTTATGAGTTATGCCAGTAGGAGGGTTATCTTGGGGTCACTTATGCCCCTAAGCACCATGTGATGTCTTGGGACCCAATTTCGGGGCATTACACTCTAAGATATGAATTAGATGTCTTAGCTTAGTCTCGGGTTAAAGTTAGACTTGAAGAGGAAATTTGGGTTATTAGAAGTGCAACTTGACCCACCTTAAGCTTGGATTATGTAGCTTCATTAGTGAACTAGATACTTTTTAAAATCATAGAATGTGCCTTTGGTAATATGATGAATAACCCCTGTAAATGGTTAATTCATGATGATGGTATTGGTAATGATGTGCAAGATTAGTTGCTAGATTATTGATAATTCTTGGATAGAAGTGAAATGTCTTGTAGATTGAACCCATGACTATGCTATCATATAGGACTTGGATTACATTATTACTAATATTATGTTCAATCCTAGTAATTAAATTAATGTTGGTGCTAAAAATCCTCTTGTGCTAATAATGTGAATTATGCTAATAAAAAGGGGCTCTAGAAGGTATAAACTATGGCTTTGTGTTTTACCATGCTAGTGATCTTGTTAATCCCAATAATGCATTTAGTGTCCATACCATATAAATATACTTGTTCATGAACCTATTAATATATAGTGTTGATAATGAATGGTGAGGTATGGTGGTATGTCTCTTCTCGCTTCTATTTCACTCTATCCCTCATGGGACTTGTATTTATTATTGATTGCATTACTTATATATGTGTTGATGGTGTGATTGTGCTCGATGATTCCAAAGGATATATTAATGTTATGATGATTCCCGACAAGTCAGGAGGATATAGGGATGATATAATGATGCCCGGTGATTCTGAAGGATATACTGATGTTATGATGATGCGCACTTTATTCGGAGGATATATTGATGATATGATGATTCCCGGTGATTCCACAGGATATATTGATATTATGATGATGCCCGACAAGTTTGTAGGTTATGTTGATGATATAATGTTGCTTTGCAATTCTAGAGGATATATTGATGATGTGATGATTCCCGGTAAGTTCAAAGGATATACTGATGATATATATGGTAAGAATATGTATGCTTGTGTACAGATTGCCTTCATGTGACTTCATTCGTACGTTCTTTGAGGGTGTGATGTTATTCTTGGTATTGTCGGTTATAGTTCTTTAGTTCTAATCTCTTCCTAAGCGGAGTAACTAATGTTACTGACAAATATTAAGTAAAAGTAGACTTAGCCGAATAATTCGTTATGATTAGTTGATAAATAGAATCTTGTGTAGAATTCAAAATTCACCCAGTGGGTATACTTATCTTGAATAAAGGGATTAACTAAGGAATATTTTATATTAGAGTAATCTATGTGGTAACTAGTGGTCTATTAAGCGATTATTTTATTTGATGGCTAGAAGTCTAGAGTTCTTGTTGATGAACCTTGTTTGGTTGAGATGTGGTAACTAGAAATTATGGTTGTTACGTGGAAAATGATGATAAAAGTTTAGCATCGGTGATGATTAATGATATCGATGAGTAGGTTATGATGTCTATTATCTAATAATTGAGGATTTGTCTATTAATGATTCTAGATAATAAAGGATGTTAATGGTTAGATAGATAAGAGTTTGAATGAAGATTAGTGGTCTTTTGCTAGATTGTGACTAGTGCGATTATGATGGCTAGAATTGTGTTTTGGATAAATGACATCTATGGACAAGTAGTGAACCTTTACTAGATGCTGGATGTTGGTTATTTCGTGAATAATGTTTAGATGTCATCTCTCTAAAAAGGATAATATGAAGATTCGGTTAGGATAATAATTAGAGGTGATTGATGACTTGTGAGTTAGTGGTTTATTAAAAATCATTGGTTTGCTAATAATTAGTAATTATAGCATAGTGATGAGATTGACATCTCTATGGAGATATATATGATATGGGTATTAGTACCTTGGTATATGTTAGTTAATTGTGGTAATGGTTGATGAATATAATATTTGGCAAAATGACTGTTGATGGGAAATGTGGAAAATCATGGAAAAGGAGAAGTTAGTTCTATATCTATTTATGTTTCTTTATTTGATCCTTTGATTCACTCTCTAGTGGTATGGGACGCCGTAATGGATTCTTTACTTTATGTTCTTTTGGTTGTACTCCCCGATGGTATGGGTCATCATGGTGAGTTCTTTTACTTTATTCTCTGATGGACGTATGTGCTCCAACTTGGTTCTAACGTAGTTGTAAATGTCATTAGTGTCACTTTATTCTTTCGGATCAATTACTCCTTATATATGATGGTATTGGTGTGTATTAATATGATATGTTGTATTATCGTTCTAGTTGATCATTTATTTTTTACAACAATAATGAAGATGATTCCAGTTCAATTTTGTACCTTGACTTAGAGATATTATCTTGCTTTATATCATCTTTATATAATAATTTAGCTCAGTTGATTGATGATTTCTACTGGTGCCCGTTGTTTTGATACTCATACTATACTTTTGTACCTTTTTAGTGAAGACCCAAGTACTATTTGCCACTGTTGAGTTTAGTTTGTGTAGTGTTGATCTTTTGGAGAGAGGGTGAGCTCTTGGAGTTTTGAGTTGCTCATTTCCCTTTATCCTTGTCCAGTCTTTTGTGTTCAAGATGGATGTGTTGATTATTATACACTTTTGGGTTGTATTTCTTATTATCATACCTACATACTCTTATACTGATATTACCAGGTGAAAAGATTGTTATCCATATTTTGATTGTCTTCTTTAAGTGGAACACTGTTGATTATGATTGTGTTCGTGAATTTTTGTCAGTGGGCAATTCAACCAAAGTGATCCATTACCTTAGCTCTGAGTTACTGTGTTGGCTTACCTAGCAGTGGATTTTAGTAGGAGTCATCATGAATCGTGAATTGGATGGTGACATATTATAGGTCACGTCATGACACTTGATGACTGGTACGAGTCATTGCCTAAACTCGTAGGCTAGGTAGTGACTTAGGGAAGCCTTCACTAGTTTGGTCACAATTCACACCCTATGACTCATGAACTGACCTTAGGTTTGTAGGGTACTAGATTTACTCAGGACAGAAACATTGGCTATTCCACTTGTATTATCAGGAGTACCTCCCTAAGAATCGTGACCACACCTTACGACTCCTTAGGTGCAAGTCGTGGCCTAAGAAGTTAGCTCAAAACTCAGAAATTTCGAAGGCAAAATTCTGGGGTGTTACATTCTCCTCCTAGATCATTCGTCCTTGCATGATGAATCAAGGCATCCATTACCACTTTTGTAAGACAAGAATGCAATCACAAAGCCATTAATAAATTTAGAAAACAAAATAGTAGGAAAACACATACCTTAGGCATGATTATCCAACCTGGAGGAAAGGATCAAATATTTGGACTCCATGTCCTCTTCAACTTTCCAAGTAGCTTGTTCAACCTTATGGTTCCTCCAAAGGACCTTCACCAAAGCTACATCTTTAGTCCTCAAGCGAAGAACTTTCCTATCAAAAATATCAACTGGAACTTCCCTATAAGATAGGGAATACGAAATACCAACTCTCTCAAAAGGTAGGACTATAGAAGGATCGCCTACACACTTCTTCAACATCGATGCAGGGAAAACTGGATGAATAGAACCAAAACTCAAAGGCAAATCAAATTTATAAGTATTGTTTCCTACTATCCTTAAAATTAAGTACACCCACATAGCTAGGACTGAGCTTCCCCTTATTTTAAAACCTTATCACTCCTTTCATGAGAAATACCTTCAAGAACAACCAATCACCAACTCAAACTCCAACTCTCTTCACCTCACATCCCTGTAGGTCTTCTTACGACTTTGAGTAGTCTTATGCCTATCTTGATCACCTTCACCTTTTCTATGACTTGGTGAACCATTTCCGGACTGAACAATCTAGTCTCAGCATCCTCAAACCACGAAATAGGATATCTACATCTCCTACCATAAAAAGCCTCAAAAGGAGCCATCCCAATACTAGAGTGATAACTGTTATTAAACACAAACTCAATAGAAGGCAAATAATCCACCCAATTGCCTCCAAAATCAATTGCTCAAGCCATTAAAATACCTTCCAAAGTCTTAATGATCCTCTCAGCTTGTCTATCCGTATGAAGGTAGAATATAGTGCTAAGGTAAAACCATATGCCCAAGCCTTTCTGAAACGAATGCCAAAAGTGCGACGAGAACTGCGTACCTCAATATGACATAATAGAAATTGGCGCACCATGCAATTTGATAATCTCCTAAATAAACAGCTTAGCATAATACTCTCCAAAGTAAGTAGTCCTCACATACAAAAAGTGACCAGACTTAGTCATCATATCCACGATGACCTATGTCGAATCATGCTAATTTTAAGATCGCAAAAGGACGGTAAAAAAATTCATGTTGATCATATCCCATTTCGACAAGGGCCACTCAATCTCTTGAGACACGCCACTCGATCTGAATTTCTCAACCTTTACTTACTGACATATCATACACTTAGCCACAAAGTTAGCCACATCCTCTTCATGTTGTTCCACATAAATTTCCTTCAAGTCATGGTACATCATCGTCAACCAGGATAAACTGTATACCTCGACTCATAAGCCTCAGTCAAAATCCTTTTTTGCAGCCCATAAATATTCGAAACGCACAACCTACCTTGGTACCTCAAGATACCATCACCCCTAAGTAGAAAATGCTTAACCTTTTGCTACTCTACATCAGCCTTAATTTGCATCGAGATAGGATCCAAAACCTACTTCTCCTTCAACTCAACACCAAGAGATGACTTAGAAACTTCTTAACTATCACCTTCCATTTTCGACGAAGGGACAAACTCCCATATTAGCCAACCGATGAATATCCTACACCAATCCTCTTTTCTCCTCGTCTACATGAGATAAGATCCCATGGAAAATATGCTAAGAGAATCAGCAACCAATTTAGATTTACCTGGGTCGTAATGAAGACTCATATTAGTGCTTGGGCAATTCAATCCATCGCTCTACCTGAGATTCAATTCCTTCTGAGTGAACACATATTGCAAGCTCTTATAATCTGAGTAAATGTCAACATGCACCCTATAAAATAATGTCGCCAATCATTAATTCAAACACCACAGTCGCCAACTGAAGATCATGAGTCGGATAATTCCTTTCATGGACCTTAAACTGCCTAGAAGCATATGCTGCAACCTTACCATGCTGCTTCAAAACACAACCTAGTCCTATACAAGATACATCACGGTAAACCACAAAACCATATGTACCCTTGGGCAAGGTCAAAACTAGCGCATAAGTCAACTTATCTTTCAACCTCTTAAAACTACCATCACAAGCATCGGAACACCGAAACTTCATTTTTTTCTGAGTCACTAAGTCAATAAACAAATAATAGAAAAGAAGCTCTACACAAACCTCCTATAATACTTGGCTAGACCCAAGAAGCTCTGAATATCTAATGGAGTCGAGGTTCTAGGAAACTTCTTCACCATTTCAACTTTAGATGGATCTACCATAATACCCTCACTAGAAGCAACATGACCTAGGAAGGTTACATCATTCAACTGAAACTCACACTTTGAAAACTTGGCATACAATCGTTGATCCTTAAAAGTCCGCAACACTACTCAAAGGTGACTAACATAATCCTTCTCACTCTTATAATATACCAAGATATCATTAATAAACACTATAAAGATCTAATCTAACAACTACCAAAATAGCTAGTTCATGAGATCCATAAATGCGGCTGAGCATTAGTCAACTTGGATGACATAACTAGAAACTCATAATGACTATATTGGGTTTGGAAAGTAGTCTTAGGGATATCTGCCTACCTAATTATTTAACTAATGATAGCCCAACCAAAGATCAATCTTCTAGAAGCATCCAGCACCCTGATGTTGATTAAAGAGATCATCAATCCTAGGAATAGGATATTTATTCTTCAGCGTCACCTTATTTAAATGTCGATAGTATATGAACATCAAAAGTTACACATCTTTATTACACATGAAAGGCAGAGGAAAACCCCATGGAGAGACACTAATATAAATTAAAACTTTGTCAATAAGTCCTTTAACTTCTCTTTAAGTTCTTCAAACTCGGTCAGAGCCATTTTATATGGGGGTAGAAATAGGATGGGTATCCGATAGAATATAAATCCTGAGGTGTATTGTCCTATCATGAGGAATACTAGGAAGATAAACAAGAAAAACTTTAGGAAATTTGTTAACCACGGGGATAGATTTCAAAAAGGGACTTTCAGAATTAGAGTCCTAAACGTGAACTAGATGATATTGGCACCCTTTGAAAATCAACTTTCAGGCTCTAAGATACTAAATAAACATTTCCTTAGGTACTATGGAGCTTTTATCCTAATCTATTATTGGTTCATTAGGGAATTGGAAACTGATCTTATGGGTCCTATAATCTAGGGAACAATAGCTCGAATGGATCCAACTCATCCCTAAGATCACTCAAAAATCCACCATATACAACTCTATTAAATCCACAAATTTATCATTATAAAAGATGGACACCACACAACCCATATAGACTTTTCTAACCACGAAAGAATCACCTACTGGAGTAGACAAAGAAAAAGAAATAAAAAAGTCTCTGGACTAAAACCAAAATGAATAGCCATAGAAGGGGTCACATAAGAAAAGGTAGAATCCAGATCAAGCAGACAATAAACATCATGAGATAAAAGTTTCAACATGCCAGTAATAATGACATCTGGAGATGACTCAGATTCCTAATGGATTGCAATGGCATAGAGTAAATTTCGACAAGTGCCAATACTCGAGGTAGTACCATTTGGTGCAGGACCTGATGAAGTAGAAATCAAAACCTTATTAGCTTCAAAAGAAACCTTAGCTAGACAGTGTCACTACAAATGCCTCAACTCACCATAATTATAGCACCTATTCCTCCCCTCATCACACTAACCATGATGCAACTATCTACAAATCTATAAAGAGAGTAAGGTGGGGTTAACTGAGCTCTACTAGCCTAAGACTAGGCACCTTGGGCTTTAAGCCTACTATTAGTCTAAAAGTGATGATCACCGAATGGATTAGGATAAGGAGAACTAGCCATAGGTATGAACTAGAGTTTACCCAAGTCCTTTTTTTGACCCACTGCCTACCATCTCAACCACTATTCTTCTAGCGTCAACCCTGAGTTGAATATCTAAATTTTTTGTTCTGCCTGTCTCCCATTTTTGATTGCTTTTTCTTTTCATCTTCAACCTGATGCATATACACCACAATCCTTGAGATACCCATGTCATTATTTAATATTAAGGCCTAAAAATCAAGTACCAAGTCCCGAGACAAACTCAAAGAAAATATCCTCATACTTACTCTCATACTAGACACAATCTTTGACAAATTATGAGATAGATGGTGGAATTTCAAAGCATATGCCTTTACAGTCATCCTTCCCTTCTTTAAGTTCACAAACTCCTGAGTTTTATCCTCACTCAACTCATAAGGAAAGAACTAATCAAGAAAGCTACTCAATAACTCATCCCATACACCCAACTCTACATCATCATCTCTTAACTGCTCTGATTCCCCATACCAATGATAAGCTACATCTTTCAACTAGTATGTGACAAACCCACACCTTTAGAATAAAAAAAATACATCACCTCAAATATCATTTCCAATTCATCCATAAATACTTGATGTTCCTCCTCAACCTTAGAGCCTGTAAAGGTTTGGGTATTCAACCTCATAAATTTTCCAGACTAATGATACTAGGAAGTCACTAACAAAGTTAGCAGATGAATAGATTGATGGAATTTAGCAAATGTCTCCTTGGGATGGTGGGTCATGACAAAATCATCCTGAGAAGCCCGAGGATGACTGGTAGGGACTGGTGAAATTCCATGAGGGGTAGTATAGTGAAGATCAAGAAACCTAGACCAAGTCTAAACTCTATAAATAGGGCAAGTTCCATCCACATTATCCACAAGAGGGATAGAGGAGTTTCCATAAGTATTAGATCTTCAAGGAGGCATGATCTGAAATGTGAGCAAACGGAGATTAGAAGAGTTTTCAATACCTTAGACTCTATAGACTAAAAAATAGATTTCAAAAAGGGACTTTCAGAATTAGAGTACTTAACGCAAACTAGATGATATTGGCACCCTTTGAAAATCAACTTTCAGGCTCTAAGATACTAAATAAACATTTTCTTAGGTACTATGGAGCTTTCCTCCTAATCTATTATTGGTTCATTAGGGAATTGGAAACTGATCTTATGGGTCGTATAATCTAGGGAACTATAGCTCGAATGGATCCAACTCATCCCTAAGATCACTCAAATATCCACCATATACAACTCTATTAAATCAAAAAATTTATCATTATAAAAGATGGACACCACACAACTCGTATAGACTTTTCTAGCCACGAAAGAATCACCTACTGGAGTAGACAAAGAAAAATAAATAAAAAACTCTCTGGACTAAAACCAAAATGAATAGCCATAGAAGGGGTCACATAAGAAAAGGTAGAATCCAGATCAAGCAGACAATAAACATCATGAGATAAAAGTTTCAACACGACAGTAATAATGATATCTAGAGATGACTTAGATTCCTAATGGATTGCAATGACATTGAGTCAATTTCGGCAAGTGCCAATACTTGAGGTAGCACCATTTGGTGCAGGACCTGATGAAGTAGAAATAAAAACCTTATTAGTTTCAAAAGCAACCTTAGCTAGACAGTGTCGCTACAAATGCCTCAGCTCACCATAATTATAGAACCTATTCCTCCCCTCATCACACTGACCATGATGCAACTATCTACAAATCTATAAAGAGGGTAAGGTGGGGTTAACTGAGCTCCACTAGCGTGAGACAAGGCACCTTGGGCTTTAAGCCTACTATTAGTCTAAAAGTGATGATCACCGAATGGCTTAGGATAAGGAACACTAGCCGTAGGAATGAACTAGAGTTTCCCCAAGTCCTTTTTTTGACCCACTTCCTACCATCTCAACCACTATTCTTCTAGCTTCAACCCTGATTTGAATATCTAAATTTTTTATTCTGCCTGTCTCCCATTTTTGATTGCTTTTTCTTTTCATCTTCAACCTGCTGCATATACACCACAACCTTTGAGATATCCATGTCATTATTCAATATTAAGGCCTTAAAATCAAGTACCAAGTCCCGAGACAAACTCAAAGAAAATATCCTCATACTTACCCTCATACTAGACACAATCTTTGACAAATTATGAGATAGATGGTGGAATTTCAAAGCATATACCTTCACAATCATCCTTCCCTGCTTCAATTTCACAAACTCCTGAGTTTTATCCTCACTCAACTCATAAGGAAAGAACTAATCAAGAAAGCCACTCAATAACTCATCCCATACACCCGGCTCTACATCATCATCTCTTAACTACTCCCATTCCCCATACCAATGATAAGCTACATCTTTCAACTAGTATGTGACAAACCCACACCTTTAGAATAAAAAAAATACATCACCTCAAATATCATTTCCAATTAATCCATAAATACTTGATGTTCCTCCTCAACCTTAGAGCCTGTAATGGTTTGGGAATTTAACCTCATAACTTTGCCAGACTAATGATACTGAGAAGTCACTAACTGAGTTAGTAGATGAATAGATTGATGGAAATCAATAAATGTCTCCTTGGGATGGTAAGTTAGGATATCATCTACCCGAGAAGCCCAAGGATGACTGGTAGGGACTGGTGGAACTCTAAGAGGGGAAGTAAAGTCAAGAGAACAGACCCTAGAACAGGTATGAAATCCATAAATAGCGCGAGTTCCATCCATATTATCCACAAGAGGGATATATAAGTTTCCATAAACATCAGATATTCAAGGAGGAATGATCTGAAATACGAGCAATTGTAGATTATAAGAGTTTTTAAGACCTTAGACTCAATAGCTTGAAAAATAGATTATAAGAAAGAAAAACATTCTTAAATTCTCCATTGCCTCTCCCTTATAAATGTAGCGCACTACACACCCATAAAAGAGACTCTAATTGACATGACTTTGTGGATATCCAATGACTATGAACCTAGGCTGTGATACTAATCTTGTCATGACCTAAACCAGGGAATATTCATGACGACTATCTCAAGTTCTTCAAGGATCAAAGACCTTTCTTATTTTCCAACTAACCAAAACAGAATATAAATAGAAGCAGATGAGTTTCGAATATACAACAAGATAGAGCTGAGTTTTGAATATATAACAAGATAGTACTGAGTTTCAAACATATAATAAGATAAAACAAAATTCTTAACATTTAATCGCATAGATAAATCAATACTAAGAGGTATTTAAGAATCCACAACATAACCAACCCATACGTAGTCCGCAAAAAGCCACTAAAAAACCAAACATCAACCTATGTTGGGATATTCCCTTGACCATAACAAAAAAATCTCCAAAATAGTCTAAGACATAAGTAAAGACAAGATCATTAAATGAGGGCCTTTCAGAGAATGAGAGTTCACCACTTAAAAGCTGACTCACAAAAAATTCATAAATCACTTACAACTATGCAAGGATATAGAAGTGTCTTTATACCCTTGATCACGTGGGGATACAACATTTGAGGATGGTGAGTGGGGAAATGCTAGTATGTAAATTATGGAATGGATAAAATAATGCCATGATCCATCAGTATAAAATCATTCCAAAATCATATACACATAATCATATACACATATAAATATATAATATACCAGGATAAGGAATAAGGTTTTACATGAAAGTTAAAAACATTAACCTGGACTGTGTATATCAAACTATCATCTATAGCTATGTTCTATATGGGTCCAACTCTCACCCTGCTAAAAGGGTCCTAATATGTGTTAATAGCATGAATTAAGGAATCGAGAAAGGTTGGGGAATCCACGGTCCTTCGCCAATCTAGGGTACAAATATAAAAAGTGTATCACAAGCACACGATCATCAACACTCACGATGACAACATGGGTTTCTAGTATTAGTCCCTTGGAATATCAACCTTCACAACTTAGCTACACAACTCCTTTACGACTAAGTAAAGCATTTGTAGATTCATGTTTATTAAACTATGTACCATCTCGTAAGTCACCTACCTTTGGTATCTTCATAAAAATTATTCTTTTAAGATAATAGAATATGCCATTTTTATTGACCATTAACTTAGGGGAATACACAATCCCCATGGTCCAATTATTCACTAACTTAGGTGAATCTACAACCCCCATTGTCCAATTATTTGCTAACAAAGAGGAATCCATGACCCTAAAGGTTCAATCCATGACCCTTCTCCAAACCACACAAATTGACCCTTAGATGCTAAATCCCTTGAAAACCCAATTTGTTCTTGCTTGGAGAATTAGAGAGAGTTTAAGAGTAGTTTATGATTTTATAAGTAATGAAAATAACCTTTGTATGTTTTATGGTTGGGGTTTATGATTGGGGAAAGAGGGAATTGAACAAAGTACCCTAAATTTAAAGTGCATGAAATTGGTTGCCAGTCGCTAAGGGTCACGTCACAACTCATGATGAATGGGTGCTATTCGCTGTCTAGACTCTTAGCCTATCAATGACTCAGGGCATCCTTCACTATTTTGGTCATGAGTCACACCCTATGACTCGTTACCAGACCTTTTAATTCTTAAGGTCCTACTAGTACTTAGGATAAAAATATTGGCTACTCCACCAGTATGGTGATGAGTCCTTTCTTGTAGATCATGACTGCACCTTATGACTCGTGAGGTTCCTGTCATAGCCTGGGAAGTAAGCTCGAAACTCAAAAATTTCATAGACAAAAATCTGGGGCATTATACTTTAGTTTGACGAGGAACTATACTCTTAGTGGTGGATATTCTAATGACTTGATTCTATGAACTTTCTAATTTTTATGGGTTTCGACCATTTTACCCCTCCCTATGGTTGCTATGTATTATATTTGAGTTGTGGGGATAGTTGGCATAATTTTTGATGCAATAAAGAAATATTTGTGCGAGTTTAAGGTTTTTAAAGGTTGGGAAGGACTTATAGTTAACTTAGGTCAACATTTGTAATTCAATGCGTTGGATTAAAAAATAGACTGTTCCTGCAATTTTGAGAACATCGATTTTAGGTTGATATTATGGTTGGTTTGATTTTATGATTTTTGGACCTTATTTCGACCCTTGGTTTGGAAAATTATTAAATTGGGCTTACGTGGTCAATTTTTGAAAACAACCTATTTTTGAAAACTTTATGTCATCTTTCAGTCTGGAATGTAGAATTTAGTCTAGTAGTATATTTTTTTTTCCTTTATAGGATTTCAAATGAATCCTGAGGTCTTAAACTCAACTTTACATTTTAGCAAAGTTGCTGATGCAACTATATCTGGTGTGGCCGCTTTAGCGGCCAAAGGACTACTAAAGCGGTAGTCACTTATGTGACCCAAGTATCGCTTAAGCAGGCCATGCCAACTAAACAACTACCTCTAAAGAATACTCTTGACCGTTTTAGTAGAAGGGGAACACTTTAGAGACCTACCCCTTTTGGGTAGACAACTAAAGTTATTTAGTGCTTAAGCGATGACTGCTTAAATGGTCATTTGATAGCTTCAACAGTCATATCTAGGATAGTATAAAAAATTCCTTTCTGTATTTTTCTTTCATTTTTTAGACTTTGAGCTTTGGGTTGAGAGAGTTTTGGATGGTTTTAAAAGTGGAATTTGGGAATTTTTTCTCGGAAGGTCAAAAATATTTTTTCTTTGATTTAAACCCTTTTTAAATTTGTTTTTTACTTGGGTTTTATCCTATGTCTTCCCTTAACCATGGATAAGGTTTTATAAATAAGTATTTCAGTTGTACCCTTTCATTTTGAAAACCCTTTTCGGGAGTTTAATTTTACCCCTACTTAAGAGTGGGCAATATAGGTATTGTTGGCTTTCTTTCATAAGTAGATTCTATGTTTCTATGTTTTTGTTGATTTTGACGCCATTCAAGTAGGGAAATCTCCACATTGAAAGGCTTTATTCTTAGGCTTCATCATCACGATGAAGGTTATGTCTTAACTTTCTTTAGACTAGGTTAGGTAGTTAGGATTTATGTAAAAGCATGCTATGGGTATGGGTAATAATCATGGAGACCATATTTAAATAATATTATTATTATTGTGTGCCTGTGTGGAGGCTTCTATTGCTGTTGGTGGTGGCTTGAGATGATATTTATGGTGTGTGACCCGTGTGGGGGTCTTATCTGATATTATTAGCCTTGTGTATGTATTTGGTTGCTTTTTTCATGATAGAAATATCTACTTTGGGTTTAAAATGATATTAATGATGTCTTACTTGTATCTTAACACTAACAATTCATTTACTTATTTGAAATCATGGATGGTATACATATAGAGTGGATTCTGAGCTCTTGTGTAGACATGTTGAATGGATTTAAGATTTTATTTTGGGTTTGATTGTGAGCCTTACATCCTTATTTCATGCATGCATTCATCGGATATTGGTACATGGTGGTTACTTATTTTTTATAGAAATGAGATACGTTTACAAAAACTTTTGTCGTAGCCTCTGGGTCAGAGAAGAGATATCAATATTGATATTAGGATTAAGCATTGAGAAATTATATGGGTTGCAAATCCCTCATTGTTCCTACTTGGAATTGCTGAGGCTCGGTAGGTGTATATGGAGTTTATGTGATAAAATCAATCATATCACATCATCATCATTACCATCCTTATTACATTTCATCTATTTATTCATCTTTGGTGTTTTGTTTATATATTTCATCTGATGTATGTGTATTTTGTTTTTTTACGTACCTATTTTCCCGCTTATGTACAATATTTAGAACTATTAGTGGAGTCGATGTAAGCTACTATTTGGGACATTTTCTTCTTGTAGGTGACATGCTTATAGTGTGTATTTATTTACCTTGTTTTCCACATTTCTCAATCGGTCTATGATACCTACTGAGTACAAGTGAACCATACTCAGTTGTACAGTATCCTTTTAGTGTAGATTCAAGTATGAGTGCATCGCGTGGTAGATGATATTATGCATCAGAGTTTGGAACTTTCAAGGTATTTATAACTCTATGCTTTTAGAGTCGACCTCTAACCACATCCTATCTAGTAGATTTCTTTATTTATATTCAGATACAAACTTGTAGTTTTTGGATTTTTGTTGTATTCTTCAATTTTAAGTTGTATTCAGTTTGTTCTTACATAGTGACACCGTGTTTTAGTATAGCTTAAGGTATCTATTATTATTATGTCTTCCATTATTATTGTGCATGCATGGTCTGACTTCGTTCTAGAAGTCTCACCTTGAGTATTGTGTTATGATTTCTTATTACATATTAATTTAGGTGATTGGCTAACTTGTCTTGTCTTAATCGCAACAAGTGTCATCATTACCTTAGTTTTTTGGTTATGACATAGGAGAAAACAACGATTGCAAACTTTAGATCATAAGTTACGTAATTCTTCTCATGGCCCTTAAGTTGTCTTGAAGCATAAGCAATGATCTTAACATGTTGCATCAACACACACCGAATAACTTTGAAATCATCATAAAATATAAAACCATCTGAACCCTCTGGAATATTGAAAAGTAAAGCAAAAGTGAGTCAAGATGTTAACTCCTAAAAGTTTTTCTTAAAAGCCTCAAATTATTAATGCTTGACATTTTTCTAAGTCAACCTTATTAATAGAAAAACTACCAAAGAAAACCTCTCAATGAACCTAATGTAGTAACCAGTTAAATCCAAAAAGGTCTTGATGTCTGATGGAGATATGGGTCTAGTCTAGTTCTTTATTGCCTAAGTCTTTTGAGATTCTACTAGAACACCCCCACTAAACACAACATGCCTAAAAGTGCAATTGATTTTAAGCAAAACTCACAATTTCTGAGCTTGCTAAACAACTGATGGTCCTTACGAGTATGCAACATAACTCTCAAATGATCTATGTGTTCCCTCTCACTTGAGAGTAGATAAGGATGTCATCTTTGAAGACAATGATAAGCATATCCAAGTACTATTTGAATACTTTATTCGTTAAACCCTAAGGATGCAGAAGCATTCGTTTGTCTTAAAAGCATAACTATATATTCCCATTGACCTATATTGAATTTTGATGGTTGTATTTAAGATGTCACATTCACTAACTCTGAGCTGATCATAACCAGAACTGAGGTCAATCTTAGAGATATAGTTGTCACACTAGATATGATCGAACAAGTCATTAATCCTAGGGATGAGATACTTATTCTTCATAGTGACCTTGTATAAATAGAAGTTTCTGATACACATTCGAAGAGAATTATCTTTTCTTCACATAAAAAAAACAGGAGCATTCCTGAGGTAAATGCAAGGATGGATAAATAATTTATCTATGAGGTCTTTCAACTACTCTTTCTATTCCTTAATCTTATGTCAATCCATTCTATAAGGAAGAAAAAATATGGGATGTGTACTTGTAAGAATGCCTATCCAAAAGTAAATCTCCTGCTCATGAGGGACTCCAGGTAAATCCTCAGAAGATAAATCTAGAAACTAATAAACTACTAGAACTGGCTATAGAGATGGGCACTCAAACTTAGAGTTTTTAACCCAAAATAAATGATAAATGCAATATTTAGAAATCATTTGTACATCCTTAGTGTAAGAGATGAATCTACCTATAGGCATAGTAGGATTACCCAACCATACTAAAACCGACTCACTTAGAAACTGAAAGATTATGACTCACATTCGATAGTCAACTGAGGCATAAAAGCAATGTAATAAATTAATGATAAGAGTTAATTGAAGTTTGTTATGTCAAACTAAACTAAGTCACCTATAATTACTCTATGAAGGATTGACACTAGGAAATCTCCATATACTTGTCTGGCTAAAAATGTCTTAAGGACTAGAGTCGAAATAAAAAAGTGTTCTAAGAGTTATTTAGGACCAACCCTTTATTTAAAGGCAAAATATGGAGTTATGACCGACATAAAATACCTGGGTCTAATAAAGCCTGCACATCATTGAAAATACCAAAAATATACCAATGACCACATCTAGTATGCTCTCCTTATCCTAGTAAGGTAGGAGTGCATAGAAGAGATTTAGGACCTGACCACCAAAAGTACTAAAATATGCACCCTACTGAATGACGCAACCTGTTGGGGATGCTAATCAAGTACACTACATATGACTACCTTTATTGTTTCCCATTTGTGTTGAGGGGCGATCGTTTAATTATTGACCAATATATCCATAACAAAAACATCCCTCCGTACCTAACATGCTCTCCATTATGTCATTCCTACCACACTTCTTGCATGTCAAATAATTAAAATCCATGTTAATAATCCTTTAACACTTCGAGCTCGATGTTTTATTCGTCTACTTATTCCTAAGTCTAAGAGATGGAGCACTAGTTGATGAAGGTTCTAGAGCTATTGAACTCTACTAAAATTATGAGCAACTCAAATACTAGATCTCTGTTGATAAAACTCAAAGTTATCGATCCTTGCTCTCTTATTCTCTCTTACGCACTTTCCTTTACTTTGCTTCCTTAATTTATTGGGCATGATTCTTAAGTTGGGAAAATTCATATCTCTAACAAGCATAGTTGTTCTATACTCTTTAATCATCAAATTAGAAATATCTAAAAAAAACATACTGTAATACTCTTACACTTTAATCACCAAATTAGAAATATCTAAAAAAAACTTATTGTAATGCCCCGAGAGTACACCCTGGGTGTCATACGGCGCTTATAGTCTCGAGGGATCACAATCTAACCCTTGAGCTAGTACCTACTGTGAGCACTGATTAAAACTAGTAACAAAATGTCATATGTGGATTTTAACTGAGTAATGCCATAAGGTTTGAAGTAATAAATCTGATAAAATCTATACCAAAACTTATAATAATGATAAAACATCTGACAATGACAACTGAAATCTGAGAACTAAAGGTCTGAAATATTCCAAACCCTTATTGACTAAGAGTTTGTAACACCCTGGATCTAGTACCCAAAATGCTACACGGTACTCATGACCCCGAAGGACCACAAGCTAACCCATGAATGATATTTGTACATGTATACTGAATAATATACTGTATGATTATGGAATCATGAACTGAAAGGCCATAAGGTTCAAGACTGTAACATAACTGATAAAGATATAACATCTTAATGGGGTACAAATTACCTAAAACAAAATTGAAATCACATGATAGTCTGAACAAGATTGTCTGAAAAGCCTCTAACTGACTGAACTATCTGAATGAGGAGTTGATGGGACATGTCCCCAACTAACTCCAACTAATAAATTACTTAATGAGATAATAAATAAATGATCATGTCCTCGAGAGATGAGGACTCAATGCAAATTCTGACTCCTAAAATTGGAATGCTACTGATGCTCAGGAGCTTGTGCTTCTGTACCTATGGTATAAGACACCATATCTCAAATGCATCAGTACTTTGAATGTACTAGTATGCATGTGGGGTAGGCTGAATGTATGGGGTTCATATGCATGAACAATACTAGCTAACTGACTAATATGAATGTAGGAATACATACATGAATACATAGTAACTATATCTGAAATCGTGATAACATAAATTTTCTAATAACTAACATGGATGATAAATGAGTTCTGATGACATGAGGAACTATATCTAATAGTCCTTAATCTCATGGAACTAGCTGAGTTCCATACTGAATCTGAGTTGACTGTATCTGACAGTCCTGAATTTGGTAGAACTATCTGAGTTTTATTATAGAGACTAAACGACTGCATTTAACATTCCTAATTTTGTAACTAAAATAGTGGGAAGTAGTAATCTAACAGACATTCCCCAAATGACGCATTATAGCTGAATTGGGGTCCAATCTCTGTCTTGATTGGAAGGGTGTCAATACCGCTCCACTGTTAAGGACAACATATGAGTGACCCTCAACTAGAAGGTTACTCTAATGAGAACAGTAGGAACCCTCAACTAGCAGGTTAAGACATTTCATCTACCCTCAACTAGAAGGCATGATGTCTTAACCTATGCTAGCTACTTAGTTCTTGAATGGAAAGATTGCCCCTAAGAATTATACCCTCTACTGGCAGGTGAGTTCCTATCCTTGGGTTCACTCGGTGCTAATTTTTACTCCTATCTGAATAGAAACTGAACATGGGTTACTAAACTAAACTGGACTGAGTTAACTAAGTTCCGTTGACTGACAGAATATTACTGAGATTACTGAGTTTTCCTGAGTCATGAAACTGACTGAATTCTACTGAACATGGCTTAACTAAGAGTATATTGAAAACATGACATTAGCTCTAGGCATACAACTAAATTGTTGGGTACAAGTACTCCCAGGACTCGATGGAAGGAAACAGACAAAGCTTGACTTTCTTGAATACATGACCAACATTAACAATCCTAATATAATAAGTTCGGTATTTCACAAAGTACATGGTTATCATACTATCTAACATGGATGGGAATACTTATAATCATATCATAATATCATGTTCTATTATCATGGGCATTCCACCAACATAAACATTTCACAATGATGGCATGGAAACCATATAAACATAAAAGGATGACAAACATATCATATTTAGTTTACGTTTTGGGCTATAAGGCATGATTTCTACTCTTCCAACATTTTATCAAACACCTTTCATACACAATTTAGGGAATAGGTGAAATCATCAAATTACACATCATAAGCAACTAAATTCATGGATTTTAGCTTGCCTATTAAAATAATATAAAAAAACACACAAAGATTCCAACATTGAAAGCAATCAACGTCAACAACATTATTACAAATAACCAACAACATAAATACCATGATTTATAGATAAAACAAGGTTCTTGATCTTCATGGATGGAATGTATCCATGAATGAACAGAGTGCATACCTTGGTTCGTAAATACATAAAGATTGATGAATCTTGAGAGGTTTTTGAGAGAAGAGAGTATATTTTAGGATCCTAATAGATGAATATTATGTTAAATGGATTAAATAGGTGTGGGAAAATGACCATTTTAACCCTGGATGCATCTTTTAATTTCAGTAAAAAAAAATTGAATTGTACCCCTGGCGCGACGCGGCGCTATCGCGCCGTGTCACTAGAATTTGACAATTGGGAAACTGAGGGATGGTGTGACGCAGAGCCATCACGTTGCAACTTTCTTTGTGACCTGGAAGTTTGGCACGACATGGGGGAAATCACGCTGAGACACTGGAAAAGGACAAATTCTATTTTAGCTTTTGGCGCGGCTCTTCACTGACCAATATGGAGTTGTTTTATTATGGGAACTTGAAATAGACATAACTACTTACCTGGTTATTATATTTAAGCAAATCTTATATTGATGTAAAGTGGATTCATCTTTCAAAGAAAGCTTCTAACCTTCGTGGGACAAGTTTAAGCTAGGAAAAAGTATGGGGTATTACAATATCTCCGCTTGAGAATATTCATCCTAAAATGAGACTAAGAGTGAGGGGAGAAGATAACCAACGTACATACTGAACATGAATACTTAAATATGATCTCATGACTGACATGACTGATAACTGAATATATCATACTGGACATGCATATTTGGTGCATGTGTAACCGATTCATGAATTCATGATTGAGTGTCCTGAGGAACTATGTTTCTCACAATGAGAATCCATATTTGATGCATAATTATATAACTGAGTTTATACATGAATGCATGACTGATTATGCAATGGTACTTGATACCAAGTTTGTGATGAACACAGACCATGAAACGGAGTAAGCTTAAGGAGAACTGTTACCTTGAGCTTGATCTGAGTTGGCGAGGAAAAGTTGAGGATACTTGGTACGCATGTCTGCCACTATTTCCCAAGTAGCTCCCTCGATGGACTGATTTCGCCAAAGAACCTTAACTGAGGCTAGATCTAAAGGAAATTCAAGCTCATAGGATACCTTGCCAAAGTTACTGAGAATCTTTTAGGGACCAACATATCGGGGACTGAGCTTTCCCGTCTTGACAAATCTCTTCACTTCCTTCATGGGAGAGATATTTAGATAGACATGATCACCAATCTCAAACTTGAGATCTTTTCTACGAAGATCTGCATAAAACTTCTATAGGCTTTGAGCATCCCGAAGTCTTTCTCTTATCAACTAGACTTTTTCTAAGGTTTCGAATACTAAGTCAGTCCTATAATTGAGGCCTCACTAACTTAAAACCAACCGATGGGAGATCTGCACCTTCTATCATAGAGAGCTTTGAATGGAGCCATCCAAATACTGGAATGATAGTTATTGTTGTATACAAACTCAATCAAAGACAAATGGTCATCCCAACTACCCTTGAAATCAATTTCACATGCCCTTAGCATATCTTCTAGGGTATGAATGATCCTTTCTTCTTGACCATCTTTCTGAGGATAAAAGGTTGTACTGAGATGAACTTAGGTACCAAGATCCTTTTGGAATGCTTTCCAGAAATGAGATGTGAACTGGGTACCTCTATCTAACATAATGGATAATGGAACACCATGCAATCTGACAAAATCTTTGATATAGAGTTTGGCATAATCCTCGGCTAAATAAGAGGTATAGATTGGAAGGAAATAAGTTGATTTGGTTATCCTATCTACAATCACCCAAACTGAATAATTCTAATGACGAGTTCGAGGAAAACCCATCATGAAGTCCATTTTCACTTCCTCCCACTTCCAAGTAGGACTACTAAACTCCTGCATGGACCCACTAGGATTCTGATGCTCTATCTTAACCTGCTGATATGCAGAGTACTTAGCCATAAACTATACAACATCTCTCTTTGTCCCACTCTACCAATAGATCTCCCGTAAGTCGCGGTACATCTTTATGTCCCCAAGATGAATATAGTAGAGCACACCATGATCTTCTGCAAGAAATTGCTGCCTTAATTTACCAACACCTGGAATACACAGGCGACCCTGACAATGCAATACACCATCTTCCCCTTTGGAGAGGACCTCTGCTTTCTGATCCTTAACTGAATCTTTTAACTTGACTAAGTTGGGATCTCTATCTTGCTTTTCTTTCGCCTTGGAAACTACAAATGATTCTGAACTACCCTAAACCCACATATCACATTGTTCTATATCGACTAAGCGAACGCCTAGTCTAGAAAGATGATGGACTTCCTGGGATAGCTTTTTCTTACTGTCCTCAACATGAGCAACACTACCCATACACAGTTTACTAAGAGCATCGGCCACTATATTGGCCTTTCTCGGATGATAAAGGACACTCACGTCATATTCTTTCAAGAGCACTTACCACCTTCTCTGACAAAATTCAGATCTTTTTGAGAAAATACATACTGAAGGCTCTTATGATCTGTGAAACCATCTACATAAACACCGTATAGATAGTGCCTCCATATGTTTAAGGCAAAAACTACGGCTGCTAACTCAAGATATTGAGTAAGATAATTCTTATCATGAGGTTTAAGTTGTCTGGAGGCATAGGATAGGACCTTACCATGCTGCATAAGGACAGAACCCAAGCCTACTCTAGATGCATCACAATACACCACAAACACATCTGGACCATTTGGAAGGGCTAAGACTGGAGTTGAGGTGAGTCAAGTCTTCAACTTCTGAAAACTCTTCTCGAAAGGACTTGACCACTAAAACTTGACTTTCTTCTGAGTCAATCTAGATATAGGGGATTCAATAGAAGAAAATCCTTCAACAAACTATTTGTAATATCCAGCCAGACCCAAAAAACTCCTGATATCTGATGGAGAGACAAGGCGAGGATAGTTTCTTAATTCTTCGATCTTTTGAGGATCAAACCTAATGCCATCACTGGAAATGATATGGACAAGGAATGCTACTGACCTTAGAAAAAACTCGCACATACTAAATTTGGCGAAAAACTGATGATTTCTGAGAGTCTGGAGTACAATTCTGAGATGGTCTGCATGATCACACTCACTGTGGGAATAGATCAAAATATCATCTATGAAGACTATGACGAATATGTACAAGTACTTCTTTAACACACGGTTCATCAAGTCCATGAAATCTGCTGGGGCATTGGTGAGACCAAAGGACATGACTAGGAATTTGAAGTGACCATACCGGGTACAAAAACTATTTTTGAAATGTCACATTCTTTGACTCTGAGATGATGATAACCGGATCTGAGCTCTATCTTGGAGAAATAGCTATTCCCTGAAGTTGGTCAAACAAGTCATTGATTCTGGAAAGAGGATACTTGTTCTTGACCTTGACTTAATGAATTGACGGTAAACTATGCATATTTTAAGAAAACCATATTTCTTTCGCACAAATAAGACTGGTGCACCCCACGGGGAAACATTTGGTATGTTGAACCTCTTATCTAAGACATTTTTTTCTCTTTCAATTCCCTAAGTTCTGTTGGTGCCATTCTATATGGCGGAATACATATAGGCTGAGTATCAGGAAGAAGATCAATACCTAAGTCTATTTCCCTTTTGGGAGAAATTCCTGGAAGATCTTTGGGAATGACATCTGAATACTCATTCACTACGGGGAATAATTCTAGACCGGAGATTTGAAACTAGCATCCTTAACTCGAACAAAATGATAGACACATCTCTTGGATATTATTTTCCATGCTCAAAGGTAGGAAACAAGCTGACCTCTGAAAATGGATACACTACCCTTCCACTCTAGGATGGGTTCATTCAGAAACTAAAATTGGACTATTTTGTTTTTGCAGTCGACTGTGGCATAGCAAGAATGAAGCCAATCCATGCCGAGAATGACATCAAAATTAGTCATCTCTAATTCGACTAAGTCTACTGAAGTGACCTTTTTAAATATCATAACTGGGTAGTTCCTTTATACCCGCTGGGCTATGATGGTTTTACTCACTAGGGTAGACACTGAAAAAGGCTCTGCTAGAATTTTAGGACTGGTTTGGAAATCGCCTGCTATATAGGGAGTAATAATAGATAGAGAAGATCCTGGGTCTAGCAAAGCATAAACATACACATGAAATATTTGTAACGCACCCTTAACCACATCAAGAGAATTTTCCTAATCTTGCCAGGATTAGAGAGTATAGAGTTTATTTGGGCATTGCCCACTTGTAAAACTGAAGGTGGCACCCTGCTGATTTAGGCGACTGACTGAGCTGAGGAACGGTTCTGTTGACCCTGCAGACCTAACTGCGGACAATCTTTAACTCTGTGGCCTAGCTTGCTACACCCAAAACAAGTATCACTACCAGCTCTGTAAGTACCCTGGTGGTTCTTGCCATAAGTCTGACAAAGAGGATAGGTGCGGGCACTGCTAACGCTGCCCTGAGACTTAGAGCCTAGTATTGTATCTTTGTTACCCTCTATGAACTTAGGAACTAGAGAACTGGCTGAAGAAGGAGTTGGAACTGATTACTTAGGACAAAACTAAGAACAGTTTCCTCCGTCTGATTTAGGCTGAGCAAAGTTGAAACTATCTGTCCTTGCTCTCTTATACTGCTTTTCCTATATATTAATATTTTGCTCCTCTATCTGTTGAGCATGAGTCATGAGCCTGGATAAAGTCATGTCACTATTTATCATGGCGGATCTGCACTCATTAACCACACTATCATTCACCCCTGAAATAAACTTAATCATCTTGGCCCTGCTATCTGCAGCGACATGAAGGGCAATCTGGCTAATTGAGTAAACTTAATAGAATACTCTTTCACCTTCATGTTGCCCTACCTGAGGTTGATGAATTCTAACTCCTTAGATTCTTTAAGCTCCAGGGGAAAGAATCTATCAAGAAAACCAGAAGTAAACTCATTCCACTCAACAGGTCCTGCATCAAGTGCCCTTTCTGACTTCCACTGCTTAAACCAAGTGTGAGAAACATCCTACAACTAATATGCAGTTTGATTAGCACTCTTACTAGAAGTAACCCCCATTATGTCTATAAAATTATGCACCTGATCTAGGAATTCCTGAGGGTCCTCATCTGACTTAAACTTGAGAAAGGTGGAGGATTTATTTGGGTGAAATCCTGAATCCTGACTGCAGCTGAATTGGCCACTTGATTGGATAGAACGATAGTTGGTCATTCATTCTGAGAAGTTACACAATAAGAAAGAGTAGTAAACGCATCCCTAAACTCTGCATGAGAAATATGTTCACGCAAAGGTTCTTTAGGCTGCGGGGCTGACTGATTACCATTTCTTCTTTTAGGAGGAATGTTCAGTAGAAAAAAGGGAGAATCAGATTAGACTGAGAAATTGACTTGAGATTATGCTCACTGGCACGACATGAATAATGAAAGAAGGGAAACCATTCCTAAACATCTTATAGCCTCCTGCACATAAATGTGGCGCATAACACACCCATGTACAAAATGCTACTAGATGTGGCTTTCAGAATTCCTAGGACTCTATTAAACCTTAGGCTCTGGTACCAAGTATGTAACACCCTGGATCTGGAACACAAAATGCTACACGGTGCTCATGACCCCGAAGGACCACAAGCTAACCCATGGCTGATATATGTACTTGTAGACTGCATAATATACTATATGATTACGAAAACATGAACTGAAAGGCCATAAGGTTCAAGACTATACCATAACTGATAAAGATATAACATCTGAATGGGGTATGAATTACCCAAAACAAAACTAAAATAACATGATAGTCTAGAAAGACTCTAACTGACTGAACTATTTGAATGAGGAGTTGATGGAACATATCCCCAACTAATTCTAACTAATAAATTACTTAATGAGATAATAAATAAATGATCATGTCTTCGAGAGATGATGACTCACTGCTAACTCTGACTGTTGAGATTGGAATGTTACTGATGCTCTGGAGCTTATGCTTCTGAACCTATGGTATAAGACAACATAGCACAAATGCATCAGTAATTTAAATGTATTGGTATGCATGTGAGGTAGGCTGAATGCATGGGGTTCATATGCATGAACAATACTAGGTAACTGACTAATATAAATGTGAGAATACATGCATGAATACATAGTAACTATATCTGAGATTGTGATAACATGAATTTACTGATAACTAACATGGATGATAACTGAGTTCTGATGACATGATTGACTATATATGATAGTCCTGAATCTTATGGAACTAGCTGAGTTCTGTACTGAATCTAAGTTGACTGTATCTGACAGTCCTATATTTTGTAGAACTATCTGAGTTTTATTACTGAGACAGAATGACTGTATCTGATAGTCCTGATTCTGTAACTGAAACTGTGGGAAGTAGTTATCTAACTAATATGCCCCAAATGATGTATTATAGCTAAATTGGGGTCCAATCTGTGTCGTGATTAGAAAGGTATCAATACCGTTCCACTGGTAATGACAACATGTGAGTGACCCTCAACTAGCAGGTTACTCTAATGACAACAGTGGAAACCCTCAACTAGAAGGTTATGCCACCTAATCTACCCTCAACTAGCATGTATGATGTATCAACCTACACTAACTATGTATTTTGGAATATAAGGATTGCTCTTAAGAATTACACCCTGCACTGGGAGGTGATTTCCCATCCTTGGGTTCACTCGGTGCTAATTTCTACTCCCATCTGAATAGACACTGAACATGGGTTACTGAACTGAACTGGACTGAGTTAATAGAGTTTTATTGACAGACGGAATATTACTGAGATTATTGAGTTTTCCTAAGTCATGAGACTGACAGAATTCAACTGAAATGGCTTGACTGTGTGTATCTTGAAAACATGACATTCGCTCTAGGTATACAGCTAAATTATGGGTTACAAGTACCCCCAGGACTCGATGGAAGGAAACTGACAAAGCCTGACTTTCTTGAATACATGACCAATATTAACAACTTATTAGTTGGGGATTTCACAAAGTACATAGTTATCATACTATCTAACATGGACGGGAATGCTTATAATCATATCATAATATCATGTTCTAATATCATGGGCATTCCAACTATATACATATTTCCCAATGATGGCATGCAAACCATATAAACTTAAGAGGATGACAAGCATGTCACATTTAGTTTATGTATTGGGCTATAAGGCTTTATTTCTATTCTTCCAAGAATTTTATCAAACAACTTGCATGCACAATTTAAGGCATAGGTAAAATCATCAAATTACACATCATAAGCAACTAAATTAATGGATTTTATCTTTCATTTTAATATAATATCAGAAAAACACACATAGGTTCCAACTTTGAAATCAATCAACGTCAACAACATGATTACAAATAACCCACAACATAAATACCATGATTTATAGATAAAACAAGGTTCTTCAGCTTCATGGAAGGAAGGAATCCATGAATAAACACTGTGCATACCTTGGTTCGTAAATACACGAATATTGACGGAGGAAAATTCTTGATTTTGAATCTTCTATGAAAAGTCCTAGGTTGTTCTTGAGCGGTTTTTGAGAGAAGAGAGTATATTTTGTGTTCCCAATAGATGAATCTCATGTTAAAGGCCTTAAATAGGGGTGGGAAATTAACCCTTCTAACCCTGGATGCATCTTTTAATTTCAGTAAAATTTTCCCGAACTGGACCCCTGGCGTGATGCGGTGCTATCGTGTCGTGTCACTAGAATTTGACAATTGGGAATCTGAGGGATGATGTGTGGTGGAGCCATCGCTTTACCACTTCATTTTTGACCTGGAATTTTTTTTCCATATGGGGGAAATTGTGCTGAGACACTGGAAAATAACAATTGACATTTTAGCTTATGGCGCGGCATGTCACTGACCAATATGGCGTTGTTTTACGATGGGAACTTGAAATAGTCATAACTTCTTATCTGGTTATCAGATTTAAGCGAATCTTATATCGATGGAAATCTTATTGAATTTTCTACATGACAAAAAAGTGATAAACTTAAAAATTCCACATGTACAAAAGTGGATTCATCTTTCAAAAAAGCTTCGAACCTTTTAGGGACAATTTCAAGCAAGGAAAAAATATAGGGTATTACAGAGTTGATGGGATAGGCCCCAACTAACTCGAACTAACTAATGAACTAAAAGAATGAAAGTAAATATATTTTTTCCTTGAAATATGAGGACTCACAACTTCTACGAATAATAATCTGGGGAGTCTAAGCTCGATCCAGGAACTGATCATCCAAACTTATGATATGATACATCATAGCACAAGAAAAGAGTATTCAATCAGTACTTTTAATGTAATGGTATGTTAATGAAGTTGGAGAATATGCATGGTTTCATGAACATGAGTACTAACTATCTAGATATATGTATAGCATGACATACTATACAGAATACATGAAATTTGTAAATAATGAGGATGCGCGACCAAGCATAAAACATGTTCTAAGTATAATTTGTGAACTTAAATAATAAAATTTGATAACTAAATAATTGATATCTGTATGCTATGGTCATGCAACTAAAACTGAATAACTGAGCTGATTACTTGACTGAGACTGTTGGAGCTATTATCGAACTAACATGCCCCAATGAGTAATATTTTTGGGGTCCAACTTGTAACCCTAGTTTGAAGGGTGTCAGTATGGTGCCGCAGGTACTAACACTGGTTGTATGGATCCACTGATATTCTATCCTAGAGGACTAAGGGTGTCAAGCCTAAACTGATGGGTGACCCCTGCGAGGTAATCAATCTTAAACTGATGGGTGGCTCCTCATATCCAATGCTGGCTACGTAGTTTTGGAGTACAGGGATTTCTAATAATGACTCTGCATATCTGACAGGGAAGTTGTCATTCCTACACTCACTTGGTGATAAATCCTACTGCCATTTAAACTGACTCGGAATACTGAATAGTTCTATGTTTAACTAATTATGAGGACTGAATAATCTGATAATGCTCATGACATATTCTAAAACTATTCTAAGATACTAAGACTAAGTAAACAACTAATTTTTCAGGTATTCATAACCCCCCAGGAGTCGATAGGAGTAATAGTAAAATAGTACTAAACTTTGGGGGCATAATATTAAAGTATTTATACAAAATTCACTCTTGTAGGCATTTCATCAAACACTTGGTATTCATAGTTTAAGCTAATCATGGGAATATTATAAAACTTTGAGTATTAGAATGATTTCGACATCAATAACACTTAATCATGATTTAAATCAGTGAATACTAATGTTAAAACATGTGGGGTTTGATAAACAACAACAATTTCCTGTAAGCATGGTATAAAGTCAAGATTCATGGTTAAAATCACAATTTAAAATCATGGTAACTTGTAAAGATCATAAGTTTAAACTTAAGTATGGATACTTGTAATCCATGGGTGAAAGGGACCCATGGATGAACACTTAACATATCTTGGTTTATAAACTTGTGAGGATTGATGGTGAATTCTTTAGAATTGACCTTGAATCTTGATGGCTAGGGTTTGTTCTTGAAAGAGACTACTTTTAATTTGGGAGAAATTGAATAAAATAATGAACTAATAGGATTTTGGGGCTGTAATCCCGTGTTTTTCACGGATTGGGTTCATAGAAAAAAGATAAAACTGCCCCTGAGAGAAATTTAATTTTCGTCACTGAAAAATCCTAATTTTGACCATCACCGTGATGTGGTGCTAATTCGGTGAGTCACTAGAATTTCACTATGAGTATAGTCCATGGACAAGTGCGAAATTATACCTTGGCGCGACGCGGTGCCAGCGTGGTTCGTCACTGGAAAATGGAGGATTGTGAAATTGCACCTTGGCACGACGTGAATCCATCGTGGTTCTATATTGGAAAAGGAAGAACGTGAACTGGAACTCCACCAAGATGAGGGATAATCGTGATGCCACATAAGAAATTGGACAATATGGAATTTTCCCTTCACTGCAATGTAGTATTTATCGTGGTGTTCTACTAGTCTCACTAAAACTAACATAACTTCTCAACCGACGTTCAGATTTGCGCAAAATTTGTATCATTGGAAAGCTAATTCAATTTACTACAACTTGGTGGGTCTTGATCTGGAAAATTCTCAATAGAGTAAAATATATGCTTGTTTGAAGTTGACTAAAGCAATATTCTTATCAAAATTTCAATCGGTAAGGATTATTTTGGTTCGTCTAATAGCTGGGAGTTATTTAGGGACTTAATATAACTTAAAATAACTCATAAAATTATCAAACAACAATAATGTACTATCCAAGAGCTTAAAATATGAAGCTAACATTGGTTTTGATTTTTTGGGTATTAAAATATCTCCCTCTTGGGAACATTCGTCCTCGAATGAGACTGATTAAGCTGAAAACATTGAAGAATTTAGATTACATGCTTAATATACGTGATGAAAATATGATTACATAAATGAGTCTAAACATGACACATGACTGAACTGGTTCTGTGAATGCTTGACTGACATGAGAATGATATACAACTGAAACTGATCATGGAAAAGAGAAATTCAAAGAAGATTGTTACCTTAATCTTAGTCTGAGTTTACAGAGAAAAGATGAGGGTACTTTGTCCATTTATCTACTTCTACTTCCCAAGTGGCTCCCTCAACAGACTGATTCTTCCAAAGAACTTTGACTAGGGTAACTTCTTTATTCCTTAGTCTACGAACTTGTCGATCAAGAATTTCTAATGGAATTTTCTCATAGGAACGACTGTTCTGAACATCTACGCTTTCTAAGGGAACAACTACAGCTGGGTCATAAATATACCATTTTAACAAAGAGATATGTTATTTTGGGTGCACTAATGCTAAGTCTACAGGAAACTCAAGCTCATAAGCCACCTTTATAAAATAGCTCAAAATCATATAAGGACCAACATTCCGGGGACTAAGTTTCCCCTTCTTACCAAACCTCTTCACTCCCTTCATGGGAGAGATTTTTAGATATATTAAATCACCAACCTCAAACTCAAGAACTTTCCTTCTCACATCTGCATATGATTTATGTTGGCTCAAGGTTGCCTTAAGCCTCTACCTAATCAACTGTACTTTCTCTAAAGCATCAAACACCATGTTATTCCCTATTACTGTGAACTCACCTACTTCTAAACGACCAATAAAAGATCTATATCTCTTACTATATAGATCCTTAAACGGGTCCATTTGAATACTGGAATGATAATTGTTATTATACGTGAATTCAATAAAAGGCAAATGATCATTCCAACTACCCTTAAAGTCTACTACACATGCTCTCAACATATCCTCAAGGGTCTGAATGGTCTTTTCTTCCTGACAATCTGTCTGAGGATGAAAGGATATACTTAGGTGAAATTAGGTACCAAGACCCTTCTAAAAGCTTTCCAAAAGTGAGAGGTAAACTGAGTACCTCTATCTAAGATGATAGATAACAGAACACCGTGCAACCTAACCAACTCTCTGAGATAGAGTTTGGCAATGTCCTCGGCTGAAAAGGAAGTATGGACTTGTAAGAAATGGACTGATTTGGTCATTCTGTCCATAATGACCCAAATAGAATCATGATGTTGACGAGTGTGAGGCAAACCTTTAAAAAAATCCATGTTCACTTTCTCCCACTTCCATGTGGGAATACTGAACTCCTGCATTAACCCACTTGCCTTTTGATGTTAAATCTTAACCTGCTGAAAAGTTGAGCACTTAGCCACAAACTATACAATATCCCTCTCTATCCCACTCCACCAATAGATTTCCCTTAGATCAAGGTACATCCTCGTGGTCCTTGGATGAATAGAGTAATGAGAACTATGTGCTTCAGCAAGAATTCGCTGTCTTAACTCATCAACATACGACACACACAATCTACCCTGGCAATGCAACACCCCATCTCACCCTTGGGAGAAAACCTCTACTTTTTGATCTCTGATTGACTCGTTCAACTTCACTAGACTAGGATGCCTATCTTGCTTTTCTTTCACTTCGGCACCCAAAGAAGATTTCGAACAATTTTGAACCCAAGCACTACCCTCGGTTGAATCAACCAAACGAACACCTAATCCTCCATGCTAATGAACTTCTCTAACTAACTTCTTCTTATAACCTTCAACATGAGCAAAACTACCCATAGACAATTTACTTAGGGAATCTTCCACTACATTATCCTTTCTCGGATGGTATAAAACACTCATATCATAATCTTTTAACAATTCTAACCATATCCTAAGGTGCAAATTCAAATACTTATGCGAAAACACATAATTAAAGATTGTGTGATCTTTGAACACATCAACATGAACCCCACACAAATAGTGCCTCCAAATTTTTAAGAAAACCACAACAGCTTCTAACTCAAGATCATGGGTAGGCTATTCTTTTCATGGGGCTTAAGTTGTCTAGAGGCATAGGCCACAACCTTACCCCTCAGCATAAAAACATATCCCAACCCAACTATGAAAGTATCACAGTACACAACAAACCCATCTAAACCATTTGGCAATATGAAAACTAGGGTTGTAGTGAGTCGAGTCTTCAACTACTGATAACTCTTTTAACAAGAATCTGACCATTAAAACATAACTTTCTTCTGAGTCAATATAGACATGGGGGATGAAAATGATAAAAATCCTTCAATAAATCATCGATAGTAGCTAGCCAAACCCAAGAAACTCCTGATATCTTATGGAGACAAGGGTCCCAAATTCTCACTACCTCAGTCTTTTGAGGATTAACTTTAATGCCATCACCGAAATCAATATGGCTATGAAAATCTACTGATCTTAGCCAAAATTCATGTTGACTAAATTTGGCGAACAACAGATGTGTTGTAAGAGTCTGCAATACTATTCTGAGGTGATTTGTATGATCATTTTTGTTGCAGAAGTAGAGAAAGATGTAATCAATGAAGACTATGACGAACTTGACCAATTACTTCTTGAACACTTAGTTCATCAAGTCTATAAAGGTTGCTAGGGCATGGGTGAGATCGAAGGACATGCCTAGAAACTCAAAGTGACCATACCGAGTTCTAACAGTTGTTTTTGGAGTGTCACATTCTCTGACTCTGAGATGATAATAGCTGGATCTGAGGTCTATCTTAGAAAAATAACTGGCACCCTAAATTTGGTCGAACAAGTCATCAATTCTAGGAAGTGGATACTTATTTTTTATTGTGACTTTGTTCAACTGACGGTAGTCAATACACATTCTAAGAGAACCGTCTTTCTTATGCATGAATAGGACTGGTGCACCTCACGAGGATATGTTGGGGCTAATGAATCCCTTATCTAAGAGATCTTTCAATTGTTCTTTAAACTCTTTGAGTTTGGCTGGAGCCATTTTGATTGGAAGAATAGAGATCGGCTAGGTATCTGGAAGAAGATTTATTCCAAAATTGATTTCCCTTTTAGGAGGAACTAGGGGAAGATCTTTGGGGAACATATCTAGAAATTCCCTCACCGCTGAAACTGACTCAAGGTTAGGAGTCTTAGAATTAGAGTCTTTAACTCAGACAAGATGGTAAATACACCCTTTGGATATTATTTTCACTACCCTAAGGTACGAAACAAGCTAACCACTAAGAGATATAATATTAACCCTCTATTCAAGGACTGGTTCATTTGGAAACTAAAAATGAACTGCTCTGTTTCTACAATCAACTGAATCATAGAATGAGTGGAGCCAATCCATGCCGAGAATGATGTTAAAATCATCATCTCTTACTCTAAAAAATCCATTGAAGTGACTTTCTAAGATATTGTGACCGGACAGTACCTGTATATCTACCTGGCTACAATAGAGACACCTACTGGGTAGATACTGAAAAAGGCTCTGCTAAGATTTTGGGACTGACTCTAAATTTGATGGCTACATAAGGGATTACAAAAGAAAGAGAAGCTCCAGAGTCTAATAAAGCATAATCATGTCAATGAAAAACTTGCAATGTATTAGTGACCACATCAAGAGAATTTTCCTGATTCTTTCGGGAATAAAGGGCATATAATCTACATGGACACTGACAACTGGTAGCAATGGAAGCGACACCCTGCTGATTCGGGCGGTCAGCTGGAACTTATGACTGATGGGAATGGACCTGTTGGCATGAATCCCTACGTTTATGGGAAACTACCCAACACTCTCGAAGTCGATGGCCTAGCCTGCCACACCCAAAGTATACATCACAACCTGCTCAACACTCACCCTTAAGGTTTCTACCATATTTCTAGAAAAGAGGATTTGTACGACCACAATTAACACTGCCTCGGGACATAGATCCTGGCGCCCTATCCTGATTATCATTTAATAATTTGGGTACTGGGCACTAGTTGAAGATGGAATTGGGGTTGAATATTTCTAATGTAACTGAGGATGGTTACCACCTTGTGACCTTGGCTTATTTAAATTAAAGCTACTCGTTCAAGCCCTCGTGTTCTCCCTTTTCTCTCTCATTTGTCTTCTACTCCTCAATCTGTTGAGCATGGACTATCAACCTAGACAAGTCTATTTCCTTAATTAGCATTGTAGTCCTATACTTCTTGACCACACTGTCAGATACACCAGAAACAAACTCTCTTATCTTAGATCTACTATCAGCTATCACATAAGGAGCATACCTACCTAACTAAGTAAACTTGAGGGAATACTCCTTCACACTCATGTTGTCTTTTCTCAAATTAATAAACTCTAACACCTTGTCTTCTCTCAACTCTAATGAAAAGAACCTATCTAAGAAGGCAGTAGAAAACTATTCCCATTTTATAGGCCCTGTATCTGTGTTTCTATCTACCTTCCGCTACTTAGACAATGTAAGAGCCACATCTTAAAACTGATAGGTAGATAACTCATCACTCTCACTTGCAGTTATCCCTATAATACTTGTTAACTTCTGGACCATTTCTAATAAGTCCTGTGGATCCTTTTCAGCTTTAGATCCCAAAAATAAAGGAGGATTCATTTGGGTAAAGTCCCAAATCCTAGAAGCGGCAGTAATGACCGCTGGTTGGTCGAAATGGCAAATGGTTGAACATATTTAGCTACTATAGAGTGAGCTATATTAGTGAATGCATCTCTGAACTCTACATAAGAAACATTCTCATTTAGGGGATCTTCCTGAACGGGCAGAGGTGTTGGCTGATTTATGTTTCTTCTTACGTTTGTCTTTCTGGGAGGGATATTCTATAAATGAAAGGAAGAATAGATTATACAGTTATTTTAAAATTAGATCACATTCAGTCACACGATATGAACACTAAAAGAAGAGAACTTTTCCTAAAATGCCTCACAGCCTTTTGTCCATAAATGTGGCGCGCTTTACACCCATGCACAAGACTCTACTTGATGAGACTTTAAGACTTCTAAGGATACTTTAAAACCTTAGGCTATGAAACCAAGTTTTTAATGCCCCGAGCATATACTCTGGATGCCACACGGTTCTTACAGTTCTGAGGGACAACAAGATTACACAAAAGCTTGTACCTGCAGTGAGCACTGAGTAAAACTGATAACAAAAGGTCATATGTGGACTTTAACTGAGGAATTCCATAAGGTTCTTTGTAATAAATCTGATAAAATCTATAAATAAACCTGATAATACTAATAAAACATCTGACAATGAAAACTGAAATCTGAGAACTGACTAACTGTCTGAAATATTCGAAAGCCTTTAAACTGACTAACTGAGAGTTGATGGGACAAGACCCAACTAACTCCAACTAATTACTGAACTGAAAGCATGAAAGTAAATATAATATGTCCTTGTAATATGAGTACTCACAAATTCAATGAATCATAATCTAGGGAGTCTATGCGCGATCTGGGAGAGATCTTTAGATAGACAGTCACCAATCTCAAACTTTAGATCCTTTCTATGCATATCGGCATAAGACTTTTGTCGGTTTCGAACATCTTGGAGTCTTTCTCTGATCAACTGTTCTTTCTCTAAGGCATCGAATACCAAGTCATTTCCTATCACCGAGGCCTCACTAACTTTGAACCAACCGACTGGAGATCTACATCTCCTACCATAGAGAGCTTCGAATAGAGCCATCCAAATACTGGAATAATAGCTATTATTGTATGGAAACTCAATAAAAGGAAAGTGGTCATCCCAACTACCCTTGAAATCAATTGTACAAGCCGTTAGTATATCTTCTAGGGTCTGAATGGTCCTTTCTCCTTGATGTGTCTTAGGATAAAAAGTTGTACGGAGATGAATTTGGGTACGAAGACACTTCTGGAACTATTTTCAGAAATGAGAGGTGAACTGGGTACCTCTGTCTGAGATAATCAATAGTGGAACACCGTGTAATCTAACCAACTCCCTGATGTAGAGTTTGGCATAATCCTTGGTGAATAAGAGGTATGAACTGGAAGAAATTGAGTTGATTTGGTCATTCTGTCTGTAATGACCCAAATTGAATCATGTTGGCAATGATTACGAGGCAAACCCACCACAAAGTCCATGTTCACTTCTTCCTACTTCCAAGTAGGAATGGTGAACTCTTGCATGGACCCACTAGGCTTTTGATGCTCTATCTTAACTTACTTCCCTGTAGAGCACTTAGCCAAAAAATCTGCAATATCCTTCTTCATCCCACTCCACTAATATATCTCACATAAGTCTCGGTACATCTTTGTGTCCCCTGGATGAATAGAGTGGTGCGCACCATTCGCTTCTGCAAGAATTTGCTTCCTTAAGTCATCTACAGCTAGAACACACAGACAACCCTAATAACACAGAACACCATATCCCTCTTGGGAGAAAGTCTCCATTTTATGATCTTTAAATAACTATTTCAACTTTAATAATCTGAGATCTCTATCTTGCTTTTCTTTCACCTTGGAAACTAGAGATAATTCTGAAATACTCTAAAACCATATATCACCCTCCTCTGTATTGACTAAGCGAATGCCTAGTCTTGAAAGATGGTGGACTTCCTGAGCAAACTTCTTCTTACTATCTTCGACATGAGTAACACTACCCATAGATAATCTACTGGGAGCATCGACCACTATATTGGCCTTGCTCAGATGATAAAAGACACTTATGTCATAATCTTTTAAGAGCTCTAACCATCTTCTATGATGAAGATTGAGATCTTTCTGAGAAAAGACATACTGAAGGCTTTTATGATTGGTGAACACATCTACATGAACTCTGTACAAGTAATCCCTCCAAATCTTTAAATCAAAAACCACGGATGCTAACTCAAGATGATGAGTAGGATAATTCTTCTCATGGGGTTTAAGATTTCTGGAGGCATAGTCTATAACCTTACCATGCTTCTTGAGGACACAACCAAAACCTACTCTGGATGCATCAGAGTACACTACAAACCCATCTGGACCATCTAGAAGAGCTAAGACTGGAGCTGAGGTGAGTCGAGTCTGCAACTCCTGAAAGCACTTCTCGCAAAGATCTGACTACTGAAACTTGACTTTCTTTATAGTCAATCTGGACATAGAGGATGCAATAGAAAAAAATCCTTTAAAAAACCATTTGTAATAGATAGGCAAACCTAAGAAACTTCTAATGTAAGATGGAGAGACATATTTGGGCCAGTTTCTTACCACTTCAGTCTTTTGAGGATCTACTCTAATGCCATCACCTGAAATTATATGGCAAAGTAATTCTACTGACCTTAGCCAAAATTCACACTTACTGAATTTGGCGAACAACTGATGGTCTCTACGAGTCTGAAGTACGATTATGAGATGGTTTGCATGATCACACTCACTGCGGGAATAGACCATAATATCATCTATAAAGACTATTATGAACATATCCAAGTACTGCTTAAACACACAGTTCATCAAGTCCATGAAAAATGCTGGGGCATTGGTAAGGCCAAAGAATATGACTAGGAATTTAATGTGATGATACCGAGTATGGAAGGCTCTTTTTGGAATGTCACATTCTCTGACTCTGAGCTGATGATAGCCGGATCTAAGGTCTATCATAGAGAAATAACTAGCTCCCTAAAGTTGGTCAAACAAGTCATCGATTCTAGAAAGTGGATACTTATTCTTGATCATAAATTTATTGAGTTGATGGTAATCTATACTTATTCAGAGAACCGTCTTTATTTTCCACGAATAAGACCGGTGCACCCCATGGGGACACACTGGATCTGATGAATCCTTTATCTAAGGGATCCATCCCCTGTTCTTTTAATTATCGAAGTTCTGCTGGTGTCATTCTATATGGTGGAATAGATATAGGCTAAGTATCTGGAAGAAGATCAATATCGAAGTATATTTCCCTTTTGGGAGGAATTCCTTGAAGATATTTGGGAAAGACATCTGAATATTCATTCACGACTGGGATTGAATCAAGATTGGGAGTTTCAGAACTAGTGTCCTTCTCTCAAACAAGATGATAGACACATCCTTCAGATATCATTTTCTATGCCCGAAGGTAAGAAATAAGTTGACCTCTGAAAGCGGATACACTACCCTTCCACTCTAAGATGGGTTCATTCAAAAACTGAAAATAGACTATTCTATTTTTGTAGTTGACTATGGCATAGAAGGAATGAATCCAATCCATACCAATAATGACATCAAAATCAGTCATCTCTAATTTGACTAAGTCTGCTAAAGTGACTTTCTGAAATATCATAATCGGACAGTTCTTGTATACCCGTCGAGCTATGATTCCGAAATCAAATTTTATATAGGGAGTTACAAAAAACAAGGAAGCACCTGTATCTAGCAAAGTGTAAACATGCACATGAATGATCTGTAATGTACCATTAACCACATCAGGAGAATTTTCCTGATCTTGCCGGGACTAGGAGCATAGAGTCTGTTTGGACGTTTCCCACTAGTAGCGTTAGAAGAGGCACACTATTGAGTTGGGAAACTAGACTGAGATGAGGAACAGTTTTGCTGACCCTAATAACCTGACTGGGTACAATCTCTTACTCTGTATCTTGGCTTGCCACATAAAAAATAGACATCGCTACCAGCTCTGTAAGCACCCTTGTGGTTCTTACCACAAGTCTGACAAAAGGGATTAGTTCAGGCATTGCTAACACTACCCTGAGACTTAGAGCCTGGATCTCTATCTTTATTACCATCCCTAAACTTAAGAGCTAGAGACCTAGCTAATGAAAGACATGGAACTGACGGCTTAGGACGAAACTGAAAACGATTTCCTTCTTCTATTTTAGAATGAGCAAAGTTTAAACTACCTGTCTTTACTCACTTATTCTGTTTGTTGTTCATCTTAATCTTTTGATCTTCTATCTGATGAGCATGAGTCCTAAGCCTGACTAAAGTTATGTCACTATTCAATATCACAGATCTATAGTTGTTGACCACACTATCATTTACCTGTTGTGTTCAATCATATAAGGGGCATATCTAGACAATTAAGTAAACTTAAGAGAATACACTTTCACCTTCATGTTTCCCTGCCTAAGGTTGATGAATTCTAACACCTTGGATTCTCTCAGCTCTAGGGAAAAGAACCTCTCTTAGAATATGGTGACAAACTTCTCCCACTCTATAGTCCATGCATCTACTGACCTTTCTGACTTCCACTATTTGAACCAAGTGTGAGCAACATCCTATAAATGATATACAGCTAGCTCTGCACTCTCAACAGTTGGCACCCCCATAACATCTATAACCTTCTTAACCCGATCAATGAATTCCTGAGGGTCCTCATCTGACTTAGACTCGAGAAAGGATGGAGGATTCATTCGGGTGAAGAATTGAATCTTGTCTGCAGCTAAATTGGCCACCAGGTTAGCTAGAATGATGGTTTGTCATTCGTTTTGAGCAGTAACTAACTGAGCAAGATTTGTGAATGCATCTCTGAACTCTGTATGAGAAATATATTCCCCCAAAGGTTCTTCGGGCTGAGGGGCTGACTGATTCCTATTTCTTCTTTTAGAAAGCATGTTCTATAGAAGAAAGGGAGAAATGTATTATACTGAGAGATTGACTTGATATTACACTCACTGGAACGACATGAATACTGAAAGAGGGAAACTATTCCTAAACCATATTATAACCTCCTGCACATAAATGTGGCGCGCAACACACCCATGCACAAGACTCTACATATGACTTTCAGACTTCCTAGAACTCTATTGAACCTTAGGATATGATACCAAGCTTATAACACACCATATCTGGTACCCGGAATGCTACACGATGCTCATGACCCCGAAGGATCATATGCTAACCCATGACTAATATCTGTACCTATATACAACATAATATACTATATAATTGTGGAAACATGAACTGAAAGTCTATAAGGTTCAAGACTGTGACATAACTGATAAATATATAACATCTGAATGGGGTATGAATTACCCAAAACAAAACAAAAATGACATGATAGTCTAAAGATGATAGTATGGAAAGCCTCTAACTGACTGAACTTTCTGAATGAGGAGTTGATGGGACTTGTCCCCAACTAACTCCAATTAATAAATTACTTAATGAGATAATAAATAAATGATCATGTCCTTGAGAGATGAGGAGTCACTGCTAACTCTGATTTTTTAGGCCGGAAAGCTACTGATGCTCTAGAGCTCGTGCTTCTAAACATATGGTTTAAGACACCATAGTGTAAATGCATCAGTACTTTGAATGTACTGGTATGCATGGAAGGTAGGCTAAATGCATTGGGTTAATATTCATGACCAATACTGGATAACTGACTAATATGAGCGTGAGAATACATGAATGAATACGTAGTAACTATATTTGAGATCGTGATAACATGAGTTTACTAATAACTAACATGACTGATAACTGAATTCTGATGACTGATATAACTGATGACATAAGTGTTTGTATCTGATAGTACTGAATCTGAAGAAACTAGATGAGTTCCATACTGTGTTTGAGTTGACTGTATCTGACAGTCTTGACTTTGTAACTTAAATTGTGGGAAGTAGTTATCTAACTGATATACCCCTAATATGCCATTATAGCTGAGTTGGAGTACAATCTGTAACCCCAATTAGAAGGGTGTCAATACCGTGCCACTGGTAAGGATAAGCTGCAAGTGGCCCTTATCTGATAGTTTCCTCAAAAGAGAATGGTGGGTCCCTCATCTGACAGTACTTATCCACCTCATCAACCCTCATCTGATAGTGTTGATGTCTCAACCAATGCTTGATACATAGTTATGGAATGCAAGGATGACTTCTAAGAATCACACCCTCATCTTACAGTGTGTGTTCCCATCCTTGGGTTCACTCGGTGCTAATTTCTACTCCCATCTGAATAGATACTGAACATGGATTACAGAACTAAACTGGACTAAATTACTGAGTTCCGTTGACTGGTGGAATAGTACTGAGATTACTGTATTACTGAGTTTTCCTGAGTCAGATGATTGAATGAATTCTATGGATCATGGAGTGACAGTGGATATCGTGAAAACATGACACTAAATCTAGGCACACAACTATATTTTTTCAGGTACAAGTTCCCCCAGGACTCAATGGAAGGAAACTGACAAGGCATGACATTCTTGAATACATGACTAACATCAACAAAATATAATCCATTGACTAAAATATTTCTTCAAAACACTTGACATACATAACTTAAACATGAATGGGGATTTCATAATATCATACTAGTATGACATTTTACCTTCACATAGGCATTTAATCAAACATGTGGGGAGCATGCTTTAGTTATACAATCCTCAACACATGTAATAATTAAGGATAAATCAATCAACTTGAAAATTGAAGGGGGTTTATCATGATTATTATGTAAATCATCACCTACTAGAGTCAATCATTGGAATATGTAATTTTAAACATGAATCAAAACTACACAACATTATGAACATGAATTCCAATTCAATTAGAATCATGAACATTCACAAATACCCAAATCTTAGATTTTGAAAAGAGATTCTTGAGCTTCATAGGTGAGAGAGACCCATGAATCAACACATGACATACCTAAGTTAAATATTTAGCAAAGATTGACAGAGAGACTTTCTTGAAATTGAATCCCCAATTGAAATCCTAGCTTGTTCTTCATAGAAAATTGAGAGAAACTAGTATATTTTGGGCTCCAAATAGCTAAATCTCGTGTTAAAAGGCTTAAATAGGGGTGGGAAATTGATCCTTTTAACCCTGGATACGTCCTTTAATTTTAGTGAAATTTTCCCAAATTGGACCCCTGGCACGACGCGACGCTATTGCGCCATGTCACTAGAATTTGACAACATGGCACGACGCGGAGCCATCGCGCAGCCACTTTATTTTTTACCTGGAAGTTTGGCACAACGTTCAACTATCGTGGACCCCTACTGGAATTTTACAATTGCCATTTTCTCCTGTGGCGCGGCACGCCACTGACTAATATGACGTTTTAAGATGGGAACTTGAAATAGTCATAACTTCTTACCTGGTTATCCGATTTCAGCGATTTGTATATCGGTGGAAATCTTATTGAATTTCCCACATGCAAAAAGTGAAAATCTTGAAAATTACTCATGGAATAAACATCATTCAATTTAGAAAGCTAACACTTGACATTCTTGGGATAAGAAATTTTGGGGTATTACACCGACAAGCCTCAATGAGAAATTTTTTTATGGTCCAAGTTGGAAGGGTGTCAGTACCATGCCACTGGTACTATCACTAGCTATGTGGATCCACTAATATGCTATTCCGAAAGACCAAGGTTGTTAAGCCTAAACTGATGGGTGACCCCTACGAGGTAGTTAAGCCTAAATTGATGGGTGACTCCTCATATCCTATGTTGGATATGTAGTTCTGGATTACAGTTACTGCTACTAATGACTCTGCCTTTCTAACGGGCAATCCATCATCTCTGCACTCGCTCGGTGCTAAATCCTACTCCCAACTAACTGACTCAGAATACTGAATTGTTCTAAGATTAACTGATTGTAATGACTGACTAATTTAATAATGCTCACAACATATTCTGAAACTATTCTAAGAAACTGAGACTAAGTAAACAACTAAGTTTTCTAGTATTCATAACCCCTAGGATGCAATAGTAGTAATAGTAAAATAGTACTAAACTTTGGGGACATAATATGATAGTATTTAATCAAAATTCACTCTTCTAAGCATTTCATCAAACATTTGGTATTCATAGTTTAAGCAAATCATGGGAATAGTGTAAAACTTGGAGTAATAGCATGATTTCGACATCAATAACACTTAATCATGATTTAAATTGGTGAATAACAACGTTAAAAGATATGGGGTTTGATAAATAACAATAATTTCATTTAAGTATGGTATAAAGTCAAGATTCATGGACATTCATGGTTAAAATCACAATTTATAATCATGAAAAGATCACAACTTTAAATTTAAGTTTGTATACTTGGACTCAATGGGTGAAAGGGACCCATGGATGAACACTTAATATACCTTGGTTTATAAATTTTTGAGGATTGATGGTGAATTCTTGAGATTTGACCTTGAATCTTGTGGGTTAGGGTTTTCTCTAGGAAGAGACTACTTTTGATTTGGGAGAAATTTAATAAAATAATGACCTAATAAGCTATTGAGGCTTTAATCTCATGTTTTTCATGGATAAAGGTCATGGTAAAAAGAGCAAACTGCCCCTGGGAGATATTTAATTTTCATCACTGAAAATCCCTTTTTTTACCATCACCGTGACGTGGTACTAAAGTAGTGAGTCAGTGGAATTTCACTATAAGTGTAGTACAAGGACGAGTGCAAAATTTCATATTGGAACGATGCGGTGCCATCGCGGTGCGTCATTGGAAAATAGATAATCGTGAAATTGCACCTTGGCGCGATGTGGCGCCATTGTGGTGCTTTGCTGGAAAAGGATTAACGTGAAATGTATAGCTACTGTGATTAGGGATAACTATGGTACTACACTAGAAATTGGACAATTGTAAATTTGTCCTTCACCGCGACGCGGGTACTTATCGCGGTGTTCTACTGCTCTCACTAAAATCATCATAACTTCTCAACCGACTATCGAATTTGAGTGAAATTGGTATCGTTAGAAAGATAATTCAATTTCCTACAACTTGGTAGATCTTGATACAGAATATTCTCAATAGAGGAAAATATATTCTTATTTGAAGTTTACTAAAGCAATGTTCTTATCAAAATTTCAATTGGTAAAGGATTATTTTGTTTCGTCTAATAGCTAGGAGTTATTTAGGGACTTAATATACCTCAAACTAACTGATAAAACTATTAAAGAACAATAATGTACTATGCACAAGTTTGGAACAGGACGCTAACACTGGTTTGAATTTTTGGGGTATTACACTTACTCATTGAACCCTTGGTTCAACAACCATCTCTAGAGCATATCTGGACATCTGAATAAACTTAAGGTCATACTCTTCAACTTACATATATTTTTTACTTAGGTTGATGAATTCCTTAATCATTTTATCCCTCAACTCCAAAAAATATCTATCTAGTAAAACTACTACGAACTCATCCCGATCAACCAGAGTTTCACCCCTACTACGACCGCTCTTTCACTGCTTATACCATGAATGAGCCATATCCTTAAACTAATAGGATACTAACTCTACACTATCAGTCCCATTAATATGCATGTTCTAGGTGATCTTCACAATCTTATCGATAAAATATTGTGGATTCGTATAACCTTTGAACCAAAGAACTCCATTGGGTTTATTCTCATGAAATCTCAAACCTTAGTTGCATCTGAATTCCTATCTAGTTGGTTTAGGAAACTATTATTTTTTTACTTTAGTTTTCATAAATTGTGCGAAAACCTGAAAGGTGGCATAAAACACTACATGGGTAACCTATTATTTAAGCGGTCTCCAGGTATTAGTTAGTTTTACACCTCCCGGGAAATGAGGCAAATAGAATGTAGCTTAATTGTAGTAAAAAGAGATCCACCTCTAGAGTATTTATTGTGTTTCTTAGTTGCTCTTTAAATTCTTATGCATTCGTGAGTATTACATTTTATAAAGAGGGGTGTAGTGAAATTAGCCTAGTGCTTGTTCAATGAAATACTTGTGGTTGTTACTAAAGTTAAAGTTATTATATCCTTTGGGGCATAATGTTTGGGCATAAATAATTATGTCTCATGGTAAGAGGTAGTGTTGCTTGAGGAAAAGCAATTTCCTTAAGTTGGGGTGTTGATGAGTGGTAATTTTACCATTCATTCTCACTCAACATTCGTGAACATTGTCATGATTTGAATGAATAAATGAGAGATATTCATGGTTAATTGCAATAATATCTACTTCTTGCAGGCATTGAGTTGAAGGAATGAAAATATGTGGACTGGAGTTTAAAATAATCAAAAAGGGAGCAACAAAGTTTAGCTGAAGATCTGGAACAGAAGAACCTAAGGTACCGCAGTCGTGATTTGCTGAACGTGGTCGCGGCAGTCAAGGATAATTAATTAATCGCGGTCGTGGAAGTAAACTGCGATCTCGTTGTTGCGGTCGTAGCCAGACCTTGGTAATCGTGGTCTAGTGGAGGAGTTTAGCCCTAGCGCAAAACTATAATTGCACGTGCTGATCCTAATTTGACAAAAATAACTCAAACCTTATTATTGAGCAAATGGGCATATTCCCTAATTTTTAGGTTTTAGCTTTAGATTTCATAGACTCCATTTTTGGATAGGAAAATATTGTATAAATTTTGGGTCAAGAATACATTGAAGACCTTCTAAGTGGGAGATTTTCTCATTTCCATTGTTGATATTGTGAGAGATCCATGATTGAAGTAACGTTCGCTTAATTCTTCAACAATTCATTTCAATAGAGATTATGGGTATATCTATGCTTATTTATCTTATGTGTATCTACATCTCCCTCTTGAGGTTATGTGTTAATAAGGGTTTAAAGTGTGTGTGGGTTGTTATTGTTAGCATCTATTTCATAGTTCATGTTTATGGGTTTTATCATTGCTATGCTATTTTCGTTAGGAGTTGACAGGTGAAAGCCCCAAATACCCACATGGGTTTGATGAGTGAAAGCTCTAAGCTCTAGAAAGTTCAAGGCCATCTTTGAAAGAAGGTTTTTGGGTCAACTTTAGGAGTCTATATCATCCTTGAAAGAGGGATATGAAGACCAAAGCAATGATAGACATCATGTGTATAGTTTGCTAAATTTTCACTATCTTAAACATAAGGGTGAATGTGAGGTTAACTATGCAATGGGTATCATCCTAGAAATAGGAATGCCTAGATTGAGGTTGTGGTTACCAATTGTTGAGAACACCTATTAGGTATTTGAAAGAATTAATGGGTTAAAGCTTGGTTTTTTATTGAAAGACTAGCATCAAAATCTATAACCAAGCCTACCCATATTGGATTTACTAAATTGATGTTGATGATTAACAACCACATGTCACTCCTTTAGTAGTGCATAATCCCAAGATCAGTGCTTAATTTTCAAAACTCTAATTATTCATAGCTCCAAATTCATACTAGAAAAACTCAAAAAAAAAATATTAGTATAGGAACCTATCTCCCTTATTGTATCTTTTTGTACCATTTGTTTGAATTTAACTTGTATCTATTATTTCAAATTAGTTTGATCGCCAATCACATTGTTCCTCGTGGATTCAACCCTGACTCCAAAGGTGGTTAAATATATTGACAACGATCGCCTTGCACTAAAATTGACATGTAAGTTGAGAGTTATTAGAGTTCATCACAGCTTTGTGATATGATTATAATTAGGTTCAACACTCTTGAAACATATCATTTGGGGCCAACATATGAAAAATCAAGCCATGATCAGCTTAAGTACGCAAGGACATGCTTGGAGGGCCTTATTTGGGCTCTTAAAAAATCAATCTCATATTTGGGAGATATCTTAGATCTTAGGAAATGTATAGAGAGGAAAGACCCTACGTCCTAGAGGAGATGACTCAGGATAAGACCCGTCAAGATATTTATTAACTGTCCCATGAACTACCAACTGAAGCAAAGTGAGAAGAGCTCACTGTCTCATAGGGACATCTAGGGAGACGGCTAGCCAGGGGGTGATGGGCTGTCACTAAAACCGTCACCCTTGGAAAACATCTTTACTTGTGGATATCTTTTTAATTAACCCATGAGTTACTTTTGGGCCCTTTTGTAATAATTCAACCCTAGACTATAAATGGAAACTCTTAAATCTTTATTTTTGTTTCTAGTTTTGTTTTGATAATGAATATTTGAAAACACTTGAAAGAGTGGTTGAGATCATGGAAAATCTTGAGTTGTATTTTGTTTAGAAATGGTCGCTGTAAAGGCATTTCGATTCCCTTACTGTCAGCTTAAGAGATTGATGTTTGTTTATCATTGGATTAGGGGATTTTTAAGTTTAATGTGCTCTACAGTTCTTAATTATCTTATCTTTTTTGTGTCTATCTTTCAAGACTTATCTTTCTATCCTTTATCTTTCAATTTTCATAGTTGGATTATTGTTTTATCAGTTAGAATCCTATCATTTGTTATCAACGCCAAACTGAGGATCCTTCCCACAATTCTAGACTTGGGTTTGTTATCTTAAAATTCACAAAAAAAATAATTCCAAATATTTTTTTTGGGGTTTTCAAATTTTAAGTTTTTTATTTTTGAGTCTTTTTGAGTTTCTAGTACTAGATTCTTGTTTCCTAGTACTATTATTGTCAAAATTTAAGAGTTGAACTTATTTCAATGAGATTTGAGTGATCTACCATTTTTGAAGCTTGAGTTGAAGGTAATTTGAGGTAGGTACTCAAATCTGATTTTTGTTGGTGAGATTTTGAGCCTATAAATGCTTGGATTGTGTTTGGGAGTTCAGAGTGAGCATGGGTTTTCAATTTTTCTAAATTTTGAGGTCATCTGATTGAGGGTCAAATTTTTAATGTTCCTGTGTTCTTCATAATCTTCATATCTTGTTCAGAAAGACCATTCAAAAAAGTGTGTTTGATCCAAAAGAGCTGAAAGAAAAAGGCTATGTAATTATTTATGTCAAGGAATATTCCAAAAGGAGAAAGGATGGTGTTAGTATCAAAAGGGGATATTTCAAAAGATGAAGAATAAAACTAGAGTACGGGGGGGACCATAAAAAATTCAAAAGGTTCTTGAGATTGAAGGATTACCTGAAAAACCCCAATCCTTTGTATAATCATCCAAGGAGCCTCACAAGAACACAATAATTTAGAACCCAATCTAGAAAGAGGTGACGACCAAAGCGATGAGCCACCACAAAGATGATGGTCATCCACAAGAACCGTCGCTCAAGGAAAAGAAGTAGTCCAAGATGGAATGGAGTGACTGTCCTAGAAATCACTAACAATAAAGGTGATTCTATTCCCAAGAACTTTCATCAAGAGGGAAACCAACACCCTTCTCTGGAGGGTAGTGATTACCATACAAACGGTCAATCCAAGGGTGATGGAAAGTGGCACCAACCATCCCTATGGGATAAAATTTCAAATTTCTCTAGAATGTTATTGTAGGCTTATTTTTTATATTCCTTGTTTCTTTTCTTGATTCTTAAACTTCTTTCATTGATTCTAAATGCTAACTAACAACTAGTAATCAACCTTCTTAGTTGTGAATTAGTTATTGAGTACTTTTCTTTCTTCTTCCTATTTTTTTATCTTTTCTAGTTTTTATTTTTTTGTAACTTTTTGATTCAAGTTTGTAAGTAGTTTTCCTTAAGTTGTTCAAGCAATAATCCATACCATCCACAAGTAGAGATTGATATCTTATGTACCACCACAACATAAACAACTTTAAATATTCACCAATCCAATTGTGAGGTCTACAATGGTGAGAATCTTACGAGTGTTGTAAGGATATCTTACTACTAATCTTTTTTTTTTCATTTTGTAGGTACAAAGAGTTATAAGGAACCATGTCTTAGATAGTCTTAAATGTATTAGACTATTACATCAGAAACTATGATTTTGGTAAAGAATACTATGGCTTTGATGAAGATTAAGACTATGGAGGCTATGAATATAACCATGATCAAGAGTAGTGTGAGAATGAAGGAAAATATTTTTAAGGAGAATATGAGATGAATAGGGTCCTTAGTTCTTATAGAGAGTATGTAGATGATTAAGAGCCTTGTGATGCTTATTATGAGGAATATAGGGTATGTGAGGAGTATTACACTTTTCACTCTGATCATGGAGATGATGTAAATTATAACCTTCTTTATCATGCACCTTCTAAGAGTCATGGTGAGAGTGCACATGTGTATTACGAAGATCCAGATTCCTCATCTTGTCATACTTCTTATCAAAGTTGAATTGGTGTGAATGGTTATACTACATATAGTAGAGGTCACCCCATGGGAAGACAATAATGTGCATAGACAAGTCCTAGCAATACTATATCTTATCCTTCTTATTCTAGTGCTCAAATATTTAGAGATAGGAACCAAGGTGGATATAGAAGTTATAGTCAGATTCATGATCTTCCTACCCTTTCAATTTTCAAAGGAGAATAGGATCCCGAAGCATATCTTTATTGGTTATAGAAATGTGAAAGGGTATTTAAGGATTATGTTATGAGCAAAGACGAACAAGCCATATATTTCCTCAAGTACATTCAAGGTTCGATATTTAGATGGTGGCAACTCTTAAAGGGACCTAGTCAAACATAGAGTACCGTGAAAGAGTTCATGAAGTTCATCTATATACTAAAGAGGTATACGAAGCTTTACAATATTGATCAAAGAAGACAATTTTCCACAAGAAAGGTGGAAATTTATGGAGTTCTGAGATATGTTCTTATCCTTGATAATTAGTGTTACACAAACTACATCATTCCTTTGATTGTTGATTATATAGAGATACCTCAAATGTCCAATCATTTTCCATACTTCATGGAAGACAATAGGTTTTTTAAGAGCTTGAAGGTTTCCTTCACCTGAGATGGGTACTATGAAGACGATTGGTGTGATATATTCCCCTTGGAATTTGGATTTTAATTCTTGGTTGCCAAATTTTTTGCATGTCGTAGAGTTCCAAATAAGAAAAATTGGCCTAAGATTGTAATGGGCCAATGTGAAAATCATCTGTTTCAACCTATCCTTCCTAAATCTCAAGGAAATATGACCACTTTCACCATGTCTAATTAACATAAGAGAAAAAATATTGAAAGTAGTAAGGGATTGCAAGGTGGCAACCTAAGAGAGGAAAAAAGATAGATTAAGAGAAGTGAAGTGGGGTGGTTTCTACCAACTCAATTTAACTTTGTTTTTCCTCCTCTTAATAAGGATATGTATGTCGGTTCCATCATGGAAAGCTTAGGAGAACAATCACAAAAAGGTAGATTACTATTGAAAATCTAATAGGAGCAATATTAGATATTTCCAAAGCTTGTAAGGGAATTTCTTATAGAGATAAAGAATAATATTTGCAACAACTTCAAGGTAACATAGCTAAATCTTGCTCTTTACTAAATATGAATGATCATAGTGTGTTTAGTAGTTAATTGAGTATGAGTTATATCTTGCCAGTATTTTATTCTCATGATTCTTTGTCTCTTATTTATGATGTACATTTTGAGAGTGTGGATACACTAGTTGATCTTATCGATGATCATATTGACTCTTCTTGTAAGGTCAATTTGAGTCTACCTACTATTGAAGCCATTGTGTTGAATGTTAGACATTGTCCTATGGAAATTATGTTAATCAACCTATATGTAAAACTAGCCCACCAGTTAAGGATGTTTGCGATGTGATTAATGAACCTAAAGTAGGTGATGATAGTTAAAATATTGGTCAATTAAATAGGAGTGATCCTTTGAGCATGCCTCTTGATATGAAGACCATATTGTTTGGTTTGCTCACACGAATGACTATGTGTTTGAAACTTCTTTTAAACTTGATAATTTTCTTTCTTGAGAGTGAACATACATATTCTAATTCTTTTTCATTGTTTGATCCTTCTCTCTTTAAGTACAATATCTTGTTTAAAGATGATGAAATAACTCCTAATGAATTAACTAGAAGTGTGGATCATATTGATAATGTATCTCATATTGAGGGATATATTCTATATAAAAACAAACTATGTTGTGATAACCTTCCTCCTAAATATTGAAATCTGTTTGGAAGATGAGAGTACTCTTGTGGGAAAGAAATATGAAGGATAAGAAGGTGATCTTTGTATCCCAATTATTCCTTCTTCTTTGAGTGTTCGAATTCTTGATAATATCCTTGATAATGTTCTTGTGCATCAAAGTGAACATGTCCTTGATAACACCTTAGAAGAAATTAATTTGCATGGCACCTTTTTTTACACTCTATTTTCTTCAAATATTGCTTATGATAGTGTGGAGAGTATATCCTTTTGTTCTGGTGATATCTTTGGGGGGGGGGAAATATTGTTTAGACCCTTGTGTATGGCCACTCTATCCGTTTAATCCTGTGAAAACTTTAGAAGTGGTGATTTTTATACACAAGACTTGGTGCTTAGTCAATATGGCAAGCAAAGTTTGAATGAGGATGTTGAAATTCTTCCTTGTGATGCAAAGTCTTTATTTGGGATACATAATTTACTTGATAGACCAATGTTGTGTAAGGGAAAGATTTCTAACAAAGAAGGGTAGTAATAAAATAATCTAAGAGAGTTTACCATTGTGTGTTTCTGTTCTCGACCGATGTTTCATTACTTCTAGGTCAAAGAGTGGGTCTTCTCTTGAAATAACTTAGATTAAAAGACATTTAAGTTATACCTTTCTTCATTACTTCTATGAAACTGGTGACTCCTTACTCGAAGGTGGTATCATTCTTTTGAACTCGAGTACAAATGTATCATTCTCTCATTTGGGTATTTCCTATGTACTTGCATCCTTTTTTGACACACTTATGCTTAAGTTGTGTGGACCACAACTTATAGATGCCAAGTTTATTACTTGTTTTTGGAAGAGTCCATGGTTCTTAAAAACTTCTTGTCACCTTCATAGGATTGGACAATTTGAAGTAACTTATGGGACTCATGGGAGTATGTTTACTACCATAACTGAAGGGAACCCAACTTTATGGGAGTTTTGTTTGTTTACGATGGTTTTTTTGTATGATAGAATACCCATTGTCCCTAGTAGCATGATTCCATTAATGAAATTTCTTTCCTTGGGAAGTTTTTTTGTAAAAGGAAAAGGTTTTATGTGCTTACAATATCTCTTTCTCTCTTTTTGTTTTCTTAATTATAAGCACACCTTGGATGAGAATAGTGTCCTTAGTACCTTTCTTTATTACCTTTATGTAAATGATGTTATTCATAATTAAATTGAATCCATATTTTTTGGTTGAATGGATTTGTTAGAATGGAAAATTATGGTGTGCCGAAATGATTTGACCCTATCCTTGAGTGCATTTTTTGATAAAACCCTTGACGCCAATGACATCCTTGTAGATAATAGCACCTTGGAGGATTTTTGTATGTTAGATTCGTTTCTATACTACCTCTTTTCCTATGATGATGTCTATGCTAGTCTTGAAATTATTTCATGTAGAGGTAGAAAACTTATTGGCTGGTCCACTTGGTTGGTGATAATTCTTTATGAGTCATTCACATCTTTGACCCCATAAAACCCTCATGGATTTTTTAACTGTTAGGGGTACCTATTTTGGTGTGATCACTTGAAGAGATGATGGAACAATTGTGTCTTATGGCTCCTAAAGTGAAAAAATCCTTATGGATTTTTGAACCATTAGTGGTACCACTTTTGGTATGGTCTCTTGAAAAGATGATCGAACAATTATGTCTTATGGCACCTAAAGTGAAAATAGTTTTACCATTGGGGTTTGTTGATGCCATTGTGACCTTTGTGGTTTCCCCATCTCTTGCTAATTACCATAATCAATTCCTTTGTACCCTTTTTAATAAGTTTTTCATGATTAACACAAAGAATCCTTGGTTATATCTTAAGAGTGTGTAACCTTGGTATGATATTATGATTGATTGTGCTAACCCTATCCCTTATGCCATGAGGATATTGTGGTTGCTTATTTCTCCTATGGTCTTGCAAGGTTTGGATTTCACGTTAAATCCTTTTCAAGAAGGGGAGGATGATATGATTCTAATTGGTTTCAACACTCTTGAAATATATCATTCGAGGCCAACATATGAGAAAGAAAGCCATGATCAACTTAAAGGCACAAAAACATTCATCGTGGTCCTTATTTGAGCTTTAATATAAAAAAATATAATGTTTCGGAGATATCTTGGAGCTTAGGATACACATGTAGAGGCAAAGACCTACTTCGTAGAGGAGACGGCTCATGACAAGACCCACCAGAGTTTGGACAACCATCCCATAAGTAGCCAAATAAAGCAAAATAAGAGGAGCTTACTACCTCACAGGGACATCTAGGGAGACGGCCATCCAAGGTGGTGATAGGCAGTCAGTAAAATCATCACCCTTGAACAACATCATAACTTCTAGCTATCACTTTAATTAGATCATGGTTCACTTTTAGGCCCCTTTGTAACATCTTAACCCTAGACTATCAATAGGAACTCTTAGGTCTTTATTTCCTTAGTTTTATTTTGATAATAAGGATATGAAAACTCTTGAGAGAGTGTTTGAGATATTGGAAAAGCTTATGTTGAATTTTGTTTAGAAATAGAGGTTGTAAGGGAGTTTTGATTCCCTTGTAGTCAACGTAAGAAATTAATTCTGGTTGATTATTGTATTAGGGGTTTTTAAGTCTAATATAATCTTTAGTTCTTAATTCTCTTATCTTATTTGTATCTATCTTTATATCCTTATCAATCTATCCTTTATCTTTAAATTTTTGTAGTAAAATTCATGTTCTCGTAGTTAGAATTGTATCACTTTGCCCTTCACCAGAAAATAGAAGAGGTTGATTTGGTTTGAGATCTTCATATCTCATGGTTTTGATGGAGGATATGGAGTTTTTAGAGAAAAATCATAGTTTTGGATTGGTGTCATTGAGGTAACACTTATTCTGAACGGAGATGCAGAAGATAGTTGATGGCAATGAGTTTGCTGGTTTAAGATGGTAGAAGGATATAGTGGGGTTATTGAGTGGTGGGTTTAAATTGGAAATAGTAATATTTGTGTTGTGGGTGGATTTCTGGTGACGTGAAGCTAGAATAGAAGGAAAAAGGGTGGCATTTGTTGTTGTTTGTAAGGAAAAAAAGTGACATGAGGGGGTGAATAGAAGTTTGTTCTTTATGGTGGAACGATGATAGTGAGGGGAAAAGAAAGATAATTGTGAGGTGATATTCTAGTGAAGTTCATTATAAAAATGAAAGAGGCATCTACTTAGCCAAAAATTGGAAAAATGGAAGAGAGCTTGTTTACCTTAAATTAGAAATTCCTGTCATCACTAATTGTGAAGAGAGTGGATTAGTTTTATAGACAAAATAAAAACACTCAAGAGTAAAAGTGTGTGCTCAATAATCAATAGCATGGTTTTAGAAAATCTTGGGCTACCCAAAAACATGACTATTCGATCTTATCTGTGAAAAAATAACTTCTGGATCTTTTATGAATTAATGAGATGTGATAAAAAATAAATTAACAAGTGTATTTAATGCCATATAAGAATATGGTTTGAGTTTAAAAAAAAATGATGATTTAACAAAAACTCAAAAAATATTTGTTTATAAGAAATGAATTAGGTAAAAAATTAGTGACAATTAATAATTATTTTAAAATAGTAAGAATAATAAATATCCAAAAAAATTTAAGAAAAAGAATAATTATCAATAACTTGTGTTGAAATTGACAAAAATATGTGAAAAATTAATTTTGTTCTCTTTAACAAATAAGAAGCATAAATTGTTTATTCTTAAAATATTGGGCTGAAATTTGGTGTCAACAACTGCTCAATTTTGCTCAGAGAGGATGAAAGGATCTTTGAACAATGACGTTAACTTAAAACCGACTATAACTAGTTGAAGGAGAAAAAAATTAGCATGTGTATAAAGTAATGTCAAAACTTGACCAAATTTTGACAGTACTCTCCATTCATTGGAAGGGTTGGATTGTCTTTTGATAAAAGGGGAAGGGTTGTTTGAAGATAAAATATTCATTACCTTCAGCCTAATTTAAAAAATTTCCTTAGTATCGAACGTCTGAGGTGCTGGGTATACAAGATTACATACCTATTTGAATGAGGTAGTGGTTCAACTCTTCTCATTAAAGGGCGGATGACCTACTTGAACATGATATGTTATTTGAAAGGGTGACGACATAACTTGTCTCACTGAATGGAAGACAACCCATCTTGAACTTGATATTCCATTTGAACGGGTGATGATGGAACTTGTCACGTTGAAGGACGGATGATCTATCTTGAAATTGATATGCCATTTGAATGGGTGAAGACCTAACTTGTCACATTAAAAAGCGAGTGACCTATTTTACACATGATATGCCACTTTGAATAAGGTGGCAAACCAATTTGTCTTATTAAATAGTGGATGACCAATATTTTCCACAACATATAAAGTAACCTTGACACTAATTTGAGTTAGTAGTCATCACCTTAATGACTATTTCGATACATGATTATCACATTGATGACAGCCTAAATGAGTGGTCGTCACCTTAATGACTGTTTGGAAAGTTAAGTCACCTTAACGTCTATCTGAGTAAGTGGTCATCACCTTGGTGACTATTTTGATAAATGGTCATCATCTTAATTATGGTCTGGATGAGTGGTCATCACCTTAATGACTATTTAGAAGATCGAGTCACCTTGATGCCGATCTGAGTAAGTGGCTATCCACTTGATGACTATCTAGATAAATGGTATGCACCTTGATGATAATTTGGATGAGTTGTCCTCACCTTGATGATTTCAAGGATACTTGGTCATCACCTTGATGAAGATTTGGAAAGTGGAGTCACTTTGACACCAATCTAGATAACTGGTCATTCCCATAATAATCTAGAAAGTGTAGTTGCTTTGATACTGTCAAATAATTGGCCATCACCTTGATGATAGTCTGGAAAGTAGAATCAATTTGATGTGGGTCTAGATACTTAGTCATCACATTGATGATGATTTATAAAGTGGTGTCACTTTGGCGCCGGTCTGGATAATTGGTCACCTCGATAACGGTCTAGAAATTGGAGTCACTTTGACGTTGATCTTAATAATTGGCCATCACCTTGATGATAGTCTAGAAAGTAGAGACACTTTGATGTCAATATAAATAATTGGTAATACCCTTGATGAAGATATTGAAAGTGGATTCACTTTTATGCCAATTTAATAAGTGGTCATCACCTTGATTACAGTCTTGAAAAATGGAATCACCTTGATAACATTAGGAGCTATTGATTGTCACCTTGATGATGTTCTAGATAAATGGGAACACCTTGGAATCACTTTGATAACATTCGGAAATAGTGATTTTCATATTGATGATGTTCTAGATAAATGTGACAACATTGATACCAATTTGAACAAGTGGAGATCACTTTGATGCAAATCTAGATCAGCTATCATCACCTTGATGACGGACTGGAACGAGGAGTCACTTTGATGCTAATTTGAATACCATATGTCACTTTGAATGGGATGTCTACTCAATGTGTCTCATTGTAAGGCGGATGACCTAACATGAAACTTTGAATGGGTTGACTTCTTAATGTGTATCATAATCACCTGCACTTTACTTATTAGTAGAAAATGAAATATAAGAAAAGCAAAGAATTGTGCATACCTTATAAAACATGTAACTTTGAACAAGGTGACTTTCCAATGTGTCTTACAATCTCCTGAACTAAACTTATTAGTAGAAAATGCAGCATGTCACAATGAAATAGGTACAATCTAACAAAACATATCATAAATATAGGAGTGTCTATCCAATAAAACGGGTCACACATATATGTTTGATAATCCAAAAAAACATGTCAAAAATATAGAAGTGAAGATCCAACAAAATGTGTCACAAATATAGGAATAATGATCCAATAAAACATGTAACAAATAAAGGAGAGACGATCCAACAAAACATGTCCAAAATAAAGTAGTAATGATCTAACAGAATATGTCACAAATATAAGAGCAACAATCCAACAAAACATGTCACAAATATAGGAGTGGTGATCCAACAATACATGTTAAAAATATAGCAGTGACAATCCCACAAAACACGTGTCACTTTGGAAAAAAAGTTGAACAAATTAAAGAAATGAATCATATCGAAGAAAGGAACAGTGAGTCACTTTGACAGGTATCCAAACAAGGATAATTTCCCAAATTTTATTTTATAACAGAAAAGAGAATCAAGTCTTGACTATAGTTAGTGCCAAAAATTAGAGTCATATAGAAATTTCTCTTTTTCTTTTATTCTAATTGATATCAACTTTGAATTCCTATGAATTCAAGTGGTACATCAAATGTACCTAAGTATCGACAAGATTTATTAATCTTGCTTCAAACAAAGGTTTTGAACTTGACTTATCCCCATGTTTCAAGTGCCCTCACCACAAAAAAACTCCTATACCATACTCATTTGAAGTATTTGATTTTAGGATATTTTAGGAAGTACTCTCATACTCAAAAGAATTTTTAAATCAAGAAACTATGATACCATAAGTTTCACCTTCATGTAACACTATAAGAAAAACAACCTATAAGGAAGGAAAATGTCATGACCCAATTTCTCAAGTCATGATGGTACCTACTATAACTCACCAGTAGGTGAGCCAACCCCTAATCTAGAACTACTAGTAACAGACTACTAAAAGAAATAAAGGAAGAATGTGGAACAAATATTGTAAAAAGGCTAAAATACAAAATACAGTCCCAAAACCTAGTGGAATCAGTACAAGAGCTTCTAATGTAATAAGACTAGAAAATGCAGTACTAAATGAATATACTTATATAACCATCAGTTAATATAACATAGAGACTAGTCTAGTACATAAGAGGGAGCATAACAATACTCCAAACTCCAGTAAACCACCCTATGTCTTCGAACCATAGTACTTCGCACGAGCGCAACAATGGTGAAAACCTATACTATGATCTGTAGGCTGCAGAAGTGTAGTATGAGTAACAAACACGTTGTACTCAGTAGGAAATTGCCGACTAAGCTCCAAAGATAATGCAGATATAAGTAACATGCAAGTAAGACTGTAAACTTTACTAAAATATCCAGCAAAGCTAAGAAGACTATAAGGATAAACTATCATATTCTAGCTATACTTAGGAACTTAAAGACCATACCATATACCACTGAACAATATATCAATAAAGAGTGAAAGAGGGATATGTTGTAGTATATAAGGACAATGAATGAATATAAAACATGAATAAGTGAAAGAAGGGAGGGATATATGGTAATATCATAAATACTATAGATGGATACATTTACATAAACAAGGCCAACTCAAGGTACCACTTAAGTCATTACACAAGAATCCCAAGGCCTCCTAATCATAGTAGGAACTAGTGATAACATAATCAGGGTCTATAATCCATACATCTAAACATGAGATAATTACCATAATAAAGCAACCATAATGAAAAAAATTATAATATTAGGGTCTAAAACCATAATTCCTAACCAAAGGATAATCTTGTGTAAAAACATAACCATAAGATAAAAGAACAAGAATCATACCTTAAAGATCAATACTAGTCCAATAATCAACCTGTCATGAACTAACCATAATAATAATAAGAATATAAAGTAACCGACTAGCCTAGATAAATACTACCTAATCGTGCTTTTCATAAAATCCCACTGCAATAGGCCAAAAAGGTCCAATCAACACACAACACACCATAAGAAATACTCATCACCTATACCTATGCAACCCTCATGAGGATGATAGATATAGGTACATACTGGTGTAGGCAATGCACAAACATGAATGAATGAGAAGAGAATCCACTATACCTTATCTACTGTATCATCATCAATTTTTAGACTTGAACTGAAACTCATATTATCAATATCATCAATCGCTGAAGTTGAACTGGAACTCATATCATCAGTATCACCAATTGCCAAAATTGAACCAAAAATCATATCATTAGTATTATGATCAATATACTCTGCCTAGTATCAGATATATATATATACACACATATATATACATATAAAATGCATATCTAAGACCGTGGCTAAAAGACTATAAGTCTCTAAATCTTTTTTCTGAGGTAAACCTCGGGACTGAGTCATCATAAAAGCATAAAATGGGTTAGAACCTCTCATGACCGGGTTAATAGTAGTAACAAAATCATGGACCGATATATCTTGGTTAAATCTCTAAATCATCATTTTTAGTCTCAAAGGCTCATAACTTATTTATTAAGATGGTACACTTCTTGTTATGAATAAATCCATTTTAAAAGTAAAAAGTGGAAATAAATCCCACTTTAGGAAAAAGAGTAATAAAATCATATTTTAGTTAGAATCATACCATTTACCGATCTAGTGATCATGAATGTACCAACTATATGCATGCCATAACCGCTATACAAATAATGAGATCATAAGGATCAAAACTTCTAACAACTACGGTCACGTTCTTTAAAAGGATAAAACACTTCCCAAAATCCAATCAATACCATAAATATGGCCTTAGACCCAACAATGTATATATCCGATAAACCATAGTATAATCATCACCTTAGGCCCTAAAATATATATGTCCATCATAACCATAATATAATCATGGACTTAGGCCCAAAAATATATATATATCCAGCATAACCATATCATTATTTTGGAAATCATCACAATTCATCAAGTCACGTATAAAACCTTATGCTAAAGGTTCATTAGTCTCGACTATGTCTAACACACTAAAATGTGTATATAATTATATGGAGGACAATCAAGTCTTGGCCGAAGGTGGGCAGGCGGGACCCACTAATAATCCCCGAAATCCATATTTAAGTAATTTCTACCTTAGACTAGGCTAAGGTATCTAAATTCACTCCTAGATTTTAAAGAAGCAATAATTATCCCTAAGGTAGAAATTCCACCTAAAACATGAGCAACTAAGTCAATTCCACTTAAAATGTCGTTCCAAAATAGCCTAAACAATCTAAATTAGACTAATCATAGTAATCAACCTTCCAATACCTAAATGTCATCCCATATCTAGCATAATATAATAATTATTCTATGAATTATCTCAATCTATGAAGAAGGTAATAGGATCATAGAAGTTTAATAAGCATTTAACCTTAAGGGTCAATTACCCTTCTAGCCCCCAAACACATAGTTTAGGATAAGTCGCGATGTTGTACCTAAAATCACATCCTAACATTTCTATCTAACAAGCAACATATATAAAACACCATCTGAAGAAGTAGAGTAGATCTAAGTCTACTTAGATGCCGATTAAAAATTCCATAAATCATCCAAAAATCTTCTGCCTTTGATCCACGATCTTTGAATGACTTTACGCTATCAAAATTATAATCTACACATCGTTAGGAGTAAAATGAGAGACAATTGCTATATTCAAGATGGGTCTAAAAATGAACCTCAAAATGGGTTTAGAAATAAAAGGGATAAAACCATAATTTATTTTAGAAATATGTTACCCATGCTCATGGGAGTCTACAGTTGAAAATCCATGTAAAACGAGGTTCAAATTAAAGAAAAATTATTTTCAAGATTTACCGGCAAAAATTCCAAAACCCATTTTAAGATCAAGAATTTGAAGTTGTTTTGAAGATGAAATTGAGGGGAAAATCTTAATTATAAGATTAGAAAACTTATAAATGGAAGAAATCTCAAAAACTCTATTGAAATTGCCCAAATTCTAGTTCCCAAGCCCCAAAATAGTGAAAATGGGGTTTTGATTCACAACATGGTTGAAAATCATGAAAAATAAAATAGAAGTGGTTGGAAAATTGAGAAAATAGAGTTCTAAATTGATAGACAATGATTATACGAGAAAAACACATCAAAATTAGAACTTTCTAGCTCCCAAAATGTCAAAAATACCAACTTGGGGTCTTATACTCAGCGATGGTCACTTAAGCAACACTTTGATTGCTTAAGCAACACTTTGATAACTTAAACAACATGATCAGAGGGCAAAATATCACTTAAGCAAATTTTTGGTCGCATAAGCTACCAGGTTAAATAGTCAAAGTTTTATTTTGAAAACACACCAACAACAGCAATGTAAAAAGCTTGTTCTTGATCATCGAAACTCAACTGGAACCCTATGAACAGGATCCAATAGTGAAATGTGATTGTAAATCACGTTTTGGATCGAATGGAATCATCAAAAATTTCATCTGAGATCATTTTTACTAATATGCGTCCCACACTTATTGTTTTAATTTTCATATAATTCACCCAATAACCCAAAATGAGTCTGGAAGCCTCATGACCTGAACCAAGAGGCCCTAGCCTAAAATAAATGTTTCAAAACTGATGACGCTATCGGAATTCTGATCCGAGGTTATCTACATGGAGTTTTGGTCTAACACCAAATCTAAACACGTGATTGCTCCAAAATAAGAAAATAAGCCTAAAATCCAAACGAGTGTTGTTGATGTTCTGATTTGAGGTCATATACATGGAGTTTTGGTCCGAGACCAAATACTAAAGAATGAAATCTCTATAATAAAAAATGAGGCTAAAATCCAAACGAACTATCAGATCATCATATCGACAGTTCTAGCAAATCATAAATGATCTATAGATGCTATGGAAGTCTAGAAATGGAAAAACCACATAAAAATTAAGGAACCTACCTAGAAGGTCATTACAATATCCACCACTAAAAGGACTTTTGTCAACAAAAGTTAATGGATAGAAAGATCATAAAAACTTAAAAAGATAATATACTGGGCCAGCATGCTCTAATCATGACTTCCAAGATAACCTCCAAGAAGAGACAAAACTTCAAAGGGATTTTTCTATAGGTATCCCTTTTTCTACGATCTTCCGCACTTCACTCTCAAATAGCCAAAACTAAACCAAAACCACCAACTAGTCTCTGATAACGCTCAACTTATACATCAATTTAAGTGCAAGATGGTCATTGTCAATATATTTACTTAACTTTAGAGTCGGTATCGAATCCATGAGAAACAATGTGAGTGACGATCAAATTAATTTAAAACGATAGATACAAGTTAAATTCAAACAAATGGTATAAAAAGTTGGGGAGATAGGTTCCTGCACTAATATTTCTTTTTCATTTTTTTTCTAGTATAAATTTGGGGTTACGAATAATTAGAGTTTTAACAATTAAGAATGGATCTTGGGATTATGCATGACTAAGGGAGTGACATGTGGATGTTAATCATCAACATCAATTTAGTAAATCAAATATGGGTTGGCTTGGTTATAGATTTTGATGCTAGTTTTTCAACAAAACACAAAACTTTCACCCATTGATTCTTTCGAATACCTAATAGGTATGTTCAACAATTAGTAACCACTTTCTTAAATCTAGGCATCCCTATTTCTATGATGATACCCATGGCATAGTTAACCTCACATTCACCCTTATGTCTAAGATAGTAAAAATTTAGCAAACTACACACATAATTGTCTATCATTTCTTTGGTCTCTATATTCCTCTTTTAAGGATGCTATGGATTCCTAAAGTTCACCCATAACCCTTCTCTCAATGAGGACCTTTAACTTTCTAGAGTTTGGAGCTTTTAGTCGTCAAACCCATATGGGTATTTGGGGCTTTCACCCATCAAATCCCAACAAAAATAGCATAGCAATGATAAAACCATAAACTTGAACTACCAAATAGATGCTAACAATAACAACCCACACACAATTTAACCCTTATTAACACATAAACCCAAGAGGGAGATTTATCTACGGATAAGATAAATAAGAATAGATATACTCATTATCTCCATTGAAATGAATTGTTAAAGATTGAATCGAATGTTACTTCAAACTTTGCCCCCCCACAAAATCAACAATAGAAGTGAGCAAGTGTTCCACTTAAAAAGTCTCTAATCTATTCTTCACCCAAAATTTATACAATATTTTTCTTCTAAAAAAATGGAGGCTATGAACTACAAAAAGATAAACCTTAAAATTGGGGAAGAAGGAATTGTTCCATGCCTAATCCTTAGGGTTTTAGCCCTCTTTTGTCAAATTTTTAGGATTAGCCATGTGCATTTCCAGGTTTTTTCCTTGGGGTACAAGCATTTGCTAGGCCACGATAGCACATGTGGGGCCTCGACCGCGGCTACATGACTATAATTATCTTTAGCGATCGCAGTTGGTTGACTTTTGTTTGACTGCCTCGACTGCGGTCACCAGGCCACAATCACGGTAACTGAGGCCAGTTCCTACTCGAACTCTGCAACTGCACATTTTTGCTCCCTTTTGATCATTTCACGCTCCAATCCATATCTTTCTATCTTTTCAAATCTATACCTATAAAGAGTGGATATTAGTGCATTTAATCATGAATATGTCTCATTTATTAATTTAATACAAGGTAATGTTCATGAATATTTAGTGAGATTGAGTGGTAAAATCACCACTCATCAACACCCCTAACTTATAACATTCACTTGTACTCATGAAACACTACCTCTTACCATGAGACATACTGATTTATGCCCCAAAGGCCATAATAACTTTAGTCACAACTTTAATCGCAACCATAAATAGCTCATTACACATGGGCTGAGCTAACTTCACTACACCCCTCCTTATAAAATACTAAATCCTAGGCTACATAAGGACTTAAAAAAGAGACCAAAAAAGAAAAACCAATACTCTAGAAGTGACTCTCTTTTGACCAAAACTAAGATATACTCCATTTTCCTTATTGCCGAAAGGTGACAAAATCACCCACCTCAACTTGTTTCACATGTCGTACTCACGAGAAAGAGAATTACTTGAATAATGCTGCAAAATATGCAACAAGGAATTTTAAGTGCACAAACTCTCTCTCTTTCACAAAAGAAATCTCAATGGAACAAGTGTTATACCATAGGCTTGCCCCTATTTTAAATCGCCACTCTAAACAATGTAAATGGATGGAGATCTCAAAGGACTTTCTAATCTTGGAATATAAGTTTAGATTAGGGTAGGATATTGTTTGGGAAAAACATGGCTACTCCCTTCCTTGAACATCAATATCACACTTTTTGATCTTTCTTTCTGACTGTTGTCCACTCTTCTTTATTTTTTGTCCTTTCTTATGCCTACAATTCGCTTCCTTTGTTCACCATTTTTCTTTTATCTTTTTTTCTTGAAACTTTCTTTCAATTTTATCTTTTATTGGATCCTTTATTTTTCTAAACATTTAGTTTCATCACTTTGGCACCTTGGCATTCTACTAACATGTTGTGGCCTCATATTTCCTTCCATTAACTTTACCACCCCAACTTATGTTTTTAGCCTGAAGTTATATTTTCAAATTTAAAGAGATTATGGTTCAAAAAGGGGATACAAAGAATTGTTCACGGCTTGTAGTGCATTTGCCAAAGAAAGGTCCAATGACTCAGAGTGGGTAACTAGGGGTTATATTCATGTTTGGGTAGGATTTTCAGGATAAAGTGGCTTCCAATGTCACAAGGATAGCCTAAGATCATTTGTCCAACCACATACAATTAAAACTATCCTTGAGAGACCAACGAGGCAAGTTCTAGATAACAAAAGTATACATGAGATGAATGCCAAAAGCTCACCACATATGGCATGCAAAATTAGACAAGGGGGATCAAATATCCCTCCTACTAGAGACAAATTTGGAGTATCTATTTCTATTCATAAGTAAAAATTTGTGAAGCCACAAAAAGAGAAAAAGATTTGTTATAAAGTCGCTCACGTTCATGCCCTTGATTTTTTAAAAATTTTGGATGGAGGAGGTTGTTTGTTTTACATTAGAAACATGCTAAATATTCTAAACTATGTCTATAACTAAAGCCTTAGTCTCACATTTAGGCTCAAAATGGGCAAGCTAACCAAATGGCTACTCAAACTTTACCATTGGTGTATAAAGTAACCCCAATAAAATGCCATAGGTATTTATACTTCCCTTGCATTCTTTATGTTTATGCTGCGGGTATTCAGAATTCCCCTGTATCTATGCCTCAAACCCAAACATGACGCTTTACCCTTAAGAATGTCGTCACTTAATCCATCATAGGGAAAAGCTTGTCATGCATTATCGTAGAAAAATACAATTAAAATAAAAGAAAAAAAAACTAAAACTAAAAATCACATGATAATCCATAAAATGTGGGCACCATTAGATTAGCCAAAAATGTAGCATCTCAAAAAAAAAAACAATATCAAGAGTATCATCAAAAACACTACCCAAAGATATCCAAGTAGTACAGATATGGGACAGGCACCCCCAACTGAAAAGTTTACAGTGCCCCTACTGCCTAGTTAAAAAGATAAGAGTAAAGGATGCTTCATAAATCAGCTTCATTATCTCCAATATACCATGCATTATCTCCACCATCATCAGCACCAGACCTATCAGTAAGGGATCCATAATCACTCTCGATCCTCGACAAAGGAAGATGTTCTTTAGGTTTGCGCACCTTAAAGATGCCCTATACCGCTCTCCACATCTTGGTGAAGAATTTTCCTCTCTTTATTTCTCTCTTTAACATCTTTTCCTATGACTCCCGGAGGTTCTTATATGATATATTTCATAGTCAGACTGAACCACATATGAATGGAGAGTGGTGGAGGATTCTCCTAGACCTTAGTGTAGACCTAGAGCAAGTTCGTTAATAGCAGAAGGTCTTTCAAAGAATTTTGGGAACTTCTCTGGGACTCTGTACACAGAGATACATGTTTCTGGGAATAGCTTGGGCCTTTGAAATTCATTGGAACACAGGTTGTGGCTTTCTGGGGACATGGGTCTAATATCATCTAAGTCTTTTATTTTGTAGTTGAGCTCCTGTATGGACATGCTTCAAACTATTTGTTATAGTTACAAGTAAAGAATTATGCTAGATTAGAAAGAAAAGAGTTTGTGGCAATGCCACAGGAGATTCAGGTGTGAAAAACAGGGGGGACAAAAGTTTGGATTTCTACAGACAACAGTCCTCAGGTGTAGTGACTGCGGAGGATTGACCGCGATTGTGATTCAGTGATCGCAGTCATCAGGACCGTGATCGCAATACCTGAGACCATCATCAATATTTTTTCCCTTCTGAAGATACGCGCATTTAACACCAACTCTGTCTTCCAACTTGGCACATAATCATCTTGATAATATAAAGTAAGCCCAACTTGCGTGATTTTAGTCCCTTCCCCAAACTTGAAGGAGTTTACCATTGAACTCTTTTGGGAATTTAATGGAGACATAATAAAATGTTTGTTTCAACCAAGTTAGGTTAAAATATAGATACTCAAGACTTCCCTAAACGACGTGTAAACATCCTACAACTGCCAACCACAACAATAAATACAATCAAGAACAGTTTTAACATTTTAAACACTAATTTATGCCAGTGTTCAATGTACATGTCCTAGGCCTATAAGGAAATTAAAAGTGAAGGAGTTTGAGACTAAATACCAGATAAATAATACAAAAGGGTTGAGATGAACTCTTGGATACTTTACACAATGCCAACAGATAGGAAAGTATTGAGAGAATTTTGAGAATGAATGCATGGGAAAAATGGCAGTTGGATGGTCACTTAAACTGGTATGACCACGATCGTGGTCATCATTCTGTGATCGCGGACTTGTGGCATCCGCGATCGCGTTGACACAGACCTCGGTCGTGGTAACAGACACCAAAATCTAGGCCTCTATACTTAGTTATTCAGGACGACAGGCCACTTTCGCAACTGTCTTTTCCATAGATCATGCTCAAACAAATACAAAACAAAATATATTCTATTATGCATGAATAAAAGGATATGTGTAACTTTTCATGTTGTGATGGGTTGCCTCCCATCGAGTGCTTAGTTTAACATCATAGAACAACGTCTCCACTCCTTCATTTTATTTCTCCACATTGAAAATTTGAATCTCCATCCCAACTTTCATTCAACATGCAATGAGCGGCAGAGGGATAGAAAATTCAGATCTTCCAAGATTAAACATGGAAGCGGTGGTAAAATGGAATGAAAGCTTCTATCTTTCCATTTTGAAAACTTGAACCTTTTACCCAACTTCACATCAAACTTCTAAAGTCGCTTCTTGGGTAAATGTTAGCACATCAATAGGCCATTCCTCGTACATAGGAAATTTAGTTCCTTGGCCATTGATGATGGGGTTCAATGTGCTCCCTTGGAATAGCAAACTCCAAAATATAAGAGTCTAACTCTGCCTCCCCATAATCCTCCATTTGTTCAAAGGGATGGATCCTCATCATATTTCTCAAGAATAATGTTTTAAAGTGGTTAGAACGAAGTTCAACCCTAAATTTTGGGTTATCCCACTCCAAAGCATATTCACCCCTAAATGAGCTAGAGTCATCATAAAAGGTTTGCTTTGATTCTTCTCGTGACTCAAAGCTCATTTCTTTTATTTTGGTTTCTTCTTCCTCATATGAGTTGGATTGTTTGGGTGCTACCGAGGTTTCTTTGCTACCAAGCTCATCCTCATAGCTTGGTTTCTCTTCTTAACATACTTCCTCTTGGGTAATAGGCATGGTAATGATAGTTTCAATCTTTTCTTCATCACCCATTACCTCCTTCTTAAACCATGTCCATTCTTGATGGATGTATTCTAGGCCCTCCCCCATTGTTTTTAACCCATCCAAAATGGCTTGTAACCTTAGGTCATAGCTATTTGATTTGGTATCTTGCTCTTCCTTCCTCTCTTCATCATCCCTATAAATCTCATAAGAAGGAGTAGTAACTCAGCAAGAATAATGGAGGAGATGGGGCACATGGACAATTACTCTGATATCCATCTCAATCACTACATAAAGAGAACCTATACTCCCTATATGATTGAGATGGTGAATCCACCTCTCTCAGGGGAGAATAGTCACAATCGCTCATGAAATGTGGTACATCGTGATATGGATATGGATCATCAACATCGAACTTCCAACTACCAGCATCATATTTTTCAGAAGATGCCATACAAAAATAAAAATAAAATAAACTCTATCTACAAAAGAAAATCACAAATAAATATATACAAGTTTTAATTTAAGCAAGTAACTAAAATTCAAAACTAACTTAATACGCCAAATTGTTCCCCGACAATGGCACCATTTTTTATAACGCTTAACTTACACGTCAATTTAAGTCCAAGGCGGTCGTCGTTAATATATTTACCTAACTTTGGAGTCGGGGTCAAATCCATGAGGAATAATATAAGTGATGATTAAATTTAAACAAATGGTACAAAAAGATAAAATAGGGGAGATAGGTTCCTACACTAATATTTCTTTTGTTTTTTTTTATCTAGTATAAATTCGGGGCTAGGAATAATTAGAGTTTTAATAATTAAGCACGGATCTTGGGATTATGCACTACAAAGGGGCTGAACTGTGGATGTTAATCATCAACATCAATTTAGTAAATCAAATATGGGTAGGCTTGGTTATAGATTTTGATGCTAGTTTTTCAACAAAACACCAAACTTTCACCCATTGGTTCTTTCGAATGCCTAATAGGTGTGTTCAACAATTAGTAACCACAACCACAATCTACACATTCCTATTTTTAGGATGATACCCATGGCATAGTTAACCTCATATTCACCGTTACCTTTAAGATAGTGAAAATTTAGCAAAATATACACATAATTGTCTATTATTGCTTTGGTTTCCACATCCCTCTTTCAAGGAAGATATGGATTCCTAATGTTCTCCTAAATCCCTTCTTTCAAAGAGGGCCTTGAACTTTGTAGAGTTTGGAGATTTTACTTATTAAACCCATATGGTTATTTGGGGCTTTCACTCATCAAATAACAACCAAAATAGCAATGATAAAACCCATAAGCTTGAACTACCAAATAGATGCCAACAATAACAACCCACACACACTTTAATCCCTATTCATACATAACCTCAGAGGGAGATTTAGCTACACATAAGATAAATAAGCATAGATATACCCATAATCTACATTGAAATAAATTGTTGAAGATTTAAGAGAATGTTAGTTCAAAATTGGCTCTCCCACAATATCAACAATTGAAGTGAGCAAATCTTCCACTTTGAAAGATTCCAATGTATTCTTCACCCAAAATTTATACAATATTTTTCTTCTCCAAAAATAGAGGTTATGAACTTCAAAAAGCTAAACATAAAAATTAAGGAAGATGGAATTGTTCAATGCCGAATGCTTAGGGTTTTAGCCCTCTTTTGTCAATTTTTTTGGATCAGCCAAGTGTATTTCAAGTTTTACCCTTGGGATGCAGTCTTTCGCTAGGTCGCGATCGCGCATGTGTGGCCGCGAATATGGTTGCCCAATCGTGATTCTCTTCAACGACTGCGGTTGCTTGAATTCTGTTTGACTGCCTCAACAGCAGTCATCAAGCCACAATCGCGGTAACTGAGGCCAGTTCCTACTCGAAGTCTGCAACTGCACATTCTTGCTCCCTTTTGATCATTTCACACTTCAATCCATATCTTCCTATCTTTTCAACTATATACTTGTAAAGAGTGGATATTAGTGCATTTAATCACGAATATGTCTTATTTATTCATTTGAAAAAAGGTAATGTTCATGAATGTTTATTGAGATTGAGTGGAAAAATCACCACTCATCAGCCTCTAACTTAGTCGACAAAGCTAATGCATGCTAATTCAAACTATGACACACTGATACCACACTGATACCAACATAATTAAATGAAAATTAATCTAATCCAAAGGCGAACCAAGGCATGAGTCATGCAACCAACTCCAAATCCAAATATAACCTTCGTTTGCCTTTCCAAACCTACTAAACTCTAATCCAAGTTGAAAGTCACCCAAGTCCTGTCCACGCAATCTAATCACACTAACCTAAAAAAAATTAAGATGATCCATCAAAAATCCTTATTGGAAAGCATGAGAATAAGTTCATAACTCATCACCTGAGTAAACTAATGGATACAACCAAGGTCTACAATTTATGCCAATTCTACAACTTATCTGGATAACAACTGAGATTGAAATCCAAGAGTCTGAAGCACAAGTACTCAATACTGAACGATCCGCTCCAAGATGTCCCATCAATCGAGAATGAAGCCATGTTGAATCTAATTCACAACCTAGTAGGTAGTTACTAGTTTGCCAATTAGTCATAGAATCAACACAAAGGTAACTAGAAACAACAAATTGATACTAGGAAATCTTAATTTGAGCTCGATTCGATTGTTCAAAAAATTGGTGACGTGGGACCTCATGATTGTTGTTGGCTTTGCAAATTTTTTGGAACAAAAATAGCGAGAACCTGTACTATGATCTATAGGTTGCAGAAGTGTAGTATGAGTACCAAACACATAGTACTAAATAGTAAACTATCGACTGTGCTCCAAATATAATGCATATATAAGTAATATGCATGTAAGAATGTAAACTACACTCAGATATCCAACAAACATAAGGAGACTATATGGATAAATTATCCTATTGTAGCCATACTTAGAAACTTAAACACCATATCATATATCACTGGTCAATATATAAATGAAGAGTGAAAGAAGGATATATAGTAGTATACAAGGACAATGAATGGATATACAACATGAATAAGTGAAAGTAGGAAGGGATAAACAGTAATATCATAACCACTATAGATGGATACATATACATAAACAAGGCCAACTCATGGTACCACTTAAGTTATTACACTAGCATCCCAAGGCCTCTTAATCATAGTAGGAACTAGTGTTAATATAACCAGGGTCTCAAATCCAAATGTCTAAACATGAGATAATTACCATAATAAAGCAACTGTAATGAAAATACCGTATTATCACGGTCCAAAACCAGCCTAACAAATGGTTAATCATGCATAATAAGATATCTATAGGATAAAAGAACCAAAATCATACCAAAATCTCAATACCAATCCAATAATCAGCCTGTCACAAACTAACCATAATAAATAAAACAATATAAGTAACCAGCTATCTCGGACAAATAATACCTAACTAGGTCTTTCATAAATCCCCACTACCATTGGTCCAAATGGTCTAATCAATACACAACACACCACAAGCCATACTCATCACCTATACCTATGCAACCACCCATAATGTTGGTAGATACAGGTGCATACTAGTAAAAAGAAATGCATATACATGAATAAATGTGAGGATAATCCATAGTACCATAACCGCTATATTATCATCAATCGCCGAACTTAAACTAGACTCATATCATTAGTCGTCAAAATTTAATCAAAACTCATATAATCTATCATTAAAATTAAACCAGAACAGATATCATAAATATCATCATTAACATATTCTTCCTAGTATAAGATATATTTATATATACATATAAAATGCACGACTGGGATCGAGGCTAAAAAAGTATAAGTCCATAAATCTATTGCTTGGGGTGAAATTCAGGACTAAGTCATCATAAAGGCATAAAAGGGTCAAAATATCTCATGGTCGTTATTAAAAGTAGAAATAAAATCATGGACTAGAATATATCTCGGTTTGTAACACCCATATTTTTCCTGGCCTCTGGTTAGCTTACTACTCATCCCTTAAATCCTAAAGACTCTTATGAATTAGTTGTATGTAGCAAGTCGTACCTATGTTAGTATGGGATGATTTGAGTTTTATTAAAGTTATGAGTTTAACCTAGAATTCATTAAGTAAGGTAAGTCATATGATGGTAAGTCGTATTGTCAGTAGTTGTAATACCCCAATTGTTCCTTAAGTCTAAATCTGTCTTTTGAGTATATGGAAATGAATTCCAAAGTGAATAATGATTGAACCGTGTAGAATTTCCCTAATTTCTACTTTTTTTTCCTATAGAGCATTGAATAAACTTATCATCGATACAAAATTTGCCCAAATTTGACACTCGGGTGAAGAGTTAGAGTAATTTTAGTGAGACAGTGTGCCACCTAGCACTTTAGTGCGTCGTGGAGCTAGCCAAAATGGCAATTGTCATTTTCAAGTGAGCCTTCGTGATATTGACGCATCATGCCAAGGCTCAATAATAGGATTTTCAAATTCCAGTGCACCAACGCGATTCCATCGTGTCGCGGTGTCCTTCCAGGTCCCAACCAAGGTGAAAACGCGATTTCACCGCATCGCGCCATTGAGCAGTTTCTCAATTTTCCAAATCCAGTGAAGGACCTTCATCCTGGTGCGTCGCACCAGGGTCAAATATCAGGCTCCAGATCTAGAATTTTCTCAAGGGTATTTTGGTCTTTTTCCCCCGTTATTACTCTATGTATATATATCCAAGTAGAGAAGATAAATACATTTCTCTCCAATTTCTTTCCAAGAATATTCATGAAGCTAGGGTTTTCTTTCAACCTAAAAATCAAATCTTCTCCAAGAACCTTTCATAAATACATTCAAGTGGTTCAAGATTTAAGATATCTAAGTCAAGGTATCAAGAAATTTATCTCATAAGTGCAAGAAAGAAGTTCCAATAAAGTTTCTTCATCTCAAAAATCATAATCAAGGTATGTGGTGCTTGAACAAGAATATCCTTTCATTCTTATGCCAAAAGATTTAATTTGTACTATTGTAATTTCATGATCTTTGCAAGTGGATTTACACCCAAACTACTTTATTGATGATTTATGAGATTTGAGTTGATTAAGTTTGATATTTATGATTATTTTACCATCATATTTCTTAAATTGAGAAATTTCTGCCATAAGATGTATATTGATATTATGAAATGATAATTTCTAAAGTGACTTAAGACAAGTTTCATGATTTATGCTTTCCATGTGAAGTTTGACTATTGAATATATACTGATATAGAGCTTAAGAGTTAAGAATTAGTTCTATGATGTTTTTCTTAAAGTTTTTGATACTTGATATGATTTGATAAGCAAGTCCACTTGATGTAAAGAAAGATTATTTTGAGTTTGAGTCGAGTTAGGAATCCACAAGTTGTATATGATTTCCAGATGAGATATATTTATGATTCGGTCTTTATGGTAGACCCTTGAGTTGATTAATATGGATTTCCTATCGCGTTCTGAGCTTCAGTCTAGGAGTATTATTTAGCATCAAACGGGAAGTGTGGGTTCAGTGCATCCTACTTCCCCAGAACTATGTGCCACCGTAGGATAAAGATTAAGGTCTAAAGGCAAAGACAGTGATCACTAAAGTTAAGGTTCTACTCTGATGGGAAGTATAGAATATCTCTCCCCAACGTAGGCAAGACGATGGATTCCATGTAATCTCACATGGTTTATGTCGGTTATAAGAAACTCCCAAGTCCATAATAGTGTAAGTTTATTGAGTTACCGAGTCAATACAAGTCATGAGTCAAAGATTTTGAGTTTAGTCCAATGATTTATGAGATTTATGAAGTATGTGTTACTGTTGATGATTTATGAGAAACTATATTACAGTTTAATTCAAGCGAAGAGAGTCATTGTTGTCAGCATGCATGATTTTATTTTACACTTATGATATTATTTAAAAATATTACATACACCCCAACATACTCAGTACATTCCCAAAGTACTGACCCATATATATATGTCTATGTGCTACATTGTCTCATAATGTAGGTACAAGTGGAAGCGTACATACCATATTCACTCAGTTTGTAGCTTCCAGTCAGCAGGTGGTGAGTCCTTTTAATTCAAGGTCTTAAGTTAGTTATACAATTTGAGAAGTATTGTATTTCTTATTTTAGTTGTATTGAGATTGGATAGTTGGGAGTCATGACCCGACTATCTAAAGTCAGTACTAGTAGAGGGTTCATAGATAGTCAGTAGAAGTTAATGTATTCAATTTCAGTTTCATTTTGTAAAATCAGAGTAGTAATCTTGTAAAGTTCATATTTGTATTGATCAAGTTCAGAGAAGTTCTATGTTTTCACTGATTTTATAAAGATTTAAGCATTTTATTTAGTTGCTTATGAGTTATGCCAGTAGGAGGGTTAGCTTGGGGTCACTTGTGCCCCTAAGCACCGTGTGACGTCTTGGAACCCAATTTCGGGGTATTACTAACTTGGTATCAGAGCACAGAGTTCAAGTGTCCTAGGGTGTCTATGAAGTCGTGTCTAGTGGAGTCTTGCGGAATGGTACAAAGACGTTTCTACTTTTCTTCAAGAGGCTACAAGGCATTTAGGAAAGGTCTCCATTCTTTCAAGTCTTAGATTGTGCAATAGAAAGGTTCTTTGAGAAACTTATATGGGTTCTTATCTTACTCTATTCAGGGCATCCCCTCTTTATTTTTAAGATATTAGATACAGTCAAGCTCAACTCTTTTCAGATAGTACTCTCTTAAACAGTCTCAACAGATAGTTATAGAGTTGTAAATAAGCTAGAAAGTATCCTATTAGTACCTTATCATGGTTTGCTTATAAATTGTGCAATAAGCCCAAGTCAGTTGCCCTTCCAGATTCCTTCTTAGAATCTATAACGATAATCTATACTTTTTTATTTATGTACTATTCTTACGGTAACATGATCAGCGAGTTCCAATTTTTTCCCTCTGATAATGCTCTCAGACTTACTAGTGAGGAGTTTCAGAAGTTTCATAAAGTAGGTTGAGCGGAGCCTTCCAGCATGTTACAAGTTCCCCCAAGCTTAATGTTATGTCCTTACCCTTATGAGTTGTTCAATTAAGACAGAGTGAGATGTGTATTCATAAATCATCGAATATTATATGTCAAGTTTGTACCTCTCGTAATCTTGTCATCATTATGTTGTTGAAATAAAAAGTCTAGTGAAGCCGTGTGGGGCTCTTTCGATTCACTAGAATAACTACTTTGTTATCCACCTCAAATTCTTTTTTAAAATGCAAAATCAAAGACTAGTGAAGCCGAGTGGGGTCTATTTTGATTCACTAACGACTCGTTGTTCATCTTACTTTCTCATGCTGGTTGGAACTGAGTTTAGAGGTGTAGTGGCAAAAAGGGTGGTAAGTGTGATTTATTCAAAGTATGTATAGCCGAGCGTTTTTGCATGTGATCGAGTTAGTGATGAAGTAATATGTCCTAGTGCATCAGCTCATGTATTAAAGAGAAGGAGTTACTGATTAAGGTAAATAATAGTTTGCTTGAAGTACGAAGAGAGTTGTTAACGGTATGTATTGCTTAAGACAAGTATAGGTTATGGATGAAGATACTTAGTGGATGAGTGTTGTTAACTTAGGTGCTCCTAAGATTGCAAGAGGAAGTTAAGTTAAGGCTTAGAGAGTTATGAACCATGTTAAGTTGTGTATGAAGGATATATAGTAATGATGGGTAGAAAAAGAACATGTTGATGTATTGTAAATGAGATAGGCCATATGATTATGACCAATTATTGTTGATATAAGGTTTAAGTAGGCTAGTATTTATTGATGTTTTATTTTATAGTTTACAAGTAAAAATTATGTCTGTGACGTGGATTTGTAAGTTATGTTATGCGATAGGCATTAAGATTGAATGATTGGTGGCTATGAAGGTGGATGTGACGATTCTTGGTTAATGGCATCAGTTATAGGGAAGTGACCTAATATGCTTAAACAGTGTATGCAAGAGCTTAAGTTTGGTTGATTTGTAGTCAAGTTTGAGATTGTATTTATGATAAGAAAGTTTTCCCAAGGTGCTATGGGGCTGTATTATTTTCGAGGATCATTGCATGTGGTGTAGATAGTGGCACCGTGGAGCTACTAGGTGGAGAAAAGACCAATCAGGTTATGAACGATATTATTGATGGCTAAGTTAAGGAGTTTAGATTTAAAATGTTAAGCCTTTTTGTGTGATTTTGATTCTCATTGTTTAGAAATATAAGTTTGCAAGTGTGATATTAGTAGGGTATGGCAGTATTAGTATGGTCTGTCAAAGGTTGGGAAGTATTCAAGTTGAGCGTTAGAATCTAAGATTTGAAATTTTGAAGTTGAGTAAATAGAAATAAGGGTTGAAGCGTTAGATGGTGTATACTCTGACTATGGGGATGCTCATGCAAAATTTAAAGTTAGTGAGCGAGCTAGTATAATATGATTACTACTAGAGGTATAGAGAGATAAGATGTAACTCAGATGGTGGTGTAAGGAAGTAGTTGTGTGTTTTCAAGTGTAGTCATTCAGATTAAATTCTATTGTTTTTGTGTATTGATTATATCCCGGACTCTTGAGTAAAATGATTTCAGTTTAGACTAGCGTGTATATAGTGGTTTACCTACTCAGAGTGATGGCTTAAGTCTAAGGGGGAGATGATAGGACGAGTAACCAAGTTAAGCTTTCAGATTTTAGGAGATGCACCAGTAAGTTGTAAGGTAGCAGTGAGAAAGAATAATGCTCGACCCATTCTTATTTCGGTATTTTTCAATTATTCCAATAATTACTCATGCTTTACATTTCAGTTCCATGTTCATAACTCATGCATATCATAAAGAATCATGCCCTCTCTTAGTTCCCAAAAATGTGGAGCTTCAGATCTTTCAGCAGTTGGAATTACATTCCGTAACTTACGAGTTCCAAATTTACGTCATGCGGCTCATCAATCATGTACTCAAGCATTGTGCTATGTTCATTTCAAGTACTTAAGTAATTCTTCTAATGATCAACAAAAAAAAATTAAGATTTATATCGTGCATGTCCTTGGCCCGTATTTCTTTGACAAGTTTATGATGTTAAATCCTCTATTCCTCAAGCCTCAGTTGAGTGTCAAGTTATTCATAGTATCTATTCATGTGTCAAATCCTCATGTTCTAATCTTTTAGTTATCTTTCATTAATCAAGATAGTGGTGGTAAATAGTTGTTTAGACGGGAGAGAGAAGATATTTCCTTATCAATGATAGAGGGTGGCACGCTTACTTTAGTTAGGCAGTACTATGAAGTGAGATTGAGGCTAAGTTTTTGATACATATCAGGGTTAGTCGAAGTTTAATGTGTTATGATTATGGATATTGTTGTATATTCATTTTGTGTAATTCCATGAATCTGAAGGAATATTGAAGTGAAGCGTTTGTGTAGGACTTGACTAGTTAGGACTATGTCGGACGTGCTTGCTTAAGGTGAGTACATGGGAGTTATTCTTGATAAGAAGTGTATAGGATTTGAAGAAGAATTTTTATAAATGTTTGATTAGGAATGCATATGTCTCTATAAAGATGGGATCGAAGGTCGTGTTTGTGTACGTGCGGATGAATGCATTGCACTTTAGTAAATGGCTAGTACTAGGCGGGTTGGAGTTGTCAAAGTGGTAATGAGAATTACTCTTGAAGTGAGAAGTTGTAAAAATGTAGATGTGTGGAAGTCCATGATCAAGAATGGTGTCATGTGGCGAATATTGTGGTTCTAAGTTAGGCATGAAGACAATAAGAGGGTTTGGTTCGAGGAGATATGAGTAGATGGAAGTATTAGTGCCATGTGAGGATTATATGTCGTATCAATTAAGTATAGTATCGAAAGGGTATAGTAAAGTCGAGAGAGTGTTTGAGAAGTGTGGTTAAGTTTGAGAGTAAGGAGTTGCATTTCTTGAGGCCTAGTACTTCTATCCCGACCTATGATTTATAGGTTTATGTTCCAAGCTATGGGATTATGGGAATTCTATGATCTCTGATTCAGATTTTTATTTAGATCTTGCCTAAAGTTCCTTGCTCCTTCATACCGTTAGAATTCCTTGGAAGGGTGTTGAATAAATCCTCCACTTAAGTATGAGTATCTAGTACGATTCAGTTTCCATAGTCAGCAACCCAATTTTAAAATTTGGCAGATAGGTTTCTATGGTTTTCCATTTTTCGAACTAGCCTGGTCTTACTAATCTAAGTTTAATAAGTACAGTTAATCCAGTAAGTAGTTGCTTGCAACCAAGATCTACAAATACATTTCAGTATAAGTATCAGGCATCAGCTTCAGATTCAGATATCTAATTATAATTTAGTCTGTAAGCATTCATTGAACGATCCTTATTTTCCTAGTATTCTAGCCCAGACAATGTAATACCCATCGTATAATCTTAGTCTTGTTTCTCATGACCTATGCCTGCATAAATTATCACTTCACAGCCTATGAGTATGATTGCACCCTGATCACATTAAGTGAATCCTAATCTCTCAATATGAGCCAACTTTTTATTATAAAAAGAAAGAAAATTAGCTCAGACTCAATCGAGAATTACAACTGTCCTGTATTCTATTCTTTTCCAGTCTCGGATCCATTTGTATAGCTATTCTCATCATGAGTTTATACATTCAATGAAATACTCCAGAGTTTAGAAAGATATAGATTCAGATTAGCAAGTTGTTTCAGCTGTGTATCTTCAGTTTTTTCAGTATTCTTGGCCAAAGTAGCAACATTCGAGGATGAATGTTTCCACGGGGGAGATATTGTAATCCCCCGATCGTTATTTAAATCTAAATCTATCTTTTGAGAATATGAAAATGACTTCAAAAGTTAATGATGATTGAACCATGTAGAATTTCCCTAATTTTAAGCTTTCCATCGATACCAAATTCGCCCAAATCTAATACTCGGGTGAAGAGTTAGAGTCATTTTAGTGAGACAGTGTGCCACCTAGTACTTTAGCGCATCGCGGAGCTAGCCAAATTGGCAATTGTCATTTTCCAGTGAGCCTCCGCGATATAGACGCGTCGCACCAAGGCTCAATATTAGGATTGTCAAATTCCAGTGCACCAACGCAATTTCACCGCGTCGTGGTGACCTTCCATGTCCTAAACAAGGTGACAATGCGATTTCACCGCATCACGCCACTGTGCAGTTTCTCAATTGTCCAAATCCAGTGAAGGACCTCAATCCTAGCGCGTCGCGCCAGGGTCAAAAGTTGGTCTCCAGTTGTAGAATTTGCTCAAGGGTATTTTGATCTTTTCCACCCATTATTACCCTCTCTATATATATATTCAAGTAGTGAAGTGAAATTCATTTCTCTCCAATTTCTTTCCAAGAACATTCAAGAAGCTAGGGTTTTCTCTCAACCCAAAAATCCAATCTTCTCCAAGATAATTCAAGAACTTTCCCTAAATACCTTCTAGTGGTTCAAGATTTAAGATATCTAAGTCAAGGCATCAAGAAATTTAGCTCATAAGTGCGAGAAAGAAGTTCCAATCAAGTTTCTTCATCTCAAAAATCATAATCAAGGTGTGTGGGGATTGAACAAGAATATCGTTTGATTCTTATGCCAAAAGATTTGATTTGTACTATTGAAATTTCATGATCTTTGCAAGTGGGTTTACACCCAAACTACTTTATTAATGATTTGTGAGATTTGAGTTGATTAAGTTTGATATTTATGATTATTTTACAATCATATTTCTTAAATTGAGAAATTTATGCCATGAGATGTATATTAATATTATGAAATGATGATTTCTAAAGTGATTTGAGACAAGTGTCATGATTTATGCTTTTCCATGAGAAGTTTGACTATTGAATATATATTGATATTGAGCTTGAGAGTCAAGAATGAGTTCTATGATGTTTTTCTTAAAGTTTTGATACTTGATATGATTTGATAAGCAAGTTCACTTGATGTTGAGAAAGATTGTTTTCAGTTTAAGCCGAGTTAAGAATCCACAAGTTGTATATGATTTATAGATGAGATATATTTATGATTCGGTCTTCATGGTAGACCCTTGAGTTGATTAAGGTGGATTTCCTAACACGTTCTGAGGTTGAGACTGGGAGTAGTATTTAGCACTGAGCGGGAAGTGTGGGTTCAGCGCATCCTACTTCCCCAGAACTACGTGCCACCGTAGGATAAAGATTAAGGGATAAAGGCCAAGACAGTGATCACTAAAGTTAAGGTTCTACTCCGATGGAAAGGATAGAACAGCTCTCCCCAATGTGGGTAAGTCGTTGGACTCCATGTAAGCTCAAATGGTTTATGTTGGTTATAAGAAACTCCCAAGTCCATAATAGTGTAATTTTCTTGAGTTACCGAGTCACTCCAAGTTATGAGTCAAAGAGTTTGAGTTGATTCCAATGATTTATGAGATTTATGAAGCATGTGTTATTGTTGATGATTTATGAGAAACTATATTACAATTTAATTCAAGCGAAGAGAGTCATTATTGTCAGCATGCATGATTTTATTTTACACTTATGATATTATTTAAAAATGTTGCATACACCCCCACATACTCAGTACATTCTCAAAGTACTGACCCATATATATATGTCTATATGCTACATTGTCTCATAATGTAGGTACAAGTGGTAGCGCACATACCATATTTACTCAGTTTGCAGCTTCCAGTCAGCAGGTGGTGAGTCCTTTTGATTCAAGGGCTTGAGTTAGTTTTACAGTTTGAAAAGCATTGTACTTTCTTATTTTAGTCGTATTGAGCTTGAATAGTTAGAGTCATGACCCGGCTATCTAAACCCAGTACGAGTAGAGGCTTCATAGACAGTCAGTAGAAGTTGATGTATTTAGTTTTAGTTTTATTTTGTAAAAGAAGAGTAGTAATCTTGTAAAGTTCATATTTTTATTGATCAAGTTCATAGAAGTTCTATGTTTTTACTGATTTTATATAAATTTAAGCATTTCATTCAGTTTCTTATGAGTTATGACAGTAGGAGGGTTAGCTTAGGGTCACTTGTGCCCCTAAGCACCGTGTGATGTCTCGAGACCCAATTTTGGGGCGTTACAGTAGTATTGGTTCCCTAAGTTCTATCCAGCTTACGAGTAGTGGCTAAAAGTTGTGTAGACATGTTACAAGTCGTAAGATTTGACTCATACCCTAACCAGTAGACAATCCAAGAATCAAGCCTTATGTTTTGATAGCTTTATAAGTTAATTGTAAATATATTAAGTCCTCAAATAGCTCCTAGCTCATGAAAATGTCAAAACCTCCCTTAGCGATTAAATTCTTGAGATATACATAATGATAGTCCTCTTCAAATGATCATAACTTTTGTTGTTCTAAGAATTTTTAATATCAAGACCCATTAATTGATAGATAATTGAATTAGTATTCTAAAGATGCCAATTTTGCCTTATCTGATAACTGGGTGAAAAGTTATTGGAAAATTACTGAACCACTGTCAAAGCTTCCAGTAGGGTACAACTCAAAGTACGACTCGTACCTAGAGCATACGAGTTGTCAAGAGGAGTCATGCCCACAATAGTGGGAGTCGAAATTTAGGCTCCTAGCATAACTCAAGGTATGACCCATACCCAAAAGATATTAGTCATACCTAAACGTGTTGGGATGGCTTCCAGGAAAATTAAAAAAGATTTCTATGGGTGTTTTTTAGGAATTTTTCTCTTCTTATAACCTCTGTCCACGACTTAAAACCCACAAATAATCTTATTTTTTCCCCAATACTCAAACACTTAAATACTACTTCCTCTCTCATATTCAAGAACAACCATTTTGGATTTCTTCTTTAAGATCATCTCTCAAGTCTCAAGATTAAAATTCAAGAATATCAAGAACATTAAGACTAGGGTTCCTCACCCAAAATTCAAGCCTCCCTTCTCAAGAACAAGAAATTCAAGATTTCTTCTTTGAGAATGCAAGGATTCAAGTTTCAAATTTCAAGCTTCTTTAAGAATTCATTCAATTAAGGTATGTGGGATATTCATCAATGGGTTCCTTTCACCCATTGATTTCAGAAAGCCCTATTTTAACTTGCAAGTATAAATCTTATCCTACTTTATGAAATCATTCATTAATCTCATGAAATTAATTCGTGGTGTTCTTACTAAATCAATTACAAGCCATGTCTACAAGTATTTCCAAGTGAATTAAGTTATTTCTTATTTTGAAGTGCAAATTTCTATGTCATATTGCATTGATTTTATGTTAACATCAACAAATTATGAATTCAGACATATAATCATGTTTTCCTCATGTTTAACACATTTCCATGTTCAAGTTCATTCTTTTCACTTATTTGGTAAAATTATTATATTTTAGGTCTTTGAACCATGATTCCATACCACAATTTTAAAGCATTTTTATTTTATTTGTTAATCATTCAGTGTTGGTGGGTTATTAACACCCAATATCGATATGTTTACTTAAGTTTTAGATTCTACAAGTAATAATTCAATTAAACCATGAATCTTGTTATTTACTTAGTTGTTATTTTCAGTCGAACGTCAGTCAGTACAAGTGTTGGTTCAGTTGGGAGTAGGATTTAGCACCAAGTGAACCCAGGGATGGGGGCACACCTGCTAGTAGAGGGTGTGACCTTTAGTAGCAATCCTTGAGTTCCAGAACTACGTAGCCAGAGTAGTTTTGAGATGTCTTCCTTTCAGTTGAGGGTTAACACATATCTCATAAGATCATCTGCAAATAGAAGGTGACTCCTTAGTCCCTCGAGAAATTATTTTAGTGGATCCACACAGCCAATGTTAGTACCTGTGGCACAATACTAACATCCTTCAAGCTGGGGTTATAGGTTGGACCCCAATTAGTTCATATTAGGGCTTGTTGGTTACATGATACCTCCCATAGTTTTAGTCAGTATTTTGTATGTCCCAACTTAGATTTGCTTGACCAAAGCATAAAGATTTTCAGTTATATAGTTATACAGAATTTAGTCTTTCAGATTATAGATTATCTTAGAAACATGTTTATGCTTGGTCTTTCATTCTCAGATTTACATGTTCATGTTATTTTTCATGTTCATTACCCATGCATGATTCTCAATTCAATTTTATAATCTATTTAATTTTACATGAGATTTACAAATAATATTCATGATTTACAGCTTCCTAGCTTCATTTCTTCATATTCTTTAAAAGTAAAGATTTAAGAAATTAAGTGTAGTGATTCACTAGCTTATCGATTATGTTTTTTTACTCATGCTTTAAGATACTTCAACTTTCAGTTTATTTAGTCTCTTGGTGGATTTACGTGCACTTAGCATGCATATTTTAATATTATGTATGAAATCAATTTTACTTATTGTATTGACCCCCACTTAGTTAGTACATTTCAGAAGTACTGATCCACATATATCTCTATATGCTACATTGTCTCATAATATAGGTGCCAGTTGTAGCTACACGACATAATCAGATAGTTTTTAGCTTTTAGCCAATAGGTGATAAGTTCTCTTGTTTCAGGGACTCTAGTAAGTTGTAGTTCCTATACTTTTCTTTTATTATTCATATGTATCGATTTGTGGTAGTTGGAGGCATGTCCCAGCTATTTACAGTCAGTATAATAGAGGCTTCATGGATAGTTAGTCAGAGTCATGGAATGTAATTCATATTTTTTCTTATTTTTTTATTAGATTATAAATTTTATTAGTTATATACTTGGTCAGATTTCCTTATGATCATGTTTTTACTCATTTAAAATTTTATTTTTATACATATTAAATCAGTTGCTCAATAGTATGTTAGTTCATAGGTTAACTTGGGATCACGTGTGGTTCCAAGCACCGTGTTATGACTAAAGGTATTCTCGGGTCATGATAAACTTGGTATCAGAGCATAGAGTTCAAGTGTCCTAGGGTATCTATGAAGCTCTGTCTAGTAGATTCTTGCAGAACGGTACAAAGATGTCTGTACTTTCTGTACTTTTACTCGAGAGGCTACAGGGCATTTAAGAAATGTTTCCTCTTAACTCATGTCTCAAATCGTGCGGTTGAAGTATTCTCTAAGAAACTTATGTATATTTTTATGTTACTCCATTAGTTCCCACTGTTCCTTATTCTTGAGGCAACAAAAATAACCAAGCTTAAATCCTTACATATAGATTTTTCTCAGATAGTCCCTGTATACAGTTATGGGATTGTAGGTTGGCTCAAAAAGTATCCCATCAGTTTCTTTATTTTCTAAAGTTAGAAAGATTTCAGTCACGATCATGAAAATCTTGTATTGAGCCGAAGTAAGATGTATTTTATGATCCCTTCTCAGAATCCTATGAGAGCATATGACCTCAAGTTAGAAACATGAACCCAGAAGTTTAGCAGTAGTAAAGTGGGGATAGTATTTGTCTGGATTTAGTAAATTATGTATCCATGGGGAAAGTTGTATGAAATTTGAATCAGTAGGCTTGGAATAGTGTATGCCAAAATTTAAGTTTGTTGATTCAAAATTATATATTATTGATGTTAGATATGTTGGTGTAATGGTAATTCTCATGATTTAGGGAAAATATAAGTTTATAGATATGATATATGTAGGATATGAAGGAAGTTAGTATGGTTCATTAAAGGTTTAGGAATATCCATGTTAAGTGTTAGAATCAAAGTTTGAATTATGGATGGTTGAGCTAATAGAAAGAAGAGATAAAACTCTAGATGGTATGAACTCATGTTATGGTGATACTCCTAAAAATACTAAGTTAGTCAATGTTTAAGTTATTGTATGATGACTATTGGGACTATAGAAAGTTAAGAGTTTGATCTTAAAAGGAAGTACTACTAACAGGTTTTACACTTTTAAGTGTAGTCTTTCAGGGTGAGTTTATTATTTATGTGTATTCTTATATCTTGGACTCTAGAGTAAAGTGATTGTAGTTTAGTTTAGAGTTTAGAGGTCCACAGACTTAGAATAATGGCTTGAAGCTACGGGAGAAATGATAGAACAAGAAACCAAGTCAAGCTCTCAGATTCTAGTAGTGAGGCTGGTGTGCGTTAGAGAAACAGTAGGGGAGGAAGATGTCTAGCTCATTCTTATCTCAGTGCAAAGTTTTGTACATCAGTCATCACGATATCTACTTATGCCTTACATGTAAGCTCCATGATCATAACTTATATTCATGCACCTTCCATAGAATCATGTATGATTCCTATTCCTAGTATTAGGAGTTCTAATTCACTCAGTAGTACGAATCATATTCCATGAATTTATGAACTCCAATCTCAGGTCATGTATCTCATGACTTATGTACTCGTGCTTTATAGTATGCTTAGTTTCTATATCTTATGGTGCACTCTTAATGATCTGCGAAATTCAGATTATGTCATGTATGTCCTCAATTTTGATCTCTGTAATTAATCCATGTCGTGGATACATTCTTCCTCAGACCTCAGTTAAGTTTCCAAGTTAAGCAAATTATTCTTTCATGCATCAAGTCCTCATGTTCTAACTTTCAATGACCTCTTCTGATGTAGGAAAGTGGTGATGGACAATTGTTTAGATGGGAGAGAGTAAATGTTTCATGTTAGGTAAATATTATTGTATATTTGTTTTATCTAAGGCTATAGGTGTGAAGGAAGATTGATGCATAGTTTTTAGTATATGTCATGGTTAGTTAAGAATTCTAGGTGTGTCTTCTTAAGAATAGTGCAATAAAGTTGTTATTGATAGAGGTTTAGACTATTTGATAAAGATACTTTTATAGGTGTTTGCCGAGAAATTTGTAGGTGGTTATAATGATAGGCTTGAATGTCATGTTGGAATATAAGTGGATGGGTGCATTATGCGCTAGTACATTCCTAGTAAGAAGCTGAATTTAGTTGTTGAGGTGGTAAGACTAATGATTCTTGAGATGAGAACTTGTGAAAATGCATGGGATATTGTATTCATAGTTCAGACTAGCAGTATGGTGTTATATGCAGTACCTTATAATTTTGAGTTAGGATTGAACATGGTGAAAGCAAGTAGTTCAACTCAAACTTTGGCTGGAGTAGTTATATGTACCCATGTGAGTATTTAAGGAGTGCGGCTAAGCTTCAATTAGGCAGTTGCATTGCCTAAGGCCAAGTAATTCTATCCTAGTTTGTGTTTCATAGGCCTATGTTCCATGTTACAGAGTTATGTCCATATTAAGAGTCCTTACGGGTCATTCCCAAGGTTCTTTTCTCCCTAATGCTATTAGAACATCTTTCATAGCATGTTTAAGAAATACTATAGTTGAGTCTGAACATTAAGTATAAGTTAGTCCATATAATCAGTAATTCAGATTAGCAATAGGATAGTTAAGTTGTTATGATTCTCTTTCTTTCTATATAGTCTTACTATCCAAAGTTTCATGAATATGGCTACTACATGAGGTAATTTATTCACATTCATGCGAATTATGAATTCATTTGAGTCCTTACTTCTAGTCTAAATCAGCCTTAACCGTAAAGGATATCTAGATTCAAAAATCATATCTTGTTTGTTATCCAACATTAGAATTCAGAAAAACACTGCTAATGGAATCCCAGATTTTAAAACTATAACAACACACATTCATGAATACAGTTCAATTAATGCATCATGCATCAGTTTCAATTTCAAATATTAAGTCTTGATTCATCTTGTAAGTATCCCATGCATCATCTAAGTCTTTCCTTAGTATTACAACCAAGTCAATATCAATCGGGGGATGAATAATCCCAAGGGGGAGATATTGTTATGCCCCGAGTTTTCATGTTCAAATCTCTCATCTTTTCTTCACTAAATTAGGTCCAGCTGGAGGTTAAGGTTACTCATAAGTTGACTCTCTCGCTTCTATCGCAGCCTTATAACTATTCTCATGTTATTGCATGTATTCACGAAGTCATTTCAGTTCATATATCATGGTTCAGACAAAGTTATTCCATCATTACCCTATTTTATGCATTTCAGTATACAATCTCAGTTGCCTCAGTATTATCAATCTAACAGTTTTCGAGTACAAATGTTCCTAAGGGGGAGATATTGTAATACCCCATATTTTTCCTGGTCTCTGGATAGCTTGCGACTCATCACTCAAATTGTAAAGACTTTAATGAGTCGTAAGTATAAAGTCGTACCCTTTTAAGTATGGGATGATTTGAGTTCTATTCAAGTTATTAGTTGACCCTAGAATTCTTCATGTGAGGCACGAGGCATGTGAAGATAAGTCGTATTATCTATAGTATAGGTTCCCTAAGTTCTGTGCAGTATACGAGTAGTGGCTACTAGTCTTATAGACATGTTATGAGTCGTAAGATATGACACGTACCTTGTCATGTAGATAATCCAAGAATCAATCCTAATGTTTTGGTATCTTTATAAGTTACTTGTACATATATTAAGTCCTCAAATAGCTCCTAGCTCATGAACAAGTCAAAACCTCCCTTAACAATTAAATTCATGGGATGTATATAATGATAGTCATCTTCAAACAATCATAACTTCTGTTGTACTAATAATTTATGAGATCAAGACCCACCAAAATATATATAATTTAATTATCTTTCCAATGATTCCAATTTTGCCTTAATCCAAAATCAAAGTGAAAATATATGGCCAAATTACTGTAGCACTGTCAAAGCTTCCAGTAGGGTACGACTCAAGGTACAACTCGTACCCAGAGCATACGAGTTATCAGGAGGATTCGTACCCACAACAATAGGGTTAGAAATTTTGGCTCTTGGGCAGCACTCAAGGTACCGCCCATACCCAGAAGATACTAGTCGTACCCAAACACGTTGGGACGGCTTCTAGGCAAATTCAAGAGGGTTTCTAAGTGGTATTTTTAGTCTTTTTCACTTCTTATAACCTCTACCCACGACTTATAACCCTCAAATAAGCTTATTTTTTCCCTAATTCTCTAACACTTAACACACTACTTTCCCTCCCATACTCAAGAACAACCATCTAGGGTTTCTTCTTCAAGATCATCTCTCAACTCTTAGGATTCAAACTCAAGAATATCAAGAACAAGAAGATTAGGGTTCCTCACCCAAAATTCAAGCCTCCCATCTCAAGAACAAGAAATTCAAGATTTCTTCTTTAAGAATTCGAGGAATCAAGTTTCAAATTTCAAGCTTATTCAAGAATTCGTTAAATTAAGGTATGTAGGGTATTCATCAATGGGTTTCTTTCACCCATTGAGTCCGAAAACCCCTATTTTAACTTGCGAGTATAAATCTTATCTTACTTTATAAAATCATTCATGAATCTCAAGAAATTAATCCATGAATTTATTCCTAAATCAAATACAAGCCATGTCTACAAGTGTTTCCAAGTGAATTAAGTTAATTCAAGTTTTAAGTTGCAAGTTTCCATGTCATATTGCATTTATTTCGGGTTAAAATCCCTAAATTATGAATTTAGTCATATAATCATGTTGTTTTATCATGTTTAACACATCCCCATGTTCAATTTCATGCTTCACACTTATTTGGTGAAATTTTTATGTTTTGGGTCTTTGAACCATGATTCAAAACCATGGTGTTAAGGTATTGTTATTGTATTTTGTAATTATTCAGTACTTGTGGGTTATGAACACCTGATACCTACGTGTTTACTTATGTTTTTGATCTTAAAAGTAATAATTAGTTAAGCCATGAATCTTATTATTTACTCAGTTATTTTTTTGGTCGAACTTCAGTCAGTGCCAGTGTCAGTTCAGTTGGGAGTAGGATTTAGCAACGAGCAAACCTAGGGATGGGGTATCACCTGCTAGTAGAGGGTATGGCCTTTAGTAGTAGTCCTTGAGTTCTAGAACAATGTAGCTAGCGTAGGCTTGAGATTTCTTCCTACCAGTTTAGCGTGGACACATATCTCATAAGAACACCTGCCTGTAGAGGGTGATTCCTTAGTCCTTTGGGACATCAGTTTAGTGGATCCATATAACCAGTGTTAGTACCTGTGGCAAGGTACTAACACCCTTCCAGCTAGGGTTACAATTTGGACTCATTAGCTCATATTAGGGTATGTCGGTTACATGATACCTCCCATAGTTTCAGTCAGTATTTAGTATGTCTCAGCTCAAGTTTCCTTGACCAAATCATAAAGATTTTCAGTTATTCAAAATTTAGTCTTTTAGATTACAGATTATCTCAGAATTATTTTTGTTCTTGGTCTTTCATTCTCAGTTTTACATGTTCATGTTATTTTTCACATTCAATACCCATGGATTATCCTCATTCCAGTTTTACAGTCTATTCAGTTTTACATGATATTTATATTCAGTATTCATGTTTCACCTCTTCCCAGCTTTAGTACTACATATTCTACAAAAGTAAGGATTTAAGAAGCTGAGTGTAGTGATTTACCAAATTATCAGATTATGTTTGTTACTTATGCTTTAAGAGACTTCAGTTTCAGTTTATTTCAGTCTCTTGGTGAGTCTACGTGCACTTAGCATGCATGTTTTAAGATTAAGTATGACATAAGTTTTACTTATTGCATTCACCCCCACTTACTCAGTACATTCCAGAAGAACTGATCCACATATATGTCTATGAACTACATTGTCTCATAATATAGGTACCAGTTGTAGCCTACATGACATAATCAGACTGTTTTCAGCCTCCAGCCAAAAGGTGATGAATTCTTTTGTTTCGGCAACTCCAGTTAGTAGTAGTTCATGTACTTTTCTTTCATTATTCATATGTATTGATTTGTGGTAGTTTGAGGTATGCCCTAGCTATTTACAGTCATATAGTAGAGGCTTCATAGGTAGTTTGTCAGAGTCATTGAATGTAATTCACGTTCTTTCTTCAGTTTCTACCAGATTGTTAATTTATCAATATATACTTATTAAGATTTTCTTATGATAATGTTTCTTCTCATTTAAAAATTTAGTTTTAGACATATTAAATCAGTTGCTCAATAGTATGCCATTCATGGGTTAGCTTGGTACCACTTGTGGTTCCAAGAATCGTGTAAGGACTAGGAGTTAGTCTCAGGCCGTGACACAGTTAAATCTCTAAATCTTCAAGAATCGTGTTAGGACTTGGAGTTAGTCTCAGGTCGTGACTAAAATTTGAACATCTAAGTCAATTCCACCTAAATTATGGTTCCAAGATACCATAGATAGTCTAAATCAAACTAATCATAGTAATCATGCTTCTAATACCTAAATCTCATCCCATATATAGAATAATATCATAATCATTCTACGAATTAGCTCAATCTATGAAGAAGGTAATAGGATCATAGAAGTATAATAAGTATTTCACCTTAAGGGACGACTACCCTTCTAGCCCCCAAACTCATAGTTTAGGCTAAGTCACGGTGTTCTACCCAAAATTGCATCCTAACATTCCCATCTAACATACAACATATATAAAATACCATCTCATGGAAAATACAAGACAGAAGCCTCCCTCGATGTAGAATTGAAATTCCTTAAATCATACTCAAATCATCCACCTTTTCTGTACGATCTCTAAATGTCATCATGCAATTAAACTAGTAATCTACAGATCGTTAGGAGTAAAATGAGACCTATATTTCTATATTCTAGATGGGTCTAAAGAAACCTAAATAATAGGTTTGGAAAAAAAGGGATAGACCTATAATTTATTTTTGAAATAGTTTTGCTATACTCATAGGAGTCTACATCTGAAAACTCACGAAAAACTATTTAAAAACAAGGTTCAAATTAAAGAAAAATTATTTTCAAGCTTTATTGATAAAAACCCTAATATCCATTTTGTAATCAAGAATTTGAAGTTGTTTTGAAGATTAAATAATGGAAAAAATCATAATTATAAGATTAGAAAACTTACTCATGCAAGAAATCTCAAAAACTCCTTAGGAATCACTAAAATTCAAGCTCCCTATCCCCAAAATAGTGAAAATGGGGTTTTGATTCTCAACATAGGGTGAAAATCATGTAAAATAAAATTGAAGTTCTTAGGAAATGGGGGAAATAGACTTATAAATTTATATGTAATGATTATATGAGAAAAAACACATCAAAAACCATCAAAATCAGAGCTTTCTAACTCCTAAAATGTCAAAAATTTGAACTTGGGGTCTTATCCTCAATGATGGATGCTTAAGAGACACTTTGAACGCTTACGCGAGTTGATTGGAGAATGAAGATATCACTTCAGCAAACTTTTGGTAATTTAAGTGACCAGGTCAAATGGTCAAAGTTTGCTTTTGCGAACACACCAACACCAGCAACACAAAAAACTTCTTTTTGACAGTCAGAACTCAACCAGAACCCTTTGAACATGATACAATAGTGCAATTTCTTTTGTAAACCACGTTCCAAATCCAATGGAATCATCAAAACATTCCTCCAAGATTTTTTAAACTAAATGTTGGGCCCACACCTAAAGTTTCATTTTTCATATAATCCACTAAATAGCCAAAACGAGTCTAGAAACCTTTGGACCTGAACCAAAGGTTCCCCTAGCCTAAAATTAATGTTCTGGAACTGATGGCGTTGTTCGAATTCTTATTCGAGGTCATATACTAGGAGTTTTGGTCTGAGACAAAATCCTAAACAACGAAATCTCTAAACTACGAAAATGATCCTAAAAAATAAATAAACTGTCCGATCAACGAACCGACAGTTTTGGCAAGTCATAAATGACCTATAGCCGCTATAGGAAGGCTCGAAAAGCAAAAAATACATGCAAATTGGGGAAATTACCTAGAAGGTCATTACAATATCCACTACTAAATTGACTTTCGTCTGCAAAAGTCAATGGATAGAAAGATCGTCAAACCACAAAAAACGTGAGGTGGTTTGAATAGATTGAGGATGACGATCTTTCTATCCACCTCATGTATTCTTTCTATACAAGGAACTGAATTACAAGGAACTCAAGAAACTCAAAATCGCCCTCTAAAACCTCAAGGAACCATATTAAACACCAATAAACCCGACTCCAGCCTAAAAATTACAAGATGAGTTAGATGTCATCCCTGGAAGTGAGGTATTCCCAAAAATACTAAGGATCCCTAATGCCGAACTCAAAAGGATGAAGCAATCATAAACCCTAATGGAGCTTGAGCTGGGCCCAAATCCTCTGACTAACATTGTAGACTTCAATATCTATCCCTAACTTTCGAGTTGGACATTGCACTGAAACTCTAGAAATGCATGACAAAGTCCCATTCGTATATATCGGTAACCTCGCATCATCCATCTAGGCAGAATACAATCAAAGAATGTACTTGAGGCACATACAAATATGGACACACTAATAAGAGTGAAGAATAGAATTTCCTTAGAATGACCTATATCCTTTGGCAGATAGGTTGCAGATATCTCTGCACCGATCCACTGTCTTCTACCACACACTTAGATCTTATGCCAACATATCGGCAAACCTAGGCTCTAATGCAAATTTGTCACAACCTAATTTCTCAAGTCATGATTGCACCAACTACCAGTAGGTAAGCCAACCACTAATATGGAACTATTAGTAATGGACTTCTAAGAAAAATGTCAGAAGAATACCAAATAAAAATAGTATAAAGGCTAAATTACATAATCTTGTCCCAAAACCTGGTGAAATCAGTACAAGATATTTTAATGTAATAAATTACAAAATGAAGTACTAAATAAATATAATTATATAACCCATTTCTTAATACAACATAGAGACTAGTCTAGTAAATAAGAGGGAGAATAGAAATACTCTAAATGCCAGGGGCTCAACCTATGTCTTTGAACCATTACAGCTCTGCACGATGCACACAACAACAGCGAGAACCCATACTATGATCTACAGGATGAAAAAGTCCAGTATGAGTATTAAACATGTGGTGCTCAATAGGGAACTACCAACTGAGCTCCAAAGATAATGCAGATATAAGTAACATGAAAGATAGAATGTAAACTACACTCAGATATCCATTAAAGCTAAGGAGACTATAAGGATAAACTATCCCATTCTAGCCATAATTAGGAACTTAAATACCATATTATATATCACTTGCCAATATACGAATAAAGAGCGAAAAAATTATATATAGTAGAATACAAGGAGAAGGAATGGATATACAACATGAATAAGTGAAAGAAGGAGGGATATACATTATTACCATAAATACGATAGATGGATACATATACATAAACAACGTAAACTTAAGGCACAAGTTAAGTCATTACACTAGCATCCCAAGGCCTCCTAATCATAGTAGGAACTAGTGCTAATATAATCAGGGTCTCTAATCTAAATGTCTAAACATGAGATAAATACCATAATAAAGCAACCATAAAAAAAAGAATCATATTATCAAGGTCTAGAACCAGCTTAACCAATGGATAATCATGTGTGATAATATAACCGTAAGATAAAAGAACCAAAATCATACATCTAATCTCAATACCAGTCCAATAATCAACCTGTCACAAACTAACCTTGATAACAATAACAATATAAAGTAACCAGCAAGCTCGAACAAATAATCCCTTACCAATTCTTTCATTAACCCGCACTGCCATAGGCCTAAAAGGTCCAATCAACATATAACACACCACAAGCCATACTCATTACCTATACCTATGTAATTCCCCATAAGGCTGATAGATACAAGCATATACTAGTGATAGGCAATGCATATAGATGAATGAATACTAGAAGAATCCATAATTCCTTAACCACTATATCATCATCAATCGCCAGACTTGAACTAGAACTCATACCATCATTCGCCGAAATTGAATGAAAACTTATATCATCAATCATCGAAAATGAACTAGAACTTATAACTTAATATCATCATCAACATACTCTACTAGTATCATACATATACATATATATACATATGTATATTGTACATATACATATATATAAATTAGGCAGCTAAGACCGTGGCTAAAAGATTATAAGCCCGTAAATCTATTGCTTGAAGTAAAATCTGGGACTAAGTCATCATAAAAACATAGAAAGGATCGGAATCTCTCATGGCTGGGGTTATTAGTAGTAACAAAATCGTGGATCGGAATCTATCTCGATTAAATCTCTAAATCATCATTTTTAGTCTCAAAGGCTAATAAGTTATTCATTAAGATGGTACGATTCTTATTATGCAGAAATCTATTTTAAATGTGAAAAGTTAGAATAAATCTTTTTTTTTTTGGAAAAAGAGTAATAAAATAATATTTTATTTGGAATCGTACTACTTATCGCTCTAGTGATCATGAATGTACTAAATCTATGCATGTCATCACTAATATCCAAACAATAAGATCATAAGCATCAAAACAATTGATAAGTACGGTCACGTCCTTTACAAGGATAAACCACTTGTCAAAAACCAACCAATACCATAATCATCGCCTTGGACAAAATAATATATATCTGGCATAACCATAACATAATTATCACCTTAGGCCCAAAAATATATATATCCGAAATAACCATAACATAATCATTGACTTAGGACTAAAAATACATATCTGGCATAACCATATCATAACCAAGTCATCTAGAAAAACTTATGCTCAAGTTTCATTAGTCTCAACTATGTCTAACATGCTAACATATGTATATAAGTCTACAGAGTCTAACTCAAGGATTGCCCTAAGGTGGGCCAACGGGACCCACCCCTAATCCCCTAAATCCATATTTAGGAAATTTCTATCTTCGACTAGGATAAGGTATCTAAATTCACTCCTAGATGTTAAACAAGCCATAATTAGCCCTAAGGTAGCAATTCAACCTAAAACATAAGCAACTAAGTCAATTCCACATAAATTGTGGTTCCAAGATATCCTAAATAGTATAAATCAGACTAATCATAGTAATCAAGCTTCCAATACCTAAATCTCATCCCATATCTAGCATAATATCATAATCATTCTACGAATTATCTCAACCTATGAAGAAGGTAATAGTTTCATAGAAGTATGTTAAGTATTTCTCCTTAAGGGTCAATTCCCCTTCTAGCCCTCAAACTCATAGTTTAGGCTAAGTCACGGTGTTCTACCCAAAATCACATCCTAACATTCCTATCTAACATGCAATATATATAAAACACAATCTCATGAAGAAGAATAGATCGAAGCCTACCTTGATGCAAATCAAAATTCTTTAAATCATCCACAAATAGTCTTCATTTGCTCCATGTTCTCGAAATGCCATCATGCTATATAAATTGTAATCTACACGTCGTTAGGAGTAAAACGAGATCCATATTGCTATATCTAAGATGGGTCTAAAAATGAACTTTGAAAATGGGTTCAGAAAATAAAAAAAATCATAATTTATTTTTGAAATACATTACTCATACTCATAGGAGTCTACAGGTGAAAACCCATTCAAAATGAGTTAAAACTAGGTTCAAAATAAGGAAACATCATTTTCAAGTGTTACCAGCAAAAACTCCAAAACCCATTTTGAATCAAGAATTTGAAGTTGTTTTAAAGATGAAATGAATGGGAAAATCAGAATTATAAGATTAAAAAACTTGCCGATAAAAAAATCTCAAAAACTCCTTTGGAATTGCCTAAATCTAAGCTCCTAAGCCTCAAAAATGGTGAAAATGGGGTTTTGATTCTCTACTTGGGTGAAAATCACGTAAAATAAAATAAAAGATCTTGGGAAATAGGGAAAATAGAAATCTAAATTGATAGGCAGAGTTTATAGGAGAAAAATGTATCAAAAACCATCAAAATCAAAGTTTCCTAACTCCCAAATTGTCAAAAATACAAATTAGGGTCTTATATTCAGCGATAGTCGCGTAAGTGACACTTTGATCGCTTAAGCGGCCTCATCAGGGGGTAAAAATGTCTCTTAAGAAAATTTTTAGTCACTTCAGTGACTAGATAAAATGGTCAAAGTTTTCCTTCACGAACATAATAACATCAACAATGTTAAAAACTTATTTTTGACCCTTAAAACTCATCTGGAACCCAATAAATATAATCCAATTGTAAAAAATTATTACGAACCACATTCTGGATCGAATGGAATCATAAAAAAGTCATCCAAGATCTTTTAGACTAAATATGGGTTCTACAGATAGTTTTATTTTTTGTATCATTCACCCAATAGCCCAAAATGATTCTTAAAGCTTTGGGATTTGAACCAAAGGTTTCCCTATCCTAAAATCACTATTCTGGTACTGATGGCGCTATCAGAATTCTCATCTGAGGTCATCTACTAGGAATTTTGGTCCAAGACCAAATCCTAAACAACGAAAGCTCTAAAATAGGAAAATGAGCCTAAAATCCAAAGGAACAGTCTGATCACCAAATCTATAGTTTCGACAAGTCATAATGACCTATAACTACTATGGGAAGGTCAAAATGCCAAAAATACACAGAAATAGAGGAAATTACCTAAAGTGTCATTATAATGGCCACTACTAAAAGAAATTTTTTCTGCGTAATTCAATGGATAGAAAGATCATCAAAAGACGAGGTTCTGGGCCTACATGCTCCAAGCATGACTTCCAAGATAACCTCCAAGAAGAGGCAACACTTTCAACGGATTTTGTCATAGGTATCCCATTTTCTACCAACTTCTGTACTTCACTCTCAAATAGCTAAAACTTAACCTCAACCATCAATTGGCCTCAAACTTAATCGAGGAAGGCTAATGCACTCAAATCTGAACTATTACATACTAATACCAGCACAATCAAATGAAAACTCATCCAAGACAAAAGAAAACCAAGGCATAAGTCATGCAAACAACTCCAAATCCAAATATAACCTTCGTTTGCCTTTCCAAAACTGCTAACACTCCAAAGAAAAAAGAAAGTCACCCAAGTTCTATGCGCACAATCTCATCACACTAACCTAAAAAGAATTTAAGTTGATCCGTCGAAAATCCATATTTGCAAACTTGAGAATAAGCTCATAAGGCACCACCTGGGTACACAAATAGAGATAACCAAGGTCTACAATATATGACAATGCTATAAATGGTCCAGATGACAACTAAAATAGAAATCTAGGAGTCTAAAGAACAACTATTCACTATTGAACGATCCGCTCTAGGATGTCCTATCAACAAAGAATAAAGACATCCTGAATACAACTTAAGCATACTACTCCCATGGAGTATATCATCCAAAATATCTTAACGAATGCTGAAAACCAGAGGTCCAAGGTAAAGGAACAAATAACGTGTCCTCAGACTATCATCTAAACACCTATCAACCACAATCCATCAAAACTCAAGATGATCCAATGAATAACCACAGAGTAGGCTTAGCCAGCCTATAGATGAAGCCCCAACTTAGATAAATTTAAAAATAAAGGTTGCACCTAAGATATACATCTCCAAGTTAAAATCTCAACACCAAGGTTGAACCACTCGATCCCAACTACACAAACCAAACCTGAAGATGGATAATCATTCATACTCCAAATCTATCATAACTTCCAAATCATAATTCCAAGTCGTCAAATTAAAAATTGAGCCAACAAGCCTGACCTAAGGCCAAAGATGCAAATCAACCTTAGCATTCAAATCAACTATGTGTTTACTAAATTACGCTAGAACATGAACAAAACATAGTTGAAAAACAAAATTACTTTGGATGATAAATCACTGGCTAAAAACACAAGAAATGAACTCCATACCTACAGGAAGGCGTGAACTACCAAAACATACTTTAAACTCCCTAAGGCTTCAAACTATGCTAGTAATAGCAAAAACTCTAGACACTGGGAGAAATGCAACTTTAGCCAGAAACTAATAAATCCAATACTCCATCTTGGCAAAGACTAACCATAGGCTCCACCAAGTGTTATTAGGATGAACAGATTTTAAAATAGGGATTTCTAAAATCCACCCAAGTAGGACAATTAGAATTTAAACAACCCATGAATCACCTCATCGAGAAAGAAAGTTCCAATCTCAACACCAATGTCAAGGTCAAGACTGCTACTACAAAATGAACCAAGCAACTCAAGATAAAGAATTTCCAATTTTCTAACTTAAGAAGCAGTCCAGGAAAGATCACCTATCTAGAACTCTCTAACTCCACTTAAACAAAAAACACATCATGACAAGAACAAAGTCACCAACTCCACAATAATACTAAAAGCAATCCATCAATAGGAGACGAACCCAACAAACAAGAAAGACAAATCTAAGACATCTCAACATCAGCATCAAAACCACTATTTGGCGATCAATTGGCCAAATGAGAAGAATGGAACCCGCACTGGTCAACATAAAAAATAGGCTACATATAGAAGGATAGACAATGCAATAACGTTTGCAACCCAGGAGGCAAGTCTAAGAACTCCAAACTGAAGAATGGGTAATATAACTAAATTACCAACTCTAGAACCATAATAGAACCATGGAGGTCAACTTACCTTCAATATCATAATTTATTCAACAACCGGTCTATTATTCCCAACAGAAGAGGAAAACAACAAACCTCACCTTACTAAAAGAGAGAAAACATCAAACGAATCTAGTTTCCCAAGACAATGAATAAGAACCACATAGAAAGGGAAATTCTAACTAGATGCTAACAGTCTAGCCATCTACCAAGCAAGGATCAATTACATCAAAAAATAACAATAATAACAACAATAATTTAACATCAATATATGGGAATAGGTGGTACCAAAAATAAAAATCAATAGAAAGTACCACTCTTGATCCGCAATAAAGCCAATATGCTAAGGTAAATGGGTCTCGAACCCAAATGGTACACCCATAAGGAAAAATATCTATATTGGTCTACTTCATCTACTACTACATAAAATCATCTATGGGGTAGTAATATAATTATGAACTCTATATCATGGTACACAACAACCAATATAAACAACTACGGCATATAATCATTGATGGGTATGAGAACCCTAATACACATAAATAAAGGATAAAGAAGGAAATAAAAGTACACCTATTATGGTAAGATCCAGAGTCACATGTATGAAGGGTCCTAGAAAGAATAAATTTGAATGAATCCAAACTTGAACTGACCGCCTGAATCATCAATTGTGGTGCTAAGTGCTCTACCTCTAACTAAAGTTTCCACAATACTATGAGACAAAGATGAATAATACCATGTCGAGGCACTCTCTAGACCTGTGATCAATCTATTTATAGTCATACGAAACCCCTAAAGTCCTTACCTGGAAACAAATATGAGTTGACCCCAACTTGTTGACTGACTGACGTCGAGGGCTCTCTCTATTAAAATCGTCATCCCTCCCACAATCATAACACATCTCCGTAACTCTAGCCTTGTGGGGAACATATGCTTACTCAATTTGAGAAACCCACTCAAGTTAGAGGTATTCTATAGACTAATGACAAATATCGCACAATCGTGGTAAACTCCTAAAATATTTTGAAGTGCTGCCCTTCCTAATCCAGAATGGCCACCATGGCATACAAACCCATACTAAATAATCCACAAGGTCCGATGATAACTCATCCCTATATGACCACAAGAACTAATCCAAGAGCCACATATAGTCTGAAATGCTATCTGTCTCAAATCGACATGCTAAAAGTAAAGGTGACCTCTATCAAAAAGATCCTCACTCTTAAATAGAATACCAATAGCACTGTATTGATGGCATGTCCGCTTACCACCACCTCTATAAGTTCCAATACATTCTCTCTTTGTGGTCCTCATAAGGTTAACAACCTGAGAGAAAAAAGACCCAACTACTATCAAGTGCTTAATGTAAAACAAAGTGGAAATGCTAATCCTCTAATAAATCCACACACCAAGTCATGCTTTGAAAGATATAGATCTGAAATATGCCTGGCCCACTCAAGAAACCCATTCTCATTCTTTAAAATCAATAAGGAACCCTATAGAACTCCAATAAACTCAACTCCATCCAGAAAATTACTGGATGAACTAGATGTCATCCCTGACTGTGAGGGATCTACAAAATAACTTGAGATGCCCAATGTTTAATCTCAAAAGGCTGAAGCTACCATAAACCTCACTGGATCTTGAGATTGCCCCAAATCATGTGGCTAACATTGTATCTGTTCGACATTAATCCCTGACTCCCTATTTCAATGTTGCATTGAAAATCTTAAAAAGAGTATTGAAGTCCTATCTGTATCTATCTATAACATTGTATTTACCATCTAGATCAAAATAGAGTCAAAGCACATACATGAGGAGCATAGAACTATGGACACATAAAAGGAGTTAAGAATAGAATTTCCATAGAAAGCCCTATAGCCTCTTAAATATAGGTTATATATGTCTCTATATCAATCCATAGGACTCTACCAGACACTTAGATCTTGTGCCAACACATCAGTAACCTAGGATCTAATACTAATTTGTCATGATCCAATTACTTAGGTCATAATGCCACCAACTATAACCCACTACTAGGTATACCAACCCCTAATCTAGAACTACAAGAAAAATACTACCAAGAGAAATAAAGGATGAATATAGAATACATATAGTAAAAAAGCTAAAATACACAAAATAGTTCAAAAGCTTAGTGGAATCAGTATAAGAGATTCTAATGTAATAAGATTACAAAATGAAGTACTAAACGAATATACTGATATAACTTATCTCTTAATACAACATAGAGACAAGTCTAGTACATAAATAGAGAATAACAATACTTTAAACACCAGGAGCTCACTCTATTGATAAGCGGTGAATTTACCACTCATTTGCATTCAACATTCATGCACACTACTATGATTTGAATGTATAAATAAGACAATTTCTAATTAAATGCACTCATTTCTATATTTTGAAAGCGTACAGGTTACCAAAAGAAAAGATGTGGATTTGATCTAAAAAGAAACCAAAAAAAGAAGAAAAGTGCACAGCTCAAAGACCCTGTATAGAGAAGTTCAATTACCATGATTGCGGTCCTCATACCATGATCACGTTTAGTCAACATTGATCAGCCCCTGTGATCGTACTAATTTTGAAGTGATCGTATAACCGCGATCTTGATCAAGCAAATGTGATTATGGTATAGTAGTTTTATGCCAAGGATAATTCTAGAATTTACTGTGGATGACCCTAAATTCTAAAAAGGTTCAAAACACTTGCACATGGGCATCATTCACCATTGAAACTAATCCCTAATTTTCTTGACCTATCTTGAACTATCTAGTTTCTAATTGGGAGGAAACATTATTGTACTAATTTTAGGGTGAAGAATACATTAGAGTAACTTCTAAGTGGAGGATTAGCAAACTCCATTGAAGATTTATTGAAATATAAAGTTTGGATTTTCTTTATCTTTATATTTCATGAATCAATTTGATAGAGGTTTTGGTATATCTTTGTTTATTATTCTTATGAGATGCTAATTCTCCCTCTTGGTGATATGTTTTAATAGGTGTGGGAAATGATTATTAGATTTAACTTTTACTTGATGTTTTTGGGTGTCACAAATATTTATTTATAAAATGGAATTTGTTGGCAAAAGTCTCAAATTCTCTAAACTCCACATTATTCTTAGAATAAGGATGTGGTAACTAGATCCTAGAATATCCTTGAAAGAGAGATGTAGGTGACTTGAGCATTTGTGAACAATAAGATATATATTAGTGATTTCCCTTATTTATTGTCATAGAAATAAGGATTGATTGGGGATTGTAATATCTTTGGCATCATCCTAGAAATTAGGATGCCCAATTGAGGATTTGTGATGATCTATGCCATGATCACAGCCACCCGAATGTCCGCGATCGCAGACCCTTGACCATGATCATGGTCAGACTATTTTTAAAAAACCATTAGTATTCCATTACCCCCATATTTCCCCTCCAACTTTTGTCTTAACTTACACCCGATCTTTGCTATATTTTGAGCATTCCATAAGCATCTTTGCATCTATCTTGCATCACTCTTTCGATAAGTGCCTTAAATTCATGTTTTAGATTGTTGTGAGTAGGCCTTAGAGTGAATGAACTATGTAGGGCCTAAAACCATGTTTTGCATTTCTAAATGATTGTTGAATCATACTTGTATGGTAATTAGTTGCCAAAAATTGTGTGAAAATATAAGGGAAAGTCTTGAGTACCCAAAATGGTATGTAATTGAATAAAATATAGGGAACACACCAAGTGTCCGATCAAATGCCCAAAAGTGTCTATAACAAGTTAACTATTTTTATATTTTGGGAGCATGATTAGGTACTTAGAAGCTTTTATTGATATGCTTACTAATTAATTACTGTGCTAGAACATATTTTGGCCTCGAAAATAGATTATTTGATTGGTGAAAATTTGGCATGATTTGGTCTCAGGTACCGCAGTTTGTGGTCATCAAGACGATAATCATGGTCTTGCAGTTGCGATTGTGGATAAGCTTCCATGATCGCCATAACTGAGGCTGAATCTCAGATTGGATTAAGGTTCCTGTAACTCCAATTTTTGTTCAAACACCAGCTACTACCTATCCCATTAGCTTTATTAGACAACATAGTCTAGTATAATCTTTAAAATATTAATGATAAATGTTTTTGTACTCATATCTTATAGATTTATATCATGGATAACTATGACCAAATCTAGTTCATGACTCCTGAGTGACATAACTAGTACTACGATAAGCTTCTAAGGATAAAGCTACTCCCAAAAAGGGGCATATACTTCGAGAAAGTTTTGAAAAAGCTTCTGACATTTCATGATATGCTTATAACCACTGGGTGGAGATATTTTGCCCCACATCCTTTCTGGTCAAATAAGCAGTGGGTGTGGGAGTTCTACGTTAATACTAGCATAATATCTTTTTCAAACACACTCATTAGGATCTGGGGAGGAATGTACATTTTGGAGTAGAATAAATCAATGATCTATATGGGATCCCAAATGTTGACATGTCTTACTTTGATGATAAGTATTGTGAGCTGGGTAGGTGGATGGAAGAGAGGTTGTGTCCAAGCAAGAAGTTCGCATGGGCGGTAACCAAGAAGGGTATCTCGATGAATGACTTCACTATTGAGGCTCGGATATGGATAAACATCATTTTGTAGATGGACCACTCCTTGCACTCATCTGACTGCAGTTATAGATTTGTGTGCCTATAGGGTTTCTTATGTACTGGAAAACATTTCTTTGAATGTTGGTTGCCTTGTGATATATGATATGAAATTCTACATGAACCATGGTGGTACGCATCTCTTATTCCCTTCACTTATCACTAAGTTATGCAGGAGAGTTGTGGTATTGTAGTACCTGGATGACACTTGGGTTTGCCCTGGAACCCCTATTTATCCAATAAAAATTTAGGGTAAGGGTGTACCATTCAAGAGAAAAAAAGAGGAAGATCGACTTGGGAAAGTCAACATGTGAGGAGCCAGAGTCCTGTAGGCCATCCACTACTGGGATGCTTGAAGATTAGGTTCATTAAAAATCTTGTGTTAGCATTTCCCTAGGGGTCGGGAGAGCCTTCCACTACCCGTCATTTGAATGTGGCCAGATCAAATTATGAGAAGTATCTGGAGGACCAAGAAATGTAGAGAGCCACCATTTCGAGGCTCGAGAGGGCTTACTCATCATTGGAAGAGTCTTACAGGGAGATTAGGTACTTTGATAAGAAGATGAAGAAGAGAGAGAAGAAGAAAGATAATTTTTTTAATAAGATTGTAAGACCCTGCAAAGTTCCCTCATAGTTTGAGCCTTAGAGTGTGTCAAGTGAAGTATAATTCCGGCCCTAAAAGATTAAGAAGTTACTTCCTAAGTGATTGGTATTTAAACCATATATAATTTTATTAAATTTTACTTTTTTCTTATTGAGAATTGAATTATCTTTCCAATGATACCAATTTTATCCAAATTCGGTATTGGGGTGAGAAGTTATGGCCATTTTACTAAGAGTTGTTGGAACTGCCCAGGTGCAATAGATGATCCAACGGACTATCGAGTCTGTGACAGACCGTCGCTTGGCCCATCGCAACTAAGGAAGTAACTCCCTTTTCTAGCCCAAGTGTGATGGCTAAGCTGACTGACCGTCGGGTCTGTGATGGACTGTCGTTCCGACCGTCGCATCGAGGCAGTGTGTCCCATTCCTGGCCAACATGCGATGGATAACCCGACAGACTATCGTACTTGCGACGGACCATAGCTTCAACTGTCACAGCCCTTGTTTAGTGTTTCAACTTATTTTAACAAGGGGTTTTTGGGTCTTTTCCTTTTTAACCCTCAAATATATTCCAAACGAACTTCATAGCCTCATTATCTCCTAAAACATCCAAAGTCTAGTTTTTCTCCCTCAAGAGGAAATCTAAAACCCTTTCCAAGAAATCCAAGAACTCACCATAGATTCAACAAATTGAGTTGAGATTTGAGTTTCCCAAGTTCAAGGGTTGCAAGAACCCTCTCTCAAGAGTAAGATAAATAGTTTAGAGCAAGCTTGTTCATCCAATTTCATAATCTAAGGTACGTGGTGTTTTGAACAAGGGTAATCCTTTGACCCTTGTACCCAAAGGATTATTTAAACTACAATTCTCTGCAATTTATGAGATTTTACATGAAATTAAATTGGGGGTTTTCACCCATTGTTATTGGTTGCAACCTTTTGATGTTTCCCTTGAATTGAGAGTCTAATGGCATGATTTTTACATGTTTTCTTGAGACTTTGCAGATGGGTCTATACCTCATGATTTTAACCCTTGAGAAGTTAATAGTTGAAATGTTTGAGATATTGAAGTATATGAGTATGTTGAGATTTTGAGACAAATTGCTGAAATTTCTAGATTTCTACATGAGTTATGAACCTATATGCTATCTATTATGCTTTTGATGAGTTTTAATTTGAGATTGAATTATGGGTTATTAAGCCCTGCTTTAGACTTGAGATTTTATGAACTCTTGTGCTATAAGCACCCATGATTTGAATAATCTAAGATTATTGAGAAATCTTTTGACCTAATGCTCATTGTGTTTTGAAATCCACTCTACTACATGAGATTACCGAATTGATTATTGGGTTGTAGTGAACCATGAGATTATTTTTAAAAGTGGATTTTTATGAGATGAGCATAGATAATCTAAAGGGAGTAGGATTTAGCACCGAGCGGGTAAGTTACTATGGTTTCTTACTCCAAAACTACGTGACACCATAGGTTGGTCCTGAGGTCGAGTGTATGATTATTATTGGGCCTAAGGCCGAGTTGATATTGGGCCCGAGGATGATTTTTTTTAGTGATCACTGGACCTAGGTTATACTCCTTGTCAAGAGTATGATGCCTCTCCCCAATGTGAAGTCTCTTCCTTAGGAGGACATAACGTTGGACTCCATGTAGCTCGCATGGTTTATATCGGTTAAGAGAAACTCCTTAAATTAAAGTATTTTCCATAGAGATAAGATATTTTCCTTTAAAACTAAAATACTTTCCCTTGATATGAGTATTTTTCCCTAAATATTGAAATGAGATATTTTCCTAACATGAATTAAATGCCTTCAAGTATGTTCCAAAGTTATATGATTTCTAATTACAAGTACTTAAGTTCAAAAGAGTTATGAGTTTTTGAGCATTAAAGAAGTTTTACACTCCCTAAGATATATCCATGAGTTGAAAGTATTTCTTAAAGTTTCCTTTAGCCTTGAGTAATGAGAATAAGAGAAGAGTACAAATTTCAAAGCAAAAAGTTAATGACTCACGAAATTGTGTTACATGTTCTATTTTACATGACTCATGAGCTTTGCATTTTATACTTATTCAAGCCATGTAAGTCATTACTTATTACATGCATGATTTGATTAAAGAAGTATTGATGTTATTTTATATAAATGCATGCACCCCCACATACTCAATACATTCCCAAGTGATGATCCACATATACATATATGTGCTACATTGTCTTATAATGTAGGTTTAGGTGCTCATTCCCAACCTCGTCAGTGATTTTCGAGTACCTCTATCTACATTCCTACAGTGGTAAGTACTCATGGTTCGAAGACCTATATTCAGACATGTCCATATTTTGAGATACATATTGCTATTTCCAGTTTATTTTGAGTTAGTTGGGGACCTTTCCCAATGGCTCTCTAGTTCATGAATTAGTAGAGGCTTTGTCAGACTAGTTATCAGATTGTGGTTGTGTTAAGGTTTCAAGTATTATGGTTGTTTGGATCGAGCATCTTCACTTTATTTCCTTTCATAGGATATGACAATGCTTGTGTTTGAATTATTTCATCTTAAAATGAGTGTTATTAGTAGAAATAGGCTCAAAGGGTTATTTTGGGGCTACTTATAGCCTTAAGCACCGTGTGACATCCCAAAAGGTGATTTCGGGTCGTTACAAAGATGTGGAAGGGGGTAATGGGTATTTGAAAGGTCCTAAAACCCCGAGATAGACTACATTCTCCCAGAGTTAACAGTGATAATGAGGTCCCTACTGAGTGGTTTAGTGTTGATGCTGATGGAGGTGATGAAGAGTCCATAAGCGAAAGCATCTCCCTATCCAGTTTCAGGAAGCGCCCTTATCTTTTTTTTGTACTCTATTGTTTATGCAGTGAGGACACTGCTAGCTTTTTATTTGGGGGTGTCTGTCCCTGGATTTGTATTATTTAGATATTTGAAGCTTATCCTAGTTGAACTTAAAAATGCAACTTGAGGCTAAAAGCTTAAGTTAGGGGTGGTGAAGATTGGAAGAGGTAACTTTGGGCAACAAAATTACAAGTAAGTGACTAAGATCTTAAGCATTGAGAACAAATGAATAAGAAAAAGAAAGGATCCAACAAAGGAAAGAAATGCACGAAGTGTGCAAGAAAAAGAAATAAAAATAAAATAGGTGAACCATGGAAGTAAAAGTAGGCACATGTGTACAGAGTGAAAACAAATGAAGTGGCCCATGATCAAAAGTTTGGTAAAATAGTGTGATGTTTATGTTCAAGGATGATATATCTATGTTTTTCCTAAATGATATCCTACCCTACCCCAAACCTATATTACAAACTTAAAAAGCCCTTCGATATCTCCAACTAAGTGTATTCATTATAGGTGTGATCGAAAATAGGGACAGGCCTATGGTACAGTACTTGGTAGCATAGAGAGTCCTTAGGAGAGAGAGAGTTTTGCACTTAAATCCCTTGTTGCAAATTTGATAACTTGGTGTATGGAATTTTCCTTCTTATAAGGAGGCATGTAAAAAGCTTAAGGTGGGTGATTTTGTCATCTCCCAAAATATGAGGCAAAAGGGAGTATAGTAGAGTTGAGGTCAAAGATGAGTCACCTCTAGAGTATTAGTGATTGTTGCAGGGTTTCTCTTTGAAGTTCTTGCATCTTTGAAAATTGCATTTTATGTTGAGTGGTGTCATGAAAAAAGTTTTGCCCATGTTTGAAGAGATATTTGTGGTAGTAATAAAGTTGAAGTCAATGTGATCATTGGGTTATATAATTTAGGCATAAATGTGCATTGTGTCATTGTAAGACCCCGCAAAATTCTCTCATAGAATGAACCTTAGGGAGTGTCAAGTGAGGCGTGATTCTGGCCCTAAAATATTAAGAAGTGACTTCCTAAGTGAGTATCGTGTTTACCATATATAATTTCCCCAATTTTGACTTTTTATCACATATGAAATACGATAAGCTTTCCATCAATATAAGATTCACCCAAATCCAATACCCGGGTAAGAAGTTATGGCTAATTTAAGTCCTAGTCGTAAAACAATGTCATTTTGGTGCTTGGTGCATCATGGAAAGGGTCTATTTGACAATTTTCAATTTCTAGTGAAACTCGACGAGAGTGGCGCGTCGTGGAGGACCCCAATTTCTCAATAGTCAATTTCAAGTGGCCTAGCACGATTGTGACGCGTCGCGCTGAAGTTCTAGGTCTAAACTAGTGGGACATAACAATTGCTCCACATTGTGGTGACTACCAATTTCCCATTTGTCAATTTCCAGTGAGCCACCGCGATAGTGGCACTCGCGGTGGCCCATGAAATTGGGTTCGCAGTTCAATTTTTCTAGCTTTGTACAGAAGTTAAAAAGGGTATTTTGGACTTTTTCCAAGCCTCTTAAACCGTCCAATCACCAAATCAAGGTAATTTACAAGCATTCTATGGAGTCTCTCTCAAATTTTCTCTCAACAAAAACCCTAAGCAATCAAAACCTCGTACAAGAATCTCAAGAATCCACCATAGATTTCCTTAATTGAGACAGGATTCAAGGTTCCCAAGTCAAAGGTTTCAAGAACCGTCATTCAAGAGTACGAATAGAGTTCCAAAAGTTAGAGTTCACCCAAAGCTTCTTATTCAAGGTATGTGGGGTTTTGAACAAGGGTAATCCTTTCACCCTTGTGCCCAAAAGCTTATTTAAACTACAATTCTCTGCAATTTATCTGATTTTACATAAAATTGAATTGGGGTATTTCATCCATTGTTATTGGTTGCAAGCTTTTGATGTTTTCCTTGAATTGAGAGTCTAATGGCATGATTTTTACATGTTTTCTTGAGAAATTGCAGCTAGGTCTATACCCCATGATTTTAATCCTTGAGAAGTTAATAGTTTAAATGTTTGAAACATTGAAGTATATGAGTATGTTGAGATTTTGAGATAAATTACTGAAATTTCCAGATTTCTACATGAGTTATGAATCTATATGCTATCTATTATGCTTTGATGATTTTTATCTTGAGATTGAACTATGGATTATTAAGCCCTACTTGAGACTTGAGATTTTATGAACTATTGTGCTATAAGAACCTATGATTTTAGTATTCTAAGATTATTGAGAAATGTTTTACCCTAATGGTCATTGAGTTTTGAAATCCACTCTACTATATAAAATTTTAGATTTGATTATTGGGTTCGTGGTGAACCATGAGATTATTTCTAAAAGGGGAATTTTTTGAGATGAGCGAAGATAATCTAAAGGGAGTAGTATTTAGCACCGAGCGGGTAAGTTACTATGGTTTCTTACCCCAAAACTACATGCCATCGTAGGTTGGGCCTAAGGCCGAGTTTATGATTATTATTGGGCCTAAGGCCAAGTTGATATTGGGCCCGAGGCCAAGTTTATTTAGTGATCACTGGACCTAGGTTATACTCCCTGGCAAGAGTATGACGCCTCTCCCCAACGTGAGGTCTCTTCCTTAGGAGGACAAAACATTGGACTCCATGTAGCTCACATGGTTTATGTTGGTTAAGAGAACCTTCCTTGACATTTAAACTCTGAGATTAGTTACTTTTTAGAAAACTACAGAATTTACCCTTCCAAAGAGATATTTTCCTAAAGTAAATGAAATGTCTTCAACCATGTTTCAAAGTTATATGATTTTGTATTCCTAGTATTTAATTTCAAAAGAGTTATGAGTTCTTGAGCATTAAAGAAGTTTTACTCTCCATGAGATGAGAATATTGCTTAGAGTTTCCTTTAACCTTAAGTAATGAGAATAAGAGAAGAGTACAAATTTCAAAGCTGAAAGTATAATGACTCACAGGATTGTGTTACATGTTCCATTTTACATGATTTATAAGCTTCGCAGTTTATACTTATTTAAGCCATGTGAGTCATTACTTATTACATGTATGATTTGATAAAAGAGTATTGATGTTGTTTTATATAAATGCTTGCACCCCCACATACTCAGTATATTCCCATGTGCTGATCCACATATATGTCTATGTGCTATATTATCTTATAATGTAGGTTTAGGTGCTCAGTCCCAGACTCGTCAGTGACTTTTGAGTACCTCTGTCTACATTTCTACAGTGGGGAATCCTCATGATTTGAGGACCTATCTTCTGACATTTCTACATTTGAGAGACTATGTTTTTACTTTAAGTTCATTTCGAGTCATTTAGGGACCTGTCCTAATGGCTCTCTAGTTCATGGATTAGTAGAGGCTTTGTCAGACTAGTTATCAGATTGTGGTTCTGTTAAGGTTTTCGGTATCTCTTGGTCGTTTAGAGCAAGCACTTTCTCTGTATTTCCTTTTATATGAAATGACTATTCTAGTGTTTGAATTATTTCATCTTGAAATGAGTGTTATTAGTAAAAACAGGCTCAAAGGGTTAGCTTGGGGCTACTTGTATTCTCAAGCACCGTGTGACATCCCGGGAGGCGATTTCGGGTAATTACAAACTTCGTATCAAAGCCAGGTTTTTAAGGAGTCCAAGGGAGTCTAACAAGCCGCGTTGAGTACAGACTTGACCATCGGTGTGTAGCGCGCCACATCTATGAGCAAAAGGCTACAAGACATTTTAGGAAAAGTTTTTTTCTTTCTTTCGGATTCTATCATGCCTATAGTTGTCCCTCTCATCTAATAATTCGTGCTCTTTTATTTTATAAAATGCCTCTTAGAAGAGCGAATGCCCACAGGTATGATGTTAAGAAACTCCCCACCTATTGATCCTTTGAATGAGAATGTGACTCATGCAAAGTTTTAGGTGTCCTTTGAGGAATTATCCCAAGAAGTCACCGCTAATGTTCGGGCCAATAACCAGTCCACAATTGCTAATCAGCAGGAAGATGATATAGCTGTGGCTAGGATTTATGATTTCATACGGATGAATCCGCCAGAGTTTTATGGGTCCAAGGAAGGTGAGGACCCACAGTTGTACCTGGAGGGGGTGAAAATGATCACGCAGGTGATACATGTTTTGGAGAAAGAAAGTGTTGAGTTGTCATCTTACAGGATGAAGGACATAACATATAATTGGGTTGTATCATTGAGGAAGGGTAGAGGTGAGGATGTTGCTTCTTTGACTTAGTAGGTGTTCCAAGATGCATTCTTTGACAAGTTCTCTAAGCTTGAGATGAGGGAGGCAATGATTGAGAAGTTTATGAACTTGAGGCAGGGATCCATGACTATTAAGGAGTACTTCTTGAAGTTCAACCAGTTATCCAAGTATGCTCCTGATTTGATTTCTGACACCCGGGCTAGTATGAGCAAGTTCGTGACCGGTGTTTTAGGGTTGGTACTAAAGGAGTGTAGGACGTCGATGCAGCATAAAGATATAGATTTGGCTTAGTTGATGATGCATGCCCAACAGATAGAGGTTGATAATATTAGGGAGATAGATCGAGTAAGGGGTAACAAGAGGGCTAGATCTGAGCAGCATGAGTTTAGCCACCCTAGGTTCCATGGAGGGAACCGCCCCCAGTTTTAGAGGCACCCGTATATGCCAGCACCTTTATCAGCTAGTGCTTCCGTGCCTAGAAGTAGGCAGGAGCAAGGGGACAAATCTTTTATTTCTATGTCGCAGAACAGTGTTGGTAACAGGCCCCGCTATCCTCCTTGTGCTAAGTGTGGTAGGAGTCATCTCGGGGAGTGTTTTGTAGATTTGAGGGGTTGTTTTGGTTGTGGCAAATAGGTCCACAGACTTAGAGATTTTCCTCATGCTAGATAGGGGAACAAAGATGCCCGACCTCAGGCACAGGCTACTAGTGCACTATCTCTTGTACCTCATCCCACCCCTGCTCAGGATGCTTCATCTAGAACTTCTGGAGGTCATTTCTATAATATATTCTATTCCTTACAATCCTATAAGGAGCAGGAGGACTCTCCCAATGTTGTTACCAGTATGCTCTGTGTCTTTTGCTTTGATGTCTATGTGTTGTTGGACCCCAGGTCAAGTCTCTCTTATGTGACCCCACTTGTAGCTATGAATTTTAAAATGAGTCCCGAAAAGATTCCTGAGCCTTTACTAGTTTCTACATTTGTCGGGGAGTCAGTTGTTGCTAAACAAGTGTATAGAGATTGTCCTGTTACTGTTCTTCATAGAGCCATACTTGCTGATTTGATAGAGTTAGAAATGGTGGATTTTGACCTTATTCTGGGTATGGATTGGCTTCATTCTTGTTGTGAATCTATAGACTGTGGTACCCGTATGGTCAAGTTTAAGTTTCCTGATGAACCATCTTTTGAGTGATTCAGGAGTTCGGTATCTCCCAAGAGTCATTTTATCTCCTATCTCAAAGCCAAAAATCTAATATCCAAAGGTTGCATGTATCACCTAGTTAGAGTCGAAGACACTACGTCCGAGGCTCTAACTATTCAGTCAGTCGATATTGTTAATGAGTTTCCAGATGTTTTTCTGGAAGATCTCCCAGGGGTACCTCCCAATCGAGAGATAGAATTTGGGATTGACATTCTTCCCGATACTCGGCCTATTTCTATTCCACCATATCATATGGCACCTACTGAGCTTAAGGAGTTGAAATAGGAACTCAAAGATCTTTTAGACAAAGGTTTCATAAGGAACAATATTTCTCCTTGGGGCGCGCCTATCTTATTCGTGCAAAAGAAAGATGGTTCTTTGCGTATGTGCATTGACTATCGTTATCTTAATAAGGTAAGTCAAAAATAAGTATCCTCTTTTGAGAATTGATGACCTGTTTGATTAGTTCCAAGGTGCAAGTTATTTCTCCAAGATAGACCTTAGATCTGTCTATCATTAACTTGAAGTGAGGGAATATGATATTCCAAAGACAGCCTTCCGAACCTTTTATGGTCACTTTGAGTTTCTAGTCATGTCCTTCAGGATAACCAATGCCCCATCTGCCTTCACGGACCTCATGAATCGAGTGTTCAAGGCATATCTTAATATATTTGTCATTGTATTCATAGATGATATCCTTGTATACTCTCGTAATGAGAATAACCATGTGAATCACCTTAGAGTTGTCTTGCAAACTATTAGATATCACCAGTTGTTCACCAAATACAGTAAGTATGAATTTTGGCTAAGGTCTATAGCCTTCCTAGGTCATATTATTTTAGCTGAAGGTATTAGAGTTGACCCCCAAAAGAAAGAAGTAGTAAGAAATTTTCTTAGACCTATCTCTCCATCTAACATTAGAAGTTTCTTGGGTCTAGCAATCTACTACCATTATTTTGTTGAAGGTTTATCTTTTATTGCGTCTCTCATGACCCAGTTGACCAAAAAGAAAGTTAAGTTCCAGTGGTTATATTCCTTTGACAAGAGTTGTCAGGAGTTGAAGACTTGACTTACTTCAGCCCCTATGTTAACTTTGCCTGATAGTACAGATGGTTTTGTGGTGTATTGTGATGCCTCTAGAATTGTTTTGGGTTGTGTGTTGATGCAAAGAGGTAAGGTTATATCCTATGCCTCTAGGCAGTTGAAGACACATAAGAAGAATTACCGAACCCATGATCTTGAGTTAGTTGTTGTGCTCATCGCTTTGAAAATTTGGAGTCACTATCTTTATGGTGTTCATATTGATGTGTTTACTGATTATAAGAGACTGCAGTATGTGTTTACTCAGAGAGAGTTGAATCTTATGCAGAGGAGGTGGTTGGAGTTGTTAAAAGACTATGATATGAGTGTGTTGTATTAACCGGGCAAGGCCAACGTAGTAGCGGATGCCCTTAGCAGATTGTCTATAGGTAGTGTTGCTCATGAAGAGGAAGGGAAGAAAGAGTTAGCTCATGATGTAAATTATCTAGCTAGATTGGGTGTAAGGTTACTTGATTCAGCCGTGGGGAGTACGTTGGTGCAAAGTAATTCCAAAACCTCTTTAGTTTTGGAAGTGATAAGGATCCTAGTTTAGTTGGACTGAAGGAGCCAGTTCAGGACCAAAAGTTAGAGGTTTTCTCCCAAGGAGGAGATGGCATGTTGAGAGTGCAAGGTAGATTATGTGTTCCATGTGTTGATGATCTGAGGTAGAGGATTATGGCTGAAGCGCATGGCGCGTGATAGTCTATTCATCCAAGCATTGCCAAGATATACCGCAACTTGCTGGAAATCTATTAGTGGAATGGTATGAAGAAGGATATATCTAAGGTTGTAGCAAAGTGTACAACGTACCAACAGGCTAAGGTAGAGCACCAAAGACCTGGTGGTATGATGAAAGAGTTTGGTATACCCACTTGGAAGTGGGAGGTGGTGAATATGGACTTCGTGACCGGGTTTCCTCTTTTGTGTCGTCATCATAATTCTATTTGGGTTGTTGTGGATAGGCTGACTAAGTTCGCATATTTCTTGCCCATGCTCAGATCTTATACAGCTGAGGCTTATGCTAGATTTTATATCTGAGAGTTTATTAGGATGCATGGAGTTCCCTAGTCCATCTTTTTGCATAGGGGCACTCAATTTACTTCTCAATTTCGGAGGGCGTGTCAGCAGGGTCTTGGTACCCAAGTTCTTTTGAGTTTTTCTTTTCATCCGCAGATAGATGGTCAGCTTGAGAGGACAATTCATACCCTGGATGATATTTTGAGGGCATGTTCTCTTGATTTCAAAGGTAGTTGGGATAAGAATTTTCCATTGATAGAGTTTGCCTATAACAATAGTTACCATGCTAGCATCAGGATGGCACCATTTGAGGTCTTATATGGTAGGAGATGTAGGTCATCCATAGGGTGGTTTTAAGTGGGTGAAGCTACCGCAATTAGGCTTGATACAATGTTTGAATCTATGGATAAAGTTAAGTTGATTAGAGGGAGGTTTAAGAGCTCTCAGAGTAGCCAAAGGTCATTGACTGATATAAGGAGAAGAGATCTTGAGTTTGAGGTGGGTGATTTGGTGTACTTGAAGATTTCACCGATGAAAGGGGTGAAGAGGTTTGTTAAATAGGGAAAGCTTAGTCCCCGTTATGTTGGACCGTATAGGGTCTTGAGATATTTTGGTAAGGTTGCCTATGAGGTTGAGTTGCCCGCAAGTGGTCAGCTGTTCATATTATTTTTCATGTCTCCATGCTTAAGAAGCATATTGGTGATTCCATTGATTCCATTGTAGTGGATCCCTCAGAGAGTGCATATATGAGATTCCTGTTGAGATCCTTGATTTTCAGATCCGTAGACTAAGGAACAAAGAAGTTCCCTTGGTTAAAGTTTTATGGCGGAACCAGTCTGTTGAGGGTGCTACTTGCGAGCCAGAAGCAGACATGCGAGCCAAGTACCCGCACCTCTTCTCCGCGAGTTTAGATCAAGACGAAGGTATTATTTTTCCTTAACCTAGCCCTTCGAATCTATAGTGCATCTATGTATCTATTCTTGCATGAGTTCTTGCAATTTCTGAGGTATTCAAGAGTTTAGAGAGATTCAACTGTGTACTCTATTTTTCCTGTGTTCCTACTCCAACTAGTGACATTCGAGGATGAATGTTTCCAAGGGGGAGATATTGTAAGACCCCGCAAAATTCTCTCATAGAATGAACCATAGGGCATGTACAGTGAGGTGTGATTTCGTCCCTAAAAGATTGAGAAGTGACTTCCTAAGTGAGTATTGTGTTAACCATATAGAATTTCCCCAATTTTGACTATTTATCACATGGGAAATTCTATAAGATTTTCGTCGATATAAGATATGGCTAAATCCGATATCCGGGTAAGAAGTTATGGCTAATTTAATTCCTAGTCGTAAAACAACATCATTTTGATGCTTGGCGCATCGTGGAGAGGATCTTTTTGACAATTGTCAATTTCCGGTGAAACTCCGCCATAGTGGCGCATCGCGGAGGACCCCAATTTCCCAATAGTCAATTTCCAGTGGCCTGGCGTGATCGTGACGCGTCGCATTGAAGTTCTAGGTCTCAACTAGTGGGACAACGTGATGACTCTGCGTGGTGGCGACTACCAATTTCCCATTTGTTAATTTCCAGCCTCTATAGCGGTGGCCCATGAAATTGGGTTCGCAGTTCAATTTTTCCAGCTTCGTACAGAAGTTAAAAAGGGCATTTTGGACTTTTTCCAAGCCTCTTAAACCGTGAAAACACCAAATCAAGGTCATTTACAAACATTCTATGGAGTCTCTGTCAAGTTTTATCTCAGCAAAAACCCTAAGCATCAAAAACCTCTTCCAAGTATCTTAAGAATCCACCATATATTTCCTTAATTAAGTCAAGATTCAAGGTTCCCAAGTCAAGGGCTTCAAGAACCCTCATTCAAGAGTACGAATAGAGTTCCAAAAGCGAGAGTTCATCCAAAGCTTCTAATTCAAGGTATGTGGGGTTTTGAACAAAGGCAATCCTTTCAACCTTGTGCCCAAAAGCTTATTTAAACTACAATTCTCAGCAATTTATGAGATTTTACATGATATTGAATTGGGGGTTTTCACCCATTGTTATTTGTTGCAAGCTTTTGATGTGTCCCTTGAATTGAGAGTCTAATGGCATGATTTTTACATATTTTCTTGAGAAATTGCAGCTGGGTCTATACCCCATGATTTTAATCCTTGAGAATTTAATAGTTGAAATATTTGAAACATTGAAGTATATGAGTATGTTGAGATTTTGAGATAAATTGCAGAAATTTTCAGATTTCTACATGAATTATGAATCTATATGCTATCTATTATGCTTTGATGAGTTTTAACTTGAGATTGAACTATGGGTTATTAAGCCCTGCTTGAGACTTGAGATTTTATTAACTATTGTGCTATAAACACCCATGATTTGAGTATTCTGAGATTATTAAGAAATTATTTGACCTAATGGTCATTGAGTTTTGAAATCCACTCTACTACATGAGATTTAGGATTTGATTATTGGGTTTGTGGTGAACCATGAGATAATTTCTGAAAGTTGATTTTTACGAGATAAGCGCAGATAATCCAAAGGGTGTAGTATTTTGCACCGAGCGGTGGGTAAGTTACTATGGTTTCATACCCTAAAACTACGTGCCATTGTAGGTTGGTCCTGAGGCCAAGTTTACGATTATTATTGGACCTAAGGCCGAGTTGATATTTGGTCCTGAGGTTGAGTTTGATTAGTGATCACTAGACCTAGGTTATACTCCCTGGCAAGAGTATGTCGCCTCTCCCCAACGTTAGGTCTCTTCTTTAGGAGGACAAAACATTGAACTCCATGTAGCTCACATGGTTTATGTCGGTTAAGAGAACCTCCCTTGACATTTAAACTTTGAGATCTGTTACTTCCTTGAAAACTAAAGTATTTACCCTTCTAAAGAGATATTTTCCTAAAGTGAATGAAATGTCTTCAACCATGTTTCTAAGTTATATGATTTTGTATTCCTAGTATTTAAGTTCAAAAGAGTTATGAGTTCTTGAGCATTAAAGAAGTTTTACTCTCCATGAGACATATGCATGAGATAAAAGTAATGCTTAAAGTTTCCTTTAACCTTGAGTAATGAGAATAAGAGAAGATTAGATATTTCAAAGCTGAAAGTATAATGACTCACAAGATTGTGTTACATGTTCCATTTTACATGATTCATGAGCTTCGCATTTTATACTTATTCAAGCCATGTAAGTCATTACTTATTAAATGCATTATTTGATTAAAGAGTATTGATGTTGTTTTATATAAATGGATGCACCCCCACATACTCAGTACATTCCCAAGTGTTGATCTACATATACGTCTATGTTCTACATTGTCTTATAATATAGGTTCAGGTGCTCAGTCCCATCCTCATCAGTGACTTTTGAGTACCTCTGTCTATATTAATACAGTGGTGAGTGCTCATGATTCGAGGACCTATCTTCAGATATTTTTGCATTTGAGAGACTATTTTTAGTTTCAGTTCATTTCGAGTAAGTTGGGGACTTATCCCAATGGCTCTCTAGTTCATGGATTAGTAGAGGCTTTGTCAGACTAGTTACCATATTGTGGTTGTGTTGAGGTTTCCGGTATCGCTTGGTATTTTGGACCAAGCATTTTCTCTGTATTTCCTTTCATATGATATGACTATGCTAGTGTTTGAATTATTTCATCTTGAAATGAGTGTTATTAGTAGAAACAGGCTTAAAGGGTTAGCTTAGGGCTACTTGTAGCCTCAAGCACCGTGTGACATCCCGGGAGGCAATTTCGGGTCATTACACTCATGGTAAAAGGTAGTGTTGCTTGAGGACAAATAAAGATTTAAGTTGGGGTTGTTGAAGAATAGTGAATTTACCACTCATTTGCATTAAACATTCGTGCATACTACTATGATTTGAATGTATAAATGAGACAACTTTGAGATTAAATGCTCTTATTTCCATATTTTGCAAGCGTACAGCTTATGAAAAGAAAAGATGTGGATTTGAGCTAAAAAGGAACCAAAAGGAGAAGACAAGTGCACAGCAAAAAGACCCTATACAGATACGACTCAGTAACCATGATCGCAGTCCTCATACTGTAATCGTGGCCAGTCAAGATTAGTCATCCTCCGTAATTCACTGATATGGAAGCGATCACAAAGCCGCGTCGAGGTCAATCAAAAGAGATCATGGTATATCAGGTTTATGCTAGGGGCAATTATGGAATTTACTGTGGCCGACCCAAAATTCTAAAAAGGGTCAAAACCCTTGCACATGGGCATCATTCACCATTGAACCTAATCACCAATTATTTGGACCTATCTTCTACCATATAGTTTCTAATTGGAAGGGAACATTATTATACTAATTTTGAGGTAAAAATTACATTAGAGTTTTTTCTAAATGGAGGATTAGCAAATTCCATTGAATATTTGTTGAAACTTAATGTTTGGATTTGCTTCTTCATTTTCTTTCATGAATCAATTTGATGGAGGTTTTGGTATTTCTTTGTTTATTATTCTTATGAGGTTTTAATTTTTCCTCTTGGGATATTTTTGAATAAGGCGCAAGAGTGTGTGGGTAGTGATTGTTATCTTTAACTTTTACCTGATATAGTTGGGTTTCACAAATGTTTGTTTCTAAAACTAAATTTTTTGGTGAAAGTCTCAAATTCTCTAAACCCGACATCATCCTTGAAAGAGGGATATGGGAAATCTAGATCCTACATTATCCTTGAATGATATATGAAGGTGACATGAGCTTCTGTGAAAAATAAGATAGATATTAGAGATTTCCCTTGTTTATTGTCTTAGAAATAAGGATTGATTGTGGGATTACTATAGCTTTGGCATCATCCTAGAAATAAGGATTCCCAAATGAAGAGCGTTATCACCTATGTCTCCAAACAAGAGCTGCTCAGAATGATGCACACAACAATTGAGAGAACCTGTACTATGATCTGCAAGATGCAGAAGTGCTATATGAGTACCAAATATATGGTCTCAATCGACTGCTACAAACTGAGATCCAAAGATAATGCAGATATAAGTAAAATGCTAGCAAGAATCTAAACTACACTCAGATATCCCAAAAATATAAGGAGACTATAAAGATAAACTATCCTATTCTAACTATACTTAGGAACTTAAACACCATACCATTTATCACTGACTAATAAGCAAATAAAGAGTAAAAAAAGGATATATAGAAGTATACAAGGACAAGGAATGGATATACATCATGAATAAGTGAAAGAAGAGAGGGATATATGGTAATACCATAACCACTAAAGATGGATACATAAACATAAACAAGGCCAACTTAAGGTACCACTTAAGTCATTACACTAGGTTCCCAAAGCCTCATAATCTTAGTAGAAACTAGTGATAATATAATCAGGGTGTCGAATCCATATGTCTAAATATGAGATAATTACCATAACAAAGAAACCATAATAAAAGGAATCATAATATCAGGGTCTAAAACCAACCTAACCAATGGATAATCATGCGTAATAATATAACCGTAAGGTAAAAGAACCAGAATCATACCTCAAATGTCAATATCATTCCAATAATCAACCTGACATGAACTAACCAAAATAACAATAACAACATAAAGTAACCAGCTAGCCTAGACAAACAATACCTAATTGGGCCTTTCATAAACCCCCATCACTATAGTCCTAAAAGGTCCAATCAGTACACAACACATCACAAGCCATACTCATCACCTAAACCTATGAAACCCCTATAAGGATAATAGATATAGGCGCATACTTGTGATAGGAAATGCATATACAGAATAAATATGAGTATAATTCATAATACCTTAACCATGACATCATCATAAATTGCTAAACTTGTGTCGAAACTCATATCATCAATCATCAAAATTAAATCGGAACTTATATTATCAATATCATCATTAACTTAAATTGAACCATAACTCATATCATTAATATAGTCATCAATATATTCTCCAATAAAAGATATATATACATATATACATATAAAATAAATGGCTAGGACAGTGGATAAAAGAGTATAAGTCCGTAAATCTATTGCCCAGGGTAAACTCCAGGACTAGGTCATCATAAAAGCATATAAATGGTCGGAATCTCTCACAGCCAAAGTTAATAGTAGCAATAAAATCATGGATCAAAAGATATCTCGGTCAAATCTGTAAATCATCATATTTAGTCTCAAAGGCTCATATGTTATTCATTAAGTTGGTATGATTCCCATTATGAAGAAATCCATTTTAAAAGTGAAAAGTTGGAATAAATCCTTTTTTTAGGAAAAAGAGTAATAAAATTGTATTTTAGTTGGAATCGTATCATTTACCGCTCTATTGATCATGAATGTACCGAATTTACGTATGCCATCACTAGTATCCAAATAATGAGATATGATGCATCAAAACATCTACAACTACAGTCATATCCTTTACAACGTTAAAATACTATCTGAAATCCAACCAATACCATAATCTTGGCCTTAGACCCAATAATATATATATGGAATAACCATAACATAATCATGGACTTAGGCCCAAAAATATATATATCTGACATAACCATGTCCTTAGGTTGTACCGACCCAAACTCAAGCTTGGTCGTGACAGGTATCGCACGCCCTCCATAGGCCGAACACCATGTAATACCCTGTACTTTTAATATCATGAGGAATTTTCAATATTTTCACTTTTTATCATGTGGGAAATTCAATAAGCTTTCCAACGATATAAGATTCGCCCAAATCCGATAACCGGGTTAGAAGTTATGACTATTTCAAGTTTTCATGGTAAAACAACGCCATATTAGTCAGTGGCACGCCGCGCCACAAAAGTAAATGGTATTTGGAAAACTCCAGTAGGGGTCTGAGATTATGGTGCGTCATTCCAGCGCGCAAATTCAAAATTTTTCTTTTCCAGTGTCATAGCGTGATTTCCTCCGCGTCGCGCCAAAGTTATAGGTCGCATAAGAAGGGTCTAAGTGATGGCTCAACATCGCTCCATCCCTCAATTTCCCAATTGTCAAAATCCAGTGACATGGCGCGATAGCGTCGCATCGCGCCAGGGGTTCAGTTCGGGAAAATTTTACTTAAATAAAATAACGTGTCCAGGGTTAAAAGGGTCAACTTCCCACCCCTATTTAAGCCTTTTAACACGTGATTCAGCCACTTTTCACCCAAAATACAATCTGTTATCTCAAAAACCTCTCAAGAACAAGCTAGGGTTTTCATATAAGATCCAATTCCAAGAAAGTTTCTCCATCAATCTTCACGAGATCACGAACTAAGGTATGCGTAGTGTTCCTTCATGGACTTCTTTCGTCCATGAAGTCCAAGAATCTCTTTTCTAATTTTATGTTTATGAATTTCATGTTGGGTTTGTTTTATTTATGTTGAGAATGATCAATTGAATTCAAAATCATGTTGGGTGATCAATTTTATGTGGAATTGTTATGTATGGATGTATATTCATGTGAACCTATGAATAAACCCTAGGATGATGTAATTAGAGATGAATCATGATGATTAATTGTTGTATAATATTGTCTACATGTGCTATGCCTACCATGTGTTTGATTAAATGCCTAGATAAAGGAACAGTGCCTAACTAGTATGATATCATGAAATCCCCATGTATGTACAAGTTATGCCTATCACATGTTTTGATGGAATGATTCTATAAATGTATTATGGATTATGATGTTATTTATATGTTCAAGTAAGTTATGCTTGGTCAGTTTCCTTCCATCGAGTCCTGGGGGTACTTGTACCCGAAATATTAGCTGTGTGCCTAGAGCCATGTCATGTTTCCAGGATACTCTCAGTCAAGCTATGAACCTTAGAATTCAGACAGCCTTATGACTCAGGAAATCACCATGATCTTATGAACTCAGTCAATTGTCAGATGTCAGTAGTATTCTGTCAGTCAACAAAAGTGAGTAACTCATTCCATGTTTAGTTCAGTATATCATGTTCAGTTTCTATTCAGATGGGAGTAGAAATTAGCACCGAGCGAACCCAATGGTGGGAACTCACCTGTTATATGATGGTGTGATTCTTAGAAGCAAACCTTGCATTACTTAACTATGTAATGAACATAGGTTGAGACATCATAGCCTTCTATATGAGGGTAGAAAAGGTGGCTTAACCTGCTATATGAGGGTTCCCACCATTCTCATTAGAGTTACCTGTTATATTAGGGTCACTCATATGTTGTCCTTACTAGTGGTACGATATTGACACCCTTCTAATCAGGGCATATATTGGACCCCAATTCAGCTATAATGCATCATTTGGGGCATTTTGGTTAGATGACTACCTCCCACAGTCTTAGTATCAGTCTCAGTAAAAGAACTCAGATAACTCTTCATAATTCAGGACTGTCAATTACAGTCAACTCAGACACAATATGGAACTCAGCTAGTTCCATCAGATTCAGGACTGTCAGATATAGTCACTCATGTTATCAGTTATTTTCAGATTCATTAATCATGTTATCATAGTATTAGTGTCAGTTTTTATATCCCATACATGTATTCTCATGCTCATGATAGTTAGCCAGTTGTTATTATTGTTCATACATATGAACCCCATGTATTCATCCTACCTCACATGCATACCAGTCTATTCAAAGTACTGATGCATTTGCTCTATAGTGTCTTATACCATAGGTTCAGAGACAAGAGCTCCAGATCAGCAGTATATTCTAGTTTCAGCAGTCAGAGTTAGAGGTGAGTCCTCATAATTTGAGGACATAATTATTCCCTATTACCTTATTAATTAGTTTATTAGTTGGAGTTAATTGGGGACATGTCCCATCAACTCCTTACTCAGACAGTTCAGTTAGTTGAGGCTTTCTAGACTATCATGTTTCATTCTTTAGTATGTTCAGTTTTGTTTTGGGTATTGAACCTTATGGCCTTTCAGTGCATGTTTCTGCATTATTATCTCATATTAGCAGTGTACAGGTACAAATATCAGTCGTGGGTTAGCTTATGGTCCTTTAGGGTCATGAGCACCGTGTAGCATTTTGGGTACCTGATTTGGGGCATTACAAACTTGGTATAAGAGCCTAAGGTTCAATAGAGTCCTAGGAAGTCTTAAAGCCGCATCTAGTAGAATCTTGTACATGGGTGTGTTGTACGCCACATTTATGTACAGGAGGCTATAAGATGTTTTAGGAACAGTTTCCCCTCTTTCAGTATTCATATCGTGCCAGTGAGCATAATCTCAAGTCAATCTCTCAGTCTAATCTGTTCTTTCTTTCTTCAACAAAACATGCCTCCTAAAAGAAGAAACGGATATTAGTCAACCCTCAGCCCGTAGATTCTTTGGGTGATCATGTTTCTCATGCAGAGTTCAGGTACGCATTCACTAATCTTACTCATTTAGTTTCCGCTCATAATGAATGGCCAGCAGTTATTTCGGCAAACCCAGTGGCCAATTCAGCCGCAGTTAGGATTCGGAACTTCACCCGAATGAATCCTCCATCCTTCCTCAGAAGGTAGATGAGGACCCTCAGGAATTCACTAATCAGGTTCAGAAGGTGATGATATCATTGGGGTGACTACTGTTGAGAGTGTTGAGCTAGCTGCATTTCAGTTGCAGGATGGGGCTCATACTTGGTTCAAACAGTGGAAGTCAGAAACGTTAGATGATGCAGGTCCTATAGAATGGGAGGAGTTTGTCATTGCATTCTTAGATAGATTCTTTCCCCAAGAGCTTAGAGATTCTAAGGTGCTAGAATTCATCAGCCTCAGGTAGGGCAATATGACGGTGAAAGATTATTCTCTTAAGTTTACTCAATTATGTAGATATGCCCCTCATCTGGTTGCTGATAGCAGAGACAAGATGATTAAGTTCGCTTTAGAGGTAAATGATAGCATGGTAAATGAGTGCAGATCTACCATGCTAAACAGTGACATAACTTTATCCAGGCTTATGACTCATGCTCAGTAGATAGAGGAGAAAAATATTAAGCAGAGGGAGAAGTAGAATAAGAGAGAGAAAATAGGTAGTTACAACTTTTCTCAGATTAAATCAGATAGAGAAAACCATTCCTAGTTTTATCCTAAGTCATCAATTCCAGCCCCTTCTTCATCCAGTGCTTCAGTTCCTAAGTTCAGGGAGAGTAATAGAGACAGAGTGCCAAGATCTAAGTCCCAGGGCAGTGTTAGAAGTACCCGCGCCTATCCTTTTTTCCAGACTTGTGGAAAGCACCATCAAGGTATTTGCAGAGCTGACAGTGGTATTTGCTTCGAATGTGGAAAGCCAGGCCACAGAGTCAGAGACTATCCTCAGCCAGGTCCTCAGGGTCAATAGAATCGCTCCTTTTCTCTTTCTGATCACCCAAATCAGCAGGGTGCCACCACTAGTGCGACTAGTGGGAAACACCCAAATCGTCTCTATGCTCTTCAGTTCCGACAAGATTAGGAAAATTCTCCTAATTAGTTACTGGTATATTATAGATCTTTCATGTGCATGTTTATGCTTTACTAGATCGAGGAGCTTCTTTGTCTTTTGTTACCCCATATATAGCAGGAAATTTTGGAATCAGTCTTGAAATCCTAGCAGAGCCCTTTTCAGTCTCTACCCCAGTGGGTAAAACCATCATAGCCCAGCGGGTATACAGGAACTACCCGGTTATGATATTTTAGAAATTCACTTCAGTAGACTTAGTCTAATTAGAGATGACTGATTTTGATGTCATTCTCAGCATGGATTAGCTTTATTCCTGCTATACCACAGTCAACTGCAAAAATAGAATAGTCCAGTTTCAGTTCTCAAATGAACCATTCTTGAGTGGAAGGGTAGTGTATCCGCTTTCAGGTGTCATCTTGTTTCCTACCTTTGGGCAAGGAAAATGATATCTAAGGGATGTGTCTTTCATCTTATTCATTTTAAGGATTCCCGTCTGAAACTACTAGTCTTGAATCCATTCCAGATATGAATGAATATTCAGATGTCTTTCCTAATGATCTTCAAGGAATTCCTCCCGAAAGGGAAATAGACTTCGGCATTGATCTTCTTCTAGCTACTCACCCTATCTCTATTCCACCATATAGAATGGGACCTGCAGAACTCATAGAATTGAAAGAACAGTTGAATGATATCTTAGAAAAGGGATTCATCAGGCCCAACATTTCCGCGTGGGGAGCTCCAATATTATTCATGCGCAAGAAAGATGATTCTCTTAGGATGTGTGTATACTACCGTCAACTCAATAAGGTCACAGTCAAGAACAAGTATCCTCTTCCCAGAATCGATGACTTTTTTTATCAACTTTAGGGTGCCAGTTATTTCTCAAAGATAGACCTCAGATCCAGCTATCATTAGCTCAGAGTTAGAGAATGTGACATTTTGAAAACAGCTTTCCGTACTCGGTATGGTTATTTCAAATTCTTAGTTATGTCATTTGGTTTTACCAATTCCCCAAAAGCTTTTATGGACTTGATGTATCGTGTGTTTAAGAAGTACTTGGACATGTTCGTCATAGTCTTCATAGATGACATTCTGGTCTATTCCCATAGTGAGCATGATCATGCAGAACATCTCAGAACAGTACTTCAAACTCTCAAATATCATCATCTATTCGCCAAATTTAGTAAGTGCAAATTTTGGATAAGTTCAATAGCATTCCTTGGTCATATCATTTTCGGTGATGGCATTAGAGTGGATCATCAAAAGACAAAAGCAGTAAGAAACTGGCCTCGCCCTATCTCTTCATTAGATATTAGGAGTTTCTTGGGATTGGCTGGCTATTATAGGTGGTTTGTTGAGGGATTTTCTTCTATTGCATCCCCTATGTCCAGATTAACTCAGAAGAAAGTCAAGTTTCAGTGGCCAGATCCTTGGAAGAAGAGTTTTGCAGAATTGAAGACTCGACTTACCTCAACTCCAATATTAGCTCTTCCAGATGGTCTAGATGGTTTCGTAGTGTATTGTGATGCATCCAGAGTAGGTTTGGGTTGTGTCGTCATGCAGCATGGTAAGAACATAGCCTATTCCTCCATATAGCTTAGACCACATAAGTAGAATTATCCTACTCGTGATCTTGAGTTAGCAGCCGTAGTCTTTCCCTTGAAGATTTGGAGGCATTATCTATAAGGTGTTCATGTAGATGTGTTCACTGATCATAAAAGTCTTTAGTATGTCTTTTCTTAGAAAGATCACAATCTTCATCAGAGAAGGTGGTTAGAGCTCTTGAAAGATTATGACATGAGTGTCCTTTATCATTCGGGCAAGTCCAATGTAGTGGGAAACTCTCTCAGTAGACTATCCATGGGTAGTGTTTCGCATATTGAAGACAGTAAGAAGAAGTTAGTTCTGAAAGTCCATCAGCATTCCAAACTAGGCGTTTGCTTAGTCGATATAGAAGAGGGTGATATATGGGTTCAGAGTAGTTCAAAATCATCTCTAGTTTCCGAGGTGAAAGAAAAGCAATATGGAGATCCGAGCATTTCCAAGTTGAAAAAGTCAGTCCAGGATCATAAAGTAGAGGTATTCTCCCAATGGGGAGATGGTGTCCTTCGTTGTCAGGGTCGCCTCTATGTTCTAGGTGTAGATGACTTAAGGCAGTAAATTCTTGTAGAAGTGCATGGTGCGCACTACTCTATTCATCCAGGGGCCACAAAGATGTACCACCACTTGCGGGGAATCTATTGGTGGAGTGGGATAAGGAGAGACATTGCAAAGTTTGTGGCTAAGTTCTCTACATGTCAACAGGTTAAGATAGATCATCAGAAGCCTAGTAGGTCCATGTATTCCTACTTGGAAGTGGGAAGTTGTGAACATGGACTTCGTGATGGGTTTTCCTCAAACTTTTCATCAGCATGATTCAGTCTGGGTTATTATAGACAGAATGACAAAATTATCTTATTTCTTTCCAGTTCATACCTCTTATTTAGACAAGGATTAAGCCAAACTCTACATTAGGGAGTTGGTCAGATTACATGGCATTCCGTTATCTATTATCTCTGGCAGAGGTACCCAGTTCACCTCTTATTTCTGGAAATCATTCCAAAAGGGTATTGGTACCCAAGTTTATCTTAGTACAACCTTTCATCCTCAGACAGATGGTTAAGCAGAAAGGACCATTCAGACGTTAGAAGATATGCTAAGAGTGTGTGCAATCGATTTCAAGGGAAGTTGGTATGACCACTTAACTTTGATTGAGTTTCCATACAACAATATTTATCATTCCAGTATTTAGATGGCTCCATTTGAAGTTGTCTATAGTAGGAGATATATATCTCTGATTGGTTGGTTTAAAGTTAGTGAGGCCTCAGTCATAGGTCCTAACTTGGTATTAAAAGCCTTAGAAAAAGTCTAGTTGACTAGAGAAAGACTCCGGGCTGCTCAGAGCCGACATAAGTGTTATGCAGATGTTCGTAGAAAAGATCATAAGTTTGAGATTGGTGATCATGTCTATCTAAAGATCTCTCCCATGAAGTGACTGAAGTGATTCGGCAAGAAGGAAAGTCCCTGATATATTGGTCCCTTAAAGATTCTCAGTCGCTTTGGCAAGGTAACCTATGAGCTTAAATTGCCTTTAGATCTAGCCTCAGTTCATCCAATCTTTTGTCTCTTTGCTCAAGAAGTGCATAGGTGACACATCAGTTGTAGTCCCTATTCAGAGCAATGATGTTCAGAACACTCTCTCTTATGAAGAGATTTTAGTCGAAATCTCCGACTATCAGACTTGTACATTGAGGAACAAAGAAGTCCCTCTAGTTAAGGTTCTATGGTGAAATCATTCTGTCGAGGGAGAGATACTTGGGAAGCAGAGGCAGACATGCCTACCAAGTATCCTCACCTCTTCTTCGCCAACTCAGATCAAGCTCAAGGTAGCAGTTCTTCTTAAGCTTACTTAGTTTCATGTTCTATGTTCATTACAAACTTGGTATGTAGCTTCATGCTTATGTTCCCATTAGAACTTGGTGTAAAGTACCATTGCATATTTATTCATGCATGCATGTATTAGTTCATTTATGTAATTATGCAATAGACAGGCATTCTCATTGTGAGAAACTTAGTTCTTCAGAATACTCAGTCATGTATTCATCAATCAGTTACACATAAATCAGATATGCATATTCAGTATTATATGTTTAGCTTGTCAGTCATGTCAGTCATGAGATCATGTTCCAATTATTCATGTTTAGTATGTATGTCAGTTGTCTTTTCTCCCCTTTCAGTCAGTCTCATTTGAGGATGAATTTTCTTAAAGAGGAGATATTGTAATACCCCGTACTTTTTCTAGCTAATTTCATTTCAAGAATGTCTAGTATTAGCTTATAAATTGAATGATGGTTATTCCATGAGGAATTTACAAGATTTACACTTTCTCTTATGTGGGAAATTCAATAAGATTTCCATTAATATATGATTCGCCCAAATCTGATAACCAGGTCAGAAGTTATGACTTTTTCAAGTTCCTATCGTAAAACTGCACCATATTAGTCAGTGGCGCACTGCGACACAAGAGGAAATGGCATTTGGAAAATTCCAGTAGGGGTCCGCGATTATGGCTCTTTGCGCCAGGGCATAAATTCAGAATTGTCATTTTCCAGTGTCTTAGCACGATTTCCTCCGCGTTGTGCCAAAGTTCCAGGTTGCATAAGAAGGGACAACGTGATGGCTCGACATCACTCCATCCCTCAATTTCCTAATTGTCAAAATCCAGTGACACGGCGTGATAAGTTCACGTCGCACCAGGGAGTCAGTTTCGGAAAATTTTTACTGAAATTAACTGATGCATCCAGGGTTAAAAGGGTCAACTTCCCATCCCTATTTAAGCCCTTTAACACGTGATTCAACCACTTTTCACCCAAAATACACTCTCTTCTCTCAAAAACCTCTCAAGAACAAGCTAGGGTTTTCATAGAAGATGCAATTCCAAGAAAGTTTCTTTGTCAATCTTCACGAGATCATGAACTAAGGTATGAGTAGTGTTCATTCATGGACTCCTTTCATCCATGAAGTCCAAGAATCTCTTTTCTAAGTTTAAGTTTATGGATTTCTTTATGAATTTCATGTAGGGTTTATTTTGTTTATGTTGAGAATGATCAATTGAATTAAAATCCATGTTGGGTGATCAATTTTATGTTGAATTCTTTTGTATAGATGTATATTCATGTGAACCTATGAATAATCCCTAAGATGATGAAATTAGAGATGAATCATGATGATTAATTGTTGTATAATGTTGTCTACTTGTGGTATGCCTACCATGTGTTTGATTAAATGCCTAGATAAAGGAAAAATGTCCAACAAGTATTATATCATGAAATCCCCATGTATGTACAAGTTATACCTATCACATGTTTTGATGGAATGCTTCTATAAATGTATTATGGATTATGATGTTAGTTATATGTTCAATTAAGTTATGCTTGGTCAGTTTTCTTCCATCGAGTCCTGGGGGTATTTGTACCCAAACTATTAGCCGTTTGCCTAGAGTCATGTCATGTTTCCATGATACTCTCAGTCAAGCTATGATCCTTAGACTTCAGACAGTCTTATGACTCAATAAATCACCATGATCTCATGAACTCAGTCACTTATCAGATGTCAGTAGTATTCCGTCAGTCAACGGAAGTCGGTAACTCAGTCCATGTTCAGTTCAGTAAATCATATTCAGTGTCTATTCAGATGGGAGTCGAAATTAGCACCGAGCGAACCCAAGGGTGGGAACTCACCTGTTATATGAGGGTGTGATTCTTAGAAGCAATCCTTGGGTTCCAAAACTATGTAGCCAGCATAGGTTGAGACATCATAGCCTGCTATATGAGGGTAGATGAGGTGGCTTAACCTGCTATATGAGGGTTCCTACCATTCTCATTAGAGTTACCTATTATATTAGGGTCACTCACATGTTGTCCTTACCAGTGGAGCGGTATTGACTCCCTTTCAATCAAGGCACAGATTGGACCCCAATTCAGCTATAATGTGTCATTTGGGGCACGTCGGTAGATGACTACCTCCCACAGTCTCAGTATCAGTCTCAGTAAATGAACTCTGATAGCTCTTCATAATTTAGGAATATCAAATACAGTCAACTTAGATACAGTATGGAACTCAGCTAGTTCCATCAGATTTAGGACTTTCAGATACAGTTACTTATGTTATCAGTTATATTCAGATTCAGTAATCATGTTATCACAGTATTAGTGTCAGTTGTTATGTCCCATGCATCTATTCTCACACACATGATAGTTAGTCAGTTATTATTATTGTTCATGCATATGAACCCCATGCATCAGCCTACCTCACATGCATACCAGTACATTCAAAGTACTGACGCATTTTCGCTAGAGTGTCTTATACAATAGGCTCAGAGACACGAGCGCCAGATCAGCAGTAGATTCCAGTTTCAGCAGTCAGAATTAGAAGGGAGTCGTCATTATTCGAGGACATGATTATTCCTTATTATCTCATTAATTAGTTTATTTGTTAGAGTTAGTTGGGGACATGTCCCATCAGCTCCTAACCAGACAGTTTAGTCAGTTAGAGTCTTTCTAGGCTATCATGTTTCAGACTTCAGTTTTTCAGTTTTGTTTTGGGTATTCTATTAACCCACACAGATGTTATATCATTCAGATCATGTTCAGTATTGAACCTTATGGCCTTTCAGTGCATGTTTCTACATTATTATGTCATATTATGCAGTGTACAAGTATAGATATTAGCCATGGGTTAGCTTGTGGTCCTTCAGGGTCATGAGCACCGTGTAGCATTTCGGGTACCAGATTTGGGGTGTTACACACCTCCCTTTTAATCATACCTCAAGAGCACATAAATATAAACAACATAAGACAACAAAAATATGTAATAAAGATAGATAAGTCTAATCAAGCTCTATGATTCAAAACACAATGACAATAATATCCCAACACTGTACATAAAACCCTCTAAAACCAAAATAACTAACTAAGTTGGGACATGCCCCCGACTATGACAAGTAGAATCCAAAAGTACTGAAATAATAAAGAAACCAGGGAAATGACAAGGCCTTCCGAACAATGGAGGCTCACCACTTTGCACCAGATCTACAGGAATACCAAATAACCTAATGCTACACAGGAGAAACAGAAAAAACTACAAACCCTACATCATGAAATGATGTAGCATCTAGGGATGGTAAGTGGGGCGAGCGTTAGCATGCAACTTAGAGGATAGGGATAAAATAGTGTAATTATGAAAATCCAGTCTTAAACCATATTCACCACATTCATATTCATATATATTGGATGTCGGAATAGGGATAAGAGTGAAGACTATAAGAGTTTAAATTATTAACCTAAACTATGTAGCTCACTCCATCCTAAAGGTACCCATGGGCTATAAAGGTCTAGCTCCTCCTACAGGAAAGGCCACACTGCGTGTTATCCGCATGAACTGAGAAAAAATTGAGTAAAGACTAAGGACATCAAGGCTATATGACTCTCAATATATATATATATAGTGTGCACCAACCACACGGTACAATTTGGCCCCAACCCCGACAAACATGGTTTCTAGTGTTGACCCCCCTATCACAGGACATATACCTTCACGAAGAGCTATACAATTCAGTTTAAGCCCAACTAAAATAGTTGCACATAAACCAACCATTAACCCAGGAGTCATTTATTCATCCATTTACCAATATGATATCGCCATACCAATATGCTTGTAAGATAATTCAATTATGCAAATCCAGTCCATATAACCAAACTGATTCCCAAGTTCCATTTAAAATCCAAATCCAAGGACACCAAGGGCATCCAAAACCATATTTATTCATTTATCCTTAAATGTAATGCAATGGGTTCAAAATACAAGTTTAACCATGCAATTATCCATATTCAAAATCAAGTTTACAAAGTGGGTTGAGTTTAATGTAATTATCAAGGCAAATTCTCTATCAATTTGGGAAACTCATGTCCCCCATTCAAACCATTAAAACAATTTACCAATTTAGTCCTACTCTCACGACCAAATTTCTCAAGTCATAATGCGCCTACTATAATCCACCCGTAGATCAGCCAACCCGTAGTCCAAAACTACTAGTAACGAGCTACCAAGAGAAATCAAGGAAAGAATGCAAAATAAGTTTCAACAAAGTCTAACATATATATGATAATCCCAAAACCAGGTGAAATTAGCACAAGAGATTCTAGTATAATAAAAATTAAAAAATGAAGTACCAAGGGAATTACACTGATACAACTCATCTTCAAATATAATATAGAGACTACTCCAGTACATAAGAGAGAGGAAAGTAATACTCTGAACGTTGGGAGCTTACTCTATGTCTCTGATCCATGGCTTCTTTGTACGACGCACACAACACTGACAATAACCCGTACTATGATCTGCAGGCTACAAAAATGTAGTATTAGTACCAAATATGTGGTACTCAGTAGACAATTGTTGATTGATCTCCAAAGATAATGCAAATATATACATCATATAAACATAAATAGAGTGTAAGCCCAAATATCAAGCAACCACATAATAAAGTCAGTAAGATATTAAGGGTACACTATCCTAATCATATCTAAGAACTAACATAACAAGGCTAAGAAAAGTATAAAGGATGAACTATCCTATTCCAACCATACTCAGGAATCTCAACACTATACCATTTATTATCGTCCAATATACAAATAAAGGGTTAAAGAAGGATATATAACCCTATACTAGGCCAAAGAATGAATATACAATCAAAATAAATGATGGAAGAAAGGATATACGGTACTACTATAGCTACATATAGTTAGATATACACACACACACATATATATGCATAAACAATGTAAACTCAAAGTGCAACCTAAATCATCAGACTACCATTTTAAGACGTCATAGTCATAGCAGAAACTAGTGTTCGTCTACTCCTGGTTTTTAACTCATATGTCTAATCATGGGGAAATTATGCATCATAATGTAATCGTCAGATAAAAGAGCCAGAATCATACCTTAGGTCCAAATACTGGATCATTAACAAAGTTGCCATAAACTAGCCATAATAATGATCATAACAATAATAATAACAATAGAAATGACAACGCGAGTAACTGGATAGCTCGGACAACCAATACCTAACTGATCCTTTAACGATCTCCCATTTCCCCAGCCTCAAAAGGTTCAATCAACATATAACAAAAAATAAGTCATACTCATCACACATACCTATGCAACCCCCCATAAGGATAATAGATATAGGCGCAAACTGGTGATAGGCAATGTGCATGCAAGAATGAATGCCAAGATATAATCTGTAACATCATAACCAATCCAAAACAACATAAGAAACCTAGTGTATAACCTCATATCATCTATATCATAATCGATAATTGGACTCACATCGGTATATACATATTCAATAACTTGACTCGAATCAGTAAATATATAATCAATAGCTGAACTCAAATCGATAACTATATAATCAGTGCCCTCAATATCTTCAACATCATTAATCATTGGTTTTACAAAAAATCCATATCATCTATATCCTCATACTCCTTCATCCTATACCGAAGATATGTATGTGTATATAGATATATAATAGGTGCATAGACTTAATTCATGGCTAAAAGAGTGTAAATTTATAATTCCATTACTTGGGGTATTCTTTGAGACTAAATCCTTATAAAACTGTAGAAACAGATAGAATCTCTCACGATTGAAGTAAACAATAGTAATGAAATCAAGGATCGAAATCTATCTCGACCAAATATTTAAACACGATTCTCAATCTCAATGCACATAAATCATCCATTTAGATGGTACGATTCCCAGTATAAAGAAAACTATTTTTAAAGTGAAATGTGGGCTTTAAATCCATTTTAGGAAAAACAATTGTAAAATCATATTTTAGTTGGACTCGTACAATTTATCGTACTTAGTGATCATGAATGTATTGAATCTACGCATGTCATCACTAGTATCCAAATAATGAAATTATAAGTATCAATATGTCTATAAACTACAACCATGTCCTTTATAAGGGTAAATACTTCCTGGATGTCCAATCGATATCATAACACGACCTTGGGCGCAATAATATGTCTGGAATAATTACAACGTCATAATCACAGCCTTAGTCCCACATACATATCTGAAACCCATATCAATAACCATATTCATAAACCATCTTGTATATATCATCCATAGCATACTTATGAAGCATATCATATCTCTAAGCCATATCATATCCATAAGGCATATCGCATTTATTGGCTATAAATCATATCTATGAGGCATATCACTTCTATAAGGCATCTCATGTCTATAGGGCATATATCATAATCGAGGGAAAAACCATCACCATTAATTAAGTCACAACGTAACCTTATACAAAAGGCTCAATAGTCTCAACTATGCTTAATATCCGTAAATAAGTCCAAAAGGGCTAACACAAGTCTTGGCTTAAGGTAGGATGGAGGAACCCATTTCTAATCCTCAAAATCCATATCTAGGCAATTTATACCCTAGACTAGGATAAGGTATCTATATTAACATCTAAATGATAAATAAGTCATATTCAATCCTAAGATAGGAATTCCACCTAGGCCATGAGCAATTAAGTCAACTCCACCTAAATTATGGTTTCATGATCACTAAAATAGCCCAATTAAGCGTAATCATACTAACCACACTTATAACACTTAAATCACATCCCAAATCTAGCATCATATCATAACCATTCTACGAATTAGCTCAATCTATAATGAATACACTAGGATCCTAGAAATATAACAAGCATTTCACCTGACGGGCCAAATCCCTCATCTAATCCCCAAATTTCAATAATCAAGACTAAGTTACAGTGTCCGAACCATAATCAATCTTATCATTCACATTCACATGAAATATATAAACCACATCATCGTGAAGAAGAATAGATAGAAGCTTACCTCAATGCCGAACCACAAATCATTAAATCATGCCCAAATTATTCTTCTTCACTCCACGATCCCAAAATATTGTTATGCTATCAAAATTATAATCTATACATCATTAGGAGTAAAACGAAACCCATATTGCAATATAATGGGTCGGGTCAAATTTTGGGTCAAGAACTGGCCCATGAGTGTTGCTAATAAAATCAAAATTTGAACCCATCACGAGGTCTCTCGAAGGACAAGGAACTTGTGCTTAAAAGTTGAGTACAAACGGAACACAAATCGGGTCTCAGATGATCCCTTAAAGTTTAAGAATTCAAAGCCCAATTCCAAATAATTTATCATGAAATCGAAGGAAAATTAGCATGTATTCAAAGAAAAATCACTGAATAATCGTTAACCAAGCTTCCTAAATTATTTACAAGCTTCAATTTTAAGCTCTCACATTATTTTGGGGTTTAGATCTCAAAGGGGAAATGAATAATGCCCAAAATCGTGGATAAGGTCTCAATTTATAACCAGTCCGGGTACTCAAAAGTCATTATCGAGATCCAAAGGTGAGTGATTGCACTATCTCTGCCCTACCACACAGGTCGCAATTGTGACATGCTATGGAGATCGCACTATATTCCTTCCAAGGGTACCGCGATTGGCCCTTGGCTTGCGATCACAGCCACATCAGTTGATAGCTGAAAGTTGGAAGTTTTTCTAAGTTTTCATCAAGCCCTCAGTATTCATTCAAAATTCTGTATACCTAATGAACTATGTAATCATACCAAATTTTATGTTTTGGATACGATGGCACTCTCAAAATTTCCATCCGAGGTCGTTGTGACCAAAGTGCGTCCCACACCTAAATTTCCAATTTCTCAACTTCCCGACCAATTAGTCAAAATTACACTAGGTGCTCGGGACCGAACCAATGTTCTACCTAGCCTAAAATCAACATTTCAGAGCTGATGCCACTATTGAAATTCTCATTTGAGGTCAACTACTAGGATTTTTGGTCTGAGATCAAATCCTAAATAATGAAATCTCCGAAATAGGACAATGAGCCTGAAAATCCAAAAAATTATCCAATCACTGAACCAACAATTCCATCAAATCATAAATTACCTGTAGCAAGTATAGGAAAGCTTAAAATATTGGAAATATATTTGAATCGAGGAATGACCAGGAAGGTCATTATAATATCCATTACTAAAAGGACATTTGTCTGCTTAAGTCAATGGATAGAAAGATATCAAAAGCTTGAAAGGACGAGGTACTGGGCCCACATGCTCTAAACATGACTTCCTACATAACCTCCACAAAGAGAGAACACTTCCAAGGGATTTAGCCGTAGGTATCTCTTTTTAAATTAGCTCTCTCACTTCACTATTAAATAGCCTACACTCAACCTTAACCACCAACTGGCTTCCAACTGAACCAAGAAAGACTGAAGCATGAAAATCTGAATCACCAAACACTAATACCATCTCGATACCTGCACAAATTAATCAAAGGCTTACCCAAGTCAAAATCAAGCCAAGGCACAAGTCATACAACTGACTCAAAATCCTAATATAACCTTCTTTTACCACTCCGCACTTGTTATCCACTTCAAACAACGAGGAAAATCACTTGAGTCTCATCCGCACAATCTCATCAGATAAAACTCAATAAACTGAAGTTGATTTATTGAAAGATGATACGAAAAACATGAGAATAAGCTCATAAGGCACTATTCGAGCACACAACCGAAGGTAACCAAGATCAGCAATTTGGCAATGCTACAATGGCTCTGGAAAATCCTAAAAAAAAAATCCAGTGGTCTGAAGCACAACTACTCACCACTGGATGATCTGCTCCAGGATATCCCATCAACCAACAATGAAATCATGCTAAATCCTACTAAGAAATACAACTCTCATTAAGTACATTATCTAAAAATCTCAACATCAATGCCACAAAGAGAAAATGAACCAAACAACTTAAGATAAAGAATTTTCAATTTGCCAACTCAAAAAGCTGTCACAAGAAAGACCATATGCCTCTAACTTCTATCCACTTTAGATAAAAACCACATCATAGAAAGAACAGAGCATCGAACTCCACACCACTAACAACGGCAAACCATCACTAGGAGATGAACCCAACAAATCTGAGAGATAAATCCAGGATATCTCAATATCAATATCAAACCACTATCAGACAATAAAATAGCCACAGCTAAAAAATGGACCCCAAACTAGTCAATCTAAAAAATGGGCTACATGGAGAGGGATAGCCAATATAAAAACCTTTGCAACCTAGGAGGCAAGTCTAAGAATCTCAAACTCAAGAACAATTAATATAGCTAAATTGCCAACTCTAGAACCATAACAGAACCACAAAAGGTCAACTTACTTGCAATACCATAATCTATTCCAAAATCAATTTAGCATAGTCAACAAAAGTGGAAAACAACCTACCTCACCTCGCTATAGAAAAAAATCATCCAACCAAACTATAGTCGTCCGAGTTAATGAATAAGAACTGCATAAAAGGGAAAATTCCAACTAGATGCCAATAGTCTAGCTATCTACCAAGTGAGGAACAATTACATCAAATAATAACAATAAAAATAATATAATCATCAATATCATAAATAGGAAGTACCAAAGGAAAATTAAAAACAAGTACCACTCAAGGGACACAATAAGGCCAATATGATAAGATAAATAGGACTACAACCGAAATGCTTCACCCCTAGGAAGGAAAATATCAATAAAGATTTACTCCATCCACTAAAAAAAATAAGCCATGGGGTAGTAATATAATTATGTATTCAATAACAAGTCACACAACAATCAGTATGAACTTATCAAGTCATATAATCGTTAATGGGTGCAAAACCCCAATACACACAAATGAAATATGTAAATGTGGGAAACAAAAGCACACCTATCATGGTAAAATCTGCAATCACATGCCGACGGGTCTATGAAAGAATAAATTTGAATGTGCCCAAACTTGGACCGACCGATTGAATCATCACTGAGATATTGAGCATACTATCTCTAATTGAAAGTGCTACAAAAGAACGAGACTAATCTAAATGAGTTGAACGACTAATCATCCCTCACCAAAAAAACTCTTTGGACCAATGTCCCATCTCACTATAAGCAAAACAAGATTCTAGAATACTTTGAGGTGCTACACACTCTAATATAGAATGGTAACCATGACTAACCTGAGAGTTACCCATAATCTAAAATGCTACCTACATAGAATCGAGAGGTTGCAAGTGAAGCTAACCTTCAAAAGAAGTATCCTTACATTCAGATGAAATACTAATAGCACTATACTGATGGCATGGCCTCTTGTAACCACCTCTACAAGTATTAATACATGCTATTACTTTGTCCCTCTGTCACGATCCGAGACAACCCCTAGTCGTAACACGGTGCTGGAAACCATAAGTAATCCTAGGGTAACCAATAAACTGGCATACTATTGAACAACTAATTTATAATATATTACAAAACTTAATTTTTTGAGCGAAAGCGTAATCCTATAAAGTCTGAATAAGGTTAATGCTGATACAGTTTACGTCATGATTAAACTGAAAAAAGAAACTCTAATTACATGACTGACTTTGACTAACATCTATGAATCCTCTACTATAACGACTACAGATAGCTGAGACATGCCTCCAACTACCACTAATCAATACATATGCAAAATAAAAAAATATATAGTACATGATCTACAACTGTTTGAAGTTCTCGAAATAGGAGAACTTATCACCTCGTGGCTGAAAGATGCAAACTTTCTAACCCTGGTGTAAGATCTACATATGGTACCTATATTATGAAATATGTAGCAACAAAAACATTTATATGGCTAGTACATTTAAATGTACTAAGTATATGGAAACATGCACTAAATTATGGAAATATTTCAAATATGCCGTAAAATTGAGGATATAAGTTATTTGTTGAAATACACCTTTGAAACATGACTATACGTGAATAATATAAATCATAGAGTATTTATAAATTATGAGATGAAAACAATTCTATAAGATTGGAGGCGGTAAAAACATAAATGTTGTAAGAAATTCTTTTATAAGGCTGAATATATTGTAAAAGTTGTACTAAGGATGACATATGAATAATGATCATATAAAATGAAACTATACCTAGTCTGAATAACTGGAATAAAACTGTGGGGTACTGTACATATGAGATAAGGACTAAATAAACAGCATGAGTTTACTGAACATGAATGCATAAAAACTATAACATCTGAGAATGCAAGAGTAAGCATATACATATTTCTGAAATAATCTGTAAACTGAAAGACTGAAATCTATATAACCAAATAATAGTAAATCTATATGCTTTGGTCAACAAAACTTAAACTGAAAATACACTGAATATTGTACTAAAACTGTGGGAGCTATTCATGTAACCGACATAAACCATGTGATCTATCAAGGAGTCTAATATTTTCTCATGTTGAGGAGGGTTGTTCTATCCTTGCATCAGAGTAGAACCTGAACAGGAGTGATCACTAAACTGAACCCATATTGGGTAAGGGAAAACACTCTCTAGCGAGACCCCTAAACCTATAGTGGCATGTAGTTTCTGGGGATCAAGGATGCGTTGAGCCCATACTTCCTACTTGGTGCTAATTCTTACTCCCAACCAAAAGACACTGAAATACTAACTGGTGTATGCACTGATAACTGATAACTGATAAGCTTAGGTCATGGTATTCTCAAAATAACAGTGCATATGGATTCTGAGGTAATTATAAATATATAAATTGATAATGATCAACATGATCATAGTGTTCTTAATATGATATTAAAACCATGGTCTGATTGACTTGTTACTTAAAAAATGGAAATCATGTAAAATACATAGGTATCGAGTGTTCATAACCCGCCAACACTGAATAACCATAAAGCACGATATCAACACTTAAAACTGAAGTATGGGAGTCATGGTTTAAGGTCCCAAAACATGGGTATTTCATCAAACACGTGGAAAACATGGATTTATACCTGGGGATATTCTCAACATGACCATTCAAAAAATCATGAAACTTACTTGAGTAAGACATGGGAAACTAAAATTCAAATCATGTGAAAATCAAATCTTGTATGGGATCATACATGGGCTGAATAAAATTTAAATTACCATGAAAACATGAAGTAAACTCGTCTTAACAATATAAAATACAATAACGATATAAAAATCCATTCTTTAATTCAGAAGCGGGTATGTGGGCTCCATGGATGAAAAGAACCCATGAATGAACATCCCATATACCTTAACCTTTTAACTTGAGAGGAAAACACAATTCTTTATTCTTTCTTGAAAATTGTTGAACTTGGGAAACTTGGATTCTTGATTCCTTGGGAAAAAAGGAATCGAATTTGTTCTTCGGGAAAGGGGAGGGTTTTTTTTAGAGAAAAATTAAAGGAGAAGGGAAAAATTATGCCTTAACTGATGCCCATGTCGTGTTATATGGATGATTGGGTTGAGGGGGGGAAAGATCAAATTGCCTTTCAATTACGTGAATTAAAAAAACTGGATGCAACTACATCACCACGACGCAGTCTTATCGCGGTAGCTTACTGGTTCTGATAAAATTGTTCATAACTTTCCACTCGGGTATCGGATTAAAGAGAAATTGGTATCGTTGGAAAGATAATTCAAAGTTAACCCTTGTAGAATTGCAAACCAAAATTTGGCTGAATCAAAGGCTCTTAGCTTAAATTTGTTCTATATGATTTCTATGAACATTTGTCACCTCATAAGAACTTCACACATTAGGATAAAGATCATGACACATGCATTTAATTATAAATAAAGAACTGAACACAACACCTTCACTACGATGCGGTTAATATTCGATCGGGACTAATGACGTGTCACAAGCCTATAGCATCAACCCACTAGTTTCGTGACCCAAACATGCCCCAAACCATTTCCAAAAAAGCTGAAACTCCTCCGAGACAAACTTCTTATATCCCTAAACATGAATTAACTCAAAAACTGATGCCTCAAGGTTGGGAAGACCAAAATAAAAAACCCTCAAAGTTTAGGGGTCTTAAAAATGGCTAAGTCCCCAACACTTAATGAAAATTTCAAACCTTAAGCCTCTTAGGCATGCAACTAAGAGATAAATTAAGCTAAGATTAGGACGTGGTATTACAATATCTTTCTGTTGGGAACATTCGTCCTCTAATGAGATTAGTTAGACTTAGAGTACTATACTAAGGTAACTGAGATCATATACTGAATATGCATGACTTGGAACATGAGTGTATAACTGAGTGTGAGCATGATACATAAACTTAGCTAATTTCATGAATACATGCAATGACATGAGTATGGTTAAAACGCTGAGATAGAGACGAGAGAGTCAACTTATAAATAATCATTACCTCAAGCTGGATCAGGTTTTGTGGACAAAAGTTAAGAGGTTTGGGACATGATATCTTGAGGTATTATAATATCTCCCCCTTAGGACCATTCGTCCCTCGAATGATACTAACTTGGTTGAATTACTAAGGAAAGACTGAGATGATAAACGAGACAATTACGAACTGAGTCATAACTGAATATCTGGAGTCTGAAATTGATGCATGAAGTATGAACTGGGATGAATATATAATTTACATGAATATAAATGTTTGAACTCATGGAATGGCTATTTTCATGAAACTCCGGATAAAAGACTAGAGGAAAAATAGAAAAACCTTAGGAACTTGTTTGTCTGACTGCTAAACTGAATGAGTGACTATACAGACTGAATTATACTGAAAGCTTTACTCAACTTGAGTATTTATTCAAAACTCTTTCTAAGAAGTTCTAATAACATTAGGGAGCAAAGAATCTTGGGCATGATCTGACTGAGATTGATGAATAAGGAGTCTTAATATGGCTATAACTCTGTAACATGGATCATAGGGCTATGAAACATAAACTAGGATGGATTTACTAGGCCTTAAGCAATGCAACTGCCTAATTCAAGATTAGCATCACTCTTTAAACACTCGCATAGATACATATAACTACTCTCGCCAAAGTCTGAGTTGAACTACCTCCTCTCTCTATGTTCAAGCCTTATTCAAAATTACAAGGTACTGCACATAACACCATAATGCTAGTCTGAACCATGAATTCAATACCCTATGCGCTTTCATAACTTCTCATCTCAAGAATAATTCTTTTTTACCACTTCAACAACTAAATTCAGCCTCTTACTAGGAATTCACTAGAGCACAATACACCCGTCCACTTATATAACAACATGCCATTCAAGCCTATTATTATGACCACCTACGAACTTCTAGGAAAACACCCATAAAAGCATCTTTCTCATATTCTCTAAACCTCTATCAATAACGACTTTGTTGGACTATTCTTAAGAAGACACACCTAGATTTCTTAACTAACCATAACATATACCAAAAGCTTTGCCTCAATCTTTTTTCAACCTTATAGCCTTACATAAAACAAACATATAACAACCTTTTCTCCGCAAGAAACATTTACTCTCTCCCATCTAAATAATTTTCCATTACCACTATCTTATATGGAGAGGTCACTAAAAGTTACGACATGAGGACATAAAGTATGAAATAATACTATGCATAACTTGGACACTTAACTGAGGCCTGAGGAATAGAGTATCCACGACATGGATTCATTACAGAGATCAAAATAGAGGATATACATTACATAATCTGAATTTCACTAGTCATTAAAAGTGTACATGAGTACCTAGAACTGAACATTCTATAAACATGAGTACATGAGTCATGAGTTGCATGACCTGAGTTTGGAGTTCATAAATTCATGGAACATGATTTGTACTACTAAGCTAACTGGAACTCCTCATACTAGGAATTGGGAGAGTACATCATTCTCTATTATATGCATGAACATGAACTATGATCATGGAGATGACATAAGGCATATGTAGATATCGTGATCACTAAAGTACAAAACTTTTCACTGAGATAAGAATGGGTCAGGCATCCTCCTCCCCTATTGATGTTCTACAATACCCTGGTATCACTACTAGAGTCAGAGAGCCTGAGTTGGTTCTTTGTTCTTTCTTATCCCCCTTAGTTTTAAGTTGTTATTCTAAGTCAGTGAACCCCTTTAAAATCTCTAAACTATACTACAATTAGTTTACTCTAAGAATTCGAGATATAACAATGCACATAAATAATAAACTCAACTTGAAAGACTACACCTGAAAGTGTAAAACTTGCTGCTAGTATTTCCTTCTTAAATACAACTCTTATCTTTCTATAACCTCAATAGTTATCATATAATAACTCAAACACTCACAAACTTAGAATTTTCATAAGAATCACCATACTCTGAGTTCACACCATCTAGAGCTTCAACTCTTCTTTCTATTAGCTCAATCTTTAAAGATTAAAACATAGATTCTAACACTTAACATGGATACCCCCAAACCTTCAATGAACCATACTAACTTCCTTTATAGCCTACTAACATCACTTCTAAACTATCAAAATTACCATTACACCAACATATCCAACATCAACAACATATAATTTTGAATCAACAAACTTAAATTCTTATATACATTATTTCAAAGCCTACTGATTCACCCTTCATACAATAGCTCCATAAATAAATAATCTACTAAATTCAAATAAACACTATCCCACTTTACTACTGCTAAACATCTGGGTTCATGCTTCTAACTCTAGGTCACATGCTATCATAGGATTCTGAGAAGGGATCTAAAAGCATATCTGACTTTGACTCAATGCATGATTTTTCATGAACAAAAATGAAAACTATAAATGTTTAGAACATAGGGCATTGATGGGATACTTTTGAGCCTACATAAAATCCCATAATTGTATATGGGGACTGTCTTAGAAAACTCTATCTGTAAGAATTTAAGTTGGCTATTTCTATTGCCTTTAGAATAACATAGAGATGGCATGAATGGATTAACATAAGAATCTGTATAAGTTCCTTAGATAAAACATCTACTGCATGATCTAAGACAAGAAAAAAGGGAAATATTTCTTAAATTCCCAGTAACCTCTCAAAGAAAAGTACAGGCGTCTTTGTATCATTCTGGAAGACTCTACTAGACACGACTTCATAGACATCCTAGGACACTTGAACTCTGTGCTCTGATAACAAATTTTTTATGACCCAAGATACCCCTTAGTGTAACACGGTGCTTGGAACCATAAGTGATCCCAATCTAATTCATGAACCTGCATACTATTGAGCAACTGATTTAGAATATATTACAAAACTTAATTTGCTAAGCAGAAGCATAATCCTGAAAAGTCCGAATAAAGTTAATATTGATGCAGTTTACATCATGATAAAATGAAGAATGAATCTAAATTACATGACTGCATCTGACTGACATCTATGAAGCCTCTACTATAATGATTATAGATAGTTAAGACATGCCTCCAACTACCATTAATCAATACATATGAAAAATAAAAAAATATATAGTACATGATCTACAACTATTTGGAGTTCTCAAAATAGTAGAACTTATCACATGCTAGCTGAAAGATGCAAATTTTCTGACCCTGGTGTAAGAGCTACATATGGTACCTACATTATGAATGATGTGGCAACAAATGCATATATATGGTCAGTACATTGGAATGTACTAAGTATATGGAGACATGCACTAAATCAAAGAAATATTTTAAACATGTTGTAAACTGAGGATATAAGTTATTTACTAAAATATCCTTTGAAACATGACAATACGTGACAACTATAAATCATAGCAAATTTATAAATCATGAACTAAAAACAATTTTATAAGCTAGGAACCGGTAGAAACATAAATGTTGTAAGAAATTATCTTTTAAGGATTAATATGTTGTAAAAGCTATAATGCGGATGATGTATGAATACTGATCATGTAAAACTGAACTATACTTAGTCTGAATAATTCAACTTAAACTGAGGGGTACTATGCATATTAGATAAGGACTAATTGAATAGCATGAGAGAACTGAATATGAATATATGAAAACTATATTATCTGAGAATATAAGACCAAGCATATACATATTTCTTGAATAATCTGTAAACTAAAAGGATGAAATCTATATAACTGAATAACTATAAATCTATATGCTTTGTTCAATCAAGCCTGAATTGAAATTACACGAAAAACTATAATGAGACTGTGGGAGCTATCATGTAACCGACATAAACCATGGGATCTTTCATGGAGTCCAATGTCTGACCCACGTTGAGGAGAGTTGTTATATCCTTGACATCGAAGTAGAACCTGAACTTGAGTGATCACTAAACTAAGCCCATATTGGGAAAGGGGAAGCACTGCCTGGCGAGTCCCCTAAACCTATAGTGGCATGTAGTTTCTGGAGAAGTAGGATGTGTTGAACCAACACTTTCAACTCGGTGCTAAATCCTGCTACCAACAGAAAGATACTAAAATAATAACTGGTGCATGCACTGATAACTGATAACTGATATGCTCAGGTCATGGTATTCTAAAAATACAATGCATACAGATTCTTAGGTAATTATAAACATATAAATTCATAATGAGAAACATAATCATGGTGTTCTGAATTTGATATTAAAGCCATGGTCTGATTGATTTGTTACTTAAAAAATGGAAATCAAGTAAAACACATAAGTATCGGGTGTTCATAACCCGCTAGCATTGAATAACCATAAAGCACGATATCAACACTTAAAACTGAAGTATGGGATTCATGGTTTAAGGACCCAAAACATGGTTATTTCATCAAACTTGTGGAAAGCATGGATTTGTACATGGGGATATTCTAAACATGAGCATTCAACAAATCATGAAATTTACTTGAGTAAGACATGGGAAACTAAATTTCATAGAATGAGGAAATAAAATCTTGTATGGGATCATATATTGGCTGAATAGCATTTAAATTACCATGAAAACATAAAGCAAACCCATCTTAACAATATAAAATACAATAACGACATAAAAATCAATTATTTATTTTAAAAGAGCATTTTGGGGCTCCATGGGTGAAAGGGACCTATGGATGAACATTCCACATACCTTAAGCTTTTAACTTGAGTGGAAAATACAATTCTTGATGTTTTCTTGAAAATTCTTGAACTTAGGAAAATTGGATTCTTGATTCCTTGTGGAAAAAGGAATTGAATTCGTTCTTAGGGAAAGGGGAGGGTTTTCTTGAGAGGAAAATTGAAGGAGAAGGGCAAAATTGTGCGCTAACTGATGCCCAAGTCGTGTTATGGAGAATTGGGTTAAGGGCAGAAAAGACCCAATTTCCCCTGAATTATTTAAATAAAAAAAAAATGGATGCAACTATATCACCGTAATGCGGTCTTATCTCTGTAACTTACTGGTTCTGGCAAAAATGATCATAACTTTCCTCTTGGGTATCAAATTAAGGCTAAATTGGTATACTTTGAAAGATAATTCAATTATCTACAATTTGGTGGGTCTTGAGCTGAAAAATTCCATATATGTAAGAAGTTATGCATGTTTAAAGTTTACCCTTGTAGAATTGAAGACCAAAATTTGGCCGAATCAAAGGCTCTTAGATCAACTTTGTTCTAATTGATTCCTATGAACATTTGTAACCAAATCCCCCAACATATATTTAAAAACCCAAAACCAAATAATATTTTTGCCATTAAAACAATTCATAAAACATGCCTTTTATTGGAACTAACAATGAGAGAGGAGTAACATGCCTTAGATTAAAAAAATGACAGAGTGAAATCACCCTTGTAAGCCCAAAATTGATCCTATTGATGAAACCCTAGTCTTCATTGACCCAAGAGTCTTGAAAAAATTTGAGAATTTTATAAGTGTTTAAGATTATAATATTAGGGTAAACAATAACCCAAGATTGATATAAGTCATGGGGACTTAAGAGGTTAAGAGGGGAATTGTCCAGATTACCCCAACTTAAACAATATAAAATCTTTGTATGATGATACGGCTCCACCAAATCATCTGTACCCTAACATATGAGTGGTACCCACCACTCGTACTCTAGTCATCCCTTGGACCCCCAACACTATCCAACGTATGACCACCAATCCCCAGTCGTACCCAAGCATATGACCAATACCCTTACCCGTACCTTAGGCAGAATCAAGAGGGGTTGACACTGTCTAACATATAAGTTAGACTATGCCACTCGTACAGCATCTCATGACTCATGGTGAGCCACTCATAATTAGATCTAAGTTATGTTACTAAGATTCAAATTAAGTGAAGGAAAACCCAAACCTAGGACCTATTATGCACCATACGACTCGTACCCACCCAAGTGGTACCCTTTCTAAAAACTCAGCCACCCAACACTGGACAACATACGACTGGGTCACCTGACTCGTACCCTCACCATAAGACGAGTATGGTGATTTGTATGATGGACAGAAATTCCAAAACCCATGAAATTTCTTAGGACCAAAACCCAGAGTGTTTCAGCCTCCCCCACTAGGATCATTCATCCCCGAGTGACATACAAGGTAGTACAAGCATGAATTACACCCCAACATAACCATTCCAACCTTTAACTAAGTTAGAAAACAAATATGTGTTCAAGAACACATATTTTTCGCACGAATATATGGAGAAGAAAACAAATGCGCATACTTGGACTTCATGTCCTCTTCTGCTTCCCAAGTATCTTCTTCTAATTTGTGGTTCCACCATAGAACCTTAACCAAAGCTACACCCTAAGTTCGCAACCAATGAACCTGCCGATCCAAGATCTTAACCTAGATCTCTTTATAAGATAGAGAATCTGAGTTACCCAATCCTTCCAAAGGAACCATTGATGAAGGATCACCTATACACTTTCTCAACATAGAGACATGGAATATCGGGTGAGTGGAGCTCAAACTTGAAGGCAAATACAATTCATACACAATATTACCAACCCTCCTCATAACTATATAGGGACCAACATACCGGGGACTGAGATTCCTCTATTTCCCAAACTGTATTACTCCCTTCATGGGAGATACCTTTAGGAACACCCTATCCCCAACTTCAAACTCCAAGTCCTTACGCCTTACATACACGTTGGACTTTTGGCGACTTTGGGTAGCCTTAAGCCTATCCCAAATCACCTTGACTTTATCCATAGCTTGATAAACCAAATTCGGGCTACATATTTCCACCTCACCAAGATTGAACAACCCAATAGGAGATCTACACCACCTACCATACAATGCCTCAAAATAGGCCTTCCTAATCCTAGAATAATAGTTATTGTCGTAGACAAACTCTACAAGAGGTAGATTCTCAATCCAATTACACTACTAGAAAACTGCTTGTTACCTGGGGATTTTCATAGGGATAATGTGGTAAAATCCTCAGGTAATTTTATTACCTATGGATTTTCTTACCAATTAGAATCTAAAGGAAATACCTTTGTAGGCAATTATTAACTGTGAATTTATAAAATCCCAAGGTAATTTAGCTATCGAAATAAATCCGCAGGTATGTTATTTGCGGATTTACCTGTGGATTATACTTGCGGATTTTCAAAAAAAAATCACAAATTATTCCCCACGAAGATTCTCAAGTAAATTCCTAGGTAATTTAGCTGGGAAAATAAATCTGTAGGGACGTTATTTGAGGATTTATTATTTAGTAAAATTTCATAAAAAGAATTTTACCTGCGGATTTTAAGGAAAAATTTCCAAATTATTCGCCACGAAGATTCCCAAGTAAATCCCTACGTAATTTAGCTGCGAAAAGATTTCCAAGTAAATCCCTAGGTAATTTAGCTATGAAAATAAATTCGTAGGTACATTATTTTCGAATTTATTTGCGATTAACCATACAAATTTTGCATGAATTGTTTGGTAAATTTTCTTGCAAATATTTATGAAACTATTCTGCAAGAAAATTCGTATGAAATCCGCAAGAACAAATTTTTTCAAGAAAATTTTCATAAATATTTAGCATGTACATCCCCATAAAAATTCTCAAATAATAATTCACATGTAAATTACTAAAAAAAATCACAATTAATCAAAAATCTTTTCAAAAGCTTCAATAATTCTCAAAAACATCATTCAATACAAATCTAATGTAAACCCTAATAGCTAACAAAAAAAATGAAAACATCCACATCAATAATGTATAATTCTTAAATGGTCCGAAACAAAATATTTTAAACTTGAATCCACAATAAAACTACCAACAATCAGGATCAGATCACTTTTATACACGTTATCAAGATTATCAATTCCATTCACGTCGTCAGAGTCACCATTACTTTCATCCTCATAAGCTTGGTTGTCTTCTTGAGATGGGCGTTCATCATTTGTTGATGATTTCATGTATACATGTTTCATCAACAAGTCTAATTCCTTTCTTATCCTTCTTCCATAATTGATGCACTTTGAGCAGCTAATATTTCTTGTTTCTTTCTTTCAAACTCATTCTGCATAAGAATATGTTAATTCAGGTCATAAAAAGTGCTAAAAATACATTATTAGCATAAATTATATGATATTATAGTACAATACAATAACAAACCCAGTGTATTCTCACATAGTGGGGTCTGGAAGGGTAAGATGTACGCAGTCCATACCACTACTTCAGGAGAAATAGAAAGGCTATTTTCGATAGACCCCCAGCTCAAGATAAGGACAAATAAACAAATACTTAATAAAGCATGTAACAAGATGTCAAGACATAAATATGCCACCCACAAGGAATAATAAACAAAGAATAGTAAACAAATTCATAATAAAGCATGCAACAAAGTGTCCTAGAAAGAATAATACATCTACTAAGTAATGCCCTACCCCAATAACTTAAAATGGAACTAGCCTTCTATTCTAATCCGCGTCCTCTAGATTTTCATATCTAGGGTCATGTCCTCAGTGAGCTATAACTGCTCCATGTCCCTCCTGATCACCTCTCTCTAGTATTTCTTAGGCCTACCCTTACCTCGCCTGAAACCATCCAAAGAAAGCTTTTTACACCTACGAACTGGGCATCCGTGCCTCTCATCATCATATGCCCAAACCATCTCAATCGAACTTTCTGCATCTTGTCTTCCACCGAAGCCACTCCAACCGTTTCTCGAATAGTCTCATTTCAAACTCTATCACCCCTATGATTTTATATTTGTTAAAATCATAACAATTAACAAAAATAAATATGTATATATTAGCATTTTTAAGTAACTATAATTAACCATTTTCAAGTCACTTGTACATATTTCAAGTCACTACACTTGACCATTTTCAAGTAACTAATTCACATTTCAAGTGACTACACTTAACCATTTTCAATTCACAAGTACATATTTAAAATTACTACACTTAACCATTTCAAATAATTAATTCACATTTCAAGTAATTACACTTAACCATTTCCAAGTAATTATACTTAATCACTATCAAGTAACTAATTCACATATCAAGTAACTGCACTTTACCAATTTTCAAGTTACTAGTACGCGTTTCAAGTCACTAAACCATATTTTCAAGTAACTACCACTACTAGAAAAAACAAGAAAAGCGACCACAAATATTAACCACATGTGGTCGCTTTTCCTATTTTCACATCAAGTCGCTAATTCACTTCACAAGTTACCAAACTAAACTAAATTTAAAATAAAAGTTCACATTTCAAATACCTACACTTAAACATTTTCAAGTCACTAATTCACTTCACAAGTTACCAAACTAAACTAAATTAAAAAAAAAATCACATTTCAAGTACCTACACATAATCATTTTCAAGTCACTAATTCACTTCACAAGTTACCAAACTAAACTAAATTCAAAACAAAATTTCACATTTCAAGTATCTACAATTTAAACATTTTCAAGTTGCTAATTCACTTCTCAAGTGGCCATTTACTTTACAAAATTCAAAACAAAAGTTCACATTTCAAGTACCTACACTTAAGCATTTCAAATAACTAATTCACTTCACAAGTGACAATGTACTTTATTAAATTCAAAACAAAAGTTCACATTTCAAGTACCTACACTTAAACATTTTCATGTCACTAATTCACTTCTCAAGTGACCACACTTTGCAAAATTCAAAGCACAAATTCACATTTCAAGTACCTACACTTAAACATTTTCAGGTCATTAATTCACTTCTCAAGTGACTATGTACTTTACTAAATTCAAAAAATAAGTTCACATTTCAAGTACCTACACTTAAACAAATCGAAGTCACTAATTCACTCCTCAAGTTACCATGTACCTTACTAAATTCAAAACAAAACTTCACCTATCAAGTACATACACTTAAAACATTTCAAGTCACTAATTCACTTCACTTGTTACCAAACTAAACTAAATTCAAAACACAAGTTCATATTTCAGTTACCTTCACTTAAACAAATCAAAGTCACTAATTCACTTCTCAGGTGACCATGTACCATACTAAATTCAAAACAAAAATTCACCTATCTAGTACCTAGACTTAAAACATTTCAAGTTACTAATTCACTTCACAAGTTACCAAACTAAACTAAATTCAAAACACAAGTTCACATTTCAATTACCTACACTTACACAAATCAAAGTCACTAATTCACTTCTCAAGTGACCAAATACCTTACTAAATTCAAAACAAAAGTTCACCTTTCAAGTACCTACACTTAAGCATTTTAAGTAACTAATTCACTTCACAAGTTACCAAACTAAACTAAATTCAAAACACAAGTTCACATTTGAAGTACCTACACTTAAACAAATCAAAGTCACTAATTCATTTCTAAAGTGACCATGGACCTTACTAAATTCAAAATAAAAGTTCACCTTTCAAGTACCTACACTTAAATATTTCAAGTCACTAATTCACTTAACAAGTTACCAAACTAAGCTAAATTCAAAACAAAAGTTCACCTTTAAGGATCTCAAGATTTCACTCACTCCCCAAATGTAAGGGACCATATTAGGCCTACGTCTAATAACATTTCAAATTAGGCTTTAAACCTAACTGATGAAATTTTCATATTCCAATGAGAATCTTATGCCATCATCGAAGTATAATTTATTACCACATTATTGGTGGGAAAGCTATTACATATTCATAAGTATCATGCAACACAATAATTAATCGATTAAAATATTATCATTGTCCTTTCTGGTAACTAAACTAAGTATTCATAAGAGTTAAAATATAAGCATTGTTCATTCAGTCTACTAAACTACGTGTTCATATGAGTTCAAATGTAAAAGTTAATGAAAATATATCTCTCATATAAACAGAGAAATTGACAAAAAGTTCCTAATATTTGATAGAAGTGTGAAAGTTTTAATAAAAAGGCACTAAAAGAATTTCATTAAATCCTAGAAATTTTAACATAAAAAGTTATACAGAACACTAAAAAATAAACCAAAAAATAACAAAAATAGCAATGGTAAAGCTACACCAAACTCTAGAGAGAGATAAAAATAGTTGAAACTAAAAAAAACCTTTAAAAGGTGGTTGTTTCACCGGACGGGTCCCTCGACGTGTAGCGGCGCGTGGACTATTTGGTTGGTCGTCGTTTGGTGGCTGCATGGAGATGATGGTGGCAACGGCAGCGACACTATTGATGGTGAAGAGGTCTTAGAGAATGAGAGATAAGCGTAGAGAGAAGTATAGAGAGAGAGATGAGGAGGATGAAATGAGGAGATTAGGGTTAAGTTTTGGGAATTTTTGATTAAAAAGGAAAAAATAGGCTTCTTTTAATCGATGGTTAAGATCTAGAAGTTGATAATTTAACTAGGACATGACTAAAATTTAAAAATTGAATAACAAATTGACTATGATTGTAATAAATTGGCTATAATTGTAATAACTAAATAAAATAGGCTAAAATTATAAGAACTTGGATAAAAATAGGTTAAAAGGTAAATAAATTGAGTTTAATTAGATATAATTTGGATAGAATTGTAATAAATAAGGTAAAATTAATTTAAAATTATTATGAATTGGCATAATTGAGTTATAAAATACAAAAATTTAAAAAATTCATGTTATTTTAATAATAATAGATAATGTATTTTGATAGACTGATTGTATAAGCTCCAATAATGAGGGAAAACAGAGAAATTGTTTGAAATTATATGCTTGCAAACACCCTTAAATATTTTATAAATATTTTTTAATTATATTTAAAAAAAAAAAAACCGACCACAAGTGGAAGAAAACGAGGGAGAATTTATTAGAGAAAGCGAGGGAGAATTTGCCGCGTTCATTTTGGTGCAAAATGTAAAAGAATGAAAAAAATGGTCTTATATTAAATAAGTAATAGCAAAAATTAGATACTTAAAAATAATAAAGTACTATTTGTGGGGGTTGTGAGAACCCCCACAATATGACCTCAATAACTCCTAGAAAGCAAATTAGAGTTTTTAAAGTTCCACAATATAATAGAATTTGTAGGGGGTTTGATAACCCCCTCAATATAACACCCGCAAATTTATTTATTTTTTGTACTGTTAGTTCAAGAAAAATAGACTGAATCTGTCTAATTTCAAGAAAAATATTAGTGAAAATTGATTTAGTATTAGTCGTTGATCAAATATGATGATCGATTGAGATTAGACTTGAGAAGATGAGTAAAATTGGGACTAGATATTGGGTTAAATAAATTGAATTGAGGATTTCGATTGAGTCAAAGTAAACTCAATTGACACAAATTGACTATAAAATGGCTAGAATTTAAATAAATTAGGAAAATTGAATTGAATTAGGTTGATATTTAATAAATATAGTAACTATATAAAATTAATATTAAAAATAAATATTATAATAATAAATAAATGTTGATCAACTACTAACATCTAAAGAATAAGAATTTGGTTAAAAAAATTGAATGAAATTGGAAATTGAGTTCAATTGGACACAATTTGGGCTAGGATTGTAATAAATTGGACTAAATTAGGCTAAAATTTTTACAAATTGGAAAAATTAGACTAGAAAACAAATATATTGAAAAATAAAATTGACTAAGGTTGCGGATTAATAAAATAATAATAATAATAGTAAAATAAATAATATAATTATGCTCAGTCTAGTTATGAATAAATTGTTTAACGAAAAGTATGACATATAATATATTACTTTAAAATCAACGATAATAATAATATATATATTTTATTATATATATAAATTTTATATTTATATATATATATATATATTATATATATATATAAAAATTTTATATTTATATATATATATATATATTATATATATATATATTTAGTATAAATAATAATTTTTTATTATTGAGTAATTTCTTTGTATTTTGTGTTTTTTATTCTTCAAGTTTATCCTTATCCTATTTAAATTATTCAAGTCAAGAAAATCCTATGTAAATCTCCAAGAAATAGTTTCAGCTAAATTCGTAGCAACACAAAACCCCAATAATTTCTCAAGTAATAATTTCGTAAGTAAATCCCTAAGAAATAATTTCAGCTAAATTTGTAGCAACACAATCCCCTAATAATATCCCAAGTGAGTAAATATATATATATATATAGATTTAAAAAATATATATATTTGTCCATATACTTGTGGATTTAACTAGAAATTAAATACCCGTCGATATATTTCTCCAGGTAATATCGCAAGTAATAATTTTGCAGTTAAATCCTGAAGAATAAATCCCCAGCAAAATTCACAGCACAAAATCCCCAAATAATTTCCTAGGTAATAATATTCATTACATAAATTTCTACCAAAATATCTCTATGTAAATCCGTATAATAAATTACCTAGAAATTTTCCTATGGATTTAAAATATATATATATATATATATATATATATATATATATATATATATATATATATATATATTTATCCATATACCTGCGGATTTACATAGAGATAAAATACCCACCGATACATTTTCCCAGGTAATGTCGCAAGTAATAATTTCGCAGGTAAATCTCCAAGAATAAATTCCCAACAAAATTTGCAGCACAAAATCCCCAAATAATTTTCTAGGTAATAATATTCATTACATAAATTTCCACCAAAATATCTCTAAGTAAATCCGTAGGATAAGTTACCTGGAAATTTTTCTATTAATTTTTTTAAAAAATATATTTATTCATATACCTGCGGATTTACCTAGAGATAAAATACCCGCCGATACATTTCCCCAGGTAATGTCGCAAGTAATAATTTTGCAGGTAAATCCACAAGAATAAATTACCAGCAAAATTCACAACACAAAATCCCCAAATAATTTTGCAGGTAATAAAATCTATTACATAAATTTCCACCAAAATATCTCTAAGTAAATCCGTAGGATAATTTACCTGGAAATTTTTCTATGGATTTAAAAAATATATAGTTTTCTAGTAGTGTTACCACCATGAACAATCACACATGCATGAATCATATCCTCCAATGTGTGAATAGTCGTTTCTGCTAGCCCATCCATCTACGGATGAAAAGCAGTATTCAGACTAACCTTAGTCCCCAACCCTTTCTTAAGCGATCGCCAAAAGTGAGATGTAAACTGCATACCACAATCAGAGATAATCGAAACAGGTACCCCATGCAGCTTCACAATCTCATAAAGACACAACCTCTCTTAATCCTCAGTCGAAAAGTTAGTCCTCACTAGAAAGAATTAAGTCGACATTGTCATACTATCCACGATGACCCAAACCAAATAAAATTGTTTCTAAGACCAAGGAAGACTGGTAACATAATCCATATTAATGACTTCCCATTTCAATTTAGGCCTTTCAATTTCCTGATACAAGCCTCTAGGCCTCATGTGCTCAACATTCACTTATTGACACAACAAACATTTGGCCACAAAATCAGCCACATCCTTTTTCATTCCATTCCACCAATACATCTCTTTGAGATCATGATACATTTTCATCGAACCTAGATGAAAAACATAGCATAATCCATGCATCTCAACCAATACACTTTCTTGTAAACGATCGACCTCAGGAACAGATAACCTCCCTTGGTACTGCAAGGTACCATCACCACTTATAAAAAATACTATTACATCCCACTTACATTACCATTTATCTTCATCAAGATAGGATCTAGAATTTGATTCTCCTTGATCTCTGCACCAAGAGACGATCGAACAACTTTCTCAACCAACACACCACCATTTTCGAAGTCCAAAAGGCGAACTTTAAGTTTAGCCATGTGGTGAATATCCTTCACCAACTCCCTCCTCTTCTTATCCAAATGAACTAAACTCCCCAAGGACAACCTTCTGAAAGAATCAGCAAAACTATTAGCCTTACCTGGTTGGTAGTGAAGACTTATTACATAATCCTTAAGAAGCTCATGCTACCTCTTTTGTCTAAGATTAAGCTCTTTTTGAGTGAACATATACTGTAGACTCTAATTATCAGAAAAGATGTCCACATGCACTCCATACAAATTATGACACCATATTTTCAACACAAACATAATGGCTAACATAAGAGGAACTATCCTACTTGTGATTTGGAGCTGTTAGCCATTATATTTGTGTTGAAAATATGGTGTAGAAAGGTGATCACCTTACCATGCTATATTAGAACACAGCCAAGTCCCATACGAGATGCATCACAATAAACCACAAACCCCTTATTGCCTTCAGGAAAAGTCAAAACCAGAGTCGAAGTTAGCTTATCCTTTAGCTTCTCAAAACTACCCTCACAAGCATTCGACTAGGAGAAATTTACCTTCTTTTGAAACTTAGTCAATAGGGAAGCTATCATCGAAAAACTTTTCACAAACCATCTATAATACCCAGATAACCCCAAGAAGCTCTGAATGCCAGTTGGAGTCATGGGACTAGGCCACTTCTTAACCACCGCCACCTTTTATGGATCCACCATGATCCCCTAGCTAGAAATAATATGACCCATAAAAGTGATAACGCTCAACCAGAATTCACATTTTAAGAATTTGTCATATAATTGTTGCTCCTTCAGAGTCTATAACACAAAATAGAGGTGATTGGCATGATCCACCTCACTCTTATAGTACACCAAAATGACATCAATGAACACAATAAGAGGAAGATACAAAAACTAATGGAATATCTGGTTCATCAAATCCATGAATGCAGCCAGGGCATTGGTCAAACCAAACGACATAACCAAGAACTCAAACTGCCCATACCTAGCACAAAAAGCTGACTTAGGGATGTTCATAGCCCTAATCTTAAGCTGATGACACCCAAATCGAAGATTTATCTTTAAAAGAATTTTGCACCTTGCAACTGATCAAACAAGTCAACAATCCTCAAAAAGGGATAGTTGTTCTTACCGGTACCTTATTCGACTTTCGATAGTCAATACACATCCGAAGAGAACCATCCTTCTTATGAACGATAACATCAGTGCACCCCACGGGGAAACAAAAGAATAGATGAAACCCTTATCCAAAAGATCCTTAAGTTGCTCCTTGAGTTTCCTCAACTCAGCCGGAGCCATTCTATTAGAAGGAATATATATTGGACTAGTGCTCAGAACTAAATCAATCCCAAATTAAATCTCCCTATCTGAAGGGACACCAAGAAGATCATCCAAAAATACCTTAGGAAACTCATTCAATACCGAAACCAAATACAAAGAAGGACCTTCTGAGTTAGAATCATCAACCCAAACTAAATGACACATACACCCTTTTGAGATTAACCTTTGAACTCTACGATATGATATAAACCTCCCCATAGGAGCTAGGGAACCCCCCTCCCATTCAATAACTGGCTCACCATGGAACCTAAAGAAAACATTACGAGACTGACAATCTAAGGATGCATAGCACGAGTGTAACCAATCTATTCCCAAAATGACATCAAAACCATAATATCTAGTTCAAATAAATCCACAAAATCCTCCTTACTACCAACAGATACCATACACCCCTTATAAACTCTTTTACCAACCATAGAGTCACCTAGCATTGTAGAAATAAAAAAGGGATCCAAAATAACCTCGGGATCAAAACCAAAATATACAGCAACAAATAGGGTCACATAAGAGAGAGTGGACCCCAAATCAAGCAAATAATAAATGCCATGAGAATGAAGTTGTAACATACCATTCAAGACAACATGCGATGCCCCGAACTCCTATCAGATAGTGAGTGCATATAACCTATTCCATCCTATACCTGTACTAGAAATAAAAACAGATTCAGAAGCAACACCCTTTGGTGTAGGAGTAGATGAATAGGCAATCGAGACTCTGTTCTCTTCCAAAGCAACCTTACCAATCGAACAATTTCTAAGCATATGACATGGATGGCCATATTTGAAATGCCTTCCCTCCTCTTATTACAAAAACCCTAATACAATCGACCACAAAACCTATAAGGAGGACATATTGAGGTCGAATAGGCCCTACTAGCCTGAGATTGGGAACCCTCTGCCCTAAATTTGTCTCCACCCTATTGACGCCTATCACTTGACTGCTTCAAGTAAGGAGTACTAACAATGGAGAAAGAACCAGAACTCTCTAACTTTTTCTTTGTTCACATACCACCATCCCAACTACTTTTTTATTGACCACCTTGCTTAGAAAATGTAAACTTCTTACCCTTCCTTTCCTTTATCTCCACTTGGTTTTTCTTTTCCTCCTTCACCAGTTGCATATGAACAAACAACCTAGAAATATCCATGATCTTGATCAGCAATGAAATCTTGCTATCAAGGATCAAATCCTGAGACATTCCTTAAGCAAAATTTATCATCTTAGCCTACATATCAAACACCAATTCCAAAGTATACCTAGACAATTTTTGAAACTTCAAGGCATACTTCTTGACCGACATCTTTCCCTATTTTATATTAATAAATTCCTCCACCTTCGCTTCCCTCAACTCCTGAGAAAAGAAGTAGTCTTGACAAGCATTTAGAACAAATCTCCCATAAAGATTACTCTTTAACATCACCCCTTGTCTGATCCCATTCCTTATACCATTGGCACGCCATATCTTTTAGATGATAGGTAGCAAAATTCACCCCTTCCACATTCGTGGCCTACATCACCCTAAAGATTTTTTCCATCTCATTCGAAAAACCCTGAGGATATTCCTCCACCTTAACACTAGTAAAAGTTGGAGAATTAAACCTCATGAACTGGACAATCTTTGTGGCCTCATAAGATGGAGTACCAGATACATCACGCTTAGTCTAAGAAGCTACCAACTGAGAAATCATATGAATCGACTGATAAAACTCAGCAATTCTCACATTAGCCTGAGGATCCTGAGGAGGACTAGAAGGAACAAGTAGAACCCTAGAGAAATTAGGGATCAGACCCTTAAACTGAGTATGGATCACATGAGAAGAGCATTTCCCATCAACGTTGTCCCCAGTTGGTACAGAGGAGTTTCTATGAACTTCAGATCATCGATACATGATCTAAAAAGTGAACAAATAGAATTAGAGGAGATTCCAGGACTTAGACCCCAAGCTTTAAAATAGAACAAAAAGAAGAGAAAGATTCCTAAATGACTTATAGTCTCTCTTATGAGTATGGCATGCTACACACCCTTAAAAGAGACTCTATAAGACAAGGCATTGTGGACTGCCAATTGACCATGAACCTAAATCTTCGATACTAACTTGACATGACATGAACCAAGGCCTTATTGAAATTGGAATCCCAAGTCCAACCAGGATCAAAGACCACCCCTGTTACCCAACCTAACCTCCAAACACATACCCTGAGTTAGATGAATTTCAAACATATAATAAGCAAACATTTTGTATAACTCAAAACTTTGGGATAACTCTATAACTGTTACTAACCCAAGCAAGTCTAAATATCCTATGCCCAATTAATAACCATACCAATATCAATATAATAACTAAATATGAGTCCATAATATAAGAGGATGGAACAATCATAAATATGGTCAAACGGTATCAGCCCTGAAACCAATGCCAATACTAAGGCTGATACTATTGCCGACACTACCCATACTAACCCATAGTAGTTTTACAAAGCCTTTAACCAAAAGTAAAACATTACTTGGTTGGGACATGCTCCTAACCATAGCCAAAACCAATGTCTATGAAATAACCAAAGTATGTAAAAATATCCAAAACATGAAATGGAGCCTTCTGGAATATGGAAGCTCACCACTTAAATCCAAAAGAGCTGATCTCGAATTCTATAACTAAGCAGAAGGAGTAAAGTGGACAATTTTTGCATCGTATTGGGATACAATCGCTCGAAGATGAGTTAGCGGGTGAACTCTAGCAAGTGCTCAGTATAAGGATAAAATAACTCCAACCTTTATAACCAAGTAAACCAACTTTATGTATTCATAACCATACATATATATATAACTATGCTAGGAAAGAGAACCGGGTTTAGCATGCCTTTAAAAACATTAACTTATGTATGTGTAGCTTAACCATCCTAGAACTAACCATTGGCTATATAGGTCAAGTGTAACCACCTGAATAGGCCCCGATGTGTGTAGTCACACAAATTGGGGATACTGTAAGAGTAGGGGATTCTCGAGTACCCTTTGCTCTCCATGATACATATGTACAAGTGTACTTAAAGGATTCCATGTACCTCATAAGTATCATATGTGGTCATCATGACCAATCCTCGTGTCGGAAAATATGAGCTTCCAGTGTCTGCCCATTGGACTTACACCTTCACGGTTAGCTATCACACAGTGCTATTATTGCCCAGTTAAACCATTACCACACAACCTAGCCACCATCCCATTTATTATTGATGAAGGTTATGAGAAGTGGTATCGTTATGTTGACTATAGCTTGCAAGCAATGCCCTTAGCCAACCTTTTATAGAAGAAGGCATTCCCATGTACCCATAGATTAAATTATTAAGTTGACTTGAAGGAGTCCCATGTACCCACAAGTGTTTCATTATTAGGTTTCCATGGGGGATTCCCGTGTACCCCACAAGGTTTTTAATTAAACCAACCATAACCCCCAAGACCTTAACATTTAACCATTCCATACTATTTAGACCATTTGGGGTTCCATTACGAAGTTATACCATGCATAATTCAATAAAAGTCAAACAATTTAACAAAAAACATTCTCATACGCATTTTATCAAATATGTTGGGGGCATAGTATTCAGAAAGCCAAAACAAAGTACCAATTAACCATTCCCAAGAAACCAAACATTCAAACCACCATAATAATATGAAAACCATAAGTAATATACATGGGGAAATCATAACAAACCATTATAGCCAAAACCCTCAATATATATTTAAAAACCCAAAACCAAATAACATTTATTCCTTGAAAACAATTCACAAAACATTCTTTTTATTGGAACAAACAATGAAGGACGACTAACATGCATTAGGTTACAAAGATCAAGGAGAGAAATCACCCTTATAAGCCCCAAATTCATTCTATCAATGAAACCCTAGCCTTCATTAACCCAAGTGTCTTAAGAGAATTTAAGAAAGTTTCTAAGTGTTTAATATTAGAATATTAGGGTAAATGATATCCCAAGAGTGATATAAGTCATGGGGAATTAAGAGGTTAAGAGGGGAGATGTCCAAATTACTCCCAACTTAAACAACATAACATCACCACATAAGGGTACGGCTCCACCATACCATCTATGCCCTAACATATGAGTGGTACCCACCACTAGTACCCTAGGTATCCCTTGGACCCCCAACACTAACCTAATACGACCAAAAATCCCAATCATACCCAAGCATACGACTAGTACCCTTACCCGTACCTTAGGCAGAATCAAGAGAGGTTGACACTATCTAACATATGAGTTGGACTATGCCACTCATACCCCATCTCATGACTCATGGTAATGGACTCATACTCAAATCCAAGTTAAGTCACTAAGCTTCAGATTAATTAAAGGAAAACCAACCCTATGACTCGTTACCCACCATACGACTCATAGATACCCAAGTCGTACCCATTCCAAGAACTCAACCACCGAATACCACCCAATATTGGACAATATACGGATGGGTTAACTGACCTGTACCCTAACCATATGACTAGTATTGTGAGTCGTATGATTTCCAGAAAGTTCAAAACCCAGGAAACTTCTAAGGACCAAAACCCAGGGTATTTTAGTTTCCCCCACTAGGATTATTCCTCCCCAAATGACAGACAAGGTAGTATAAGCATGAATTACACCCCAACATAACCATTCCAACCTTTAACTAAGTTAGAAAATAAAGATGTGATCAAGAACCCAAACCTTTTTCACGAATATTTGGAGAAGAAAACAAATGTACATACTTGGACTTCATGTCCTCTTCTGCTTCTCAAGTAGCTTTTTCCACCTTATGGTTTCGCCATGGAATGTTAATCGGTTCTACATCTTTGGTCCACAACCGAGAACCTGCCGATCCAAGGTCTCAACCGGGATCTCTTTATAAGACAGTGAATCTGAGATACTTAATTCTTCTAAAGAAACAACCAATGAAGGATCAACTATACACTTTCTCAACCTAGAGACATGGAATACCAAGTGAATAGATCTCAAACTTGAAGGCAACTCTAATTTATACACAATATTACTAACCCTCCTCAAAACCATATAAAGACTAATATAACGGGGAATGAGCTTCCTTTTTTCCCAAACTGCATTACTCCCTTCAAGGGAGATACCATTAGTAACACCCTTTCTATTACTTCAAACTCCAAGTCCCTACGCCTTACTTCGCATAGGACTTTTGGAAACTTTGGGAAATATTAATCCTATCCCAAATTACCTTCACCTTTTCCATAGCCTGAGAAACCAAATCTGGGCCAAGCAAATCCGCCTCACCAAGCTTGAACCACCCTATAGGAGATCTATACCTCCTTCCATACTATACCTCACAATGGCCAGTCCCAATGCTAGATGAGAGATTTTGTTGTAAGAGACTCTAAAAGAGGTAGATTCTTAATCCAATTACCACCATAATAAATCACACATGCATGAAGTATATCCTCTAACATCTAAATAGTCCTCTCTACTTGCCCATCCATCTATAGATGAAAATTTATATTCAGAATAACCTTCATCCCCAACCCTTTCTGAAATAATTGCCAAAAGTGAGACGAAAACTTTGTACTACAATCAGAAATAATCAAAGTAGGTACCCGATTGTAATGCCATAATTTTTCTAAACCGGAATGCTACACGGTTTTTATGATCCCAAAGGATCACAACCTAACCTATGACTGATATCTGTACCTATACACTATAATATATAACATAATAATGCGGAAAACATGAACATGTAGGCCATAAGGTTCAATTGAATAAAGAATCTGTCAAAACATAATATCCATATGGGTGAAAGATACCCAAAACAGCTGAAAACTGAATCAAATCTGAATATAAGTCTGAATACTGAATCTCAAAGCCTCTAAGTACTCTCTGAATAAGGATTTGAAGGAACATGTCTCCAACTAACTCTGTAAACTGATAACTAGCTAAAATAATAATGAATAAATTAAATCATATTGTCCTCGAATGAAGAGGACTCACTGAATCTCTACTACTGGAAATGCTATTGCTACTGCTGATCTAGAACTCATGTCTCTGAACCTATTGTGTAACATGAAAAGAAAGCACCATAGCGCAAATGCATCAGTACGAGAGAATGTACTGAGTATACGAGTGAGGTAGGCTAAATATAAATAGGGTTGACATGTATGAACAATGCTAACTGTCTGACTAATATGAACATAAGAGTACAAACATGCATACATAGTAACTGTAATCGTGGGTGCATGATAGCTAGTCCTATATGCTAATACATGGTTTACTGATGGCTAGCATGACTGATATTAAAATTCTAATAACACGGGTGACTGTATCTGACAATCCTAAATCTGATGGAACTATCTGAGTTCCGTACTGTAACCGAGTCTGACTGTATCTGAAAGTCCTGATATACTAAAATTTGAAAACCTATCTGAGTTCTTTTGTTGATACTGATTCTGAAACCGTGGGAGGTAGTTGTTTGACCAACATTCTGCAATAACGCATATAGCTAAGTTGGGGTCAAATCTCTACCCCGACTGGAGGGGTATCAATACTGCACCATAGGTAAGGACAGTTATTGGTGACCCTTAACTGGCATATATTCGAAAGGAGAACGGTGGGAACACTAAACTAAAAGGTTAATACACCTCATCAACCCTAATCTGACAGGCTCAGATATCTCAACCTACACTGGCTACGTATTTTTGGAACACAAGGATGACTGCTAAGAATCAAACCCTAAACGGGTAGGTGAGTTCCCATCCTTGGGTTAACTTGGTGCTAACTTCTACTCCCATATGAAAAGACTAAAAATCATTCAACTGACTATACATGGGCAGATTAACTAACTTCCGTTGACTGACGGAGTAGTACTATTATCTGAGAGTTAACTAAGATCATGAGATTTCTAAGGTTTCCTGAGTCGCATGACTGACTGATTTCTATAGATTATAGCTTGACTAAGATTATCGTGACAACATGAAATTGCTCTAGGCACATAACTATGTTTTTCAAGTATGAATACCCCCAGGACTCGATAAAAGAAAACTGACACACATGACAAGGCTTGATCACAAGATTTGAGTCCACAATTCATAATATCATAAGTAGGGGATATCATATTTCATATAGTTATTCAACATCTTAAATATTGTAGGGAATGCATGGATATATTTCATGTATATATTGTATATCTCCATTATCTTACATGTTTCATACCACCATAATAGCAACACATGAAAAGCATGGAATTCATATTGAAGAATATAGCTAACATGGACTTGTCATTTAGAAATCATAGAACCATACAAACATGAATTTCTAGCATCCTAAGCATTTTATCAAACACCTTGCATGCATTCTTTAAGGCATAGGTGGGTTTCATACTTGCACCATATTAAACCACCTAAAGTTCATGGTTTTTAATTAACAAACATATATATTCCATGAAAACACCTTTAGACATCAAATTGAAACTTAAACAACAATTTTCAACATGTACATACTTATATCAACACAAAGAGTTTACAAGATAATATTTAAAACATGGTTCTTGAGCTCTATGAACGGATTAGATCCATAGATGAACACTATGCATACCTTAGAAAGGAAACCTTGATGATTTGCTGGAGAGTTCTTGGATTAGGAAACTTAATTCCCGATTATCTTAGAAAAAGGCTTGAATCTTGCTTTTGAGAGATGAGTTTGATAGAAACCCTAATCTTGTGGTTGAGAGCATAAGAGAGAGTTTTTGAGATGCTTAACTGAAGAAAAATGGGAAAAATTACGCCTCTTTAGGGTTATAAGTCGTGGAAGGTGAAGGAAATGACAAAAAAGCCTTATGAAATAAATTCCCAGTTGCTGAAAAATCATAGCTGACGACCTTCGTGATAGGGCATCACAAATGTGATAAGCTATCACGAATGTCGTCACTTAGGAGCTAGTTTCTTCCTAAGGCTGACGACCTTCCTGATAGGGCATCACAAATGTGATAAGCTATCATGAATGTCGTCAATTAGGAGTTGGTTTCTTCCTAAGGCTGACGACCTTTGTGATAGGGCATCACAAATGTGATAAGCTATCATGAATGTCGTCACTTAGGAGCTGGTTTCTGCCTAAGGCTGACGACCTACATGATAAGGCATCACAAATATGATAAGCTATCACGAATGTCGTCACTTATGATCTGGTTTCTGCCTAAAGCTGATGACCTTCGTGATAGGGCGTCAGAAATGTGATAAGCTATCACTAATGTCGTCACACTGTTTCCAGCTTGACATGCTGGAGTAAAATAGGAATAACTCTTTGCTCCGATATCAGATTTAGGAGAAATTGGTATCTTTGGAAAGATAATTCAATTATATATCTTTGTATAGGTCATGAGGTCAAAATTTCTAAGTATAATGAGAGATATGCTCATTTGAAGTTGACTATACCAATATCCTTCTCAAGAATTCAATCGGTATGGAATATTTTTATTCATCTGATAGCTGGGAGTTATTTGAAGACTTAATATACATCTAACTTAATTATAAAACTATAAAAGAATCATGATGTTCTATTCATGAGATTGGTACATGGCTCTAATATTGGTTTAGATTTTTTTAGGGTATTACAATATCTCCCCCTTGGAAACATTCATCCTCGAATGATGACTGCTTGAGAGGGGAGAAAAGATAAAACAACGCATACACTGATCATACTCAACTGGCACATAATTTTAGGACTAAATTGAATTCTAAACTGAATATAGTCCCACTGAACATGCATATCTGATGCATGACTGATAAGCTAAACTCATGAATGCATGACTGATGTTTGGATGAACTAAAATTTCTCATAATGAGAATGCATATCTGATGCGTGATCACTTGACTGAACTGATATCTGATTGCATGATAAATTATGTACTGATACTTGATACCAATTTTATACTAGATTTTTGAACATGTAACCGAATAAGCTTAAGGAAAATGGTTACCTCGAGCTCAGTTTGAATTAGCAAAGAAAAGATGAGAGTACTTGATTCGCATGTCTGCTTCTGCTTCCTAAGTAGCTCCCTCCATGGACTGATTCCGCCAAAGAACCTTGACTAGAGGGACTTCTTTGTTCCTCATCCTACGAGTCTAATAGTTGAGGATTTCGACTGGAATCTCTTCATATGAGAGGCTATTCTGAATGTCAATGCTCTGAATAGGGACTACAACTTCTGGGTCACCTATGCACTTTTGAGCAAAGAGACATGGAAGACTGGATGAACTGATGCTAGATCTGAAGGGAATTTGAGCTCATAGGCTACCTTTCCGAAGTGACTGAGAATCCTGAAGGGACCGACATATCGGGGACTGATCTTTCCCTTCTTGCCGAATCTTTTCTCTCCCTTCATGGGATAGATCTTGAGATAGACATAGTCATCAACCTTGAATTTGAGATCCTTTCTATGAACATCCGCATAAGACTTTTGTTGGCTCTGACCAGCCTGGAGTCTTTGTTTGATCAACTAAACTTTCTGTAAGGCATCGAATACTAAGTCAGGCCCTATGACTGTGGCCTCTCTAACTTCGAACCACCCGATCGGAGACCTACATCTCCTACCATAGAGATCTTCTAATGGAGCCATCTGAATACTGGAGTGATAGTTGTTGGTGTATGCGAACTCAATAAAAGGCAAGTGGTCATCCCATCTTCCCTTGAAATCAATTGCACACGCCCTTACCATATCTTCTAGAGTCTGAATGGTCCTTTCTACTTGACCATCTATCTGAGGATGAAACTTTGTACTGATATGAACTTAGGTACCAAGACCTTTTTGGAATGCTTTCCAGAAGTGAGAGGTGAACTGGGTACCTCTGTCTGAGATAATAGATAGTGGAATATCGTGTAATTTGACCAACTCCCTGATATAGAGTTTTGCATAATCCTCAGCTGAGTAAGAGGTACGAACTAGAATGAAATGAGCTGACTTGGTCATTCTGTCTACAATGACACAAACTAAATCATGTTGATGACGTGTTCTAGGAAAACCCATCACAAAGTCCACGTTCACTTTTCCCACTTCTAAGTAGGAATAGTGAACTCCTGTATGGAACCACTAGGTTTCTGATGCTTTATTTTAACCTGCTGACATATAGAGCACTTAGCCACAAACTTTGCAACGTCCCTCTTCATCCTACTCCACCAATAGATCTCCCATAAGTCGCGGTTCATCTTCGTGTTCCCTGGATGAATAGAGTATCGTGCACCATGCGCTTCTGCAAGAATTTGCTACCTTAATTCATCTACATTGGGAACACACAGTCGACCCTGATAACGAAGAACACCATCTCCCCCTTGGGAGAAAACCTCTACTTCTTGACTCTGAACTGAATCTTTTAGCTTGACAAGGCTAGGATACCTGTCTTTCTTCTCTTTCGCCTTGAAAACTAGAGAAGACTCTGAACTACCCTGAACACATACACCACCCTCTGAAGAGTCAACTAAGAGAATTCCTAGTCTGGCAAGCTGATGAATCTCCTTAGCTAATTTCTTCTTACTATCCTCAACATGGGAAACACTACCCATGGACAGTCTACTGAGTGCGTCGACCACTACATTGGCCTTGCCAGGATGATAAAGGACACTCATGTCATAATCCTTCAAGAGCTCTAACCACCTTCTCTGACGAAGATTGAGATCTGTCTGGGAAAAGACATACTGAAGGCTCTTATGATCTTTGAAGAAGTCTACATGAACACCGTATAGATAATGCCTCCAAATCATTAAGGCAAAGACAACCGCTGCTAACTCAAGGTCGTGAGTAGGATAATTCTTCTCATGGGGATTTAATTGTCTGGAGGTGTAGGATATGACTCTACCATGTTTCATGAGGACACAACCTAAACCTACTCTGGATGCATCACAATATACTATAAATCCATCAGAACCATTGGGAAGTGGTAAAACTAGAGCTGAGGTGAGTCGAGTCTTCAACTCTTGAAAACTCTTCTCGTAAGGTTCTGACCACTAAACTATACCTTCTTCTGAGTCAATCTGGACATAGGAGATGTAATAGAAAGAAACACCTCAACAAACCATCTGTAATAGGCAGCCAAACCCAAGAAACTCTTGATATCTGATGAAGAGACAGGGTGAGGCCAGTTTCTTACCGCTTAGGTTTTCTGAGGATCTACTCTAATGCCGTCACCGAAAATAATTTTTCCAAGGAATGCTACTGATCTTAGCCAAAATTCGCACTTACTGAACTTAGAGAACAACTGGTGATCCCTAAGAGTCTGAAGAACAATTATGAGATGGTCTGAATGATCACGCTCTGTGCGATAATAGACCAGAATATCATCTATAAAGACTATGACAAATGTGTCTGAGTACTGCTTAACACCCGGTTCATCAAGTCCATGAAAGATGCAGGGGCATTGGTAAGACCAAATTACATGACTAGAAATTCAAAGTGACCATACCGCGTATAAAAAACTGTCTTTGGGATGTCACATTCTCTAACTCTGAGCTGATGATAGCCTGATCTGAGGTCTATATTGAAGAAATAACTAGAACCCTGAATTAGGTAAAATAAGTCATCTATTCTAGGCAGCGGATACCTGTTCTTAATCGTGACTTTGTTGATCTAACGGTAATCAATACACATTCTGAGAGAACCGGCTTTCTTGCACACGAATAATAATGGCGCACCCCATGGGGATACACTGGTCCTGATGAATCCCTTATCTAAAAGATCCTTCAATTGATCTTTCAGTTCCTTGAGTTTTGTTGGTGCCATTCTGTATGGTGGAATAGAAATAGGATGAGTATCCGGGAGAAGGTCTATGCTAAAGTCTATTTCCCTTTCGGGAGGAATTCCTGGAAGATCTTCAGGAAAGACATCTGAATATTCATTAACCACTGGGACTGATTCGAGACTGGGAGATTCGGAACTGGAATCCTTAACATGCACGAGATGATACACACACCCCATAGAAATTATTTTCCTTGCCCGAAGGTAGGAAAAAAGCTGACCCCTAAAAGACGAAGTGCTACCCTTCCACCCTAGGACGGGCTCATTCGAGAACTGAAACTGAACTATCCTATTTCTGCAGTCGACTATGGCATAGCAGGAATGAAGCTAATCCATTCCGAGAAGGACATCAAAATCAATCATTTCTAACTTGACTAAATCTGCTGACATGGATTTCTGAAATATCATAATCGGGCAGTTTCTGTATACCCACCAAGCTATGATGGTTTTACCCACTGGGGTAGAGACTGAAAAGGGCTCTGCTAAAATTTTGGGACTGATTTCAAAATCGCCTGCTATGTATGGAGTGACAAAAGATAAGGATGCACCTGGGTCTAGCAAAGCATAAACATAAACATGGAAAATTTGTAACGTACCAGTAACGACATCAGGAGAATTTTCATGATCCTGTCAGGTCTGAAGAGCATAGAGTCTATTTAGGCGTTGCCCACTAGTAGCACTGGAAGTGGCACCCTGCTGGTTCGGGCGACCGAACTGAGCTGTGAAACGACTCTGCTGACCCTGAGGGTCTAGCTGAGGACACTCCCTAATCCTGTGGACTATCTTACGACAACCAAAACAGACATCACTACCGGCTCTGCAAATACCCTTGTGGTTCTTACCACAAGTCTGACAAAGGGGATTTGTTCGAGCACTGCTAACACTGCCCTGAGATTTAGAGCCTGGTGATCTGTCTCTGTTGCCGTACCTGAACTTCGGCACTGGGGAAATAGCGGAGGAAGGGGATGGAACTGCTGACTGAGGAAGAAACTACGAACGATTTCCTCCCTCTGATTTGGGTTGAGCAAAACTGAAACTTCCTGATCTTTGCTCTCTTGTTTTGCCTCTCCCTAGTCTTAACCTTCTGCTCCTCTATCTGTTAAGCGCGGGTTATGGGCCTGGCTAAATTCATATCACTGTTCAATATCACAGACCTACACTCATTTACCATACTATCATTCACCCCTGACACGAACTTGCTCATCTTAGCCCTATTGTCTGCAACCACATGAGGGCATATCTGGCTAGCTGAGTAAATCTAAGAGAATACTATCTAACCGTCATATTTCCCTGCCTGAGATTGATGAACTCAAGAACTTTGGCCTCTTTCAGCTCTTGGGGAAAGAATCTATCTAAGAAAGCCATGACAAATTCTTCCCACTCAACAAGACCTGCATCCTCTAACCTTTCTACTAACCTCTACTTGTACCAAGTGTGAGCGGAATCCTGCAATTGGTATGCGGCTAACTTGGCACTCTGAGAAGAAGTGACTCCCATGATATCAATGACCTTCTGGACTTGGTCAATGAATTCTTAAGGATCCTCGTCTAGCTTAGACCCAAACAAGGATGGAGGGTTTATTCGGATGAAGTCCCAAATCCTAGCTGCTGCTGAATTGGCCACTGGGTTGGCCGAAATGACTGCTGGTCATTTATTCTAGGCAGCTACAGATTGAGCAAAAATGGTAAATGCGGTCCTAAACTCCACATGAGAAATATGTTCGCCCAAATGATCTTCGGGCTGAGGAGCTAGCAGATTTCTTCTCTTTGGAGGCACGTTTCTGAAATAAGAGAAGAGCGGATTAGACTGAGAGACTGACTTGAAATTATGTTTACTAGCACGACATGAATACTGAAGAAAGCGAACTATTCCTAAAATGTCTCATAACCATAAATGTGGAGCGCAACACACCTATGTACAAGACTCTACTAGATGTGGATTTCAGACTTCCTAGGACTCTATTGAACCTTAGGCTTTGATACCAAGTTTGTAATGCCCCTATTTTTTTCAACCAGAATGCTACACGGTTCTTATGACCCCGAAGGATCACAATCTAACCTATGACTAATATATGTACCTGTACACTGTAATATATAATGTAATAATGCGGAAAACATAAACATGTAGGCCATAAGGTTCAACTGAATAAAGAATCTGTCAAAAAATAATATCCATATAGGTGAAAGATACCCAAAAAAGCTGAAAATTGGATCAAATCTAAACATAAGTCTGAATACTGAATCTGAAAGCCTCTAAGTACTGTATGAATATGGAGTTGAAGGAACATGTCTGCAACTAACTCCGTAAACTGATAACTGGCTAAAATAATAATGAATAAATTAAATCATATTGTCCTCGAATGAAGAGGACTCACTGAATCTATGTGACTGGAAATGCTACTGCTACTGCTGATCTGGAACTCGTGTCTCTGAACCTATGGTGTAACATGAAAAGAAAGCACCATAGGGTAAATGTGTCAGTACGAGGGAATGTATTGAGTATACGAGTGAGGTAGGCTAAATATAAATAGGGTTTACATGCATGAACAATGCTAACTGTCTGACTGATATGAACGTAAGAGTACAAATATGCATACATAGTAACTAAAATCGTGGGTGCATGATAGCTAGTCCTGTATGCTAATACACAGTTTATTGATGGATAACATGACTGACACTAAATTTCTGATAACATGGGTGACTGTATTTGACAATCCTGAATTTGATGGAACTATATGAGTTCTGTACTATAACTGGTCTGACTGTATCTGACAGTCCTGATTTACTGAAATCTGAAGACCTATCTAAGTTCTTTTACTGAGACTGATTCTAAAACTGTGGGAGGTAGTTGTTTAACACACATGCCCCAATAACGTTGTCACGACCCGAGCCTAGGCCCTAGCCGTGACGAGCATCCCGAACCATGAAGGCCCGGAACACCCATTCTCTATCTGGTTATCATGCACAACATTCATAATCATAATAAAATGCGGAATTGAAACTGAGTACGGAAAACATGGTCAAGTCCTACGATATTTCTGAATAATACTATTTGACATCAGTCTGCGAAATCTCTACTAGGAACATAACCATTTGTCTGAAAAGAAGCTGGGACAAGGCCCCCAGTAAACCAAAAACATAATAAATAAGATAGTGTCTAACATAATTAGGCCTTCCGAATAATAGAAGGCTCACCACTGTGAGATCAAGTCTGCAAACCCGAGAATGTCTACTGAGTAGCTGGACCCCTAGACTGTGCCTCAGGACCTGGAAGGAGAGAGGGGGGGGGTCAACACAAAAGTACTGGCATGCGAAGCAATCCAAAAGTAGTATAATGGAACATACATATATATATATTAAGGGAAAGCAATTTTTCATCAAGACATCATGTATAAAACTATTTCTCAAAAATACATGGGCACTTTCTGAAAACATGCAACCTGTCTGTTCATTTCAAATCATGATCTGTGTTTTACTTCTGAGTTAGGTGGTATTCCCCTACAAGTCTGAATATTCCACGGGCTGTATGGAATCCTCCATTGACTCTGCGGGGAAGCCCCCAACCCAAGTGTGCCGCAAGGGTTGGAGTGTCTGAGTCTGATACGCCACAGGACATTTAAGTCAGCGCATAATAATATACCCGGGTCGGCAAACCACGATTTTAGGCAAAGAGTTGTATGAAACTCCCGCCTTCTTCAGGGAACCACCTAAACTCTCTTTATGCCCTATTTTAGCCTTTTCTGAATATGTATCATTCTAAAATTTCTAAATCATGAGAGTCTGATAAAAATGTGATTTCTGAACTAGTCTGTGTCTGTTATGGCATTTGTCTGAGTTGGTATCGTCATACCAAGACTTGCAAGTCCTATTCCTGAGCCATAATGTATTAAGAAAGAGCTTTCATTCAAAACATAGTTTAGACCACCAAAACATGTAATTTGCATTAAAGATGTCATGTTCCGAAACTCAAGTCAAATCCATGCAAAACTTTCATCAAACATATGGTGGTCATGTGCATTTTTGGCAAAACCATGCATTCTTTCATTACATGCATATTCAACATTCACAACCCTCTCTTTCGTGTTCAAAACATTGTATATTACATGAAACATGGAAAAAATTTACATTAAGAGAGAGGTTTCATGAAAATCATGCTCTAAATTCATATTTCAGGACAAACGCATATATATATACATATAACTTTCAAATCACTTTGGGGGAAAACCAAAAGGCCAAAACAATATCATTAAAGATTCTGAAACATGAGTATGTACATGAATTCGAAAACCCTATTCTTAAAACATGATTTCTATGCCCATGAGATTTTAGGAAAACCCCGCGTACCTTATTCTCCACGAATTTTTGGTGTCTATCGAAGCCTACGTCGAGAGGATTCCGAATCTGTAATTTATTTCACGAAGAAGTTTCGGAATGATCGGTCCTTCAAGCTTATTTTCTCAAACCCTAGTTGCTCCTTCTCTTAAGTTCTTGAAGGATTAGATTTTTTTGGGATTTTATTGGAGGCTTCAATGTTGTTAATAGGCCCAAATCCATTTAGGAGTGGGTAAGGACGATTTTGGGTTTTGTAAGGACTAAATTGCACTTAAAGTAACTCAAAACGGAGTGTTTTCGTCACCTGAAACCATAACTATGCGCCGCCCTTTGCATTGCCTAAATTTACATAGGCGCCTCCCTATGCATCGCCTATATTTGCATAGGCGCCGCCCTATGCATCACCTATATGTTCATAGGCGACACATTCAACTTTGAAAGGCCATAACTTCTTCACCGGGTGTCCGTTTTAGGCGAGTTTGGTATTGTTGGAAAGCTTATTCAATTATATACAATTTGGTATATAGTAGACCACCCAGTTCATCATATACAATGAGTTATGGTCAATAGAATTTGACACAAATTACAATGTCCACTAAAACTTAATCGATCGAAATAGTTTTAACTCGTCCTTGAGTTGAAGGACTTCTATGGTCTAAATTCATGCTCAAATGGATTCACAGACTACAAACTTGATTAACATGCCAAATTGGAATAGGATTTAAGGATCGGGGATTATCAACACATCAGAGTCATATATTTTATTCTAGCCTGAAATGCGGGGCGTTACATTATCCCCCATTGGGATCATTCGTCCCCGAATAATGACGCGGAAATAGTCACGCACGATTTCAAACAGATTCATACATAGAAGGAAACATAAAGCAAGAATTGTACCTTTCAATTCGTCTCTTGCTGATTCAAATAGGCTCGGGTATCTCACTTTCATGTCATGCTCCGACTCCCAAGTTGCTTCTTTAACTTTCTGATTTCGCCATAACACTTTAACTGAGACTATCTCTTTACTCCTCAATTTTCTCACTTGTCGATCTAGGATTCCCATGGGCTCTTCCTCGTAAGACAAGGAATCGCTCACCTTGATTTCATCAATGGGCACCACCAAAGAGTGATCTCCGATGCACTTCTTCAACATGGATATGTGGAATACTGGATGAACAGAACCCAAACTTGCAGGCAATTCTAATTCATACGCAACTCCACCTATTCTTCTTATAATCTGATACGGGCCTATATAGTGAGGACTTAGCTTACCCCTCTTCCCGAAACGCATAACCCCCTTCATGGGAGAAACTTTAAGGAAAACCCAATCTCAAACTCTAACTCTTTTTTTTTACGTCGGCATAGGATTTCTGACGACTCTGAGTTGCCTTTAGTCGTTCCCTAATGAGTTTCACATCCTCCATTGCTTGATGAACAAGATCATACCCATACATCTGCATCTCACCTACTTCATACCAGCTTATTAGAGACCTACATCTCCTACCATGCAATGCCTCAAAAGGTGCCATCTTAATACTAGAGTGAAAGCTGTTGTTATAGGCAAACTCTATCAGTGGCAAGTGATCAACCAAACAACCTTTAAAGTCTATCACACAGGCCCTCAACATGTCCTCCAGGGTATGGATGGTGCGTTCAGCTTGCCCATCAGTCTGAGGGTGGAATGTTGTACTTAAGTTCACCTGGGTACCTAAACCTTTCTGAAAAGATCTCCAAAACTGAGAAGAAAACTGCGTACCTCGGTCGGATATGATGGAGATAGGCGCTCCATGCAAATGGACAATTTCTGCAATGAACAGCTTGGCATAATCTTCCCCCGAATAGTTAGTCCTGACAGGCAGAAAGTGAGCTGACTTGGTCAGTCTATCTACAATCACCCATATAGAGTCATACTGATTTCGGGACTTCGGAAGTCCTGTAATAAAGTCCATATTGATCATTTCCCACTTCCACAAGGGCAACGCTATTTCTTGGGAAGTATCTCCTGGCCTCAAATGTTCTACTTTCACTTGTTGGCAATTTAAGCACTTAGAAACAAAGTTAGCCACATCTCGCTTCATATTATTCCACCAAAACATAGATTTAAAATCATGGTACATCTTAGTAGAACCAGGATGAACAACATACCTCGAGGTGTGAGCTTCATCAAGAATTCTTTCTCGAAGCCCGTCGACATTCAGAACACATAATCTACCCTGAAACCTCAGGATACCATCACCATCAATTTCAAAAGACATCACCTTCTGTTGACCCACATCTTTCTTGATTTGCATCAAGATGGGATCTTCAACCTGCTTGTCCTTCACTTCAGCACAAAGGGATGACTTAGCTAACTCATTAACAACTACCCCTCCATCTTCGGAATCTAACAGTCGCACTCCCATATTCGCAAGGCGGTGAATATCCTTCACTATCTCCTTCTTTTCTTCTTCTATATGAGAAAGGCTGCCCATAGACAACCTGCTGAGGGCATCGGCCACAACATTTGCCTTGCCCAGATGGTAATGCAGGCTCATATCATAGTCTTTCAGGAGTTCCAACCACTGCCTCTGCCTGAGATTCAATTCTTTCTGCGAGAAGACATACTGCAGACTCTTGTGATCAGTGAAGATATCAACATGAACACCGTACAAGTAGTGCCGCCAAATCTTAAGGGCAAACACCACAGCCGCTAACTCCAAATCATGAGTAGGGTAGTTCCGCTCGTGCACCTTCAACTGCCTAGATGCATAAGCTACCACCTTACCATGTTGCATCAAAACGCAGCCAAGTCCCATACGGGACGCATCACAGTAAACCATAAAACCATCAACACCCTCGGGAAGAGTCAAAATAGGTACAGTGGTTAGTCTGTCTTTCAACTTCTCAAAACTATTTTCACATAAATCAGACCACACAAACTTTACCTTTTTCTGAGTCAGTTTAGTGAGTGGAGCCGCTATGGATGAAAAACCCTCTACGAATCTTCTGTAATAACCTGCCAAACCCAAGAAGCTCCAAATATCGGTTGGAGTCGTGGGTCTGGGCCATCTTCTCACTGCCTCAACTTTCTGGGGATCCACTCTAATCCCGTCACTGGACACAATATGCCCTAAGAAGGCAATAGCATCTAACCAGAACTCACACTTGGAAAATTTGGCATACACCCGATGATACTTAAGGGTCTGAAGAATGATTCAGAGGTGATCGACATGATCCTCCTTACTCTTAGAATAAATCAGAATATCATCAATAAATACAATGACAAACAAGTCAAGAAAATGACGGAAAACTCTGTTTATAAGATCCATGAAGGCTGCAGGGGCATTAGTTAACCCAAAGGAATGACGAGAAACTCATAGTGACCATATCGGGTTTGGAAAGCTGTTTTGGGAATGTCTTTCTCCCTAACTTTCAACTGATGATAGCCCGAACGAAGGTCTATTTTTGAAAAACACCTAGCACCCTGAAGCTAGTCAAAAAGATCATCAATCCTCGGAAGAGGATATTTGTTTTTAATTGTGACCTTGTTCAACGGACGGTAATCTATGCACATACGAAGGGAACCGTCTTTCTTACGCACGAAAAGTATAGGTGCACCCCAAGGAGATACACTGGGGCGTATAAATCCCTTATCTAGGAGGTCTGCTAGCTGCTTTTTCAACTCCTTTAGTTCTGCGGGAGCCATTCTATATGGCGGAATAGACATGGGATGGGTATCTGGAAACACATCAATACCAAACTCTATCTCCCTATCAGGGGGTACCCCTGGGAGATCTTCGGGAAAGACTTCTGGAATTCATTCACCACAGGGATAGACTGAAGAGGAGGATTTTCAACTTTAGAGTCCTTGACTAGAATAAGGTGATACAAGCAACCCTTAGAAATGAGTTTTTGGGCTCTGAGATAAGATATAAAGTGCCCCTTGGGTGCTAAAGAATGTCCCTCCCATTCTATCATTGGTTCATTCGAGAAAGAAAAGGTAACTCTACGGGTCCTACAATCCAATATGGCGTAGCATGAATGGAGCCAATCCATCCCTAAGATAGCATCAAATGCAACCATGTCCAACTCTATAAGGTATGCCACCATATCCCGACTACCAACAGTCACCACACAACCCCTATATACCTTTCTAGCAACAACGGAATCCCCCACCGGGGTAGAAACAGAAAAGGGTTCAGAAATCACACTGGGCTCAAACCCGAAACCAACAGCCACATAAGGGGTCACATAGGATAAGGTGGATCCGGGATCAAGTAACACACTGACATCACGGGAAAAGATTTGTAACGTACCGGTAACAACATCTGGGGAAGCTTCCGCCTCCTGGCGATTGGTCAAGGCATATAACCGGTTGCGACTGTTCCCGGCAGCTGATGTGGCGCCCTTCTGAGATGGGGATGGCACTGTGGAATTTCCCTGAAACTTTGCACCACCAGCACTCCTCCTAGCAGATGGACAGTCCATCTGAAAATGGCCTGACTGACCACATGAATAACATACAAGTGTGCCCAACTGACATTTCCCCAGATGATTCTTACCACAATTTTCACATCGCGAGTAAGTGCGATGCTGCTGAGCCACACTACCCTGCGACTGAGTATCTGGTGCTCTCGATCTATGAGGAGTCTGAAAGCTCTGAGTCTGTCTATTTGCAGGGGTCTGGGCGTTGGGGCGCTGGCCGCTGACTGTGTATTATTCCAAAACCTCGTCTTCTTCGACCACATATTTCCCCAATTACCACTCTGCGGCTGACTCTGGTGCCGATCCGCAGATTTGACTCTCTTGGCCTGTCTGTCCTTCTCTCTAGATTCAGCGATCTTTTTCTTCTTCTCTTCCACCTGCTGAATGTGGACTGTCAGTCTAGCAAAGTCTAACTCCCTATTCAGCATTGCCCCCTGGCACTCAAGTATCAGGTTATCAGCAAGGCTGGATGCAAATTTTCTCATCCGGGCTCTCATATTGCTAGTCAATTCTGGTGCATAGCGGGCTAGTTGATTAAACTTCAAAGTGTACTCCTGTACACTCATACTACCCTGCTTCAGATTCATGAACTCTTCTTCTTTGGCCTCCCTCAACTCTAGAGGAAAGAATCTGTCAAGGAAAGCTTATACAAACTCACCCCAAACTGTGAGCTCAGCACTCTCACCTTTTGCATTTTCCCAGTCTGCATACCACTGATTTGCAACATCCTTAAGCTGATAAGTTGCCAATTCCACTCCTTCAATCTCATCTACATGCATTACCTTAAAGATCTTCTCCATCTCATCCACGAACTCTTGTGGATCTTCCTCCACCTTTGTACCAGTGAACTTAGGTGGATTCATCTTCATGAAATGCCCGACTCTAGTAGCCTCAGACGTAATGGATGCAGACCCAATATCTTCCGATCGTTGAGCTTGGTTAGCTACCATCTGTGTCAGCATATGGACATACCGCCTAAACTCTGCATTTGAGATATCTCTCTAAGTAGTTGGTGGACGGTTGACATTAGTCTGCAGAGCCCGAGGTGGACTGGTTGGAACTGGAGGGACTCCCGAAGTAGGGACAGGTTCTGGCGTGGAAGTTCTTTTACGGGTCCGCATCCCATGGGTGGGACGGACCACATCTGCCTGAGTACTCTGATCGATATTGTGACGGGGAGGCATAGTCATGTTTCACTGTAATACAAGAGATCATTGATTAGGGGACAGTTTAGACTCTGAAGCACGAACTAAATCACAAAGAAGGGAAACATTCCTAAACGCCTAGTAGCCTCCTGTTTATAATTGTGGCGCGCTACATACCCATAAACAAGACTCTACCCGACGCGATTTCGCAGACACCCTGGGACCATGAACCGTGCTTTGATACCAAGTTTGTCACGACCCGAGCCTAGGCCCTAGCCGTGATGAGCATCCCGAACCATGAAGGCCCGGAACACCTATTATCTATCTTGTTATCATGCACAACATTCATAATCATAATAAAATGCAGAATTGAAACTGAGTACGGAAAACATGGTCAAGTCCTGCAATATTTCTGAATAATACTATCTGACATCAGTCTGCGAAATCTCTACTAGGAACATAAACATTTGTCTGAAAAGAAGCTGGGACAAGGCCCCCAGTAAACCAAAAACATAATAAATAAGATAGTGTCTGACATAATTAGGCCTTCCGAATAATAGAAGGCTCACCACTGTGAGATCAAGTCTGCAAACCCGAGAATGTCTACTGAGTAGCTGGAACCCTAGACTGTGCCTCAGGACCTGGAAGGAGAGGGGGTCAGCACAAAAGTACTGGCACGCGAAGCAATCCAAAAGTAGTATAATGGAACATACATATATATATATATTAAGGGAAAGCAATTTTTCATCAAGACATCATGTATAAAACTGTTTCTGAAAAATACATAGGCACTTTCTGAAAACATGCAACCTGTCTGTTCATTTTAAATCATGATCTATGTTTTACTTCTGAGTTAGGAGGTATTCCCCTACAAGTCTGAATATTCCATGGGCAGTATGGAATCCGCCATTGACTCGGCGGGGAAGCCCCCAACCCAAGTGTGCCGCAAGGGTTGGAGTGTCTGAGTCTGATACGCCACAGGACATTTAAGTCAGCGCATAATAATATACCCGGGTCGGCAAACCACGGTTTTAGGCAAAGAGTTGTCTGAAACTCCCGCCTTCTTCAGGGAACCACCTAAGCTCTCTTTATGCCCTATTTTAGCCTTTTCTGAACATGTATCATTCTGAAATTTCTAAATCATGAGAGTCTGATAAAAATCTAATTTCTGAACTAGTCTGTGTCTATTATGGCATTTCTCGAAGTTGGTATCGTCATACCAAGACTTGCAAGTCCTATTTCTGAGCCATAATGTATTAAGCAAGAGCTTTCATTCAAAACATAGTTTAGACCACCAAAACATGTAATTTGCATTAAAGATGTCATGTTCCAAAACTCAAGTCAAATCCATGCAAAACTTTCATCAAACATATGGTGGTCATGTGCATTTTTGGCAAAACCATGCATTCTTTCATTACATGCATATTCAACATTCACAACCCTCTCTTTCGTGTTCAAAACATTGTATATTACATGAAACATGGAAAAAATTTACATTAAGAGAGAGGTTTCATGAAAATCATGCTCTAAATTCATATTTCAGGACAAACGCATATATATATACATATAATTTTCAAATCACTTTGGGGGAAAGCCAAAAGGCCAAAACAATATCATTAAAGATTCTGAAACATGAGTATGTACATGAATTCGAAAACCCAATTCTTAAAACATGATTTCTATGCCCATGAGATTTTAGGAAAACCCCGCGTACCTTATTCTCCATGAATTTTTGGTGTCTATCGAAGCCTACATCGAGAGGATTCCGAATCTGTAATTTGTTTCACGAAGAAGTTTCGGAATGATCGGTCCTTCAAGCTTATTTTCTCAAACCCTAGTTGCTCCTTCTCTTAAGTTCTTGAAGGATTAGATTTTTTTGGGATTTTATAGGAGGCTTCAATGTTGTTAATAGGCCCAAATCCATTTAGGAGTGGGTAAGGACGATTTAGGGTTTTGTAAGGACTAACTTGCACTTAAAGTAACTCAAAACGGAGTATTTTCATCACCTGAAACCATAACTATGCGCCGCCCTTTGCATCGCCTATATTTGCATAGGCACCGCCCTATGCATCGCCTATATGTGCATAGGCGACACATTCGACTTTGAAAGGCCATAACTTCTTCACCGGGTGTCCGTTTTAGGCGAATTTGGTATCGTTGGAAAGCTTATTCAATTATCTACAATTTGGTATATAGTAGGCCATCCATTTCATCATATACAATGAGTTATGGTCAATAGAATTTGACACAAATTACAACGTCCACTTAAACTTAATCGATCGAAATAGTTTTAACTCGTCCTTGAGTTGAAGGACTTCTATGGTCTAAATTCATGCTCAAATGGATTCACATACTACAAACTTGATTAACATGCCAAATTGGCATAGGATTTAAGGCTCGGGGATTATCAACGCATCAGAGTCATATATTTTATTCTAGCCCGAAATGCGGGGCGTTACAAATGCATATAGCTAAGTTGGGGTCTAATCTCTGCCTCGACTAAAGGGGTGTCAATACCACGCCACTGGTAAGGACAGTTGTGGGTGACCCTTAGCTGGAAGGTATTCAAAAGGAGAATGGTGTGAACCCTAAATTGATAGGTTAAGCTACATCATCAACCCTAATATAACAGGCTAAGATATCTCAACCTACGCTGGCTACGTAGTTTTGGAAAATAAGGATGACTGCTAAGAATCACACCCTAAACTGGTAGGTGAGCTCCCATCCTTGGGTTCACTCGGTGCTAACTTCTACTCCCATCTGAAGAGACTAATTATTATATAAATGGTTGTACATGGACAGATTAACTAACTTCCATTGAGAGACAGAGTAGTTCTATTATCTGAGAGTTAACTGAGATCATGAGATTTTTGAGGTTTCCTGAGTAACATAACTGACTGAGTTCTATAGATTATCGCTTGACTGAGATTATCGTGACAACATGACATATCTCTAGGCACAAAGCTATGTTTTTCGGGTACGAATACCCCCAGGACTCGATAGAAGGAAACTGACACACATGACATGACTTGATCACAAGATTTGAGTCCACAATTCATAATATCATAAGTAGGGGATATCATATTTCATATAGTTATTCAACATCTTAAACATTGTATGGAATGCATGGATATATTTCGTGTACATATTGTATATATCCATTATCTTACATGCTTTATACCACCACAATAGCAACACATGAAAAGCATGGAATTCTTATTGAAGTATATAGCTAACATGGACTTGTCATTTAGACATCATAGAACCATACAAACATGAATTTCTAGCATCCTAAGAATTTTATCAAACACCTTGCATGTATTCTTTAAGGCATAGGAGGGTTTCATACTTGCACCATATTAAACCACCTAAAGCTCATGGTTTTCAATTTACAAACTTATATATTCCATGAAAACATCTTTACACATCACATTGAAACTTAAACAACAAGCGTCAACATGTACATACTCATATCACCACAAAAAGTTTACAAAATAATATTTAAAACATGGTTCTTGAGCTCTATGAACGGATTGGATCCATAGATGAACACTACGCATACCTTAGAAAGGAAACCTTGATGATTTGCTGGAGAGTTCTTGGATTGGGAAACTTAATTCTCGATTATCTTGGAAAAAGGATTGAATCTTGCTTTTGAGAGATAAGTTTGATGAAAACCCTAATCTTGTGGTTGAGAGCATAAGAGAGGGTTTTTGAGATGCTTAACTAAAGAAAAATAGGAAAAATTACGCCTCTTTAGGATTATAATTCATGAAAGGTGAAGGAAATGACCAAAATACCCTTATAAAATAAATTCCCAGTTGCTGAAATATCATAGCTGACGACCTTCGTGATAGGGCGTCACAAATGTGATAAGCTATTACGAATGTTATCACTTAGGAGCTGGTTTCTACCTAAGGTTGACGAACTTCGTGATAGGGTGTCACAAATGTGATAAGCTATCACTAATTTCGTCACTTAGGAGCAGGTTTCTTCCTAAGGCTGACGACCTTCGTGATAGGGCATCACAAATGTGATAAGCTTTCATGAATGTCGTCACTTAGGATCTGGTTTCTGCCTAAGGCTGACGACTTTCGTGATAGTGCGTCACAAATGTGATAAGCTATCACGAATGTCGTCACACTATTTCCAGCCTGACATGCTGGAGTAAAATAGGAATAAATCTTTTCTCTGATATCGGATTTAGGGGAAATTAGTATTGTTGGAAAGATAATTCAATTATCTATCTGTTGATAGGTCATTAGCTCAAATATTACAAATGTAATGAGAGATATGATCGTTTGAAGTTAACTATACCAATATCCTTCTCAAGAATTCAATCGGTAAGGAATATTTTGATTCGACTGATAGATGGGAGTTATTTTAATCCTTATTATACATCTTACTCATAAAACTATAAAAGAACCATGATGTACTATGCATGAGCTTGGTACATGGCTCTAATATTTGTTTGGATTTTTTTGGGGTATTACACCCATGCAACTTCACAATCTCATGAAGATACAACTTCGTGTAGTCCTCAGCCAAAAAGTTAGTCCTTACTAGCAAGAAGTGAGCCTACTTTGTCATCCTATCCATGATGACCCAAACCAAATCAAATTGGTTCTGAGACCGAGGAAGATTGGTAATGAAATCTATGTTGATCACTTTCCATTTCCATTTAGGAAATTCAATTTCCTGATACAAGTCTCCAAGCCTCATGTGCTCAACTTTCACATGTAAAAACACCAAATATTTGGCCACAAAATCATTCACATCCTCATTCATACCATTCCACCAATACATCTCTTTGAGATCATGATACATTTTTATCAAACCTGGATGAATAACATAGTGCAATCCATGCACCTCAACCAATGCCCTTATCGCAAACCATCGACGTTAGGAATACATAACATCCCTTGGTACTGCAAGGTACCATCTCCACTGATCTCAAATACCATTACCTTTTTCAAACCTATATCAATATTGATATTCATCAAGATAGGATCTAGAATTTGCTTCTCCTTAATCTCTTCACCAAGAGATGATCGAACTACTTCCTGTACCAACACACCACCATTCTCAGAGTCTGAAAGGCAAACACTAAGATTAGACAAAAACTGAATATCCTTCACTAATTCCTGCCTCTCCTTATCCACATGAGCTAAACTCCCCATTGACAACCTGCTAAGAGCATCAGCGATAATTATAGACTTACCTGGTTAGTAGTGAAGATCCATATCATAGTCCTTATGAAGATCAAGCCACCTGCTTTTTCTGAGATCAAGCTCTTTCTGAATGAACATATAATGTAGACTCCTATGATCATAATAGATATCCACGTGCACTCCATACAAATAATGTCACCAGATTTTTAATGCAAACACAATGGATAATAGCTCCAAATGATGAGTAGGATAAGTCCTCTCATGTACCTTCAATTGCCTAGACGCATATGCAATTACCTAACCATGCTACATTAGAAAACAGTTAAGTCCCACATGAGACACAACAGAATAAACCAAAAACCGCTCATTGCCTTCAGGAAAAGTCTAAAATTGAATCAAAGTTAGCTTATCCTTCAGCTTCTCAAAACTACCCTCACAAGCATTTGACTAAGAGAAATTTACCTTCTTCTGAAACTTAGCCAATGGGGCAGCTATCATCAAAAAAACTTTCTACAAACCTCCTATAATACCCAGCCAACCCCAAGAAGATGAGAATGGTAGTTGGAGTCATAAGTATAGGCCACTTCATAACCACTTCAACCTTTTATGGATCCACCATGATCCCCTCATTAGAAATAATATGACCCCAAAAAGTAATAGAATTCAACCAAAATTCATATTTCAAGAATTTGGCATACAACTATTGCTCCTTCAGAGTCTGCAACACAAAATAGAGGTGATTAATATGATCAACCTTACTCTTATAGTACACCAAAATGTCATCTTTGAACAAAATGACAAAAAGATCTAGAAACTGATGGAATACCTAGTTCATCAAATCTATGAATGCAGCTGGGGCATTGGTCAAACCAAATGACATAACCAAGAACTCACCGTGCCCATACCTAGTATGAAAAGTTCTCTTCGGGACATCCACCGCCCTAACTAAAGATAATGATACCCAAACCGAAGATCTGTCTTTGAAAATAATTTAGCACCTTACAACTAATAAAACAAGTCACCAATCCTCGAAAAAGGATACTTGTTCTTAACCATTACCTTATTCAACTGCCTATAGTTAATACACATCCGAAGGGAACTGTCGTTCTTATGCATGATAATACCAGTGCACCCAAAAGGATATACAAGGATAGATGAAACCCTTATCCAAAAGATCCTTAAATTGCTCCTTGAGTTCCCTCAACTCTGCTGGAGCCACTCAATAAGAAGGAATAGATATTGGTTGAGTTTCCGGAACCAAATCAATCGTAAATTCAATCTCCCTATCGGGAGGGACACTAGGAAAAACATCTAAAAATACCTCCAGAAAATCATTCAACACCTAAATCAAATACAAAGAAGGACCTTTCGAGTTAGAATCTTTAACACGGACTAAATGATAAAGACACCTTTAGATAATAACCTCTGAGCTCTAAGATATGATATAAAACTTCCCGTAGGAGCTAGGAAACCATCCTCTCATTCAATAACTAGCTCACTAGGGAACCTAAAGACAACCGTATAAGTCTAACAATCTAAGGACATATAGCACGAGTGTAACCAATCCATTCCTAAAATGACATAAAAACTACCATATCGAGTTTAAACAAATCCACCAGTCTCCTTACTACCAATGGTTACCATACACCCCCATAGACTCTTTTAGCAACCATAGAGTCACCAACTAGATAGAAACATAAAAAGAATTTGAAATTACCTTGGGATTAAAACCAAAATACACATCCACAAATGGGGTCACATAAGAGAGAGTGGACCCTGGATTAAGAAAACATACATGTCATGAGAAAAGAGTTTTAATGTACCAGTCAAGACATCAGGCGATGCCTCGGACTCTTATCGAGTAGAGAGTTTCTAAGCATATGGCCTTACTAATCATATTTGAAACCCCTGTCCCTCCTCTCATCACAGAAACTCTAATAAAATCAACCACAGAACCTATAATGATGATATGTTGAGGTTGACTGGGCCTCACTAGCATGAGATTGGGCACTCTATGCCCTAAAGTTATCGCCACCCTATTGATGCCGATCACCCAACTGCTTTAAATTAGCAGTACTAGCTATGGAGAAAGAACTAGAACTCCCCCACTTTTCCTTTAACTACATAACAATATCCCGACCACATTATTGTTGACCACCTTACTTAGAAAACTTAAACTTCTTACCCTGCATTTCCCCTATCTCCACCTTCTTTCTCTTTTCCTCCTCCACCGGTCGCATATGAACAATCAACTTAGAATATCCATGTTCTTGACTAGAAATGCAGTCTTGATATTAAGGAACACATCTTAGGATAGTCCTAAAGAAAAATTTCTTATTTTGGCCCTCATATAAGACCCCAATTCCAGAGCATACCTAGATAATTGGTGTAACTTCAAGGCATACTCCTTGACCGATATCTTCCCTTATTTCAGATTAACAAATTCCTCAACCCTCACTTTCCTTAACTACTGAGGAAAGAAGAAGTCAAGAAAAGCATTGGGGAAAGTCTCCTACTAAGATGAATCCTCAATATCACCCTTTGCCTAATCCCATTACTCATACCATTAGTATGCCACATCCTTTAGCTAATAGGTAGAAAATTCACCCTTTCCACATTCGTGTCCTACATCACCCTAAGGATTTTCTCCATCTCATCTAAAAAAACCCTGAGGATCTTTCTCCACCATAACACCAACAAAAGCTGGAGAATACAACATCATGAACTGGCCAACGCTTATGGCCTCAGAAGATAGAGTACTAGATGCACCACACTCATCCTGAAAAGCTACTAACTGATCTATCATATGAATCAACTTACGAAATTCAGCATTTATCAAGTTAGCCTGAGGATCCTAAAGAGGACTAGAAGGAACCGGTAGAACTCTAGAAAACTTAAGGACCGAACCCCTAGACCGAGTATAGATCCCATAAGAAAAGTGTGTCCCATCAACATTGTCCCTAATTAGGATAAAAGAGTTTTGTGAACTTCATATCATTGAGGCATGATTAGAAAACCAAACAAATGGAATTAGAGGAGATTCCAGGACTTAGACCCCAAGCTTGAAAATAGAACACAAAGAAGAGAAACACTCCTAAATTCCTTGTAGCCTCTCTCTTACACACCCTTAAAAGAGACACTACTCAACACGACTTTATGGACTGCTAATTGACCATGAACCTAAAGTTCTGATACCATCATGATACAACCCAAACCAAGGCATTGTCGTGAAAGGCATCCCAAGTCTAACTAGGATCGGAGACCGCCCCTGTTACCCAACCCAACCCCTGAACTCATACCCTGAGTTGAATAAATTTCGAACGTATAACAAGATAACATTTTGTATAACATAATACTTTGGGATAGGTAAATAATCGTAACCAACCCAAGCTAGTCCAACCATCCGATGCCCAACAAATAACGATACCAATACCAATACAATAACTAAATATCAGTCCATAAAAAAAGAGGATGGAATAAGTATAAATACAGTCAGATGGTATTAGCCCCAAAACCAATGCCAAAACTAAGGCTGACACCACTACCGAAACCATCCATACCAAACCATAGTAGTACCATAAAGCATATAACCGAAATTAAAACAATACTAGGTTGGGACATGCTCCCAACCATAGCCAAAACCATTATATATTAAATAACCAAAGTATGTTAAAATATCCATAATATGAAATGAAGCCTTCTAGAATATGAAAGTTTACCACTTCAATCCAATTAAGCTGATCCCGAATCCAATCACTAAGCAGGAGGAGTAAAATGGCAGGTTCCTTCATTGTATGGGGATAGAGCCGCCTGAAGATAGGCTAGCGGGTGAACACTAGAAAGTACTTAGGATAAGGATAATATAATTCTAACCTTTAAAACCAAGTAAACCAACCATATGCTTTCACAACCATATATATATATATAACCATGTTGGGAAAGAGAAGCGAGTTTAGAATGCCTTTAAAACCATTATCTTGTGTATATGTAGTTTAACCATCCAAAAACCACCCACAGGCTATATTCGTCTAGTGTAACCACCTGAATAGGCATCGATGTGTGTAGCCACCCGAACTGAAGATGCCATAGGAGTAGGGGATTCTTGAGTACCCTTCGCTCTCTATGATACTTATGTAAAAGTTTACTTAGTGGATTACTATGTACCTCATAAGTATCATAAGTGGTTGTCATGACTAATCCTTATGTCGGCAAATATGAGCTTCTAGTGTCCTCTATTAGACTCACACCTTCAAGGTTAGCTATCACACCTCACCATTATTGCCCAATTAAACTATTACCACACAACCAAACCACCTTACCATTTATCATTAGCTAAGGCTATGAGTAGTGGTATCATCATACCGAATATAGCTTGTATGCAATCACTTAGCAAAACTTTTATAGAGGAAGGGATTCCCATTAGCCCATAGATTACATTATTAAGTAGACTTAGGGGAGTGCCATGTACCCCATAAGTGTTTCATTATTAAGTTTGCTTGAGGGACTCCTTTCTACCCCACAAGGCTTTCAATTAAACCAACCTTAACCACCAAGTCCTTACCATTTAACCATTCCAAACCATTTATACCATTCACGGTTCCATTACCAAGTTATACCATGCATAGTTCAATGAAAGTACAACAATACAACCAAAAACATTCTCATAGGTATTTTATAAAATATATTGGGGGCATAGTATTTCTTAGGTCAAACATAGTATCAATTAACAATTCCCATGCAACTATATGTTCAAACCACCATAATAATATGAAAACCATAAGTAAAACACATAGGAAAACCATAACCAACCATTGTAACTAAAATCCCCAACATATATTTGAAAACCCAAAGCCAAACAATATTTATTCCATGAAAACAATTCATAATACATGCCTTTTTTTGAACTAACAGTGAAGGAGGTTTAACTTGCCATAGATTACGAAGATGATGGAGAGAAATCACCCATGTAAGCCCCAAATTGATCCTATTAATGAAACCCTAGACATTCATGACCCAAGAGTCTTTAGAGAATTTGAAAGAGTTTATACATATTTTATGATTAGAATATTAGGGTAAATGATGTCCTACGTGTGATGTAATTCGTGGGATACTTAAGAGGTTAATATAGGACATATCCAAATTACCCCCAACTTAAACAACATAAAATACCCACAGGAGGGTATGACTCCACCATACCACCCATACCCTACCATACAAGTGGTGCCCACCACTTGTACCCTAGGGAGACCTTGGACCACCAACACTGACAAACATACGACTATCAAGCCCCAATCTTACCCAAGCGTACAACTAGTACCCTTACCCATATGTTAGGCAAAGTCAAGAGGGGGTTATACTGTTCAACATACGAGTTGGACTATACCACTTGTACCCTATCTTATTACTCATGGTAAGCCTCTTGTACTCAGATCTAAGTTAAGTGACTAAGCTTTAGATTAAGTGAACAAAAACACAACCTTATGACCCGTTACCCACCGTACAACTCGTACCTAACCAAGTTGTATCCATTATAGAAACTCAACCACCCAACACCACCCAACACTAGCCAATATACGACTGGGTCACCTGACCCGTACCCTCACCAAATGACTCGTATGGTGAGTTGTATGATGTTCAGAAAGTAGAAAACCCAAGAAATTTCTAAGTAGTAAAACCTAGGGTGTTTCATATATGGAAATACTATAGCTACATATAGTTGGATATAAATACACATATATATATACATGAACAAGGTCAACTTGAAGTACATCCTAAATCATCAGACTAGAATTATAAGACCTCATAGTCATAAAAGGAAATATTCTTAGTATACTCTATGTTTCTAACTTATATGTCTAAGCATGAGGTAATCATGCATAATATTGTAATTGACAGATATAAGAGCCAAAATTGTACCTTAAGTCTCAATGTTGATTTATTATCAAAGATTCTATAAATTAGTTATAATATTGATTTTAAAAATAAAAATAGCAATAGCAGTGACAATGCGAGTAATCAGCTGGCCCGAATAACCAATACTTAACTAATCTTTTCACAAACCCTCTGTTGTAATTACCCTCTAGGTCATTTTTTCATATTTTTCTTACTCTTGCTATTATGGATTTCCCATAGTTATCCAAGTAATTTATGACTTGCAGGGACTGACAATTTGGTTACCGAGTAGTTTTTTTATTTTTTGAACCAACTCCTTATATTAAAGTCTTCGCTAGTTCCATATAAACACCGGGTGTAAGCTTCTGTAAAACTATCTCAGATGTAAATTTTAAATTAACCAACAACCCCAAAATATCAATTTTAGGCTAGCTTTACCATTGGTTTGGGTCCCGATTCACCTGAGATCATGTTGACCAATTAGTCAGAAAATTTGAAAATTAGAAATATCAGTGTGGGACCCATATTTGGTAAAAGTGACCTTAAATGGAAAATCCTACTTTGTCATCACGTCTGGACATTAAATTTATTATGCTTACATAGTTTATTTGAATAAATTGGATTGCGAATGAATCCTGAGGCATCATCAAAAACTTAGAAACTCTTCTAATGTTCAGTTAATATTTGTTATCGAAGAGGGTAGTGTAATCACCCTAGAGGTTATGGTGATCACCACATATTCTTATACAACCAAGTAGTGTGATTTCAAAATTGGTTATGTGATTTCCATACCTGTATACCTGGTATGGGTATAAAATTACCCCTTAGACTGCGTGTAACGCCCCGAATCTAATACCCAAAACACTACACAGTGCACATGACCCTGAAGGACCACAATCTAACCCATGACTGATATCTGTAACTGAGCACTTAATAATATACTGTAAATATGTGGAATATAAGCTGTAAGGCCTTAAGGTTCAAAAATGAACCAATACTGAATATAAAACAATGTTTTTAAAGTGGTATAACAATACCCAAAACTAAAATAAACTATTTGAAACATATTGTAGTCTGAAATACTCTAAAACTAACTGGAAAATATGGAGTTGATGGGATATGTCCCAAACTAACTCTGAAATACTAAAATACTAAAGTAATAAAATAATCATGCTATCCTCGAATGATGAGGACTCACTGCTAGTCTGGCTATTGAACGTCTAATCTACTAAGGATGCTCGGGAGCTCATGCTTCTAAACCTATGGTATAAAATACCACAGGGCAAATGCATTAGTACGATTAAATGTACTGGTATGCAAGTGAGGTAAGATGAATATAAGGGTTCATATACATGAACAATAATAACTGACTGATGACATGAACATGAACGCATGAGAAATACATACATGAATACGTAAATTGGAACTGAGGTTATGACAATAATGAATACGGATGTACTGACATCTGAGCTTACTAATACTGGGATACTGAATAACTAAGTCTATTGATGATATAAATTATGGAGTTTACAGGTAACTGATATCTGAGGTTACTGGCATTATATTATTGATAACTGATAACTGAGTATACTGATACTAAAAAATTATTTGAGTTCCTTACTGGATTGGGTGACTGTATCTAACAGTCTTGATTCTTATGGAACTAGCTGAGTTCCATACTGAGCTGAGCAACTGTATCTGATAGTCCTGATATCTGTAGAACTGAACTGAGTTCTATTACTGAGACTAAATTTGAAACTCAGACTATGGAAGGTAATCATCTAACTAACATGCCCCAAATCTGAACTGTTGGGGTCAAACCTGTAACCTTAGATGGAAGGGTCTCAGTACCTTTCCATGGGTAAAGACAAGCTGTGAGTAAAACCTCTCTGATACGGAGCTCTTCCATCAACCCTTACTGTAAGGAAAACTCAAATGAGATAAATAGTCCCTAGACTCATTAGGGTACATCTCGACCTACGCTGACGACCTACGCGGCTACTTAGTTCTGTAACACAGGGATTGCTACTAAGGATCACACCCTCTACTAGCTAACAACTGAGACCTTATCCCTGGGTTCACTCGGTGCTGAATCCTACTCCCAACTGAATAGACACTTAACGAATTTTCCTAGTTCACATAGGCATGAGTGTGCTGTTACTAATGGTACAGTTTTTTGGAACTGAACTGAGTTCACTGATTTTTGTTGAATGATGGAATACTATTAAATTCTATCAACTGGTAGAATGCTATTGAGTTCTACTAGCTAACTGAGTTACTGAGGTATGAACTGAATACTATTGAGATCTGATAACTAACTGAGATTAAAGAGATTACTGAGATTATAGAGATCACTGAGATTACTGGACTGATACTGAATTTACTGAATTTTCCTGAGTCACATGACTAACTGAGTTCTACTGATCATTGCTTGACTTTTAGTATCGTGAAAACGGACACTAGCTCTAGGCACATAGCTAAATTGTGGGGTACAAGTACCCCCAGGACTCGATATCATAATAAATAAATCATGGCACAAGCTTAAAAGATCAACAGTGGCTACATTTTTATCATTCATTCATTTAGACATTTCAACAACCACTTGAGATGCATTACTTGTACATGAATGGAGAATACGTATTAGCAAGCTATAACATGGCATTATTTCATTCTCATAAATAATTTGTCAAACACTTGCATGATACAACTTGAACATAAAGAGCATGGAATGATTTCTTTCACTTATTAATCCACATGAGCAATTCATCAAACACTTGGTGAGCATAACATATGCACATAACCCTACACAACAAATAAGCATCATAATTCATATTCCCATTGACAAATTTCAAGGGTTTAATATGTTATCACATGATACTACTCATGTATCACTTTACTTCATATAGATATTGTAATTAAATAATGAACTATAGAACCTATTAACATAATAGTCATGAACACAATCAAACTAAATCATGAAATTCATCAAAAACATTATCTTGTGTTTTTGAAAAGGTTTCTTGGACTCCGAGGGTGGAAAAAACCCTTGTATGAACACTTGACATACCTTAGTTGGTGAATTCTTAAAGGTTGATGGTGGAATCCCTTGGAAATTGAGTTTTGAATTGATAACCCTAGGGTTTTGTTCTTGATGATTTTTTGAATAATGAATAGGAATAGCCAAAATAGGGCTAAATTTTGTGTTATGAGGGGTGAAGGGCGTGGGAAAAAGACTAAAATAACCCTGAAGACGCTCATTTTAAATGACTGAGAACTGGGCACCAATTCTATCAGCGATGCGGTGCTCATGTCATCAATGCGATAGTTGATGCATCGCGCTATCATCGCGTCGAGCCTTAGTACTTTGACCCTGTCAACCTGTAACAATATCAACCAATGCAATTGGCGATGCGGCAACCAAGATCGCATTGGTCCACTATTTTAGGATTTCGAACGTGGTCTAAACGAGTTCCAAAAAAATTAAAACTTGTTTGGAAACACCTCTTGACCTTCCTGGTCATGATTTAGTAAGAATACAGACCATTAAATGACATTAAATTCACGAAATGAGACTGCGAACTTTTGAAGGCTAAAATAAACTAAGTTTGTAAACTTAGCTAGAACCTTCTAAGTTTGGGACCCCCTTAACAAACATAAATGGACTGAATTAAGCTTAGGATTTTGTGGGGTCTTACAATCTCTTCCCCTTGGGAACATTCATCCTCGAATGAGACTGGCTGAGATGGGGAAAATAATAAGATGAAGTACATGCTGAACATGAACAACTGAAACATGAGTACATGACTGACATTACTGATTTGCTGAGATTTATTCTGAGCATGCATATCTGATGCATGATTTCATGACTAGCATGGCTGATAAGCTGAATATATTATATTGAACATGCATATCTAATGCATGAATACATGACTGATTTGACACATAAATGCATGACTGAATATGAAATGGTAATTGATACCAAGTTTATAATGGAAATCTTCGCATGAAACTGGATAAGTTCAAGAGAGACTATTTCCTTAAACTAAAAATGCTAATGAGCTTGAAATTAATTACTAGATATGCATGAGCGGAAACATGTGAATGTAACTGAGTCTAGAATGTGATACATGAGCTGGATATCGTGATCTGAACTGAATACCTTGAATACGTCGCTTACGGCTGAGGTCGGAGTTTGAGGGAAAACTCATGAGTACTCTTTACCCCAAATTGGATTCATTACAAAAAGATAGAGCGTCACGTTTATGTCATGAAGGTTCGAGGAATTATAGTGTATCTCCTCCTTGGGACACTATGTCCCTCAAAAAATACTGGGCTGACTTTGTTGAGATACTGAGAAAAATAGAGGCGATGCAAAAGGCACCTAGGAACTGAATCATGACTGATTATCTGGTATCTGAAACTGAGGCATGATACATGAACTGGGCTGAACATGTAACTACCTAGTTAGTCCATCTTAGAATGATCACATTCCTGAGACTCTGGATAGTGAAACTAGATAGAAAGATGGGAAACTACACCATCTGAACTTGTCTGTCTGGCTGCTAAACTAAATTAATGGTTGCTTAACTAACTCATACTGGAAATTGGTACTCAACTGAAGTGTTCCTATGGAACTCTTTCTGTAGAGTTCTAGTGACTGTAGGGAGAAAGAAAATCTCGGCCTGATCTGAGTAGGACATCAGAATAGGAGATTGCTACATGGTTGGATTCTTGTATTAGGAGACAAGGCCTATGAAACATCACTAAGATAAAGTGACTAAGCCTTATGCACTGCACTGACACTATTGAAAAGATTAACGTGGGTGTTGAGAATGAATGCTTAAATATACTAACTTATATGATTAACTGAATGACTGATAGATGACTACTGGGTCTGTAAGGATGAACTGTACTTTGCCTAAAAGGCTGGACTTAGACTATAGAGTATTATACATAAAAGGTAATGACTTATTGGGTAATGTGAGGTAACTTAGTATGAATGAGTGAAAATTGTATTACCTTAAGAATGCAAGACCAAGCATCCAACATGATTTAGAAACATTCTATAAACTGAGGTACTGAAATACTAATAACTGAGTAACTGATGGCCAAATGCTATGGTCGGCTAATCGTAAAAGTGAACTGAGTTTATGATCTGGCTGGACTAGGACTGCGACTGAGATTGTAGCTAAGATAGTAATTGATACTGTAACCATAACTAAGACTGTAACTGGGACTGAATACTGGTTCCAATAACTGAGGGTTAGACTGGTACTGATGTACTGAATCATGATGGCTAAATAATTAATAACTGAAGGCCATGGTTTTGTAGGACTATCTGAGTCTTTTACTGAATACTGATTACTGAATGACTCTGTAACTGATACCAAGTTTGTAACATCCCAAATCTTGTACCCGGAATGCTACATGGTTTTATGGAAAGTGTGAATATATAATGAGTTCATGGAATTGTGACGTGATGCATGCATAAGTATCGTGATGACTAAAGTACAAAACTTTGTACGGCGTTAGGAATGGGTCGGGAATCATCTTACCTTATTGATTTCCTACCCATACTGGTATTAGTACTAGAACCAGAAGTCCTGGCTTTCTGAGGTAACATAATCAGACAGTTCTTGTATACCTGTTGGGCTATGATAGACTAACCCATTTGGTGGAGACTGTAAAACGTCCTGTTAACATATGGCCTGACCTTAAAGTTGACTGGTATGTAAAGAGTTATAAAATAAAAAGAATCTCCTGAATCTAAAGAAGTGTAAACATTTAAATAAGGGATCAGTAACATACCAATGGCTGCATCAGGTGGACTTTCCTGATCCTATCGGAACTGAAGTGCATAGAGTGTAATGATTCAAAATTGCCTCCCGAGACATCACACGGTGCTTAAGGCTAGATGAAGCCCCAAGCCAACCCTTTAAGCCTGTTTTTACTAATAACACTCATTTCAAGATGAAATAATTCAAACACTAGCATAGTCATATCATATGAAAGAAAATACAGAAAAAATGCTCGATATAAATGACCAAGCAATACCAGAAAACCTCAACACAAAAATAATCTGATAACTAGTCTGACAAAGCCTCTACTAATCTATGAACTAGAGAGCCATTGGGACTGGTCCACAACTGACTCGAAATAAATTGAAAGTAATAACATAGTCTCTCAAATGCTGAAATGTCTGATGATTGGTTCTCGAACCATGAGGACTCACCACTGTAGGGATGTAGACAGAGGTACTCAGAAGTCACTGATGAGGCTAGGACTGAGCACCTAAACTTACATTATAAGACAATGTAGCACACAGACATATATGTGTATCAACACTTGGGAATGTACTGAGTATGTGGGGGTGCATGCATTTATATAAAACAATATCAACACTCTTTAATCAAATCATTCATGCAATAAGTAATGACTCACATGGATTGAATAAGTAGAAAATGTAAAGCTAATGAATCATGTAGAATGGAGCATGTAACACAAATCTCGTGAGTCATTATACTTTCAACTTTGAAATTTGTACTCTTCTCTTATTCTCATTACTCAAGGCTAAAGGAAACTTTAAACAATACTTTCAACACATACATGTCTCATGGAGAGTAAAACTTCTTCAATACTCAAGAACTCATAACTCTTTTAAACTCAAATACTTGGAATTTGAAATCATATAACTTGGAACATACTTGAAGGAATTTCATTCACGTTAGAAAAATTTCTCATTTCAAGCTTTAGGTAAAAATACTCCTATCAAGGGAGAGTATTTTAGTTTTAAAGAAAAATATCTTATCTCAATGGAAAATACTTTAGTTTAGGGAGTTTCTCTTAACCAACATAAACCATGTGAGCTACTTAGAGTCCAGCTTTTTTTCCTCCTAAGGAAGAGACCTCACGTTAGGGTGAGACATCATAATCTTGCCAGGGATTATAACGTAGGTCTAGTGATCACTAAACAAACTCGTCCTCTAGACCAATATCAACTCGGCCTTAGGCTCAATGATAAACATAAACTCAGCCTCAGGCCCAACCTATAGTGGTATGTAATTTTATAGTAAGAGACTGTAGTAACTTACCCACTCGGTGCTAAATACTACTCCCTTTACTTTATCTCGCTCATCTCATGAAAATCCACTTTAGAATGATCTCATGGTTCAATCAGAACCCAATAATCAAGTTTGTAATCTCATGTAGTAGAGTGGGTTTCAAAACTCAATGACCGTTAGGTCAAAAAATTTCTCAATAATCTCAGAATACTTAAATCATGAGTGCTTATAGCATAAGATTTCATAATATTGCAAATCTCAAGTAGGGCTCAATAACCCATAATTCATTATCAAGTTAAAACTCATCAAAAGCACAATAGATAGCATATAGATTCATAACTCATGTATAAATCTAGAAATTTCAGCAATTTATCTCAAAATCTCAACATACTCATATACTTTAATATCTCAAACATTTCAACTATTAACTTCTCAAGGAATAAAACCATGGGGTATAGACCCAGCTACAATTTCTAAAGAAAATATGTGAAAATCATGCCATTAGACTCTCAATTCATGGGAAACATCAAAATATTGCAATCAATAATATTGGGTTAAAACCCTAATTGATAATTCATATAAAATCTCATAGATTGTAGCAAATCATAGTTTAAATAAGCCTTTGGGCACAATGCTGAAAAGATTACCCTTGTTCAAAACCCCACATACCTTAAATTATGAAATTGGATGGACAAGCTAGCTCAAAACTCTTCTTCTTACTCTTGAGAGAGAGTTCTTTCAACCTTTGAACTTAGGGAACTCAAATCTCAACTCAATTTATAGAATCCATGGTGAGTTCTTAGATTTCTTAGAGAAAGGTTTTAGATTTGCTCTTGAGGGAGAAATCCTAGCATTTGGATGTTTTGGGAGATAATGAGGCTATCAAGTTCGTTTGAAATATATATCTGGTTGATAAAATAGTGGAAAAGATAGAAAATCCCTTTTAAAAATGAGCTAAAAATACTGAACACAGTCTGTGATGGTCAAAGCGATGGTCCATTCCTGGTCTGATGGTCCATTAGGTCGTCCGTCGCCCGATGACCAGAAGAGGGACATACTGCCTCGATGCAATGGTCGTATAGATGGTCCATCGCACACCTGATGGTCCGTCGGATCGTCTATAGCACATTGGCCAGGATGAGGCTCAACTGCCTGAGCTAGACGGTCCCAGCGATAGTCCATCAAATCCTTGACGTTCCCAACGACAGTTCATCCCATCCTTGAAGGTCCCACCAATCACTTGGGAAGTTAATTCTCAATCTCTTAGGGATGGAATTACACTTCACTTGATATGCTACAAGGCTCAGACTACGAGGAAACTTTGCGGGGTCTTACAATATCTCCCCCTTGGAAACATTCATCCTCGAATGTCGCTAGTTGGACTAGGAACATAGAAAAAATAGAGTACACATAGCTGAAGTAATTTGCTAAACGGCTCAAAATCTTTCTAAACTCTTGAATACCTTAGAAATTGCAAGAACACTTGCAAGAATAGATACATATCTGAACTTTAGATTAGAAGGGCTGAATTAAGGAAGAGTAATACCTTCAGATTGATCTGAATTCACAGAAAAGAGGTGGGGGTACTTGGATCACATGTCTACTTCTGCCTCCTAAGTAGCGCCCTCAACAGACTGGTTCTGCCATAAAACTTTGACTAAGGGAGCCTCTTTGTTCCTCATCCTACGGATCTGAAAATCTAGGATCTCAACAGAAATCTCATGGAATGAAAGACTGTTCTGAGTATCAGCACTCTCTGAGGGATCTGCTACAACAGAATCACCAATATGCTTTTTAAGCATAGAGACATGGAAAGCGGGATGAACAACTGACAACTCTGCGGGTAACTCAACCTCATAGGCTACTTTACCTACACGGCTCAAGACTCTATACGGGCCAACATAACGGGGACTAAGCTTTCCCTTTTTACCAAACCTCTTCACCCCTTTCATGGGTGAAATCTTCAAGTATACCAAATCACCCACCACAAACTCAAGATCTCTTCTCCTCACATCGACATAAGATTTTTGACAACCCTGCGCTATCTTTAACCTTTCTCTAATCAACTTAACTTTCTCCATAGCTTCAAACACTGCATCAGGCCTAATCACGGCAGCTTCACCCACTTCAAACCAACCTATGGGTGATCATATCTTCTATTATACAAGGCTTCAAAATGTGCCATCCCAATGCTAGCATGGTAACTATTGTTATAAGCGAACTCTATCAATAGCAAATGCTCATCCCAACTACCTTTGAAATCAATAGCACATGCCCTTAACATAACTTCTAGGGTCTGAATGGTCCTCTCAGCCTGACCATCTGTCTGCGGATAAAAAGCGGAACTCTAAAGAACTTGGGTACCTAGACCTAGCTAAAACGCACTCCAAAACTGAGAAGTAAATTGAGTACCCCTATTCGAAATGATGGACGAGGGAACTCCATGCATCCTGACTAACTCTATATGGTTTAAACGCGAATCACTTGGGAAGTTACTTCTCAATCTCTTAGGTCCAGAATTACACTTCACTTGACATGCTACAAGGCTTAAACTATAAGGGAACTTTGCGGGGTCTTACAATATCTCCCCCTTGGAAACATTCATCCCCGAATATTGCTAGTTGGTCTAAGTACACAAAAAAAATAGAGTACGCATAGCTGAAGTAATTTGCTAAATGGCTCAAAATATCTCTAAACTCTTGAATACCTCAGAAATTGCAAGAACTCATGCAACAATAGATTCATAGATGAACTTTAGATTAGAAGGGCTGAATTAAGAAAGAATAATACCTTCAGATTGATCTGAACTAGCAAAAAAGAGGTGTGGATACTTGGCTTGCATGTCTACTTCTGCCTCCCAAGTAGCGCACTCAACTAACTTTGTTCTCCATAAAACTTTGACTAAGGGGAACCTCTTTGTTCCTCAGCCTACGAATCTGAAAATCTAGGATCTCAACAGGAATCTCATCGAATGAAAAACTATTCTGAATATCAACACTCTCTTAGGGATTTACTACAACAGAATCACCAATATGCTTTTTAATCATGGAGACATGAAAAATAGGATGAACAGCTGACAACTCTGCGAGAAACTCAACCTCATAGGCTAATTTACCAACACATCTCAAGACTCTATGCGGGCCAACATAACGGGGACTAAGCTTCCCTTTTTACCAAAACTCATCACCCCTTTCATGGGTGAAATCTTCAAGTATACTAAATAACCCACCTCAAACTCAAGATCTCTTCTCCTCACGTCGGCATAAGACTTTTGACAACACTGCGCTGTCTTCAACCTTTCTCTAATCAACTTAACATTCTCCATAGCTTCAAACACTGCATTATGCCCAATCACGGTAGCTTCACCCACTTTAAACCAACCTATAGGTGATCTATTTCTTCTACCATACAAAGCCTCAAATAGTCCCATCCCATGGAAGCATGGTAACTATTGTTATAGGCGAACTCAATCAATGGCAAATGCTCATCCCAACTACCTTTAAAATTAAGAGCACACTCCCTTAACAAAACTTCTAGGGTCTGAATGGTCTACTTAGACTGACCATCTATCTGCGGATGAAAAGCGAAACTCAAAATAACTTGGGTATCAACACACAACCCAAACCAATTCTAGAGGTATAACAATACACCACAAAACCATCTGTACAATTAGGCAAAGTCAACACAAGGGCTGAAGTAAGTCGAGTCTTCAACTCCTGAAAACTCTTCTCACAGGAATCTGACCTTGAAACTTAACTTTTTTTGAGTTAACTTGGTAATGGGAGATGCAATAGAAGAGTAACCTTCAAAAAAATAGCGGTATTAGCCTGATAGACCCAAGAAACCTCTAATATTAGATGGGGAAATAGGTCTAGGCCAATTTCTTACATCTTTTATGTTTTGGGGGTCAACTCTAATACCTTTGGCTGAAATAATATTACCCAGAAAGGCTACAGACCTTAGCCAAAATTCACACTTACTGAATTTGGCGAACAACTGGTGATCTCTAAGATCTTGCAAAACAACTCTAAGGTGATTTGCATGGTCATTCTCATTACGAGAGTACCCAAGGATATCATCTATGAAAACAATGATAAACATATCGAGATATTGCTTGAACACTTGATTCATGAGTTCCATGAAGGCAGTTAGGGCATTGGTTAGCCTAAAAGACATGACTAGAAACTCAAAGTGACCATAACGGGTTTGGAAGGCTGTCTTTGGAATATCACATTTCCTCACTTTAAGTTGATGATAGCCGGATCTAAGGTCTATCTTGGAGAAATAACTTACACCTTGCAAATGATCAAACAGATCATCAATTATCGAAAGAGGATACTTATTTTTCACTGTGACTTTGTTAATCTGACGATAGTCAATGCACATACGCAAAGAACTCTCTTTCTTTCGCACGAATAAGATAGTTGTGCTCCAAGGAGAAATACTGGGCCTAATGAAACCTTTGTATAAAAGATCTATAAACTCTTTAAGCTCTACAGCTGCCATATGGTATAGTAGATTAGAAATAGGTCGAGATCGGGAAGAAGGTCAATCTCGAATGCTATCTCTTTATCGAGAGGTACCCCTAGGAGATCTTCTGGAAAAATATCTGGAAACTCATTAACAATATTAAATAACTGAATAGTTTGAGCCTTGGACTTAGTGTCTTTGACTCTAACTAGGTGATAGATGCAACCCTTGGATATTAGCTTTCTGTCTTTGAGATAGGAGATAAAATGACTCTTGGGAGATACTGAACTCCTGGACCACTCAAAAGTTGGTTCATCAGGAAACTGAAACTTGACTATATGGGTACGATAGTCTATAAATGCATAACAAGAATGAAGCCAATCCATACCCAGAATAAGGTCAAAATCCACTATGTCTAACTCTATCAAATCAGCAAGTATGACTCTATGAAGAAAAGTAATTGGACAATCTCTATAAACTTGTTTAGCAACAACAGGCTCCCCTACGGGTGTAGAAACTAGAAAGGGCTCAGAAATCTTTTCGAGACTCATTTTGAAATTCACAGCTACAAGTGGGGTCACATAAGAGAGACTTGACCCGGGGTCCACCAACATATAGACATCAAAGAAAAAGATACAGATCATACTGATAACAACATCGGGAGAGTCCTCTTACTCTTGATGGGATGGTAAGGCATAGAATCTATTCTAGCACTGACCGCCAGCGGTGCTAGATAAAGTGCCCTGAGTAAGGACGGGATGAGGTAGAAGAGCTGGTGCACTAGTAGCCTATGCCTGAGGTCGGGCATCTCTGTTCCCCTATCTAGCATAAGGACACTCTCTAAGTCTGTGGCCCTGCTTTCCACAACCAAAATAGCCTCTCAAATATAATAAACACTCATTGGGATAATCCCTACCACACTTAGCATAATGAGGATAATGGGGTTTGTTACCAACACTGTTCTGTGATCTAGACATAAAAGATCTACCCCCTTGCTCCTGCCTTCTTCTAGGCATGAGAGAACTAGCTGATAAAGGTGCTGGCATAGATGGATGCCTCTAAAACTGAGGGTGGTTCCCTCCATGGAACCTAAACTGGCTAAACTCATGCTGCTTAGATCTAGTCCTCTTGTTACCCCTTAGTCTATTTGTCTCTCTAATCTTATCTGCCTCTATCTGCTGGACTTGCATCATCAACCTAGCTAGATCCATATCCCTATGCAGCATCGCAGTCCTACACTCCTTCATTACCAACCCAGAAACACCGGTCATGAACTTGATCATACTAGCCCGTGTTTCAGAAATCAAATCAAGAGCATACTTGGCCAACTAGTTGAACTTCAAGTAGTACTCCTTAATAGTCATAGTGCCCTGCCTCAAGTTCCTAAACTACTCAATCTTTTCCTTCCTCATCTCAAGCGGAAAGAACTTGTCCAAGAATGTATCTTGGAACACTTGCCAAGTCATAGGAGCAACATTATTACCTCTACCTCCCTCCAAAATATAACCCAGTCATAAGCAATGTCCTTCAGCCTGTAGGATGCCAACTCAACACTTTCTTCCTTAGAAACATATATCACCTGTGTGATCTTTCTCATATCCTCAAGGTAAAACTGTGGGTCCTCATCTTACTTAGACCCATACAACTCTGATGGATTCATCCGTATAAAATCACAGATCCTAGCTGCAGCTACATTACCTCCCTACTGATTTATAACTATGGCCTATTATTGGCCCAAACATTGGCGGTGACTGCTTGGGATAATGCTTGAAAGGCTGCTCAAAACTCGGCATGAGACACTGTCTCATTCAAAGGATCAACAGGTGGGGGTTGCTCATCATCGTTCTTGTGGGTATTCTCTCTTTGAAAAGGCATTTTCTGAAATAGAGGAGCAAAAATTATTAGAGGAGAGAAACAACTATAGGCACGATAGAATCAGAAAAAAAACAACTTTTCCTAAAATATTTGGTAGCCTCTTGCTCATAGATGTGGCGTGCTACACACCGATGGTCAAGACTCTACACAACGCGGCTTATCAGAATCCCTAGGACTCCTTTAAAACCTTATGCTCTGATACAAAGTTTGTAACGACCCAAAATCGACTCCTGGGATGTCACACGGTGTTTAAGGCTACAAATAGCCCCAAGCTAACCCTTTCAGCCTGTTTCTACTAACATTACTCATTTCAAGATGAAATAATTCAAACACTAGCATGGTCATATCTATGAAAAGAATACGGAGAAAATGCTCGGTCCAAACGACCAAGCAATACCGGAAAACCTCAGCACAACCACAATCTGATAACTAGTCTGACAAAGCCTCTACTAATCCATGAACTAGAGAGCCATTAGGACAGGTCCCCAACTGACTCAAAATGATCTGAAAGTAATAACATAGTCTCTTAAATGCTGAAATGTCTGATGATAGGTCCTCGAACCATAAGGACTCACCACTGTGGGGCTGTATACAGAGGTACTTAGAAGTCACTAACGTGGCTAGGACTGAGCACCTGAACCTACATTATAAGACAATGTAACACATAGACGTATATGTGGATCAGCACTTGGGAATGTATTGAGTGTGTGGGGATGCATGCATTTAAATAAAACAACATCAAGACTCTTTAATCAGATCATTTATGCAATAAGTAATGACTCACATGGCTTGAATAAGTACAAAATGTAAAGCTCATGAATCATGTAGAATGGAACAAGTAACACAGATCTCGTTAGTCATTATACTTTCAGCTTTGAAATTTATACTCTTCTCTTATTGTCATTACACAAGGCTAAAGAAAACTTTAAGCAATACTTTCAACTCATGCATATATCTCATGAAGATTAAAACTTCTTCAATGCTCAAGAACTCATAACTCTTTTGAACTCAAATACTTGGAATTCAAAATCATATAACTTTGGAACATACTTGATGGAATTTCATTCACGTTAGGAAAATATCTTATTTCAAGCTTTAGGGAAAAATACTCATATCAAGGGAAAGTATTTTAGTTTTAAAGGAAAATATCTTATCTCAATTGAAAATACTTAAGTTTAGGGAGTTTCTCTTAACCGACATAAACCATGCGAGCTACATGGAGTCCAACGTTTTGTCCTCCTGAGGAATAGACCTCACGTTGGGGAGAGGCGTCATACTCTTGCCAGGGAGTATAACCTAGGTATAGTTATCACTAAAAAAACTCGTCCTCGAGCTCAATATCAACTCGGACTTAGGCCCAATGATAATCATAAACTCGGCCTCAGTCCCAACCTACAGTGGCACATAGTTTTGGGGTAAGAGATCATAGTAACTTACCCGCTCGGTGATAAATACTACTCCCTTTAGTTTAGCTCGTTTATCTCATGAAAGTATACTTTAGAATGATCTCATGATTCAATAAGAACCCAATAATCAAATTTGTAATCTCATGTTGTAGAGTGAATTTCAAAACTCAATGACCATTAGGTCAAAACATTTCTCAATAATCTCAAAATACTTTAATCATGGGTGCTTATATCATAAGAGCCCATAAAATTTCAAATCTCAAGTAGGGCTCCATAACCCATAATTCATACTCAAGTTAAAACTCATCAAAAGCATAATAGATAGCATATAGATTCCTAACTCATGTAGAAATCTAAAAATTTCAGTAATTTATCTCAAAATATCAACATACTCATATACTTTAATATCTTAAACATTTCAACTATTAACTTTCAAGGATTAAAATCATGGGGTATAGACCCAGCTGTAATTGCTCAAGAAAATATGTAAAAATCATGCCATAAGACTCTCAATCCATGGGAAACATCAAAATATTGCAATCAATAATAATGGGTGAAAACCCTAATCCAAATTCATGTAAAATCTCATAGACTTCAAAAAATCATAGTTTAAATAAGCCTTTGGGCACAAGGATGAAAGGATTACCCTTGTTCAAGGGGGCATACTTTCGATTATGAAATTGGATGGAAGAGCTTGCTATAAACACTTCTTCTTACACTTTAGAGAGAGTTCTTGAAACCTTTGAACTTGGGGAACTCAAATCACAACTCAATTTATTGAATCCATGGTGAGTTCTTGGATTTCTTAGAGAAGGGTTTTAGATTTTCTCTTGAGGGAGAAACCCTAGCCTTTGGATGTTTTGGGATATAATGAGGCTATCAAGTTCATTTAGAATATATATCTGGTTGATAAAAGAGTGGAAAAGACAGAAAAGCCCTTTTAAAAATGAGCTAAAAATAATAAATGGGATCATCGACGGTCAAAGCGATGGTCTGTCGCAAGTCTGAAGGTACGTTGGGTCATCCATTGCACGATAAGCAGAAAAGGGACATACTACCTTGATGTTATGATTATATAAATGGTCCTTCGAATACTCAACAGTCCATCGGATCGTCTATCGCACATTGTCCAGGATGAGGCCACACTGCCTGAGCGCGATGGTCCTAGTGACAGTCCATCGCATCCTTGAAGGTCCATCATTTTGGTCGTCGCACTTGGGCCAAAAAAAAGTTACTTCATTGGTTGAGATGGGACGAGTGATGTTTTGTCGTAGACTCAACGGACCGTCGGATCATCCGTCGCACCTGGGCAGTTCCGACAACTCTTAGTAAAATGGCCATAACTTCTCACCCCGATTCTAGATTTGGATGAAATTCATATCGTTGGAAAGATAATTCAATTCTCTACATGAAAAAAAGTCAAATTTAAGAAAATTCTATATAGTTTAAACACCAATCACTTGGGAAGTCACTTCTCAATCTTTTATGGCTAGAATTATACTTTACTTGACACGCTCTAAGGCTCAGACTACAAGGGAACTTTATGGGGTCTTACGTAGAGTCTATTTAGGAATTGTCCACTAATAGAACTAGAATTGTCTCCCTACTGATTTGGGCGATCAGATTGAGCTGAAGGACGATCGTGCTGATTTTGTGGACCGGATTTAGGACAGTCTCTGACCTTGTGAACTGACTCTCCACATCCAAAAAACACATTAGTTCCCTTTCTACACACACCCTTATGATACTTTCCAAACTCTTCGCAAAGCGGATGAGTGTGAATAATTGTTGCACTAACCTGGGTTTTAGAGCCTGGATCCCCATCCCTACGGTCATTTCTAAACTTTGGTACTGGTAAACTAGCTAAAGAGGGAACTAGAATTGAAAGCTTCTTAACACACTGAGAACGGTTCCACCCTGCGACCCTGGCTGAGAAAAACTATAACTACCTATTCTAGCTCTCTTATTCTCTCTTTCCCTCTTCTTAAGTTTCTCTACTTCAATGTATTGAGCATGGACCACAAGTCTAGATATGTCCATCTTCTTAGTCAACATCATAGTCCTTCACTCTTTAATTACTCTACCTGAAACCCCAGACAAAAAATTGCTCATTCTGGATCTACTATCTGCTACTACATGGGGAGCATACCTGGCTAACTGGGTGAACTTGAGGGAGTATTTTTTCACTTATTCTACCTTGTCTGAGATTGATAAACTCTAACATTTTGGCTTTCTTCTTATCTAGGGGAAAGAATATATCTAGGAAAGTCGTAGCAAACTCTTTCTATTCTATGGGAACTGCATCTGTACCCCTGTCTACCTTCCATTATTTAAACCATGTATGGGATACATCTTATAGCTCATTGGCAGCTAATTCAGCACTCTCACTGAAAGTCACTCCCATGATATCTGTGACTTTCTGAACCTGGTCAAGGAACTTCTGTGGATCCTCTTTGGACTTAGAATTAGAGAATAGGGGAGGATTCATTCGGGTGAAGTCTCGAATCCTGCCTACAGCTGAATTGGACACTGAGTAGGATGGAATAACAGCTGACCATTCATTCTGAGATGTGACTGAATTGACTAGAGTAGTGAATACAGTCCATAATTCTGTATGGGAAACATGATCGTCCAGGCGATCTGCCTGAACAGGCTGAGGTATTGACTGATTATCGATTCTCCATTTGCTATCCCCTTTGGGAGGCATATTCTATAAACGAAAGAAAGAGCGGATTAGATTGGGATTTATCTTTGAGCTCATGCTTACTGGCACGACATAAATACTAAAAGAGGGGAAACTTTTCCTAAAATATCCTATAGGCTCTTGTGCATAAGTGTGGTGTACAACACACCCATGTACAAGACTCTACTTAATATGGCTTTTTAGATTTCCTAGGACATTGTTGAACCTTAGGATCTGATACCAAGTTTATAAAACCCGGAATCTGGTACTCGAAATGCTACACGGTGCTCATAACACTGAAGGACCACAAGCTAACCCATGACTAATATCTATAACTGAGCACTAAATATTATACTATAAATATGTAGAATATAAGTTATAAGGCCATAAGGTTCAAAACTGAACTAATACTGAATATAAAACAATGTCTGGAATGGGGTATAACAATACCAAAAACTTAAATAATCTATCTGAAATATGTTGTAGTCTAAAAGCCTCTAAAACTAACTGAAAACTGTAGATTAATGGAATATATCTCCAACTAACTCTGAACTACTAAAATAATAAAGTAATAAAATAATTATGCTATCCTCGAATAATGAGAGCTCACTGCTAGTCTGGCTATTGAATGTCTGATCTACTAAGGATGCTCAGGAGCTCGTGCTTCTAAAACTATGGTGTAAAACACCATAGCGCATATAAGGCAATACAATTGAATATACTGGTATGCAAGTGAGGTAAGAAGAATACAAGGGTTCATATACATGAAGAATAATAACTGACTGATGACATGAACATGAATGCATAAGAAATATATGTATGAATACATAAACTGGAAATAGGGTTGTGACAATACTGAATATTGATGTACTGAAATCTGAGTTTACTAATACTAGGATACTAAATAACTGAGTCTATTGATAATATGAATTATGGATTTTATAGGTAACCAATATCTGAGGCTAATGGTACTATATTACTGATAACTGATAACTGATAACTGACTATACCGATATTGAAAAACTATCTGACTTCTTTACTGGACTGTATCTAACAACCCAGATTCTAATGGAACTAGCTGAGTTTTGTACTGAGCTGAGTGACTATAGCTGATAGTCCAGATATCTGTAGAACTGAACTGAGTTCTATTACTGAGACTGAATCTGAAACTCAGATTGTGGGAGGTAATCATCTAACTAACATACCCTGAATCTGAACTGGTAGGGTCCAACCTGTAAACCCAGTTGGAAGGTTGTCAGTACTATGCCACGGGTAAAGACAAGCTATGAGTAAACCCTACCTGATAGGGAACTCTTCCGACAACCCCTCCTATAAGGAAAACTCAAAGGAGATGAATAGTCCCTAGACTCGTAAGGGTACATCTCGACCTATTTTTTCTACGTAGTTCTGGAACACAGGGATTACAACTAAGTATCACACTCTCTACTGGCTAACAGGTGAGCCCTCATCCCTGGATTGACTCTGTGCTGAACCCTACTCCCAACTGAATAAACACTAAACTAATTTTCCAAGTTCAACTAGGCATGACTGAGCTGTTACTGATGGTATAGTTTTTTTGAACTGAACTGAGTTCACTGAGTTCCGTTGAAAGATGAAATACTACTAAATTCTATCAACTGACAAAATACTACTGAGTTCTACTAGATGACTGAGTTACTGAGGTTTGAACTGAATATTACTGAGATCTGATAACTGACTGAGATTACAGAGATTACTGAGATTACTGAGATCACTGAGATTACTGAGATCACTGAGATTACTGGACTGATACTGAATTTACTGAATTTTCCTGATTAACAAGACTGACTGAGTTCTACTAATTATGACTTTACTATGAGTATCATGAAAACTGACATTGTCTCTAGGCACACAACTAAATTGTCAGGTACAAGTACCCCAAGACTCGATAGCATAATAAGTAAATCATGGCACAAGCTTAAAAGCTCAACACTAGCTACATGTTTATTATTCATTCATTTAGACATTTCAATAACCACTTGAGATACATTAATTATACATAAATTGAGAATACGTATTAGCATACTATAACATGGTATTATTTCATTCTCATAAATAATTTGTCAAACACTTGCATAATACAACTTGCACATAACGAGCATGGCATGATTTCTTTCACTTATTACCTCACATGAGCAATTCATCAAACACTAGGTGAGCATAACATATGCACATAACCCTATAAAACAAATAGGCATCATAATTGACATTCCCATTAACAAATTTCAAGGGTTTAACATGGTTTCACGTGATACTACTCATATATCACTTTACTTCCCATAGATATTGTAATTAAATCATGAACTAGAGAACCTATTAACATAATAGTCATGAACACAATCAAACTAAATTATGAAATTCATCAAAAACATTATCTTGAGTTTTTGAAAAGGTTTCTTGAACTCCAAGGGTGGAATAAAACCTTGGATAAACACTTGACATACCTTAGTTGGTGAATTCTTGAAGGTTGATGGTGGAATACCTTGGAAATTGAGTCTTGAATTAATAGCCCTAGGGTTTTGTTCTTGAGAATTTTGTGAATAATGAATAGGATTAGCCAAAAGAGGGCTAAATTTCATGTTATAAGGGATGAAGGGGTGGGAAAAAGACTGAAATAACCCTGAGGATGCGGCTTTTAAATGACTGAGAACTGGGCACCGATTCTATTACTAACGTGGTGCATCATGGCATCGATGTGATATGTTACATGTCGTGCCATCATCATGTCGAGCCTCAGTACTTTGACCCTTGTAGCCTGCAACAATACCAACCAATGCGATTGGCGATGCGGCGCGCCAAGATTGCGTTGGTCCACCATTTTGGTATTTTGAACGTGGTCTAAACAAGTTTCAAAAAATTCAAAACTTCTCTGGGAACACCTATTGACCTTCTTGGTCATGAATTAGAAAAAATACGATCCTTTAAAGGACCTTAAAGTCACAAAATGAGACTGCAGACTTTCGAAGGCTAAAATAAACTAAGTTTGGAAACTTATCTACAACCTTCTAAGTATGGGACCCCCTTAACAAGCATAAATGGACAGAATTGAACTTAGAATTTTGTAGGGTCTTACACTGTATTTCGTCTATCTTTCACTCATTCTTTCGAGCCAAGAACCATAAATGAGTGTGATAACATAAAATTGAGTCTTTTGGGTGGCTTTGGAGCTTAATTAAAATTTATTTTTATGAATATAATAGAATTTAAGGTAATATTTTGTCCCTTTCTTGGTGAAATTCTTGTTTCTTGACCCAAAGCCCCTATTAGCTTGAGGCTTGATTTTATCCCTTAATTAGTTTGGTTTCACCTATTTCTTAAGGGTTATGATTCCTTGATCATGTATGAATGTTGTGTTGACCTCGTAATTATATTTTCATAAGTGGGACTCGCTTGAGGTTTTGGTGTTATTTTTGGATACATAGTGCAATATGGGTATCATTATTCTCATATTAATGAGTAGATTGCAATTTGATAGTGTGATAGCGTTTTGGGATTGTGAAATGTTCGACATTGAAATATTAATGTTAAGTTTTACTATGCATAGAATGACTAAGTATTAGTTATTAAAGTTGGGGGATTAGATGAGGGTTTGCAACTTATCCTTTTAGAATCCTATTGCCTTCTCCCTAGATTGAACTAATTTATAGAATGAATAAGATATTTTGCTAGGTTTGGGGATGTGGATTAAGCATTAAAAGTTTGGTTAGTATATTTAACCCTATTTAGGCTATTGTAGCGATCTTGAAACCTTAATTTAGGTGGAGTTAACTTAAATGCCCATTTTTCTAAGCGAAACACCCATCTTAGGATTGGTTATGGCTTACTTGACATCTAGAAGTTTAACAAGATACCTTAGCCTAGTTTTGGGTACAAATTGCCTAAATATGGAAATTGAAGATTAGAAGTGGGTTCCTCAAACCCACCTTAGGCTAAGACTTGTGTTATCCCTTACGGAGTTAGTTGCGGACGTTAGGCATAGTTGAGACTATTAAGACTTTAGAATAAGGTTACTTTGTGACTTAGTAATATATGATGTCTTTCACCAGATTTTGATTAAGACTTGTAGCTATGCTATGACATTTCAGACTTGACTTATGATGTGGTCCAATGGCATGCTTGATAATATAGACATAGATATAGTTATAATATATGGACTATAGATGTGAAATGCTTTATAGTTATTGATAGATTATTCCTCCTAGATATGTGATGCCTCCTATATGTGAGACATTTACTGATATTAATCCTCCTAGATACTAGATGCCTTTTATATGTGAGATGCTTATTGATATGTTTTGCCTCTTAGATGTGAGATAATTATAGATATTCCTTATGGATTATGGAGATGTTATGCCTCACAAATATGATATGGCTTATAAATATGATATGATTTGTAGATATGATTATTGATATGGGTTCCAGATATGAATTTGGGTTGAAGGCCATGATTATGATGTTATAATCAATCGGATACATTATTGGACCCAAGGCCTTGTTATGTTATGAGCTGACCATTTGAGAAGTGTTTATCCTTATAAGAAAATGGTTATAGTTTACTTATATATTAATGTTTATGGTTCCATTGTTTGAATACTGGTGATGGCATGCATTGATTTGGTACTTTATGATCATTACATTAAAAATTGACAGAATTCTAATTAGATTATAATCTTATTACTGGTGTCACTAATTAAGGGTTAAAGACCACTGTCTACCTTAGAATGGATTTCTTCATAATAATTTTCTATCTTAATGAATAACTTATATGTAAAAGAGATTAATAATGATGTTTAAAAGATGTGACCGAGACAGAATCTTATCTATGATTTGATACTAATAATTATTCTGGTTGTGGGAGATTTTGATCCTTTCTATACTTTTATAATGATTTCATCTTGAAGTTCACTTTGGGAAATAGACTTATATATTTACACTTTTTTAGCCATGGCTTGAGGTCATGCACCTATAATCTCCAGATATACTCTTCTCTGGTATGAGATGGAGAAATATATTGGATTTATGGTGTAACTTTTGGGTAGAAACTAATGTAAGATTTTAGTATTGATGTTATACATATATATGTGATGCTGATGATTATGATGATACTGATTATATACCCAGTAAGGTCGGAGAATCACATGATAACATTGATACCTGGCAAGGCCCGAGGATAATTATGATGATATACCTGCCAAGGTCGGAGGATGATTACATTGATGTGCCTATGTGTACATCTACCAATTCAAGTGCGGCTAGTCCTATGTATGTTAATTATATATATATATAAATACATACATATATATACATGGCAAGGTCAGAGGATGATTGTGATGATAGTGGCAATAATGATGATGGTTATAATAATGATGATATTTATGATGATGATGGTCATGACAGTGATGGTTAAGATGATGATATTAAGATACTTGGATTAGTTATGGTATTTTGGATTCTATTGCATGTGCATTTCCTATCACTAGTATATGCCTATATCTATCAACCCAAATAGTAGGGTTGCATAGGTATGGGTGATGACTATGACTTATGGTGTATTGTATGTTGACTGAACCTTCTGAGCCTAGGGTGGTGGGTGATCGTATTAGGTTCGATTAGGTATTTGGTTATCTGTACTAACCAGTTACTCGCATTGTTATTGACATTGTTATTATCATTGTTATGATCATTATTATGGTTGGTTTATCGCAGATTGGTCATTGATTTTGAATCAAGACTTGAGGTATGATTCTGAACTCTTTTATCTTAAGATTATACTATTATGCATGACTTTATATATAGATTAGAACCCTGAGTATTCTAGCACTAGATCCTTCTATGATTATGAGGTCTTAAAAAGCTAGTCTAATAATTTAGGTTGTATTTTGAGTAGACTTAGTTATATACTTATATATATATACATATATATATATATGCATACTTAGCTATATGTAGCTATAGTATAACTATATATCCCTTTTTTTCTTTATTATATACTCATTCCTTGGTCATGTATACTTATATGTATCTTCTTTTTGTTCTTACTTACATATTGGCCAGTGATATATGGTATAGTGTTAAGATTCCTAAGTAAAGCTGGAATAAGATAGTGCATTCTTATTACTTCCTTAGCCTTAATAAGTTAGTCTCTTGGACATGAATAGGACAATTTTCCTTATTATCTCATTGGTTGTCTTATATGATTTCTAGATAGTTGGGAGTAGTTTTTCATTCTTTTTATATGATATATATATTTGCTTTATATTTGGAGCTCAATTGGAAGCTTCCTACTGAGTACCACATGGTTAGTACTCATACTACACTTCTGCAGCCTGCAGATCATAGTACAAGTTATTATTATTGATGTGTACATCATGTTAAGAAACCATAGTTATGAGACATAGAGTGAGCACCTAACATTTAAAGTATTACTTATCTCTCTCTTATGTATCAGACTCGTCTTTATATTTTATTTTGAGATTAGTTATATTAGTGTATTTATTTGTAGCTCACTTTGGATTCTTGTTATGTAGAAACTCTTGTACTAATACCACCAGATTTTGGTATTATATTATGTATTTGATCTGTAATTATATCTTTACTACATTCTTTTCTTTATCTATTTGGGTAGTCCCTTACTAGTTATTTTGAACTATAGGTTTGGCTTGCCTACTGGTGGGTTATAGTAAGCACCATCATGACCTAGGAAATTGGGTCATGAAAAATTGGTATCAGAGCCTAGGCTTCACCAATGCATTAGTAAAAGACCTAAGTGTTTAGTAGAGTCATGTGGAATGGTTCAGAGACGTCCCAAACCTATCTTCTATAGGCTACAGGGACTTTCTTAGGAAACTTATTTCTTAACTCCTTTTCATATGTATGCATTACTATAAACCCTAAACACATTCTTTGACTCTATTATATCCCCAAATAGGCAATGCAAGATGGTTGATATATGTGAATGAGACTTTAACACGTGTTTTCAAAGCTTCAGTACAACATTGAACTAGAGAGTTAGAGATGGATATTGAAGATCTTCAACATCAGCCAAAGGATTTGATCCAACTTAAACTTTAGTAAAGCTCGTGACTACTTTTTCCCTTTGAGGTTTAACATTAGGAATCTAAGTCATGTTGTAGATCTCTTCTATAGATGACATTTGATTCATCTAGCAGTTCTCAAATTAAAGTTGAGTCTATTGGTTTTCATTAAGGTTCTTTGCTAATTTCTGAATATGAGATATGATTTTCTTGAGTGGGCCAGTCATTTTCTAATTTTATATCCATTAGAGCAGGATATGGTGTATGGATATATTAGAGGATTAGTATTGCTACTCTGTTTGGTGTCAGAGCACTTAATAGCAGTAGGGTCTTCCTTCTCTCAAGTTTTTAGTTATTCAAAAGCCTTAGAGAAATTATACATTGAGACTTATGTAGATGGTGACAAGAGGACATGCCCTTGGTATTGTTCCATTGATATTTCATTCGAAAGTGAGGATTCTTTCGGTAACAGTTCAAATTCGCTTGTAACCTTTTAGTTCTACAAAGATATTATCTTAGACTATGAGTGGTTCTCAAATTAGTCATGATAATTGTAGAGGGCAGAGTCCTCATTAGACCTTGCATAGTTTTTGGTATGAGTCTTTATTCCATGGAGGTTATTTAGGATAATAAGGGGCAATATCTAAAAGTATTCAAGGATCTTGTTTTGTCTATGTTGTGATGGGACACTAGATCTGAGAGTGCCCTAGATATGAGTTAGTTGATCAAACAGAACTAGCATGTATTCCCTACCAACCTAGAGTTTCTGAGATAGGCTATGATTGCAAGAAGGATGGTTATTGGTAGTAGAGAGTGCTCTCAGTGTCAGTGGGCTAGCCCTTTAGGCCCATTTTATGTCTCACCATGTTGGGCCTTATGAGTTTGCTATGACTATAGAGAGATCGACTACTGGTCTAGATAGTGTCCTCAATGTGGGATTACTAGTCATTTAGATTATTCAGATCAACCTCAAGATAATTGTGGCAGCTTCAGTTAGATATAGTGTGTTTAGTAACTCAATTAATGATTTAGTTGGTCGGTCTAACTTTGGACCCATTTAAATTTATTCTCCTTTATATCTGTCAGGCATGTGGTTGCGGCTTTCACCATGATTGGTGTGTTTTTATTCCACACATTTATCTTTTTCATTTTGTGTATTGGGGTCTTCATATCTATTGATGTATATATGTCTTGATGAGTTCATATATATTATTGTGTACCTTGTTATTGAATTCATGATTGTATGACTACCCCCATGGTTTATTTATTTTAATAGTAGAAGGGGTAGATCTGTATTGATATTTTCTCCCTATGGGTGTAGTATTTGGGTTCAAATCCTATTTATCTTGGCACATTTGCCTTATTGTGGCCCTTTGAGTGGTATTTTCTATTGATGTTCATTTTGGTACCGCCTATTTATTATGTTGATGTTGATATTGTTATTGCTATTATTGTCACAATTGTTGTATTGATGTTATTACTTGATATTATTCATCCTCGCTCTATTTTGGTATAGAATAGTGTTATCTAGTTAGAATTTTATTTCTTTATTAATCTCATTTGGTGGATTGAGTAGATATAGCCTAATTTGATGATTTCTTCCCTATAGCAAGGTGAGGTTGATTGTTTTCATCTTGGTTAGCTGTGATAGATTGATTTGGGAAGGTATTGAAGATAATTTAAACTTCTGTTGTTCTGTATGGTTCTATAGTTAGCCATTTAGTTATATTGCTCATTCTTGAGTTGAGATTCTTAGACTAGCCTCTTGGGCTGCAAAGGTTTTTGCTTTTGCTATCCCTTTCTTTATAGCTCATTTATGAGATTGAACAGTTTGGGGTCCGTTCTTTGCTTGTGGCTATTTCATTGCCCGATAGCGGTTGGACTTTTATATTGATATATCTTAGATTAATCTCTTAGATTTGTTGGTTTTTTCTCCTAGTGATGGTTTCATGTCTTAGATTTGTTGGTTACTATTATGTGATTCTTGTCTTCTGTAGAGTTAGAGAGATAGTGATAGGTGGCCTTTCTTGTGATGGTTACTTAAGTTGGCAAATTGGAAATTTTTCTCTTGAGTTGTTGGTTTTCTGGTAGTAGTCTTGACATTGTACTTATTTTTTAGATTCATATTTTTCTTCTTTGATGATGTGATTCATAGATGGATCAAGTGATGATTGTCCTACTTGTGTGGATTCAGAAAATCCATATTTTAGAGTTTGTTCAGCCTAATGAGGCTTGGTGGAATGTTTTTCTTTAATGATATGTTCCTATGGCTATTGTTTACTGAGATGGAATGTTGGATTCGTTAGTTTCTAGCTTACATTCCATTTCTTTTGAGTGCTAGAGATTTTTCCATTACTATTATGGTTTGTGGCCTTTATGAGTTCTTGAGTATACTTTGATAGTTCATACCCTCCAACGGATATAGAGTGGATTTCCTGTGTTTTCATCTGGTGATTCATCCTCTATTATTATTTTGTTCTTCAACTATGTTTTGATTTCAGCTCGACATGATTTGGTGCAAATATGTTTGATGCAGACAGTATGGTCGATATGATTACTCGACCTTGGTTTGGGTTTGTCGGCTCAATTTTAGACTTGACGCCTTGGAAGTTATGATAGATTTGGAGTACAAATGCCTACCCGTCTTTAGGTTTTGTTTAGGTAGTGGAGATTGAGCAGTTCAGTCTTGATGATAAGATTTCAGCTTGGAGTTGTAAATCTTGGGTGTAACCTTTGTTTTTTATTTGTCTCAGTTTGGGTTTCATTTATAGGTTGGTTGAGCCGACTCCATGGTTACCGATTTGGTCTTCTTGACTTCGATTGGATTGTTGTTGATAAATGATCAGATGATAGCCCATGAGCCTTATATTGGTTCTTTCAGCTTTGACCTCGAGTCATCAGTCTTCTTTGAGAATTTTGGATGATATACTCAATGAGGGTATTATAATTGAGTCTATTTCTACTTGGTTTATTCTCTGTTGATGGGACATCCTGGAGAGAATCATTCTGTAATAAGTAATTATTCCTTGATCTTCTGGATTTTAGTTTGATTGCCATCCGAACCAACTGTAGCATTGGCATAGATTGAATTCCTTTATTATCTCCATTTTTGTACACAGATAGCATCTTATGAGCTTATTTTATGTTTTCTGCGTGGACTTTCAGCTGACTAACTTCGTTCTTCGTGTTCCTCATGATGATATTGGTGGACAAGACTCAGGTGATTTTCTTCTCGGTTTAAAGTAGAGGGCAAGTGTGGAATGGTAAAAAAAGGGTATATTTGGATTCGGAGTTAGTTATGTGACTCATGCCTTGATTTGCTTTTGGGTTGGATGAGCCTTTTAATGATTTGTATAGGTATCAAGATGGTATTAGGGTGTTGTGGCTCTGATTTGCATGTATTAGCCTTCTTCGGTTTATATTGAGATTAGTTGGTAGTTGAAGTTGAGCTTTGGCTATTTGGAAGTGAAGTTAGAGAGTTGGTTGAAAAAGGATACCTGTTGAAAAATCCCTCAGAAGTGATCTCTCTTCGTGGAGGCTATGTAGAAATTCATTCCAGGAACATGTGGTCCTACTAGCTTATCCTTTCGACTTTTAGAGATTTTTCAATCTGTTGACTTTCTGGGATGAAAGTCTTTTTAGCAATCTATCCTATAATGCAGCACATACCCGAGGCATATGACACTTGTGATATACCTCTGCTACCGGTATATGCTACCAAAGCTCCTACTTTCGTAACATCTGCAGCTGCTAAAGTTCCATATGAGGTTGATGGGTATGCTGGATTAGGGAAGGATGTCCAATCGAATAAGGAAGGGTCGATAGTAGCTCAACTTAAGTGTCTAAAAAGGGAATTTAAGAATATGCAAGTCACCATAGGAACTAAAATCTTAGATTATGTTGATATGCATACATCCAGACATTGATATATCGGTCGGGTACAACTACCGAAGTTTGATGTATTTGATGAAAAGGTGACTCATATGCTAATCTAAGGTCCTATTGCGACAAGTTGGTTGGCGTAGGAAGAAATGAGAAGTTGAGAATGAAGTTGTTCATTTAAAGTTTTTCAGTAGAAGAATTGACTTGGTACACTTGGCAAGACCCTCATAAGTGGCGTTACTGGTGGGAAATGGCTGAAGACTTCATGAGCTACTTCAGGTTTAAAATTGAGATTACCCCAGACAGGTTTTCATTAGCTAACATGTAGAAGAAGCTATTAGAATTATTTCAAGAATATGCATGGGTTGAGATGTTGCATGAGTTGCAACAACTATAGGGGTATTAAGATGTTGAGTCACACTATAAATATTTGGGAGAGAGTGGTTGAGCGGAGATTGAGGAGGGTCGTGTCCATTTCATAAAATAGATTGGTTTTATGCCTGGTTGCTTGATGACAAAAGCAATTCACCAGGTGAGAAGATTAGTGGAGCAGTGTAGGGAAAGGAAGAGGGACTTGCACATGGTGTTCATCGACCTGGAGAAGGCGTACGACAAAGTCCCTAAGAAGGTTATTTAGAGATACTTGGAGGTGGGTAGAGTGCTGGTGGTGTATGTCAGAGCTATTAAGGACATGTATGATGGAGGGAAGACTCAAGTGAGGACGGCGGGAGGAAACTCAGGGCATTTTTCGATCGAGATAGGTTTGCATCAGGGATTGACTCTTAGCCCATTTCTTTTTGTATTGGTGATGGACGTGTTGACGCGGAGTATTCAAGGGGAGGTGCTTTGGTGTATGTTATTTGCAGACGATATAGTATTGATCGATGAGATGCGGGGAGGTGTGAATGATAAATTGGAGGTTTAGAGACAAACCCTTGAATCTAAGGGGTTCAAGTTGAGTAGGTCTAAGACAAAGTATTTAGAGTGCAAGTTTAGTGACTCGAGTCAGAAGGACGAAGTGGTGGTGAGGTTGGATTCCTAGGATGTTCGTAAGAGGGGTAGTTTTGAGTATCTGGGGTCTATGAATCAGGGGAATAAAGAGATTGACATGGATGTCTCTAAGCATACTGGAGAGGGTTGGATAATGTAGAGGCTCATCTCGGGAGTGTCGTGTGATAAGAAGGTGCCCCTTAAGCTTAAAGGCAAATTCTATAGAGTGGCAGTCCATCTGGCCATAATGTACGGAGCGGCGTGTTAGCTAGTCAAGAACTCCCATATTCAAAGATTGAAGGTGTCGGAGATGAGAATGTTGTGTTAGATATGTGTACTTACTAGAGGGGATAGATTTAGGAATGAGACTATCCGAGAGAAGGTGTGAGTAGCTTCAGTAGAGGAAAAGATGCGGGAAGGAAGGTTGAGATGGTTTGGACATATGTTCAGGAGGGGTACGGATGCCCCAGTTTGGAGGTGTGAGAGGGTTTCTGCGGATGGCTTCAGGATGAGTAGAGGTAGGCCAAAGAAATACTGGAGGGAGGTGATTTGACTTGACATAGAGAAAGTTCAGCTTACTAAGGACATGACCTAGATAGGAAGGTGTGGAGGTCGCGGATTAGGGTAGAAGGCTAGTGTGAGTGTTTGGGTTATAGCAAGGTTGTAAGAGAGCTCTTATGTAGCCATATTAGTTATCCTAGGTCTTCGTCCTTGAGTAGGAGCCTCTAGTCATGAGGTTTTGGGTGTGGTAGGTGTCCTTGGTCTGGGAGTGTAGGTTACTACTAGGTGGGTGTTCGGTTTCTTATGTCTTATTGTGAATTGTTAGTATTTCACTTATTTTCGTATTTCTCTAATATTTATTTTGTATTTTATGTTTATTATTTCTTATTTCGTATTTTGTTTATTCTATCCACCCAATTTCATGTTTCATTATGGCCTTGGTGTACTATTTTCTATCTTATGTCGAGGGTCTATCTGAAACAGCCTCTCTACTTCTGCGGAGGTAGTGGTACGGACTGCGTACATCTCACCCTCCCCAGTCCTCACTTTGTGGGAATACACTGGGTTTGTTGTTGTTGTTGTTGTTGTTGCATGGTGCTGGAGGACCGAGGTTGCTAGGATTAAGCCTCCACTGGATGAAAATAAGCTCTCGAGGTATTTTATCCAAGCTCAGGAGGTTGTTTATTTTGATAAGATGATGTCAATTATGGGGTAACAGTTTGCAGAATTGGTCAAAATGGTAGATTTCATAGAAGAAGGCATCAAGTCTGGAAAGATTCAGTCTATGGTAGCACTGCATGACACAAAAAAGGCCATACATGCGGGTTTCATTGGTGGTAATAATAAGAAGAAGAAAATGATGCTATTTTATCCTTATCCTTGATTTACATGATATCGTTCCAACCACTAACCATATCTAGATTCTATGTTCCCATACGACATAGGGGCCGGAGCATCTTCTTCCTTTCATGTGCAGTGAGTAGACGATCGAAGTAGTTTGTGCATTGACTCTGGAGTGGTGAGCTTCCTTTCTTCGGAAGACATTTATCTTTGGTCTCCTATCTTTAGACTTAGCCTATTTTAGCTTGGTATAGATATTGTCAGAAGCTTGTCACTATATGTATATTTCTAAACTCTAGTTTGTATAGAGGTATTGTGGACGACTGTGGACTTAGGGATATTGGTTAGTTGACGAATCTAATGAAATGAATTGATATATCTAAGTTATGATTTTCATTATGTTTTCTGTTATATTATTGAAGGGTCTTGATTCATCCAACCATGTGATGTATATTGATATTAGGTTGGGTTATTGGGGTGACCTCCGGTACATGTGAGCTTGAGGTGCCAATACGACATGGCTCGATTTCAGGGCGTGCCAAGATAGAAAATTCTGCATAGAAAATTGGTCGCAGAAATTATGATCACGGCCTATCAAGTTTAGTTAAATGTACGTAATTGTAATTATCCAAGGGTGGTCGCGGTAGCTACGATATCGGGAATGTTGGTACAATCGCTGCTTAGTAGGTTTAATGCCCGAGGGCAATTTTGTAAATTGATGTAGCTGATCCCAATTCCCTTATAAGGAACAAATCCTTTTTCCTCAAGGATTATTATTGAATTTTAGATATTGAAAATGGGATATTTGGTGAACCGTAGAATTTGGGGATAATTTAGTATTTAAATTCCAATTTGAATTTGGTGAAATTGAAGTGTAAAGTAAAGATTCGTCTAATTTTACATTGCCATGGATGCTATGAATGAACCTTTTGGTATATCTCTTCTCTTTAGGTTTATGAGTAATTGATTCTCTTTCCTTGGGATTATATTGAACTAAGGTGCAATTATATGTGGGTTGTGATGCATTTGTGTAGATTATAGTTTCTTAATGATTGGCTTCACAATTTTCTTGGTTTAATTAGTTGGGATTTGTTTGTGAAAATCCCAAATTCCCAAAATGGGTTTGTGGATGAAAACCCTAAGTTCTTGAAATCTTACATCTTCCTTGAAAGAGGGGTATGGGTGAACTTTAGGAACCCATATTATCCTTGAAAGAGGGATATGGGTGAAAAAGCAATAGTGGGAAAATATGGATGTAGTTTGCTATCTTTTCTCCATCTTAGAAATAAGAATGATTAGAGAGTTGGCTATGTCATAGGCATCTTTTTATAAATTGGGATGCCCAATTAAGGTATTAGGTAGTTTTAATTGACACACTCGTTAGGTACTCAAATGGGTCAATATTTGATATCCTTGAGGTTTTGTTGACAAACTAACCTCAAGGACCCTCAACCTAGCCTACCATATCGTTAAAGTCTAGAATTTGCATTGAATCATCATGCACCCATGCATAACCTTCCCTTAGGTAGACATAATCCTAAGGTCCTTCTTATATTGGATTTTTAATCGTATTTGTCATTGTTAGTTTGTTAACTTGAATAGACTCACGTTCCAAACACCCCCTCCCAATTTTACATTTTATTTTGTCTTTACTACGAGTATACATTTAGATGTCATTGACACCTACAGGTTCTTAAGATTAGACTCGTTCCTCGTGGATTTGACCTCGACATAAGTTGAGCTATTGATAATGACCATCGTCTACCAATTGAAATGGCATAGGTGAGAGTTATCAAAATAGCATCGTTATTGAGGAGTGAGACTTAGTTTTCACTTAGACGGTATTGATTATAGCTTTAGGTATACCCGTGGTGATTTTTATTTACTTTGTTGTTTTTGGTTCTTTGTAGGTGATTATTATTCCTTCTAAATGACCATGCATGAAGAAGGAATTAGTGACAATTAATCACAAGAACTTGTGGAAGCTATGAGTTATATTTGTAAAGAAGAGCATGCTAGTGCCATTCATATTCCCCCTACTAGGGGATACAGTGTATTTTATGTCCCAAGAGCCATGCTGTAATTGCTTCAAATGAAGGGTTTCTTTGGGGGAAAGCTTATGAGGACCCCAACTTACACTTAAAGAATTTTTTAGAGGTGTGTGCACTATTTAATAATGCTCACATAACCCAAGATTCCATCCATCTATGCATCTTCTCATTTTCTCTAATAGGTGAGGCGGTATTGTGTCTTCGCTCTCTCCCAGCCAGGTCTATTACTTCATGGGATGAAATCACCATTGCCTTTTTATATCGGTACTTTCGACCATCCAAGATACTACAATTGTGTGATGAAATCATAAAATTCTTTCAATTTTATGAGAGCTTTGATATGAAGCATGGAGGAGATTTAAGGAGAAGCTCTTGAAATACTCAAAACATGAGATGATTGGACACAAACAACAAAGCCATAGTGGACAATGCATTCAGTGGATCACTTGTTATATCATCGTATGGGGTTTCATCAAAAGTGTTAGATCAAGTGGCTATTTTGGCTAGAGGTTGGCATATGGTGGATGCCAAGCTGGTCGTGGGGGATCCCTCCTCGTACTTTGTGTGCCAGGATCAAAGATGTCAAGAGGAGGAAAACTATGCAAACATGATCAATGTAATGTCACACCTTGAAATTCTTACTAAACTTGTGTTAGGGACCTCCATTGAAAGAGCCAATGTCATAGATGCAAAAGATACCAAGGATTTTGAAGTGGCAGAAGAAAAGGTACTTGATAATGAGAAGCAATGGTTGCTGAATAATCCGGAGGGTTTCCATGTTGCCTCTCAAAGGCAATGTGGGAATCAAGGTCAAAACAATGGAATTCGAGGAGTACTCAATGTGAAAGAGAGGGATGCATTAATGAAGATATTTTGATTTAAATCTTGGTTGGAATTTAAGGGGCCGACAAGATAGTGAAATAAATGAAGAATGATTTCTCCAAGCTTCATCAAATAGTAGAATCTCACTCTTCCTCCATCCAACAACTAGAAGCAAAATTGAATCAAATATCGATACACCTCATGGAAAGACAAAATAAAGAAATACCGAGTGGTATGCCCAAAAATGCTATTGTCACTCAAAGTAGAAAAATTCTTGGCAAAGGCATTGAACTTGATGATGGTTCCATCGAAAGAAAAAAATGATGAGCAAACTAATGTGAAGATAAAGAGGTCGAATAATTAGGAGTCAAGGCCAAATGAGGTTACCCTTGAGAATTTAAAAATGAAAGAATGTCAACTTGTCTCAATGCCACCCATCACAATTCCTCCCCCTTTCCCACAACGGTTCTTGAAACTAAGGGAAAACACTTAGTTCAAAATATTCCTTGATAAAAATTAGCAAACTCTCCATCAATATTCCCTTAATAGAAGCATTTAAAGATATTCCAGGGTATACTAATTTAAGAAGGAGTTGGTCTCCAAGAAGCTGCTTGTGGATGATGAGACAATAGAAATAACACATCATTATAGTGACATTATGTCAAGTATGATAGCGAGAAAGAAAAAAGACCCTGGTGCATTCACAATTCCGTGTACCACTGGAATGTTCAAGTTTACAAAAGCCTTGTGTTACCTTAGGGAAAGTGTAAATTTAATGTCATATGCCATCTTTCATAAGATCAGATTAGGGAAACTGCAACCCACCACAATGAGATTGCTCATGGACGATTGATCCATCAAGAATCCTATGGGAATACTTCATGGTGTACCAGTTAATGTTTTCTGGTTTATCTTCCTTACCGACTTTATGATCCTTGATTGTGCTTTGGACCATGAAATTTTTATTATTCTCGGAAGGCCATTCTTTTCCACCAGGAAAGGACTAGTACATGTGGAATGCGGCAAGATGAATTTTAGCCTAAATAATAATGAGGTTTATTTCAATGTATGCAAATCCATGAAGTAACCAACGGATTTACAAGTAGTATCTTGATAGATACCATTGATGGTATGAATCAAGTCTATGCTAGTTTGATGGATGATCCATTGGTAGGGATTTTGTGAAATTATAAAAGAAAAGAAATTGAAGAGTTTGATGAAGTGGTTGCATCTTTAATAGGAATTGGATCTTATACCAAGAACCCGGTAAAGTTGGACCTTGATCTTAAAAATTGTGAGATCTTACATGTAAAACCATCCATTCTTGAGCCACCTAAAATTAAATCGAAGACGTTGCTGCCCCATATTAAATATATGTTCTTGGGCATTGAGACACTATGTTCCTATCATCGTTGCAAGTGATCTTGATCCCTACCAAGTGGAATATTTGAAGTTGGCGGTGAAAAGTTCATTCGAGCCATCAAATGGACAATTGTGGATACCATAAAAATAGCCCCTGACATTTGTTCCCAAAATATCAAGCTAGATCAAAATCATGTGAAAAGTGTGGAACATTAAAGGAGGCTAAATCAACCCATGCAATAAGTGGTCAAGAAGGAAATTATAAAGTGGCTTGTTGCGGGAGTCATTTATCCAATCTCCAATAAAACTTAGGTGAGCCCAATGCAATGTGTTCCAAAGATAGGTGTCATTACGGTAGCTAATAATGAAAAGAACAACCTAATTCCCTTCTGACTGGTCATGGGTTGGTGGGTATGTATGAACTATCAAAATTTGAACTCTTAGACCAAAAAGGACCACCTTCCCTATGCCCTTTATGGAACAAATGCTAGACCGGTTAGCCGGGCGGGGGTGGTATTTCTTCATAGATGGTTATTCAGGGTACAGTTAAATTTGTATTCCCCGAAAGATCAATAGAATACAACTTTCACTTGCCTTTATGGTGCAGTCATATTAATGAGGATGCCATTTAGTTTGTGTAATGCACCGGCAATTTTCAAATGTTGTATGCTATTAATCATTGTGGATATGGTTAAGGATTCAATGGAAGTCTTCTTGGGTGATTTCTTGGTGGTAGGGAACTCCTTTGAATTGTTTCTTGAGCATCTAATCTAGGTACTTGAGAGGTGTAAAAACCAACCTTGTCCTCAATTAGGAGAAATACCATTTCATGGTCAAGGAGGGTATTGTGTTGGTACACAATATCTAGGGGAAGGGAATACAAGTTGATAAATCTAAGGTAAAGGTAATAGCCAAGTTGCCACCCCCAATTCTGTAAAGGGTATTTGAAGTTTCCTTGTGTATTCCGAGTTCTACCGGCAATTTATCAAGGATTTCTCCAAAATAGCTCATCCAATGTGCAAGATCCTTGAAAATGATGCAAAATTTCATTTTGATGAGGCATGGTTGAAGTCCTTCAATTGTATCAAGGAGTTTCTTATTTCGGCTCCCATTATTGTGGCTACGAATTTCTCATCCCCATTATATGTGAGGTGTGATGCAAGTGTAATTGCATTAGGAGCCGTACTGGCAAATGCAAGGAAAAGATATTTTACCCTATCTATTATGCGAGCAGGACCTTGAATAATGCTCAATATAACTACATCATTACCAAGAAAGAATTGTTGGCGGTGGTATATGCTTTTGAGAAATTTTGCACCTACTTATTAGGAACGAAATTGGTGGTACACATGGATCATGCTTCTCTTAAATACCTCATGTGAAAAAAGGAATCCAAGCTGCATCTAATTAGAGGGATCTTTCTCTTGCAAGAATTTGATTTTGAGGTGAAGGATAGAAAGGGTTGCGAAAACCAAGTGGTCGACCATCTTTCTCATCTTGAGAGTAATCATGAAAAGCATGGGGAAATTGAGATTGACAACATTTTTCTTGATGAGTTAGTCATTTCAATCTTAGGAAAAATCACGCCATGGTATACCGACTATGTTAATTATGTGGCAAGTGGTATACTTCTCGAGGGGCTTAGTTATCATCAAATGAAGCAGTTCTTGTTAGATGTAAAAAAAATTGGATGAACCTTTCCTATTTAGGTAGTGCACGTATGGTGTGATTAGGCATTGTATCATGTAAGTTAAAATTAAAGATATCCTTGAAATATGTCACTCCTCACCTTACGACGGCCACTATGGATGAATCCGTACTGCCGCCAAAATTCTTCAATGTGGATATTATTGTCCCTCCATTCATAGAGATGCCATTGAGTAGGTAAAAGTGTGTCATCAATGTCAAATGCAAGTTGGGATCTCAAGAAGACATGAAATGCCCCTTAGGCCGAATCTTGAAGTAGAACTCTTTAATGTGTGGGGAATCAATTTTATGGGCCTATTTGTGAGCTCTTTTGGAAATAAATATATATTGTTGGCAGTTGATTATGTTTTTAAATGGGTGGAAGCTATGGCACTTCCGAATAATGATAGAAAGAGGGTCACTTTTTTTCGAAGAAATACATCTTTAAATGGTTCAAAAGGCCACATGCCATCATTAGTGTAGGAGGCTCACACTTTTGCAATAGGGTATTTGAGGCTCTTCTTGACAAATATGGTATGAAGAACAAGGTTTATACACCATATCACCCATAAAAAGGTGGACAAGTCAAAGTTTCTAATCAAAAAATCAAAGTCATACTCAAGAAAACTGTGAATGAAGGCCAAAAAATTTGGGAAAAGAAACTTGATGAGGAACTTTGTGAATATAGAACGGCCTAGAAATCCCAATTGGTATGTCTCTTACCAATTGGTATTTGGGAAGTCATGTCATTTTCCCATCAAGCTTGAGCAGAAGTCCTTGTTGGCTTTGAAGAGGTTAAACATGAATTGGGGAGAGGCTTCCGAGTCAAGGGTCACTAAACTTCACGAGTTAGAGGATTTCTGACTCAAATCCTATAAGAGTTCCGCATGGTATAAGGAGAAAATTAAGAAATGGCATGATGCTAAAGTACTAAGATGCGGATTTCATGTCGGCGAGAGGGTACTCTTTTTCAATTCTCATTTGAAACTTTTTTTGGGAAAGCTTCATTCCAAATAGTCGGGCCTTTTTGTGATTTCAAATGTATACCCTAGTGGTGCCATTAAATTGGAAGATCATTAAAAAATAGGTTTGTAGTACATACCCAAAGGGTAAAACCTACAATGTGGGAAGTCCCATGGTGGCCAAAGTGGTATTGGTGCATTTCAAAAACCCTACATAGTGATAAAGGAGAGCCATGTCGTGATGATAAATTAGGAGCTTGGTGGGAGGCAACCCATCCTTTACATACCTATTGTATTTTTTATGGTTTGTAGGTGTTTTGGAACAAACTAGCAGTCCATAAAAACAAGGGAGAATAGAGCTGGAAATGGTAGCTATGTGGGAAAATAGAGAAAAAATAAGGGAAATTAGCCTTAGATACCGCGATCGCGGTCTAAGAGTTACGATCTTGGTCACAGTACATCCATTCGCGATCGCGACATCCCTAGAAAAAGAGTGTTACTGCCTAAGGGAGTCCCTTTTAACCCCTGTGCTTCTTTTTTCTACTGCAGTGAGGACACTTCAAGTCTTTATCTTGGGGAATTAATTTGATATTTGGGAACTGTAATATAAAATTTCTCACCCCAATCATAGAGATTATTGGTCTTCTTGTGATTGACATTAGACGATCCTTTCCCTATGATAGATTGAATGACAACATTCTTAAGGGAAAATCATTGTGATTGGGTTTTGAGCCATTAATTTAGGGGAATTTTGGATTTGGGATCGTGTTTTTACCTATGGCGATGTCTGAGTAGCCATATTGTTTCTCCGTATGGGATCCAAAATGTAAGACATTGGCTTGGTTTGATTCCATAAATAACAAATTTTTCGTAGTGCAAATGCAAAGAAATCACCCCTCCTCCATCCAAATTTTTTTATAAAATCAAGGGCATAGACGTGAGCGGCCTTGTAACAATACTTTACCTCTTTTTATGACTCCAAAGCTTTGGCTTGTAGAAATCGGTAGATACTCCATTTTATCTCTAGTGAGAAGGGAAATTAAGCCCATTTGAGGAGTTTGCATGCCATATGTGGTGAGCATTTTTGTCTAAATCTCATGCCTACTTGTACCATCTAAAATTTGCCCCGTTAGTCTCTCAAGGCTAATTTTGATTCTTCTTGGTTGGTCAAATAATCCTAGGCTATCTTTGTGAACATAGGAATCCACTTTTTCCTAGATAGCCAACCCAGGATTAGGATAGTACCTTTAGTCAACCAATTTGAACCTTCAAGACTTCTTTCGCAACCACGTTACAAGCCTTGATCCATTCAAAGTTTTTCCCTCTCTTGAACCCTACCCTCCTTGAACATGAAAAAATGAAAACTGAGGCTAAATGCCTAAGTTGGGGGTGGTAAGTTTGGAAGAGATGACCTTGGTACAAGGTAATTGTAAGTGGGTGAGTATGAGTTATGCAATGCAAATGTGAAAAAGAACGGAATGATGAAAAAAAGGATGAGGCATAGATTCCAAAAGAAATAAGCGAATGAAAAATGCCTTCAAAGAGTTGGGTAAATCAAGGTAGCTAAAATAGGTATGTGAAGTGTGAAAACAAAAGAAGTGGTATATGGTCAAAAAGTTTAATGGATAGAATCGTGTGATGAATATGTTCAAGAAGGGTGTAACCACATTGTTCCTAAATGAAATCCTACCCTTCCCCGAACTTACATTACAAACTCAAAAAGACGTTAGAGATCTCCAATCAAGTGTATTCATTATAGTGGTGATTGAAATAAAGGTCAATGTTGCACCAATGTGTTACATAACTATTCAATTCTAGTTCGACTATTGAGATTAAACTAGTGAAAACGTAACCGAAAGTGTTTTGAAAGTTTGTAATTAAAATTAAGGAGTTTGGACATTCAATGAATGAAAACCCAGAGTTAAATAACTATGAACAATAATACCACTCTAATGAACTTAATTCATTATATTAGTTATGTTGGCTTTTGATTCGTAGGGTTTATCGTATGATCATGGTCTTCCGGCCTCTAACCTTCTACCTAACTGGACATTACAACTACATCATTGAGTCGGGATGTAATAGTCTATTTATAAGCATTAAGATATCATCCTAAATATTATCCAAGCAAGGCTTCTAGGTATATCCCCATCCTAGATGCTAATTCAAATTTCTCATATCATAAAAGAATGACAACCTTACTCTATCTATCCCCACATTCTATCTTCTTATTCCCCCTCCTGAGTTCACAAGGTTAATAATATATGTATTCTAAGGGTTGTGAATCCTCAAAATAGTTATTACATGGATAAATAAACAACAAAATATGATAATCAATCGAAACTAATTCAATTCAAAGCAATAGTAACATGTTCTTGGCCTTAACCCTGGAATGGTAGTGTATAGCCACTAATAGACATAACCGTAATCCAATTCAATAAACACACGATAAAATACATTAAAAATCTAAAGTAAAGAGAAATAAACCCTAATAAAAGTTTTTAGAATCCCCTCTCCAAATCTCTAAGACTTCAAAGATGTATAACATCAAGTACAAGTGTCCTATTTATAGAAGGACAAACCTGTCGAGTTTTTGCACTATGCCACGTTGCGGGGTTAATTTTACTCGTCAAGTTGTGAGACATGACATTATCATGGATACAAACTGTTTTGGGTCCCTTAGGAAGTTATGGAGTATGGAACTAACCATTTGTCCCTCTCTTTATTCTGCAACGCGCCTTTGACATCAAAGATGTCCAATTCACGTTAAATTGTGTCTTGTGCTTTTGTTGTTCCATTATATGCCTTTTTATGTTGTTTACACTTGATTTGAAGCTTGTATATCCTTAATATATCATAATAATCAAATAACCAAGAATTATGTAGCATTAAACACAACAAATTAGAGCTTAAAACAACACAACATCCAAGACGACGAACTAGAAACATAAGCTAAGAATACTAGTTTTGCCCATTTTTATCTTTCACTTCGTTTTAACTCTTGTCTTGATTAAATTGTAGTTTAAACACTATAAAAAAGTTTTTACACACATAATTACACAATAAAACCATTAGGAACTCATTATACACATTATACCATCCTATCAACTAGAACAACACATAGCTCAAGCTAGTAACACTAGTTTTCTCATATGAACTCTAAATGGTCAAATTAAGTAGAAACATGTTTGAAATACACTTTAAACATTGTATTCACATACTTAATAACTTAGATGCTTATTTATATCATCATTTACTCATTAATCACACAAATTTCCCTCAAAAAAGTCTAAATAGGCTAGGATAACAACACTAAGATGCATAAAACCAACTCAGATCACCACCCCACACCTAAAGCCTTGTTCATTCTCGAACAACTCTTCACTATAAGAATCATAAGTTGAGATGACTCTCCATTTCAACTACATGAAAGACACTCTATTTAGTAATACAATGAATACACAGAATGAAAGTTTCTACACTAGGCATGTTATGTACATAATTGAAAGTTCAAGAACACTACTTCAAAACATCCTAGTTTAATACCCCGATCATTCCTTAAGTCTAAATCCATCTTTTGAGTATAAGAAAATGACTTCCAAAGTGAATGATGATTGAACCGTGTAGAATTTCCCAAATTACAACTTTTTGTCCTGTAGAGCATTGAATAAGCTTTCCATCGATACTAAATTCACCTAAATCTGACACTCGGGTGAAGAGTTAAAGCCATTTTAGTGAGACAGTGTGCCACCTGGCACTTCAGCGCGTCGCGGAGCCAGCCAAAATGGCAATTATCCATTTCCAGCGAGCCTTCGCGATATTAGCGCATCATGCCAAGGCTCAATTTCAGGATTGTCAAATTCCAGTGCACCAACGCGATTCCACCGCGTCGCGGTGCCCTTCCATGTAAAAACCAAAGTGACAACGTGATTTCACCGCATCACTCCACTGAGAAATTTCCCAATTGTGAAAATCTAGTGAAGGTCCGCGATCATGGCGCGTCGCAACAAGGACAAAAATCGAGCTCCAGTTCTAGAATTTGCTCAAGGGTATTTTGGTTATTTCCGCCCATTTTGGCCTCTCTATATATATATATCCAAGTAGAGGAGAGAAATTCATTTCTCTCCAATTTCTTTCCAAGAACATTCAAGAAGCTAGGGTTTTCTCTCAACCCAAAAATCAAATCTTCTCCAAGAAATTCATGAATCTTCCAAAGATTTTACCAAGTTGTTCAAGGATCAAGTTCTATAATCAAGGCATCAAGAAATATATCTCATAAGTGCGAGAAAAGTGTTCCAATCAAGTTTCTTCATCTCAAATTCATAATCCAAGGTATGTGGGGTTTGAACAAGAATATCCTTTCATTTTTGTGCCCAAAGAATTGATTTTTACTATTGGAATTTCATGATTTTGCAAGTGGGTTTATACGTAAATTACTTTATCATTAATTTATGAGAATCGAGTTATTCAAGATTAATATACAGGCCTATTCCATTGTTTTATTTCTTAAATTGAGAATTTATGCTATGAATTATATATTGCTATTATGAATTGATGATTTCCAAGTGATAAATGATAAAAGCCATGATTTTAAGCTTTTCCATGAGAAGTTGATCATTGAATATATATTGACATTTAAGCTTGAGAGTCAAGAATGAGTCCCATGATGATTTCTCAAATCTTTTGATACTTGATATGATTTGATAAGAAAATGTACTTGATGATGAGAAAGATCATTTTGAGATTGAGTTGAGTTAGGAATCCACAAGTTGTTATGATTTAAAGATGAGATATATATTTATGATTTTGGTCTCTATGATAGACCCTAGAGTTGATTGAGGTGGATTTCCTAACGCGTTCTGAGTTGAGTCTGGGAGGAGTATTTAGCATCGAGAGGGAAATATGGTATTTCCCCAAAACTACGTGATATCATAGGATAGATATTGATAATTAAAGGCCAGAGGCCAAGTATGAGATTGTGATCATGAAGTTGAGGTAGTACTCTCTGGCAAGAGTACGACTCTCCCGCCAATGTGGGGTTCTCTCCTTAGGAGGGCAAAACATTGGACTCCATGCGGCTCACATGGTCCATGCGGTTATAAGAAACTCCCAAGTCCATAATAGTCCAAGTTTCTTGAGTTACTAAGTCACTCTAACTCATGAGTCACAGAGTTTCGAGTTGAGTCCAATGATTTATGAGATTTATGAAGCATGTGCTATTGTTGATGATTTATGACAAACTATATTACATTTTAATTCAAGCGAAGAGAGTCATTATTGTAAGCATGCATGATTTTATTTTACACTTATTATATTATTTAAAAATATTGCATACACCCCCAAATACTCAGTACACTCTTTAAAGTACTAATCCCCGTATATTTCTATGCTACAATGTCTGGTAATGTAGGTACAAGGTTTAGCACAGATACTGTATTCAGTCAGTTTGCAGCTTCCAGTTAGCAGGTGATGAGTCCTTTTGATTCAAGGGCTTGAGTTAGTTATACAGTTCAGGAAGTATTTTATTTTCTTATTTTAGTCATATTGAGCTTTGATAGTTGGGATTCATGACCCGGCTATCTAAAGTCAGTACCAGTAGAGGCTTCATAGATAGACAGTAGAAGTTGATGTATTCAGTTTCAGTTTCATTTTGTAAAGGTTGAGTTGTAATCTTGTAAAGTTCATAATTGTATTGATCAAGTTCAGAGAAGTGTTATGTTTTCGCTGATTTTATATAGATTTAAGTATTTTATTCAGTCGCTTATGAGTTATGTCAGCAAGAGGGTTAGCTTGGGGTCACTGGTGCCCCTAAGCATCGTATGACATCTCGGGACCTAATTTTGGGGCGTTACAAACTTGGTATCAGAGAACAGAGTTCAAGTATCCTAGGGTGTCTGTGAAGCCGTGTCTAGTAGAGTCTGGCGAAATGGTACGGAGACGTCTGTACTTTTCTTCGAGAGGCTACAAGGCATTTAAGAAAGGTCTCCATTCTTTCAAGTCTTAGATTGTGCTATAGAAAGGTTCTTTGGGAATCTTATACAAATTCCCATCTTACTCTATTCAGGTCATCCCCACCTTATTTTCAAGGATTTAAAGACACTCAAGCTCAATTCTTTGTAGATAGTACTTTCTTAAACAGTCCCCCACATATAGTTATGGAGTTTTAAATGAGCTAGAAAGTATCCTATTGGTGCCTTATCATGCTTTGCTAATAAATCGTGTAATAATCCCAAGTCGGTTATGCTTCCAAATTCCTTCTCAGAATCCATAATGATAATCTATACTTCTTTATTTATGTACTATTCTTATGGTAACATAATCAGCGAGTTCCAATTTCCTCCCTCTGATAATGCTCTCAGACTTACTAGTAAAGAGTTTCAGAAGTTTCACAAAGCATCTTGAGCGGAGCCTTCCAGCATGTTATAAGTTCCTCCAAGCTTAATGATATGTCCTCACCCTTATGTGTAGTTCAATTAAGACAGAGTGAGATGTGTATTCTTAAATCATCGAATATTGAATGTCAAGTTTCTACCTCTCGTAATCTTTTCATTATTATGTTGTTGAAACTAAAAGTCTAGTGAAGCCATGTGGGGCTCTTTCAATTCAATAGCATAATTGCTTTGTTATCCACATAAAATTCTTTTTCAAAATGCAAAATCAAAGACTAGTGAAGCCGGGTGAGGCCTATTTTGATTCACTAGCGACTCATTGTTTATCTTGTTTCCTCGTGCTGGTTGGAACTGAGTTTAGATGTATAGTGGTAAGAAGGGTGGTAAGCATGATTTATTGAAAGTATGTATAGCTGAGCCTTTTTGCATGTGGTCGAGTTAGTGATGAAATGATTTGTCCTTGTGTGTCAGCTCGTGAAAAAAAGAGAAGAAGTTATTAGTTAAGGTAAATAATAGTTTGCTTAAAGTACGAAGAAAGTTGTTGACGGTGTGTATTAAATAAGACAAGTATAGGTTATGGATGAAGATACTTAGTGGATGAGTGTTGTTAACTTAGGTGCTCCTGAGATTGCAAGAGGAAGTTAAGTTAAGGCTTAGAGACCTATGAACTAAGTTAAGCTATGTATGAAGGATAGATAGTAATGATGGGTAGAAGAAGGACGTGTTGATGGATTGTAAATGAAATAGGCCATATAATTATTACCAATTATTATTGTTATGAGGTTTTAGTAGGCTAGTGTTTATTGATGTTTTGTTTTATAGTTTCCAAGTGAAAAATTTGTGTGTGAGGTGGAGGTGTAAGTTATGTTGAGTGCAAGGAATTAAGCTTGAATGATTGGTGGATATGAAGGTTGATGTGATGATTTCTTGGTTAATGGTAACAGTTATAGGGAAGTGACCTAATATGCTTAAATAGTGTATGCAAGAGCTTAAGTTTGGTTGATTTGTAGTCATGTTTGAGATTGTATCTATGAAAAGAAAGTTTACCCAAGGTGCTATGGGGTTGCATTATTTTCGAGGATCATTGCATGTGGTATCGATAGTGGTATTGTGGAGCTACTAGGTGGATAAAAGACTAGCCAGGCAATGAACGATATTCTTGATGGCTAAGTTAAGGAGTTTAGATTGAAAATATTGACACTTTTTGTGTGATTTTAATTCTCATTGTTTAGAAATATAATTTTACAAGTGTGATATTAGTAGGCTATGACAGTAGTGGTATGGTCCGTCAAAGGTTGGGAAGTATTCTTGTTGAGCGTTAGAATCTATGATTTTAAATTCTGAAGTTGAGTTAATAGAAATAAGGGTTGAAGCGCTAGATGGTGTATAGTCCGACTATGGGAATGCTCTTGAAAATTTGAAGTTAGCGAGTGTGCAAGTATCATATAATGACTACTGGAGGTATAGAGGGATAGGATGTAACTCAGACGGTTGTGTAAGAAAGTGGTTATGAGTTTTTAGATGTAGTCATTCAGATTAAATTCTATTATTCTTCTGTATTGATTATACCCAGACTCTAGAGTAAAATGATTTCAGTTTAGACTAGCGTGTGTATAGTGGTTTAACTACTCAGAGTGATGGCTTATGTCTAAGGGGGAGATGATAGGACGAGTAACCAATTTAAGCTTTCAAATTTTAGGAGATGTACCAGTAAGTTGTAAGGCAGTGGTGAGAAAGAATAAAGCTCAACCCATTCTTATTTGGGTATTTTTCAGTTATCCCAATAATTACTCATGTTTTCCATTTCAGTTCCATGATCATAACTCATTCATATCATAAAGAATCATGCCCTCTCTTAGTTTTCAAAATGTGGAGTTTCAAATCTTTCAGCTGTTGGAATTATATCCCGTAAGTTGCGAGTTCCAAATTTAGGTCATGCAGCTCATAACTCATGTACTCAAGCCTTGTGGTGTGTTCAGTTCAAGCACTCAAGCAATTCTTCTAATCAACAAAAATTTTAGATTTATATTGTGCATGTCCTCGAGCCGTATTTCTTTGATAGGTTTATGATGTTAAATCCTCTATTCCCCAAGCCTCAATTGAGTGTCAAGTTATTCATAGTATTTATTCATGTGTTAAATCCTTATTCTCTAATCTTTTCGTTATCTTTCCTTAATCAAGATAGTGGTAGTGAATAGTTGTCTAGATGGGAGAGAGAAGATATTTCCTTATCAACGATAGAGGGTGGCATGCTTACTTTGGCTAGGCGGTATTGTGAAGCGAGATTGAGGCTAAGTTTTTGATACATGTCACAGTTAGTCGAAGTTAAATGTTTTATGATTGGGGAGATTGTTGTATGTTCGTTTTGTGTAATTCCATGAGTCTGAAGGAATATTGAAGTGAAGCATTTGTGTAGGACTTGATTAGTTAGGAATATGTCGGGTGTGCTTGCTTAAGGTGAGTGCATGGGAGTTTTTCTTTATAAAAAGTGTGTAGGATATGAAGAAGATGGTTTATAAGTATTTGATTAGGAATTCATATGTGGTTATGAAGATGGGCTCGAAGGTCATGTTTGTGTACGTGCGGATTAATGCATTGTACGTTAGTAAATGGCTGGTACTAAGTGGATTGGAGTTTTCGAAGTGGTAATGAGAATTACTCTTGAAGTGAGAAGTATAAGTAGAAGTCCATGATCCAGAATGGTGTCATGTGGAGAATCTTATGGTTCCAAGTTAGGCATGAAGACGATGAGAGAGTTTGGTTCGAGTAGATGGAAGTATCAGTTCCATGTGAGGATTATAAGTCGTATCGATCAAGTATAGTATTGGAAGTGTATAGTATAGTCTAGATAGTGTTTGAGAATTGTGGTTAAGTTTGAGAGTAAGGAGTTGCATTGCTTGAGGCCTTGTACTTCTATCCCGACTTATGATTTATAGGTTTATGTTCCAAGATATGGGATTATGGCAATTCTATGATCTCTGATTCAGATGTCTTGTTTAGATCTTGCCTAAAGTTCCTTTCTCCTTCATACCGTTAGAATTCCTTGGAAGGGTGTTGAAGAAATCCTCCACTTAAGTATGAGTATCTAGTATGGTTCAGTTTGCATAGTCAGCAGTCCAGTTTTAAAATTTGGCAGATAGGTTTCTATGGTTTTCCACTTTTCGAACTAGCCTGGTCTTACTACTCGAAGTTTCATAAGTATGGTTAATCCGGTAAATAGTTTCTCACACCCAAGATCTGCGAATTCAGTGTAGTATATGTATCAGGCATCAGCTTCAGATTCAGATATCTAATTAAGATTCAGGCTGTAAACATTCATTGAACGATCCTTATTTTCCAAGTATTCTAGCCCAGATAATGTAATACCTATTGTATAATCTTAGCCTTGTTTCTCATGACCTATGCTTTCATAAATTATCACTTCTCAGTCTATGAGTACGATTACACCCTGATCACATCAAGTGAATCCTAAACTCTCAGCATGAGGCCGCTCATTATTATAAGCAGAAGGCAAATCAACTCAGACTCAGTCAAGAATTACAGTTGTCCTCTATTCTATTCTTTTCCAGTCTCGGATCCAGCGGTATAGCTATTCTCATCACGAGCTTATACATTTAGCAAAGTAATCCAAAGTTTAGAAAGCTATAGAACCAGATTAGCAAGTTGTTTCAGCTAAGTATCTTCAGTTTTCTCTGTATTCTTGGCCAAACTAGCAACATTCGAGGATGAATGTTTCCGAGGGGGAGATATTGTAATACCCCGATCGTTCCTTAAGTCTAAATCCGTCTTTTGAGTATAAGGAAATGACTTCCAAAGTGAATGATGATTGAAACATGTAGAATTTCCCAAATTATTATATTTTTTCCTATAGAGCATTGAATAAGCTTTCCATCCATACCAAATTCACCCGAATTCGACACTCGGGTGAAGAGTTAGAGCTATTTTAGTGAGACAGTGTGACACCTGGCACTTCAGCGAGTTGTGGAGCTAGCTAAAATGGAAATTGTAAATTTCCAGCGAGCCTTTGCGATATTAGCGCGTCGCGCCAAGGCTTAATTTCAAGATTGTCAAATTCCAGTGAACCAACGTGATTCCACCTCGTCGCGGTGCCCTTCTAGGTCACAACCAAGGTGACAACGCGATTTCACCGTGTCGCGCCAAGGCTCAATTTTAGGATTGTCAAAATCCAGTGAAAGTCCACGATCATGGCACGTTGCACCAAAGACAAAAATTGGGCTCCAGTTGTAGAATTTGCTCAAGGGTATTTTGGTTATTTCTGTCCATTTTGGCCTCAATATATATATCCAAGTAGAGGAAAGAAATTCATTTCTCTCCAATTTCTTTCCAAGAACATTCAAGAAGCTAGGGTTTTCTCTCAACCCAAAAATCAAATATTCTCCAAGAAATTCATGAATCTTCCAAAGATTTTACCAAGTTTTTCAAGGATGAAGTTCTCTAAGTCAAGGCATCAAGAAATATATCTCATAATCGCGAGAAAGATGTTCCAATCAAGTTTCTTCATCTCAAATTCATAATCCAAGGTATGTGGGGTTTGAACAAGAATATCCTTTCATTCTTGTGCCCAAAGAATTGATTTTTACTATTGGAATCTCATGATTTTGCAAGTGGGTTTATACGCAAATTACTTTATCATTGATTTATGAGAATCGAGCTATTCAAGATTGATATACATGCCTATTCCATTGTTTTAATTCTTAAATTGAGAATTTATGCTATGAATTGTATATTGCTATTATGAATTGATGATTTCCAAGTGATAAATGATAAGAGCCATGATTTTATGCTTTTCGATGAGAAGTTGATCATTGAATATATATTGGCATTTGATCTTGAGAGTCAAGAATGAGTCCCATGATGTTTTCTCAAATCTTTTGATACTTGATATGATTTGATAAGCAAATGTACTTGATGATGAGAAAGATCACTTTGAGATTGAGTCGAGTTAGGAATCCCCAAGTTTTTATGATTTATAGATGAGATATATATTTATGATTTTCGTCTCTATAATAGACCCTTGAGTTGATTGAGGTGGATTTCTTAACGTGTTCTGAGCTGAGTCTGGGAGGAGTATTTAGCACAGAGAGGGAAATGTGGTATTTCCCCTAAACTACGTGCCATCGTAGGATAGATATTGATAATTGAAGGCCAGAGGCCGAGTATGAGATTATGATCACGAAGTTAAGGTTGTACTCCCTGGAAAGAGTACAACTCTCCCACCAATGTGGGGTTCTCTCATTAGAAGGGCAAAACGTTGGACTCCATGCGGCTCACATGTTTTATGTCGGTTATAAGAAACTCCCAAGTCCATAATAGTCCAAGTTTCTTGAGTTACCGAGTCACTCTAACTCATGAGTCACAGAGTTTCGAGTTGAGTCCAATGATTTATGAGATTTATGAAGCATGTGTTACTATTGATGATTTATGACAAACTATATTACAGTTTAATTCAAGAGAAGAGAGTCATTATTGTAAGCATGCATGCTTTTATTTTACACTTATTATATTATTTAAAAATATTGCATACACCCCCACATACTCAGTACATTTCTTAAAGTACTGGCCCTCGTGTATTTCTATGCTACAGTGTCTGGTAATGTAGGTACAAGTTGTAGCACAGATAACGCATTCAGTCAATTTGCAGCTTCCAGTCAGCAGGTGATGAGTCCTTTTGATTCAAGGGCTTGATTTAGTTATACAGTTCGAGAAGTATTTTATTTTCTTATTTTAGTCGTATTGATCTTGGATAGTTGGGAGTCATGACCTGGATATCTAAAGTCTGTGCCAGTAGAGGCTACATAGACAGACTGCAGAAGTTGAGGTATTCAGTTTCAGTTTCATTTTGTAAAGGTAGAGTTGTAATCTTGTAAAGTTCATAATTGTATTGATCAAGTTCAGAGATGTGCTATGTTTTCGCTGATTTTATATAGATTTAAGCATTTTATTCAGTCTCTTATGAGTTATGCCAGCAAGAGGGTTAGCTTGGGGTCACTTGTGCCCCTAAGCACCGTGTGACGTCTCGAGACCTAATTTCGGGGCGTTACACCTAGACTCAAGAATTGACTCACCAAGTTAGAAAACACATGCACATTGTTCAATAAAATACATCATATAATTCACCAAACATTCATCAAACATGTGCCCTCACACCAAGAAATTTATCCATAATCACTCAAATAAACTTTACTTTTAACCAATTGGGTACAAGAATCAAATTAATCTCACTCTCACAAGGAATTCACAAGTTACACATAATGAACCATAGGCTTGACATTAGTGTAGTACTTAACTAATATTAGAATGATAAAGTTTAAGATCAAATAGGTCTTTAATGGTTGTAATGTAGGTTAAGGGACGGGTAGGAACTATTTTGGCCAAGAATAGTGACTATCTTCCCTAAGCGCTTCAATACATCACATTTTTCAATTAAAAACAATCTCTAACAACCAACTTACATCACTTTTGTCTACCTAAATCTTTTGTTTTGGGCCATCTCATTACGCTCATTCACATATACTATGGTGGGAGTATTCTACGTACACATCATTTGATTTTACCCTTCATCATACCCATTATACGTAACACATCCCTATGATAGCCACCCTCAACTTAAGCAATTGTGTTAGTTGAGGTGCAAAATGTCTAAGGAGGACCGGGCTAAAATTGGTCCATTGTAACACGAATGGGCTAAAAATGGGAATTTCTTTAGTACAAATTTCTCTAAATCCAAACCACAACACAACAATTTTTACACACCAATAACTATTACTTTGGGGCTTCAATTTCACCTTTCTCCTAATTGAAGTTTCAGCTCCTTAACTTAATTAAGTTTACACTAAAGCACTTAAGAGCTCGACTCAAATTAATGTCAATCAAAGAAGGTTATTAGGCTACATATGAGGCTACTAAATAAAAATATAAAGTCCTAATGGGGATAACTAGGATTATGCAAAAGGGTAGGTAAAAAAAGGGTATAAAACATGGCTATTAAAGAAATGCCTATATCATCTCCTAATCCCGAACTCTTTATTTCTCTTTGCACACACACCAAGCAAATTATAGACATCGTATGAAACAAGGAATATACAATACCTCCCATACATATGGTACATGATTAAATCAAGAAGGATCAGCATAGACTCTTAACCAAACAATCACATGAATTCAACTTTAAGCCAACAAGTACAAGAGTCATAATCATGAGCCTTGTAGTCTCAAAAGTAGTAATTCACATAATCAACATGCTTTTTCAACCAAATCACTTTCATCATGCAATCATATATAGTACCAACCATAACATGCCATATTTATTCCTAACACAAAACATTTTAAATTACTCCTAAATGTGGAATTTCCCCACCCCCACACTTAAAAATCTACTTTGTCCCCAAATTATAATTTAAAAGTAAAGATAGAAATACTCCTTGGGGCCTCTAGGACTAGCTAGTAGCATTTTTACACATCAAGGGGTTATGGGGACCCCATACTTAGTATTTTCCATGCTCCTTAGCTCAGGTTTTCTGGTACTCAGACTTCCTATCAACCTGTGACTCAACAAAAAAAAAACTAGTGAAGTAAAAACTAAAATTTCTGAAAATAAAACCTACCTTAACTTGGTTTGCCTTCCAAAAAACTCCTAATTTAGTGTCACGGCATGAACCAATATTTATCTTATCTATTTTACTTTATCCATTTCCTTACACTTGGACGCCATCTTCTTATTCCTTTCTAATCTCTTGAGTGTGAACTCTAAAGGTTAACATCTCTCTCAACAACAGCCTTTTCAGGTTTATCAATTTGCATTATTTTTATCTTGGGTATTAGTGGCTTGGTCTTCTCAACGAGGAAGTTCTAAGAGGTGTTTTGAGGAATAGACTCCACCACCCCACACTTGTCTCTTTCAATCATTATAATTATGCACAAATCTTTATAGTGGGATAGTGTGTTGAGCATTTTGAACAGTTTGAAAACTGCATCTTTATCATCTATCTTCATTGTAAGCATGACCTATCTTACATCTATCAATGCTCCTCTCGTCACCAAGAATAGATGTCTAAAGATGACTGGTACTTTTTTACCAGCCTGAAAATCTAAAACAATAAAGTTAGAAAGAATGATAAACTTACCATCCTTGATGAGAACATCCTCTATGACTCCTTCATGATTTTTTATGGTCACATTTTCCAGTTGCAGTAATAAAGAGTTCGGTCTCATCTTCCCCAAGACCAAAGTGTTGAAAAATAAAGGGTCCTTATGTCACTAAGTGTGTGAACCACATCACTATTCCCAATTTAAATAGGGAGAGTGAACTTCTTAGGGTCATAGGGCTTTTTGGGCATCTTCTACATCACCACAGAGTTGCACTCTTTAGTGAGTACTACAGTCTTGATATCCAGCAACATGACTTTATTAATGACCACATCCTTCAAGTACTTAGCGTACTTGGGCATTCCTTATAAAATATTTAAAAGAGAAAGATTAATGTGAAACTTTTTGAACGTGTAAAAGAAATTATTGAATCATGCATCCTCCTTTTTTTTTAGCCTTTGTGGGAAAGGTGGTGGTAGTCTTTGCTTCTCCTATTCAGCAACTTTGGTTTTCTATTACTCATGCCTTTTTGAATTTTTAGCAACTTTTTCTGATACCTGTGGAGGAATAAACTCTGCATCTGCCTCCTTAGTTTTCTTTGGAGGTTATTAATTCAACTCTTTACCACTTCTCAAAGTGATTTCCATCACTTGTTAAGGATTTTTAGTATCACTTGGCAAACCACCTTGTGGCCTGGTGTTCTGTGTTGCTATTATCTGACCTATTTGCAACTCTAAGATTTTTGTAGGTGCTTGCTGGCTTTTTATTTATGCCTATTTTTTCTTCATATCCATAACCAAATGTTCTTGACCACTTATAAGTTGTTTCAACATTTCTTCCACATTGGTAATCTAAGTTGTGGCTTGATTCCCTTGAACCTACTGCTGTTGAAATTGCTACTGTAGGTTGTTCCATGTTGGATTTGGTGGGTGAGTATGCCACTTTAGGTTGTAGGTGTTCCCATAATTCATCCTTTGAACATTTCCCACAAACATCACGGACTCAGGATTTCCAGCACATAAAGCCGCTGAATGCCCACTATTACCATAAATCTCATACCAACCTGCAGTCTATTGATGCATTAACTATGGTTGCAGGATGTGTAACCCCCAACTTCATATTTCTAAACTGAATATTTAACTGATTTTTTAGTATAGTAATCTGGGCGGAAATAGTAGTAAATTGGTCTACCTCCAACACACTTGCAACCTTCTATGTGGCACTTCTTGAATCAAAATACCACTTAGGATTTCCTTGAGCAATCTGGTTCAACAAGGTGTATAGCTCATCATATGTCAACTCCAAATCTTGACCACCTATAGAAGAATATAGCAAAAATTTTGATTTATAGTCAAGCGCCTCAACAAAAATATGAGCTAATACTTCATTAGACTATTGATGATGTGGACATCCTCGAAGATGAGCTTTGAACCTCTCCCATGCATGATATAAGTTCTCATTTGGCTTTTATTTGAAGAACACAATCTCACTATGTAGTCTCGTAGTCTTGCGAAATGGAAATAATCGGATGAGGAATTTTTGGGCTAAGTAATCCCAGGTTGTGATTGAACTTACCTTTCCCCCAATAATGAAAAGGGTAATAATGTCAGCCTGACATAATCAGTTGACACATCCATAGGGATGAATGTGTAGCTGATCTCTAAGAAGTTTCACAGATGTACTTGTGGATCTTCATCTAAAGGCCTCATAAACTTTCCTTTGCTGATCAAAATATGCACCATGTTCTGTTTTATCTCAAAGTTACCTCCTGCAGCTGCTTTCTGAAAAGGGGATATCAAATTTGTCAGAAGTGGGATCGCAACTTCTCGAATAGTTCTAGGAGTTGGATGATCTTCAGCCATTAGAGCTTGATTGTCTTGTTCCTCTTGAAATTGTGGGATACGGGGGATAAGGGTTGCATCTCTCTTTCGTTGATAGAAGCATTTCTCGGGTTTGGGGCTTGGTTCAACAAACTCCCTATCCTTTGCTAGCACACTGCCCTATTAACCTATTTCCTACAAAATCAGTCCCAAGACAAAGAGTAAAGCAACAAAGAAATATAAAAAGTAAAACTAAAACTAAAACAGTTTCAAAATTACAACTCCCCATCAACAACGTCAAAAGTTATTATGCCCAAGCACGCACTCAAGTGTACGTCGTCTCACCAAGTAATACAGTTGCCTTTTACAAAGACAAATATTGATCCCTTAGAGACTTATGTTAAAAAACTATTCAATTCTAGTTCGACTATTAAGATTAAACTAGTGCAAACATAACAAAAATATTTTTGAAAGTTTGTATTTAAAAGTAAACTAAAGTAATAAAGAAAATTAAAGACTTTGGAAAATCAATGGATGAAAACCCGGGGTTAAAGAACTATGAAAAATAATACGATGCTAATGAACTTCATTCGTTAGATTACTTATCTTGGTTGTTGATTCGTGGGGTTTATCATATGATCATGGTCTCCCGATCTCTGACCTTCTTCTACCAAACTGGACATTACAACTACATTGTTGAGCAGGGATGTAATAATACATTTAGGTGCATTAATATATCATCCTTCGTGTGAACCAAGAAATTCTTATAGGTATATACCTATCCTAGATGCTAATTCAAATTCCTTATTTCATAAAATAATAAGAACTTTACTCTATATATCCCCACGTTCTATCTTCCTATTCCCCCTCCAGAGTTCACAGGGTCGATAATATATGTATTCTAAGGGTTTTGAATCCTCATAATAGTGATAAAAAGGATAAATAAAAAACTAAATATGATAATAAATCCAAACCAATTCAATTAAAAGAAATAGTAACATGTTCTAGGCCTTAATCCCAAAAAGGGGGCGTTTAGCCACTAATCGACATAATTGAATCCAATTCAATTAACACATGATAAAATCCATTAAAAATAAATAAACCCTAATTTAAGTGTATCACAGACCCTATCCAAATCTCTAAGTCGTCCAAGGTGTATAACATCAAGTAAAAGTGTCCTATTTATAGAGGACAGAACTGCCAAGTTTTTGCACTAGACTGCGTCACGGGGTCAATTTTCCATGTATAGCTGGAATAAGTGCCTTTTTCATGGAGAAAAACTGTTATGGGTCCCTCAATAAGCTTCTGGTGTATGTAACGCACAATTTTTCCCTCGCTTTGGTCCGCAATCCCTTGACATCCAAGGTGTCCAATTCACGTCATGTTGTGTCTTATGCTTTTGTTGATCCATTACAAGATTTTTTGTATTGTTTCCACTTGAATTGAATATTTCATATCCTTCGTGTATCATCATAATCAACTAATCAAGCATCCTATAGGATTAAACACAAAAAATTAGATCTCAAAATAACACAACATCCAAGACGACAAACTAGAAACTTAAGCTAAGAATACTAGTTTTGCCCTTTTTTATCTTTCACTTAGATTTAACTCTTGGATTGATTCAATTTCACTTTAAACAATATAAACAATTTATTCCATACATAATTACACAATCATACCATTACTCATTAGACACATTAGAATCCATCGCAATCAACTAGAACAATATCTAGCTCGAGCTAGTAACACTAGTTTTCTCATACGAACTATAAATGATAAAATTAAGCACAAACTTGTTTGAAATACACCTTAAACATTGTAATCACATACTTAATCACTTATATTCTTCTTTATATCATCAATTTACTCATTAAGAACATGAATTTCTCTTAAACAAGGCTAAATAAGCTAGGATAATAACACAAAGATGCATAAAACCAACTCAGATCAGGCAAGCCTATGGCATGGTAATTGTTATTATCGAGAGTCTTTAAGAGATAGAGAGTTTCATATTTAATACCCTTTTTTCATATTAGATAATTCTATGTGTGTGGGATATCCTTCTTGTAAGGAGGCATATGAACAACTTGAGGTGGGTGATATTGTCATTTTCCCAATAATGAAACAAAAGGAGTATAGTGGAGTTGACGTCAAAAGATAGTCACTTTTATAGTGTTCGTGATTGTTGCATTGTTTCTCTTTGAATTCCTTTGCATATTTGAGATTTTATTTCATGATGAGGGGTGTCGTGAGAATAGCTTTGCCTATGTTTGAAGAACCACTTATGGTAGCTATCAAGTTTAAGGTCATTCTGATTATTGGGTTGAATAAATGGGCTTAAATTTTACATTGTCTCATTTAGTAATAGGTAGTGTTTCTTGATGACAAGTAAAGGTTTAAGTTTGGAGTATTTATGAGTGGTGAATTTACCACTCATTTACATAAAGAATTAGTGCACACTAATATGATTTGAAGGTATGAATGAGATAAAAAATTTTAAGTCACTAATCTCAACACTTTTCAAGTATACAGGCGAAAAGAAGGAACGATGTGGAATTGAGCTTAAAAGATCGAAAAAAGAAGAAGTGCAAAAGATGGAAAACCCTACACAAAAAATTGGTCATAGAAACCACAATCGCCGACGGATGGATACGATTGCAGCCAGTCAAGTTTAGTCAAATGCTAGTGATCACAATTATCCAAAAGCAATCACGGTAGTTGTGATCATAGGAAAGCTAGTGCAATCACGGCTTAGAGGGTTTAATGTGCGGGGCAATTCTATAAATTAATGTAGCTGATCAAAATTCCTTTATAAGGTACAAATACTTTCCTCTTAGATTATTATAAAATTTTGGAGATTGAAAATTGAAGATTGGGTTAACCATAGAAATTAGGAAAACTTTTTTATTTAAATTCCAATTTTAATTTGATGAAATTAAGTGTAAAGTGAAGATTCATCTTATTTTCCATTTCCATGGATTCTATGAATGAAACCTTTGGTATATCTCTTCTCTTTAGCTTTATGAGTAGCTAGATTCTCTTGACTTGGGATTATGTTGAAGTAGGGTTCAATTATATGTGGGTTGTGATGTATTTTTGTGGATGCTAGTTTGTTAGTGATGGATTTCACTACTGCTTGGTTTAATTAGTTGGGATTTGTTGGTGAAAACCCCAAATGCCCAAAATGGGTTTATGGGTAAAAACCCCAAGTTCTTGAAAGCTCACATATTCCTTGAATGAGGGATATGGGTGAACTTTTGGAACCCATATTATCCTTGAAAGAGGGATATGGGTGACAAAGCAATAATGGGCTATAATGGATGTAGTTTGCTATCTTTTTGCTTTCTTAGAAATAAGAGTGAGTAAAGAGTTGGCTATGTATTGGTCATCTTCCTAGAAATAGGGATGCCCAATTGAGGTATTAGGTGTTTTAATTGACACACTCGTTAGGTACTCGAAAGATTCAATGGGTGATATTTTTGAAGTTTTGTTGGCAAACTAACCTAAAGGATCCTCATTCTATCTTACCATATCGTTAATGACTAGAATTTGCATTGAATCATCATAAACCTATACATAACTTGCCCATAGGTAGACATAATCCCAAAGTCCTTATTAAATTAGATTTCAATCATAATTTTCACGGTTAGTTGGTTAACTTGAATAGACTTTGATAAAAACACATTCCAAACAAACCTCCTCATTTTAAATCATGCATTTTATTTTACCTTCACTATGAGTATACCTTTAGATGCCATTGACACCCATAAGTTTTGAAGACTAGGCTCGCTCCTTGTGGATTCGACCTCAACATAAGTTAAGCTATCGACAGTGACTTTCTTATACCAATTAAAATGGTATAGGTGAGAGTTATCAATATGCCACCGCTAGATGGACTGAAGAAAGCCAGAAAGCTTTTGACAAAATCAAGGAGTACTTGTCCAACTCACCGATATTGGTTTCGCCAGGGCCCAAGAAGCCATTATTGTTGTATATATCAATTATGGATAGTGTATTTGGTTGTGTGTTAAGGCAGCATGATGATATGGGAAAGAAATAACAAGTCATCTACTATCTAAGCAACAAGTTCACATCGTATGAAGAAAGGTACACATTGTTGGAGACAACTTATTGCTCATTGAATTGGGTTGCGCAAAATTTAAGGTACTACCTATCCGTGTATACCACGTACTTGATTTCAAGAATGTATCCACTCAAGTACATCTTTTAGAAACCAATGCCTACTGGAAAATTGGTTTCTGAAAGCTGTTAAAGGACAGGCTTTAGCTGATCACCTCACAGAAAATCCAGTGGGTCAAGATTACAAGTCACTCAAGACCTACTTTCCTGATGAAGAGGTGTTATTTCTAGGAGAAGATATCTCAAAGTCATATGATATATGGAGAATGTTCTTTTATAGAGCATCGAACTTTAAAGGAGTCGGGATTGGAGCATTTCTAATTTCATAAATAGGTCAACATTACCCAATATCAGTGAATATTAGTTTTCCTTGCATGAATAACATAGTAGAATATGAGGATTGCATTCTCGAACTTAGGATGGTTGTAGACACAAACATCAAAGAGCTTTTAGAGATAAGAGATTCAGATTTGTTGATACAATAGGTACAAAGAGAATAGACCATAAAGAATGTCAAAATCCTTCCTTATGTGCAATGTGTTAAGGAGTTCAATAAGAGGTCCATGAATATTGAGTTCAAACACATCCATCAAATTCAAAATGAGTTTCCTGAAACCCTGGCAACACTATCTTTAATGATTCAGTGTTCAGATAAGAATTATATTAATCCCATCAAGGTGGAGATATACGATTAATAGGCATATTGTTTCCATATAGATGAAGAACAAGATGGAAAGCCGTGGAACTACGACATAAAAAGGTTACTCAAAGAAGGGGAATATCTAAAGAGTACTACTAGCAAGAAGAAGATGACTTTAAGAAGGATGGCCAATCACTTGTTTCTCAACAAGGAAATCCTATATAGAAGGACTCCAAACTTGGGACTACTACGATGCGTTGATGCCACAGAAGCCACAAAACTGTTGGAGTAAATACATGCAGGAACTTGCGAACCTTACCTGAACGGCTTCATGCTTGCAAAGAAAATTTTAATATCTAGATACTTTTGGAGGACCATGGAGAAGGGGAACATTTAATACATGCAAAAATGTCACCAATGTCAGGTTCACGAGGATTTTATATGGTTTATGTCAAACGAGCTCAATGCAATAGTTTCTCCTTGGACATTTGCTACTTGGGGAATGGGTGTTATTGGGCCCATAGAGGCTCCTGTGTCCAATGGATACTGTTTTGTCTTGGTTTCTATTGACTAATTCGCAAAATAGGTTGAAGCTTCAACACACAAGGCAGTGACTAAGAAATTTATAGCATTTTTCGTCCGCAATAATTTAGTCTATGGATTTGAGATTCCAGAGTCAATCATAACAGAAAATGGAGCCAATCTCAATCACGACCTAATAAGAGTGGTTTGTGAAAGTTTTAAGATCTCTCATTGAAATTCCACAGCATATCGATCACAAATGAATGGAGCAGCAAAAGCTACAAATAATAATATCAAGAGAATGTTAAGGAAAATAGTGGATGGTAATAGGTAATGGTATGAGAAGCTACTATATACTTTGCTTGGCTATCGCACCATAATCAGAACATCCACTAGGGTAACTCCTTATATGCTGGTTTACTATAATACCCGTGCCTTTTTTCTAGCTTGAAATTATCGTAAGGATGTTAGAACTTACTTTGGAATACAAATCTATTTTAATACACGTGGTATTCTTAAGATTTTAACTTTCTATCACGAGGAAAATTGAATAAGCTTTCCTCGATACCAATTTTATCAAAATTTGACATCCGAGGAGAAAGTTATGGCCAAAATACAGAAGGAAATAAAATAGCCCAGGTGCGATGGTGAGGCTGATGGACCATCAGACTAGCGACGGAATGTCGCTCAGGCTGTTGCAAGGTAAAAAGTGAGGCCACCTTCTAGATAAGGTGCGACGGGCAGGTTGACGGACCGTCGAACTTGCGACGGACCGTCGCCTAGGCCGTTGCTACTTAGGTAGTAAGTCTTTTTCTTTGTCCATGTACGACGATCAAAATGACGGACCATCTCCCTAGAAATGGACCATCGCACGAGCCAACATAGGTCCCGATTCAGCAAATTAAAGTCATTTTTAAAAGGGTATTTAGGTTATTTACCACCCACCTAAATATATACCCAATTATATCCGATTTCATCCATTTGGTTTATTATTACTTCACAACTAATATTAGGGTTTCTCTCTAACATTAATCTCCAAGAACAAAAATCCAATCTTCTTCAAGAACTAAGGGATTTCTAATTCTTCAAGTTCAAGAACATAAAGAACCTTAACCCAGGTATGCAAAGTGTTCTTTCATGGACTCCTTTCGTCCATGAAGCCCAAGAATCCCTTTTCTAAGTTCAAGTTTATGGATTTTCTTTATGAATTTCATGTTGGGTTACTAGTGTTCATGTTGATAATGACTAATTGAATTTTTAGCCATGTTTGGTGATAAATTTCATATGGAATTGATTAGTATACATGTAGGTTCATGTAAACCTATGATTAAACCCTTAAATGATGGAATTAGAATTGAACCATGATGTTTAATTTTTTGTATAATGTTGTCTACACATACTATGTCTATCATGTGTTTGATTAAATGCCTAGATGAAGGGAAGTGCCCAACAAGTACGATATCATGAAATCCCCATGTATGTACAAGTTTAAGATTATCACCTGCTTGATTAAATGCTTCAATAATGAATTATGGATTATGGTAATTATCATATGTTCCAGTAAGCCATGCTTTGTCAATTTCCTTCTATCGAGTCCCAGGAGTACTTGTACCTGAAATATGAATCCTTATTAGAGTTAAGATAGTCATATGACTCAGGAAATCTCCATGATCTTATGAACTCAGTCAGTTGTCAGATATCAATAGTATTCCGTCAATCAACAGAATTCAGTAACTCATTCCACGTTCAGTTCAGTTGAGTTATCATGTTCAGATTCTAATCAGATAAGAGAAGGAATTAGCATCGAGTGAACCCAATTAAGGGGACACACACTATCATATCAGGGGGTGATCCTTAGAAGTCATCCTTGCATTCCAGAACTATGTATCTAGCATAGATGGATACATCAACACTGTTCGATGAGGGTTGATGAGGTAGATAAGTGTTGTCAGATAAGGGCCCCACCGTTCTCTTTTGGGGACACTATCGAATAAGGGTCACCCACAGCTTGTCCTTATTAGTGGCATGGTATTGACACCCTTCCAATTGGGGTTACATATTGGACCCCAACTCAGTCATAGTGGCGTATTAGGGGCATGTCGTTAAATAAATACCTCCCACAGTTTCAGTACCAGTCTTAGTAAAAGAAATTAGATAGTTCTTCAGATTTTAGGACTGTTAGATACAGTCAACTCAGATACAGTATAGAACTCAGATAGTTCCATCAGATTCAGGACTGTCAGCTATATTCACTCATGTTATCAGTTATCAGTTATATTAGTTATGTCATGTTATCAGTATTCAGTAATCAGTAATCATGTTATCACGGTATTAGTATCAGTAATCATGTCTCATGCATGTATTCTTACGCTCATGATAGTCAGTCAGTTATTATTATTGTTCATGCATATGAACCCCATGCATTCAGCCTACCTCACATGCATACCAGTACATTCAGAGTACTGATGCATTCGTGCTATGGTGTCTTATACCATAGGTTCTAAGACACGAGCTCTAGATCAGCAGTAGATTCCAGCCTCAATAGTCAGAGTTAGAAGTGAGTCCTCAACTTTCGAGGACATGATTATTTCAATATTATCTCATTAATTACTTTATTATTTTGAGTTAGTTGGGGACATGTCCCATTAACTCCATACTAAGACAGTTCAGTCATGTTAGAGGCTTTCTAGACTATCACTTTTCAAACTTTAGTATTTCCAGTTTTGTTTTGGGTATTTTACTACCCCACACAAATGTTATACTATTCATGTCATGTTTTAGATTGAACCTTATGGCCTTTTAGTGCATGTTTCTGCATTATTATGTTATATTATGCAGTGTACTGGTACATATATCATTCATGGGTTAGCTTGTGTCCCTTCAGGGTCATAAGCACCATGTAGCATTTCAGGTACCATATTTGGGGCATTACAAGCTTGGCATCAGAGCCTAAGGTTCAATAGAGTCCTAGGAAGTTTGAAAATCGCATCTAGTAGAGTCTTGTACATGGGTGTGTTGCACGCCATATTTATGTGCAGGAGGCTATGAGATGTTTTAGGAACTGTTTCCCTTCTTTTAGTATTCATGTCATGCCAATGAGCATAATCTCAATCTAATCTCTCAGTCTAGTCTATTTCTTCTACTTATTTAAGAACATGCCTCCCAAGAGATGAACCCAGCCTATCCAAGAAGATCCCTTGGACGAACATGTTTCTCATGCGGAGTTCATGGCTGCATTCACTACTCTTGCTTAGTTAGTTGTTGCTCAGAATGAACGAGCAACTGTCGTTCTAGCCAAGCCAGTGGCCAATTCAGCTGCAGCTAGAATTCGGGACTTCACCCGAATAAACCCTCCAACCTTTCTTGAGTCTAAGATAGATGAAGAACCACAGAAATTTCTAGAACAAGTGCAAAAGGTGGCAAACATCATGCGGGTGACTACTGTTGAGAGTGTTGAGCTAGCTGCATATCAGTTACAGGATATTGCTCACTCTTAGTTCAAGTAGTGGAAGTCATAAAGGACAGATGATGTAGGGTCAGTTGTGTTAGAGGAGTTTGATTCATCTTTACTTGATCGATTCTTTTTCCTAGAGCTTAGAGAAGCCAAGGTGTTAGAGTTCGTTAACCTCAAGCAGGGCAATATGACAGTGAAAAAGTATTCTTTCAAGTTTACTCAATTATCCAGATATGCCCCTCATGTGGTTGGAGATTACAGGGAAATGATAAATAAGTTTATGTCAGGAGTAAATGATAACATGGTTAATGAGTGCAGATCCACCATATTGAATAGTGACATGACCTTAGCCATACTTATGACACATGATCAGCAGATAGAGAAACAAAAGATCAAGATAAGAGAGAAGAAGAATAAGAAAGCAAAGATAGGTAGGTTTAACTTTGCTCAGCCTAAGTCAGAAGGAGAAACCGTTCTCAATTTAATCCTAAGTCATCAGTTCCAACTCCCTCTACAGCCAGTGCTCAAGTTCCTAAGTTCAGAGAGGGAAACAAAGATAGAGCGCCAGGCTCTAAAACCTAAGGCAGCATTAGCAGTACCCGAACTAATCCTCTTTATCCAACTTGTGGTAAGAACCACAAGGGTGTATGCAGAGATGGCAATTATGTCTATTTCGATTATGGCAACCTAGGCCACAGAGTCAGAGACTACCCTCAGTCAGGTTATCATAGTTATCTTCGCTCCTTAGCTGGTCTGATCGCCCGAATCAATGGGGTACCACCTCTAGTGCTACTAGTGGGCAACACCCAAATCATAGCTATGCTTTCCAGACCTGACAGGATTAGGAAAATTCTCCTGATATAGTTACTGGTACATTACAGATCTTTCATGTGCATGTTTACACTTTGCTGAATCCAGGAGCTTCATAGTCTTTTGTTACTCCTTATATAGCTGTTGATTTTGGAATCAGTCCCAAAATTCTAGTGGAGCCCTTTTCATTCTCTACCCCAGTGGGTAAAACCATCATAGCCCGGTGGGTATACAGGAACTGGCCGGTTATGATATTTTAGAAAGTCATTTCAGCAGACTTAGTCAAATTAGAGATGACTGATTTTGATGTCATTCTTGGCATGGATTGGATTCATTCCTTCTATGCCACAGTCGACTATAGAAATAGAATATTCCATTTTTAGTTTTTGAATGAACCCATCCTAGAGTAGGAGGGTAGTGTATCCGCTTTTAGAGGTCATCTTATTTCCTACCTTTGAGTAAGGAAAATTATATCTAAGGGATGTGTCTATCATCTTGTTTAAGTTAAGGATTCTAGTTTCAAGACTCCCAGTGTTGAATCAGTTCTAGTTATAAATAAATATTCAGATATCTTTCCTAAAGACTTTTCAGGAATTCCTCCCGAAAGGGAAATAGACTTTGCTATTAATCTTCTACCAGACACTCAGCCTATCTCTATTCCACCATATAGAATGGCACCAGTAGAACTCAGAGAACTGAAGGAACGGTTGAAGGATCTCTTAGATAAAGGATTCATCAGACCCAGTATTTCCCTGTGGGGCGCACCAGTCTTATTTGTGCGCAAGAAAGACGGTTCTCTCAGAATGTGCATTGATTACCATCAACTCAATAAAGTCACGGTCAAGAACAAGTATCCTCTTCCTAGAATCGATGACTTGTTTGACCAACTTTAGGATGCCAGTTATTTCACTAAGATAGATATCTGATCCGGCTATCATCAGCTTAGAGTCAGAGAATATAACATTCCAAAAATAGATTTCCGTACTCGGTATGGTCACTTCAAATTTCTAGTTATATCATTTGGTCGTACCAATTCCTCAGCCGCTTTCATGGAATTGATGAATCGTGTGTTCAAGCAGTACTTAGATATGTTCGTTATAGTCTTCACAGATGATATTCTGGTCTATTCCTACACTGAGCTCGATCATGTAGACCATCTCAGAACAGTACTTCAGACTCTCAGAGATCACCAATTATTTGCCAAATTCAATAAGTGTGAATTTTGCCTAGGGTCAGTAGAATTCCTTGGTCATATCATTTCTGGTGATGGTATTAGAGTAGATCCTCAAAAGATTGAAGTGGTAAAAAAATGGGCTCTCCTTGTCTGTCCATCAGATATCAGGAGTTTCTTGGGTTTGGCTGGCTATTACAGTTGGTTTGTTGAAAGATTTTCTTCTATTGCATCCCTTATATACAGATTAAATCAGAAGAAAGTAAAGTTTCAGTGGTCAGATCCTTACGAGAAGAGTTTTCAGGAGTTGAAGACTCGACTCACCTCTGCTCCAGTCTTAGCTCTTCCAGATAGTTCAAATGGGTTCGTAGTATATTGTGATGCATCAAGAGTAGGTTTGGGTTGTTTCCTCATGCAGTATGGTAAGGTCATAGACTACGCCTCCAGATAGCTAAAGCCCAATGACAAGAATTATCCAACTCATGATCTTGAGTTAGCAGTCGTAGTCTTTTCCTTGAAGATTTGGAGGCATTATCTATACGGTGTTTATGTAGATGTCTTCACAGATCATAAGAGCCTTTAGTATGTCTTTTCTTAGAAAGATCTCAATTTTCATCAGAGAATGTGGATAGAGCTCTTGAATGATTATGACATGTGTGTCCTTTATCATCCAGGCAAAGCCAACGTAGTGTACGACGCTCTCAGTAGACTGCCATGGGTAGTGTTTCTTATGTTGAGGATAGTAAGAAGAAGTTAGATCAGGAAGTCCATCAGCTTTACAGACTAGGCATTCGCTTAGTCGACTCCTCAGAGGGTGGTATATATATTCAGAATAGTTCAGAATCATCTCTAGTTTCCGAGGTGAAAGAAAAGCAAGATAGAGATCCCAGCCTTGTCAAGCTAAAAGAGTCAGTTCAGAATCAAAAAATAGAGGTTTTCTCCTAAGGGGGAGATGGTGTTCTTCGTTGTTAGGGTCATCTCTATGTTCCAGGTGTAGATGACTTAAGGCAGAGAATTCTTGCAGAAGCCCATAGGGCGCACTACTCTATTCATCCAGGGGCCACTAAGATGTACCACGACTTGTGAGAGATCTATTGGTGGAGTGGGATAAAGAGATACATTGCAGAGTTTATGGCTAAGTGCTCTACTTGTCAGAAGGTTAAGATAGAGCATCAGAAGCCTAGTGGACCCATGTAGGAGTTCATTATTCTTACTTAGAAGTGGGAAGAAGTGAACATGGACTTTGTGATGGGTTTGCCTATAACTCATCATCAGCATGATTCAGTCTGGGTCATTGTAGACAGAATGACAAAATCATCTCATTTCCTTCCAGTTCATACCTCCTATTCAGTCGAGTATTATGGAAAACTCTATATCAAGGAGTTGGTAAGATTGCACGGTGTTCCATTTTCCATTATCTCAGACAGAGGTACCCAGTTCACCTCTCATTTTTTGAAAGCATTCTAAAAAGGTCTTGGTACCTAAGTCTATCTCGGTACATCTTTTTATCCTCAGACAGATGGTCAAGCATAAAGGACTATGCAAACTCTAGAAGATATGGTAATGGCATGTGCAATTTATTTCAAGGGTAGTTGGGATGACCACTTGCCTTTGATTGAGTTTATATACCACAACTATCATTCCAGTATTCATATGGATCCATTCGAAGCTCTCTATGGTAGGATATATAGATCCTCAATTTTTTGGTTTAAAGTTAGTGAGGCCTCAGCCATAGGTCCTTACTTGGTATTCGACGGTCTATAAAATATCCAGTTAATTCGAGAAAGACTCCGAGCTGCTCAGAGCCAACAAAAGTCTTATATAAATGTTCATAGAAAAGATCTTGAGTTTTAGATCGGTGATCATGTCTATCTAAAGATCTCTCCCATGAAGGGAGTGAAGAGGTTTGAAAAGAAGGGAAAGCTCAGTCCCAGATATATCGGTCCCTTCAAAATTCTCAGTCGCTTTGGTAAGGTAGATTATGAGCTCGAATTGCCTTCAGATCTAGCCTCAGTTCATCCATTCTTCCATGTCTCTTTTCTCAAGAAGTGCATAGGTGACCCATCAGTTGTAGTCCCTATTCAGAGCATTGATGTTTAGAATAGCCTCTCTTATGAAGAAATTCTTGTCGAAATCCTATACTATCAGACTCGTAGATTGAGGAACAAAGAATTCCCTTTAGTTAAGGTTCTTTGGCAAAATTAGTCCATCGAGGGAGCTACTTGGGAAGCAGAAGAAGATATGCGAACCAAGTAATCTCACCTCTTCTCCACCTCAAATCAAGATCAAGGTAATAGTTCTCCTTAAGCTTACTCAGTTTCATGTTCAATGTTCCTCACAAACTTAGTATTTAGTTTCATGCTCATGATCCCATTATAAACATGGTATCAAGTACCATTGCATACCCAGCCATGAACTCATGTATTAGTACAGTTATATAATTATACATCAGATATACATTCTCATTGTGAGAAAACCTTATTCATCAGAACCCTCAGTTATGAATTCAAGAATCAGTTACACATGCATCAGATATGCATGTTTAGTATTATATTTTAGCTTGTCAATCATGTCAGTCATAAGATCATGTTCCATTTATCCATGTTCAGTTCATGTTCAGATTATTTCTTCCCCTCACAGTCAGTCTCATTCAAGGAGGAATGTTCTCAAGAGGGAGATATTCTAATACCCGTGCCTTTTTCCTAGCTTGAAATTATCTTAAGGATATTAGAACTTTATTTGGAATACAAATCTATTTTTGTACACATGGTATTCTTAAGATTTTCACTTGCCATCATGTGGAAAATTGAATAAGCATTCCATCGATACCAATTTCATCAAAATCCGACATCGAAGGAGAAAGTTATGACCAAAATACAAAAGGTAGTAAAACTGCACAGGTGCGACGGTAAGGCCGACGGACCATCGGACTAGAGGCGGACCATCATAAAGGAAACAGTGAGGCCACCTTCTTGATATGGTGCAACGGGAAAGTTGACAGACCATCAAACTTGCGACGGACCGTCGCCCAGGCCGTTGCTACTTAGGCAGTAAGCCTTTTTCTTGGTCCACGTACGACGGTCGAAATGATGGACTGTCTCCCAAGTGACAGACCGTCGCACAAGACATGCAGGTCTCGATTCAGCAAATTAAAGCCGTTTTAAAAAGGGTATTTTGGTCATTTACCACCCACCTAAATATATACCCAATTATATCCGATTTCAGCCATTTGGTTCATTATTACTTCACAACTAATATTAGGGTTTCTCTCTAACATTAATCTCCAAGACCAAAAATCCAATCTTCTTCAAGAACTAAGGTATTTCCAATTCTTCAAGTTCAAGAACATTAAGAACCTTAAACCAGGAATGCATACTGTTCATTCATGGACTCCTTTCTTCCATGAAGCCCAAGAATCCCTTTCCTAAGTTCAAGTTTATGGATTTTATTTATGAATTTCATGTTGGGCTTCTAGTGTTCATGTTTATAATGACTAATTGAATTTTAATCCATGTTTGACGATAAATTTCATGTGGAATTGATTAGTATACATGTAGGTTCGTGTAAACCTATAATTAAACCCTTGAATGATGGAATTAGAATTGAACCATGATGTTTAATTATTGTATAATGTTGTCTACCCATACTATGCCTATTATGTATTTGATTAAATATGTAGATGAAGGGAAGTTCCCAACTAGTATGAAATCATGAAATACCCATGTATGTACAACTTTGTGCTTATCACCTGCTAGATTAAATGCTTCAATAAATGAATTATGGATTATGGTGATTATCATGTGTTCCAGTAATCCATGCTTTGTCAGTTTCCTTTTATCGAGTCCTAGGGGTACTTGTACCCAAAATATTAGTTGTGTGCCTAGAGCCATGTCATGTTTTCACGATACTCTCAGTCAAGCTATGAATCCTTAGACTTCAGACAGTCTTATGACTCAGGAAATCTCCATGATCTCATGAACTTTGTCAGTTGTTAGATATCATTAGTATTCTGTCAGTTAACAAAATTCAGTAACTCATTCTATGTTCATTTCAGTTCAGTTAACAATGTTCAGAGTCTAATCAGATAGGAGTAGGAATTGGCACTGAGTGAACCCAAGGATGGGGACACACACTATCAGATGAGGTGGTGATCCTTAGAAGTCATTCTTGCATTCCAAAACTATGTAGCCAGCATAGATTGAGACCTCAACACTGTCCGATGAGGGTTGATGAGGTGGATAAGAACTGTTAGATAAGGACCCCACCATTTTATTTTGGGGACACTATCAGATAAGGGTCACCCACAGCTTGTCCTTACTAGTGGTGCGGTATTGACACCTTTCCAATTGAGGTTACAGATTGGACCCTAACTTATCCATAATGGGTTATTAGGGATATGTTGGTTAAATAACTACCTCCCACAGTTTTAGTACCAGTCTCACTAAAAGAAATTAGATAGTTCTTCAGACTGTCAGATACAGTCAACTCAGATACAGTACAGAACTCAGATATTTCCATCAGATTCAAAACTGTCAGCTACAGTCACTCATGTTATCAGTTATCAGTTATGTCATGTTATCAATAATCAGTTATCAGTAATCATATTTTCACGGTATTTATGTCAGTCATCATGTCTCATGCATGTATTCTCACGCTCATGATAGTCAGTCAGTTATTATTATTGTTCATGCATATGAACCCCATACATTCAGACAACCTCACATGTATACCAGTACATTCAGAGTACTGAAGCATTTGCGCTATGGTGTCTTATACCATAGGTTCTGAGATACGAGCTCCAGATCAGCAGTAGATTCCAGCCTCAAAAGTCAGAGTTAGAAGTGAGTCCTCATCCTTCGAGAACATGATTATTTCTATATTATCTCATTAATTACTTTATTAGTTGGAGTTAGTTGGGGATATTCCCATCAACTCCTTACTCAGACAGTTCAGTCATGTTAGAGGCTTTCTAGACTATCACTTTTCAGACTTCAGTATTTCCAGTTTTGTTTTGGGTATTTTATTACCCCACAGAGATGTTATACTATTCATGTCATGTTTCAGATTGAACCTTATGTCCTTTAAGTGCATGTTTCCTCATTAATATGTTATATTATGCAGTGTACAGGTATAAATATCAGTCATAGGTTAGCTTGTGGTCCTCGGGGTCATGAGCACTATATAGCATTTCGGGTACCAGATTCGAGGCATTACATATATGGTTTGGAATCAGTGATATCTACAGAAGTAGAGATACCCTCATTGAGGATAATTAAGGAGGTTGATCTAGATAATGCAGAATGGATTCGTAGCAGGATCAAATAGTTGATTCTTATTAATGAAAAGAGATTGGATACAGTCTGTCATGGTTAACTCTATCAAAATAGAATGGTCAAGGTGTTAACAATCAAGTCAAGACTCGTTGATTAACAGTAGGACTATTGGTATTAAAGAAGATATTCCCTCACCAAGATAAAGCCAAAGGGAAATTTGCAACAAATTGGCAAGGTCCTTACATAGTTCACCAAGTACTATCAAGAGGTGGAGTAATCCTTGTATAGATGGATGGCACAATAATCACTAAGCTGATCAATTCAGACCCCATCAAGAAGTACGACATTTGAAGACATTAGGACTAGTTGTTATTTCCTTGTACTTTTGTATTTTTCTCGTACTATCCTGACTTCTCATAGTGGAATACATGGGTAGCCCACATAGGATCCGATTTCCCTTAGCAAAACCTCAAAAACACCATTTTTTCATGTATTCAGAACTATGCTCGACCTGACTTTCCATGGAGGGATACGTAGGAAATCCTCATCGAATTCCGTCCCTTCATATTTTACTCTTTCATTGTACTGAACTACAGCCAGACATGATTCCACTTGGATACGCAGGCAACTTGAGTTAGGCCCGATCATATCATTTATTTTTACCTCTTGTACTTGAACTACATTATAACCTGATTCCACTTGGATACGCAGGTAGCCTGAGTTAGGATCGGTCATTGCATTCCATATTTTAATTTCTCCCATTGTATTTAAACTACATCATGACCTAATTCTCTTTTGATACATAGGCAGTCTGAGTCAGACTCAGTTGATGCATTTCATATTTTTTTCCCTACCCTTAAACTATGTACAAACCTGATTCTTATTTCAGAATATGTAGGCAACCTGAAAGGATAGGTCCTACCTTTAGGAAAATTACCTTTTGCTTATAGTATAACCCCAGAATACAAGCAATCTTATCGCCAGAATTTTCATAGCATCGACTAAAGTCCGAGGAGCTCCATCTGAAGGATAAAGCTATGTGGGTCATGATTAAGAAATGGAGGCTTAACGAATTTCATAAGATGTCATAATCTAAGAACGATAGATATTTACAATATATACTTAATATATACGTAGTATACTCATGAATATATATGTATATATATATATATATTCTAAAAATACTTTCCTACTTTTCCCTACCAAGACTCCAAATTTAGGAATGATCGAGCAACTGAGGAAGTGTTTGAGGATTCTTTAGACAAATCCAGTATCCACAAGTCGAAACAAATCAATACCCCATCCCAACTAAGAATTATTATTTGAGCGTAGGAAATAGGAATCAAAAAGGACAACATTAAGTCAAGATTTTAGGACGGGATCAGAGGTGCGTCCAAGGTCCGAATAAAAGGTTGAAGACAGAGGGACCTCGAAGAAAACTTAGGCTATTTTACTTCTTCCAATAAGCTCTGCCAATCACAACCAACCACCGGACTGTATTGAATAACTTTGCCAATCGAAGAATCATCGTCTAATTGCGTCGAAAAAACTACGCCAATTAGAGAATGTCGTCTAACTTTGACAAAATCAAACTCCTGCATTTCAAGGATCGTACATAAGAAAAAAAGCCAAGATTCAGCATTTCAAGGCCTGTACATAAGCAAACAAAGTTGAATTCTGCATTTCGAAGATCGTAAATAAGCAGGCAAAGTAACTCTCTGCCATATCGGAGGATACGAATGAGCAATACAACTCTCCTCCTTATCAAAAATTGTTCGCCAGGAAGAGGGATGACCCATAGAAAATCAAAGAATATACATAAGCAAAGCAATGCTCTGCCATATCAGAGAATCGTATTTCAACAAACAGAGCACAGTTTACCAATCTGAGACTCGCACTATATCAAGAATGCCAGAAAACCTTCTATAATGGAAAATGCATCTAAATCCACCATGGTGGAAGCAATAAAGCCACTATTACAACAGAATCAAATACTAATAACATTATCATCATCTAGTTTAGATTGAAGGTCACCTTGCCATCAGAGGATTTACTCCTCAAACACTGCTCGCCAGTCCGATGGAATATATTTTTCAACAGCTACCCACCAGTCAAATGGCTATTATTCTTTAATAATTTCCTTCCACTTGGATGGCTTGTTCTTCCATTGCTCGCTAGTTAGATGGCTTTATTTTACAATAACCACTCAGTCAACGAAGGGTCTTTACGTTTCAGTTATTGCCCCTAGTCGGAGGTCTTCACAATAGAGATAAAAAAACTTGTTTGAATATCTAAACTCTACTCTTTACATTAAAATTTCAATTTAAAATTTTGATTTTACCCTCTTTACCTGTTTTATAGGACCATGCACTACAACGTGGAAATACCCTCTTAGCAGCATACTGGGAAAGCTAGCAGAATGTCAACTATCCCTAGCTACGTCAAGATTTAGGTAACGAAACCCAAATCGACTCAATCGTCCCATTTTCAAAACTCTTAGTGTCATAGCCGAATGTCGTCTTAATCCGACACTACGGTAATTTTTTGAAAATCCACAACCCCTTTTTCTCTCAAAATCCTCAGCAAATATTATTATCCAATGCCTTCTCATTCCTAGCTATCCCAAACCACCATTTCAGGGACAAGTGAACTTGTATCCATTCTATTTTGTGCTAAAATCTTCGTAATCACCTTTGAAGGAACCTAGTGTCACCATAATTCAACACTAGGTCAATTTTTTAATTTGATCAAAATTTGCTATGATTCGAACTACAAATGGCTTGATTTCTCATGAAACCTAAGATGTGTGGGCAGCTCAAATCTGGATCTCGTCCATAATCTTTCAAATTTTCCTTTTCGCTTGAAATAAAATTTGTCATGTCAACCTCATTATCCAAAGATTTTCACACTAATCTTTGGTTAATCAGGGTCACACTGTTGGCATCCAATTTTGGCTCACTCTTTTTTCTCTAATTATTTTTTCAATGCTTCTTGGCCTTAAATAAGTTTTCAAAAATAAATTTGTTTTTTTATTTATATTTCTGTGAATTTTGAGAAAAATAAAAAAAATGGATTTATTTTCCTATAATATTATAAAATATTTTAATGAAATGGTTTAAATTAATTATTTTAACATCAAAATTATAGAAAAATATTTAATCACATTGGCATTTTTCTAGCATCTTATTATATTCAGTCAATACTTTGTGACTACATATATATTCTTATAAATACATATATTATTGTTATTATATTATTACATAAATATACTCTTATTAATATAATATATATATTCTTAATATATATATATATATACATATATTTTGATTTAATTCTTATATATAAATTATGTATGTGCCTATATATATACATATTTTTATCAATATTACAAATATTAAATTATAAAATTATTAAATCAGATGTGTATATAAATTATGTATATAATTTATATTCGTACATACCAAAATAATTTTAGGATACAAAGAAACATTGATAAAACTAATTTCGAGAAAATAGAGATTCGGGCCAACATAAATTCAATTTCAACTATATTTTATCTAAACCCAACTCTTATTTATAAATTTCAGCCAAAAAGCCCAGAAATTGACCCAAAACCCAATCCAATATCCATGCCCACTTTATTAATCCACCACACATAATCCGCCAATCATACGTTGCCCTGTCAACAAAGAAACACCAAAATACATCCAACAAACACAAATAAATCTGATCCATCAATTTATTTCTAATCAAAGGGTTCTAAATATAAATAATTTATATATATATAATCAGTTATTTGTTATTTCAAACTAACTCTTAATCGTCCGATCAAACGATCGGACGGTTCAAATTTTGGTCCAACAAAATCAAAAAAAGAATTCTTTTTCTCACTCCTAAAAAAGCAAAGCGTGTAACTCACGCGTCTCTCTTCCCCAAAAATCATACGCGTACCCCCTCCCCCCTCATTTTCCAAAATACAGTGATGGGTCCTCATCCTATTCCCAAAAAAAAAAAGAATTAAGAAACTTTTACTCACTCTTTTTCCCTTTCTTCTCCATCACCCCAAAACAAGAACGCTAGTCACCCGTTTTCAGCTAGAATTGTCGCTTCTGAGAGAGATTCTCCTGTTTCTCTCCCTTCACAGCTCGTGAATATGAAAGATAGAAAATAACAGTGCTCAAAATGGTATCATAATCCACTTTTTATTTCGAATCCGCCATTAATGGCTCTAAAAAGTCAATTTGGAGGAGATTCTTGATTTGAAATTAAAATCTCTACCATTTTCTTTCCCTTTTTTTAATTTGAAGGTTTCAAATTTGGACTCTCAAGTTTGTATTTGCACCTACGAATGGTGTCCTTTCCATTTACATGGGACAAGCTTCAAATTTGGGGGAAAAAATGTTGAAAAATTTGCAAAAAGTATGAGAAAAAATCCAAAAGAAAAGAGGAGAAAATTAGAGTGAAGAAGAAATTAAAGTGAGAAAACAGGTCAAAAAAGAGCGAAAATGAATTTGGAAAAGCAAGTGGAAAAGTTAGAAGAAAAACTAGTTGAAAAGTTGGGGATTTTTTTGGAAGAAAAAAATAGACAAGTTTTCAGTTTTCAAAAGGGTGAAAATAACAATTCAAGTTTGAGTTTTGGGTCCCAAAAACTTAATCAATCCCTCGTTTGCTTCCCAACACAAGGTACAAATTTTCTTTTTTTGTTCCACTTTTATTTTCTTTTTCTTTATCTCATTCTAATTCGCTACGTTGGATACACGATTTTGTTTTAAATTTTAATATTGTTGGTTTTCATTACTTTTGTGGACATATATATATATACACACACACATACACAATGGATTCTGAAAAGTTATTTTGTACGCAAATTGAAAGTTGTTTAGGTGTTGAAATATGTGGATACACGTGTTTATCTTATTTTAGGACCATTGCTTATTATGGTCCTTTTGAAATTTTTCCGATGAATATCACTTGAATATGAAAATTTAAATTACGTGTATATGAGTCTGTAAGTATGTGAATAGGTCTTCTTGATTTATTTGAATTTAAGGATTTGTTGTTGGTTCTAAGAAACAATAAAATCATACGTAAATCTCGATCAAGCTTGTGCTTTCGTTATTGATTCTAAAAATGAGTTCATATGTGATTTTCGATCAAATTATGTTTTTTTTATTCTGAAAAATTGATTCATTGGTAAAGTTTTAAATCTGATTTTGCTTTTTTTTTTTAATATCTCTATTTTGGTGGAGTCCCCGTTTCTACTTTTAAAAATTTGGTTTTCGTAGGAAAAATGTCCCTTATTTTGGACTGCTCAAGTATTTTCAAGTGGCTTTCAATAGATGTTCTTTTTTAAGCCTATAGATTATTTAAGAATATTGTAGTACTGTTGGAACCTTTGAAGAAGTTGTGTTTTCTTACTTATCCCATTGGCCAAATTCAATTTTTGAGTAAAACCTTTCTTACCTCATGCGAAGATGTGAATATATGTTTATTACTGTGGTAAAATTTCAATTAGGATTTTTTTAATCAATTGGGTATTGGTTAAATTAATTAGAGAATGCAGTGTACTTCAATGTTAAATGCTCTACTACTTGGAGTCTTTGGTGCATGTATATCTAGAATAGTGGATTTTAAAGTCAAAGTTAAATATGTATTAAATTAATTCTGTAGACGGATTGCATTGTTGGTGTGAATGTAAGTTTCATTTTCTGGCAATAAAAAGGGCATGTTGAAGGGGTAAATTTGTAGGTGTAAGTTTGGGTACTTGTCATATTTTTGGCCGAAACTTGGCACTTTATTTATTACTCATTATGTATTTACTTCTTACCTTTAGGATTTGTTTTAAAATTCAATGGGTTGATGTCACTGAAAAATGTGGTTCAACAATTTAGGTACAAATTGTGTTGATTTCCTTGGGACCCATGATGTAGAATCTCCTTACGGCTGTTAAGTAATGTTGTATGTGGTGTGTGAATTCTTGTAGCATAATGCTTGTGATTTCTAAAAAATAATTTCATCAATGTGTTATCATTATTTTAATGTTTTGTTTATTCGTATGGAATTTGGATGATCTCTAGATGTATTTTACTCTTTTTTATATGAACACTCGGGAGTTGGGATTTCAATTGAAACTCTTTCTGACCCAAAGATCAGGTCAATCACTACTAAGATCGCAGGGCCTCAAAGTCGCAAAAAATTAGAAGCTCAAGCGCTGTTAGGAGTCTAGTATCTCTTAGTCCCCTTTCTTTGTTAAATATTAATGTTGTGTTGTTATTCTTATTAAGACTTGAAATGGTAATTAGTATTGTTGATCTTTTTAAAATTTTATCACTTATTGTGTTTATATCACTTTAGAATTTACGTTTTTCTTTGAAATAAATTAACATCATCACCTTTGCGTAGCTACCACACGAATATTTTTAGAGGACCAAATAGAAAAAGATTTTCCATTTCATCTAATCCTTTATATGTTCCTATGTGTTTTAACTAAAGAAGACTATTCTATCGACTAATTCGTCTCATAGTGCTAATAGTGGCAACTTAGTTATAGTTTGATCAATGACTTGGTAAATTCATAAACCACGGTAGCTCTTTCATTAGCTCTCTGTCGAACAACTTTCCATCATCATAATAAAATAGTTAAACAGATTTTCTTTTGTAAAAAGGAACTTGAGCAACATTGATAATCGGATAACTTCTTATAACTAATTATTTGTCTCCAAAAATATCTCTATAAAAAATGAACAATGTCGCAACCTCAACATCTTCTAAAAACAAACGAGAATTGTAATATGGTCATTCAAGTAGTTAAAACTCAAATTTTTAGGGAATTAATTATTCAACTCCAACTCATTTGAATAAATTAAATTGTATCAACACTTTAACATATTTTTATCCGTTCTTTTTATATCAGTTTCAAATATGTAGGCTTTTTAAGAACCCAAACAAAATAAAAACACAAAGTACATATAAACATACACTATCATATACGAAATATTGCTATCGCTATTTTTATTTATTTAGTTTTCTTAAAATAAAAATATTATTATTATTATTATTATTTTTATTATTATTATTATTATTATTATTATTATGGTTATGGTTATGGTTATGGTTATGGTTATGGTTATTATCTTTACCTACACTTTGTTCTGACTACATAGTTACATGTGTATTTTTCTATTACCTTTACTTTTACCTACTTTTAATTACTACTTTTAAAATATTCACAAATAAATGAACAATCACATGATCTCTCAAATTTTTGAATGTGCAAGTCTATTTTACTCAAAATTAATACGTTGTTGTCTTTCAATATTCTTACATATTTTTATTTATTTATTTATTTTTTATTTTTTAAAAATGTATTTTGTATAAATTTACTCTCGAATTAAATAATTTTTATATATACATGATGATTTATAAAAAAATAAATTTTTACATATTTTAAAACAAAAATTTATTTTATCTCATAAATATTTTCTTTACGTACTTATCTTTATATATTATGAAACTTTATATTCTTGTAAAATTATAAAACTTTAAGTATAACAAAATGCTAGTGTGTTCGCTTCTCTTTCATGTTTTTTTAAAATATGCATGTGTATTTTGATAATAAATTGTGCTAATTTTCATATATCATAAATATATGTTTATGTATCTTGTGTGTTTTCTTTAAGTTTGATAAACATATGTGTAGTTACCACAATTTTAGCAAATAATGAAGAAATGATTTTTTTCAAAACTGAGCTTAAGGACTATCTTCAGATGGGCTCTGAGGGATGCTTAACACCTTCTCCTCGAGTAATCAAAACTCTTACTCAGAATCTCAAAATATTTTCGATAGATAAAAACAGAGTTTTACATTAAAAATGGGTTTTCCTAATTTTCCTAAAAATTTAGGTGGTGACTCTAAAAAATAAATTTTCAAACCCGAGAGTCACGACATAGACACCACATGTTGTGTGTTGTTTCAACAATTTTGAAATAGGGTGTGACAGATATGATTCCAATTAGATTATAAACTTATTACTGTTTTCACAACTTAAGGGTTAAAGCCCACTTTCTACCTTAGAGTGGATTTCTTCATAATAATAATTGTTTTCTTAATGAGTAACTTATATGTAAAAGAGATTAATAATGATGTATAAAAGATGCGATCGAGATAGATTCCTGTCTTTGATTTGATACTACTAAATACTTCAATCGGGAGATATTCTGAACCTTTCTATACTTTTATAATGATTTAGTTCGAAGTTCACTTCGGGAAACAAACTTATGGATTTACTCTCTTTTAACCATGGCTCGTGTCTGTGCGCCTATCATCTTAAGATACACATCTCTTCCAGCATGGAAGGGAGAAATATATTGGATTGATGATGTAACTTTTAGGTAAACCCTAATGACGCATTTTAGTATTGATGTTATAAATATATATGTGTTGTTGATATTATGATGATACTATTATATAGCCGGCAAGGTCGGAGGATAGTGTGATGATGATCTTGATACTTGGCAAGTCAGAAGGATGATTATGATGATATACCATGCCAGGCCCGAGGATTATTACATTGATATGCCTTTGTGTACATCTACCTATCCGAGTCAAGCTAGCCCGATGTGTGGCGATTATATATAATTATACCCGACAAGGCTGAAGATGATTATGATGATGATGGTTATGATGATAATAATGGTTATGATGATGATGGTTATAATAGTGATGGTTAAGATGATAATATTATGATATTTGGATCAGTTATAGTATTGTGGATTTTATTGCATTCATTCTTGCATGTGCACGCGTATCACCAGTATGCACCTATATCTATCAGCACATATAGGGGGTTACATAGGTATGGTGATGACTATGACTTATGGTGTATTTTTGTTGATTGAATATTCTGAGCCTGGGTAGTAGGGGCACCTGATAGGCTTGGTTAGGTATTTTATTGTCCGAACTAGTCGATTACTCACCTTGTTATTGATATTATTATTCTCGTTGTTATTATCATTGTTGTTATCATTTTTATGATAATTGTTATAGCTAGTTTATGGAATATTGGACATTGATTTGGTATCGAGAATTGAGGTATGATTTCGACCTCTATTATCTTGCGATTATATTATTATGCATGACTATCTGATGACTTTATATACAGACTAGGACCCTGAGTATTCTAGCACTAGCTCCTGTTATGATTATAAGGTCTTAAATAGCTAGTTTTGTAAGGATGTACTTCGAGTAGACCTTGGTTATATACTTATATATATATAGGTATATGCATACATAACTATATGTAGCTATGGTATTACCATATATCCCTCATTTTCTTCATTCACTCGGATTATGTACTATTCCTTGGCCTTGTATACTTATATGTATCTTCTTTCCATTCTTACTTGAATATTGGCCAGTGATAAAGGTATAGTATTGAGATTCCTGAGTTTGGATAGAGTAAGATATTGTAGTCTTACTACTTCCTTAGCCTTAATATGTTAGTATCTTGGACATGAATAGGATAGTTTATCCCTATTATCTCATTGTATGTCTTATGGTTGCTGGAGATTTGGGTGTAGTTTTCCATTTTGTTTATATGTTATATATAACGGTTTTATCTTTGGAGCTTAGTCAGAAGTTGCTTATTGAGTACCACATGTTTGGTACTCATACAACACTTTTCCATCCTGCATATTATAGTACGGGCTATTACTGTTGATGTGTGCATCGTGCGGAGCAACCATGATTCAGAGACTTAGAGTGAGCTCCAGAAATTTGGAGTATTACTTATCTCTCTCTTAAGTATTGGACTAGTCTCTATGTTGTATTCGTAGAAAATTTATATCAGTGTATTCATTTGTACGTCACTTTTGATTCTTGTTAGGTAGAATCTTTTTTATTGATACCACTAGGTTTTGGTACTACATTATGTATTTGATCATTATTAAATCTTTTTTGAATTTTTTCCTTTATCTATTTGGGTAGTTCGTTAATAGCCATTCCAAACTACGAGTTTGTCTTGCCTACTAGTGATTTATAGTAGGCACTATCATGAATGGAGAAATTGGGTTGTGACACCACAGCCATAGGCTCAGAAGGTTCAATCAACATACAAAAAATCACAAGTCATACTCATCACCTTTACCTATGAACCCACCAAAAGGCTGGTAGATATAGGCGCATACTGGTGAAAGACAATGAGAATGTTAGACTGAATGCAAAGAAACAATCTGTAACATCATAACCAATCCAACACACGATAAGTAACTCAGTTTATAACCTCACATCATCTGTATCATAATCAATAGTCAGACTTGAACCGGTAAATATAAAATCAATAGCTGAACTCAAACTGGTAAATATAAATTCAATAGTCGAACTCAAACTGGTAAATATAAATTCAATAGCCGAACTCAAACCGGTAAATATATAATCAATAGACGGACTCATATCGGTAAATATATAATTAATGCCCTCAATATCGCCAACATCATCAATCATCAGGTTTTACCCGGAATTCATATCATCTATACCATCCTCCTCCTCTGTCCCATACCAGAGAGATGTGTATATACATATATAATAGGTTTATGGATGTAAGCTATGGCTAAAAAGAGTGTAAATCTGTAAATCCATTATCCGGGGTAAACTTCAGGTCTAAATCATTATAAAAGTGTAGAAAGACTCTTAATCTCATACGATCAAAGTAAATAATAGTAATGAAATCATGGAACGGAGTCTATCTCAGACAAATCTTTAAAACACCATTCTCAATCTCAATGCACCTAAGTCATCCATTTAGATGGTATGATTCTTATTATAAATAAATCTATTTTTAAAGTGAAATGTAGACTTTATATCCTTTATTAGGAAAAACAGTTGTAAAATCATATTTTAGTTGGAATCGTACCCTTTACTGCACTTAGTGATCATGAATGTACCGAATATATGCACACCATAACCATTATTCAAACAATGAAATCATAAGTGTCAATATGTTTATAAACTACAACCATGTCCTTTACAAGGGTAAACACTTCCCGGATGTCCAACTGATATCCTAACATGGCCTTGGGCCTAATAATGTGTTTGGAATAATTACAACATCATAATCACGGCCTTAGGACCATATACATATCCAAAACTCATATGAATAATCATATTCATAAACCATCTCATATCAATAAGTCATTGCATATCTATATGGCATATCATATCTCTTAGCCATATCATATCCATAGGGCATATCATATTTATAAATTATAAATCATATCTATGAGGTATATCATATCTATAAGGCATCTCATATCTATAGGCCATATATCATAATCCAGGGGAAAACCATCAACATTCATCAAGTCACAAAGTAACCATATACCTAAGGCTCAATAGTCTTAACTATGCCTAACATCCGTAAATAAGTCCACAGGGGCTAACACAGGTTTTTGCCTAAGGTGGGATAGAGAAACCCACTTCTAATCCTCAAAATCCATATCTAGGAAATTTATACCCCATACTAGGATAAGTTATCTATATTAACATCTAAATGATAAATAATTCATAGTCAATCCTAACATAGGAATTCCACCTAGGCCATGAGCAATTAAATCAACTCCACCTAAATTACTAGTTTAAGATCACAAAAATAGCCCAATTAAAGTTGATCATACTAAACATACTTCCAATAGTTAAACCACATCCCAAATCTAGCGTCATATCATAAACATTCTACAAATTAGCCCAATTTATGAAGAAGATAAGAGAATCCTAGAAATATAACAATTCTACGACCTTATGGGTCAAATCCCTCATCTAATCCCCAAACTTCAATAACCAAGACTAAGTCACAGTGTCCTACCCATATCATTAACATCACATGCAATATATAAACCACAACATCTTGTGAAGAAGAGTAGACAGAAGCCTACCTCGATGCCAAACCGTAATTCCTTGAATCGTACCTAAATTGGTCGTATTCACTCCAAGATACCAAAATATTGTCACGCTATTAAAATTGTAATATATGTGTCATTAGGAGTAAAATGAGACTCATATTTACATATAACGGGTTTGGTCAAATTTTTGGTCACAAATGGCCCATGGGGCCTGCTAATGGAATTCAAAATTGAACCCATAATGAGGCCCCTAAGGACAAGGAAGTTGTGCTTAAAAGTAAAGCACAAATGGAACCAAAATCGGGTATCAAATCAACCCTTAAAGTTTAAGAATTCAAAGCCCTATTTCTAAGAATTTATCAAGAAATTGAAGGAAACTTATTATGAATTTGAAGGGAAATCACCGAATAATCGTTAACCAAGCTTCCCAAATCATCTACAAGCTTCAATTTTAAGCTTTCACACTATGTTAGAGTTTAGATCTCATGGGAAAAGATGAATAATACCCAAAATTATGGAAAAGGGCTTAATTTATACCTAATCCAAGTACTCGAGAGTCATTATCGTAACCCAGAGGTGTGCGATCACACTATCTCTGCCTTTCCACACAGGTTGCAATCACGACATGCCTATAGCAATCTCATTATATCCCTGCCAAGGGTACCGCGATCACGCAATATCCTTGCCAAGGGTACCGCGATCGCGCAATATCCCTGCCAAGGGTACCGAGATCGCGGCCCTTGGCTGGCGATCACAGCCACATCAATTGACAGCTGAAACTTGGAAGCTTTTCCAAGTTCTCATCAAGCCCTTGGGATTCATTCAAAACTTTGTATGCATAAATGAGCTATGTAATCATACCAAATTTGACTTTTTGAATGTGATGGCACACTGAAATTTCTATCCAAGGTCATTTTGACCAAATGTGGGTCCCACACCTAAATTTTCATTTTCTCAATTTTTCGACCAATAGGTCAAAATTAGCTCGGGTACCTTGGGACCCAAACCAAAGGTCTACTCAACTTAAAATTAACATTTTGGAGATAATAGCACTGTCAGAATTCTCATCTAAGGTCATCTACTAGGAGTTTTAGTCTAAGATGAAATCCTAAACATAGAAAGCTCTAAAATACGTAAATGAGCATAAATCCAAACCAACTATCTGATCACCAAAAAGATAGTTCTAGTTACGATAAGTCACTAATGACCTGTAGCTGTTGTGGGAAAGCTCTAAATTATGGAAATGTACTCAAATCAAGGAAATAACCTATAGGGTCCTTACACCCATAAATCATAAATTAAAGTATGACTAAATAATTTAAAACATGGGACAAGTAATACAAGTGAAAACAACCAAAAGTATTTAACCTAATTTCAAATCCATCAGTTCAAATCACATGAATATTTAATGATTTTATGCTAAAATGTAAAATTAAAGTTAAAGAAAGAGAAACATGCTTGAAATACAAATAAAATCAAAGAGGAATCAAAGTTAGGAGCTTGGATGGTGGATTCCGTATAAAACACTTAAACTTTCTTGGGTTTTGAGTTAAAGAGGAAAAAGAATGTTTTTAATCTTTTAAAATAGAAGGAAAAGGGGTTATTTTACGTTTAATGTTGTGCAATGGGTAAAAAGCCCAAAAGGCCCTCACCCTAAGTAAAAAAACAAAAACTAGATGAATTTAACATAGTAGTATGGCATGTCGTTATTGCGGAGGGTAGCCTCCTTTCCATGCCCTTATCATGGAGGTTATCCTCCATGGCACACCCTTATTGTGGAGGCTTACTACCTCAAGGTCCCAAAATAACCCCAAACCCCTTCCAAAAATTCCAAAACTTTCCCAAAACACCTTTTTAACACCCCTAAACACAATTCAAGTCAAAAATTGACATTAAGCACGAGGGAGGGTCAAAAATAAAATGGTTAAAATTTTGCAGGGTCTTAATTATCACCCCCCCCCCCAAAATCATTCATCCCTAAATGAGAAGTTAAGATGTTTTCAACACGACAATAGTGAGAATACATCAAAATCAAATGACAAATTTGAGATACGAGAAGAGGAAAGGAAAACCCATACCTTAGGCACTTTCATCCAACCCAAGGAACAAGAATGGGTACTTGGCTCTCGTATCATCCTCAACTTCCCATATAACTTCTTCTACCTTTTAATTTCTCCAAAAAACCTTCACCGAATCTACTTCATTTGTCCTTAATCTATGAACTTTCCTATCTAATATCTCCACCTGGACCTCCTCATAAGATGAAGAATCTGAAACACCAACATCCTCAATAGGCACTATCAAAGAAGGGTCACCCAAACACTTTTAAAGCATAGACACATAGAAAATAGAATGAATAATGCCCAAACTCATAAGCAATTCTAAGTTATAAGTGAGATTCCAAATTCTTCTCAGAATCTTATATGGACCAACATAACGGGACTTACCTTCCCCTTCTTCCTAAATTTCATGACTCCTTTCATAGGATACCTCTTCAAGAATACCCAATCACTTACTTCAAGCTCCAACTCCCTTTGCCTCATATCCGCATAAGACTTTTAGTGAGTTTGAGCAGTCTTAAGTCTTTCTCTAATCACCTTCACCTTCTTTATGGCTTGGTGAACCAAGTTAGGAAGAAATATCCTAGTCTCACCAAACTCAACCATCTAATAGAAGACATATACCTCTTATAATAAAGAACCTTAAAAGGAGCCATTGGATGTTAGAATGGTAACTATTATTGTAAGCAAACTCAATAAGAGGCAAATGGTTAACCCAACTACCTTTAAAATTAATCACACGGGCCCTTAGAATATCCTCCAAGGTCTGAATAGTCCGTTCTATTTGTCCATCCATTTGAGGGTGGAAAGCGGAGCTAAGATTCACCTGAGTAACCAACCTTTCTTGAATAAAAGCCAGAAGTGAGAAGAAAACTTCCTACCTCGGTCAGAAATAATGGACACCAACACTCCATTCAACTTAAAAATCTCCTAATAAACAACTTAGAATAATCTTCTCCTGAGTAATTAGTCCTCACAAGCAAGAAGTGAGCAATCTTAGTCATTCTACCCACAATGATAGAAATAGAATCATAATGATTGTGAGACCGTAGAAAACCTATAATGAAATCCATATTAATCATATCTCACTTCCATATGGGAAATTCTACCTCTTGAGACATGACACTAGTCCTCAAATGCTCAACCTTGACTTGTTGGCAAACCATGTACTTAGCCATAAAGTTAGCCACATCACTCTTTATATTATTCCACCAGTAGGTTTCCTTCAATTCATGATACATTTTAGTCAAAACTGAATGAATTGTATATCTAGACTCATGAGCCTCAGTCAAAATCCTTTCCCGCAATCCATCAGCATTAGGAACACACAACCTTCCTTGATACCTCTAGATGCAATCTCCACCAATCTTGAACGACATAACCTTTTACTGGCCCACATCATTATTAATTTGCATAAGTATGGTTTTAAAGCCTACTTCTCCTTCACCTTAGTGCCAAGATATGATTTAACCACTTCCTAAACAAACACTCCTCCATCCTTTGATTCCAAGAGATGAACTCCCAAGTTAGCCAAACTGTTAATATCGTTCACCAACCCTTTTTTCTCATCATCCACATAAGATAAGCTCCCCATAGACAACCTACTAAGAGCATCAGCAACCACATTATCTTTACATGAAAGGTAGTAAAGGCTCATGTCATAATCCTTAAGAATTCGAGCCACCACCTCTGCCTGAGATTCAATTCCTTCTACATAAACACATATCGTCAGCTCGTATGGTCTGAAAGAATATGCATATGAACTCCATATAGATAATAGCGCCAGATTTTCAATGCAAAGACCACAGCCGCCAACTCTAGATCATGAGTCAGGTAATTCCTCTCATGAACCTTAAACTATCTAGAAGCATAGGATACAACCTTACCATACTACCTCAAAACATAACCCAGTTCCCCCGAGATACATCACAATACATAACAAACCCATCAGAACCCTCGGGTAGGGTCAAAACTAGCACAAAAGTCAATCTATCCTTTAATCTCTTAAAACTACCATCAAAAGCATCAGACTTTAAAAACTTACTCCTTTTTGAGTTAACTTTGTCAGTGGAGCATCAATAGATGAAAAAACCTCCATAAACCTCTTATAATTCCCAGCCAAGCCCAAGAAGCTCCTAATGTCAGTTGGAGTCGTGGGACTAGGACACTCCATCATTGCTTTGACATTTTCTAGATCCACTTTAATCCCCTCACTAGAAATAACATGCCCGAGAAAAGTCATAGAACTTAATAAAAATTCACACTTAGAAAACTTTACATCCAATTTCTTGTCCTTAAGAGTCTGCAACATAATTCGGAGGTAATTAGTTATGATCCTCCTCACTCGTAGAGTACACTAAGATTTCATCAATAAGGACTATAATAAATAAATCTACAAACTGCCTAAACACCCAATTCATAAGATCTATGAAAGTAGCTAGAGCATTATTCAACTCAAATAACATAAGCAAGAACACATAATGGTTATATCGAGTTCAAAAAGTAGTTTTGGGAATATCAACCACCCTAATTTTCAATTTATGGTAGCTCAAATGAATATTAATCTTAGAGTAACACCTAGAACCTTGAAGCTAGTTTAAAAGGTCATCAGTCCTAGAGAGAGGATACTTATTTTTCACTGTAACCTTGTTCAACTAATAATAGCCTATACAAATCCAAATGGACCTACTTTTTCCCCATAAAAAGCAGAGGAGCACCCCACGATGAGACACTAGGATGAATAAACCCTTTATTAAGAAGATCTTTCAATTGCTTATTAAGATCTCTTAGTTCAGCTGGAGCCATTTTATAAGGAGGAATGGAAATGGGACGGGTATCTGGTAGAAGATCAATCCTAAAATCTATTTCCCTATCCGGAGGAATTCCAGGAAGATCATCAAGAAAAAAATTAGGAAATTCATTAACAACGAGAAAATAATACAAAGAGGGACTTTCAAAGTTAGAATCTTTAACCCAAACTAGATGATACAGACACCCCTTAGAAATCAACTTTAGTGCTATATCATAAGAGATAAACTTTCCTTTGGGTACTAAGGAACTCCCTTCCCATTCAATCACTGATTCATTAGGAAAATAAAAATCGACCTTTTGTGTCCTACATTCCAGAGAAGCATTGCATGAATGAAGATAATCCATCCCTAAGATTACATCAAAGTCTACCAGAGTAGACACAGAAAAGAGGTCAAAAATACTTTTAGGACCGAACCAAAATGTACAACCATATAAGGGGTCATATAAGATAGGGTAGAACCCAAATCAAGCAAACAATAAACATCAGGATAAAAGAGTTGTAACATACAAGTGACAATATCGAGTGATGCCTTAGATTCTTGAAAAGTAGCAAGAGCATTGAGATGATTCCGGCCAGTTTGTACTTGAAGTGGACCCATTATGTGCAGGAGCTAAAGAAGGGGCGATCAAAACCTTATTCGCTCCAGTGGAAACTTTAGCAATAGGATAATTTTTTACAGATGACCAGGATGACCACAATTGAATCACAAATTCCTCCCCTCCTAATAATAACCACAGTGAAGTTGTACAAAAAATCTACAAGGAGGATAAGGTAGGCGACTGAGCTCCACTAACCTGAAATTGGGCACCCTATGCCTTAGGACCAATGCTAGCTAGAAAACAAAGATCACTAAAAGGATTAGGATAAAGAGAACCAGTTGTCAAATAAGAATTTCCCCAATTCTTCTTCTTAGTCCACTACCTACTATCTTTTCTACCATTATACTAATTTGCACTCTATTCTGAATATCTAAACTTATTTCTCTACCTCTCTCTCATCTCTATCTACTTCTTTTTTGCATTCTCTACCTACTTCATATAAACCACTATTTAGGATATGTCTATATCATTATTCAACATATCAGCCTTACACCCTAACACCAAATCACAAAACAACCTCGAAGCAAACTTCCTCATTATAGTTCTCATCTTAAACACCAACTCCGGAGCATAACAAGATAGTTGTCGAAACTTCAAAGAATACTCATTAGCACCCATCTTACCCTACTTCAAGTTCACAAAATCTTCATCCTTAGATTTCCTTAACTCCTAAGGAAAGAAGTGATCAAAAGAAGCACCCAAAAAGTCATCCCATATACCCAGTTTAACATTATCACCCCTTATCGCATCCCACTTCTCATACCACTGGTAAGCTACTTCTTTTAACTTATAGAAAGCAAACTCTACACCCTTAGAAATAGCAGCATGGATCACCCTAAAGAATATTTTCATCTCATTATAAACCCATGAGGATCCTCCTCAACCTTAGAGCCTGTAAAGGTTGGGGGATTCAACCTCATAAACTAGCTAACCCGAATAACCTCAGATAAACTAATAGTAGGACCAACACTGTCATATTGATAAGGCTATAATGCCACCAGTTAGGAAATTATATAGATAGACTAATGAAACTCTACATTAGAGAGGTCTTCCTGAGGTGACAGGGCATAAGTATCACCATCTCAAGTATCCTAAGAAAGACTAGTAGGGACCAATAAAACCCCACATGGATCGACATAGTAAGGAGCAGGGACTTTAGGCTAGGTTTGCACTCCATAAACAGGGTAAGTTCCCTCCATATATTTCTCAGGTAGGACAGAAGATCCAACAGAGTTTCTATGAATGTCAGATCTTCAGGGAGGGCATGACCTGAAATGCAAATAGGCTAGAAGTTAGAGGAGTTTCATAGAACTAAACTCTATAGCTCGAAAACAAAACACAAGAAATGAAAAAATTCCTAAATTCCTTATAACCTCCCCCTTATAAGTGTGTTGTACTACATACCCATAAAAGGGACTCTAATCGACATGGATTTATGGACACCCAATGACCCTAAACTATGCTCTGATACCAAGCATGTTATGACCCGAACCTGGGCCTGGACGTAACGGTTATCTCAAGCCCTTTGTTGGATGGAAACCACACCCTTAACCCTACCTCAAGAGCACATAATTACAAATAGTGAAAGACAACCAAAATATATAATAAAGATAGATAAATCTTATCAAGATCTAAGAGTCAAAACACAATGACTTCAATGTCCCAACACTGTCCACAAAAGCTTGTAAAACCTAAATACCAAACTAAGTCGAGACATGTCATTGACTATGATAAATGGAATCCAAAAGTACTGAAATAGTAATAAAAACCAATGAAATAATAGGGCTTTCTGAAAGATGAAGACTCATCACTTCACAGTAGATCCACAGGAATATTGAATAACCTAATGTCGCATAGAACAAATAAAAAACCCTTCATACCCAATATCATGAAATGATGTAGCATCCAGGGACAGTCAGTAAGGCGAGCACTAGAATGTAACTCAAGAAGTAGGGATAAAATAATGCAATTACCAAAATCCAATAATAAACTATATGCACCACATTCATCTACATATATAGAATTTCGTGATAGGGACAAAGGTCATGAACATGAGAGTTTAAAGTATTAACCTAAACTATGTAGCTCGCTCCATCCTAAAGACATCCATGGGCTATATGGGTCCAGTCCCTCTGCTGGAAGGGCCTATTGCATGTTAGATGCATAAACCAAAGAGTAATTGAGAAAAAGGATAAATACATCAAGGCTATAGCCCTTCCAAAATATATATATTAAGTGTGCACCAAGCACACGGTCACATGGACCCTCAACGCGGGCAAATATAGATTCTAATGTTGATCACTCTAGGACTGACACCTTCATGAGGAGCTACATAATTTCATTTAAGCTCAAATTAAAATAGTTGCACACAAACCAACCATTAACCCAAGAGTCATTTATTCAAGTATTTACCAACATGGTATCATTATACCAATATACTTGCAAGCTAATTCAATTATGCCAAACCAGTTCATATAACTAAACTGACTCCCAAGTTTTATGTAAAATCTAAAATCAAGGCCATCAAAAACCATATTCATTTATTTATCCTTTAATGCACTGTAATGGGTTCAAAATCCAAGTTAAACCATGCAATTATCCATATTCAAATTCAAGTTTACAAAGTGGATTAAGGGTAATGAATTATCAATCCAAAATCTCCATCAATTTAGGAAACTCATGTCCCGCATTCCAACCATTAAAATAATACACCAATTCAGTCCTACAAATCATAAAGTAAATCATGAATAAATAATTTAAAACATGAGACAAGTACTTCAAGTGAAAAAACCCAAAAGCCCTCAACCCAATTTCAAACCCATCAATTCAAATCACATGAATATTTGATAATTTAATGCCACAATATAATATTAAAGTTAAGAAAAGAGAAACATGTCTTAAAGACAAATGACAATGAAGAGAAATCAAATTTTAGAGCTTAGATGGTGAATTCCTAGTAAAACCCTTGAACTTTTATGGGTTTTGAGTTAAACAAGAAAAAAACTAGTTTGATCGTTGAAACTTAAAGGGAAAGGGGTTATTTTATGTTTACAAGTCATGTAAGGGGTAAAAGAACAAAAGCCTCTTACCCTAAGTGAAAAAAATGGATGAATTTAACATAGTGGTATGGCATGCCGCTATCATGGAGGGTAGACTACATGCCATGCACTTATCACAAAGGTTATCCTTCGTACAACGCCCTTATATTGGAGGTTTACTGCCTTGGGGTCCAAAAATGACCCTGAATCCCTTTTAAAAATTCCAAAACTTTCTCAAAATACCCTTTTAACATCCCTAAACATAATTCAAGTCAAAAACTGACATTACAAACATGAGAAGGTCAAAAATAAAATAGTTCAAATTTTGTGGGGTCATATATATATATATATATATCCATCATAACCACATCATATTCTAGGAAACCATCATAATTTACCGAGTCACATAGAAAACCTTATGCTGAAGGTTTATTAGTCGTTACTATGTCTAATACGCTAGTATATATATATAAGTCTACAGAGTCTAACTCAATTCTTGGATTAAAATGGGATGGAAGACCCATTTCTAATCCCTAAAATCCATATTTAGGTAATTTCTACCTTGGACTAGGCTAAGGTATCTAAATTCACTCCTACATGCTAAATAAGCCATAATTATCCCTAAGGTAGAAATTACATATAAAACATGAGCAACTAAGTTAATTCCAACTACAGTATGGTTCCAAGATAGCCTAAATAGTCCAAATCAGATAATCATAGTAAGCACGCTTTTGTAATACCCTGTATTTCCCTAGCATAATTTAGGCCTCAATACTTGATTATTCATATATATAAAATTCTCAAAATATCCATTATTTTTTTCAATTTAGAGCCTTTAATTATGTAGGAAATCTAATTAGCTTTTCTAAGATATAAAATTCGCCCAATCTGATAACTTGGTAAGAAGTTATGGCGATTTTAACTTTCAATCGTTAAACACGGTCATTTTGGTCACTAGAACATTGCATAGCCAGTCTAAATGACAATTGTCAATTTCCAGTAAGGGACCATGATATTGTCACATTATTCCAAGGACCCAGTTAATAATTGGCAATTTTTGGTGAGCCTCCGCGATAATAGCGCATAGCGGAGGTGGCAAAAATGGTATTCCAAAGGCTTAGCGTGATAGCTCTGCATTGCGCCAATGGACAAAATGAGGATTATAGATTTCTAGTGGCCCGGCACGTTTGCACCACGTCGCGCTGGGGCCAAAAATTAGGATCTTCAGTTTCCAACCCAAGTTTTTAAATTCGTTTAAGGGTAATTGGGTCTTTTTCCATGGCCCTAATCAACCTAAAACTCAAGACTTAACCCCTAAGTGACCTAAATAATCATCATTTATTCAATTCCTCTCAAAATTAAAGATCCCCTTCTCAAGAACAAAAAACCCTAGCTCTCAAATTCAAGACCAAATCTCAAGAACTCATAATCAATCCTCTGAAATTCATTAACCCAGGTATGTTAAATGTTCCTCCATGGGTTCCTTCCACCCATGGAGTCCAAGTATCCAATTTAAATTGTAAAATTATTATCTTTTCAAGTTATCTTGATTTTAAAATTATGATTAAACCATTAATTTCCATTAATCTTATTCAATACCATGTTTTAGTGAAATTGATATCGATTACTACACTCCCTATGTTTAAATATTGTTGTCAGATGATTTAATTCATGATTTGTGATAATGGTGTTGAAATTGTGATTTACTATAAGTTTTGGTCTAATTATCAAGTGTTTGATAGAATGTTTACAAGAATGAATATTTAATAAAAACATTCATGCTATGTCCTCCAAGATTTAGTGTCATTTTACTATTATTTCTTTTGAGTCCTGGGGGTATTAAATACCCAAAAATAATAGTTGTTTGCTTAGTTGTGTCTTAGTATATTCAAAATAACTTCATATTACATCATGAGCATTCCAAGATCAGTCAGTTAAACTCAAAAATAGTTAGTAACTCAGTGTCATTCAGTTAGGAATAGGATTTAGCATTGAGAGAGTGTAGGGATGGTGGCTTCCCCGTCAGATAGGCAGAGTCGCTAGTAGCAGTCCCTAAACTCCAGAACTACGTAGCCAGCATATGATATAAGAAGTCACCTATCATTTTAGGCTTGACTATCTCGCACGGGTCACCCGTCAGATTAGGATTGACACCCTTTGTCCTTTAGGATAATACAGTATACCAGACTAGTGGATCCACATAGACAGCATTAGTACTTGTGGCACGGTATTAAGAACTTTCCAGCTGAGGTTACAGGTTGGACCCCGATTAGCTCAAATTAGGGCATGTCGATTAGATGATATCTCCCACAGTCTCAGTCCTGTAATCAAACTAGTAGTTCAGTCTTAGTGTTGTTGTACCAAAGCATACAAATATCAATTATTTTAGTATTTCAGTTTATAGACTTTTATTCAGTTCATGTTATATGCTTGGTCATGCATCCCTAGTATCTGTAGATTTCACGTACCTTCAGCATTTATAGACTTTCATACATACACAGTATTTACAGATTTGACAATTTTTCAATGTCTACAGATTTTATGCTCTCTATTCTGTACTCCATGTTTTACATATTTATTCTGACAATTATTAATCCTATTCATGAAACCATGTATGTCAACCTACCTAATTTAGCATACCAGTATATCAAAAGTACTGATCGCATACCTTTCTTTTGTGCTATGACGTATTATATCATAGGTTTTGATACTCAGTTCCTGAATCGCGCTTAGACTTCTCAAACTCTCAGCAGTAGCAATGGTGAGTCCTTATATTTTGAGGATAAATTATTTTACTTTATGTCTTTAGTTCAGTAGTTAGTGAAGTTAGTTGGGGCCTATCCTATCAACTCACAGTCAGTCAGATTAGAAGATTTCAGACATTACGGTTAGTTATTCAGTATTCATACTTCAGTTGGCATGTCAGTCAGTTATTTAGATATTCTTTATCTTAGCATATTCAGATAGTCATTTCATCAGATTCATAATTCAGTGTTTGTTTCAGCAAAATAATTATACAAATCAATTATTACATGTGGTTTTTGAACATATTCTCGAAGCCGACAATAAATAGACTTTTAAAGATAAACCAAGTTCTTCTTATTATGATAAAAAAATAGAAACTCATACAATCTTTAAATTACCAGAATTCTCTAAAGATAAAATTCCTAAATTTGAAGAAATGTTTGAAGTGACTAATAATATTTTAGAAAAAATTAATGAAAGATTAAAATCTTAATTAAAAGTCAAAAATGACAAGGTTATAAGAATTTATAAGAAAAAAATGATAATGAAATTAACAAACTAAGCTCTAAATATTCAGTAAAAAGGAATTATTATAAAAATCCCACATTTTCAGATATTCAGTATGAAGAAAATGAATTTTTATCTCATACTTCACATTCTGGAAAAGAAGACGCAGAATGGAATATTAATGGATTAGCAGAACAACAAATATATAATAAACTACATGAAATGGGAATGGCCATTATGACATATAAAATTTCCAAAATGACAGACAAACAAGTAGTATTTATGATTATATCAGGTTTTATAGGAACAATAAAATATTGGTGGGATAATTACCTCACAAATAATAATATACAAAGCATTTTAAATTCTTCAACTATTACTCAAACTATTAAAACTGGGACAATGATGTGTGAGCAGATGCTAACACATTTGAGGCTTTTAACTGAGAATAATTGCAAAGTCTTAAGGAACTTTTGTCGTTTTTTATTGTTTTCTCTTTGATATTGCAGTAAAAGTCAAGATGCATGAAAATATCGGAAAGCTACATCAAGAAGGATGATTTTTGGTGAAAGATGCTATTAAGTTCTAACGATTTCTTCTAACGACTTGGTCTGATAAGCTATCAGATCTGTGATAAGCTATCAGACCATGTCGTCACACATAGGATGAGAACAAGAAAATTGAAAATTTTCTGATGACATATCTTGATAAGCTATCAGATCTCTGATAAGTCGTCAGGCATATCATCACTCAGAAGCAGAAGGCAGAAATTAGAAGCAAGGTCTGACGACAAGTCTAATAAGTTATCAGACTTGTGATAAGTTATCACACAGGTCGTCAGACAGATGAAGATGACCTAACGACATTCTCTAATAACTTATCAGATTTGTGATAAGTTATCAAACGTGTCGTCACCGAAAAGAAAAATTCTGAATTCTTAATTTTGGATTTTTCTTAAGTTATAGATAAAAATAACAGCTTTTAGGGTTCATTGAGGGGCCGCATCATCTTGGACATCTTAAAACAGCTGGAACTCATTCCAAAAGGCCAGTTCACCTCTTTTTGGCTCTCTTAACTTAGAATTCAATTTTCAATTCTTTGATTTAGTTGTGGGATATTCTTCTTGAATTTGGAAAGAGAATCAATTTCTGACAACATCTTTTGTAAGTTTAATCATTTTGAATTATGAATTCAGTTATTGTTATTGCTTTCTCTTTCATGTGGAACTAAAACCCACAACTAGGGTTGTGGGATCTATGGTTATTCCTCCATGGATTTAATAGTTGGCTAGGGTTTGAGTGATTGTGGAGACATCTTGATAATTTCTTTGTTATGATTGTTATTTATTGGTTGCAAACAATAGATCTCGCCTTATGTTGGTTTGCTCAAACTGAGAAATAAACTAAAGGTAGCGAATTATCAATGAAGATTTGAGAAGGTTAAGTTCTCATCTAATGATTAATGTTGTAACAACATTGATCAAATTGAGATAAAATCAGTATGAATAGAATGCTTTTCTAAGTTAAAGAGAATTAGAGAGGTCAATATCTCGGTAGGTTGAGAAACACTTAAATGGACTGTCAAAACTGATAATTTGGTGCTTCCCATAGTCACGAGTATCCAATACTACAACTATTATTCAATGGAGGATTACTAACCATAGTGATCACAACCTTAGTTTCTATATATCATTGATTTGAAATATTACAGTTTAAGATTTGAGTTTTAAGGTGAATTGAAGAGTTAATAACTTTTGTTCAATCATTAAAGACCCCAATTTTTTCTTTTCGTGCTAGTTATTTGAATCTAACTTGTAGCTTTAGTTTCAAACTAGTTTAATCGCCTCTCACATTGTTCCCTGTGGATTCGACCCCGACTCCAAAGTTGGGTAAATATATTGACGATGACCACCTTATACTAAATTGACGTGTAAGTTGAGCATTATCAAAAATGGCGCCGTTGTTGGGGAACAATTTGGCGTATTGAGTTGGTTTGGAATTTTAGTTTACTTGCTTGAATTCAAACTTGCTAATATTTTTTTAGTTTATTTTTTATTTTCTTTTATTTTTATCACACCTTTCTTGAGATGTCAGCCTGGATAGATAGTTTTTGGAGTGATGATGATTCTTGTGAAGATTCTTGTTATTATTATGGGGGACCATATTTTGAGGCTTGTTGTCTAGATTTACCTGGAAGTGCATGGACGAGACCTTCACAATATGATGTGGATACTGTCCTACTTACTGTAACTTAGTGTTTGGCTTGTGATCAAAGTGATTATACTGAAGATATATGTGCAGCACAATTCAAGCAAACAAATTGATGAAATAAATTTTTGAGAATCAAGAATAGTTGTGGGTAGAGCTAAAGGAGTTTCCACTCCCACCATGTTGACAGTGGCTAAACAAAGAAGAATATGAGGAGGACATTATCCAATTTAAGGAGAAAACTCAAGAATCGAAACCACTCAATTGTTATCTTGATTTTGAGACTGACATTGAGAAGGTTAATAAAAGTGAGTGTGTAGTAGATAGTGTAAATTTTGTAGTAGGATTGATTGTCCCTCATTCAAAGAACTTTTCTACATTATATTTAGATGATATCTTGTCTGTGGAATCATTTTAAATAGTAGAAGAGTGTGAAGCTATGGAACAAGAATCCTATATTCTTGATTTTACATTAGACAAGCAATATAAAAATACACCTCATTTTAAGGCCGAGTGGTTTACCACGCTTAATCCATTACTCGACTTCTTAATTTTTGTACTAACCCCTATGATCGAGGAAAGAAGATGGACTCTAAGTTGGGGATGAAATTCATATCCTCAAGGAGGAGGAAAAAACTGAGTTGGGTTGTGTCGCGATAATCAGGCGCTTCTTGGGGGAAAACACAAGGTATTTTATTGTTTGTATTCGTATTATGTGATTGGCATCAGATCTTCACACCTATAGTGCCACAGGTATGTTTCTAACTCTCTTCTTTTGGTTTGATGCATTGGGGATATTGTATGATTTTAAGTTGAGGGTGGGGATACTAGTCGGTGTTGATGTCCTCTTGGGGTTTTTGTTGTTGTGCCTTTTTTCCCTGGGGTCTTTTTCCTAGTAGATTCGGCATGTTTAGGCGTATTATGTTTGTTTTGTGATGTGTTGTGGTTAAGTATCTAGGACAGTTGATATATTTTTATTGATGTTTCTTGGAATGATAAATACCTCTCCAATTGTCTGTCTGGTAATAGCGTGATGTGCATCTATATATGATTACTGTGAATCTTTTTATGGCATTAGTACTAGGGATATGATAATCACTGCTAACAATTGCATAAAACAAATGGGTAGTAGCTTGTGATGAACCTTTATGCCATGTGTATGTGAGATACTACCTAGTTCTCATTGTGTGTTAAAGCCAGAACTTGCCCGATTGGTCTTGCCTTGGTTGTAGGATAGCAGTTAGGAAAGGATCATAGTCCGTTGTTGATATTAGTCTACTTTTAGTCTAAATGACCTTCCATGTGTGAATAATATTCATTGATCCTGATTTTGAGACTGAATGCTTATTCTTTTTATTATGCCTATCGCCTTCTCATTTATATCATAATGAACCTATTTTGGCCCAGGTCTTCCTTGGACACTATGCACCTTGACTTAGGCAAATGGCCTAAGTTGAAGGTGTCTATCATAGAGGTGTGTGATGTAAAGTGAGTATGAAGATGGGTAATAAAAATATATATATACAAGGTTAGGTGTGGTAGAAAAAGAATGAGAAAAGAAAAGTTGTGAAAAAAAAGAAAATGAATGACTAAATGACCACACCCATCCTAAATTTGCTTAATCAAGAAAGGGAGAAATAAGATAAAGGTTGATAAGTGAGACCCCAAAAATAGTGTAGTACCAAGGAGGCTCAGTTACCTTAAATATCCTTGTGTATCATACCAGCCCCAAGCCTACATTACAAGATGAAGAAAAGTCCTATAGTGATCCTAACTTAATTGTCTGAAAGTTTTGGTAATGAAAATAAGGGCAAGCTTATGGTATTTGGATTACATTGACTGGAACTTTTTTCTGAGAGCGAGTGTATCTTGATCGTCCCCTCATTGACATACTTGATTTCATATATGAGTGAAGAGGGATTTCTTTGTTGTAAGGGCACATTGATTGCATTACTAGCTGCTTACATATTTGGGTAGTGTAACTTGTATATATGCATGGTTCTTATTGCTAATTTGATGTCATAGCCTGATTCCCTTATGTAACATTATTGATCTTCATTGATATAAATAGTTTGGTTTAAAGTGATTGAAAATGGAAAGGGTAACGTGTTTTGAGCTAAACTTGATAATCAACTGCCATAGGTATTTTATGTGTCTCTTAGTTAAGCATCGTAGTATGGTGTTTTAGTTGCTTGAAGATAAGCAATTGTTTTAAGTTGAGGGTGTTGATGTGTGAGCAGATGCTAACACATTTGAGGCTTTTAACTGAGAATAATTGCAAAGTCTTAAGCAACTTTTGTCATTTTTGATTATTTTCTCTTTTATATTGCAGTAAAAGTCAAGATGCATGAAAATACATGAAAGCTTCATCAAGAAGGATGATTTTTGGTGGAAGATGCAAGAAATTAAGTTTTGAAGATTTCTTCTGACGACTTGGTCTAATAAGCCATCAGATCTATGATGAGCTATCAGACCATGTCCTCACAAATAGGCAAAGAACAAGAAAATTAAAGATTTTTTGATGACATATCCTGATAAGCTATCAGATCTCTGAAAAGCCATCAGGTATGTCGTCACTTAGAAGCAAAAAGTATAAATTGGAAGAAAGGTATGACGACAAGTCTGATAAGTTATCAGACAAGTGATAAGTCATCACACAGGTCGTCAGACAAATGAAGAGGACCTGACGACATTCTCTGATAACTTATCAGATTTGTGATAAGTTATCAAACATGTAGTCACCAAAAAGAAAAATTTTGAATTCTTAATTTTGGATTTTTCTTAAGTTACGGATATAAATAGCAGCTTTTAGGGTTCATTGAGGGGCCGCATCATCTTGGACATCTTGAAATGGCTGGAACTCATTCCAAAAGGCCAGTTCACCTTTTTTTGGCTGTCTTAACTTAGAATTCAATTTTCATTTCTTTGATGTAGTTGTGGGATATTCTTCTTGAATTTGGGAAGAGAATCAATTTTTGACTACATCTTTTGTAAGTTTAATCACTTTGAATTATGAATTCATTTATTGTTATTGCTTTGTCTTTCATGTGGAACTAAAACGCACAACTAGGGTAGTGGGATCTATGATTATTCCTCCATGGATTTAATAGTTGGCAAGGGTTTGAGTGATTGTGGAGACATCTTGATAATTTCTTTGTTATGATTGTTATGTATTGGTTGCAAACAATAGATCCCGCCCTATGTTGATTTGCTCGAACTGAGAAATAAACTAAAGGTAGTGAATTATCAATGAATATTTGAGAAGGTTAAGTTCTCATCTAATGATTAATGCTATAACAAGATTGATCAACTCAAGATAAAATCAGTATGAATATAATGCTTTCCTAAGTTCGAGAGAATTAGGGAGGTCAACTTCTAGGTAGTTGACTCAAGATAAAAATGTATGAGCAACTTTTGTCGTTTTGATTGTTTTATCTTTGATTTTGCAGTGGAAGTCAAGAGGCGAGTGAACCAACAATGATGGAAGTAAAAGAATTGAAATATGAAGAAAATAGAAGAGAAGTTTGGCTGACGACATTCCTAATAAGTCGTCAGCACTCTGATAGGTTATCAGCTTTATCATCAGCCTTAAACAGAGAATGGGATTCAATTGGAAGAAGTGACGATGATATGTGATACTCCGTACGCCTTGTGATAAGACGTCAGATTCGCCGTCATCCTTAGAAAGAACATGGGAGCTGAGGTGGATAAGTGACGACATTGTCTGATATGTCATCACAGTTTTGATAAGCCATTAGGATACACCATCAGCCTTAAGAAAAAATTGTCAAAATTGAAGAGGAGCTGATGATATCCTTGATAAATCGTCAGCCTCCTGATAAGGCATCACACATGTCGTCACGTAATCCAAGAAAAATACTGCACTCTGTGATTTTGTTTCCATAATTAGGCTGAAGTATATAAAGCATAGTTTAGGGTTTTCTAAGGAGGATGATTATTCTTGTGAACCTATTTTGGAACGTACGTATTTTGTTATTTTCTCTCTAGTTTCTTGGCTTGAACCAAACAATTAAATTTGAAGAGATTATCATCAATATTTTGGGATTTCTACTTTGATCTAATCTAAGAAACACTCATTTCTATTCATCTTGATGTAAGTTTATCTTTCAAATTATGAATCCAACTTGTTGTATCGATTATTACATTATGAGTGGCTAAATCTCTTCAACCCGAATTATGGGATCTATGGGTTAGGTCTTGGTAAGTTGCTAAGTGTTCAAGATTCTAAAGGTAATAGGACTACTTGATAATTCAGAGCTTTTAATTATTATCTATTGGTTGCAAACGATAGATAGCACCTGCTTTAATTTGCTTGAGATAAGAAATCCACTATAGTAGAAGTGAATTATTTATAGGGACTTGGAAGCTACCAACCTTCCGTTTAATAATTGACGTTGTAATAAGGTTAATTAACCTGAGGTGAAGTCTGGTTAGTGAATATAAATTCCCTAAGTCTGATATAATTAGATTCTCACAATAGGTAGGACAATCTATTGTTCCTATGGGTTTTGGTACTTGACAGATTCTAATAGTGATTCAAGATTCTCACGATAGGTAGAAACAACAGATTGTCTTTATCGAAGTTATGCCTGAATGTCTTTCGACCTACTTAAACATTTAATTACCTAATCCTCTCGGATTTAGGGAATTTATATTCACTTACCAGACTTCACCTCAGGTTAATTAACCTTGTTACGGTTTCAATTATTAAACGGAAGGTTGGTAGTTTCCAAGTCCCTGTCAATAATTAACTTCCTACTATAGTTGATTTCTTATCTCTATCAAATCAAAACAGGTGCTATCTATCATTTGCAACCAATAGACAATAATTAAAACCTCGGAATTATCAAGGAGTCCTATTACCTTTAGAATCTTTAACACTTAGCAACTTATCAAGACCTAAACCATAGATCCCATAATTTGGGTTAAAGAGATTTAGCCACTCATAATGTAATAATCGATACAACAAGTGGAATTCATAATTTGAAATATGAACTTACAGCAAGATGAATAGCAACGAGTGTTTCTCAGATTAGATCAAAGTAGAAATCCCAAAATATTGATGATAATCTCTTCAAAGTTAATTGTTTTGTTGAAGACAAGAAACTAGAGAGAAAATAACAAAATACGTGCATTCCAAAATAGGTTCAGAAGAATAATCTTCCTTCTTAGAAAACCCTAAACTATGCTTTAAATACTTCATCCTAATTATGGAAACAAAATCACAGAGTGCAGTGTTTTTATCGAATTAGGTGACGGCATGTGTGATGCCTTATCAGGAGGCTGACGACTTATCACGGATGTCGTCAGATCCTCTTCAATTTTGACAATTTTTTCTTAAAGAAGACAGTGAATCCTGACGGCTTAACTAAACTTTGATGAAATAGCAGACAATGTCATCACTTCTCCACCTTAGCTCCCATGTTTTGTCTATGATTGATGGCGACTCTAACGGCTTATCACAAGGCTGATAGATTATCACATGTCGTCATCACTTCTTCCAACTAAATCCCATTCTCTGTTTAGGGCTGACGATGAAGCTGATAACCTATCAGAGTGCTGATGACGTATCAGGAATGTCGTTAGCCACACTTCTCTTCTATTTGCTTGAGATTTCAACTCGTTTACTTCCATCATTGTTGGTTCTCTTGCCTTTTGACTTCCACTGCAAAATTAAAGATAAAACAATCAAAAACGACAAAAGTTTCTTAAGACTTTGAAATTATTCTCAGTTAACAGCCTCAAATGTTTTAGCATATGCTCACACATCAACACCCTCAACCTAAAACAATTTCTTGTCCTCAAGCAACTAAAACACAACCAAGAGAACACAAAGTACATTTGGCAGTCAATCATCTATATTATCTCAAAACTATCTTTACCTTTTCCAAGGTCAATCAATTCCAAATCAACTGTGTATTCTACTGAAGAACAATCAATGTGACACACAGGAATCAAGATATGGCATCAAATCAGCAGCAACAACCATGAATGTACCAAGACTAGACTATCCAATCAATTTTGTAACTAGCAACATAACCAGTGTACCCTTACTACAAAGAAGTCCCATTTCACTTATATCAGACATCACATATGTAACCATGGGGACAATCACAAGACACTCACTCTCATAATGAAGTTCAAATCAATGTATACCGAATACCAAAGGCTATATGGTGTGAATCTGAGTTGTATGTGAGTTAATCAATTGATAGTTAGTAGTTTCTGGTAAATTGGAGGTTATAAGAATTTACCAAATAATTGTTGGTCACTTTAGTTTCAGTGTTTATAATCAAGAGTTTATGGAAAACCAGAATTATGTTCACTATGGGTTTTGGTATGTGACAGATGCTAATAGTGATTCAAGATTCTCGCGATAGGTAGGAACAATAGATTGTATTTATCGAAGCTATGACTAAATGTCTCTCGACTTACTTAAGCTTTTAATTACCTAATCCTCTCAGACTTAGGGAATTTATATTCACTTACTAGACTTTACCTCAGGTTAATTAATCTTGTTACATAGTCAATTATGAAATGGAAGGTTGGTAGCTTCCAAGTCCCTGTCAATAATTCACTTCCTACTATAGTTGATTTCTTATCTCAAGCAAATTAAAGTAGGTACTATCTATCGTTTGCAATCAAAATACAATAATTAAAACCTCAAAATTATCAAGGAGTCCTACTACCTTTAGAATCTTTAACATTTAGCAACATACCAAGACCTAACCCATAGATCCCATAATTCGGGTTAAAGTGATTTAGCCACTCATAATGTAATAATCGATACAACAAGTTGAATTCATAATTTAAAAGATGAACTTACAGCAAGATGAATAGCAATGAGTGTTTCTCAAATTAGATCAAAGTAGAAATCCCAAAATATTGATGATAATCTCTTCAAAGTTAATTGTTTTGGTCAAGCCAAGAAACTAGAGAGAAAATAACAAAATATGTGCATTCCAAAATAGATTTAGAAGAATAATCATCCTCCTTAGGAAACCCTAAACTATGCTTTAAATACTTTATCCTAATTATGGAAACAAAATCACAGAGTGCATTGTTTTTATTGGATTAGGTGACGACGTGCGTGATGCCTTATTATGAGGCTGACAACTTATCACGGATGTCGTCAACTCCTCTTTAATTTTGATAATTTCTGCTTAAGGATGACGCTGAATCCTGACGGCTTATCAAAACTATGATGACATATCAAACAATGTCGCCACTTCTCTACCTCAGCTCCCATATTCTGTCTAAGGCTGACGCCGACTCTAATGGCTTATCACAAGGCTAACAGTTTATCACATATCGTCGCCACTTCTTCCAACTGAACTGAGTTTAAGGCTGACAATAAAGCTGATAACCTATCAGAGTGCTGACGACTTATCTGGAATGTTGTCATCCACACTTCTCTTCTATTTGCTTCAGATTTCAACTCTTTTACTTCCATCATTGTTGGTTCTCTTACCTCTTGACTTCCACTACAAAATCAAAGATAAACAATCAAAAACGATAAAAGTTGCTTAAGACTTTGCAATTATTCTCATTTAAAATCCTCAAATGTGTTAGCATCTGCTCACACATCAGTCAATAGCGTAGACGGTTGAAAATCAAGTCTTAGAAGATACCACCGCCCCTTTGATTTATTGCATAGCTAAACATTTTATAGGAGAACCTCAACTTTTTAAAGATAGAAGTTTAGAAATATTATCAAATCTATTATGTCCAAAGTTAGATGATTTTAGCTAGTATAAAGATGTTTTCCTCAACAAAGTCATGATTAGAGAAGATTGCAATCATGATTATTGGAAGAAAAATTTTTATAAGTGGCTTACCAACTTATTTGCTGAAAAAGTTAGAATAAAATTAAAACATAGGTTTGAGGGAAAAATTTATTATAGTAATTTAACTTATGGTGATATTATAAGTTTTATAAATGTCACAGGACTAGAATTATGTACAGATATTAAGCTTAAAAATCAATTAAAAAGAGATAATAAAATAACTCGCAATGAGCTAGGAAGTTTTTGCGAAGACTTCGGTTATGTAAAACTATCAGCCCCTTCAAAGGAAGCTACCAAAAGGATTTAAAAACAACATAAAAATTATAAAGATAAATTTGAGAAATCTCATTAGTATAAAAGATGACTTGAAAAATCTAGAAAAGCTCGTAAGGGAGAAAATAAAATCAATAATGAAACATGTTGAAACTGTGGTAAAACTGGACATAGTGCTAAGGATTGTCGGGATAAGATAATATGTTAGAATTAGGAGATGAAGTTAAAGAAAAATTATATTCAATACTTGATTAAAATGAACATAGTTCTTCTAATGACGAAAGTCCTAATGATGATAATAAGGTTAATATTGCATACAGTTCAGATAGTAGTGAATTAACAGACCATTGTAATTGTAGCGGTGTAATTTGCACTTGTGATAGTCATTCTATAAATGTTATCACTAATAATAAAGAGAAAGAGGCCTTATTTGACTTGTCCTACACATGTCTCTGGCTATCTTTTCATTCTTATCTTGAACTTGTCTTTTGATGATTTTGAGAATATTTTGGATTTTTCTTCCTTGAAGATGATGCTATGTCTTCTAGTTGCCATTTTATTTTTGGGGTCCATAATGTAGCTTGTCAAACTTCGAAGAGGTGTGGGCACCTTTCTTTCTATTTAAAAGGTGCATCTGTGTTATTCCTTGTGGGTCCAACATATCCTCATTGCTGGGTTTGCTGGCATGAGAGGATGCAATATCTAATAAATCCATAATATATTTTGAATTATTCTCATTATCTAGATTTGATAAGTCTTCTTTGAGCATTCTTTTTAATTCCTCCTTGGAGAGGTGTTCTTCCTTCTGTGAGGATGACCTTATTGATGGCTTCTTCGTCGGACTCCAGCCTTTAATCTTGATAGTTTGTCTTAAGTTTTTAATCCTTTCGATTTCACGAATATCAATGGACCACTAGATAATATATGAAATTCTTTTAACGATAAAAGAATTATACCATTTAATATTTTTCGGTAGTGTAGAAATATTCTGCTCTACATTGAACTTTTCAAATTGCTTTTGAAATTGTATAGACAATACCTATTTATTTCCTCCAAAATGGTTCCATAAGTCATAGAACCATTGGGGAATTGTAGCAATCTTCATCTACTCTAAATATTTCACAAACCAAGAGTGAGTATTGGGCCTAACATACATAAAGTTGTACCAGGCCGCCTTATAATCGTACCAATTATAGGTCTGAGGTCGATCATTTCTCGACAGAGGAATGGGTGTATGTAGGTGATCTACATACAATTCAAATGGGCTTAATATCCTTTTGATTGTAAACTTTGAATATTGAATACTATTAGGATCACTTATATTTGCTAATTTATGCTAGATTTGTAAAGAATTCGTATCTATTAATATGAACTCATAATACCTTCGGGTCTTAATGGAATCATCTGTCTCTACATGGTCTCATTTGTATAACAAGGCTTTAATAATTCTGGTACTCAAAAATTTTCATACATTTTATCAAGTGTCATTATCAGTAGTACCTACAAATCTACTGCCTCGAACTGCTTTTTAATAGGAATATTCTGCTCTTCTTTTCTTTGTGGAGTGGTCAGGGACACCGCCTTGAATAGGTCTCTGGTGGTTTCATCGTATAACTATCTTTTGTTTGGATGGAAATATTTTTATTGGTTAATGAATATTCTTCCTTAAATATCTGTTTAAGTGGATGCATTTTGGATACACTGGTAATGGATTCTTTTGACAATAGTGAAACGGTAGGTTTTGGCAGGGATGAAAATTCTTCCAAGACAAAAAATCTATTTTCTAACCTTTTATCTGACTTTTTATCTTCTTCAGTGAAAGAAGGATCTTTACATTTTATTCCTCTGGTCGGAAAGGCTAGAATGGAGGTCTTAACCTTGATCCTGGTGTTCTAGGTCTCATAATTTCCCTATAGAAAAGTTTTATTAAATTTTTTGGGAGAGAATTTCTTCCTTTAAAAAGTTCAAATTTGTTGACATTTTTTATAAAATAATTTAAAAAGATTTTTGAAATTTGATAACTCATAATACTATAAAATATTTCCTTTAATAGTGGATTAGTTTTTCTCTAATCCCCATTGGACTGAATTTTCTCTAAAAATAGTTTGATTTTTTATAAAATCACTTTCTCCTTTTGATACACTATTTAGATAGGGGGAAAATAATCATTTTCCCAAAATAGTGGCGTGGATGCCATCTAGCTCAGCAATATAAGGTTTTACTTGAGTGATAAAAGAAATACCTAATATTATCTCTTCATTAATATATCTAGTGATTACAAAATTATTAATAAAACAAACTACGTCATTGAAAATGCGAGCTTTGGGGAGTCTATAATTTATTTTTAATTTTTTCCTGTTGCGGAGAATAAACGGGTAGTACCTTTCTGTAGCTACTCTATAGGAATTAATCCTTCTACAATGCAATTTTTATCAGCACCTGTATCAAATAATGCAATCTTATGAATATTATAATCTTTATTGACAACTATAGTAATTGGTATATGGTAACTTTGTGGTTTAACTATAGTAATTGTATTAATTCATGATTTGTTCATAGGAAGTTTTTCTAGATATTTTATTTCTAGAGGATCTATTTCTTTATCATTATTTACTTCTGATGTTTCACTAAGCTCAAACTGATGTGATTTGGAGCCTTGATTCAGAGTTAAATCCTTTAATATTTTATTAGCAAGTGACTCTGTTTCTAGATTGTTAAGTCTCTGCTTAACTTTCCTAAGTTCTTCTTTTAGGTATAATAATTCTATCTGAAGATCTTGCATGGTTATTTCATACTTACATTCTTTAAATTTATTTAGTACATTTTTCATTTTAAAGGGTTCAATAATTTCTTTATTATCAACCTGTTGATGAAGAACAATATCTTTTAAGGCTATTAAATATTTTCTCCTAAGAGTTGGGTCTTCCATATTATCTATCATATCAAATAAGGCCTCTTTCTCTTTATTATTGGAGATAACATTTATACAATGACTATCACAAGTGCAAATTGCACCGCTACAATTACAATGGTCTGTTAATTTACTACTACCTGAATTGTATGCAATATTAAGTTGATAATCATCACTAAGACTTTCTTCACAAGAAGAACTATTTTCATTTTTATCAAGTATTGAATATAATTTTTATTTAACGTCATTTCCTAATTCTAGCATATTTATCTTGTGTTTCTTTTTATTTGGAACCCGACAATCTTTAGCCCTATGTCCAGTTTTACCGCAGTTCCAACATGTTTCATTATTGGTTTTATTTTCTCCCTTAGGAGCCTTTTTAGATTTTTTAAATCGTCTTTTATAATAATGAGATTTCTCAAATTTATCTTTATAATTTTTATGTTCTATTTTAATCTTTTTGGTAGCTTCCTTTAAAGGGATTGATAGTTTTACATAACCAAAGTCTTCGCAAAAACTTCCTAGCTCATTGTGAGTTATTTTATTATCACTTTTTAATTGATTTTTAAGCTTAATATCTATACATAATTCTAGTCCTGTGACATTTATAAAACTTATAATATCACCATAAGTTTAATTACTAAAAGGAATTTTTCCCTCAAACCTATCTTTTAATTTTTTTCTAACTTTTTCTGCAAATAATGTTGGTAAGCCACTTATAATTTTTTTTCTTCCAATAATCATGATTACAATCTTCTCTAATCATGACTTTGTTGAGGAAATCATCTTTATACCATCTAAAATCGTCTAACTTTGGACATGATAGATTTGATAATATCTCTATACTTCTATCTTGAAAAAGTTGAGGTTCTCCTCTAATATGTTTAGCTATACTATTAATCAAAGTGGCGGTGGCATCTTCTAAGACTTGATTTTCAACCGTTTTCCCTGTTGACTCAGTCTTAATAGTTTGAGTAATAGTTGTAACATTTAAAATGCTTTGTCTATTATTATTTGTGAGGTAATTATCCCACCAATATTTTATAGTTCCTGTAAAACCTGATATAATTATAAACGCTGCTTGTTTGTCTGTCATTTTGTCAATTTTATATGTCGTAATAGCCATTCCCATTTCATGTAATTTATTGTATATTTGATGTTCTACTAATCCATCAATATTCCATTCAGAATGTAAAGTATGAGATAAAAAATCATTTTCTTCATACTGCATATCTGGAAATGTGGGCTTTTTATAATATTCTTTTTAGTGAATATTTAGAGCTTAGCTTTTTAATTTCATTATCATTTTTTCTAATAAAGTTCTTATAACCTTGTCATTTGTGACTTTTAATTTAGATTTTAATCTTTCATTAATTTTTCCTAAAATATCATCAGTTACTTCAAACTTTTCTTCAAATTTAGGAAATTTATCTTTAGAGAATTCAGGTAATTTAAAGATTGGATGAGTTTTGAGTTTTTTTATCATAATGACAAGAACTTGGTCTATCTTAAAAAGTCAATTTATTATCGGCTTCGAGAATTTGTGTAGAAACCACATGTAATAATTGATTTTTATAATTATTTTGTTGGAGTATTTATTTCTATTCTTATTTGTAGGATCACCTTTAGTATTTACTATATCTAGTTTAAAGGTGAGGCAGTAACAATTCTACCCTCTACTGGTAGGCTAATTTTTTCTAACAAAGGAATTGTTGATTCTACTACTTTATTATTAGTAATATACCATTTATTAACATTCATGTTTAACGAATTCTTTTGATCATCTAATTTTCCTGTAATTTTGAACCATTTAAAAAATTTAATATTACATCTTAATCTTTTCATATCATTGCACTATTTTTCTCTAAAAGAATATATTTCCTTTAATGAATATTTTTTTATACCATTCTTTTTTTAATATAATTTTCTGGACTATTCCATAATTTATCTAAATATTCAAAGTCAGGTTCAAATATTACATCTGACCTAATCACGCATAGAGAATTTCTTACTCCAAGCATTTCACTAGCAATGGGACTTATTAATTTTTTAGCTTTTAAATTTGTAGATTCATACTCTACTTTTGTGTAATACCCCATATTTTTGGGCTAGTTTTTGAACCTTCGTTCCTATGTGTATAAGCTATAATCTAAATGATTCTCATGTGAATATAAGTTTCATGATCTTTATCTTCATGTTTGATTTTCTTTTGAGGTGAAAAATATCCATAAGAATCACTTAGAACAAAGTTGAGCTTAGAGCATTTGATTCGTCCAAAGTTTTGCATTCGATCCTACAAGGATCTACTTTAAATGTGTATAACATTTTATACATAGAATTTTTCAGATCAAGACCCACCAAATTGTATATAATTGAATTATCTTTCCAACTATACCAAATTCGCCAAAATCCGATACCCGAGCGAAGAGTTATGGCATTTTCCATGTGAGGTAGTAAGCCGACGCGAGGCATCAGCATGCGCGTTATGGAACTATTTCACATGATAATTTAGTTTTTAAAGGGTTTAGGGATACTTTGGTCACTTCCCCTCACCCAAATCCACCCATAACACTTAATTTCAGTCCCCAAAAGCAATATACACTCAATTATTCATCTTTTCTATGAAAGAAAAGCCCTAGCCTACTAAAGAACACCAAGAACGTCATAAATTTTTCTTCAAGAAAAGCAAGAACTCAATTTTCCAAATTCAAGAATACTTTCAAGATTGTGTTCCTCCTTCAAAATTAAAGCTTTAAGGTATGTGGGAGTTTATCCATGGGTCCTCTTTCACCCATGGAGCCCAAAAACTCTTTTCTTTTAATTAAAGAATGAATTTTACATTTCTATGGTATTTTGAATATTCAAGAAAGATTGAATTTCATATTTTCATGATATTTTTAATTAAATTCATCCCATGTATTATTCCATGAAAAAATTTAAATTCCTCATGCTATGAATTTGAATTTCCCATGCTTTATTCAAGTAAACTCCATGATAGATCCTAAATTCATGAATTTAGTAATACTCCCATGTTTTAAATTCATGTCTTCCACATATTTTATGAAATTCCCATATCATGTTATGTAAATTTCAAGATGAATCCCCAAGTTTTGAATTTTACCATGTAACTCTATTATTCCTTCGTGATTAAGACATTCTCATGTTCAAGTTATGAACTTTACATATTTTGATGAAATACCTATGTCCTATTTCAAGCAAATTACATGTGAATTCCCCAATTAATGATTTTAGTTACGTAATCATACTATGCTTCCATGTTTAAGATATTCTCATGTCCAAGTTCATGATCTCCATGTGTTTGGCGAATTGCCCCATATTAAAGAATTAATCTCCACGTGCTTGATAGAATGCCCATGTGAATTGAAAAGGGTAATCATGGCACGTTACCATGTGTTCTCATTCATGTATAAGTCCATAGCCTCCAAGTGTTTGATAAAATGTCTCAGTGAATGAATTCTGAACAATTGACTATGGCTATGCTTTTCAAGATCATGTTATGCTTTACTTTTCATGCTATCGAGTCCTGGGGGTATTCAATACCCAAAAATCTGGTTGTTTCCCTAAAGATGTAGTAGTTGCAGAATAGTATCAGTAATGTCATGTTCAGTAATACTCAATCAGTTACAGAACTCAGTGAACTAAGTCAACATCAATCAGTCAACATGATCAGTAACAGTTCAGTCAAGCCTAGTATAGTCCAGTTTCAGTCCCAGCATAAGTTATACATTAATAATTATCTCAGAATCTGTATGCATTGTTATTTTTAGAATTACCATGACCTGATTTTATCATTTATTAGTGTATACACTAGCTAGTATTCTAGTGTTATTTAGTTGGGAGTAGGATTTAGCACCGAGCGAGTGTAGGGATGGCGATTTCCCTGTTAGATCGGTAGAGTCATTAGTAGCAGTCCCTGTACTCCATAACTACGTAGCCAGTGTAGGATTTGAGGATTCACCTGTCAGTTCAGGCTTAAATACGTCCCAGGGGTCACCTGTCAGTTTAGGCTTGACACCCTTAGTCCTTCGGGACAACAAAGTACATCTGTATAGTGGATCCACACAGCCAATGTTAGTAGCCGTGGCATGGTACTGACACTCTTTTAAATGGTGTTATAGGTTGGACACCGATTAGCTCAAATTGGGGTATGTCGGTTAGATGAACACTCCCACAATTTTAGTTTTAGCTTCAGTCTCAGTAAAGAACTCAGTTCAGTTCTACAGAATTAGGACTGTCAGAAACAGTCACCCAATTATCAATAACTCAGTTATCAATAATCGTAACTATCAGTTACTCTGTTATTAAAACTCAATATTCAGTTCTAGTATGAGCTAACTTACAGGTTCAGTTACAGTCTTAGTTATGGTATCAATTACAGTCGTAGTTACAGTCTCAATTACAGTCTTAGTTATCTCCTTAGTTATAGTCTCTGTCACAGTCTTAGTCCAGTAATTAGATCAGTAACTAGTTCAGTTTCAGGGTTGCTTGACCATAACTTAGAATTATCAGTTATCAGTGTTTCAGTACTTTAGATTACTAACTTTTTTAGAATCATGTTATATGCTTTGTCTTGTATTCTCAGATAATACAGTTTTCACAAATTCATGCTCAGTTATCTCATGATACTTAGTCAATCCCTTTCTCATATACATAATACTCTACAGTTTCAGTCCAGTTATTCAGACTAAGTACAGTTCAGTCTTACATGCCCAGTATTCATCTATCAGTCATTTAGTTACTCAGATAAGTTAGTATATTTATACATTCGTGCTCAGTGTGATTGTTTATTTAGATTAATGATTTATGTCTATCTCTATCACGTAGTTTCAGACCTAGTATTCATACAGAATCCATGTTTTATCATATCCTAGCTTCAGTTATACGTATATCATTAAAGTAAAGTTTACAGAAACTAAGTGTAGAGAGTCACCACCTTATTAGAAAAATTTTGTCACTCATGCTTTGAGATATTTCAGTTTTCAGTTTATTCCAGCATATTGGTGAGTCTACTTATTCTTAGCATGTATGTTTTACGATTACGTATGAAATCAGTTTTACTTATTACATTCACCCCTACATACTCAGTACATTCTAGAAGTACTGATCCATATATTCGTCTGTGTGGGTACATTGTTTTATAATGTAGGTACTAATTGTAGCTCACACATCATGATTAGACAGTTGCAGATTCCAGCTAGAAGGTGATGAGTTCTCTTACTTTGGGAACTCCAGATATTTTTAGTTCATGTATAGTTTATTTGTAGGGTGTCTATGAAGTCGTGTCTAGTAGAGTCTGGAAGAACGGTATGGAGACGTCTGTACTTTCTTCGAGAGGCTACAAGGCATTTAGGAAATGTTTCCCTTCTTTCAAGTCTCTGATCGTGTAGTAGAAGTATTATCTAAGAAATTTATGCAGATCCTCATCTTTCTCTATTCATGCTAACTCTACCTTAGTTTTGAGGTGACAAAAATAGTGAAGCTTAAGTCCTTACAGACAGTGTTTCCTCAGCCAGTCCCCATAAACAGTTATGGGATTGCATGTTGGCTCAAAAAGTATCCCATTAGTACCCTTATGTCCTAAAGTTTGAAATATTTTATTCATGTTCATGAAAATCGTACATTAATCCAAAGATTCAGATATGCTTTCAGATTCCTTGTTAGAATCCCTTTTATAATATATGATTTACAGTTAGAAGTATGAACCCAAAAGTTTAACAGTAGTATAGTTTTAATAGTGTTATCCAGATTGGAAAGATTATGTATTCATGTGGCCAGTTGTACAAAAGGTGAATCAGTAGGCTTGAACAATGTATGTCGAATTTAAGTTTGTTGATTCGAGGTTAAGTATGATGGTGTGGATGTGTTTATCTTTCATGTGTATTTTTATACTCTAGACCCTAGAGTAAAGCGACTGCAGTTCAGTTTAGAGTTTAGTATAGTGGTCACAGACTTAAGATGATAGCTTTGATCTAAGGGGGAGATAATAGAACAAGTAACCCAATTAGGCTCTCATATTCTAGTAGTAGTGCCAGTGTGTGTAGAAAAGCAGTAAGGGAAGATGATTCCCAAAGTGTGTGTAGAAAAGCAGTAAGGGAAGACAATTCCCAACCTAGTCTTATCTCAGTGCAAAGTTTTTCAGTCATCATAATATCTACTCATGTTTTACATGACAGCTCCATCATCATAGCTCATATTCATACACTTTATAGAAAAAAACCATGCATGCTTCCAGTTTCTAGCATGAGGAGTTCCAGTTCACTCAACAACATAAATCATGTTCCATGAAATCATGAACTCCAAACTCAAGTCATGCATGTCATGACTCATGTACTCATGATTTACAATATGTTCAGATCCAGATACTTATGCTACACTCATAATGATCAACGAAATTTAATTTATTCCATGAATGTCCTCAGTCCAGACCTCTTTGACTAATTTATGTCATTGATACTTTATTCCTTAGGTGTATCAGGTCCTCATGTTCTAACTTTCAGTGACCTCTCTTTATGTCATGATTAGTTAAAATTCTATGTGTGTTTTCTTAGGCTAGTGCATAAAAATTTTAAGGATAGAGGTTTAGAGGAAATGAGAAAGATGCTTTTGTGGTGGTTTGCTTACAAGTTCATGTGTGGTTATGAAGATAGGCTTGAATATCATGTTGGCGTACAAGTGGAATGTATAGATGAGTATAAGCTTTTAGTATAATTCAGTTCATATTAGCCAACAATCCAGTCTAGCATTCAGACAGACAAGGTTCTATAGTTTTTCGTCTTTCCAATACATGAAGTAATTCACGTTCAAGCAAATTTCAAATTCAGATCAATTTATACATATGCATTAGTTTTAGATTCTAGGTATTCAATGATGATCTAGTCCATAAGTTTCCCATGCATCATCTTAGTCTTTCCTTAGTATTTCAGCCAAGCCAATATCATTCGGGGGATGAAGTATCCCAAGGGGGAGATGTAATACCTCAAGTATTCATGTACTAAACCTTTTATTTTTCTTCACAAAATAGGACCCAACTTGAAGTAATGGCTACTCATCAGTTGACTCTTTCGTTTCTACCTCATCCTTATAATCATTCTCATGTCATTGCATGTATCCAAGAAATCAGTTCAGTTCATGATATTTAGTTTATGTATCATATTTCAAAATCAGTTAGGTAATCATGTTCCAAGTCAGACATGTGCAAAATATGATCTTAGTTACCTTTGAACATGACTGTCAGACTAACCAGTCTCATTCGAGGATGAATATTCTCAAGGGGGAGATAATGTAATACCCTGCATTTTTGGGCTAATCTTTGAACCGTCGTTTCTATGTGTATAAACTATGATCTAAATGATTCCTATGTGAATATAAGTTTAATGATCTTTATCCTCATTTTTTATTTACTTTTGAGGTGAAAAATGTCCATAAGAATCACTTAGAACAAAGTTGATCTTAGAGCCTTTGATTCGTCCAAAGTTTGGCATTCAATCCTAAAAGGGTCTACTTTAAACATGTATAACTTTTTATATACACAGAATTTTTCATATCAATACCCACCAAATTGTATATAATTTAATTAGCTTTCCAAAAATACCAATTTCGCCAAAATCCGATACCCAAGGGAAAAGTTATGCCATTTTCCATGTGCGGCAGTAAGCCGACCGATAGAGACACGACGTTACGATCCAAAATCATACATGTGCGTTACGAAATTGTTTCACACGCTAATTCAATTTTTAAAGGGTCTAGGGGCACTTTGATCACTTTCCGTCACCCAAATCTGCCCATAACACTTAATTTCAGTCCCCAAAAGCAATATACACTCAATTATTCATCTTTTCTCTCAAAGAGAAGCCCTAGCCTCCTAAAGAAAAACTAAGAACTTCATCGATTTTTCTTCAAGAAAATCAAGAACTCAGGTTTCAAAATTCAAGAATACTTTCAAGATTGTGTTCCTCCTTCAAAATTAAAGTTTTAAGGTATGTGGGAGTTCATCCATGGGTCCTCTTCCACCCATGGAGCCCAAAAAGTCTTTTCTTTTAATTAAAGAATGAATTTTCCATTACTATGGTATTTTTTGTATTCAAGAAAGATTGAATTTCATATTTTCATGATGTTTTTAATTCAACTCAGCCCATGTATGATTCCATGAAAGATTTTAAATTCCTCATGCTATGAATTTGAATTTGCCATGCTTTATTCAAGTAAACTCCATGATAGATCCTAAATTCATGAGGTTTAGTAATACTCTGATGTTTTAAATTCATGCCTTCCACATGTTTGATGAAATCTCATATCATGTTAAGTCAATTTCAAGATGAATCCCCAAGTTATGAATTTTTTCATGTAACTCTATTATTCCCAAATGATTAAGATATTCTCGTGTTTAAGTTATAAACTTTACATGTTTTTATGAAATACATATTTCCTATTTCAAGAGAATTACATGTGAATTCACCAATTTGTGATTTTAGTTATATAATCATGCTATGCTCCCATGTTTAAGACGTTCCCATGACCAAGTTCATGATCCCCGTGTGTTTGGCGAATTGCCCCATATTAAAGTATTAATCTCCACGTGCTTAATAGAATGCCCATGTGATTTGAATAGGGTAATCATGACACGCTACCATGTGTTCTCATTCATGTACAAGTCCATAACCTCCAAGTGTTTGATAAAATGTCTCAGTGAATGAATTATGAACAATTGACTATGGCTATGCTTTTCAAGATCATGCTATGATTTACTTTTCATGCTATCGAGTCCTGGGGGTATTCAATACCCAAAAATCTAGTTTTTTATATAGAGCTACAGTAGTTACAAAATAGTCTAAGTAATGTCTCAATCAGTAGTACTCAGTCAGTTACAGAACTCAGTGAACTCAGTCAAGTTCAATCAGTCAACAAGATCAGTAACAGTTCAGTCAAGCCTAGTACAATCTAGTTTCAGTCCCAACATCAGTTATTCAGAATACCATGACCTAAGCTTATCAGTTATTAGTTATTAGATATCAGTTATCAATTATCAGTTATCAGTGCATGCACCAGCTAGTATTCCAGTGTCATTCAGTTGGGAGTAGGATTTAGCATCGAGCGAGTGTAGGGATGGCATCTTCCTCGTCAGATAGGCGGAGTTTTTAGTAGCAGTCCCTAAACTCCAGAACTACATAGCCAACATAGGATTTAAGGAGTCACCCATCATTTCAGGCTTGACTACCTCCCAGGGGTCACCCATCAGTTTAGTCTTGACACTCTTAGTCCATCGGGACAACATAGTACATCAGTACAGTTGATCCACATAGCCAGTGTTAGTAGTCATGGAAAAGTACTGACACCCTTCCAACTGGGGTTACAGGTTGAACCCCGATTAGCCCAGATTGGGTTATGTCAGTTAGATGAACACTCCCACAATTTTAGTTTCAGTTTTAGTCTCAGTATAGAACTCAGTTCAGTTATATAGAATCAGGACTGTCAGAAACAGTCACCCAGTCATCAGTAACTCAGTTATCAGTAATCGCAACTATTAGTTAGTTATTAGAACTCAGTATTCAGTTCTAGTATGATCTTAGTTACAATCTCGATTATAGTCTAAGTTATAGTCTTAGTTACATTTCTAGTTATAGTCCCAGTTACAGTCTTAGTTACAGTTTTTATCACAGTCTTAGTCCTGTAATTAAATCAGTAACTCAGTTCAATTTTAGGGTTTCTTGACCATAGTGTACAGTTATCAGTTATTCAGTTATCAATATTTCAGTACTTCAGATTACTAACTATTTCAGAATCATGTTATACGCTTGGTCTTGCATTCCCAGATAATACAACTTTTATGAATTCATGCTCAGTTATCTCATGCTACTCAGTCGGTCCCTTCCTTATATGCATAATACTCTATAGTTTTACTCTAGTTATTTAGACTAAGTACAGTTCAGTCTTACATGCCCAGTATTCATCTATGAGTCATTCAGTTAATCAGATAAGTTAGTATGTTTATGCATTTGTGCTCAGTGTTATTGTATATTTAGATCCTCTATTTATGTCAATCTCCATCACGTAGTTTCAGACCCAGTATTCATACAGAATCCATGTTTTATCATATCCCAGCTTCAGTTATGAGTATATCATTAAATTAAAGTTTACAAAAACTAAGTGTAGAGATTAACCACCTTATCAAAAAATGTTTGTCACTAATGCTTTGAGATATTTTAGTTTTTAGTTTATTCCAGCCTATTGGTTAGTCTACTTACACTAAGCATGCATGTTTTACAATTACCTATGAAATCAGTTTTACTTATTGCATTTACCCCTGCATACTCAGTACATTCCACAAGTACTGATCCATACATACGTCTGTGTGGCTACATTGTTTCATAATGTAGGTACTAATTATAGCCCGCACATCACGATCAGACAGTTGTAGATTCTATCCATAAGGTGATGAGTTCTCCTACTTCAGGAACTCCAGACAATTTTAGTTCATGTATAGTTTATTTATTTTCCATGTGTATTGATTAGTTATAATTGAAGGCATGTCCCAACTATCTATAGTCAGTATAGTATAGGCTTAATATATGTCAGTCAGAGTCAGTCATGTAAATCTCAGTTTCTTCATTCACATTTATTAGTTTGCAAAACTTTATCAGTATTGTATTTATTTTAAATTTTCAGTATGATTATATTTTCGCACAACAGAATAGCTATGTATTATGTTATAATTCAGTTGCTTAACAGTATGTCAGTTCATGGGTTAGCTTGGGATCACTTGTGGTTCCAAGCATCGTGTGACAACTAGGGGATAGTCTCAGGTCGTTACATTTTAGAATTTTTTTTGAGAAATCAACTCATTTTAATTTTCTTTCAATATCTTCTAATGTTACTTGCCCTTCTTCTACAGATTTGGAGATTGAAGATCTAGAAAAGTACATTCTTTTACTTGAAAATACTTGATTAAAGGATTGGGATCTTAGGAATTTAAAATCTATAGATCCATATGGATATTGTACTACCAATTCAATATTTGAATTTTCTTCTTCTATTTCTGGATCTGTTATAGAGTCAAAATGCCAATTATCTTTTATCAATACATCATCCCATTTTATCATTTTTGAGACAAAGGTATTATTATGATTAAGGTTAGCTTCCATAAGCATAGTATCTCCTTTATTACTAATTATTTTAGCCTTAGGGGCTAAGGTTGTTTTCATTAATCTGTAATATACTCTATATATTATTGCCATTTCTTTTGTATTTACCTTACTATTCATGTTTTTTGTTTTAACATTTAATGTTAATGTATACATAATATTTTGATCATTAATATCTATAGAAAAATTAGGATAACAATTAAAGTATATTAAGCCATTAGCGAGGTTACTTTGTAATACTGCTAATAATGAATCATCAAAATTTATTAACCTATTATCTCTTAAAAGTAGACATATAGGTACATCTAAACCTAATCTAAATAATGGTTTAACTTCTACTTGAATAATACCTATGTGAAGGAACTTGTAATTTTTTTATATCTTTTAATATCTTCAACTGCTAATAATTTAATCGTCTCAATATTTTATTAAAAGCAATGGTAGATTCCGACATATTACTATTATAATTTTTAACAAAATCAAAGTGTCCAGTTTTATAAACTCTATTAAAACTTTCTTTTGGAATATTTCAATTCTGTAAATCACTTTCTATTTTAGCAATTTTACTAGAGACAACAAAAATATTAACACTATTAATTACGATTTGGTTGGTTGGAGTATTCATTAGGATTTTTGCAGATGAGAGAGAAAACACTATCCTAGGACTTAAAGAAGGTAATAGGATCATAGAAGTATAATAGGTATTTCACCTTAAGGGTCAATTACCCTTCTAGCCCCCAAACTCATAGTTTAGGCTAAGCCATAGTGTTCAACCTAACTCACATCCTAATATTCCTATCTACGATGCAACATATATAAAACAACATTTCATGAAGACAAGTAGACAAAAGCCTACCTCGGTGCCGAATTGAAATCCTTAAATCATCCGACTTTGCTCCACAGTCTCAAAATGTCACCACGCTATCAAAATAGTAATCTGCACATCGTTAGGAGTAAACCAAGACCCATATTTCTATATTCAATATAGTTCTAAAAATGAACCTCAAAAATGGTTTCAAAAATAATGGGGATAAAACCATAATTAATTTTTAAAATACATTCCCCATACTCATAGGAGTCTACAACTGAAAACCCAAGAAAAAATGATTTTAAAATAAGGTTCAAATTAAAGAAAAATTATTTTCAAGCTTTACCGACAAAAATTCCAAAACCCATTTTGCAATTAAGAATTTGAAGTTGTTTTGATGATGAAATTGAGGGGAAACTCATAATGATAATATTTAAAACCTTACCCATGGAAGAAATCTCAAAAACTCCTTTGGAATCATCCAAATCCGAGCTCCCAAGCCCTAAAAATAGTGAAAATAAGGTTTTGATTCTCAAATTAACTGAAACTAATAAAAAATAAAATAGAAGTTTTGGGAAATGGGGAAGCAGCAATCTAAATAGATAGAAAAAGATTATATGAGAAAAATGCATCAAAAATCATCAAAATTAAAGCTTCCTGGCTCTCAAAATGTCAAAACTATGAACTTGGGGTCTTATACTCAGTGATAGTCTCTTAAGCGACCTGACTATAGGTTAAAATGTCGCTTAAGAAAACTTTTGGTCTCTTAAGAGACCAGGTCAAATGGTCAAAGTTCGCTTTTGCAAACACACCAGCACCAGCACTGTCAAAAACTTATTTCTGACCCTAGGATCTCATCTGAAACCCTATGAACATGATCAAATAGTGAAATTTGATTGTAAACCCCATTCTAGATCCAATGGAATCATTGAAACTTTCATGTAAAATCGTTTTGACTAAATTTGGGACCCACACCATAGTTTCATTTTTTATATAATATGACCAGTAGCGCAAAACAATTCCTGGAGCCTCAGGACATGAACCAAGGATCCTCATCGCCTAAAATAAATGTTCCAAAACTGATGGCGCTGTCGGAATTCCTATTTGAGGTCATCTACTAGGAGTTTTAGTCTGAGACCAAATCTTAAACAGCAAAAACTCTAAAACATATAAATGAGCCTAAAATCCAAATGAATTATTCGATTACCAAACTGATAGTTCCAGCAAGTCATAAATAACCTATAGACACTATGCGCTTCTGCAAGAATTCGCTGCCTTAAATCATCTACACCTGTAACATAGAGACGACCCTGACAATGCAATACACCATCTCCTTCTTGAGAGAAAACCTCTACTTTTTGATCCTTGACTGACTATTTCAAATTGACTAGACTGGGATATCTACCTTGCTTTTCTTTCACCTCATAAACTAGAGATGATTTTGGACTATTCTGAACCCATATATCACCCTCCTCTGTATCGACTAAGAGAACGTCTAGTCTGATAAGTTGATGGACTTTCTTAGCTAGTTTTTTCTTATTGTCCTCGACATGAGTAACACTACCCATAGACAGTCTACTGAGAGTATCGGCCACTACATTGGCCTTGTCGGGATGATAAAGGACACTCATATCATAATCTTTCATGAGCTATAACCAGCTTCTCTGACAAAGATTGAGATATTTCTGACAAAACACGTACTAAAGGATCTTATGATCTATGAATACGTCTACATGAACACCATATAAATAATGTTCTAAATCTTTAAGGCAAAAACTATGACTACTAACTCAAGATCATGAGTAGGATAATTCTTCTCATGGGGTTTAAGTTGTCTGGAGGTGTAGGCTATGACCTTACCATGCTGCATGAAGACACAACCTAAACATACTCTAGATGTATCACAATACACTATGAAATCATTTGAACTATTTGGAAGATCTAAGACTAGTGCTGAGGTGAGTCGAGTCTTCAACTCCTGAAAACTCTTCTCGCAAGGAACTGACCACTGAAACTTGACTTTCTTCTGAGTCAATTTGTACATAGGGGATGCAATAGAAGAAAATCCTTCAACAAACTATCTGTAATAGCCATCCAAACCCAAGAAACTCCTAATGTCTGATGGAGAGACAGGTCTGGGCTAGTTTCTTACCGCTTTGGTCTTTTGAGGATCTACTCTAATTACATCACTGAAAAAGATATGGCCAAGGAATGCTACTGACCTTAGCCAAATTTTGCGCTTACTGAATTTGGCGAACAACTGATGATTTCTGAGAGTCTGAAGTACGATTCTGAGATGGTCTACATGATCATACTCACTGCAGCAATAGACCAGAATATCATTTATAAAGACTATGATGAACATGTCCAAGTATTTCTTGAACACATGGTTCATCAAGTCCATGAAAGCTGCTGGGGCATTGGTAAGACCAAAGGACATGACTAAGAATTTGAAATGACCATACCGAGTATGAAAGGCTATCTTTAGAATGTCACATTCTCTGAATCTGAGCTAATTATAGCCGGATCTGAGGTCTATCTCAGAGAAATAACTAGCACCCTGAAGTTGGTCAAAAAAGTTATCGATTTTAGGAAGAGGATACTTGTTCTTGACCGTGACTTTATTGAGCTGACGGTAATCAATACATATCCTGAGAGAACCATCTTTCTTGCGCACGAATAAGACTGGTACCATTCTATATGGAGAAATAGATATAGGCTGAGTATCTGGAAAAAAATCAATGCTAAACTCTATTTCCCTTTCAGAAAGAATTCCTGCAAGATTTTTGGGAAAGATATCTGAATATTCATTCACTACTGGGACTGATTCAAGACTGAGAGTTTCGGAACTAGTGTTCTTAACTCGAACAAGATGATAGACACATCCTTTAGATATAATTTTTATGCCCGAAGGTAGGAAACAAGTTGACCTCTAAAAGTGGATACATTACCCTTCCACTTTAGGATGGGTTCATTCAGAAATTAAAACTAGCCAATTCTATTTTTGCAGTCGACTATGGCATAGCAGCAATGAAGCCAATCCATGCCAAGAATGATATCAAAATCAGTCATCTCTAATTTGACTAAGTCTATTGAAGTGACTTTCTAAAATATCATAACCGAGCAGTTCTTGTATACCCATCGAGCTATGATGGTTTTATGCACTGGGCTATAAAATGGAAAGGGCTCTACTAGAATTTCGGGACTGGTTCTGAAATTGCCTGCTAAATATGGAGTAACAAAAGACAAGAAGGCTCCTGGATCTGGCAAAGCGTAAACATGCACATGAAAGATCTGTAACATACCAGTAACTACATCAGGATATTTTTCCTGGTCTTGCCAGGACTGGAGAGAATTAAGTCTATTTAGGTGTTTCCCACTAGAAGCACTGGAGGTGGCACCCTACTGGTTTGGGCGACCGAACTGAACTAAGGAACAGTTCTGCTAACCCTGGTAACCTGACTAGGGATAATCTCTGACTCTGTGGCCTGCCTTGCCACATCTAAAATAGACATCGCTACCAGCTCTATAATCACCCTTGTGGTTCTTACCATAAGTCTTAAAAAGGGGATTAGTTTGGGAATTGCTGACACTGCCCTGAGACTTAGATCCTGGCACCCCATATCTATTTCCATCCCTAAACTTAGGAGCAAGAGCATAGGTTGAAGAAGGAGCTGGAACTAATGACTTAGAATGAAACTGAGAACAGTTTCCTCCTTCTGACTTAGGCTGAGAAAAGTTTAAACTACTTGTCCTTGCTCTCTTATTCTGCTTCTCCCTCATCTTAATCTTGTGCTCTTCTATCTATTGAGCATGAGTCATAAGCCTGGATAAAGTCATGTCACTATTCAATATTGTAGACCTGCACTTATTGACAACACTATCATTCATCCCTAAAACAAACTTACTCGTCTTAGCCCTGCTATCTGCAACCACATGAGGGGCATATTTGGCTAATTGAGTAAACTTAAAATAATACTCTTTCACCATCATGTTTCCCTGCCTGAGGTTGATGAATGCTAACACCTTAGCTTCTCTTAGCTATTGGTGAAAGAATCTACCTAAGAATGCAGTAACAAACTTCTCCCACTCTATAGGCCCTGCATCATTTGGCCCTTTCTGACTTCTACTACTTAAACCAAGTGTGAGCAACATCCTGCAATTGATATATATCTAGCTCATCACTCTTAATAGATGACACCCCCATAACATCTGTAACCTTTTGAACCTAATAGATGAATTCCTAAGGGTCTTTATCTGACTTAGACCCAAGAAAGGATGGAGGATTTATTCGGGTGAAGTCCTAAATCCTAGATGCTCCCGAATTGTCCACTGGGTTGGCTGTTACAATAGTTGGTCATTCATTCTGAGTAGTAACTAACTGAGCAAGAGTAGTGAATGCATCTCTAAACTTTATATGAGAAACATGTTCACCCAAAAGGTTCTTCGGGCTGAGGGGCTGAGAAATGAATAAGACTAAGAGATTGACTTGAGATTATGTTCACTAGCACAACATAAATACTGAAAGAAGGGAAACTGTTCCTAACCATCTCATAGCCTCCTGCACATAAATGTTGCAACATACCTATGTACAAGACTCTACTAGATGCGGCTTTCAGACTTCCTAGGACTCTATTGAACCTTAGTCTCTGATACCAAGTTTTAACGCCCCAAATCTAGTACCCGAAATGCTACACGGTGCTCATTACCTCGAAGGACCACAAGCTAACCCATGACTGATATTTTTCCCTATATACTGTATGATATACTGTATAATGCAGAAATATGAACTGAAAGGCCATAAGGTTCAAGACTATAACATAATTGATAAAGATATAACATCTGAATTGGGTATAAAATACCCAAAACATAACTGAAATAACATGATAGTCTAAACATGATAGTCTGGAAAGCCTCTAACTGACTGAACTATCAGAATGAGGATTTGATGGGATATGTCCCCAACTAACTCCAACTAATAAATTACTTAATGAGATAATAAATAAATTATCTTGTCCTCGAGAGATTAGGATTCACTGCTAACTCTGACTGCTGAGACTAGAATGCTACTGATGCTTTGGAGCTCGTACTTCTAAACCTATGGTATAAGACACCATAGCGCAAATGCGTCAGTACTTTGAATGTACTGGTATGCATGAAAGGTAAGCTGAATGCAATGGGTACATAATGTATGAATAATACTGGCTAGCTGACTAATATGAACATGAGAATACATGTATGAATACATAGTAACTATATCGGAGGTCGTGATAACATTAATTTACTGATAACTAACATGACTGATAACTGAATTCTGATGACTGATATAATTGATAACATGAGTGACTACATCTGACAGTCCTGAATCTAATGGAGCCAGCTGAGTTCCGTACTGTTCTGAGTTGACTATATCTGATAGTCCTAAATTCTAAAAAACAATCTGAGTTCCATTACTGAGACTGAATAACTGTATCTAACAGTCCTGATTTTGTAACTGAAACTGTGGGAAATAGTTATCTAACCGACATACCCCTAATATGCCATTATGGCAGAGTTGGGGTCCAAAATGTAACCCCAATTAGAAGGGTGTCAATACCGCGCTACTAGTAAAGATAAGTTGTGAGTGACCCTCATCTGATAGTATCCCTAAAAGAGAACGGTAGGGCCCTCATCAGATAGTGCTTATCCACCTTATCAACCCTCATCTGATAGTGTTGATGTCTCAACCTATGCTAGCTATATAGTTCTGGAATGTAAGGATGACTTCTAAGAATCACACCCTTATCTGACAGTGTGTGTTCCCATCCTTGGGTTCAATCGGTTCTAATTCGTACTCCCATCTGAATAGACACTGATCATGGATTACTCAACTGAATTGGACTGAATTAACTGAGTTTCTGTTGACTGACAAAATAGTACTGAGATTACTGAAATACTGATATTTCCTGAGTCACATGACTGACTGAGTTCTATGGATCATAGCATGACTGAGGATATCATGAAAACATGACACTGACTCTAGGCACACAACTATATTTTTCGGGTACAAGTACCCCCAGGACTCGATAGAAGGAAAATGACAAAGCATGACTTTCTTGAGTATAGGAACAACATCAACAATACATAATCTTTTGGCTAAGACATTTCATCAAACACTTGACAAACATAACTTGTACATGAATGGGGATTTCATATTATCATACTAGTATGGAACTTTTCTTTCACATAGGCATTTAATCAAATACTTGGGGAACATGCTTGGTTGTACCATCGTCAACACATCTAATAATCATGGATACATCAATCAACTTGTAATTTAAAAGGTCTTTATTATGATTTTTATACAATTCTTCATATACTAGGGTCAATCATTGAAATATGTAATTTAAAACATGAATCAACACCACATAGCATCATGAACATGAATTTCAATTTAATTTAAATCATGAACATTCATAATTACCCAAATCATGAATTTGGAAAGAGCTTCCTGAGCTTCATGGGCGAAAGGGACCCATGAATCAACGCATGACATACCTTAGTTCTTGATTTAGCGAAGATTGACAGAGAGACTTTCTTAAAATTGAAACCCATATTGAAACCCTAGCTTGTTCTTGAGAGAAAATTGAGAGAAACTAGTTTCTTTTGGGTTCCAAATAGTTAAATCTCCTATTAAGGGGCTTAAATAGGGCCGGGAAATTGACCCTTTTAACCCTGGATGCGTATTTTAATTTTAGTTAAATTTTCCTGAATTGGACCCCTGGTGCGATGCAACGCTATCGCGCTGTGTCACTGGAATTTGACGACTGGGAATTTTAGGGATTGTGCAACGCGGAGCCATCGCGTTGCCACTTCATTTGTGACCTAGAAGTTTTGCATGAAGCGCCACTATCGCAGACCGCTAGTGGAATTTGACAATTTCCATTTTCTCTTGTGGCGCGGCCTGCAACTGACTAATATGGCATTATTTTACGACGACAACTTGATATAGTCATAACTTCTTACCTGGTTATCGGATTTAGACAAATCTTATATCGACGGAAAATTTATTGAATTTTCCACATAACTAAAAGTAAAAATCTTGAAAATTCCCTATGTAATGAACATCATTCAATTTAGAAACTAATACTTGACATTTTTGGGACAAAATTAGTTAGGAAACTTCGGGGTATTACACATTACGACAAGGCCCCTTGTTGGGTCGTGTCAATTATCCAGCTTATAGATGATTCCCCAACTGAGAAAAATTTGAAAATAAAGGTTCCACCCAATCTATAAAACTCAAAGATGAAATCTCAACACCAAGGCTGAACTACTCAATCTTAACTACCCGAACCAAACCTGAAGATGCATAAGCATTCCTACTCCAAATCTATCATAACTTCCAAAACATCATCCCAAGGCATCAAATGCAAAATTGAGCCAACAAGCCTGAACTAAGGCCAAATATACAAATCAACCTTACTATTCAAATCAGATATATCCTTACTGAATCATGCCAGAACAAAAATTGAAATGTAGCTGAAGAACAAAATTACCATAGAGGATGAATCACCTGCTAAAAATACAAGAAATTAACTCCACATTTGTTGGAGGGCATGAACCACCAAAACACAATTAAGAACTCCCTAAGGCTTCAAACTGTACTTACTAGTAATAGCAAAAACTCTAGCAACTCAGAGAAATGCAACTTTAGCCAAAAAATAATTGATACAATACTCCATCTCAGCAAAGAATACCCACAGACACATATCACCAAGGAGAAGCACTCCACCAAGACTTATTAGGCCAAACAAATTTTGAAATAGGGATTTTCTGAATCCACCCAAGTAGGACAATCATAACTCAATCAACCCATCAATCACCTTGCCAAGGAAGAAAGTACCAATCTGGACACCAATGCCATAGTTAAGACCTCTACCGAAAAATAACAATGCAACTCAAGATAAAGAATTACCAATTTTTCAACTTAAGAATCGATCACAGGAAATATCACCAGTCTCCAACTTTTTAACTTCACTTAAACAAAAACCACATCATGGAAAGAACAAAGTATCCAACTCCATACCAATACCAAGAATAAACCATCACCAGGAGATAAACCTAACAAACTAGAAAGAAAAATCCAAGACTTCTCGACATCAACATTAAAACCACTATCCAGCAATGAACTAGCCATATTAAAAGAATGGACCCCATACTAGTCAGCCTAAAAAATAAGCTACATAGAGAGGATATTAATACTAAAGCCTTTAAAACCCAAGAGTCAAGTCCAAGAATCCCAAACTCAAGAATGGGCAATATAACCAAATTACCAACTCTAAAACCATAATAGAACCACAAAAGGTGAACTTACCTTCAATATCATCATTCATTCAACAATGGGTCTAGAATTCCCAATTGAAGAGAAAAAAACTAACCTCACCTCGCTATAAAAGAGAAAATATTTCACCAAGCTGCTGCCCAAGCCAATGATAAGAAATTCATAGAAGGAAAATTCTAACTAGATGCTAATAGTCTAGACATCTACCAGGCGAGGATCAATTACATCAAACAATAACAACAATAATATAAACACTAATATAAGGGAATAGTAATGTGCTACAGAAATATAGCACTTATGATGCTTAAACTATGAGAATATGTATGTACTTAAGGCTATGTTGTTAGATTTGATGTGTTTTTAGGACTGTTCTGTAGGAAATTAGGTGTTGGGATGCTAAATTCAAGAAGAACTATGAAAAGTGACTTGAGTCATAGTCAAACACTCATTTTGGCCTTTACTAACAAAGGTACGACTCCCTCTTTACGACCTTTAAGGAGACATTATGAGTGGAAGCCTTACGGCTTTACAAGTCGTACCTCAAACAGATTTAACACAACTTGGATAGTGCTTCAGTATTTTGGCCATAAATTTTAACCTTGATATCGGATAAAGGAAAAATTGGTATCGTTGGAAAGCTAATTGAATAGTCTATATATTGGTGGATCTTGAGATAATAAGTACATAAAAATATATACTCAATTGAAGATGATGATATACTAAGTACACAAAAATATATACTCAGTTGAAGATGACGATAGTTATACTCTTCATAAGAACTTAATTGTTAAGGGATGTTTTCATATGCCTATAAGCTTAAAGATATTTGTGATACCAATATGCATCTAAATTCATCAAAAATTTCTGAGAAATTTGAAGTGTTAGAAGAATACAAGTCGGAGTTCTGAGTATGACTCGTATGATCCAACTGTAAGAATAATAGTGTCCAAGAACAAGAATGAAGAAGTCCCGGGTGTATATGAGTGATGTCCACGAGTCGTATAATCAAGGTAAGACTTGTGAGGATGGGTCTTAAGATGATCAAAATGTTGAATCCTTGGGAGATGAGCTACTGAAATGCATACGACATGGTCCTATGACTTATAAGCAGACCATACGAGTCATGGACCCGAGTCATGCCTTGTGCCGACTTAAGTGTCCTATACCATTTTAGTTGGAATTTGTTACCTGGAGTTTCTATGTATCCCAATTACACTCCTATTATGTATGGGTAATTATGTTGTCCTATTTTATTTAGGATTTAATTTATAGTGTTTTCCTATTTTATTTAGGAGTTGATTTCTAGGGTTTTCCCACTTTAATTAGGATTTAGTTTTTGTAATATATAAATACCCTTTAGGCTTTGTTTTATTTAACAAAAATTCATTCTCCAATTTTGAAATTCAATAATAAAATTTCATGTATTGATTATTATTCTTGGTTTGTTCTTGGTTTGTTATTCAATTTAAGACTTAGGGATTTATTCCTCATTATTTAGAGATTTATTTTGTAATTTTATATGTGGAATCCATGATTGATCTCATAAATATGAGCTGCTAATTCCCTTTGTTAGGGTTGTGGAAACCCTAGCTTATTATCTACATAGAGGAAGTGTGATATTCATCTATTCTAGGGTTGCATGTATCTTAATATTCTTCGTGATAATTAATTTCGAATAGCGGTTGTAACTTGAGATAGCTTGTATTCACATCCATTAGATAACCAAGAAACTTGTGATTAGGAAAAAAAGATTAAGATAATGATTTGGGATTCGATAACCAAGCATTCCATCTTATCAAGGGAAACAAGGAAACACCTTGAGACGATAAACAAGTCAAAGGATGAAATTTATTTTTGAGCTTACCCGACAGTTAAAAAGACTTATCTTGTAGGCTTTGCATGAAAAACACTAGAATAGTTGGTTTGATCGTGAGAAAAAGAAGCCTAGTATTTGTCTTATATTGTTTACAACTAAGAACAACCAATTCTTTTCCTTTTTATTTCTATTTTAACAAATCCCCCCCCCCCTTTTACTTTCTTGCACTCCCTGGTAATTATAACCAATTCGAGATACATTTCTGACGTATTACCTGTGGTATTCGACCCCAGCCTAGTTGGGTTACTATATTTGACAACAACTACTTTATCCTTTAATTGGATGTGTATTTTGGGCGTCATCAAATTTTAGCACCACTATCGCAAAATATGGTCTCGAAATTCTTAATTGAATTTGTTGGATTTATTGGGTTTTATTTTATTTTGTTTTTTTATTATTTTATTTTATTTTATTTTGTTGATCTAATCTTCTTTAGATGACAGTCTAGCTAGAGAAATTATTGGAGATTGAAGGAATTTTGAAAAATCAACTTGCGAAGCTAAAATTGAAGGAGTCTAAAATCGCTCATGCTCTGATGGATTGTGTCACTCTTAAGAAGAGCATATTATAGTTGTGTAGGGATATAAAGAAGACTGAAAATCATGAGTTGGGGCATATTGGACCTCATTCTAATCATTTTCCCATATTATGTTTGTATAGTCATATCTTGATCGATCCATCCAAGCCTAAAGAAGAGTGTAAAGAGGAGGAAACTTATGTCTATATTCTTGAATTTGCTGATCCAAAATCAAAGAACTACACTCCTCACATAAGGGCCAAGAAGTACAACATGCCACATCTATTTCTCGAGTTCTTTATTTTCATACCTCTGCCCCATGAGCATAATGGGAAATAACAAAAATAATTAGGGGTACAGTTCATAAGTTCAAAGTGGAAAGAGAAACTTGAAGGCCAACTATTGGGCTACCTTGATGAACTCTGAGTAATCAAGGTACCTATGGACTTGTTTGGGATGTCTGAGTACCCAATAAAGTCGAGTCATGTCGCGACATAAAATCAAGCGCTACTTGGGAGGCAACCCAAGTTATTTTGTTATTTGTATTCATGTTGCGTGATTGACTTTAGATCTATGTACCTATAGTGCCACGGGTATGTTTTTAACTATCTTATTTTAATTTGATGTATTGGGGACAATGCATGATTATAAGTTGAGGGTGGGACTACTTGTGGGTGTTGATGTCCTCTTGGGGTTTTTATTATCGTGCCTCTTTTCCTAGGAGTCCTGTTTCTAGTAGAGCTGACATGGTTGGGCATATTGTGTTTTGTTTAGTGATATTTTGTTCTTAGCTAGGAGAAAAATAAGCATCTACAGAAGTTGACATATTTTTGTTGATTTTTTAGATAAATAATAAATACCTCTTCAATTTTCTATTTGGTAACTGTGTGATATGAATCTAAATGCAACTATTGTGAATCTTTTAATGGCATTATTATTAGAAACGGGGTAATCATTGCTGAAAATTAAATGAACCAGATAGGTAGTAGATTTTGATGTAACTTTGTTCCATGTATGTGAGATATTACCTAGTTCCCTTTGAGCATAAAATTCAGAGCTTTCCTAGTTAATCTTGCCTAGGTTGTAGGATAGTCAGTTAGGAAAGGATTATAGGCGGTTTTTTATATTAGTCCACTTTTAGCCTAAATGACCTTCTTATTGTGAAATGATATCCCTTGAGATATGTTTTGAGCCTTCTAACCTATTTTCTTGTTACACC